>OX422207.1:729959731-731271731 GCA_949130495.1 Sambucus nigra
ATATGCCTCTATTCACACATGCACGAGCTCTTTTGAAATCTTAATGTCACATGTTATATTTGAGCTTTTTGAGGTGTTCTCCTATCAATCTAGTCATCTACATATCTATGACCTAGGAGGACTAGTGCATGTCAAAATCCGTTGCATGTGAGATTTGTGCGAAAAATGAAAACATGATAAATTAATATATGCACGGGGAAGGGCTCCGAAAGGATGAATTAAGTCCTTTGCGATAGTAAGCCACCGTTGATTGGATCTAAAAGAAATACGTGATCCAAAGGCCTAAAAACAGAATATTTGGCATTAAACAAAAAGCAACTGCCAAGGCCTATGTTTGTTTGATATATTCATTCACAAACAAAAGAATATATATGCTCATTGAGGGAGAATTGGATGGTATATCAACGGTTTGCACAATGTCCGTTTATCCAAGTTGTCTTCAATGTCATGACTCTATTTGGTTTGTAGAATCATCATCATGCTAGGCTTGTATGCATTGTGTATGTTTGTTCATTGAGTTCAATCTTTATACTGTCACATGAGGTTATATTAAACTGTGATGAAGTTTGCAATCAAATGAGAACTCCGTGAACGTTTCTTAAGTGTTTGGGTCTAAATTTAATTGTTGCTAGTTCACACCCCTACACTTCCGTTTCCATATGACACATTTTTGCCATACGAGTGTGCAAACTTATTGTATTTTGTGTCATATGTGTGTTTATATCTATATATATATGCAAGTGGTTCATTGATATATTTCTAGTATATATATATATATGATATTTGTTTGTCTTTGCCTTGTTTTTTTATTGTCCATATGCTTTCATGTTTTAACACTTTAAGCTTCAGCATGCTATTTATTAGTTCTTTAATCCTTTGCCTATTCCCGAACAAAAAGGGGGAGAATGATGATAGGGGGAGAAATGGTATCTAATCCTATTATTAGATTTATCTTAGGGGGAGACGTCTTTCTAAGTAGGTCATATGTTTAAAAGGGAGAATTAATTTAGGGGGAGTAATTAATTAATTGCATTTAATATTTTGATATTCCCTATGCGTTTGATGAGTTTGCTTAAGTGTGCAGGAATTATTCTAAAGCGGCATCTTTCTATGGCAAAGAGTTTGATCCTTGGGTTGAGTCAAGATTGGGCGGGTTATGTTTTGAGTCTAGTAGAGCTTGACGGCCCTTTAGGATTTTTGTTTGGTTTTTGTCCCGGAATAGCCAAAGGGGGAGATTTGCAAGGACACAAATTTCCAATTGAGTCCATATATAGTTTTGGCTCAATTCCGGACAAAAACATTTATTCATAGGATTTTATTTAATTGTAATATTCAAGACCTATGAAGTGTTTGTTGAAGACGTAGCGGCAAAGAGTATAAAGCATCATCAACATGTCGTAGTTTATGTGCCTCATTTGTACGTCATCAACTAAGGTTCCATGCTCCCAAGGTATGAATGTAATTATATTTATATAAGAGCTTGGAACAAAGTTTAATGGGTGTTAGGTTAATAAAAACTGCATTTTATTTTTCAGAAAGAATCAATTAGAAACTTAAAAAATAAGTATATAAAAGTTTATAAAAGTTTCTGGGCCAAAATCGAATTTTTCAAACTTTCTGGACGTTCGTTAGAAATGTCGTTCGAACGAGTTTTTTCGTTCGAACCAGATTTCGTTCGAACGAGTTTTGTCGTTCGAACCAGGTTCGTTCGAACGAGTTTTCCAACGACCCTAAGCTGGACAGTCGTTCGATATGTCGTTCGAACGAGTTTTCGTTCTAACGAGATATCTAACGAGATTCTAACGAGCCCAGGCTGATCGCTCGTTAGAAGTCTCGTTCGAACGAGAGTCAAGTTCGTTCGAACGAGACGTCAGGCGGGAACGGTTTTGAGCAGTTTTTGTCAGTTTTTTCCCCACTTCTCCACTTGGTTTTCAACCAACTTTTTCATACTTTATTATGTGCGGGAAACACATTTTCCAAGATAACTTTTCCATTCTAATACATCTCTTAGAGAGAGTTTGAGAGATCATTCCAAAAAGGAAAATGTTCATGTTTTAAGTGTTCTTCATCCTAAAGAAAAAATATTTAAACACTTAGTTTACACCCATTGTCGTTTATTCCAAGTTACATATATAGATATCAATTGCTTGGAGATTGTTTTGGCACCGGTTTTTCTCTACACCGAATTGAAGAGAAGTTCGTTTCATTTCTACCCATTTGGAGAAAGGCTCCATGTTGGGGTGACGGTGTGCCTAATTGCCCGATCGGTGAAGTCCGAGACCACGGTGGAGCTCCGTTGGTTATCTGCTAATTGGAGGTTGATACAAGAAGAAGCATCACGGCTTGAGAGGGTTCGAGTTTAGGAAGTAAGTCTTTTGGCTTGTATTTTGTAATACCATTTTTAGTGGATTTGAGGCTAGGGCCGTCCCGAGGTTTTTTTCCCGTTAGTGGGTTTTTCCTCGTACATCGCGGTGTAGTGTGACTGTTGATTTTATCTTGCACAATATTTAGAACACATGCTTAGGATAATTTCAAGATAAAATTTGGTTTTATATTCACACTAATTTAAATTGGGACTTTAATTTAATATTGGATTAAAATTGGTTTATTCAAGTCATTTGCATTAATATGGTTTCGCCTAACTTTGGATAATTGTTAATGATGATTTAGGCAAATTTCTAGGACTTGAATTATGTTGTTTGAATTTGTTTTGAGAAATAAATTGGATTAACTTGGTTTAATTGTGTTTTGTTAAACTAAAATTTGTTTTGTTTAAATTATTGAACCATCACCTGTTTTACAACGCTTCCGCATTTATAACAAAAGGAAATTATATTTTATTTGAGATAATTAATCACCGGGGATCCAACTGCGTTTTCAAAAGTTGGTATATTTTTTGGTTCTGCTGGAAGTGTTTCTGGACTGACTGGTTTATATGCAGGTTATATTGTCTGAAATTGATGTTTTGCATATACTTCATTTATCACACCTGATTAGATTGCTATATTCTTTGTGTGATTCATTAGTTTACTAGCTACTGATTTGTCATCTATTGATCATATTTAGCTGGTTATTTCATGATTATCTAGCGATTTTAAATTGATTCAAATTGGTATATTCTCATACTAGATACTTGTAGTTTGATTTGGTTTATCTTTTCACTGAATTTTCTATTCGAGACAAAAAGGGGGAGAGATGTATGTGATGTAGGGGGAGATTTGAGCATAATTTTTATTGCATATTTTACAAATTGGTATCACAGATTGGTAGTACACATTGGTATCATTTTGTTGCTCAATTGTTTAATAAATGATTTTTCACAGAGTTTATTCATATTGGTATCTATTGTCGTTTGGTATCATTTGGATATATATATATTGGTTTCATTTGTTCCACCATACTTCACTTGGTATTTGTTTGTTTGTTTCATGTGTGTACTTATGCTTCAGTGATTCGAGATTTCAAGTCTTAATCACATTCAGATAGTTCATGCTTGCCGGTGTAACATATACTAGTCTGTGTCTTGTATTTTTTATTTTGGGTTTATGGGATGGGACTTAGGCATCATACGGCTTGACGGCCCAGCTTAGGCATTTTAATGATTTAGTTTTATCGCGGAATAGTCAAAGGGGGAGATTTGTAAGGACATAAATTTCCAATTGAATCCCTGTATTTTTTTGACTTAATTCCGTGAACAAAACTGTGTTTGTAATATGTCATAGGGTGATTTTTATTTTGTCACAATCCCACTTGGTCTATGACGTATTGAAGAAAATTGAAGACGTTGTGGCAAAGATTCAAAGAAATAATCATGCCAAAGTTTAAATTAGTGGAAGTTTATTCGTCTTCAAATTAATTGCATTCCGAGATCACACAGGTATAAATGCGTATAATTAATGGTGCTCGGAATTATTTTTATAAAAAATAAGGATGTAATTTTTATAAAGAAAAATGTTTTAAAATGTTTTTAAAGTGTTTTAAATGGTTTACACTATGTTTTATTATGATAAGCTCGAAAAGGAGTTTGACATATTTGGATCTCTTTTGTAAGAGACGTTTCAAACAAAAAGTAAAAGAAAGTAAACCTTCGCAGAGTCATTCAAACAACATAAGATCTCGTTCGAACGAGATACCTATGTCGCGCGAACGATGTGGCTCTGTCGTTCGAACGACACTTTTTTTAAGGCAGCGCTTAATTCATATTTAAAGCGTGTTTGCATCAGAATTAAATAAGTGTGCATCTGAAAAAATAGTTTACCATCCAGTACGAGTTTTTCACATGTTTTCTAAGGTTTAAAAAGCTTAAACACATCCTTAGAGTTTGCAAAGATCCGAGTTATCATTCTTATATGTTTACGAGATCTTACTGCACCAAGAAGGTCGGTTCTATCATTGAACATCAGGGTTTTGCGATGAAGAAAATAGAAGGACTTCTTATTCGACATCGTAGACAAATCAAAGCCAACAGGTGGACACTGATTCATTCGTGGAGTCGAGTGTTGTGGACAGGTATCGTGGAAGATGAAATTTCTATGTGGTCACTATTGAAGAACGGTAGAAGATCAGAAGAAGTATCAAGACCCATGGGGATCGAGTCATTGAGTAAGGCTAATTTGTCTTTGTAAAACCTTTGTTCATAGTGATTGTCTGACTTGGGCCGTCTGAGGTTTTTTTCCCATTTTGGGTTTTTTCCTCGTAGAGTATTCTTTACTTTACTTTACTTTACTTGCTTTAATCACTAGAAGCATGTTTAGGATTAATCAAGATAAAATTGGTTTAAAGTAAGATTTGGATTTCACAACTTGGTTTAGTGCAAATTAAAAGTTGAATAATTTTTGGTAATAAATTGATTTGATTTGAAACACACGCATTTAGGGACCACCCCAGGTTTCTTCACAAATGATGATTCCTCCAAGGGTAGGGATACCGTTGCAGCTCTACCTCACGTATACCACCAGGTTTGTTGCTTTTCTCTTGGTACAGGAAGTTGATGGCAAGGAACGACTGGTATACTATCTAAACAGAATCAAACATGGACCAGAAGCAAGGTATAGTAATATAGAGAGACAATTCTTAGCCTAGGTGTTTATAACATAAAAACTTAGACATTATATGTTGTCTTTCACAATGCATATTATGACAAGATGTGAGCCCATTAAGTTTTTATTTGTAAGAACAATTTTGATTGGAAGAGCAGCTATGTGGTTTCTCATCCTTTCAGAGTATGACTTGAAGTGTGTGGTCCCTCGTACGATCAAGAGCTAGGCATATGCATATTTATTGGCAGTTTTTTCGTCTGGAATATTTTAACCACCCTGTGAGAGCATTCCTAGAGACGATTTACAAGACAACTTTATGGATGCAAACATTGAAGAGTGGACTATGTAGTTTAATGGTTCTTCGAGTGAAAAGAAGGGAAAATAAGGCTTATTCTTTAAAAGGGGTAGGAAGAGATCTGCCTTTCCTATAAGTTAAATTTTTCTTGCTCCAATAACAAGTTAGAGTATAAGATGTTAGTGCTAGGGATGTTAGAGGCCCTTTGAAGGGGAATTCATTTACTATGCATCAAAGATGATTCGAACTTAGTGGTCTAACAAGTGAACGGGGAATATACATTAAGCACCTCAACCTGTCACCCTATAAAATAATCATCCAATAACTGATCAACTGGTTCCATCAGGTCAAGATAAGGAGGCATCTAAGAACGATGAATAAGCATATTGATGCTTATGCTACCATTACTCATGAAGTGGCTATAAAGAGCGGCACAACTACGATTGTGATACAAAGAAGAAGATCTCACTCAGTAGTATAGATGATATTGTTGATGGAAGACGATTCGGATTGGAGAGGTGAGATCAGAAAAAAGTTGGAGTCTGGGGAAGGTAAGAGGGAACTCAGAGATCTAGCGTAATATTTTACTAGCTAAGGAACACTTTACTTCAAGAACATGGGAGGATGGTTATCAATGTGCAACGGGCCAGCGAAAGCAGAACAAAAAGCAGAAGAAGAAGACACATGAAGAAAACTGTGAAACAACTGAGATCCTCTGTACATAAGAATCTAGAGAGAGGGATACTTCTAGCCAACGATGAAACGTGATACAATAGAGTTACAACGAAGGTGAGATAAATGTTAACTTTTTTCCAGGCAGCTGAATGTCACTTTATTGAAAATCATGCGGATTAGAGGCAACTTTATATTTATTTTATCAAGGATAGAGTTATTCTTTCGGAGAAAATTGACACAATAGGACTCAAGCGAAGGGCCTTACAGTTTTACCTCTAAGAGGGGCAATTATATTACAAATGATACTTTAACAGGTCATTAAGATGCATCACAAAGAAGGAAGCAACATAACTCTTGAAGAAAGCTCACTAACCAGCTAACATTGGAGGGGTAAAGTTATATGACCAATTAATGACCTTAGCTTATTATTGTCGAGCTATATAGACTGCTGAGTTTGTTCGAAAGCCCAAGGTGTGCCACCTTCATGGAAACATGATCCATGCTCCCTCGGTGGACTTACACTCTTTGGCCACTCCTTACATATTCCACACTTGGACATTTAACCTGGTAGGGGCAATAAATCGATCTTCGGGAGGAAATATTTAGATATTACTAGAAATGGAGTTCTTTACAAAGTGGGCTGAGGCAATATCACTAAAGGGAGAAACAATAGGTGTGGTGGCAAACTTCATTAGAGAGTACATAATTTGTTGATTTAGGATTTCAAAGGTTATCCTCTCTCTAGCATCATCATACCTTAATAGTGGAGTATACCAAAGGCAATGGTCAATCTGAAGAAACTAACAAGATCTTGGTCAGTATCTTAGCCAAGAGAATGGAAGACTTCCTAGGTTCATGGGATGACAAGATTCCAGTAGTTCTGTGGGACTATCGAATGAGAAAGTGGAAACCCACAGGGAATACATCGTTCTCTCTTGTGTTTGGAGCTAAAGTAATTCTGCTAATAGTTCTAAAAGTTCCCTCGACCCGATATTCCTTACAAAGCAGCATGCTTCGTCAGAGTAGACAAATAGAGTTAGAAGCACTCTCCAGAGAATATAATAACTTGATGAGGCTAAGGAAGTTCATGGAAGGACAACTAGTCCTGAAGGCAGCTGGGAATCATATTAGAGGGATCCTATTACAAAATTTTGCTGTGAATTGAGAGGGACCTTTCATTGTGAAGGAGGCTCGCGATTCAGTTTACTACTTAATCTTAAAGATGGAAGAGGATAAACCTTTCAATATTAATAACAAGTGGTCAAAGTTCTATCATGTTTGAGAGAGTAACGTCAGTTCGTGATTTATTTTGTGTTAAATTGTTGAAGTTATATTACAATTCATTTTGAGTTATTTCTTTTGTGGTGATTCTTCTCATGAGTTAAGAAGAAATAGTTTTCTTGTAAATTGTAAGAGTTTAATCTTTGTAATGAATAGAACAAATGACAAAGAATGACATAGTAAAAAGGAAATTCTTTTTTCATTCATATACTCAAAAATGGTTACAAAATTGGGAACTATTGCCCAAGACTTACATATGATAAAACGAAACAATTAAAACACAAAAAACAAAATGGGGGACTTCAACCCAAACCACAAGTCATGAGAGGTAAAGAAATCCCTAGGCAAGCCCGAAGAAGCTTCCAATAACATTATCTGAGTAGTTATAGATCCTTCAAGTTTATTCTGGACTGGGGCCCGTTCAATGACTAAGGCTTCACATTTTTGCTTGGCTTTTAGCAGAGCTTATTCGACAAACTCAACCTTCGGATCAGCTGCTTCCAACAGAGGGGCCAACTCCACTAACTGTCCTCCTCAACCCGTTGTGCCTCTAGATTTTTTTGACAGAGCTCCCCTTGGACCTCCAACTGATAGCTTTTTTAAAAGTTTCAAGTACCTAATTAACCAATTCAATTAGAAGCCTTCCTTGCCCATCTCCCTTAAGTTGCCCAAGTATCGATTGATGAGGGTCCTAGGTATCGAACAAATCCCTAGTGACGGCGCCATCAACTTGTTGTGAATTTTTATAAAATACCGCAAGTGCAAGGGCTATTATAGAATAGTGAGTGTAAGTACGGTCAAACCCACAGAGATTTGTCGACTTTAATTATTAAAAGAATTGCAAATGTCTTACTAGATTAAATAGGGCAGAGAATAATTCAAAACTACACTAAATAAAAGCAACTTAGATAAATGAGAGTAATATAAGAGATTTATAAATAATTAGTATACTAAGAATGAGTTCGTAAAAATTTGGGAATCAATTCCCCACTGCTGAGGAAAAATAGAAATCTATGATAAATAATTTGATGACTCAAATCAATCCAACTGAAATGATAGATGTTACAATTAAAGAGAATTTGGATTCCACTGTCACAACAACTAAAACTAAGGACATCAAAGTTGACAATAGAATGGATAGTCAAAACAACATTATTGTAGCGTTAGAAGAAACAGTTAAAATTAATGGAGAGCATCAAGAGGAGGCTTCTGGAACTAACAAAAAGATAACTAAAGAGATCTTGGAGAATGGAAACAAGACTACTATAGATGAAGTTAATACACTACTAGGGAAAAGGCAAAAACTCAAATCAACTATAGCAAAGAAATTATTGTCCAAGATGTGTAGAATAAAGGTACTATAAAAGTGGAAAGGAGGAAAGAGATGACAATTCGAACAAAGCCATAACTAATCTATATGTGATGAAAAGTGGAGATCCTTCTGATACTCAATTGCATACTTCCCCAGAGCAAAAAAAAAGGCAAAATTTGATAGAATAATAAAATACTATCTAAACCTCTCTCCAAGAACTACTCTAGTGATGCATCATATATAATAGGATGGAATTCAAGAAAGTAGAAGTAGGAAGAAAGAAGAGTGTGTTTGCCATAGATAGAATTATAAGATCAGTGACTGCCTAAATCCATAGTTTTTAATGATTAAATTCCTATGTTGGAATATAAAATGTGTAGGGAAAAAGGTGATGTTCGTCAGCTCAAAAAGATTAGAAGATTGCATAATATATCTATTATGCTTATTCTAGAACCAAAGTTGGATCATAGTAGGATTATTGAATTTATCTATAAATTAGGATTTGAAGGTCGTGTGGTCAGTAATGTTAGATCTATTTGGACCCTCTTTACTCATGGAATTTCTTTACATATCCATTCTAATATGAACTAGTGTCTAACAGTTTAATTCAATAACCCTTATTTTCCAAAAGCCAATCTTTTGGTCTGTTGTTTATGCTAAATGCAACAAAGTGGAGAGGTGGAATTTATCGATATACTTAGAATCCTTAAATTACTTAGATGTTTGGGTCATAGCTAGGGACTTTAACATAGTGAGAAACAGTTCAGAGAAAGCAGGAGGGAATGGTATTGACTGTGGAGCAGCTAAGGAGTTTAGCGATTGCAGTGCTAATGCAAGGTTTTTAGACTTGGGCTAGAAAGGCTCTAACTTTACTTAGTGGAATAAACATGTTATTCATACCCATGTGTGGGAATGTTTGGAAAGATCTTTATGCTCTAATACTATCATTACAGACTATAATAACTTTTATATTGATCACCTAGAAAAATTAGCCTTCGATCATGCTCTACTTCTCATTTCAACCTAACCTATCAATGAAATGGTCAATAAGAGATTTTGTTTCCTTAATCTTTGGCTAATAATGGTTCTTTCAAAGAGTTAATCAAGAAAAATTGGGTCAAGCACCAATCTAGAACCCTATATTCAATCTAGCTATGAATCTAAAGAAGCAAACATTGGTGCTGATTAGATGAGTAAGGAAAGTTTTGGTGATATCTTTTAAAATGTAAAAGAGGTAGAAGATCACATTCTCAACTGTGAAATTCTTATTGAAAATGACCCTAACACTACCAATAGAGAGGAGTTATCTAAATTTATATCAAAATTCAAAATGAGAATAAAAAATGTCTTAAATATAAGGATGCAAACACATCCTTCTTCCATTCTTGTGTAAAAAATATAAGAGCTTTGACGAAGATACATAAAGTTAAGGACCAAGAAGGCAATTGGAAGACTGGTCAATAAGAGGTTGAACATGCATCCATTGAATTTTTTATAAAGATATACGAAGCATATAGCATCCTAGATCCATTCTGTTTCTTAAAAGTAATTCCTAAACTTATTTGGGAGAACCAGAATAAAATTTGAACTACTATCCCTAAAGAAGATGAATTTAAAAGTTAGTGTTCTCATTAAATGGATTTGCAACTCCTAACCAAGACGATTTTACTGGTGAATTCTTCACTAGTTGTAAGGATTTGATTGGATAAGACGTGGTTGCTACTATTCAAGGCTTATTTGTCAACAAGGAGCTCCCCAAAATTCTTACTTCTACCTACAAATAATTAATTCCTAAAAAAGAGAATCCATCTTCTTTCTCTGATTTTAGACCTATTCACATATGTAACTTCTTCAATAAGATGTTCTCAAAAATTTAGGCCACCATATTATCTTCTTTTCTCCCAGATGTTATATCTAAATCTTAAAGAGGCTTTGTGAAGGGGAGGAATATTCTAAATACGCTAAACTAAAAATCAAAATTGGCCACAGTAAATGCACCACGGTCCAATACCATGACCAGGTGGTCACGGTCCAAAATTGTGAACCCTAGGTATTTATCGTGACCAAATGTGTGACTAGCTTCTAGGGTGACCTCATTAAGGGGACAGTCACGATCAGGAACCATGACCAAAAGGGTTACGGTCCAAAATTATTACTTACTCATGACCCTTTGTAGTGCAAAGTTTAGCGCTATTTTGATCACAAAGGTGGTCACATTCCAAAATTGTGATCCACCCCTGACAATTACTAGTAAACATTGGTCACGATTTGGAACCATGACCTTCAAAACCACTTCAAAATGGTCACGTTCCATAATCGTGACCATTTTTTGAGATTTTAATTGGTCACCAATGGGGTTACGGTTGAGAATTATGACCATGTTGAACTCATTAATAGGTCATAGAATGGGCCACGATTTTGGACCGTGACCCTATTTTAGGTATAAAAAAATGAGAACACCACATTTCATTTCATCCTTACCCAAAAATCAAAACTCTCCCTCTCTCTTGGAGAAACTGGTAAAACTCCCTCTCCTTTCATTTTCAGGTGAAACTCTATCTCTACACAAGGTACATTTGTCTTTTCGGTGAAAGCCAAAACCATTTGTTTCATATGTGTGTGTGTGTGTGTGTGCATGTGTGTGTTCAACATGTGTGTGCATGATTTAGTGTGTGTTTATTGTGTGTGCACGTGTGTGTGTGTGTGTGTGTGTGAGATTCATCATGTGTGTTTTTCATTGGAGGGGTGCGTGTGTATTGTTAATGTTTAATGACTTACAAAACTCAAGGTATTAAATCAATAAATTATATGTATTGATTGTTGTTCAAATTTGACTAATGATTTTTGGGAATTTCTTGATTTTATTGGGTATTGTTATGAAACTACTATTGAATTTATTATTAATAATATTTTTCATATGACTAACTCTAACTAAGTACTCTATTGTACTATTTTTCCATTATTATGGAAATTTCTCCATTTCAATGTACTATTTTTTTAACATAACTATTTTTTTAGCAATAATAGGCCTTTAAAGGGGGAAAAAACTTTAGTTTATTCAAAGAAAGTAAATTTTTTAATAATACTAGGCCTTCAATAATTTTTTAACATGATGAATATTTTTTTATTATATATTTTAATCCTTATAATGGGGATCCATTTTCATTGAAGATCTTAGTTTTTCAGATTTTGGTCCAAGTGTGCAGTTCATCATGTTTATGTGTGTGTGTGTGTGTGTGTGTATAATAATTCTCACATGATATATATAAAAATATGACCCTATTTATTGTTAGAAATTGTATATGTAATATCATGATCTATAATAATGTTCTTAGAATTCAATTAAATGAATGATTTAGAAGGAGTACGGGATAAAATTATTTTGGATTGTTGGGTTGATTATTGTTGTGGATTGTGTTGAATAATTATGGTTTGATACGGATGATGGATACTTATAATGCTCACTCCACTAATTCTTCAGAAAAAATATTTAACTAGTTATTTGTCTTAACGACTACCCTATTTGACTAAATGTTTATAATAAAGTCATTTAGTTAACTTGTTGCGACTGTGTTCACCCCTTCCTTAAATGGTTGCATTTTGGGTGAACACAAATTGGTGGAAGGTCTTGCATAATTGGTGGACACATAGTAATTTTTCGTTTAGTTAAATTAAAATGAACTTAAATTTAACTTGTTGTGTTTGATTGATCAGATCGAAAACCATAATTCATTTATGATTAATTAGAGCCATAACTTCTTGAGTTCTCACACTTGACTCATATTCGTACCCTTCTATATATTTTCTCAAGAAAAATGAGTCACTCTAGTATTACTAGGAACAAGTGTAAGAGATGGTGCAATTTAATCGCATTAAAACATATTTTATTAGTGTGGCCCACATAAAGGGAACTCCTATTTACAAGTATGGTAATAGTAAAATTGAACAATTTAATTACCATAGAAATCGTGGAGTTGATCTCTCGTAAGACTACATGTTCGATCGTATTTTTTTTATTTCCAGTATGCTGGAAAGAGGCAGTAGAGAATATATCTCGCCTACATAATCTCGATAGGGCACTGACATTGGTGACACTGTTTGAAAAGGCTGAAAAATATTCATCCTTTATGGATACAATTTCATAAAGAGATCATTCACCCAGATTGTGATGTCTCGTGATACATGCATATTAAAAATTCATTTTCAACTAAGATAAAGAAGAAAGGATTTAGAGCTCATGTCACGAACCTTCATACATCAATCATAGACACGCTTTCACCCAGTTGGCCACGTGCAAAATTTCATAGATTTTAAAAAGTAATACTGATTAGATGGAAATCAAAATCATCGAGCATGTTTTAATATCTTTCGAAAAGTTATATGCATATACATAATCATAAGTCATATTTTCTTTCATACGTCGTTAATTTTTTTAATTGTAGGAAATGATGAAGAGAATCGACAATAGTCAACAAAATAGCGGAACACCGCCAATTGGGCCCTCACGTACAGCCTAAGCTCAACTCTCGTCTCCTCTAGGATATCAATGCTATACTCCATCAGAGATTCATTTTATCCCATCTCCGAGTCATCAAACTCAAGAAACCCTAATAATCAGACACCCCCAATTATTGTGGCCGTGGGATCCGAATCTAACCCTAAGAAGTGCATTGGGTTCTCTATTGGAGAGAATAATTCAACTAGTGATAAACGTGTTGTTCGGCTTTTTAAAGGACATTTCTTGTCTCTCAGACAGATTATGGTGGGTGTCTGGGGCACAGATAACTGGAAAAATGTTGATCATGCCTTAAAAGATCACGTTTGGGAACAACTTAATAATGCATTTACTTTCCAAAATTATTTGAAGCCAAAGGTTCTTTCCAAAGTAGTTGATGCTTTAAAAACCTAACAAAGGAACTTTTGGAATAATTTTTTTCCCAAAGGAGGCAACTAGAACTGATGTTTTAGGGTTGAAAGACAATGTTCCCCAAAATATTGAAATGCCCACTGACAAATGGAACAACTTCTTGGAGAATGAGGCCACGGAGGGAAAGTTGAATGATAAAGTAAGAAATAAACTGAACAAATGAAAAACGATTGATGTCCACAAACTTGGGGTAAAATCTTATGATGATATTAAGGTTAAATGGGTGTAATGTACCAAGGGGACTCCAAAAGAAGGTGATGACTCTAATTGGACAAGTTATACTTGCATGACCGACGGGAAAAGGAGACTAATAAATTCCAAGACAAACTTGCACCTACTATGGTGAGTTTAAATTTAAGTATCATATATATATATATATATATATATATATATATATATGTTATAATATTTTTATTATTAAAATCGTAGTCCTAAATATAATATTATATTTTAGGAAATGATCGAGGGCGTCTCCAGCAGTCAGTCTGAGTGCATGCCCTGTGACATTCAATTAGATGCCCTAACCATGGTGCTTGGGAGGGACCGTAAGGGGAGGAAAAAAGGTGTGGGAACAGGTATTACAAGTACCAAATTATAGAATAATGCACCTTTATTAGAAGAGATCTCTGTAGTGAGGGGTGAGGTGGCGAGGGTGTTCGAAGATGGAAGATGGTGCTAAGACGAAAGGAGAGGTGTTAGAGCTCGAAACGACTTGGCACTCGTAACGAACAAAAGTCCAAGGTTTGGTCTGAATATTTACTAAACAATAGAGTTACCCCCATCATATGCCTCAAACATTCCCCTATCCTCCCCTTAAAACATTGCCCTCCCAAATGCCTCGTACTGGAACATTTTCCTTATAAATACCTCCTCCAAAAAAATTCCCCTCATAAATTCCGAAAGGACATGGAACTTCTAACGAATGAAATTTGAGAGTTGGTCTGACTTTTTACTCAATTATAGAGTTACCCCCATCAGATGCCATAAACATTCCCCTATCCTCCCACTGAAACATTACCCTCCCAATTGCCTCATGCTTGAACATTTTCCTCCTAAGTGCCTCCTACCTAAACATTCCCCTAACTTTGGCGAGGAATATTATATAAGGAATTTGATCGATACCAAGGTTATTGGCATGTGCACTCTAATTTTTATAATTATTTGAACACTTGTCAACACTTAGCCTTTGGTAATGCTGAAGATCAAATATTGGTAGATAAAATATACTTTGAGCCTACATATGTTGACCATGGGGAAGGGCTATTGGTCATAAATTATGCAAATTAGTTTATTACTTGGCCATTTAATTTGTTGTTCAAGTCTATGTGTTGAACATTGTTTTCTTTTTTAGCAATTTTGTAAGATTTTAATTAGATGGGATATATATTTGGTTTGAATGAATTTGCTTGTAATATTTATTTTTGATCGAGTTAAATGAATTTTCTATGAATTTGGTTTGAATTTATTAGGGTTGAATGAATTTACTTAAATTATAAACTGATAATTTTGTATCCAACGTATTTATATAGATGACTTGAGTTTTGAAGACTACTTAATGGGTTTCCCACAATACAAAGAGTGGATGGGAGAGAGTCACAGAGTATCTCATATCATGTAATGGGCATTCAAAAATTTATTAAATATGCAAATAGAAATCTTAATAGTGATAATATTATGTGTTCGTACAACCATTGTATAAATAGAAATTTTAAGTCTTTGAAATACATTGAATTGCATTACTAATGTGGGATATGATGCAACACTATAAGATATGGACATTCCATGGGGAAAAAATGTACCATTTGTATCGAAAGAATTACTGGTACATGACCACGTGACGAAACCCCACCTGGTGGAAGTGGTGAATGATTTTCCAGCACATCGTCCTTTGAGCAACCTAATTGTTGATGCTTACGGAGTCCACGATAAAAAAAATACCACCAACCTATGGATATGGATAATGTGCATTATGATCAGGTCAATGCATAAGTTAATGCTAAATTACTTGAAGATCAGGAATACATAAGATTGAAATCCGATGCGGCTAAACTTTTATATAAATATTACGAATAAAATCACTAGGTATTGTACGCATTAATCAATTTGCATAATTTAGAGAGTCAATTTAATTTTTCTGGTAACAACGTAATCCGAATTCTTAAGTGGGTTAAAGGCATTCTATCAAAAGAAAACACATTACCAGACAATTATCCTAGTATAAAGAAAAGCTTGAAGGGTTCGGGTTTGAAGTACAAATCTATCATGCATGCATGTATGATTGCATATTATATCGCAACGAGCACGAAAATAATGACGAGTGTCCTGTATGCAGTGAACCTAGATATGTGCCTTATGAGAATCGAAAAGTTAAGAATGCAAAATATCTCAAGTTCTCGCAAGTTTTTCAAAAGGTTTTGAAGTATTTTCCCCCTGAAGATGGGTAAAACGATTTTTCACCATACCATGGATAGCATAGATTATGACACGACACGCGCAATGCGAGGTGGGTAAGAATCTCATGCGTCATCCGATTGATTCACTCATCTAGAACATTTCAAACGCAGGACACCATAAATTTGTAAAGGAACCGCACAAGGTTCGTTTTGCATTATCAATTGATGGATTTAACATTTTCATTAATTTAAGTATTAATGAAAGTTATTGGTAAGTTCTCATGGCACCTTTAAATCTCCCTCTGACACTGTGCATGAGAAAGGAGTTCACATTGTTATGTTTATTGATACCCAGATCAAAAGCTCCCAATAATGATATTGATATATTTTTATCCCCATTAATTAAAGAACTTAAAGAGTTATGGGATAAAGGCATGATGGAGTTTGACTCTCTTAAGGATGACTCTCACAAGGGTGAAAGGTTCACACTTAAAGCAATGGTGATGTGGGATATCCATGACCTTCCTGCTTATGGAACCTTGTCCAATTGTTATTTTCATGGTTATTAGGAATGTCCCATACGTGGGGAGGAAACTGAAGCCACTTGGCTAACTTATAGTGTTAGGATGAGTTATATGGTGCATCGTAGATTTCTACCGACCAGTTACCCTATTGGGAACGATAAGTCTCACTTGTTACTTGTCAGTAACGAGCGTAGGATGGAACCTTTCTCGGCTTTCTGGTCAGCAAATTGAGAAGAAGGTAAAGGTTGCAACTTTAGGGAATATGTATGTAGGAAAACACCCTCAATTTATAAACTTAAAGCATAAAGATAGGAGGATTCAAATGACCCTAATATATGACCCAAACTTGCAAATAGTTCGACTTATGCTTGAAAACATGTCGTTGAAGGGCAAAAATGAAAAATAGCTCCCCAACATCCCTGTAAGAGGCACAAATACCTAACACGGGACCAATGTAACACATAGAACCTGACCGTGTAGTCACGGGACTCCATCTTTGAGAATATGACCTAAACTTGAAAATAGTTAGACTTAGGCTTGAAAACATTTCAATAAAGGGAGAAAATAAAAAAAATCCCCGAGACACCCTCGAAAGAGGCACGAACACCTCGCAAAGACCAACATAATATGTAGCAATTGACCGTGTAGTCACGGGACTCCCAGTTTGAGAATATGATCCAAACGTGAAAATAGTTAGACTTAGGCTTGAAAACATGTTGTTGAATGATGCAAACACAAAACATCCCCCAAACGGCCTTGTAAGAGGAACGAACAACTTGCACAGGACCAACATAGTAAGTAGCAATTGAATGCGTAGTCACGGTACTCCTAGTTTGATAATATGACCCAAACATGCAAATGGTTAGACTTAGGATTAAAAACATGTCATTGAAAGGAAGAAATGCAAAATAGGCCCCCAAACGGCCCCGCAAGAGGCACGAACACCTCGTATCGAACCAGCGTAACATTTGGCAACTGACCGTACTATCATGAGACTTTCGGTTTGAGAATATAATTTTAACTTATAAGTAGTTAGAGTTAGGATTTAAAACATATCGTTGAAGGGTGAAAATACAAAATAGCCCCCCAAATGGCTCCAAAGAGGCACGAACACATCGCACGGGATTAACGTAACACATAGCAACTGACCATACAGTGATGGGACTCCTGATTTTAGAATACGACCCAAAATTAAAAATATCTAGATTTAGTTTTGAAAACATGCCATTGAAGGGTAAAATCATAAAATAGCCCCCAAACGGCCCTACAAGAGGCACAAACACCTTACACGGGACTAACGTAATAAGTAGTAATTCAACGTGTCGTCACGGGACTCCTGATTAGAGAATATGACTCAAATTTGAAAATAGTTAGAATTAGGATTGAACACATGTCGTTGAAGGGAAAAAAATACAAAACAACCCCCAAATTTCCTTACAAAAGGCATGAACACTGCGCACGGGACCAACATAACAAGTAGCAACTGACCACGCGGTCATGGGACTCCTGGTTTGAGAATATGACCCAAAATTATAAATAGTTATACTAAGGCTTGAAAACATGTCGTTGAGTGGCAAAAATGTTAAACAGCCACCAAAAGGCCCCGTAAGAGGCCCAATTACCTTGCACGGGATCAACATAACATATAGTAGCTGACTGCATAGTCACAAGACTTTTGATTTGAGAATATGACCCAGACTTATAAATAGTTAAACTTAGGCTTGAAAACATGTCGTTGAAGGGAAAAAATATATAACAACCCCCAAAAGGCCCTGCAAAAGGCACGGACACCTCGTATGGGATCAACATAATACATAGTAAATGACCGCATAGTTATGGGACTCCCGATTTTAAGAATACGACCCAAACATGCAAATAATTAGACTTAGGCTTGAAAATCTGTTATTGATGGAAGAAAATGCAAAATAACCCCTAAACGGCCCCGTAGGAGGCATGAACAACTCACATGGGATCAACATAACACATAGCAACTGATCGTGTAGTCACGGGGCTCTCGGTTTGAGAATATGGCCCAAACTTACAAATAGTTCAGGCTTAAGCTTGAAAACATGACGTTGAAGGATGAAAACATAAAATAGTCCCTAAATAGCCTTGCAAAAGGCACTAACACCTCGTAGAGGACCAACATAATACATAGCAATTAAATACATAGTCACGAGACTCCTGGAATGATAATATCACCCAAAATTGCAAATATTTAGACTTAGTCTTGAAAACATACCATTGAACGACAAAAATTCAAAATATCCCCGCAAGAGCCACGAATACCTCGCACGGGACCAGCGTAAAATGGTGCAACTGACCGCATAGCCAAAGAATTTTTGGTTTGATAATATGACACAAACATGAAAATAGTTAGACTTAGGCTTAAAAATATGTCGTCGAAGAGAGAAAACACAAAACATCCACCAAATGGCCCCTCAATAGGTATGAACACCTCGCACGGAACCAACATAACACATAGCAACTAATTGTGTAGTCACGGGACTCCTAGTTTGAGAATATGACCCAAACTTGAAAATAGTTAAGCTTGGGCTTGAAAACATGTCATTGAAGGGTGGTAATGCAAAACAACCCCAAAATAGACCCGCAAGAGGCACGAACACCTTACACGGGACCAACGTAACATGTCGCAACTGATCACGTAGTCATGGGACTCCATGTATTTTATTATCATATATGCATTCATAAATATTTGCTCAAATTAAAAACCCAAATAATGGGGCCTATACCACAATTCCCAATTTAGAGTGTTCTCACAATTTTCTGCACTATAACACATTGGACATATATTTTCATAAATCAAAATAGAAACCCTAGATTCAAATTATGGGTTAGATCCCAACCCTATTCATCTTACGAACTATGTGGACTTTGATACCATTTTGGCTACGTAGATGTTCCAAAGTTATTTTTGGGGTTCAAGTCCTTTATTACTTACCACTTGGGAAATTTCGAGGTTTTGTTTGCAGGCCTCATTGGAGAAGGAACATTTAAGTCATTTGGAACATATTCACACAAGAATGCATTGTATTTTATTTTTGTTGTACATATTCATGCAAGCATGTATTGTATTTTATTACATGTTCAAGCAAACATGCGTCGGTTAACTTGTGGTGTACTATTATATATTCACACAAGCATGCGCTGGTTAACTTTTATTACATATTGGCTAAATATTTATTTCTATAAATGTAATAAGGTTTGAAAAACGTACAGTTTTTTTTGGGATGCTGAAAAATAAATTTTATTTTTTTATATTTTTTATTTGATCACTTTCCAAAACCCTAACCAAATATATTTTTTAATTAAAATAAATTGGTGGCCACGACTTTGGATCGTGACCCATGTCCTTCCCTATGGATCACAGTTTTGGACTGTGACCTCCAGTGGTATAGTGGGCATGGCTTTAAACCGTGACCCACGTCCTCCCCTATGGGTTACGATTTTAGGACCGTGACCTCCAGTAGTATAGTGGTCACGGCTTTGAAGCATGGACCACATCCTCCCATATGGGTCACGATCTTGGACTGTAACCCTCGATTTTTTCATGCTTAATATTGTCATGGATTTAGATTGTGACCCTTATGGGTGGTTACAAACCAAATTGTGACCATTGGTAATATATGGCGTAATGATACCATATTATAATCTTACGAAATGTTTTCTAAACTCAATGGAGAAAATGTGAAGGGCAATATTTCTTGGAAATTATACGTGTCAAAGGCATATGATAGTGTATCTTGGGTCTGTATATCTAAAGCTACGAGATAAGATCTCTTTTGTTGCCTCAAACCGGATGTCAACCAATCAGATAAAGAGAATTGAAGATATGTCTACTATGCAGAGAACGAGTCCTCCTTTCATCTATTTAGGATGGCCTATTTATGTTGGGAGAAAAAAGATTGGGTTATTTGATGACATGATCAATAAGATTAGAGGAAAATTAAATGGTTAGAAGATTAAAATGTAATATGTTGGTGATAAATTAACTTTGATAAAATTTACCTTACAGTCTATGCCTATTTACCTTCTTGCAGCTCTCAACCCTCCTATCAAAGTTATGGATAAATTAGAATCTATATTTGATAACATCTTATGCGAATATATAGGGATTCCACTCATAAGCACTATTGGGTTAATTGAAGCTCCTTCTGCAGGCCTAAAAATGAAGAGGTGAGATTTAGAAGTATGAGGGATATAGTGGTGGCTCTTAGCATTAAATTATGGTGGATGTTCATATGTAATAAGAGTATATGGGATAAATATATGATGACCAAGTACAATAAGAACATCCACCCATCATCTGTGGAGTTCACTATTGATTCAAATAGTTAGTGAAGAATAATTAGAGGCGGGCACATAGTTGAATATCACATTAAGTGGATTAGTGGGAAAGGTAACAATAGTTTCATATGGGATATTTGGCGTGATGTTAGACCCTTGCATAAAATTTTCTCTACTTACCATGACCTATCCTTTGAAGATATATGGGATGATCATGGTAACTAGAATACTACTGAATTACTTAACTCTATCTAAGTCCCTTATCGAGGTCCATCATTAACCTAGATAGATGTAAGCAGGATATAACGAATTTTTTAGTGTGGAGCCCCAATACTTCTGGTAAATTTTTAGTTATATCTGCTTGGGAAATAACCATAACCAAAGCTAGGAATAGCTGGTCTAATGCATTCATCTGTAACAAAGTGGTGTCTTCTAAGATTTCTATCTTTATGAGGAAGGTGTGGAGAGATATACAACCTCTAGACCATGTTATTAAATGATTTGGTTTTCGCATTCCATCAAAATATTTTTGTTGTTACAACCATCAACAAGAACATACGGACCACACTTTCATTACTGGGGAAACTACTCCATTCAAGTGGCCTTTCTTCTGCAACATGTTTGTATTCCTATCATTGCCTTATTTGTTAAAGCTATGTGCATAAACTGGTGGATCATCTAAAATTCTATTATCCAAAGTAGTAATATGCTATTTGTTCCTCTTCTCAGATATTAGTGTTTATGGAAAGCTATGAATAAATCCAAACTTAAACGTAAAAGACATTTTGTGCCTAGAATTATTCATGAGATATGAGACATGGCTAACTAAATCTTGGTTCACATATGCAAGTTGAACACATATATTCAGCAGTTGCCTATATTCCTGGAGAAAACTAGAAAGAGGCGCTCTTTCATCCTTTGTTATTGTTTAAAACATGTTTAAAACTAGATGAAGTTTAGCGTGGATAAGAGTGTTATGAATACCCAAGGAAAAGTGGGTGGAGGGGGGATCCTAAGAGATAACACTAGCAAAGTTATATTTTATTTTTCTTTCAACACGGACCTATCCACTAGTTTAAAGATAGAAGCTCTTAGCCTCCTCTATGGTATCACTTTCTGTCAAGATTTAGTTGGCTATAACATTGTGGGGGAATCTGACTCAAAAGTGCTAATTGACCATTTAAATGGTTCATATGATTAGCCTTGGGGTTTAACCCCATACCTAAATAAGATCAAGATTTTATCCTCAAACTTGTCCATATATTTTTCTCACACCTTCAGAGAAGTGAATATGTCGGCAGACTTCCTTGCTAAAATGGGTTGCTCCCTTAAAGTTGATTGGGTATGCTCTACTGAAGAAGTTCTCCCTAAAACTATCAAAGATATTCTTAGACTATACAGATGCCAACTACTGTCTTTTAGGAAAATTAATTGAATGTCTATAGTTGTTGTCTCTTTATGCTATTTTTTCTTCTTGAGTTGGCTATTTTATAAAGCCTCTTATTTTTGTGTTGCGCCCCATAGGAGGGATATTCTCATACTCTCTGTGACACCCCACCTATTTTAACCACTGGTGATCAGTCCTTCATCAAAATAAACAGGAATCTCATTCGGTTCATTCTTAGCATAACTATCGAAACTTTTTAAATTACTAACCACCTATGTTAAGTTGAGCCGATGCCAACTTATATCTTAAACTAACATATAACAACATGTGAAAATTTATATAATATAATTCAACCATTCACACAAATAATAACAGTCTGAATCTTAACGAGACAAATGGATAGAAATAAATAAACCATCAGTTCCAAAGTAAAACTCAAATTATAAGTCTACGAAAATAAAACTGAATCCCAATACATAGTCTGATAAATAAAACTAAAAGAATGTATACTGAAGGGGAAACATGCACAAATGAAAGACTGAATCATATATCCTAATCTAGGAATGAATAACTGAAGCGTCTATGCAACTCTTATAAGCCTCCACCAATATTAGAGCTACGCATTCCTGGAATGAGTCATCAAGCTCGGTGTCCATATGGATGGACACCTAAAATGTGTTGGAAAATATATTTGACATGGGTCAGAGCCCAAAACCTTTTAAAAAAATTAGCAAGTATTTAAATTGCAGTTATAAAAGAGTTATTAGAGACAGACATTAGTCAAGCGTGCGCTCCATTGAGTTCCTCACCTTTCATGTATAATACACACCTAACGTCTCCTAATTTACCCACCTAGCTATGCTACCCAGCCTAAATAGGCCTAAGTATCTAACTAACCACACTAGGTTGAGCTCCCCCATACCGCCCATATGATACACTACCATTAAGCCAAAAATTCATTTTAACCAAATATTATTATTCCACTATCTATTTGAGTTTCTCATACTTAAATTACTTTTAGATATACATTATCTATCTTTTCTGCTATTACACATAAGTAGAATATTTATATTTTTATATACATGTCGCTCCATAATATGTAGATATCTACAGCATCTCCCGGAATGACCACCGTAATGCAGGCATTCTCTGCTATTAAGTCTATATATACCTCGTACCAAATCAGGGACTACCAGTTCGAATGTCTCCTCGAACCATAAATCAACAACACACAATGGAGGAGAAGATAGTTCTAAGCCTTGGGATACGCACATACCTAACATACCCAAATAACCTGACAATCCCACTAATACACAACACATAGTGAGCCTCCCTAAGTTCTATGTTCTGGGGAACACATCCCAACTTCGCTGGAATCGCCAAGGTGGGATCGCCCTCTAAGAGGAACCTCCCATGATAGCAGGCAGTGAAGGTATATTCATACACATAACAAATCACATAATAGGTATTCGCACAACCTATATATATATATATATATATTTATATATATATCAGTATAGACATACACAACCTATTATATATTTCATACATAGTATTTATATCTCTGAAATACTCGACATACTAATATTTCATACATATTATTATTCTCATATTTTCGAGTATCACTAACTTCCCAAAGGGTCCCAATTATCCCCTAAGTTATTTCAGTAGTTAACCCCTTGCTATACTACTAGTATTTGTCTTAGGTTATGGTTCACTCTTCCCGTAATCCGAATCATAAATTCCGAATATGCATCTCAATCCGTTAACTATCTTCAATCCTAATCCCAATTTCACGCTTATTAAGATTAATCGAGGCCTAACTAAATGTCTATTGACCTTCTCAAAGTTTTTATATAATTACTAAACCATCACCAAAGTTTTTCGTAATTAATTCCATGGGTAAATATAACATAAAAGTCAAAACTCATCAAAACTAGGCAGCCAAATCGATTTGGTAGGGATTTTGAATCGATTCACCCACCGAATCGATTTGGTCTTTAAATCAAATCAATTCGCACCTGACTGTATCATCTTCTTCATTGCTGTTACTAGTTTACACCATTAAAACATTATCAAAACTCTTTAAGACTTCCCCAAAATCCCATCCAACTTACCCAGACATTAAATATACGGGTAGGGATAATTTTTAATGTAAATAACACATCAAGACTAGAAGAAATCTACCCAAGAACAGATCAAAACTCATATCTCATTAAAAACTCTAGTTTATGTGTTCTTCATGCATATATATATCAATTTATCCTTATTTCTTCCATGTTAATCATCTCATATCCTCTGATTTCATGCTATCTACAAACATGGATTTGTTCTACATGAATTCCTACTCTGAATCATGAATTTTACTCACCCAAATCCCAAGAATCATGATTTAAATCATAAAATCCAACCCTACATTACATGAGTATTATAACATGCTCAAAGTAATGTAAGATAACCACGTAACTGGATCAAGTAGGTCTGATTTAAATTCTGAGATGGTGAGAATGTCCTTTCCTTGCTTCGATCTCGAATCTGGTAACGTATGTGGGGTGAACGGTGTGCAGTGTCCTAGGTCTCTTCTCCTTTTCCTCTCCTATATCCTCCTCTCTATCTCAATTGTTATAATCATAGCCCATAACTCAAAGGGGTTGATATAACACTCCAATTTTCAGAATTCCTTATACCCTTGGCTCTAAATGATCGAAACGCCCTTATGTGGTGCCGGGTTGGTCTAAAATCATCCCAGGATCCAAACAGTACACCCGGGTACACTATTCTGACTATTTCGACCCATTAGGAATCAACTGTAATCTCTAAATAGCTTTACGAATCGCTCTACATCAAATTCCTATCTCGAGCTCAATATAGTCTACATGCAATTCCTGGTTGAGATATAACACAGTTACGTTGGTATCACTCGCTACAACGTATAATAATTATCACAAGATAATTGCTACTCCCTTAGTAACTTTATTCCGTGAATATTAATCATTATCTCCCCCGATTAATATTTTAATAAATACATAATATTTTAATTCAATTAAATTACGGCACACGTGTAATTTAAAATAACCAATTTAATTAAATTCTAGATACTCACATATACAGGTTGTTACACTCTCTTCTATATATTTGGATGTTTCATTTAAAAAAATTGAAATTTACCCTTGGATCAAATAGGATTTTCAAGGGTTGTAACGTAGGTTAGGCTAGGATTTGAAAATAATGGGATATTTATGAATTCAAAGTGTTCGGAGATGACACTTGGGATAAATAGAATGTTTGAGAAATTTCAAAATTGAAAAATAAGCAATGCAAATAACCAAAGAGAGTGACGAAGACTATTGATCACTATTTACAACATGGGATACTTTTTTTTTTCTTTTCTTTTTATTTTTTCATTTGCTTTATTTTCTTTTCTTTTCTTTTCTTTTGTACCCTCACATGATTAATTTCAACCACATGACAAGAACATCATAAAGTCCCAAGTTAATTCCCAAATGAAGGTAGGGAAGTTGTATGTATGGTTTAAAAACTCCAATGTGGAGTAGGTTATAGGATTTTGGTTAAAAAATGAAGTGTTATATTTAATCTCGAAGGGAGTTGACAAGGGAAAATATATAAGGTGAGGCCAAGGTCAATATGGGCGTAACAACAAAGAGGGCCTATGATCCTTTCCAAGGATTTATGCAATTCTTGAGTCAAAATAACATTGAAACCATGTTCAAGTAACACATTTCAAAATGAACTCAATTAATCGATGATCAAAGAAAGAATAGTGAGATTACCGACATCTTTAACATTCTCAAAAAGCAAAGAGTAATAAATAAACAATCACAAAAGTAGAAAAGTGCAAAGCTCATTTGGTGTAAATATATACAATACAACAAAAATCACTGAGTTTTAAAAGTCTTAAACCAAATCATTTAAGTAAGAAAAGCGCATGTGCTCATGGGTTTAACGTTTAATTCATGAAGTGTTACATAATATCAATAATTCGAGGACTAAAATCAAATAACTTCTAAAATTGAGAACATGCATCACTAAATTATCCATTGGATTGGGAAATTATTTGAATGATCATCGGAAGCAAGGACAAAATGTATAACAAACAGGGATAAAAAAGAAATTATTTTTGAAAGTTTTAAATTTTTCAACAAAAAGCATACTAGGTAAGAAAGCGTAATCAAATCAAAGAAACTACCTTTGAATGGTAAGAATAACCCACATCCCCTAACTTAAATGTTTTATTGTCCCCATGCGAATGAAAAACACAAGTTAAATAGAGGGAGAGAACAATATTGACCAAAATAGAGCAATATCCAGATAGATCAAGTCCATTCATTCTACGAAAAAAGTGTTATAACCAATAATAAAAAAATAACAAAAATCACAACTAATTACACCAGGAAAAATGAAAAAGAAAGAAGCTACTATGTACAAATACAATTTTAACTTCTAACTTATTATAAGCTAGAAGCTGAAATTTTTTAGGGTCCATCCAAAAAATAATTTGACTTTGAGGGATTAATGGTGGTCCCTCATTTTATTTCATGCCTCCCTAAAAATAAGAATTTCGTTTATACAACAGAGGGAACGCATAGGACGGGGAAAAGAGCCATCACCCAAATATAAGTGATGGAGGGTTTGAATGCTATGGGGGACAACACCAAATCGGTCAAAGAAAATTAAAATTACTTACCAAAGTTTTTTAATTGTAATGGGACGAGGGGCAAGTGTGCGTGAATAGCCCAACAAATAAAGCATCTCAAAATAACATTCCCTTTCAAGAATCTGGTTAAAGTCCTCAAAATTTTTATCCGATATTTGTAATGGTTGGATAATCGTAGGAAATAAAGGAAATGTAGAACCTTAAACCTCAAAAAAAATTAATCATTAATAAATGGTTAAAATTCGAAAGTGCTTGGATCACTCTCAATGATCTCTACGCCTAAAATGGGTGGAGGTGAAACACGAGTTTCAACCTCAACCAAGCTTTTGGAAGAAGAAATCATTTTTGCGAGTTGGGCATTTATTTCAATAGTCCAAGCTTTAAGACTCTCGATTTGGTCATACAATTCATTTTCCACTAAACCCCAATCAAACCAATAAGAAAACATAACATCATTTTTGGGGATTTTCTCATAGTTAGAGACTTCCCAATTTCAAAAAGTCTTTAATAATTTTTTTCAATTCTTTCATTTTCAAAATTTTGTAGGCATTCGCACATTGTCTTGGGAACGCAACTTTGAGAACCATTATCGTAATAATTAAAACTATATAAGCAGTTAATATGAGATATTTTACCTCACATGCAATTCAAACACGTGGCGAGCATCCAATTTTCAAGTTTCTCGAAGCTAAAATGGTTTAATTCGTAAACGAAATTAAAATAAAAAAGAATATACAAAATACTAAATCATAAAAATACTAAAATACACTACTCCTCGGAAATGACGCAATTTTCATGAGGTGTAAAATTTTTAAATGAATAATTTATCATTGGGTTTTTATCGCCTAACAAAAACCACACCATGGTACACTATGAGAGTGTAACAGCAAGTAGGGATTGAATCCACAATGAACAATATTTAAGATGAAATTGATTTATTACTATGAAAAGGGGAAATAAAAGATGATAAGGTGGTATAAAATAAGAAAATAAGTTAACTAAACAACAAAGATTAATGAAAATGAGAGTAGAATCATTTCTCCACCATAGATTAATAAAATGTACTAAGAAATTTGTTTTGAATCGCAATTAACCAATTACATCAAATTAATTATAAACATCAAACATGAAGAAATCAAATAAAAATGAAATTTAAAACATTCAATTAAATATGTTCACCAATGTATTATTGTTGTAATACCTCTTTAAACACTACGATTTCATGATAAAGGAAGTTAAATGCATAATATTCCAATATCACTGCACATGATTTTAACTAAAAGTATTTCAAACTAAAACCTTGATTTCCAGCTCAAGAACCCATTAATAAAGGAAATATGATAATTACCCACAAAATAGTTACAAAACATATTGAAACAAGTAAAACAACTAATTAAAGATGGAGAACAAGAAATATAATGACAAAAACTAATTATATTGAACCAAAACTAAATTACAAAGATATGAAAACAAGAAATAAGCAATAAATAAAGCAAAGAGATGATGAATAGTTACTTACAACCAAATTATGAGAGGGTGGAACATAGAAGGAGGAGTAGGTAATCTTGACATTACGATTGTTTGGATTAAAGGGTTATGGTATATAGGTTTGATATCATCAAAGCAATGTATGCAAATAAGTTTGTCTTTATCGAAGGATCGGTTGGGATAGGGGTGCTAAGGATTAAATTTGAATAATGTTGGAGAAAAGGGGATGATACAAAGTGATCATTATAAAAGTTGGGATTGTATTTCATGAGGTCGACAACCAAACCACTGGGTGAAGGTTTGATCTAGGGAGGGTGGAGTTCCATTGTTATTATGTTTCAAGATTTGAGTAAGTGTACCATTACCAACTTGTCAAATATCATTTGTCTTAATTACCCCCCCTAAACATGATGTGGTTTTAAATCCAATAGTATTTTTTTTAAAGAGGGGACTCCCAAAAAAAATAGCACCAGAGGAAGTATAATCCTTTTAAAACTAGGGCCCAAAGGGAGTTGGAATTATAGAGTCCCCAAGTCTACTTGTCTAGGAGGTCTTGGTTAATCTTTTAAAGTTTCTAGACATCAAACACATATCATATTTAGAAAAGTTCTTTTATGTCATACTTGAAAATGGATGCCAGGCTTGTTCAAAAAATTACTCCACCAAAACATAGCAATTGTAGCAGAGAGATCATGACTTGTGGATTTGAGGAAGTGAAACTTGAGAACTTATTTCCCACTTAGGAAGTTCTACGTCCATACTTCAACCCAAAAGAAAAAATATATCTTACCTCCATGATAAGGTTTCCTTTTTTTATTTCCCAATTCAAACGAGGTGACGGGATGTTCAAGATAGAAACCAAAGTATCCTTCTGTCACACCACGTAAAATTCATAAATAGATTGATCAGTTCCAATATAAAAATTATGGGAGTAAAAAAATCATTCGTAACATTCTCAGCATAACGAGATATATAAAAATAATATAAGTAAATGCAATAGGAGATAATAAAATTTTGAATAAATTAAAACATCTTTGACATGATCCGATTGATGATAGAATCAACTCCAACTCTAGAATATAAATATTTTAAATATCTCAATTGTCAACTATTAATAATAAATACATCTTGTACAAATCTCTACTTGGGAACTCTAAAATAATACAATTCAATGATAAATGAAATATAAATGAATATAGAAGTGTAAAGGAGCTAATATGCTTGACACCTACATCCTAGGAATGACAAATAAAACTGCTACTAGAGAAATTCCATCGGCGAGTAGCTCAAGTTGTTGGCGACAATTTTGGTTTAAGACATGTCAAAAGAGTTCAGCAACGAGGATTAAACCTAGTAAGTCTGCAATGATTAATAATATAACTACATTTGGGCCAATAATAAAAAATCTTCATCCCATTTTTTGTTGACTTTGAGTTATTTAATTTCCCCAAATCCAAACAACCTAAATAAGTTTGTCGTTCTAATCCCAAACCCGCATGAAGCCCGTGTGATATAATTTCATCTTTTAATTAAGTATTTTTTACTTTAAAAATATTAAGTTCATATATTACAATAAGAATCTCCTATATTATGATAATATCTTGCATTAATGTCATCTAACTTATGAAGTATTATTATCTTACTTTAACAATCTCAACTTATGATTCTAAATGCATATCAATAGTGTATCAGACTATAATATTCTCGAGTCATAGTTCAGTATATACGTCTCTATTATATTCTATCTAAATAGTTTTAAGTCATATATCAATTATATACATCTCTAGTATGGGGACCCATTTATTATGGTCAATGAGAGTAGCCGAATAGGCCCAAGACGCTTAAGGGGTTACCCGTCCCAAATCAAATATTCGACAAGCAAACGTATATTTAATATAAAATAAAACACTTAAGGATATACTAAAATCAACCTCCAACAATATCGATAGAGATATTTAGGTGGTTTATGATATATCCAACGTGACTATTGAGTTCAACCTCTACGAAATAAGATCTCTAAATTAAAAATCCTGGCCCGAGGCAAAAGGGATTGAAACTTGAGATTTTGAGAGACACTTAATAAGAACAAGTGACTTCTCCGTTGACGTAGACAAGTTACAGAACCAAGTATATTGTTGTTGTGCGTGTCACTTCTTTTACTTTATGCTCTTTGTGATTATTTTCGTGGATTCCATTGTTGTGATACTTTATGCACTCACAAGTGGCACCGCCTTTGGGAAATGAATTTTATTCCAACGAAAACATTCATTATTAGAAATCCCGTAATGTTTCACCACATAAGCAACATCCCCCAAGCTAGTGATGTTCAAGAAGACTCAGTTCCTCCTAGGGTCATGTCTGAGTTTTTCCAGCAAACAAACCTCAAGTTTTTCCAGGACAGGCAATCCTCTAAAAAAAGCCAGGGGCCACCAAGGTATACCCAAATTTCTAGGCTAGTCGATGCTTATGAATCCAGGCTTCATGAACAAGAAGAGGCTTCATGCTTCCAAGTAGAAAAAAATGCTCACCAATAAAGGTGACTCAAAAGAATAGAGAGAGACCTCCAAAGGGCCATTAGAAAACATTGTACTAGGACTACGTGTCCTCAGGCGAGCAATATTCACAGCCGAGAGAGGAGTTCTAGGCATGACCAGGAGATAACTGAACGTGACAGGTCAGAGCGTGGATGAACAAAGCGTGGCCAACAAGAAAGATGCAATATAAGAAATGATCGATAGAAGGAAGATATAAGGATTCTGGTCCGTATGGAGATGGACCAACATCCAGACCACCAAAGATCCAGATCTACCAGAGATCTAGCCAAAAGAGCTCTCAACACTTAGATGAAGTCCCAGTTTTTAAGGAAAATTGAACAGGAGGATCCCTCAAAGAAATTCATTATCCCTAGGTTCAAGGTCTACGATGGGAAAATAAACCCCATAGACCATGTCAGGCAATATCAGCAATCAATGACCTTATGGATCCACAATGATGCACTTATGTGTATAATTTTCCCTTATAGTCTATATGATGTATCATAGAAGTGGTTTGAGAGGCTTCCTCACAAGTTTATCAAACATTTTACAGCCCTGGCAGAGGCCTTCACGATGCGATTCATAACCTGCAGCTCCCATCCCAAGCGGATGGATGTACTGCTCACAGTGAAGAAGAAGCCATAGGAGAACCTTCAAGACTATGCTACAAGATATTAGGAATTTTTTAATGAGGTCGAGGATTGATCATAGAAGGTTTCCGTAGCATCCTTTAAAATTGGTTTGTCGACCACCTCTTTGCTGCACCAATTTCTTACTAAGAAGGAGGCCAGTACCATCGACGATCTTATGACCCGTATCGAGAAGTATGCAAAGGTGGAATACATGGTTCATCTTAATGGAGGGGATAACGATCGACCAAAGGCGAACCAGGGAAAAGAGAAGAACGATACCCAAAAGAACAAAAATAATAACGGGGCAAGAATGGCTCTAAGATTGGGAACAAGACTAACCCCTCCAAAGAACTCCAGGCTATTAACACACTCTTCAAGAAACCTATTTATAACATTCTTGGAAAGATTAAAGATAATTAGTTCATCAAATGGCCCAAGAAGATGGGTGGCAACCTAACTAAAAGGAACAATACGTGTGTTCCACCAGGAGGTCGGACATCAAACCGAGAATTATAAAGATTTGACGTTATATTTGTAAGAGATGGTTCAAGCAGGACACCTTAGCGAGCATGTTGAGAAGGAAGCGGATAAGATAGCAACTAATGGCAACTAAAAGACAGACAACGTTCTCGACGATGATACAAGATATGAGTTTGCAGTAATCCATGGGGCATCAGACTTTAAGAAGATCTAGGGAAACGTCATTTGAATGGAACTTAAAAATAGGACTATCGTGATGGAAGCTTTTCAAATCGACCCTGCCAAGACCCAGGCAGGAAAGTGTCGGAGACCAGAAGACGTCGACTACACCAAGGACATCGTGTTCATCGATGAATATTTAGTTAGGGTAAGAACCCCACATCATGACGCATTAGAGATCACACTCAGAATTTTCTATTGAGACATTAAAAAGCTACTTATGGACCAGGGGAGTTCGTCCAAAGTGATGTACCTAGAATTGTTCCATAAATTGAAGCTGAATATAGTCGACCTCAAAGAGGCCACTATTTTGCTGGTCATCTTTACAGGGAAGATCGTGATGTCGTTGGGGAAGATAATCTTATTGATCATGGAACGAAACATATTAAATCTAATTAAGTTCTTAGCGGTGGATATTGAGTCCCCATACCATGCGATTTTGGGCAGATCTTAGCTCCATGCCATGAAGGTTGTATCATCAACCTACCATCAAAATCTTAAGTGTATTACCAATCAGGGCGTGGTTAAAATCCATGGTGACCAGGCTACGGCTAGGAAGTGCCTTATTGCAGTTATCCACCCGAAAAAAGAAAAAAAAAGAGATGAAGAATGCCCATGGCCCAAGAGGGGGTTGTGCCCTCCAAATAGTAACTACTGTATGACCGATCAGGGGTAGAAGAGACCAGGATCCACCTTGTCGATAGGGTCGTTGAAAACCTCAAAGAAGTTATAGCCAATGATAACTTGACCAAAAAGAAGTTTCTAATGAGAGTTGCTCTCACTGATCAAGAGAAAAAATAGTCAGTAGCATTTCTCAAAAGTAACCTAAATGCTTTCGCTTGGGAACCGTACGAATTACCAGGGATTAACCTCAGTGTAGACTTCCATCGCCTGTTTGTCGATCCAACCTTCAAGCAGACCACTCAAAAGGCTCGTCGAATAGCCCTCGAGAAGGCTAAGGCAGTGGAGAAAGAAGTAGGGAAGCTATTAGATGTAGGATCCATCAGGTAGGTTCAGTTACCTAAATAGTTATCTAACCCAGTGGTGGTACCCAAGAGCAATGGCAGTTGGAGGGTTTGTATCGATTTGACTGACCTCGATAGGGCATGTTCCAAAGACAGCTTCCCTCTCCTAAGTATAGATTAATTAGTCAACGCTACAGCGATGCACGAAAGGATGAGTTTCCTGAACGCCTATTCTGGCTACCATCATATCCCTTTATTTAGGCCCGACCAGGATAAAACCTCCATTATAACCCCCATAGGGTTATACTGTTACAAGTTTATGCCCTTTGGTCTCAAGAACACAGGATCAACTTATCAAAGGTCGGTCACTAGGATGTTCAGCAAATAGATGGGGTAAACTCTGGGGGTATACATTTACGACATGCTAGTCAAAAGCAAGAGCAAAGTCGATCATCTTATAGATTTAGCGATAACCTTTGAGATCCTTAGGAAATATCAAATAAAGCTTAATGTGAGTAAGTGTTCATTCAGTCTCCAGTCAAGAAAGTTCTTAGGTTATCTAGTCAGTAAAAGGGGAATTAAGGCCAACCCATATTAGATCGATGCTATCACTAGATTCGGCCTCCTCGGACATTGAGAGATATTCAAAATCCTAGTAGAATGATCATGGCATTCAATTGCCTCATCTCCAAGTCTTTGAAATGTTGCTGACCATTCTTTCAGCTTCTAAAAATGGCAAATGCCTTATTTGGGAGAATGATTGTTCGTGGGATATGGAAAAAATCACGTCCTACCTCAGCAAGCCACCCCTAATAGCAATTCCAAATGATAAAGACCCATTGTATCTTTACCTGGCAGTATCAAACCATGTTGTGAGCTCCGCCTTAGTATGTGAGAAGTAGGGAGGACATCATTCGATTTACTATGCTAGTAAGACACTCTTGGATGGTAAACAACTGTACCTGCCTATGGAGAAGCTCACTTATGCTTTGGTTATTTCTTTAAAGAAGTTAAAGGATTACTTCGAAGCCCACTCCATAACTATAATCGCTTCTTACCCACTTAAGGTCGTTCTACAAAAAACCAACCGCTCTAGACAACTCTCAAAGTGGTCGATTGAACTCGAGAGATTCGATATCCACTTTCAACCTAGAACGGTGATCAAAGGACAGGTTTTAGAAGATTTCATTACCGATTTCATAGATACACCAATTAGATAATGTGCAGTCAACAACACAAGAAGCATAGTCTAAGGATTGGACCCTGTACATTAATAGAGCCTCGAATTCTAAGGGGGCAGGAGTAAGCATCGTACTGGTCACTCCAAAAAACACAGTGATCAAGCAGGGAGTCATATTAGGATTTGAATCCTCCAACAACGAAGCTGAGTACGAAGTGCTAATCACTAGCCTGCACAAATCCCAACTACTGGGGACAAAGCGCCTTCACATATTCGGCGACTCCAAATTTATCTCGAAGCACGTAAGTTGATATTTTAACACCAAAGATGACAGGATGGCAGCCTACCTCACTGTCGTAAGTGGAATTATAGTTGGATTTGAGCAGGTAGATATTCAACAGTTTCCTCGAGGATAAAACTGCCACGCTGACGCTTTAGCAGCATTAAGCTCATTAATTGACTTTGACCTAAGGAGAACTATTCAGATAGAGTTCCTCGTGCAGCCTAGTATCGACCAAGAAGTCACGGGCCTTATTGAGCCTAGTATCGACCAAGGGTGAAGGTGAATAGGCATCGATCACGAGCCTTATTGAGCCGAACGGTGAGGGCAACTAGGACCCTATAAGCATGGTGCTCCAATTGGTGAGGAAGGCTAAATGATTTGGTAAATGGAATGGGCTGGGCCTCATAAAAATCACACGACCATTCTATAAATGGACGATGATAATGGTCGAGCCGTGACACACCAAGGAGCTATCGATGGGAAAAATCAATACCACAAGGAAATGGGGTGCATGGAGGAACAAGCTCGATGTCACGAAAGTGGGGAGTAGCATCACATATACTCTCATGGGTGGTGGATGGTTTCAGGTTAGGATCTAAATATATGATTGAAAACTTGAAATGTGCAAAATCGAGATCCAAACTAGGTGGTGGGGTGGAAGGGACAATGGGTGGGTGGTATAAATGGCGGATCGGGTGGGATAAAGGGTGGAGGAAGATGATCCAACTCTAGAGTAGGGAACACACACTCATTGGAGGGATATAATGATCCTCAATATCCTCCTGAATAGGGAGTGTGGTATCAAGTGATTTCGAGTTCAACTTATCCACTAATTTATCACCATCCGATGTGGTGAAAGGGTCTAACGAGGCACCAAGACCAGAGATAGAAGAATCACTAGAAATATCGGGCTCAAAGGGAGCTATGCATGGTGGGACATCATCCATATCCAGATAGTTAGGAACTATCACAGATTCTATCTCGAAAAAATGATGAGCACTCGTAGCCGGAGCTAACTTGAAAGATATGGGCATGTTAGAGACATATGTAATTAGGGCATAAGGTAAAATCAAAGGCGTATTTTTGAATATCTCGGGAGTGGGAACCTCGATGGTAGGTTCACTTGGACATGGTGGGATTGGATAAGGCTCACTATTGAAAGATAAGTCAACACAATTGTCGACTTGGGACCCAAACCATGGAATGGTCTCAACTTCGAGATTCTCGAGAGGATAGGGTTGGTCACACTCAAAGTCAGTGGCACAAGACGACGCATCATCATCACACTCGGGTGCAACAATGGGTTGACTTGGGGTGAATTCTGACTCTCGCTCACACTCAATTTCATTTAACCTTTGTTCAAGCCTTTGGAGAGCTTGAGTTTGAATTTTAGTGGCTTGCTCTTGCTCGAGTATGAACTTTTGTAAGAGGATTTCGAGAGCGAATGTGGATGTTGGTGGTGGGGTGATGGGTGGTGGCGGTGGTTGAGGTGACACAACTCGCTATAATCATGACTATATGGACACAACTCGCTATGATCATGACTATATGGACAATACTCAAATGAAGTGGGTGGAGAGGGGCCAAGTTCATCATACACGAAAGGATCGCTTTCGTGATGGACAAATGGTTGATATTCTTGGGTGCGTAGTGAGGGAACTGATTGTGAACGGGTGCACAAGGTCGCCATGACGACTGTGGGAACGTATGAGGATCCACAACATCAGTTTGGGATTCGTATTACGTGAAAGTTTGATCAGGCCTCCACGAATAACTGGGGTACTCACACAACTCGGGATTGGTTATATCGGGATAATAGGTCGAGGTGGGTTCTAGAACAGTGTCATATGGATACACATGTTCCACGGTGGGTTCGTAGGGATTGACAAGTAAGGACACTCATGGGACATGTGATCGGCATAATAACAGTGGGTGCACAACAAAGTATGAGACACGCTGACACTTGACACTAAGGGTGATGGAATAGGAGGTACGTGCATAGATGGGTCAAGAGTATCTACGGTACTCGTGAGAGAGGTGAGACCACTAAGCATATCATAAAGAGACGGCTCAGGATCACTCTCACACGTGTCGCGTGATAATGGAAAATGACCAAAGTAGTCCCGTTAGAGACGTTCTTCGGCCATGTGGAGAGAAATATTTGGGGGGGGGGAGAGTTTTTTAAATTTTTTCAAAAGGAAAGAAAATATTTTTGGATTTTTCAAAAAATGATAGAAAGAAAATATTTTTGAAGTTTTGTGAAAAATAAAGGAAGAACATATTTTTGAATTTTTCTAAAATGAAAGAAAGAAAATATTTTTGAAATTTTTTTTAAAAATGAAAGAAAATATTTTTGGATTTTTTGGAAGAAAAGGTGGGGGAAAATATGGACTCTCTGAATTAACGAACTAACTAAAACTGACTACCGAAAAATAAATTGGACACACACAAGTCAAGAAGAATTCCTAACTAGCACAAAACCAATTTTATCCTCAAAATTTAGTGAAAGGGGTAGTCAAATTTTAATAAAGTCCACAGGGGATAAAAATTCATAGAATTTTCTTTGTGATATCTTTTGCTGAAATATTCTCCTATTGGGCCACCTAGTTGATTGATTTATATTTAGTGATGGCTAGGGTAGCACACAAGTGGTAAGAGAGTGAGTCGGGTGATGAAATCCCTTCTCGTGAGTGACCGGGTGTAGGTCTTAGTCAATTAATTCATCACACCATTTGAAAATAAATGCGAGAATAAAATCAAGTAAGAGCACACAAAATAATTGACTCGCTAATAGGAGAGGCGTGAGGGTTTAGAAATGTACCTCCCACGGTTTTTAGGCTGTGGGGTGCCGAAAAATTTGAGTCGACCGGGGGGAGATCACGCCAATCTCAGTCGGCCCCAGGAGTCCTACCGACCCAAGGTAGAGAGGCTTCTAATTCCTCGCCTTTGGACGCCCTCTCCCAACCTTGTTCGATTTCCCTATAACGTTTTCTTCGATTGTTATAATTTTTAAAATGAAAAATAAAATAAAGGTGTCTCTATGCACCGCAATACAAGCCAAGAATAGAATAATCCTAATACAAGCCTTCTAAAAATATAAAAATGGTACAATAAAATAATAAAGTGCAAAAAATAAATGAACTACAAGTTAAAATTCGCTCCAAGTGCTTCACGCTCCCAAGAATGGCAACGGCGCCATTTGATAACTAAAACTTCAATTCCCCGGCAATGGCGCCATTTGATAAAAAGAACTTTTGCGTATATTTTTTCATCATTGCTTGAAAAGATCCTTAATTCGTATCGAATATTGCATATTTCCGCCTGTTATATTTATGCATTCTAGCACTTTTACGGTCCTAAATTCCTATAATTATGCTCATTAACCAGACAACCTTAGATTTGGATATATACATGCTTTGCAGGGGTTATTTGTGCTTTTGTAGGTATTGGAACGCTAAAAGTGAGGTTCGGTTGCATTTCGGAGAAGTTCCATCGTCGAATGCTACTTCAAGGGCAATTTGGTCTTTTTAAACTCAATATTTTTTATGTAATGAAGTTACCAACATGTAGATCATCAAATTATCCTTCCATGGCCACTGACCGTGCGTCATTCTGACTCCGTATGTGGAAGTTATGCCCATTTTTGGAAGGTTTCGGTATTTTCTTCTACTTCAAGGGCATTTTTATAATTTCATACTGTATAATTTGGAGGGTTTCAAAACAGAATCATGTGGATAATTGAATTATCTTCGCATCGGTTCTGACCACGCCTCATTTCGATTCCGTATGAGGGAATTATGGTCGTTTCTGTGCAACGCATCAAAATTGGTTCGGAGAGGAAAGGTGGGCTGTCTCCAGCCCAAGGCAAATTCCAAAAGTGCGGTCGACCGGTACCAAACATGAGATCGACCGGTCCCATCAGATATGGATGAAAATTGACATATTTTGGGTTTTTTGTCTTGGTTTTGTTGGGGGTTTATTTTGGGATATAAATAGAATATTTGGGGCTTTTCTTTGAAGATATATTTCATTTTAGGTTAGAGAACTTTGGGGATTTTTTGGAGCTTCCCTCTCCTCATTTCCATGGGTGTTTTGCCCACTTTGTAAGTTAATATTACTATTCATTATCTTCAAGCTTTATATTTAGTTGTTTTAGCTTAATTTCTTTGTTGTTCTTTACTTTCTTGCCTAGATAAATTAGTTTAGTATATTTATTTCTTGTTTTGTTCATTAATTAGTTATTTAATTAGATTAATCATGTGTAGTGAGTAGTTACATAGAGTTTGGGTCGTGTGTCCGCCATTGATGGGCGTTGAGCTCCGAAAATTAGGTTTTGTGTAAAATTGCATTTAATTGAAACCTCGCATATTAAAGTCGGATTATTATGCATTTAACTTTCTTTGTCATGCAACGTTAGTGTTTATAGCGGTAATCCAAATTTAAGATGCGTGTGACCATTTTCTGTTAAATGTTTAATCTCGCAACTTTGGGTTAAATTCCTTATTGTGTGATGTTTATACTTAATTGAAAATGCTCGATTAAATGTTTACGAACTGAAATTCTAATTATTAGTTGTTTAGCCCATGATCGGGACACGATCCCGACTCTCGTTTTATTAATTCTAGTTTAGACTTAACTTCTTAATTTTTCCCTTTTCTTTATTTCCAACCTATCACCTTTTACACTTTTATTTTAGGAGTATTAAATCCTATAAATTCTAACAACTCGTCTCTGTGGATTTTTGATACCCGGACTTGGCCTCTATACTTCATTTTTTAGTGTAGTCATAAGTTTAGGTTTTTGTATTGAGGAGGTGAATCGAAAACAACGATCGGCGTTTGACACGTGCCACTTTTCACCCTTGATCAAAATGACGCCGTTGGCGGGGATGAGTTTGTTTTAGACCTTATTTGATTTAGTATTTCATAGTATTTTCTTTCTATTTGTATTATTTTCTAATATTTTTCAGGACTTCCACATTTGAGCACTTAGAAACGCTCGAATTCTTCCCGCGCGCACTTACTTTGTGGAATCCGCCATTCGAGCCATTTTTGGGGTAAGCATTTCTTATTCCAATTCTTTCGGTAATCCTTGTTATAATTCTCAAAATTTTAGGCCTATGATTTTCGGTGAATACTTAGCATCCCAAAGTAAAACAAATTCAAATATGACTTTGGGCGAGTATAACGAACGTCAAAACTTAGGTTATTGGAATTTTGATGATGATGATAATGATTTTGGGCCTTTACCTCCTTATAATAGGAATTTTGATACAAATTGCAATAGTTTTCAAAATTCCTATAATAATGAGTTTTCGTTTAAGTCCGATGGTAATTTTCAAAGTTCCCATTTTCATGCATCCGCACCTCGACCTATGAGTTTCGGTGAGGGTGTGCGTATGTATGAAAATGAGACAATTGTAAATCGTTATCGAGAATAAAATCGTTCGTGTGAACATGAATTGGATTTATTATTTGAGTTCGACGACGATTTTGCTTTCGAGACTTTCGAAGTCGAGGAATGTTTTGAACCAAATCAGGTACTTGTGCCTACTTTGGAACAAACCATTCTAGACTTTGCCCATCGCGTAATAGATATTGAAAGCGAGGATGAAAATGATGTAATATCTATTTGCAATGAAATGATTTCTTCTTTGGCCCCCAAAGAAGAACATTTCATTGAAAATGATATTATTTCATTCGAAACTCAAACTTCATGCGATGATGATTCATCTCATGAGTTTGAATTTCATTCATCCCCATTTTCATTCTCTATTATCCCACCAGAGCAAGTACCTGATGATTCGGTTTCAAACTTTAATATTTTAAATCCTATCGCCGATGAGGAGTACTTGCTCGAGTCTCCTTTCACGATCGCATTCGTGCCTTCGTGTGCGCCACCTCCCATTCTAATTTCAAAATCATTGGGAGGATATTCGGCTTTTCTCGATCCCCACATGTTTTTGTCATCCGTTCAATCCAAACCCCCCATCATCCCTCCAAAACTTTTAATTGGCGATGGTTCATTTCTTCCGCCTTACACATGCCTCTTTGTTCAAACAGAATTCATATTTTTCGGAGGGCATGCTTGTATGCGAGGGTAGACCGGTTATCCTCCAAAGTCAAATCATTTTTATGGTGGACCCTTACCTATTTAGACTTCTAGTGTATAGTTAGTGTGAAGTCTAAATAGTAGGTTGTATATAGTTAGTTTTTTATTATTTATTTCATTAGTTTTTCTTTCCTTTTTAATTTAGTCTAGTGTAATTAGTTAATTTTTTGTTATTTATTTTTGCTTTGCTCGGTACTAACTTGTTTTCTAGATTCTTTGGACTTGTTCTCATGGGGATCGCTCCACTTTTGGGTAATATCTTTATTTTCCTCTCTTTGACTTGGTTCTTAGTTAACATTGAGGACAATGTCAAGTTTTAAGTTAGGGGGTGTGGGATATTCTATCCATTTCTTTAATTTATTCCATATTTTTGCTCACATGTTAGTTACTTAGTATGCTTTGCTTAGAAAAAATCAAAAATTTCAAAAAGATTTTCTTTCCTTTTTTTCTTTTTTTGGGCTTTTTGCCTTTGTTTCCGATGATAAATTTCAATAATTGCCCGATCCAATAGACAGTCCAATGATGCATGTTCTCGATTTTAAAAGTCATTAGACTTTAGTCTCACTTATTGATATTATGAATAACTTCATGAATTAAACTTTAGTCCCATGAGCACATGCACTTTTATTGTTCTATTGATTTGGTTTAAGATTTTTATAACTTGGTATTCTTTTGTTGCATTGTATATAATTACACCAAGTAAGTTTTGTACCTTTCGTCGTTTGTGAGTGTATATACTATTCTTTTCTCATTAAAAACGTTGAATTCGTCGGTAATCTCACTATTCATTCATTTGACCGTTCATTAATTGAGTTCATACTTGAAATGTGTTACTTGAGAATGATTTTCATATATTATTTTGATTTGAGAATTACGTAAACTTTTGGAAATGATCATAGGCCCTCTTTGTTATATCACCCATATTAGCCTTGACCTCACCCTTACATGTTTACCCTTGTTAACCCCTTTGAGCCTAAATATAGCCTTTCGTTTCGTAACCCCAATCCCATAACCAACTCTAAATTGGAGTTATAAACCATACATACACTTTCCATACCTTTGTTTGGAATGTTACTTGGGATTGAATGATGTTGTTATGATGTCGGTTGCAATTTAGGCATATGAGAGTTTGATAAGTAAAGAAAAAGAAAGATATGAAAAAAGTGATGAAAAGAGAAAACAAAAAGCAAAAGAAAACAAAAGAGAAAAATGAGAAAAAGAAGAAAAGAAAAAGAAAGAGAAAGTTGTAAATGTTGTATATAGTTCAATAAGCTTTGATTACTCTCCCCGATGATATATCTAATGCCTTTTTGGAACTTGTTTTCCAATTTTGATATTGCTCGCATTTCCCATTATCCCGAGTTTTCATCCCGAACACTTTGAATCCGTACATACATTCCTTCGTTTCGCACCTTAGCCATACCTACATTATAACCCTATACAAGTCCTATGTGATCTTAGGTTGATGTAATTTAAAAGTCATAATAGTTGTGATAATCTGTGAAAATGCATTTCGCCTCTTTTAGTGTGCGGTATCCTTTCATTGAGATTACATTTTTCAGTTTATATATAGCGTTCTTCTTTTGCGACATGTGTGCGGCCTAGTTTCCATTTACATTTACTCTTTATCCCGCATGTTATGTGTGTTACCTCCCTGTTTCAAGTGAATTTCATTTGATGAGTGTAATGCCCGTGAGGATTGAATATATGCTTGCTTTAATGTTTATCCGGTTTATATAAGTTTTTGTTAAATCTCACTTTGCATGTGCTCGCTCCCCTCCCACATTTTAAGGTTTCAATTCTATGAGGTGCATTCTATAATGTTAATGATTCGGGCTTTTGTGTGAATTCATTCACTTTGCTAATAATGCATATGAAATCTTTTTTCTCTTTTATTGGGCTTGTCGGATGTTGGTTTGGGCATATTCTGAGGAAACCATATGATGTTTGTGGGTATCATCCCTGAAAACCCTCACGAGATGACACTCGTCCACTAGGGTAACCTAGGGGTTTAACGGCTTATTGCATATGCTAAATGCAATCGTATTCCCTACGAAAGTGGCAATTATATTTCGATGCATATATAAATTTTGTATTTCCTTTTGTGGACTGGTTTTGTTTGTTTCATCACTAGGGACTAGCAATGTTTAAGTTAGGGGGTGTGATTCGTATCGAATATTGCATATTTCCGCCTGTTATCTTTATGCATTCTAGCACTTTTACAGTCCTAAATGCCTATAATTATTCTCATTAACCAGACAACCTTGGATTTGGATATATACATGCTTTGCAGGGGTTATTTGTGCTTTTGTAGGTATTGGAACGCTAAAAGTGAGGTTCGGTTGCATTTCGAAGAAGTTTCATCGTCGAATTCTACTTCAAGGGAAATTTGGTCTTTTCAAACTCACTATTTTTTATGGAATGTTACCAACTTGTAGATCATCAAATTATCCTTCCATGGCCACTGACCGTGTGTCATTCTGACTCCGTATGTGGAAGTTATGCCCATTTTCGAAAGGTTTTGGTATTTTCTTCTACTTCAAGGGCATTTTGGTAATTTCATACTGCATAATTTGGAGGGTTTCAAAATAGAATCATGTGGATAATTGAATTATCTTCGCATCGGTTCCGACCACGCCTCATTTCGATTCCGTATGAGGGAGTTATGGTCGTTTCCGTGCAACGCGTCAAAATTGGTTCGGACAGGAAAGGTGGGTTGTCTCCAGCCCAAGGCAAATTCCAAAAGTGCGGTCGACCGGTCCCAAACATGAGGTCGACCAGTCCCTTCAGATATGGATGAAAATTGACTTATTTTGGGTTTTTTGTCTTGGTTTTGTTGGGGGTTTATTTTGGGGTATAAATAGAATGTTTGGGGCTTTTCTTTGAAGATATATTTCATTTTAGGTTTGAGAACTTTGGGGATTTTTTGGAGCTTCCCTCTCCTCATTTCCATGGGTGTTTTGCCCACTTTGTAAGTTAATATTACTATTCATTATCTTCAAGCTTTATACTTAGTTGTTTTAGCTTAATTTCTTTGTTGTTCTTTACTTTCTTGCCTAGATAAATTAGTTTAGTTTATTTATTTCTTGTTTTGTTTATTAATTAGTTATTTAATTAGATTAATCATGTATAGTGAGTAGTTACATAGAGTTTGGGTCGTGTGTCCGCTATTGATGGGCGTTGAGCTCCGAAAATTAGGTTTTGTATAAAATCGCATTTAATTGAAACTTCGTGTATTAAAGTCGGATTATTATGCATTTAACTTTCTTTGTCATGCAATGTTAGTGTTTATAGCGGTAATCCGAACTTAAGATGCGTGTGACCATTTTCTGTTAAATGTTTAATCTCGCAACTTTGGGTTAAATTCCTTATTGTGTGATGTTTATACTTAATTGAAAATGCTCGATTAAATATTTTCGACCCAAAATTCTAATTATTAGTTGTTTAGCCCATGATGGGGACACGATCCCGACTCTCATTTTATTAATTCTAGTTTAGTCTTAACTTCTTAATTTTTCCCTTTTCTTTATTTCCAACCTATCACCTTTTACACTTTTATTTTAGGAGTATTAAGTCCTATAAATTCTAACAACTCATCTCTGTGGATTTTCGATACCCAGACTTGGCCTCTATACTCCATTTTTTAGTGTAGTCATAAGTTTAGGTTTTTGTATTGAGGAGGTGAATCGAAAACAACGATCGGCGTTTGACACGCGCCACTTTTCACCCTTGATCAATCCTCTAATCAAAATTCTCAAAATACCTACAAAATAATATCAAACTCAAGTGTAGAGGTAAGTAAGGGTATCAATCAACATCAAGGGGGTAAGCTAAAGACAAACTAAATTGTAATTCACTTTTTATTTTCTTTTTGGCCTTTTGCTTTTCTATTTTTTTTAGCTTTTCAAATATTAAAACAATTTTCAAGGGTGAGGATGTGAAATAAGACTAAACTAAATTAAAGATCTAAACAACTAACTAAAAAGTGACTAAAAAGAAAAATAAAGTCTAACACTAAAATAAGAGATAAATGAGGTAAGTAAATGTGAGAAAAATTAAGGAGTGGGATTACACCACAAATTTTAGCTATTCTAATTAATTAATTGAATTCTCCCAAATTAATATCAAACTTACAAATCAACTCTCGTTGCAATTGTAATTTTAATAGTAATCTTTTAGAAAATTAAGTTTAACCCTTCACAACTCTAGAAAATAGATCTACACTCCGTTTAATTAATCACCAACTAGGATCGATCGATTAAAATTTATGTAAATCTTAGAAAATAAAAATAGAGTTGAAATTAAAGTAATAATACCCCACTTAAGAAACCCCTATCTCTAGTTCGAATCTAAAATAGGTATTATAACTAGAATTTTGATTTTCTCTCGAAAATAATTTACCCTCTCTCGAGGTGTAAATTTAAGGGCGAGGGATCAAAATTAATATTGAAAGGGAATTTTCAAGTAATCAAACTAATTAAATTAAAATAACATCAAATAAGGGTTTACCCCACCCCTTGAAAGGGGATTTAGCCTAACATGGTATGAAATTTGACAATTTAATAATCAAATGCATAAAATAAATGAAAAAGAAGAGAACAATCAAACCCAATCTCTTGAAGTGAAATTGAACTCATATTTCCTTGAAATCAAGCACAATCCATCCAATATGAGCATCCAACAATAATTAATTCAATATAATACTCAATTGAATTACTCACAATTTATCACTCAATAATCTCTAATAAAAAATAAAATATAAATATTTATAAATAATTTTTCTACCTAATTTATTTTCTACTCTAACTATCTCTCTCTAGAATTCTCTCTATAAATTGATGATCTTCTAAAAGCTTCCTTCAAATTGAGTCTTCTATTCTTTAAATAGTAGGAATGGAGCATGGGGGTAAAAATGAGAAAACAAGGGTGTATGGGATATGGAAGGTATTTGGGTGAGGGTATTTAGGGAATTGTGAACACATGTGCATGGGTTATGTGAGGTCATGTGGGAAGTGAGGTGAGGGAATAAAATCTGATTTGGCAAAAGGGGTTTTGGGGGTAGAATGGGAAAATGGTTTAGTTGGCGGTAGTTTGGGAAAATAGGATAAAAAGGGTTTTAATGCATGTGGGTTAAATGACTTAGTTTCTTTTTGGTTTTGGCTTTTGGTTTGGAATGTGTTCACAGCACGATTTTGTCTTACATGGTGGAAATGGGTTCAAGGGGGAAAAGGGTAGGAGGTAAGGCATGGGTTTGAGTTGATTGCCATGGTGGGTTTGGAGATGGTTGGTTCGAGCTGGGTATCGGGTTGCGTCGGAGGTGAGAGGTAGGTCGTCGGGATAGTGGACGGCGACGAGGAGGTCAGGCAGGTGGGGCACGGGTGGCTGGGTTTTCAAGGGGTTTCTCCGCCAAAGGTGGGGGAATGTGATCGGTGTCGACGGGGGTCACGGGATCTCAGGTTGGGACAGCGCCAGAGTTGGGCTTGAGGGTTGGTTCTGGCCATGGTGAGTGGGATGGTAGAATGATGGAGGTTGAGGTGTTGTGGAGGTATAAGGGTATGGTGGTTTTGTGTTTGTTGGTGGTGTGAGAGGTTAATGGAGTTTTGGATGAGAGGAGAGAGAAAGAGGTGGGTGATGGCAGGGCCGACCCCGAAGATTTGGGGGCTCAAGGCGAACTTGTAAAATGGGGCCCTTTATATAATTTTGTTTTCCCGAAAAGTATAATATGTATTTTTACAAGCTAACAAGAAATGAACAAAATAAAATACACAATAACCCACAATCAATCTAAAAATTTCCGACCACAACAAAATAAAGGAAAATTGGAACCTGTTTTGCTGAATTTGTAAAGCAACTTTGAAAGCCCTTCTTTGCTAAAAAAAATGACGAAGAAACACATAAAAAATGAACATCATTAGAATAAAAAAATTAATAGTATATTAAAAGGAGCAACAAGATTAATAACAAGAACTTAACAAAAACAATTAACACTAAAAACTATAATTAAAAAAATGACAGATTAACAAATAAATGATAACAAGAACATATGACTCTCTATTCACTTTTAAACTACATCATTTAAATCTTTAAATATAAATGTTGTTTGTACTAATCTAAGTGTTTAAAATATTAAAAAAAATGACAACAAGAACAGCATTTAAATTCAAAAATATAAAAAATAGCATTTAAATCCAAAAATTAACAACAATAATTATAATTAAAAAATGACAGATTAATAAAAAAAAATGGCAACAAAAACTTAACAAAATGACCACAAGAAGAGATAAGTTTATATACACTTTAAACCTTAGATTAGTAAAATAACAACCTTTAAAAAAATTAATAAAAGAGTTCAACATATTAGTAAAAAATGACATTTGTATTTCTGGATTTAAAAACAATACGAACAAGAATAACTTAACAAAAAAATTAACATCATTTTACAAGTGTTCAATAAATTAATAAAAAATAACATTTATATTTAACAACAATGAAGATTTCAATCTAAAAAATTAACATGTGATAATGAGGGAAGGTGAAGAAAAAAAATACCAACCTGTCGAATTTTTTGGCGCTGAAACTTGAAAGTATTGTAAGCATTTAAAAGAAGGTTGATTTTTTTTAGAAATAATGAAACAGAGTTTAAATGGTTGGAACTTGGATGAAATTTGAAAAGTTGGTCTTGGGTGGGGTGAGAGCCGTTTTTTCAGTTCTTAAATGAGTGTAATGAATGAGCAATTGGAGATGAAGCGTTAGTTGTTGGTGGGTGGATTTTAAGTTTTTGGGCTTGGGCCTATTTTTAGAAACTTATATAATACACACCTATATAATATTGGGACCCTATATTTTTATATCAGATTTGGGGGCCCAAGGCGGTTGCCTCATTGGCCTACCCCTTGGGTCGGCCCTGGGGGATGGGACGTTGAAGAAGAAGGTGAGGGGCTTGGGTGCAGGGGTGTGTATGGAAGTAGGATGTGAGTGCGTGTGTTTAACTTATGACCCCTAAAAAATGTCTAACTAAAACTAATAAAATTAAAAATTAAATCCTAAAAATAAAAATAAAAAATAAACTAATAAAAGTAAAAAAAATAAATTTCTAAAACTTAAAAATTAAAACTAAAGACCTACAAAAATGTAAATCCAAATAAAACTAAAAAATAAATGAATTCCTAAAAAAAACTAATCCTAATCAAATAAAATAAAAACTAAAAACTAAATATCAAAATAAAACAACATTAAATAAAAAGAAATAAAAAATAAATCCTAAAAATAATAACGATTCAAACTAAAAAATAAAAATAATAAAAAAAATATGATAGGGAACAAATCAAACACACACGGCCCAGGACAGAGTTTAGGCTAGGGTAGGGTAGGGTAGGGTTACGAGATTGGTAATTAGCTCCATAATCCGCACAATTACCTTGAAATACGCCTTTGAACACTACAACGTGCATTCGGCCTACAAAATAGACAATCAAGCACATAAGACCCAAATTACTGAGAATTAGAAACTAAAATACATCTATTTGGGGTATAAAATGTACAGTTTTGGATGTTTATCAGTAGTCGAGCAAGTCCTCCTTATAGATTAATCCTTAAGTTTAATGGATCCTATCATCAATTATCTACGGAGTGACCAACTGCCTGATGGCAAGAGGTCATCCCATCAAGTTAGGGTCAAGGCTGCTCGTTTATACCTCAACCCTGAAGGGAAGCTATATAAGAAATCATTTATAGGCCTCTACCGCCAGTGCATTCACCCACAAGACGATGAACAAGTACTTAGTGATCTCCATGAGGGCATTTGTGGGAGTCACACGGGTGGGAGATCATTACCCTTCGTGCGATCAGGGAAGGATATTGGTGGCCTCACATGTAGAAGGATGCACAAGTTCCTATGTTCCCAAATGCAAACAGTGTCAGAATCACTCACCCATGATTCACCAACTTGTCGATGACCTGAAATCCATGACCAGCCCATGGCCTTTTGACCAGTGGGGATTATATATCATGAGACCACTACCTATCTAGGAATTGTAAGTATCTAATGGTTGGCATAAATTACTTTGCCAAATGTGTAAAGGTAGAACCACTAGCAAATATTCGAAATTTTGATATGACAAGGTTCATATGGAGGAACATCATAACTCGCTTTGGGATACCAAGGACTATCATCACCGATAATGGTACATTATTTTAAAGTGATTTCTTTTAAGATTTATTTGATGAGCACGGCATCAAGCAGCACGTCAACTCTGTGGCATATCCCCAAAGTAATGGGTATGCAGATGCTTCCAACAAAACCATGCTCGATGGACTGAGAAAGAAGTTGGAAAGAGCCAAGGGTGACTGGGTGCATGAGCTATACATATTCTATAGGCTTATTGTACCACACCCAGGAAACCGACTCGGGTTACACCCTTCTCGCTCCCTTATGGAATGGAAGTTTTCATTCCTCTGGAAGTAGATCTCCCTACTATGAGAACCACTGATCGATCAAGGCCTCAGCGATGATGCACTACGCACTGACCTTGACCTAGCAGATGAGTGACGAGAGCTAGCATTGATCAAGTTGGCTTCCGACCAACAGAAACTAGCCAAGCATTAAAACAAGAAGGTTAACTCGAAGAAGTTTCTAATAGGAGATAATGTCCTAAGGAAAGTCCTCAGCAATGTTGTAAAACCATTGGATGGAAAACTGGGACCGAATTGGAAATGACCCATCAGAGTAATCAGAGACGATCTTCAAGGAGTATATCACTTAGAAACGCTAGAGGGAATGGAGATACCAAGGGGATAGAACACAGCCAATCTTAAGAACGTCCACTTTTTGATATTCTTCTTTATCTTTTATTAGCACATTTAGTTTAAACAAATTTTTATTTTCAAACTTGTGTTGATCATTAGACAATATTTAATGAATAAAGGTCGGTTGGGCACTCTGTTCTCATTTTTTAGTATTGACTGCTTGACTTCTCTTGATTACATCTCATTAATTTGCACCTTTTCCAATGATAACTCCTTCGCACATATCTAAATGCCTGATGAACAGGGTTTGCAGTAGTTATGACAAGTCAAGTATAAGAACTTCGAATTACTACCACCCTCAGGTCCTTGTTACAAACACAAGAGGCCTCATGAGTTTCTCCAGTGACAACAAAAGCCCTACAAGGGATCCTTAGGCAAAAAATCCAACTCAATTTTATTGCCAACTTCTGTTGCTCGAAAAAAACCCGCTTGGGCAGACCGCCCACCAACCAGGTACATTCTTGCCATCATCTTACTTAAGCCTAAAGTAGTGTGACGACACGGCCTAAAAGGAAAACTTTATGGAATAATATTGCTAACGCATATTGGACTGGGAGAATGTTCAAACATATAAAAATTAGAAGACTAATACTTAAATATCATTTAGTCGGTAGAAAAACCCAAAATGATTAAAACTAAGTAATAGCCCATCTAAGGCCTAAGTTGGTCAACTGGTATTGTTTTGGTCAATAAAGATACCAAGTAACGAATGAAAATACAAGATTAACACATGTTTAGTCAGCATGTGCTCAAAACATAAGAAAAGATCAAACAAATTATTTATTGAAATATAAGGTTACAATCACATCACAGACCAAAAAAAATAAACAAGACCTGAGGTTGCCCAGGACGATGAGAAAGATACTCTGCTACAATATCTCTCTGACCATCGTCTGGTTTTGGGAAGATCTCTTCTACATCTTCACCGAGGTCATGATCCAAAAGTTGGGAAAGAATGGCGTTAGCCGAAATCCACTCATCGAGTTTTGAGAAGGGATTATGGCGATAGGCCGCACACTCAATTTGTTATTCATACCACACTCTGGATTCTTTGGGAGACTTAACTTCCTTGAGGGAACTTAGACATCCTCGAGTAAAGGAAACGTTTTCTTCTTCCTTGAGCTTTACTGGGGCATCTACCCAACCAGCATTGTATCCCCCTCCCCAAGCATCTCGAGGTCCCATCTTAAATGCATACCTCAGCTTTTTAACATTTTCTTTAAGCACAGCCACAAAAGATTTTCGACTAGCGACCTCCTTCCTCAACTCATCATTCTCAGACTGAAAAACTTCGCCCACTTAGTCGACCTAAGTCCTCTTTAAGAGCTTGGCTCTCAAGGAATTTACTTCTTTCTTATATGGAGGCACCTATCTCCTCCATCTCTTGAAGATCATATTTTAGCTTAGAAATCACCTCGATGTGGTTCTTGTACTACTCATTTCTTACCCTTAGGGACTTACAAATCTTTACAAAGGCCTTGAGATCTTTCAAACTGATATTTAGTCCAAGGATCCTCCCCAATTGAGACTTAGGGAGAATATATCGATCTAAATCAATGGACTGCAAATAATACACACCAGACCAGAAGAACAGTATTAGAACAATAAAAATTAAGAGAATACATCAGAAAGGAAGAAAAGTCCATTCTCATTCATAAATTAAAGCATATAAGAGGTATGTCAACTGAGCATATAAGAGGTATGAAAATTAAAGCAAATTTGACACGTGATTTTTAGCGTGGTAAAACCCTTAAATAAGGGAAACATCTACAGCCCCCTCTACGGAGCAAAACAAAAAATCCACTAGAATCACATGGTACAAGTTACAGCACTAAGCATGCAAATAAAAGACCTAAATCTAAGTTCAAAACGTTATCTACACGAGTTACTCCACTCTCAAAGACTTCTGACTTGATCTAGTCTTCCTTCCCGCGGCTTCCTTACTTTGTCTTTGTCGTCTTTGATTATAGCAGCTCCAACAAACAAAATATCTCACCAAGAACCACAACTCCTAAGTGTTCGTGTGAGAGTGATAGTGTTTGTGAATTAAACTAAATACAATAATGCTTCTCACCCTCTCAATCAATAATATAAGCATATACCTACAAATTACAAACCATTTCTATATGTAATACTAGTAATTTCAAATGTGCTTTGAACAATATGACTTCAAGAATTTTTCAAATTTGTCACAAATGAAATATCTCAAGTTTTTGTTTCAAATCAAAATTATTTACATATACATAAAAATATTAGAAGTCAAATTTTTCAAAATAAATTTGAGATTACTATCTTATTAAAGAATATACATAAAAATATTTAGAAAGATAAATTGTTAAAGAAGGTTTTCAATTTTCTCTCTCTCAGTTTTCTCTCTCGGAGAAATATCCATCTCTCTGTCAAGAACTCTCGGCTAACAATGGAGGTCAACTCTCCCTTATTTTTTATTTGCGTCGCCCTCTCTCTCTAAATAGCTCTTCTCGGTCGCCCCTCTCTAATCTCTCTACTGTCTCTCTACCTTGCCCCTCTCTTATTATCTCGTTATTTTCTCTCTTGACCAACAACAAAACGAAAGTCTTACAAGCTTTTATATATATTCAGCTGAAGTCGGTTAAAGATCCAACGGACGAGATCTATTGGTAACTTCGAACTGATATCTACAGGTACGAAGGAACGGTTTGCTGAGATCTAAGGGCCAAAATCTGAGTTTGCAACTCAGCAACTAACGTCGGTTACGAACGAAAGGTCGAGATGGGTTTCTCGTTTACCAACTGTAAATCCAACGATACAGCTCGATTAACAGTTACAACGCAGGGATTGAGCTAAATCTGAGATGACGTGGATTGCGGTATAAACAACTATGGCCGTTGATGGATTCAAAACAATGGTACAGGATCGTAACTCATAAAAACAAAGTAACAAAACTGTTACTCAACAACATCTAGTACTGATTGGCTGAATAAGTTCACAGGGATCAAAGTATTGATAGGATTTGGTCCGTTGATGGATAAAGGGACACGATTTCTCCTAGCATCTCAGATTGAGTAGATGCGTAAAAACGCATATGGCCACACTAACAAACAGTTGCAAGATGAAAAAATGTTTTGAGAAATTAATTTTTCAACCCCAAAGCTTTGTGTCCACAAAAAGAATATTTTCGTTTTACCCTCAAACATTTAAAAACCACATTTTAATTAATCGAAAAATTATTTTTTGATGATTAAAAAAAATGTTTAAATGAATTTCCTTTTTCAAAAAAATTGTTTGAAAAGGTCTTAACCACTAAACAATTGTGCACACATAAAAAAATACATATATGCAAAGAGTGTGTGTGTACATGTCCTTAATATGGTTCACAAGAATAATACTTTCCTTTGAAGTTAATTGAGGTGCTTGGACTGAGATGTTTTTTTTTTTGTGAAGCTTTGAGCCTTTTTGAGATAGAGTAACTCGAAAAAATCTAATCATATTTTGTCTCAATATCCAAACTAGTTAGATCTCTTATATAGCACAAACTCAAGTAAGTCAACCATATAGTGTGTTCTCAAATTTTACGAACTCCATTTACTATATTACATATATTAAGGTCACATTGGGAAAGAAATACTTTAAATTATGTGAAGAACTTAAGGAGAAGAGGGTTTGAAGGAAAGATCAAACCCCCCGATTTACCATAAGGGTGTGAATCCAGTGCCCCCTTCAATGTCACGCACATTTCTAGGTAATGGGGAACAGTCAATTTCTACCCAATCAGGAATATTGTACTTCTTTCTAAATTCTTCTATTGATTTATTATCATTCTTTGCCATAAACACACGAAACCCTAGCTACATTTGTAAAATAATTCAAACAAGAGGAAAATAGAGAAGGTGAGATGAACTAACAAAAATTAACAAAGATCTAAGGGAAAAGAGGACACTGAAGAAGATGGATGTTGCAAATCTTAGAAAGCAAGGAAGAAGGAGCACTAAACTTAACTGACGAAAGGAACTGTATCTCTGATTTGGAGTCCGATGATAATGATCACACATGCCTCCCAAATGATTTTTGGTTGTTTAAAATCCTAATCGGACAACAGCACCCTCGCTCATTCAAATGACTTACAAGTATGCCATGGTGTTTGGATCATGACGAGCGTGCCCTCACCAACTTCACTAAATCAACAAAAATGCCATTACAGTTGCAAGGCCACTAGTTTAGTTAAAAATTATTGGCCCATGGCTCAAAAAAGCCCAAAAATTTTAGGGGTAATTGTGGGGACCCATTAATTATGGCCAAGGAGAGTAGCCGAACAGGCCCAAGCTGCTTAAGTGTCTGTTCGGCCCAAATCAAATATTCGACTAGAAAATGTATACTTAATATACAACAAAACACTTAAGGATATAATCAAATCAACCTCCAAGAATATCGTTAGAGATATTCAGGTGGATTATTATATATCCAACGTTACTATTGAGTTCCTTGTGCAATTCAACCTCTATGAAATAGGATCTATAAATTGCAAACCCTTGAAAAATGCCACTTAAGTCGTTTAATTCAAAATTAACCTATCTAAATGGTTCCGAACTGTTTGTTGAAGAAACTCTTTTCTTAAAACAAATTTTACACACAAGATGTGTAAAACATTATGAACGAGTAATTTCAGTTATAGGTTTACCAATTTTGAAAAATAAAACTTAAAGAAAATAAATCAATACATCCTTAAGAAAGGGATGAGAGGAAGAGGAAGTATACACAAGTAATTTTAACGTGGTAAAACCCCACCCAATTGGGGAAACATCCACGGAGGTCTCTACACCTCAAAAATAAAAAGTCCACCAAAAATGAGTAACAAATTACAACCTATATAACAATCAAAACACACAATCAAACCTAAACTAAGTTCAGAAATTGTACCAAGTCCTCTGGTGTTTTCTGACTTCTCCCAAGGTTATGATGTTGTCGATGTCCTCCCATCTTAGTAACTTCACTCCTTTTAGCCATACATTGACTCTAAAGTCAAATATCTCAATAACAACACTTTTCAGTGTAGCAGTGTGAAGGTGTATGCGGTGACGTGGTCTAAATCATATGCATGCAACTCACGTGCACTTCATTACAGATCGTATGAGTAACAAACTACAAACATATCACTTAATATGTAATATTTCCAAAATCAATCTATTCAAAGTTATTAGACTTTGGATCTTTAAGATATCCACAGATCAAGAGGCAATCTTGCTATAAAAAACTAGCCAAGATCCTATGCACTTTCCTTATTTGAAAATATGTACTTACTTCACAAAACGTTGAATATTTGAAAGAGAAATCCCCAATCAAGATCTCAACTAGATCTAAGTCTGAATATTTGAGTAAACTGAATTTAGAAAAGATTTTTTTGGTTTAGGGTTTGAAATAAACATATCAGTTTGAAAAATAACCAACAAAATAAGATTTCTCAAAATAAGAAATCTAGACTGAGATCTATCTAAGTGGACTGTATTACAAAGGCTTAATCTCAAGATTCTATGAAAAGAAACACATATTTAACCAATGTGATTAAGTTGGGAAAGAGATAAAGAACTAGATAGGATAAACTTCTCAAATCTCAAACTATTTACTCTCAGAAAAGGGTTTTCCAGTAAGATTTGGACTGAGTTAGGTTTAGGGTTTCATTTCTCTCTCTAATTCTCTCCCTCTCTCTCTCTAAATCTTATTCTCTCTCTGGTTTGGACGAAGGTCAAAAGACTCAAATGGCTGAGGCTTAGGTCGTTTATATAGTGATCGAGGAAGGATTGAGAAACTCAGAGGCAATCCAATGGCTGGGATTAATTCTGACCGTTTGACTATCAATCTAATGGTTAAAATAAAGCGGTGCAAATAACCAACGTTGATTGGTCAAAAAGGATTCACTTGGATTAAGTCAAAACACATACAAATCATTAATAACATTGATCTAAGGGTTCTCAAAGAAACACACGTCTGTGAGAGTAAAGAAACACAAAATCAGCTAATGAAATAACAGCACGTGTAGACCAAATACGGTCTATAAAACGCGTACCAAATTAATTAAATTCCCACTCCTGAAGTCTCTAGCGCTTTCAGTTTCTACCCAAGCCATAAAAAGAAATTGCACAACAGTCCCTAAGGTTTACATACAACAAAATTTAATTTCTAAAAATCATTTAAAGATCTTTGAAATTATTACATCCCAAAAATAGTAGAAAATTAATTTTAAGGGATATAGCTCCCACACAACAAAATATACCATGAGATCATGTATGTATGCAGTCTTAATGTGTGGTGTTGGTATACTACCTTTAGGGAATTGTAGAGGAATCAAGTGTAGAGTCTGAGGTTCTTTGGAAAACAAGGGTTGGACTCAAAATTTATCACTATTTCTAAACTAGATGAGCACCTATATAATATAGATTCAAGTGAGTCAAAGATATAGGATGCTTCAATCTCCCCCTTTGGAAATATGAGTCAAAATCTCCTTTAAGTCAATGAGAACTCGTAGGGATACAAAAGAAATAAGAAAATCATATTCCTATACAAAACTTCTATCTACCCAATATCCTAGAAAGATAAAATTACATAACTCAACTATATACAAACCAATACCCTAATAGAATTATGTATCAACTAACGGTACCTTTTCCTGACAATAAGATAACTAAGTTCAAGCTTTTTAGTTGAGAATGCACCAAAATGTCCAAGAGGACTCAAATTTCTCCCCCGTTTTGTCTCAAATGGACAAAGGGCAAAGAAAACCAGAATAAATAATTTAATTTTCTGCCATGACCAAACCAATAGAATTGCGTAAAGATTCCAATCGAAGAAATTCTAAAGGTTTGGCAAATAGCTCAGCTAATTGCAATTCAGTAGGAAGGTAATTTATTTCTAACTCCTTAGATTCAACTAACTCGCTTATGAAATGATATTTTATTTTAATATGCTTTGTACGAGAGTGTTGAATAGTATTTTTAGAAATATTAATCGCGCTTTGATTATCGCAATATAGATGTCACTTATCTTCAGTTATACAGTAATCTTTCAACATTTATTTTAGCCAAAGTAATTTAGCACAACAGCTTCCTGCTGCAATATATTCTAATTCGGCAGTAGACAAGGAAGTGCAGTCTTTTTTCTTACTACTCTATCCTACCAAGTTGTTACCAATGTAGTAACACGCTCCTGAAGTACTCTTACTATCATCGATACAACCGGCCTAATCAGCATCGGTGTAACCTACTATATTACTAGAAGTGTTTTTATTGTACCAAAGTCCTAAATTTAGAGTGCCTTTGATGTATTTGATAATTCTTTTAACGCATAATAGGTGACTCTCTTTAGGATTATTTTGATATCGGGCACACACGCAGACAGAGTACATGATGTCAGGACGGGAGGCAGTAAGATAAAGTAAGCTTCCTATCATACTACGGTACAAGGTGGTATCAATAGATTTCCCATGATCATCTTTAGAAAATTTTACAGTGGTACTCATAGGAGTACTAACTTCTTTAGATGTTTCTAAGCCAAATTTCTTGACAATCTCTAAAGCGTATTTAGATTGTGATATAAATGAGTATTCTGAATTTTGTTTTACTTGGAGTCCTAAGAAGAATTGTAACTCCCCCATAAGTGACATTTGAAGTTCTTTGTGCATAATGTCCGATAAGGTCTTAACTTCTAAGGATGAGGTGGATCCAAAAATGATATCGTCAACATAAACTTGAGCAATTGTAATGTTGTTGTCAAAATATTTGACAAATAAAGTTTGGTCATTCCCTCCTCTCCTAAATCAATTATCTAAAAGAAAGGTGGATAGACACTCATACCAAGATCTAGGAGCTTGTTTTAACCCATAAAGAGCTTTTTTAAGACAATAAACATAATTTGGGTGATGAGGGTCAATATATCATTTGGGTTGTTCTATATAGGTCTCCTCAGTTAAAATTTCGTTAAGGAATGCGGACTTATTATCCATTTGATATAGTGTGAAATGCAAATGGCTGGCTATGGAAAAAAGTAAGCGAACAGATTCAAGGCGAGTGACACCAGCAAAAGTTTCCTCGAAATCTATTCCTTCAATCTGAGAGTAGCCCTAGGTAACTAATTTAGCTTTATTTTGAATAATCATCCCAAATTCATCAGTCTTATTTTTTAAAATCCAATGTGTGCCAATAACCCTTTTATTTTCAGGCCTGGGTACTAGATACCAAACATCATGAATGAAAAATTGAAGAAGTTCTTCCTGCATAGAACTTATCCACAAAGTGTCGTTCAAGGCTTTATTTACAGTTTGTGTCTCAATAAGAGACACAAAACATGCAAAATGAGAAATGTTACGAAGTTGAGATCTTTTATGAACATGCTCAGTAGGATTACCAACTAGAATATCTAAAGGATGATCTTTGGAAACCCAGTTAGGTACTTCAGGAGTCTCAGTTTGTAAAGGTTTAACTATTTCTGGAGAGTCATAATTTAAAATATTTTCGGACTCATCCACAATAATTGGTTCTTTGGTCTTACTTTCTACATTAGTGTCACTTACAACCACATTAATGGATTCCATTATGTTTTTGGTACGAATATTGTAGACAAGATAGGCTCTACTATTTGAAGAATATCCTAAAAAGATTGCTTTATCTCCTCTGGTTTCGAATTTAGATAGACATTCTTTGTCCTTACAGACATAACAAGTACTACCAAAGGTTATAAAGTATTTTAGGTTAGGTTTCTTTCCATACCAAAGCTCATAGTATATTTTTTTGGTATTCTTCTTTAAGTAGACTCGATTGATTATATGACAAGCAGTACGAATGGTTTCTACCCAAAAATATGTTGGTAGGTTTTTTGCATTAATCATCACACGGGCCATGTCTTGAAGAGTGCGATTTTTATGCTCAGTAATACCATTTTATTGAGGTGTCTTAGGAGGACAAAATTCATGTTTGTAACCATTATAGCCACAATATTCTATGACGCCTGAATCTACGAATTGTCCTCCTCTATCACTACGAATTATATCTACTTGGGAGTCCTTTTCATTCTCTATACGAACTAAGATTTTCAAAAACTTTCAAAAGGTTTTCGATTTATGTTTTAAGATGGCAACCCAGGTAAATCGAGTGAAATCATCAATCATAACAAGGATGTAACTGTTGTCACAAAGACTAAAAGTACGAGAAGAAACCATTAGGTCCATATGGATAAGTTCTAGAGATTTAGTGGATAGAACTTCTTTAACTTTCTTATGGGGAGCCTTAACAACTTTCCCTTATTGACATAGACCAAAAACAATATTTACAATAGGTTTGATCTTGGGAAGACCTCTAACTATCTCTTGGGAACATAATTTTCCAAGACTATCATAATTAATGTGATCCAATCTATTATGCCATATCTCATTGCCATCCATTCTGGCAATGTTACAAACCTCTGTACTTGGATTGACTGTGTAACAGTTATTTGGAGTACGGAGTTCTATAATAATGCAATCACCTTTTTCATTTAAAATTTTGCAATTGTTCTTTGAAAAAGTGACAGTATGGTTTGAGTCACAAAATTGTGATATACTTAGTAAATTGGCTTTAAGTCCTTTTACAAAGAGAACATTCTCAAGAATGGGTAATCCTTCTTCATGGAGTGTTCATTTACCAATGATCTAGGCTGATACACCATCTCCAAATAAGACTTTTCCTTCGGAGAAGTTAGTTTTGTTTGAAAATTTAGAATCATCCCCGATCACATGTTTGGAACATCCTGAGTCTAAATACCATCGAGTTGTAGTATGTTCAGCTCTAAAAGCACTGATCACTATGTTGCATTTTAACTAGGGTAATATATCATCTTTTCTAACCAAAATTGCTCTTGTTTTCAATTTGTGCTTATTAGCTCGTATTTGATAAAACTTTCGAGCTTCTGTCTTTTATTTAAAAGATTTTTGCGCATTCTTATTTTTCTTATTAACAGTTGGAGCAATTGGTCTAGAATAAAGTATAGGATTCCTTCTTATAGATTGTCTTTTAGTATTAGTCATTTTCCTTCTACTATGATAGTTAGAGTTCTTGTCTGGCTGTCTAGGAAGGACATAGTTGTTTCGAATTCTCCTAGAATAGTTTAAGTTATGGCAAACGGGATAGGTATAGACTGGATTACATAGGAGTTTGGAATAACAATCAAGGGAATGTCCATAGACATCGCAATAGGAGCAGTAAATATGGCACGTTGAACTCATAACCTTAGGAAAGGTATTATTCAAAGGTTTTTCTAAGTTTTGAGCTCTAGTCTTATTCCTAGGTGGCACAGGATGAAAAGTCGAATCTACTTATCGAATAGGGGGCAGACGTATTTAGTCTTTTATTTAACATTATGCTTAGAGTTGCTTGATTCACCAATGTCTAAGTTTTGTTATTTTTTTATCAAACTCATTTTTTAAATTTTGAAAATCTAGAAAAGTTTCAATAGGTCTTCTTCCACCAGACACAAACTTTATAGTTTCAACATTTTTAGTTTGTGTCTTAAAGTTGGGACAAAATCCTATTCCAGTTCTGTCCTTAGAATTGGTTTTGCTTTCAGCAACACAATCTTCAAAACATTTAGAATTATTTTCAAATTTTGCAAACTTTTTTAAGACTGTGGATGTCTTTTCTTTTGTTTGTTCCAATTCTAATGACGGTCCTTTCTATTTCTTTTCCAGAATTTTATTAGAATTAGACAACTCTTTCAGTTTTTGTTCAAAGTTTTTCGTTTCATTCTCATGAGTTAGATATTGTGTAGTATACTCTTCAGTATTTTATTTGATCATCAGACTTAAGGTTTCTATCTTCTGGGTAAGATCCTTGACTATCTTTTCAAGCCTAGTGCTTTTCTTGAGAGTTTTTGTGTACAGTGCGTGAGTGTCTGAAAGGTCATCGTTTTCGGAGTTGCAAAGTGTGCAGTGTGCATTGTCCCCTAGCGGTTCAGTTTTAGAACTCACACACCCATTGACATCAACAATAGAGCGTTCCCTTTGACTCACACACATGGTGTTTGAAGCATTATCAACATTCTCAAGCAATAAGGTAGATAACCCAGTAGGCACAATATCAGTCATAGTATGATCAGATTCCTCATCATCATTGTAGATTATCTTAGCAAAGAATGACATACAAGAGTCAAAAGTGTTATATGACTTAGGTTCATCATTTTTAGAGTCACTTGAGTCATCCCAAGTCTTGCTTAGATGAGCCCTATTAGTCACTTTACTCCTTTTAGCCTTACGTTGACTCTAAAGTCAAATATCTCAATACCAACACTTTTCAGTGTAGTAGTGTGAAGGTGTATGCAGTGACATGATCTAAATCATACGCATGCAACTAATGCGCACTTCATTACAGACAGTATGAGTAACAAATTACAAACATATCACTTAATATGTAATATTTCCAAAATCAATCTAGTCAAAGAAATCAAACTTTGGATCTTTAGATATCCATGGATCAAGAGGGAATCTTGCTCTAAAAACTAGCCAAGATCCTATGCACTTTCCTTATTTGAAAATATGTACTTATTTCACAAAACGTGAAATATTTGAAAGTGAAATCCCCAATTAAGATCTCAACTAGATCTAAGTCTGAATATTTGAGTAAACTGAATTTAGAAAAGATTTTGTTGGTTTAGGGTTTGAAATCAACATATCAGTTTGAAAAATAACCAAAAAAATAAGATTTCTCGAAATAAGAAATCTAGACTAAGATCTATCTAAGTGGACTGTATCAGAGAGGCTTAATCTCAAGATTCTATGAAAAGAAACACATATTTAACCAACGTGATTAAGTTGGGAACGACATAAAGAACTAGATAGGATAAACTTCTAAAATCTCAAACTATTTACTCTCAGAAAAGGGTTTCCTGGTAAGATTTGGACTGAGTTAGGTTTAGGGTTTCATTTCTCTCTCTAACTCTCTCCCTCTAACTCTTATTCTCTCTCTGGTTTGGACGAAGGGAAAAAGCCTCAAATGGCTGAGGCTTAGGTCGCTTATATAGTGAGCGAGGAAGGATCGAGAAACTCAGAGGCAATCAAATGGCTGGGATTAATTCTGACCGTTGGCTATCAATCTAATGGTTAAAATAAAGCGGTGAAAATATCCAACGTCGATTGGTAAAAAAGGATTCACTTGGATTAAGTCGAAACACATGCAGATCGTTAATAACATTGATCTAAGGGTTCTCAAAGAAACACAAGTCTGTGAGAGTAAAGAAACACAAAATCAGCTAATGAAATAACAGTACGTGTAGACCAAATACGATTTATAAAGCGCGTACCAAATTAATTAAATTCCCACCCCTGAAGTCTCTAGCGCTTTCGATTTCTACCCAAGCCATAAAAAGAAATTGCACAATATGTAATACCCCGTATTTTTGGCGATATTTATTTTTGGGATTAATTAATTAAATGAGAATTAATTGGGAATTAATCCGGATAAAATACTAGCGAGATGTGAGTTGGTATTTGACTATATTGAGTATATATGATGTTATATGAATATTGAATTATGAAAATTTGTCGTGAGATTGATATACGGTAATTTGGACATTTTATTGGGACGCGTGAGACAGTCGCGTCAGGATATAATTATTTTAATTGTAAAAGTGAATTTATATTCTATTAACCGTATGGTCGTTTTGAGTACGCCAACGCGTCCGGAAGGGTCGAGATAGTCAGAAAACACTAGCCGGGGGTTTAGTTTGGGTCCCGGGGTATTTTTAGGCCATACCGGCAACATTAAGGGTAGTTTGGTAATATTGTATTTTTGGGATTTAATAATGACGAAAATTAGGATTTATAATCTGATTTGGGTAACTAACCACTAAACCCACTACCAACCATATTGACCCATAAGACTATGGGGAGTTTTAAAATTTGGTTTTCTAAGTCTCCAAAACAAACCCTAGCCACCCTAGCCACCTTTGGAGAAGAAGGCTTGTAGAGAGAGAGAGAGAAGGAATTCTGCAGAAAAAGCTTCATCAAACCAACACCAAATTTAGAGACACTCGAGGCAAGTGATTTATTTCTATTTAATTCAGAGAATGTTTCTCCCATGTTAGATAAATTGAAAGATTTACATTTGTTCTTGGAAGTTAAATAAAAACCCATTTTAATTGGACTTAGGACTTGAATTTTGAGGACAAATTGCATGTAGAATAGTATGGAGATGATTATTCTGATGTTAATATATGTTGGATGTAACAAAAATGGATCTAGAATGGACTTATTGAGGATTTAAAATTCTAGGGTTTATGTTCTTGAAAATTTGGGGGAAAGGGTAGAGATTTGATGAATTAATGATGTTTAGGATGTGTTAATTCCTTAAAAGATGTTAGTATATAACCTTAGTATGTTTTAGGATGATTGGAGACCTTAAAACATTGATTGGACGAATTTTGGTTGAGATTTGAGGTGTAGAAATTGGTGAAAAACGAGATAGGATTTCTGGGCTTGAATCTGGTCACTCGTTAGAAGACCTACCCAGGTCGTTCGAACGAGCTCGTTCGAACGAACTTCTAACGAGTTGACAGTTTGGGGTTCTAACGAGAGGGATGTTCGTTCGATAATCTCGTTCGAACGAGATCTCGTTAGATAGCCCAGTTCGTTCAAACGAAATCTCGTTCGAACAGCCTCGTTCGAACGAGACTTCTAACGAGCTGGCAGTTTAGGCCTTTTTGGCCTGTTTTGATTTCGGGAATCCCGTAAACTTGTTCGAGGATAGAGATAACACTCCTTTGGGGATTTATGGGTAGATTTGGAACATTTGGGTTGTTATGAGGAGAAAATATTATATAAGTGTGGATCGAATCAAATAGACATTATGAGCTGAGACGTGAGTGCCTACTACGACGTGAGAATAAATTATGGCGCGTATAAATATGGACCGGGATTATATAAGTTGTATATGTATTAAGTTGGTACGAGAATGCGATAAGTACTACAATTAAACTACGGCGATTACTAAGGTGCGTGTTTACTTAGTATTGATATATGATTTGTGTGTATGACATACCTACCATACTTGCTATCACGGGAGGTTTGCGTTCGCTTAGGGCCCTCTAATCCTTGTGTTGCCCGGATTTAGACTGGTTACCTCGATGAACATAGGTCAGAGAAGGACTTATTAGGATGTTAATAAGTCTGCTGATCGTGGGAGCGCAGGTATGTGCGTGACCCATGTGATGTGACTGTGTTCGCCTCCATTATTTGTGATTTGTGTTATCTGAACGATTCCTGAGAGATTCAAAATGCGTGATCCTTATGTACGTGATGTACCGGGATGGATAGCAGAGTATGTGTGCACCGCAGCTTAGTCTCGGGGTGCTTATATTGTATATTTATGTTGTGGAAAAATATACACTTAATAAAATGGGAACTTTCATATGGTATTGTGTGTATAATTATGGAATAACAAAAGGGATGATCTATAATGAGTGGTATTACTTTTATGTGAGAACCTGAATTTACGTTAAGCCCCTATTTAATTGCGAGCGTTATAATGTTAATGGGAACCGAGTAATAAGGGTAGAACCTATGACAGTCTAGCTAGATATGAGGTCACTTAGCTAGTGGTTTGTGTCATTTTAGATGAGTACTTACGTTAGGAGTGCACAGTTAGACGAGAGGTGAGAATTTCATGTGAGTGCACGTCCTAACATGTACTTTGCATTTAATGTTATAAATGTTTTTAAAGCACTTGCAGGTTTTTAAAATATCTCCACATTCGGGCTCTGACCCATTTGCTTTCAAATCTTTTTTTTTTTTGTAAAACCATTTTAGGTGCCCAGCCACAAGGACACCATGCATAGGATACTCATTCAGGTGACGAGTTAGCTACGGCAGAGAGCACAGTGACGTGTGTAGACTCACCATTGGGGAGTGGGTCACTTATTTTCTTTATATGCCGGGAAGTGGGGGTAGAGATTGGTAGTCTGGTATTACCTGCAGACATGTTGGTATTAGATATGCATGTTCACGATGTGATTATCGGTATGGATTGGCTCGCTGATTATAGAGCCATGATTGATTGCTTCGGTGGGAGCATTGTTTTTGCCATTCCGGGGCAAGAGATGTTTGTAGTGGCGATGCCTCGCCCAGAGGGAGGCTCGACCGCTCATTTGTATTACCTAGAGGAGGATACCTCTAAGGAGGTTGTGATTCCTTTAGACTCGATCCCGGTTGTCAGGGAGTATTCTGATGTGTTTCAGGAGATACCAGGCCTACCCCCCAGTCGAGAGATAGACTTTGTTATAGACCTATTGCCAGATAAGAGGCCTATAGCACGCGCACCGTACCGTATGGCTCCGGCAGAGATGCGAGAGCTACGAGATCAGATAGAGCAGCTGTTAGGTCAGGGCTTTATTCGCAGGAGTACCTCACCTTGGGGCGCTCCAGTTTTGTTTGTGAAGAAGAGGGACGGTTCACTGAGATTGTGTGTGGACTACCGAGAGTTGAATAAGGTCACGATACGGAATAAGTATCCGTTGCCTCGAATCGATGACTTATTCGACCAGTTGAGAGGAGATTCCTTCTTCTCGAAGATTGATTTGAGATCGGGATATCATCAGTTGCGTATCAGGGAGGAGGATGTCTCGAAGACTGCGTTCTTGTCGAGATATGGTTCTTACGAGTTTCGAGTTATGCCTTTTGGTTTGACCAACGCTCCAGCAGTGTTTATGGACTTGATGAACAGAGTGTTCAGGGATTTCCTAGATCAGTTTGTCATTGTCTTCATCGATGATATTCTGGTTTACTCCCAGACAGAGGAGGAGCACGCCGAGCATTTGAGGCAAGTTTTGCAGACACTCCGTCAGAACGAGTTGTATGCAAAATATGAGAAGTGAGGGTTTTGGTTGAAGGAGGTCCAGTTTTTGGGACACATTATTTCCGACCGAGGGATATCTGTTGATCCGGGGAAGGTATCCGCGGTGAGGGAGTGGGGACAGCCCACGACACCAACGGAGATTCGTAGTTTCTTGGGTCTAGCAGGATACTACAGGAGGTTTATTCGGGGTTTCTCGAAGATAGCAGGCCCTTTGACACATCTGACTCGTAAGGGTGTGCCGTTCATTTGGAGTGATGCTTATCAGTTGGCATTCGATGAATTGAAGGATAAATTGACCTCAGCACCTGTGTTAGCATTGCCAAGACCGGGAGTTGAGTATTTGGTTTACACCGATGCGTCTTTGCAAGGACTTGGAGGCGTATTGCAACAGGAGAGACAGGCCATAGCTTATACTTCCCGTTAGCTTAAGCCTCATGAGATGAATTACCCCACGCATGATTTGGAGTTGGCGGCAGTGGTATTTGCCCTACGGATTTGGAGGCACTATCTTTTGGGGGAGAAGTTCCAATTGTTCACGGACCACAAGTCCCTACAGTACCTGTTTACGCAGAAGGAGTTGAACATGCGACAAAGGAGGTGGCTTGAGTTTGTGAAGGACTACCAGTTCGATATCCAGTATCACCCGGGTAAGGCTAACGTGGTAGCAGACGCGTTGAGCCGTAAGCCAGCAGATGAGGTGGCAGGGGTGTGGAAGGCAAAGTGGAAGGAGTTGGGACACCGAGATGCAGTGGCCCGATCTTTCATGTCTGTGATGACCTTTACACCGCAGATTGTCACGAAGGTAGTACGGGCACAGGCTAATGACTCGTTTTGTCAGGAGCAGATAGTTCGATTACTAGCAGAGGGAGACGAGTCCTATACCGTCAGCTCTGACGGGGGATTACGCTTCAATGGGAGATTGGTGGTTCCGGAAGGGGAGAAATTGCGACACGAGGTGATGGCAGAGTCGCATGGCTCATGGTTTGCGGTACATCCCGGAGGGGACAAAATGTACCAAGACATGAGACGGCAGTATTGGTGGAGCGGTATGAAGAGAGATATTGCTGAGTTTGTTTCAAAATGCGCCACTTGCCAGCTAGTAAAAGTGGATCATCAGATACCGACAGGACTTCTACAGCCGTTGGAGGTCCCGGTGTGGATGTGGGAGAGCATATCCATGGATTTTATCACGGGGTTGCCTATGTCGCAGAGGGGTCACGGCTCCGTTTGGGTAATTGTGGACAGGTTGTCAAAAGTCGCTCACTTTTTACCCGTAAGGACTGAGTACACTACGGGACAGTATGCCCAGCTCTTCATTTCAGAGGTTGTGAGACTTCACGGTGTGCCCCTAAATATTGTGTCTGACAGAGACAAGATATTTGTTTCGCGGTTTTGGGAGAGTTTCCAGGAGGCCATGGGCACGGAATTGCGGTTTAGTACGGCTTATCATCCGCAGACCGATGGGCAGACAGAGCGCACAAATCAGATGTTGGAGGACATGCTACGCATGTGCATTATTGACTTTGGGGGTGGATGGGAGCAGTACCTTCCACTGGTGGAGTTTGCTTACAATAACTCCTACCAGTTCACTATTGGCATGGCTCCGTTTGAGGCGTTGTACGGTAGGCCTTGTCGTTCCCCAGCATGTTGGTTAGAGGTGGGGGACAACAAACTACTTGGGCCGGAAGTGATTCAGGATACTTCGGCAAGGATTGAGTTGATTCGGAGTCGCATTCGGGTAGCTCAAGACCGGCAGAAGAGTTATGCTGATGCGAAGAGATTTTTCAGGGAGTTCCAAGTGGGGGACCAGGTTTTGCTCAGAGTATCTCCTATGAAGGGGATTATGCATTTCGGGAAGAAGGGGAAGTTGGCACCGAGGTATGTGGGGCCGTTTCCTATTATTGAGCGGATTGGACCAGTTGCGTATAGACTCGGGTTACCGGAGCATTTACACCGGATTCACGATGTGTTTCATATTTCCTCGCTAAGGAAATACCTTAGAGATAATTTGGCTCATTCTCACATTGCTGTGGAGGACATCGATCTCCAGCCGGATAGCTCCTACGAGGAGGGGCCGATTGCTATTTTGGACCGAAGTGAGAGGAAGCTGCGGTCAAAGATAGTTCCGTTAGTGCGTGTTCAGTGGCGACATCACAATGTCGAGGAGTCCACGTGGGAACGCGAGGATGAGATGCGCGAACGTTATCCAGAGTTTTTTCTATCAGGTACTTTCTAGTTCCGAATTTCGAGACGAAATTCTGTTATTAGGGGGGAAGTATGTAATACCCCGTATTTTTGGCGATATTTATTTTTGGGATTAATTAATTAAATGAGAATTAATTGGGAATTAATCCGGATAAAATACTAGAGAGATGTGAGTTGGTATTTGACTATATTGAGTATATATGATGTTATATGAATATTGAATTATGAAAATTTGTCGTGAGATTGATATACGGCAATTTGGACATTTTATTGGGACGCGTGAGACAGTCGCGTCAGGATATAATTATTTTAATTGTAAAAGTGAATTTATATTCTATTAATCGTATGGTCGTTTTGAGTGCGCCAACGCGTCCGGAAGGGTCGAGATAGTCAGAAAACACTAGCCGGGGGTTTAGTTTGGGTCCCGGGGTATTTTTAGGCCATACCGGCAACATTAAGGGTAGTTTGGTAATATTGTATTTTTGGGATTTAATAATGACGAAAATTAGGATTTATAATCTGATTTGGGTAACTAACCACTAAACCCACTACCAACCATATTGACCCATAAGACTACGGGGAGTTTTAAAATTTGGTTTTCTAAGTTTCCAAAACAAACCCTAGCCACCCTAGCCACCTTTGGAGAAGAAGGCTTGTAGAGAGAGAGAGAGAAGGAATTCTGCAGAAAAAGCTTCATCAAACCAACACCAAATTCAGAGACACTCGAGGCAAGTGATTTAATTCTATTTAATTCAGAGAATGTTTCTCCCATGTTAGATAAATTGAAAGATTTACATTTGTTCTTGGAAGTTAAATAAAAACCCATTTTAATTGGACTTAGGACTTGAATTTTGAGGACAAATTGCATGTAGAATAGTATGGAGATGATTATTCTGATGTTAATATATGTTGGATGTAACAAAAACAGATCTAGAATGGACTTATTGAGGATTTAAAATTCTAGGGTTTATGTTCTTGAAAATTTGGGGGAAAGGGTAGAGATTTGATGAATTAATGATGTTTAGGATGTGTTAATTCCTTAAAAGATGTTAGTATATGACCTTAGTATGTTTTAGGATGATTGGAGACCTTAAAACATTGATTGGACGAATTTTGGTTGAGATTTGAGGTGTAGAAATTGGTGAAAAACGAGATAGGATTTCTGGGCTGGAATCTGGTCACTCGTTAGAAGACCTACCCAGGTCGTTCGAACGAGCTCGTTCGAACGAGCTTCTAACGAGTTGACAGTTTGGGGTTCTAACGAGAGGTATGTTCGTTCGATAATCTCGTTCGAATGAGATCTCGTTAGATAGCCCAGTTCGTTCGAACGAAATCTCGTTCGAACAGCCTCGTTCGAACGAGACTTCTAACGAGCTGGCAGTTTAGGCCTTTTTGGCCTGTTTTGATTTCGGGAATCCCGTAAACTTGTTCGAGGATAGAGATAACACTCCTTTGGGGATTTATGGGTAGATTTGGAACATTTGGGTTGTTATGAGGAGAAAATATTATATAAGTGTGGATCGAATCAAATAGACATTATGAGCTGAGACGTGAGTGCCTACTACGACGTGAGAATAAATTATGGCGCGTATAAATATGGACCGGGATTATATAAGTTGTATATGTATTAAGTTGGTACGAGAATGCGATAAGTACTACAATTAAACTACGGTGATTACTAAGGTGCGTGTTAACTTAGTATTGATATATGATTTGTGTGTATGACATACCTACCATACTTGCTATCACGGGAGGTTTGCGTTCGCTTAGGGCCCTCTAATCCTTGTGTTGCCCGTATTTAGACTGGTTACCTCATTGAACATAGGTCGGAGAAGGAATTATTGGGATGTTAATAAGTCTGCTGATCGTGGGAGCGCAGGTATGTGCATGACCCATGTGATGTGACTGTGTTCGCCTCCATTATTTGTGATTTGTGTTATCTGAACGATTCCTGAGAGATTCGGAATGCGTGATCCTTATGTACGTGATGTACCGGGATGGATAGCAGAGTATGTGTGCACCGCAGCTTAGTCTCGGGGTGCTTATATTGTATATTTATGTTGTGGAAAAATATACACTTAATAAAATGGGAACTTTCATATGGTATTGTGTGTATAATTATGGAATAACAAAAGGGATGATCTATAATGAGTGGTATTACTTTTATGTGAGAACCTGAATTTACGTTAAGCCCCTATTTAATTGCGAGCGTTATAATGTTAATGGGAACCGAGTAATAAGGGTAGAAACTATGACAGTCTAGCTAGATATGAGGTCACTTAGCTAGTGGTTTGTGTCATTTTAGATGGGTACTTACGTTAGGAGTGCACAGTTAGACGAGAGGTGAGAATTTCATGTGAGTGCACGTCCTAACATGTACTTTGCATTTAATGTTTTAAATGTTTTTAAAGCACTTGCAGGTTTTTAAAATATCTCCACATTCGGGCTCTGACCCGTTTGCTTTCAAATCTTTTTTTTTTTGTAAAACCATTTTAGGTGCCCAGCCACAAGGACACCATGCATAGGATACTCATTCAGGTGACGAGTTGTAGCTGTTTGTGGAAGCTACAGGGATTTGTTTTTAGACGCTTCTACCAGTTGGATTCCATATTCAGTATTTTTCAGTTGTAGGGCATGTTGCCCAAATTCTATTAGAGACTTTTCCATTGCAGTTTTTCAGACTTTGGCATGTATTAATTCAGTATTCAGTATTCAGTATTCAGTATTTCGTTGCTTATTTCAGTTGTGGGATTTGTTGTGAGGAGTTTTTCCTCCGGATTTATTTATCTTGTGATGGTTATTCTATTATTTCATTATGGTGAATGGTGGTATTATTCTTACTTTAAACCTTTTTCTGCATGTTAATCGGACTTTAATTAAAATTTGGCAACTTACTTTTTAAATACTAGGTGGTTAGTAATAATAAAATGTTTTCGACAGTGATGCTGTTAACTGAGCCAACTTGGCATTTTGGTTTAATTTAATAAAGGAGTAGCTACCCGGTATTTAATTAGTCGGGGTGTCACAGGTGGTATCAGAGCATCAGGTTCTAGTGTCCTTTAGGATCTGTACGGCTATTATGTTTCCGCTAAGTTTTCTTTGATATAGAGCCCTATATTTTAGGACTGTTGTACTCTTTTTGTGTATGCTTCGTTCTTCAGCTATTTTAAGTTTATAACTATGAACTTATAAACTTCATTCTTATTTCAGATGCCTCCACGACGTGCACGACGAGTTCCCAGGGATGCAACCCCCCGAACCCCAGCCCGCTCCAGTTCAGGAGGAGGTGGATCCAAAAATGATATCATCAACATAAACTTGAGCAATTGCATGGGATAATGTATGTATGCAGTCCAAGTTGTGGTGTTGGTATACTACCTTTTGGAACTTGTAGAGGAATCAAGTGTAGAGTGAGAGGTTCTTTGGAAAACAAGGGTTGGGCTCAAATTTTGTAACTATTTCCAAACTAAATGAGAACCTATATAATATAGACTCAAGTGAGTCAAAGATATAGGGTTCTTCAACCCTGACCCGGGGTAAAGTGATTGAAACTTGAGATTTTGAGAGACACTTAATAAGAACAAGTAACCTATTCATGGACGTGGGCAAATTGTCGAACTATGTATATCATTGTTGTGCTTGTGATTTATTTTACTTTATGCTCTTTGTGGTGACAAAAATAACAGCACAAATAATAAGAGAAAAAAATCACCAAAAAACTAAACATAACATGCAATCACAACATAAGAATATACGTTGTTCGAAAAATTTCCTATGTCCACGGAGAGGTCTACTATTTGTATTAAGTATCTCTTAAGAAGGTCATTATTACATAACCCTATGCCCCGGGCCAGGGGGTACCATATATTGTGTTCATTGAAGGTGGTTGTAACCAACATGATAGACCCTGAATCCCTTGAATATCTCTTCGAGATTATTGGGGATAGACTCGACCCTATCTCGAGTTAATTCATAATCAAGGCTAATAATTTGGGCTAAACACTTGATTAGTCTTTATGGGTTTGGTCGTCTACTCTTATGGGCTAATAAAAAATACGTACCCACAATTGCCCCTAAAATTTTGGGGTGACAGATTGGGCCCATAAATTTTAAAAAGGTACCACCTCCCTTGTGATGGCACTATTGCAGTTGATACGATTAGGAGGGGAGTGAATCGTCATTTTAATGGATATTTGAGCGGTAAATCTTCTTTAATCAGTGTTCCTATCATTGAGAAGTTTAAACTCAAGTGTTGGACAAACTCAATCACCACTTCAACTTCTTTACTTCTCTTGGTTCCCAAGTTGTCTCTTGCTCTTCGTCTTCCAAGTTGTCTCTCGCTCGACATCTTCTCGAATTCAAAGTTTTTCAACATTTCCATCTTGATTCTCACTTCGTAAGTCTCCAATTCCCTCCTGTTTATTAATTTCTTTCGTCATTTCTTTTCATTCCACTGTAGCTAGGGTTTTTCCATGGCGAAAATAAATAACAAATATCTAACTGAATTTAGAAAATGCTACAATATCCCCGATTGGGTAGATATTGAGTTTGGCCCTGTTCCTCCCAACGTTCGTGATATTTAGGATGAAAACTAGATACATGTACTCTTGTTATCTCAAGGGGGTTTGAAGTTTCCCCCAAATCATCTATTTTTTACACTTTTTTCAATACTTTGACATAGTTCCTGCTTAATGCTCTCCAAATATTTGGAAGATCATTAATGGAGTCCCTAGAATAAATTAGCTCTATGGTACCTATTTACGGTTACCTGAAATCTGCTAGTGTTATACTTTTTCTTGCACAAGCAGGGGTCTCTTATATATGAATGTGAGGAGTCCAGATAGGGTATTGGTAGTAAATTTACCTGATTCCCACAAGGACGACTGGTTTGAAGGGTTCATTTCTAGAAACTGGCAATTTCCTCCTGAAATAGAGGGCATAAGGTACAGAGGACCTCGAATCCATGCTTATGGGAAGGATTACATAGGTTGTTACCAAACCTTTTCATTTATTGCATGCTTATTTATTTTAACGTGTTTTTCATCTAATGTTCTCTTCTATTTCCCTTTTTTAACGAGGTCTAAAAAATAAGAACCTACTATCCGAGAGATCTGGGCAGCTGAGCTGATAAAAGCCTAAGAGATAAGGGACCCCATAGTTGAGGGTGAAAATTTTAGGTTTGTTACTTACCACTAGTTTTATTGCTCGCCCAGTGGATACTATTGCCCACCTTGATATCCCAGAAGAAGAAGAAGCTGCTCTCGAACCCGTCAAGTTAGACGAAGAGGAGAAGAGAAGCTCAGAGACTGATGTTGTTGAAGGTGGCAGAGGGGTAGCGGTGAGGTAGTATCCAGTGGAGAGAGATCCGGTGGGGAAGAGTCCAGCGAGGCAGGATCCAGTAAAGGAGATTCTAGTGAGGAAGATATGGCTCCTCCAAGAAGAAAGAACCTGATCTAGGATGATGATCATGATGATCATGATGATGATGATGATGATGTCCTGTTGTCCAATAGGTTAAAGTTTTAGAAGAAAAAGCCTGGGGATTTTGTTGGGGGTTCTAAGAGAGTAACCTATAAGAAGGAGGTGGAAAAGAAGAAGAAGAAGAAGAAGAAGAAGAAGAAGAAGAAGAAGAAGAAGAAGAAGAAGGAGAAGAGAGAGAGAGAGAGAGAGAGAGAGAGAGAGAGAGAGAGAGAGAGAAAGAGACAAGAAGAGAAGATGAGAGGAAGAAAGAGGTTGAGAAAGAGAGAAGAGAGAACAAAGAAGACACATGCCTCTCTAGTGCATGTGGATGTCATAGCTGAGGGAGCCTATGTGGTCGTGGCCCCTCACCTTTCCCCACTGATGCTTAAGAAAGTAGTGCTCATGGCAGACTATTAGCATTCATCGAGCATGGGCCCTGACCAGTTAGCCCTGAAATTAGCTCAAGGGCTTACTTTGGTAAGGCTGCTTCTTTTTTCTTTATTTACCTAACTTGCAATTGCCTCTTACTCTATTTACTAACTTTTGTCTTTCTTTGCAGTTTGAGTCTGATTACATTGTCCTATTGCGCAGTCGAGCTGAATTATCGAGAAGGAATTCTGAGCTCGAATCCCAAGAGGCTCATAAGTCTTTCGAGAAAGCTCTGACAGAAGCCAAAGCTTCGTTTGCTCGGGAGAAGTTCGATGCGGCTAAAGTGCCGCGTGAGGCTTAGGATTTGGTAGTTAAAGGAAATCTGGCCACCACAAAGGAGAATAAAGTACTGGAGGATGAAAATAAGGAGATGGTCAAGAAGGTGGCGAAGCTGGAGGCAGAGGCATCCATCGTTCGGTAGAGAGGCTATAATGAAGGCTGGGAGACAGTGTACGAAGATGCTAATGGTCAGATAGATTACATTAGTCGAGCGAACTTCAAAAAGGTTAGGATCGGTCCTTGGTCACCACTAGAGTTGCTACTAACTCCCCACTCTTCATCGAGCACCATCCGGGACCTAAACCCATTATAAATAAGGATGCCCCTATTGTTCGAGCTGCCATGGAACCTTCTGCTCCCGCTGCTGACGCTCCCTCTAACAACCAGGAAGTGAATTTTTTCCCAGCAGAGGGAGGTGCGTCTGGTGTTGGCATAAGCGAGGTTACTGGTACCCCTTCTACTGATAAGGGAAATGATCCAGCTTCCACCGAGAAGGTTGAGGCTACTAATTAGACTTCTAGGCCTTCTTTTTGACCTTTTTATCTTCTTTTTCATTCTCTTACTAATTGATGTATTTTGTACCTGGACGGTGCCACTTTACGATGAATAAAAGAAATCTTACTTTCGCATTCACCGATTCGTGTGTCACTTATGTTCGATGTTTGTAGCCTGTTGATTTAGATGATTATATCCCTGCCAGCTCTCGTCTGGGTCAAATCCTTGGTCGATCATCGAGATTTCACACAGATTTGTAAATACCTTATGTCAAGGGACAAGGACTATGAAGATCAATCCGAAGTGGTTACCAGACTAAAGGATAGACTTAAGGAAGTTGAAGAGATTGGCGCTTTTTTTCAGGAGGAAATGGATGCCTTGAAAGTGAAGCTTCTTGATGCATCCGAGATTAACCAGGTGGGGGCGGTGTTGTAGAGGGAGAATGATGCCCTAAGGAGGGAGATTGCACGCCTTAAGGAGAATGATCCGAGCAACGCTCCCCAAATTATATGAGGTTCCTCATCATCGTCCATACCACGAGCTAAGTCTGATGATGTCATTACCCAGAGGGAGATTTTCAAGCGGAATGGAACGTTCGACGAGCATACGTAATTGCCGCCAAACTTCAAAGAGATGTTACAAGTCTGCGGCACTTGTTTCGAAAGGGTCCTCGGCAGGTATGGGTTGATGGCTATGATCAAGGCTAGATAGATGCCCCCACAAAGTTGAAAGATGTGGAGGATCTGGCCTTTATTAGAGGGTGGCTAAGTGCCCTCAAGGAGGTGATGGTTCCAAAAAACTCTCCCTTGTGGTACATGCATGAGTTCACTCTCCCAATCTTGGAGACAAATCCTTTTCGAGGGGACGACCGTTGGATCCCTATACATGCTATTCCAAGGCAGATGATGGAGCCAAGCCTGATGGGGGCTGTGGAGAGTTTATTCCTCATCCTGATGATGGCTGGAGAGCTTGAGTAGCATAATATTTTTCTCGTCGACCTGAACCTTCATAGGTCTTAGTTGATTCTTTACTATAGTACATGTAACCATGTAACTCTCTAGTAAAAAATGTAATTGGATATTTATCTTTTGGGCATAGGTCGACTAAACATGCATTGCTCGCTTTTCGTTTATTAGTTAGTATAATCTTAATTATTTTGAGCACTTCAGCCGACTAAATGTTATTTAGAGTTTAATTTCAATTAAGCATTCCCCCAGTCCAGTATTCCTTAGCTATACCATTCCTCTCACTTTACCTTTTATGTCGTTTCGTCACACTACCTTAGACCTAAGTAAGGCGATGGCGAGAAAATAGTTAGTACATATCATTGTTAAGTCACCGTTAATGGTGGAGTTTGGCAAAAAAATCTCAACAAGTGTTTATCATTGTGAAGTCACCGTTACTGGTGGAGTTTGATGAAAAATCTTAACAAGTGTTTACCATTGTTAAGTCACCATTATTGGTGGAGTTTGAATATCAAGATAAAGAAGAAACAATAAGTAATGAAAAGAAAATAGAAAAAATAACTCAGCAATGACTGGAACAATAACGAGAGTCACTAAAGAGGCTACAATGGTGGGAACTATTGAGGGAAGATTCATCTCCTCAGAGGCCTCCACATCACCCTCAACTAGAGGAACCCCAGCCAGAGGAACCTCAATATTGGATGAAGCTCCTGCGTTAACACAAGGAACTAAGGCCAGTATTGGGGGAGAAATTGAAGAAGTCGTTGGACCTTACATAGATACACCAATATTAGTGGGGGTAGAAGAAGCACCATGATGAGTAGATGAGTCAACGGTGGCATTGGAAACTGGTAGAATCCCTAAGGATAATAGCAGGACAAGACTTGGAGAAAGCTGTAAAAACAAAGCTAAGTGTTAGAGGAGGGGAATAATACATAAAGAAGAGACACACTTCACACTTAACTCACCTCAGTAATATGCCCGAAAGGGGGAAGGACAATTATGGGTCTTGTCAATGGAGGTGGAATAAGGATGTTGGCCAACGATGAAGCCAAAAAGGAAGTTATCTAACCCTAAGATACATCAAGAGGATAAGAAGATTCAAACAGTAAAAAAGATAGAAAAGAAAAATTTAGAAGTGTTTAGAACTTGTTACCTCGGGAAAGCTTGGCAAAACTGGAATCACAACTAGAGGAACCACCGGCAAAGAGGGTATATTATAAGAAGCTAGGGGAGTCTCCTCTAGATGAGAGGAAACCCCCACAGACTCAACGAGCATAGCAGACCTCTGGGTAGCCTCCTCTACTCGACTGGAGGTCGAATAATGCGAATAAGTAAGACTTATCTTAGGCGAACGAGGAGGAGATAATTCAGTCATAGATCCACTAAAGCGTCATCCCATGAAAGGGCTGACTGGAGGATAAGGCCTTTCTTCATCAGCCTCCTGATGAAAATAAGAAAGAAAGAAAGAAACAGTGTTAGAAAAGAGAAGAGAATTCACTAAGCTATAAACGATTAAGTATGGGAAGACTAACCTCATGCTCAGAAGAAGAGTGTGATGGTATGATAACGGGTGAAGCTGGAGGAGATAAGTGAGGATAAGACCTCTCGGTGAGATCAGCTTTAGTCTCAGGGCTATCATTAACTGGTATAGCTTCATCGGGAGAAGGAGAAGTAGAACTCCTAGGAGTAGAGGTAATATCCATTGGTTGTACTATAAAAGCTTGTTTTTTTACTTGCCTTCGTTCCCAAAGTTTTCTTCTTCTTACCAGAAGTGCCAGTACCTGAAGGAGTCCTTTTTCTTTGCGAATTCCCTTTATTAGGATCCACCACGATAGAGGGAAATGACTCAGGAGGAGGAACTGATGGCGCAGTTTGTCAAAATATTTAGTCAAACCGTTTTAACTCTTATCTAACCGCCTCCTGTATTTCCTCAGGCACATCAGCATTGAGAGGAATGGAGGCAATGGGAAAAGCATCTATAGGGGCTTGAGACTTGCGTGGGTACTTGGGCTTCGAAGAGTCCCTGTTCCTGGTCTTCTTTGCTTTTTGTGAAAGGGGTTGTGAGGGACCTTCACCAAAGCTATAGCGGCAGAAGTACCTCCAGCTGGAGGTTTAGGCATTGAAGTTTTCTTGGCTTTGGCTATAACAACAAGGATTGCTGGACAGTATGAAGGCAGCTCGCTAGGAGGATCCTTTGATGTTTAGATGAGCGAGAACTCAATTCCCAGAACGGAATTCCCCTTCAGCCCTAGTTACAAAGGGGGAAAACTGAACTTTGGATGAATTCGTGAATTTTGGCTATCTGTCTTGGTCAATACTTTATTGCAAAATCACTAGTTACATCCCCCTTCCTAGAAAGTGCAGGAATGGTAACACGACCACTTATGGCTGAGCAAATCGTGGAAGAATCCGACACGATGTAAAAGGCATAAGCCTCAGGGAAAGATACCTTAGGGTGAGAATCTTAAAACACCGGCCGAGGAACCCCTTGGTCGTACCCAAACTGACAACTGTAATGGTTGGGGTTGTAATGTTCAGACGTATACCCCTAGTCAGTGTAAGAGGGCAGATAGCTAGGAGTCAAAGCTAAAACGATGGCAAAATAAGTGTCCTCCGTTATAAGATCCTTTAAAGTGGGCCCCACCACCCTAGGTACAGTACCAATAAAATTTCAAGTATGGGCAAAAGAATCTTCATTATAAGGCCTCATCACGAAGCAGCTTGCCATGTCAAAAATGCCCATAAGCTCCTTTCGACTCTGTTTCTTGTGAAAGTAAAAAAGTCGATGGGGCTTGATGATTTCCCCAGCACAAAGAGGAATACGGTTGGCAGATATCTCAGGAAAATGAAAGTAAAGAAAACCAGTCAAAATGATAGCATTAGCAAAATTGGCCAAGTTATATCTGCCCAAGGATCGTTCCATATCCAGATAGGTCTTGTTTAACCATGTATAAAGTGATCTTAAGGCCATGGATGCCAGAGGAAGTTTATATCCTCTATCCAAATAGATAGACGGATTAATCAAGTCACTACACAGTTGATCATTGGGCTTGCCAGGCAAGACAAAATGAGACAGAATTATAAGTATGTAGGCTGGTAACTCAAGAGATGTACCTTTGCCTAGGCCAAATCCAACATTGGGGTTGGTACGATAGAATTAGTTTATGAGGGGAGTGAAGGTAGCCTTGTTGGAAGTAACGATACACCTCCTGCAAATCTAATCCAAGTCTGTACGGGCCTTTATCTCTTCGGCGTCTAAAGCCTTATCGTGATGAGTCAAAATCCCTATGGGCTCAAGACCAAGCATCTCACAAACATCCTTAAGTGTAACGGTGAACTCTCCCCATGAAGCAACGAATGTGTGAGTCGTAAATGTTCCAACGGGAGACCAAGATTTGAAGAGCAACATTGTGTTTGGAAAGAGTAAACTCCTCAAACCAGGCATCTCGATGGAGACCAACCTTGGAAAGAGCGTTAGAGTAAGTGGTCTGCATAAACGAGTTTCAAGCAGCAAAGTGGGAAGGGGAACCACCAGGTCCTTCGAAGTCAATATGGGACCAAGGGAAGTCATCTCTATCAAGACGGAACCTCATAGTCCCCTTTGGAGGAAAATAGCCCCAAGAAGTGGAATCTTAGTCTCCATAACCCAACAGTAAAGGGTCATACTTGGCTGAAAATGGTTAGTCCTGCACCCCTCAGAGAACTCATCATCTTTGCCAAAGATAGGAGACCAACGGTAAAAGCGCAGTTGTTCTCGGCGGGCTACCACTAAAGAAGCGGCGTGCAGGGTGGTTACAAGCGGAGTGCTGGTAATGGGCGTACTGGAAATGCTGAAAGAGGCCATGGCAGTGGATGGTGGAAGAAGAAAAGCTTAAAAAAGCGGAGAGGGGGACAAAATTGGAGGAATACAACCACAAGTGGCGATGAAAGAGATGATGAAAGGGAGAGAATCAAAGAAAACCTTGTTAATAATGGCGGTTTGAACCTTTATCTCTCTAAAAAAGATCTGGGAGTTTGAAGAAGATGAAGAAGAAATGGACAAGTGTTTTTGAAAATTAAAAGTCTATGATCCTTTAAACCAGTCTTTTGAGTTTTTCCACTAACACACGTGCAAAGCCGACTATAATCATTTCAAGTGGCACTTTGGGGAGTGTCCTGATAGTTGAAAATACATTACCACGTCATTAATGAAGTGACGCATGGGGAATAGAAAGGGTTTTCTACCTAGGCAAGTTTGAGTTTTGGCGCCAGAATTTTTGTCAGACATATCCAATCGCTCCCAACACAGAAGTTGACCCAACGGTTCAAAAAGCTACGACGTCCCCTCGCCATAAGTCCAAACGTTATTTAATTGTGACTTAGATACATTGGGGAGAATTTTTTTTCTTTTTCGAACATGAAGAAACGATGACATAGCAGATCCCAAACGAAGTAGCACCTTTATATAGGGAGAATTTCCAAGGGAGAAGTTTACAACGGAGAATTCCATAAGTCTCAATAATAGGGGCAGTCCTAACGAAAAACCCACTGCTTACAACTATACTCCACAACAGTACAAATGGGAGAATTTCACTTCCCACGAGTCAAAATGGGTATTTCAGAAAGTTAACAGGTGTTTTGAGAGAATTTTAATTAACCAAGGAAACAAAGACAGAAGGATTGAAGCTCAGTAACAGGAAAAAGTGGCAATGTCACTTCACCAATCGCTAACAATCCGCAGCACTTTGGTTCAGGTACATCGAGGAGAATTTTAATTTTTCCTGGAAGTAATAACGGCACAGGCCATAACGAAGACAGAGACACCAAGGTTCATAGGATTGAAAAGTTTTTGTGCAGACATTTCTTGTTCCCATAATAAATCTCTCCATGAAGGGGAAAATATAGGGGGCTTGAAGATAATTTTGAGATCAGAATTAATCCCCCTAGCTAACATAATACACTCAAAGGATTAAGGCAGCGATACAGCTCAGCGATGTAGCTCAAAGCGTTGCAGCTCAGTAAGGCAAGCGATGCAGTTGAGTAAAGTAGCTATGTATCTCAAAGCGATGCATCTCGGTAAGGCAGTGATGCAGCTCAAGCGATGCAACTCAGCAAGGCAGCTCAAGCGAGGTAGTTTAGCGTGGCAGTCCAGAAGGATTTCTCGGCGAAGAAGCTGATCGAGATAGATTATCCTTTAGTCTGATTGTTTTACTTTATCTTATTAAATATTTGTATTTATATTGCCTATGAGTTTTAAAGATTATAATGATTTTTATTATGAGGTCGAACGGTACTCACAAGAGACCAGGCTTGGCAGGTCCTGGGAGAGATGTCATGCTCTATCGAACAACCTCGTCGTGGGAGCTTCAGAGGGACTTGGTTTGGAGGATTGAGAAGTGAGGCACCATTAGGGCTTGTCCTAAACATCTTAGATACACGTGGTAATACACCAAAGGACCTTAACTGTGGAGCCTTGGACAGAGCAGCCTTGAGTTCCATTGCGCATTGAGTGGTGAACCAAACAATCCTCTACTTAATGTCCTATCTACTTTATATGATGTCACTATCCATCTAGGTAATGTTAAATATGCACTTGAGTAAACCACTGTGGTATTTGGGGTTGTTAGATAGTTGGTAAGCCACCTCTATGACGACAGCCCACTGACGCACAGTGGTTAGGCAAAAGTCAATTCTTAGCATTTAATGTTCATGATGCGGAGCTGACTAGTCCATTAGGCATTTAATGTTTATGACATAAAGTATGAGGGATGTCTTTCATAGTTATTAAGGACGAAGTCATCTCGGGAGTGGTGTAGGGGGTTTATTTATTAGCCTTAACCACTTCTGAGAGAGGAGAGTTCTTTTCTAGGAATTTTTGGCTAGAGAGAGAGATTTATCATCAGAGAGAAAGAAATTATTGCAAAAACCAGAGCTTTTACCCATCCACCATTGTCATTTATTACGAAGCTTTTAATATCTGACTGGGAACCTTTGAGAGTTGGTATGTTTGGCTGCCTTCCAAGGTGTATCTAGGATGCTTACTTCTCTCTCCCTCTAAATGAGTTACTCCTGAGTTCATTATTATCTTTTGAGTTATACACGAGAGATTATTTAGTTCAAACTGAGTTAATTTTCACCAGATCATGATTGTGTGTCTTGTAATTAATCAAGTGTGTCACCGGTTAACTTACCATTACTATACTCAAAAGGGGTTATGCCTCCATCTATTCTAAACTACCCTCTTACAAATGGGCAGTCCACTTGAGTAAGATTTTGGAGCCAAGCTATGTTGGGGACGAACCTGAGTTGGCCATGTTTCCTAAGGATCCCATGTATGTCTTTGTTTATTACCGGAGAAACCTAAGATTCCAATTGCACTCTTAGAGAAATGCTTGAGGAGGGTTACCTGTTGACCCTGCTAATTATGCTTTGGATGACTTGTGTTGCAATCCTAAGGGGTTGGTTCATAAAATCCTCTGACTGGGATAAGTTAGCCAACTTACTGTAGTTCAGGAATTCTATTATACTCATAAAATGAGTAAAGTCTGTAACTTAGAAAGGGTTCATATCAAAATATAATTGAGATAACCAGTACATGTAGAATGCCAAGTCATTCAAGTTTTATTAACTAAAATTATAAACGAAGAGAAACATCCGTTTATAAATAAAAAAATTCCTAAACTAATGATGCATGGATAAAGAAAGTCTAGAAATAGAACTTCATCAGATTGGTCACATTCCTAGACCTTGGTATCTTCCTTCCCTCCAGTGTTTCCAAGTGATAGGATCCTTGAAGGGTCTTTCCCAGTTTGGTCCTTATTTGCTATCTGATGGTTTCAAAATGCTGCCGAGTACTTTCCTTAGGGAATAGTCCCCTACCTGGAATTTTTGCGTACTGACTTTTTAATTATATTGTTTGGCTAGTTATTGCTGGTAGGATGCCAACTGAACTAGATCCAATTCTCTCTGTTCATCATCTAAGTCAAGTTCAGTGAGTAATGCTTCATAGTAGGGAGTCCTGCTTCTAAGCGGAATGACTACTTACATTCCATATATGAGTGCAAAGGAAATTTCCCCAGTTTGTCTCGTTAGGGTTGTACGATAGGCCTAGAGGATGTGGGGAATCTCATTCACCCAAGGTCCTTTGGCCCTCTCCAAGCATTTCTTTAGTCCGTCCATTACTGTCTTGTTGGAGGCCTCAGCTTGACCATTGCTCTGGGATATATTATAGAGCTGAAATAATGTCTGATCCCGTGATTGTTGCAAAAATTTTGAAAGAAACCACTCTCGAACTAGGCCTCATTGTCAGTAATGATGGTTCTGGATATGTCGATGCGGGTAATGATGTTCTTCCATATGAATCTCATCATGTCTGTGTCTCGAATATTCGCCAGTGGTTCTGCTTTTATCCATTTTGTGAAGTAGTCTGTGGAAACCAACAGATACTTTTGATTCCCTGATGCGGTAGGCAGTGGTCCTACGATGTCCAAACCCCACTGGGCAAAGGGTCACAGCCTGGTCAATGACCTGAGATCACTGGAGGGATAGTGGACCATAGGTAAATGTTTTTGACTTTTTTTCACTTTTGGATATAGACTCTAGTATCTTTCTGCATGTATAGACACCAATATCCTTACTTCATTGCTCAAAAGTCCAGTGACCTAACTTATGCATGACTTCCACAAATTCCCTCTTGAAGTTCATTTGAACTTGCTCGACATCTTGTCGATGAACGCACTGAAGGTAGGGGCCAATGAAGGATCTCTTATACAATTTTCCATCAGGAGATAAGTGAAAGTGAGCATCTTTGACTCTTATCTGATGTGTCCCTTGGCAGTGTATCACTCCGTAAGAAGTCTATGATGTGGTCCATCCAACATGGTGCTCTTTCTATGTGGAAGACCTGCTCGGATGCTTTCTCGAATTCAGTATCTTGATCAATGTTGGGTTATGCGAGGAAGTCTATTTGGATCATTCCTTTCAAGTCAGAGTCTATTGCAGAACTCAGAGCTGCTAGGGCATCTGCATAGTTGTTTTGTCCCCTAGGGAACTGCTGAACGTTGACCCAATCGAAGTTGTCTATGAGTCTCTTTATAACGACGAGGTAAGCTTCCATCCTTTCATATTTTGAATTGAAATCACCATTTATCTGGTTGGATACTAGTTCTGAATCTCTAAAGACTTGAAGGTGCCTTACCCCCAGCACTTGTGCATTATTCAGGCTAGCTATTAACGCCTCATACTCTATTTTGTTATTAGAGGCTTCAAATCCAAGTCTCATACCCTACTCGAGCACCGTATTTTTGGGGGTTACCATTACGATGCCTACCCCTTCCCCCTTGAATTAGATGCTCCATTAACGTATAGGGTCCAAACAATATATCCCTGTATGGTTTCCATTGGTCGACTAGTTCTTGGCTGATTGATAGGTTGTTCTCCTATGAATTCAGCGATAAAATCGGCTAGAATCTGCCCCTTGACGGTTGTTCTTGGTTGGTTGAAAGTGGATGTCGAACCTTCCGAGCTCGACTAACCACTTTGGCAGTCGGTCGAAAAGGTTAACTTTCATCATAACAGTTTTGAGAGGGTGTGAAGTGACCACGAAGATGGAATGAGCCTCGAAGTAGTATTTTAGCTTCCTTGAGGCTATCACCAATGCATAGGCGAGCTTATCCAATGGCAGATATCATTGGCCGGCTTCCAAAAGTGTCTTTCTTACATATTAGACCGAATACTGGCTCCCTTTTCTTTCATATTCCAAAGCGAAGCTCACGGCATCATCTAATACAGCAAGGTAAAGGTATAAATGATTGCCTTCTCTAGGAATTACCAGCAAAGGAAGCCTACTGAGATAGGCCTTGAGCTCTTCTAAGGCCGTATAACAGTCCTCGTTCCATGTCAGGCCCTTGTTTCTTTTCAACAACTAAAAGAATGGTTGACATCGTTCTGAGGATTTCAAAATGAAGCGTTTAAGCATGAAGAGCATTTCAGTAAGCTTCTGTATATCCCTTATCATTTGAAGGGGCTGTATTTTGTTGATGGCATCAATCTGGTCGGGTTTGACTCTATTCCTCTCTTGATGACTAAGTATCCGATGAATTTTCCAGAATAGAGAGTGAAAGAACACTTACTTGCGTTGAGTTTCATTCGATATTTCCTAAGGATATCGAAAGTCCTTGTCAGGTCAGAGAGGTGATTATCCTTAAGTTTTCTCTTGATGAGCATGTCGTTAATGTAAACCCCCATAGTCTCCACCATTATCTCCATAAACATCTTTATAACTAGCCGCTGATAAGTTGCTCTTACATTCTTAAGGCCAAATGGCATAACCTTGTAACAATATAAACCGACAGTGGTTATGAAGGAGGTCTTATCTTGGACTGGCACCTAAAAGGGGATTTGGTGGTATCCAGAGTAAGCATCTAAAAAGCTCATCCTCTCATGAGTTTCTATGGTGTCGACTAATTGACCAATCTTTGGTAGGGGAAACTATCTTTGGGATAGGCCTTGTTGAGGTCGGTAAAGTCGATACAAACTCTCTAATTTCCATTACTTTTAGGAACTACTATCGGGTTGGATAACCACTTAGGGAATTGAACCTCTCGTATGGAACCTGCATCCAGTAGCTTTCCAAACTCTTTCTCTCCTTTTTTTTCTTTCTCTAGAGTTGTTCGGTGATCCTTCTGTGCAATTGGCTTGAAGGCTAAGTCCACATGCAACCGATTATAGGCAATGGAAAGATCTATCATAGGTAGCTCATAGGGTTCCCATGCAAAAACATCCAACTTGCTCCGAAGGAGCGTAACAAACTCTTTCTTCTCACGATCGGTTAAGGAGGTAGTAATAAAAAACTTTTTCTCAGTCAAGCTGCTTTCAGCTACGACTTCTTCCAGGTCTTCAATGACCCTTTTTTAGGGATGGAGCCTGGTCTCCTCCACCCCGATCAACCGTATCTTAGTTGATATTTAAAGGGTGGCAACCCCTCTTAGGCATCCTCCTTATTCTTCGCTTCATTAGTTTACCTTTCCTACTTGGGGCGAATGGCCGCGATGAAGCATTTTTTGGCTATAGCTTGATCTCCATGTATCTCAACCACTCCTCGATCTGTTATACACTTCACCTTTTTATGGTACGTTGATGGTATGGACTTTATTACATGGAGACACCCTCTTACAAGGATGGAATGGTACAGATATTCGATGTCAACTACTAGAAACTCGATCATTTTTGAAATATTTTCTACCCTGACTAGCAGGACAATCTTCCCCAAAGGAACTATAATCTTTCCAAAGAAGTCGACTAACATAACAGTGGCTTCCTCGAGGTTGGATACGCTCATATTTAACTTTCTAAATAACTCTAAGTACATCACTTCGGATGAGCTTCCCTGGTCGATGAGAACCCTGTCAACGTCCTAGTTGGTTATCCTGAGTGTGATGACCAACTAATCATGATGAGGGCTTCCCACCCCAACCAAGTCTTCATTAGTAAACATAATGTACTTATTATAATCAACGTCCTCCGATCGTCGATGCTTCCCAGCCTGAGTTTTAGCTGGGTCGATCTGAAAGGCTTGCATGACTACAGTAAGCTTCTTAACTTCCATCCGAGCGGCATTTCCTTAAATCTTCTTGAGGTATGACACCCCATGGATTATAACAAACCGTCTTCCCAATACCTCTCCACATATTCTCTGAGATTCTCTTATGGCTTCTCCTTCATAGTAAGCAATGTATCCATCCTCTTCAGGTGGGATCTGTTTCTTACGAACGAGTTATAAATAGCTCAGCCAAAGATTTAAAATTTTTGATGGACCCATTTCTGGGCCACATCATGCAAGCTCGAAGGGAAGATTTGGCACATGAGCGCGTCATTGTGACTCCATAGCGTCATGCCTTATCGATATTGCTGGACATGGTCGATGGGGTCAGTCTTCCCATCGTAAATCTTGAACCTAGGGATCGTAAACTTCTTTGGGCATCCTATTCATCTATCGTCTTTAAAAAATGTGACTTTAATTGAGTTTTGAGAGCTCACTTGTCTAACTCTCGTGTAGATCTCGTACCGCAATGAGCCAGGTACTGGTCCATCTCCCTTCGGACCAAACTTCGTATGTCATCGTTATGCCGACCAGGACTCCTGTAATGTCGAGCCTATTGCATTCGTTCTGAACGGTTATCATTCGACCTTCTCCTCTTTGTCCTATCTTAGCAACGCCTGGGGATCCTTCCTCAGCTGTGTGACTTGCTCACCTGAGGGCTAGGAGTTCAATCAGGGCGCTGTCTAGTATTTCGTTTGATCTCTCTTTCCATTCTCTCTATTTGCCTTTTTAGGCGATCATTTTCATCTTCTTGCCGATGCATGACCTCCTCTTGTTCTTGGAGTCTAGATTCATATGAATCTATTAATATGGAAATTTGTGTGGACCTGGGTGGCCCTTGTCTTTCCTCAGAGACTTGCCTCTCTTAGAAAAGCCTAGGGTTTGAATGGGGAATTTCAGACCTTACCCTTGGGGGGATAGGCTGCTACTGAATGTAACCTGCTTGAGGGACATTACTACTGTGATGAGACATCGCTAGTTCTTATTGATGAATTCTTTCATAGGGATAATAGTTATTTCCCAAAGACAGCGCAAATTCTAATGACAAAAATCACAGCATAAGTAATAAGAGAAAACAATCACCAAAAAACTAAGAACAACATGCAATCATAAAACAAGAATATATGTGGTTCGACAAATTTTATACATCCACGGAGAGGTCTACTGTTTGTATTAAGTATCTCTCAATAAGGTATCTGCTACGTGCCCCTATGCCCCGGGCTAGGGGGTACCATATATTGTGTTTATTGAAGGTGGTTGTAACTAACACAATAGACCCTGAATCCCTTTAATATCTCTTCGAGATTCTTGGGGATATACTCGGTCCTATCTCGAGTTTAATTCATAATCAAGGATCATAATTTGGGCTGGACACTTGATTAGCCTTTATGGGCTTTATCGCCTACTCTTATGGGCAAATTAAAAATAGGTACCCACACTCTTTGTGACTATTTTCGTGGATTCCATTATTGTGATATTTTTTGCACCCATATCTAGTATAAACATAGTTGGTACAATCATCTCAAAGTACCACAATACAGAATCACATAATCCAAAATATATGAAAGTATTCTCGAATCACATGAATTATGATCAAGTCCGCAAATTAATTCACAAAGGGTATCCTGAATACCTTTGGGAAATTGTTCATGACACTACAAGGTATATCTATAGGGCGTCCCAACCCTATAGACTTAAAATAACAACAACACGGGAAATCGCTATGCCTTCACACCAAACATAAGGGCCTTATAACCAAGGCTATATGAGAGGATCCTCTTATTATCCCACTCAGGAGATGGGTACTTCATCACGTAAGATTGGGGTAAATAGGTCTTTTTAATGCCCGTCTCAATCATCAGGGTACAATGCGCGATCAATGTCATACGACCCTCATCGGATCCCCCTAGTAGGTTACCCATAGACCACACACACACATAGTATGGTTGCATATAAGTGAAACAAATCATCACAAACCTTACTTAATTGAGTTACACATAAAATTTATTTTATTTCAAGTTAATCTGTATATTAACTATAATCGTTTATATAAAATACTAGCCCAAACTCCTAAGGATCCAATTCTAGGTATAGTCTCACACCTAATATTTATAAAGAATTATTCTAAATCAACAACTACCGTACTTTATAGGTTATAAACATGTTCTAGACTATCATAGATCTTACATAATCATTAAGCATCAACAGGTACTATAAATCTCATCCTGAAACTTAGGACTCCTAAACTAGGTATTATCTCTAACATATTGTTTAAATAATCCTAATAAACCAATCACGACCCTACTCAATGGTTCATAAATATTTTATCATCTATTATCCAACTAATGCCATCACTAAATGTTATCCGACACTACATACTTCGACCTGAATCTATAAGTATCTAAAATAAGCATCAATTTCCAAACATACTACCCTAATCTCTATTTAAAATGAACTAAAGTCCAAAAATAAAAACCCAAATGAAATACAAATAAATAACACCCTAACCAAACTCTACCCCTGAACCCATCAGGGTCGAACAGATTCAGGCATGGGCTATATCAATCTGATGGGCCCCAGGTCCCCTTCTTTGTATAATATTCTTCTACTACAACCATAGATAAAAACTTTCAACCTAACCATCCTCTATAATTTAAAATTGGATATTCTCATTCACATATAAACATCATTAGACTACTAACAACCTATTTCTACAAGTTCTAAAGGATTAAAAACTCCTTTAAAGGTTGAATTTAAAAAACCATAAAAGAGACCCAAGGTTTAAGTTCTACACATGAATGATCCGATGAAATGTCAATAATTTATTGTGGTTAATTCATAAAACCATGTGCAAAACACTTATTATTGATTAGTAAAGGATTGTTTTATTCATTTTGAAATGGGAATCAAGATTTTGAGAATGTTGTCTATTTATTAAATATATTATTTCGTATTCATATGTTAGTCAATATATCTTAATAGGAATTCCAGTGAGTCCACTTTAGATTGATCACAAAGAGATTGGAATTTCAGTTCTAGCACTGTTCAAAAGTTCACAACCTGGATAGAGTGTTGACTTCCTATCGGAATGGTTGTGATGCCATCCTCATAGTTTATCTCAAACTACGGTAACATGTATGATGTTTGAGAACTTATATAATAGTTCAATAGAGGATTGTGATTGGTACATCCCAGGAATGTACAAGACCGCCCATGATATATGAGTCTAAGGGTTATCTTGATTAGATCCATGATATCTCACACCAATTGCAAAGGGTGCATAGATTATTAATACCTAGAATTATGAGGATTGGAATGATTATATGATTTGCTTTGATTGATATAGGTGCAATTAATTCTTGTATTGAATCAAATGATCTTCGCATGTTGGGTGATATTTATATAAGTAGGTCTGAGATCTCAATTTGGAGGAATCTAAATCCAAGGATACCTTGGATTGCGATAACCCCTTGATAAACTTATAAGATTTGTTTCCACCAGTAAACCTAACTAGTGGATTATTTATAAACCATATTGGTAAAGTTAATTTGAGCCAAATTTATTTGACCAAGCGGGTATCAGAAGCTTAACGTGGCGAATCTCATTATGTACCAATATCGACTTTGCAAATCAGACTCATTATATCTGAGTGATTATTTAGATAATCAAATTGGAATGGAATTATAATATTTTTATGGAACTTATTATGATTAAATAAATAAAGAAAGGCTATCCATCTCGGGCTAGCTTTCGTGCACTTTAGACTATTTCCTTTGCCCCGAACAAGGCTTTCGAAATAGAGATTACTCTTTGTGGTCCTTGGCCCCAAGTTTATGTTGGCGAAGGGATTAAACTCAGGAACTTAGGGGTGCAATCCCCTTGATCATAAGTGATAAAGTACTCAACCAACCCCTAAGATTACATTCCACCTTCTTTACTTTGTAAAAGAACGTGGAGCCATTAATAAAGAGCATACAATCGTGCTTATTAAGTTATAACTTGTGCTCCTAATTAACTCAAATTTATTAATAGACCTTCACAACCTCAACAAGGAGCCATCAACAAAGATCATATTTTCCTACACTTTATCTTTATATTTTGAGGAACCATCTCCACTACTATCAACAGTTTTGTGATAGGGCAATCGAGGTTGAATTTGATTATGGTATCACAACTTCTTTTTACCGACACAACATCAAAATGCAGTTTTATTAACACACAAATTTATTGATTACTAACATTATTATACTGTTACAATTAGTAATAGTAATTTACCGTTACTAAATCAAAATATGTGTTACTAATAAGCTTTATCATATCAAATATGAAAGTGAAAATCAATTTTAATAATACACCTAACATAATAGGAGTGGGAGACTTCCCTCCCAATGAAAAGCCAATATATTTTCTCATTTACCCCACATCTCTCCAAATCGTGAATGCGACTTCTTCCAGGGATTTCTACCAATGAATTAAAATTTCTTCTAGATATTTGAGACCTGCAATTTGTGATTTGAGATTTGCAACTCTCTTCGTTCAGAACATCGGAATCTTCAGCTCCGGGTTAGTGTTTTTTACCTCTTTCCTCATTCTTTGTCTGTTGATTTCATTTAAATTGATGATATCTAAATATGTATATGTATATGTATATGTATATGTATATGTATATGTATATGTATATGTATATGTATATGTATATGTATATGTATATGTATATGTATATGTATATGTATATGTATATGTATATGTATATGTATATGTATATGTATATGTATATGTATATGTATATGTATATGTATATGTATATGTATATGTATATGTATTTGTATTTGTATATGTATATGTATATGTATATGTATGTGTGTATTTTTAACAAATCATCAGATGACTCAAAATAAACACGCTCTCAGTTATTTCAACTTAATTAATGTACCAATTTTAGGTTTTTGTGCAAAGCTAGGGTTTTAATTTTTTCAAAAATGTGGTTAATCTTGAGCTAAGGTTTGTGTTTTTTGTGATGGCCTAAATTTGAGGGGTTTGTTGTTGTATGAATATTTGGTGTTGTTTGAGTTATTTTGGCGAAGAAAAGGAAGAGAAAAGCAACATGAAAGAGGGCATGGGGAATGTTTTAGGGGTTATTTTGTGTCAATTATTATTTGATTTTACATAACAGAGAATCGATATTGTTAAATGATTAAGCATACTTGATAATTTAGTGTTCCACTAGTCATGTTCTTGGTTGGGGATGCACACATCACTTTCCTCCTCTACTTGTTTGCAGAATCAAACCAAGGTCATATCCAACTTCTTATTTGATATTCGATATTGTTTTTATGACTGTATGGGAGCATTAGACCCTTCATAGTTGATATTAGACAATGAATTTGTGACTTTATATATGTATAGAGAGACCATTTGTATCATTGGTATTTAATTTTTATACCCAAATTAGAGAATGCATTAATATGAAGTTATTCATTGGTTAAGGGCACAATCTTAACTGTCACTTTGACAAAGTGAATATCATGTGCAAGAAGTGATACATGAGAAAACTACCAGACTCTTATTGGAGAACCTAATTATTAACCAACCTCATCCATGCGGTCTTCCGATTACCTTCATTGAACCCATAAATGTAATTTATTGTGTTCATATAATCACATCATATAGTTTTCTGCAACAATACTTGTTATCACGTCCTCTCATATCATGATGGAACAACATGGATTAGTTCTTTCAACTTCACATACATACTCTAATAATCAAAGTTTAATGGTCTAAGTGAGTACTTTGATCTTGGGAAAATGAGTTTGTGTACAGCCTAAGTCTATATGATTTCCAGTCCCTTTATTTTGGATTATTATTTTCACATGTAACCAAAAGTATCAATTAAGTGTATTGCCTAAATATCTACGCTTGAGAAATCTGTGTTAGTGTGATAACTAGACAAAGAAAAATGAAAAAATAACAATAATTTCTGGATTTAATAATTTATTCATTAATTACGTGGAAGGATAAACTTTGTTTGCCTAGGTCCCATTCAGAATTGTCCATAAAAGTGTTTGAGGAAGGGGATTGATGTACTTAAGGACTACAAATATTATTGAATGCTTGTTGTTATCACATTATTGTTAGTTATGTTGACGGTATGCACTGAAGTAATATTTCAATGCATATATCCGATGTCATGTGAATTTAGTTTAGTTGTTAAACAATTATTTTGATTGTAGGTCTTGTGTTTGGGTTTTCCACACCAATGTCATGCCCTGCTATCCAGTCCATCCCTTATTCCCTCCCTCCCACAATACCTTCATTGTTTACTCTCATTCTAATATTTTTTCCTTTGAATCACATGCTACTTTATCAATTCCTCAAGATTACACATGTATAAATACACACACACATACACACACACACACACACACACACACACATATATATATATGAAGAATATAAATTAGGGTTTCTTCCTAGTTATTCTTTTAACTTTTGAATGGTATGATGTTTTATTTCATTATAAAACCTGATTTTTATAAGGTTATACATATAACTTTTGATTTGATTTTAATCTATTTTAATGTTGAATAACTAATGAGAGAGATAAGATGGATTAGGAAGAAGATATGGATGTTAAAATTTAGTTTCTTGCTCAATTTTAATATACACTTTAGTATGGATCATTAGGAGCTAAAACTTCACATCAGAGACCTTCAAAAGCTTGCAAAATAATATTTAAGTCATATGTATTCTATTGAAGAACATGGAAAATTTTAGTCAGATTGACATTTATGGGGTCAATTAGATGATGAACACATTTTGACCATATATGGTTCACATCAGTGATGTGGTTGTCATAGTATATTATTAATATTAAATGGGCATATTATGATGATTTGAGGAACATGTTTTTGTATCCAGTATTTAATTGATTTAAGCAAGGATACTGGTTTGCATTCCATTATTGCTACTAAAAGAAATTCCAATATAAAACTAATAGGGGCTTTGCATAAGTTTGTTGGTCCAAGCAACTTATTATCTTTGTCAAATTTGTTGACATCTCTCGATGATTAGAGAGGCTAAGATATACATCTTGTGTGGATATCAAAGGGTTTCTGTCAGATGTGAAATCTGCTCTTCTTAGTGCGCTCGATGCAAAGTATGAAAATAATTCATTTGCGGTATGATTCATATTCAGGACTCAGTTCTTCATTATTTTTTATTTTTAGATGTTTATTGTTTGAGTACTCTATCCTATAGGGGAAACTGTAGTTACAAAGAAAATTGTTAAGGTGTCGTATTCGATGTTATCTTTGTCTGGTGGTGGGCCAAATAGCCTGCCACTTGAGCATATTAATGGAAAGATCACACCTACTCTGTTGAAGAGCTTCGAGAATCCTAATTAGACGGTCTAGTTTTTGGCATGTATAAAAATCTTTGAGAGCCTCGAGAGTCCGAATTTGTACTGTTTACAGATTCAACATTTAAAAATCTCCCATTTTGTATTTGAATCGGGATGTGACCAGAAGCATGAGGAAGAAATGGACACCCTAAGGCAATATATAAATATTTTTTTCTTTGGGTAAGTTTCTCTTTTCTTCCATCTTATGACATGAGTACAAAAATTCAAGCCTTAATCTGTTTAATTTATGCAGGTCAAGGCAGTATATAAACAAGCCGATCCTTAGAAGGTTCTTCAGGTGATTTTTGACAGCTAATTAAACTATATATATATATATATATATATATATGTGTGTGTGTGTGTGTGTGTGTGTGTGTGTGTGTGTGATCTTTAGGATAACTGTCTGACCTCCAAAACTATTGGAGGTATAATTGTCTCACCTCAATCTAATGTACATGAGATATGGTATTAAACTATTATATATCTCATGTACATCACACTGAGTGGTATGTTTGGAGGTATAACTGTCTTACATCACTTTATACTAATTAGTACCTTATTTTATTCACATTGTACCACAATCTATTTGTTCCCCACACAGTTTCATAAATGGTGCAGCAATGGCTCCAATTGTTGGTGTTCTTTAATATTGTATAGTTATAACAAAGAAATAATTGCATAGTTCAAAAGCTTACCCATCAATTAGGATTTGTTGCTTTTGGCTGTATTTCTTGTATATTTCATCAATGGTGAAGATCCATATAGGTTCTATACATGGAATGTGACTTACGGTGATTAGTTTTTCTCTATATATTTATGTGTATATATGTGTATTTATGATGCACTATAATATATCAATACATTATGCAGGGAATATTGATAAGTGGCTAATTTCTAGATAAGTGGCCTACTTCCCTTCTCAAGGCTCTCAACTCCAGTGCCAGAAACTTCATTTTGAGTGGAGAAATTAGCACTACAAAGTTAGTCACAGTTTCTTGGAGCAAAGTTTGTGACTCCAAAATCAATGGAGGTCTTGGCTTAAAGAATGCAGTTACTTTGAACAAGGCAGCCCTGCTTAAAACAACCTGCATATTCTCAATCAAAATTCCATTTGTGCCTCTTTTCTTAAAGCTAGATTCAAACTCTCTTCTTCTAATTGTACATCCCATTATTACAAATCCTCTATTTGGCCTGGTCTCAAATATTCTATGCCACTCGTAAAGCTTCATTCTAGATGGATCATTGGCAATGGCACTTCAATCAATGTTTGTCTTGATAATTGGCTTGGTTATACCATTATTTCCTCCTTAAACATTAATTCCTATCCTCATCTTCCCAAGTTTCTGATCTAATCCATGAAGGTTCTTGGAGGCTTCCATCATGTTTCCTCAATTATTTTCCTCAAATCTTCTCATCTATTATTTCTATGAAACTTCTAATGGTTAACACTCCTAATTCTCTCATATGGGATAGTTCTTCTTCTGGAAATCTTACTTTTGCAGAAGCCTACAGTTGTATTAAAAATGATACTCAAACAACTTATAATTTCAAAATTATTTGGAATAATTTTGTTCCTCCTAGAATATCCATGATAAGCTGGAGACTTCTTCATAACTGTTTGCCCACGGATGATAGCATTAAAGCTAGAGGAATTCCAATGGTTTCCACATGCCTCCTTTGTGAAAATATCCACTGTGAAGAAAATGCAGCCCATCTTTTCATGGGATGTTCTTTTGCCAAATTCTTATGGAACTGGATAACAGGTATTTTCAAGTTAAAGATCCCAATCACTGATGATTTTGATGTTTTTTGTATATTTATTAGTCATCCTCATCATGGCCCTCAAGTACATAACCTCTGGAAAGTTGCCTCTCTTTATGTTGTCCACAAGATTTGGTGTGCAAGGAATAAACTCAGATTTGAGAACATTCATCCCAATAAAGTTGCTATATGCAGCAGCATAAAGGTTTGGCTCCTCTTTATCAGTCCAGATACCCCTAGATTCTTTAAAGATAGTAATGACTTGGTCATTCTTAACAACTTAGACATTCTTCGTGGGTTAAGAAAAGCTCCAATTATCTCTCAAGTCATCTGGAAAACCCACCCTTTTCCTTAGATCAAAGCCAGTTCTGATGGTTTATCCAAATGAAACCCTGGACCCTATGCTTTTGGAATCATATTTAGAAGTTTCAGGGGTGAATTTCTTGGCAGCTTTTGTCAGAATATTAGTTGGCAAAACTCTTTCTTTGCTGAGCTTCATGGAGCTATTACTGCAGTTGACATAACTTTCTCTAAAGTATGGCTTCATCTTTGGTTGAAACGTGACTCTCATAGTGTTGTCTCTTGCTTTAACAACAGTGGCTTCTTACCACCACGGCCTTTAAAAATTGCTTGGATTAATTGTCTCCATCAAATATCACATATGAACTTCAAATGCTCTCATATCTATAAAGAAGGGAATTGTCGTGCTGATAATCTTGCCAACCAAAGTCTGGCCCTAACAATGGTCTATGGTTAGAACAATGCCCCAAAGATCTCTTTAGTCCTGTCTTCAATGACTTCATGGGCATGCCCTCTTATAGGTTTCATTAAGACGGTAGCATTTTTTTCTTTCATTCTCCATTGTATTTTTTCTTTTATTTTTCGTTGTAATCTCTCCTTGTACTCTTCTTGTTTTGTTTCAATAAAATTTCTTGTTTTTTCTTAAAAAAAAGTGTCCAGTTTCTAGGGGAGCAGATTGAGGCAGTGACTAATGACAACTTGATTGTCAATGTTTCAATTGGATGAACCCTTTCTCATTTTTTGGTCAGTTCTCTTCTTTGTGTTTGTAATAATATATGAATCTGTTTAAATACTACAAAAAGGTAAAATTGAAAAGTGAATTTGAACGTGTGAATAAAATCATGGTTTATACCCCAAAAAATAGGGGTTTGATTACTACACTGATACTATTTTTTGTCGAACAAATATTTTATGTCTTGGGACACTAAATGCAATAAATTGAATCAATTTGATATGAATCAAGACCACGTCACATATGACACATGTTTTTAGTCTTAAAATAGTAAGGATAATAATATATGAACATGATTTAGTCCTATGAATTGTATGTGAGAATCTTATCTTTTCAAGTTCTTGTATTCAGTCCTTCAACGTACCTACTTTACTTGTTTTGGAAAATTTATTATCTTTGGGTAAATTCAAGCTCATCCATCATGCGCTTGTTGTTTGGTGTATCTTATACTGATAATTGCCTCGCTAACACATTACCTAAATAGTACACCGGTGATAAAAAAAATAAACATCTCTTATAGATCAAATCAACTAAATAAATCGAAATCTTCTTACTGATGACAAACTTGAATCTATTGTTGTTTTTAGGTCCCAAAAAACTTCATCACACATGTGCACCAGGTTTGATTATCACCCTTACCCTCTCTGATTCTAGGTTTGTCCCCTTCATTATACAGTTCAAATCCTTATAGTCTATATAAAAAAATCTAATTAGTTTTAGTAATGTAGCTTTTGCAAAACGTACTTCTATCATAAGATGAAATCTTACTCTGATAAGTCTTCACTTATCCATTATTTTCTCTAATGGCAACTCACTCAATACCCTAATTGAATATTCATTGATATTACAACTTATTATGTGAGCTTTTGTAAGTATCCAGTATTCTAATATGTGACAGTTTTTTTTTTGCTTTTGTATTGCCTGTTATTGAGCATGGATAGTGTTATATAATCTTACAAAGTTGTGATGTAATATCATGGTTAAAGTGTATTGAATTCCAAAATTATGTCTCTAGGATGAGTCAGCTGGGAAAATTCGCATTAAACCTCGTGACCCTTTTTGTGTTCTCCTTAATAAATCATTGCTAAAGAGTGAGAGTTCAGATCAATCCGAGACAAATACATCAAGCACGGGAAAGGAAAATGATGAGTGCATTATTTTGTATTATTTATACCCAACCCTAAACCTTGTTAGGCCCTTTGCATCATAAATAAAATACTTTTAGAGTCATTTTTATCATTTAAAAGAAAATTACAAATTTCAGAATAAATGGGGTTAATAATAAAATTTTAAGAACTTCACGCTCACAACTTATATTCATTGCTAATCCCTTGTGTAAGTTTGTTTGAGTATTGACAGGCTTAAAAAGAAAGCAGTGAAGTCTAGACGCAAATTGAGCATGAAAAGGTCACTTACGCACGTTCAGGGGAAATATTGTAAATTCAAATGACTAATTTCGGACTCGGACCAAACATGAAAATTGAAGGCCTTGAATTAAGGGACGCCTGGGTTCAAACGGCGTGTCCATCGGAGTTGAAATGAAGAAGTTATGGACGTTCAAAGTTCGAAGCCGAAAGAAAGTCAAAAGTCAACCCCGAAGTCAAACCCAATCCCTTAACCAAAACCGACCCCTAAAACAGAGCCCAGCCCATTCCTACACCTTATGCGTGTGTTTATTTTGTACTTATATATTTATATATTTTTATTTGAGTCATGTACATATTTTTGGTGATGCTTTATTTATATGCTTATAATATTTATTTTATTCTATTTTTAGTGTCTTTATTTTTACTCTGATTAATTATTTTATGTAAATATTATTTAGAGTGTGTTATTTTATATGTCATAGTGTTGTTTTTAGTGTTATTTATTTTATTTGAGTCATTGTACAATTTTTTATGTCATTATTTTTTTATTGTTTCCAGATTTATTCTTTTAGTTTTATTAATTTATTTTAATTCTTTTTTGTGTCTGTGTGTCATATTATTTTATAGGTTAAATTTATTTGTTTTTATTTTTGTAAATTTTAATTGAGTTGTAAATAATTTGGTTAATTACACACATTATTCCCATACACACTCATACACCCAAACAACTCATACACACACCCTATCCCCATACACCTTACTCACACCATAAAACAAACCCACTCACACCCTACTACCATACACCTCACTCACACCATCCCACCTCTCATCATCTTCCCCATTAAATCCCCCACCTTCCCATTACCAATACCAACAAGCCCACCTACCCACCACTCCATTACCTTATTATCTTCCTATAAAAGGAAGGAGGGGAGAGACATTTGAAAACACACAGTTTTGGGGAGAGACACATTTGGGGAGATATATTTGTGTAGAGAAACATATTATTTGAGGGGGAATTAATTTTGTAAACACCCAAAAATATTGTACCTTGTGTGTTATTTTGGAGTGTTTAGAAGGTATTTTGCGCAACTTGGAAAGATATTGTGTATTGGAACTCAAAGTCGTGAATCCGAAATTTTGTAAGTTGATTATTATTAATGAAAATTATTATTTCATCTTGCAATATTTGTGTTCCATTAATGATGTGTGAGTAATTTTATTTCTAGGACTAGGTCAAGTTTATCGTGATTAATTAATTTGTGTATTTTAATTTAATTCAGTATTTATTCCTAATATATATTAATTGATAATAAAAATTCGGTATTCATTTAAAACGACACAAGAGTGTGTTTTAAACCTCCAGAATAATTTGATAAATCCTATTTTGAGTATTTGAAATTGTAATTTTTGATGGGTTATATTTGCATTAAATTGTTTTGATATCTCATGCATAAATACACATTCAAACTTGAAATTTGATATTTTCGAGGGAATAGGGATGTAAGGTGTCTAATTTAAGAGACATAAATATATTTTGAGAGCGTGTAGTGTTTTATTTTTCGAAATACACGCGATGAGAGTCGGTATATTTTGAGTTATAAAGTCGGGAAAGTACGGAATTAAATTGACATACAAGTTTAATTAAAATCGATAGATGGATCCGACGTCATAATTTTCTCCCATATCATCACTTGTTCATTTATAGTAATTTATATATCCTGCTCTTGTTTTAATTTAAACTCATCCATATTCATACACTCATCGTCGTATCTTATAAATTGACTAAATCTCTGTGGGTTCGACTTGTACTTGTACTCGCTATATGTTAATACCCGTGCACTTGCGGTAGTTTTATAACAAATAAAATTTGACAACAAGTTTTTGGCGCCGTTGCAAGGGATTTCGATCGATTTTAAGAATATAGATTTTCGGACTAGTTTTTTTTTAAAACAATAAAATTTAAAACATCCAAAAAATCAAATATTCCAGCAGCTATTTTTTTTCCAGAAAAATAAAAATAAAAACATTTAAAGACTTTTTATCATTAAATAATTGTTTTTGACACTAGTTTGTCACACAAGAACTAAAAATTTTGAAAAACTCCAAGACAAAAATATTTTTTTCTGGAAACTCTGAGATTTTTTACATTTAAAAAAAATTATTTTTTTTTAAAAACAAAAATCCGAAAAATCCAATTTAAAAAAAAAATCCCAAACATTCAAATTTCCAGCCGCCTATTTTTTATCATTATTTTCAAAAAAATTAAGTTAAATTAAAAAAAAATTATCAGATTTAAGTCTTTTGTGATTAAATAGTTATTTTTGACATTAGTTTTATCATAAACTACCTAAAAATTTGATACATTCGATATTTTTTTCTTCTAAAAATCTTCAAAATTCAACGCTGCTGTAATTTTTATAAAAAAAATTGGATTTAGAAAAAAAAATATTTGTTTATATATTTCTAATAGCAATTTATTTCTAATGTGCTTTTATTATTTTTTTCCTCTCTTTTAAAAAAAAAAGCAACCGTGGGAAAAGCGCTAAAGTTACTTGTGCAATCTTGTCACGCGCACAATGTACTCTCGGAGACGACTGAAATGGAGGCGACATTTTCCTTCGATCGACGTCAAATAAAACTTCGGCCAGGCATAAACAAGTGACCGAAAAAAGTCCACGTCAGAGGTAAGTCTTGTGTGCTCGTACGTGAAGCTATTTTCGAAAATTTTAATAAGCACGTTGCATAATTTTACTTAAGGGCAAAACCCAATTTTAAGATAAGGTGGGGATTTAATCACTCTTTCTTGGCCCACAAATCATTAAGCTACCCGAGCCATAATTTTAATTTAAAATTGATTAGACATTGGCCATAGGGTGTAACATAGCTCATAGGTATATTCTTTTCAAGGCTAGGATTAAAAGCTAATCCAAACAAGGAATTTTCAAATCATTTCCATTTTGACCTTGAGTAGGATTGGTGTTTTTTAACGAGTCTTCGTACCGACCACCTACCTGGAGGAAAAAATTGGTAATTGAGGCGATAGTCCGGAGTTGGTCGTCTTTTAAATTCTCCCTCGTAAAGAATTAGGAGCTCTTTAATTAGGGAGATAATTTCGGAGACCCATTGTCATCGAATAATCTCGGAAAACTAGATCCTAAAAATTGAACTTCTCCTCACCTAATTCAGATAAACTCAAAATTTCTTTGTGTTAGCTTAGGAATTTTTTGGTCCAGTGTCGGAATATTTGCTTTCCATAAAAAATAAATAAATAAAAAAATAAATCGAGTGAGCTCAGTGTATGCAAGGTTGGTTTCGAGATTCTACCGGTCGTTTATCTAGAGCGGAGTCTAGTATTCCAAGTATTGTTGTAGGTAGCACCTCAATTTTCACCGATATGGGAGATGTGCCAGCAACTCGTGCCCTAAAGGATTACCTATATCCGAGTAGAGCGAGTCAACCATCATGTATACAGCTTCCCACACACAGTGCCAATAACTTTGAATTCAAGTCAGGGATAATTCATTTACTTCCCATCTTTTGAGGCACCGAAAAGGAGGATCTATACCTCCACGTGCTTGAGTTTGAAGAAATTTGCGAAACTGTTAAGTTACAACAACTCACTGACGATATTGTTAGATTGAAACTATTTCCTTTTTCTTTAAAAGACAAGGTTAAGATTTGGCTGCTCTCACTGAAACCAAATTCCATCACCACTTGGAATCAATTGAGTGTTGAATTTTTGCAAAAGTTTTTCCCCAACCAAAAGACAGCAGCGATACGTCATGCCATCAATACTTTCAATCAAAAAGAGGGAAAGACTTTATGGATGTACGTGGAAAGATTCAAGGACTTGCTCCTGCAATGTCCTCATCATGAAATCGAATTGGGTTGTCAAATCCAGATTTTATATGAGGGTTTCGATTATACTACTCGGTCTATGCTTGAACTAATGTGTAATGGAGATTTCACGGAGAAGAGTGAGTCCGATACGTGGTCATTGTTAGAATCTGTTGCTCAAAATTCCCAGCGATGGGCACCCCATTGGGATTCTACTACCACCACAATTAATTAGGGTATTGCTCACGAGGAAGAACAAGGTTTGGATTGAATACCAAAGTGGCTACATTAGCCCGGTGTTTAGAAGCCTTAGAAACGAGCAAGGAGGGTAACCGAGCCGCACCTACAGCTATGAAACATGTAGGGACACCTATGTGCGTGCTTTGCGATGGTTTCGACCACCTGGCCGAAAGTTGCCCCACCCTTCCGGCACACAAAGCTATGACCTAGCAGGCTAACGCCCTCTATAAAAATAGGCCAAAATACGACTCATTTTCCAATACTTACAATCCAGGTTAGAGGGATCACCCTAACTTTTCGTGGTCTAAAGGTCAATACCAAGGTAGTGGAGGTCAATCTTCAAGTAACCCACCCCCGGGTTTCCAAAAGAGCACCCTCGTACCGTCATTTCCTTCACCCCAAAATATTCAATCTTTAAAAGAAATGATGAATTTACTTGCCCAAAGTATCCTGTAATTCCAACAGACCACACAAAGTTTCCTCCAATCCACACATCAAATCTTGCATGACAACACTCAATCGATTGCCAAATTAGAAGTACAAGTGCGTCAGTTAGCCGAAGCATTGAGCGGGAGAAATAATGGATCGGTCCTCAGCCAACCCGAGCCTAATCCTAAGGGTAACATGCCGAGGTTCAGTATGTTGTTCAAGACAACACTAGCACATCAACTACTCAAGATCATGCTAAGGCTATCATCACGCTTAGGTCAGGTAAATAAGTTGAGAATAATGTCTCACAACCCACCACAAGTGTATCTGAGATAGTTAAGGAAAAGGAGGACTCACCCATAGATCCAACTTCTTTCTCACCCTCATCTTCCGAGCCATCTGTAGAGACCTATGTCCCGAAAGCTCCATTTCCACAACGTTTAGTGCCATAGAAGAAAAAGGCGCAAGTGGATAAAATGTTTGTAGTATTCAAGCACGTACAAATCAACATCCCGTTGCTTGATGCTATACAACAAGTTCCATCATATGCCAAATTTCTGAAGGACCTTTGTACCTTCAAGAGAAGCACTAATGTTCCAAAGAAAACTTTTCTCGCCGAACAAGCTAGCTCGATCATCTCATATAGAACCCCTGTCAAGTATAAAGATCCCGGGACTCCAACGATCTCTATTAAAATAGGGGAACACATTATTAAGAAAGCCCTTCTAGATTTGGGAGCGAGCGTTAACCTTCTTCCGTACACCGTGTACGAGAAATTAGGTTTAGGGGAATTGAGACCAATTAGGTTTACCTTATCCTTAGCTGACTGGTCTATTAAGATTATGAGAGGCGTTGTTAAGGATGTCTTGATAAAAGTGGGGGAGTTTGTCTTCCCAGTCGATTTTGTGGTTCTGGATACCCAACAAGTGCATAATCCTAATGCACAAATTCTTGTCATTTTGGGTCGGCCATTCCTCGCAACTTTTGATGAAGTTATTAGGTGTCATAGTGGATAATTGAATTTATCATTTGGAAACATAACCATGTATCTGAATGTATTTAATTTAGACAAACAACCACTTGATGATGATGAACCTCTAGAAGTTGACATGATTGATAGTATCGTCCAGGAAACATTCGAACATACTTATAATGATGACCCTTTAGCGACATGCCTTGCCCATTTTGGTTCTGAATTTGACATCGAAAGATCCATTGCTGAAGTCAACTCTCTCCTCGACTCCACACCTACCTTGGAAATAGGATCTTAGAGATCTAGGCCTAAACCTCTCTCTCTCTGCGTCACCAATTCCTCCTTCCATTGAAAAATCCCCGGAGCTTGAATTGAAGTCGTTACCAAAATCACTCGAGTATAGGTTCTTAGGACCTGCTGATACCTTGCATGTTATAATCACATCTGACCTAGACAAAGAACAGGAAGGTAAGTTGTTGCGTGTTCTCAGCGAACACAAAGAAGCCCTCGGTTGGACCATAGCCGACATTAAAGGGATAAGTCCGTCAGTGTGCATGCACAGGATACACTTAGAAGATAATGCTAAAAACTCCCGTGAAGCACAACGTAGACTTAACCCCACTCTGAAAGAAGTCGTCCGAGCCGAGGTGCTCAAACTGTTGGATGCGGGTATTATATATCCCATCTGTAATAGTCAATGGGTCAGCCCCATTCAAGTTTTTCCAAAGAAATTCGGTGTGACGGTGGTGAAAATGATGATGATGAGTTAGTAGCCACTAGAATTCAAACCATTCGGCGCGTATGTATAGACTACTGGAAGTTGAATGTCGTCTCAAGGAAGGATCACTTTCCTCTTCCTTTCATAAACCAAATGCTTGAAAGATTAGTCGACCGTCCCTATTACTATTTTCTTGATGGTTACTCCGACTATAATCAAATTCCAATCACTCATGAGGATCAAGAGAAAAACGCATTCACCTGTACATTTGGTACTTTTGCTTATCGACGCCCTTCGGGTTGTGCAATGCCCCCGCTACCTCTCAGCGATGCATGATGAGTATCTTTTCGGACATGGTTGAAAGTTTCCTCAAAGTTTTTATGGATGATTTTTCAGTGTTTGGGTCTAATTTTGATGAGTTCCTTCACCACCTTACCCTCGTTCTGAAGAGGTGTAAGGAAAAGAACCTTGTACTCAATTGGGAGAAGTGTCACTTCATGGTTAAACAGGGCATAGTGTTAGGTCATATCATATCTAAAAAGGGTATCGAGGTTAATAAGGCTAAAATTAATCTCATTTCTAATATCTCGCCCCTGAAAACTGTGCGTGAAATTCGATCATTCTTAGGACACGCCGATTTTTATCGAAAGATTCATTAAGGATTTTAGCAAAATCTCTCGACCTTTGTGCAATCTTCTTTCTAAAGACGCACCCTTTGATTTCACCGATGATTGCCTTCAAGCCTTTGAGAGGCTAAAGAAGGAATTGACCTCAGCACCTATTACGCGACCTCCCAACTGGAGTCAGCCCTTTGAAATCATGTGTGATGCTTCTGATTATGCCTTAGGTGCAGTTTTTGGTCAGAACGATGAGAAACTTCCTTATGTTGTATACTATGCTACCAGGACTATCAATGATGCTCAATTGAATTATTCCACAATAGAGAAAGAGTTCCTTACTATCGTATTTGCACTAGAAAAGTTTAGGTATTACTTGATAGGATCCAAGGTTATCATTTTCACCGATCATGCAGCCCTAAGATACCTTTTGTCTAAAAAGGACGCTAAGGCCTGACACATTAGATGGATCCTATTACTGCAAGAGTTTGACCTCAAGATCCGAGATAAGAAGGGTTGTGAAAATGTAGTGGCGGATCACCTATCTAGGTTAACCATTGAATCATCCGATGACTTGTTGACACTTTATGAATCCTTCCTTGATGAGCAATTAATGCTTGTTCTCAGCTTCCTTGGTTTGCCGATATTATGAACTATCTTGTAACGGGTGAGATGCCTCTACATTGGCCTAAATAAGATTGTTCTAAATTTCTTAAGGAATCCAAGAATTTCTTTTGGGACGATCCATACCTCTTCAAGTATTGTCCCGATCAAATCATTCGAAAGTGTGTCCCCAATCATGAAATTTAGAGCGTAATCTCTTTCTGCCATGACCAAGCCTGTGGAGGCCATTTCAGTACTAAGAAAATCGCTGCGAAAATTTTGTAGTGTGGATTTCATTGGCCCAAAAAATTTCGTGACTCAAATGACTATTGTAGAAGTTGTGACTGATGCCAAAGGTTAGGAAAGATCACTCATAGGAATATGATGCCCTTAAATCCCATATTGATTATTGTTGATGTAAAAAATTAGATCGCTCTAATTATTCAATCACAGATAAATAAAATGAGACAAAGATTTTTAAAATGGTTCAGCCTTATAAGAATGGCCTACGTCCACTGTTATGTTATTGCTGAGTGTTTAGGAATTCTCGATTACAAGTTCAATCCAGAAATTCCGGTCCCTTTGAATGAGGGTGATACAAGGTATTTATAGCCCTTAGGCTGTACATGAATGGGTTGATACATTAAATGATATACATATGAAAGGGTAATACATTTAATGCAGCGTGTGCGTCAAGATAATGAACATTCAATGAATAGTTGAACTGTTGACATTCTGGCAATTAATAATACGGCCGAGATGCAGCTCGGACCGCCTTAGTTGCGCGTTGCTCAGGAGTTCCTCGGAGCGCTAGAGTACCTCGGAGTGCTGAAGTTCCTCGGTATATCCTCGTTGCTCGGGGAGAACATGAGTTAGTCGAGGAAATGAACTTCCTCGTTACTATTGTGCCACGTATATTGACACGTGTCTTCGTCTGATTCGTCCACATCAGCATATTAATTTTGGTATCAAAAGAAGCCCCCAATGTTTCATATTTCGAACTTTGAGGAGTATGGAACATTCTTTCTCGGTTTATGGCAATATTGAATGATCTTCCTGGGTTTTAGGAGCATCGTATTTAAATTTATTCCCAATTTCAACGAATCCGCCTTTTTTAGAACTTTTAAGAGCGCTTCGATCTTAGTGCCCTTTTTGTCCTTTTAGCCGGCGGAAGTTCAATTGTTTCTTTTTTGTAATCATTTCATTCGCCGCTTCCCAAGGCAAAGTATTTAAACTTCTTAGGTAACCATACCGTCTTCTTCTTTTTCCAATTTCCTGGATTCAAGCTTTCTATTTTCTCCTTCTCCCTTGTGCGTTCATCCTAGTTTTCGTTCGTTGTCAACATACCTCCTTTCTTCCTGTAAGATTTTCTTCCTTTCTTCTATATCTCTTTTATTCAGTATGGTTTATATTGTGGAGTCTGTTGAGAAATTTCGCTCCGATTTTTCCATTCCTTCCTGGGTAACTCTGGAGGTTCTTTCTGAGCCTTTAGATTATTTTCGATTGGCTGAGGGACATTGGTTCCCCAGTCTTTTCATTGCTGAATGTGGTTTTTCCTTTCCACCAAACCCATTGTGTCTTGAGTTTTGTCAGTATTTAGATCTTGCCCTTGCAAAAATAGCCCCCAATTCATGGACAATAATTAATGGGGTGCACAAATTAAATTTAACTCATGGGACTCGTATAGGGATCCCTGAAATTATGTATTGCTATAAATGGGCCACTCTAGATAATATTTATTATTTAAAAACTAGGTTTCTGAATAGGGCTCTTGTAGTTAACCTCCCTGACTCAAATAGAGATTATTTTGAACATGGGTTGGTTATTAAAAATTGGCAATATGCCCCTTTAGTTGGAGATGGAGTATACAACGGTCCCAGATGCCCCCCATATGGTAATGGGATAGGTTTATTTTTCATTTTATTTTACTTATGAAGTTATGCTTTTATCATGTATGACTGATATTTCATTATGTGTTTGTTTGCAGTTGATAGTAAAAGAAAAACTCCAAAAGAATCAGAGGTTAATATTAAACATCTGAAACTTATCTGGGGTTTGCATAAGAACGTTGCAGACGAGCACATCAGGTCTGCATCATATCTGCTACAGTATAAGAGTTACACAACCTCTTATACTGCTCGCCCTGTTGAACCAGCTTCAACTCCAGAAGATTCTTCTTCACAATCTCATCTTCCTTTAAGTCAAAGAATGGGCAAGAAAAGAGCTCCTCCTGCTCTCTTTGATGACATTACTTCTGCTGTTGGGGCTAAGAAAAGCAAAACTGATGTCCCAGAGGGGACTAAGAAAGTGGATGCTGCACCCTCCAAAGCTGCCGAGAAGCCCCCAGTGGCTCCGAGCAAGAAAGTTGCTCCTATGGAAATGATTACTATCTCTCCGACCAAGAGTTCTTCCTTGGTTGAAGCTGCTGAAGTCCCTTTGAGAAGATTGAGGAAATCATCCTCAATCAATTTGGCTGAAACTGTCCCTTCTCTACCAGCTGGTGGTGTTGGTATTCCAACCATCATTCCTCCGAGTTCTGCAGTGAGCTCGGTAAAAACTTGGATCATACCCGAGGTCCAAGGAATTGATGAAAAAATTTCTAGGGATATGCTGACATCCCTAGCTACTCGTCATCTTGCTTCGGTAATTTCTCACATTCTGAATTTTCTTTCTTTCTCTGAATGCTTGCATTTTGTATTGACTTTACTGTTTTTCTCATCTTTCAGCTGATGAACTGTTTCAATAATATCGTGAAGAAAGATGAAGCTATTAAAGCTTCAAGCTCCTCGTCAGGTGTAGAGGATGCTCTGCTGGGTTTGACCCAATCCTTGAAGGAATCTCGCCAACAGTATAGTGAGGATAAGGCTGTTTGGGAGAAAAAGTTGTCTGCAGTTGAGGCCGAGAAGGTGAAGATGGCTGAGATCTCCAAGAGTTTGGAGGATAAAGTAAAAGGTTTAGAGCTCGAACATCAGAAGTATGATGTCAAGCTCAAGAACTTGGGAGAGCTTGAAGATAAGTTGAAGAAGGCAGAGGAAAAGTTGTCCGCCCTGCAAGATATCAAGGTCCAAAAGGAAGAATTGGATGTGAAGCTCTCCTCGGAGAAGCTAAAAAGAAAACTCGCCGTTAAAAAATCCTTCAGTGCTGGCTGGGAAAAAGGATGGGATAAGGGGATTGCTGCGATGACATCCCAAGTCCAATATGGGAAGTTGAAATACTTCCGAGATGGCTGGGTAGCTGCCCTACAGGAATTGAAGGTCAAGGATGATTCTGATCTATTCCAGTTGCACCTCCCTGGTCCTCCTCCACCAATTGTGGAAGAAGAAGAAGATGAGCCTGCCTCTGATGAATCTTCTATGGCTATAGGTAATCAAGTCCCTGCCTCTCTTCCTGCTGCCAACGAGGACATTTCTTCCATGCCTCCTCCTTCTGACAAAATTTCAACTCCTGCAGATCAAGTTGCTGTTACCACCGAGCAACCAAGCTCCTCGTCCCAGCCTCCTGAGAAAGTCTTGGGAGACAAGGAAAAGGTGTGAAGTTGTTCGGTATCATTTCTATCTTTCAGTTTTTATAATCAAACAATATAATCCTTTTGTGATTTAATAAAATACATCTTCATTCATCTCTGTTGTTGATGATTTGTTTTTGTTGATTGTTGTCTTTTTCTCATCCTTAGTTTGTTGCTAGAATGGAACTGATATCTACACATGATACAAAGCTGATGCAGCAATGTCACGAATATTATAAGGCTGGTTATACAGATCTTAGTACATCAGAAATAGCTGACATCCTTGGTCATGATGCCTCAGAACAAGCAATTGAGGCTTATCGGTACTTGAAGGATTTACTCGACCGAGCTGTGGCCAACAGTGTGGCTTACTACGAATTGATCGAGGAACTTCATTGTTCCTTAGAAGATCTCCAAGGTCAGCACAATGAATCAATGGCTTTGTTGCACAAGGATTATGAAAATAGATACCAACAACTTTCTTCTGAAACAGGCCATAAAAAGATCCTTGTTGGATACGACGTTAGGGAAAGAACTTTAAAAGGTGAAGTCGAGGCTTGCAGGCAGATTGCTGAGTTGCTGGAACAAGAGAACAATAATTTGCAAAAAAAGCTGGCACAGTATGAATCTGCAGCGTCATCTTCCACTGCTTTAGTGCAAGTTACCGATGAAGGTTTATCGTTCTTAGAAGTTGAGAATGCCAAATTAAGGCAAGAACTGGACAACTTAAGAAAATATGTTATTCCTGTGACTGCTCGGGGACGAGGAAGAGGTTCTCGTGGGCGAGGAAGAGCTGTTCAAAATATTACCGAGGAGCAAAGTTCTCCAGTCGCTGCTCGGATTCGATCAAGAACTCTTAGCCGCAATGTTGAAGAAGCTCGTACTCAATCGACGTTAGAAACCCAAGCGTTCCAATTGAACGCAAAAGGCTGAGCTCTGTCTGAAATATCCAAGAAAAATCTATCCTTGGAGGATCAACTTACTGCGATGAAGACTGCTCTGGATAATAAGGATGTTTTTGCCAGGAGCCTTCACGAACAATTGGATAGATTAACCTTCCAATTCCATAAACAGCCCAGGGAATTTTGGATGGCAGGGTACAATGAGGCCCTTTGTCATTTGGATGCCCGTATTGAATACGCCAATAATGAGGGTTATAAGCAGGGGTGGTTGAACGCCTTGGGTGTATTAAAATTGGAGCAAGGGCATTATTTATGGGATTATCATGCTCCTGGGTTATTAGACTTGCCTGTACCACCTTATAAATTGGACATGGATTGGATCCCAGCTCGTTCCATTCCTCGGAGCTTAATTTCAAAATACCTTAGTGACTACAGTCTTCACTCCCAGATCGAAGTATCTCGTCCAGAGCATCTAATGGATACACCCTCAATAATGAATGTCAGAATGCTAAAGGACTTGAACTTTATTAATTCTCCCCTTTGCCTGGAGGATCCTCCTGCTGGCGAAGAGCCTGTTTCAAAAGCAAAGGGCAAGAAACCCATAGAATAGGAATCTCAATGTAATAGTTAGTACATTCATGTAACCTATAATTTATTTTTAATGAAGGACTTTCATTTTCTTTTTGCCAATTAGTATTGCGATTGTCTTGTGTTTATCAAACATTTTTTTTTATTTGTGTATGTGTATCTGTTAAAAAGATAACAATATGATGCTGTTCATCAACCAACTTAGTAAGAAAAATTACAAGTATCAATGTTGCTCAATCACTTAATAATAAAGTAATGAGTATAAAATGTTTAAAATATTTCCAACCAGCCAAGGTTGTTAAATTGTGTTTGTCGACCAACTACAGTTTATGGGTTTTTACCCCCGACTAACCATACTTGGTAAACTTTTTTCCTAAAATGTATCCGACCAACCATGGTCGATAATTTATCCTCGTCGACCAAGTATAATTGGTCACCGACCAACTATACTTGGTTCAGTTTGGAATTCTTTGTATTTTCTGGAATGATTTTACCTTCCGACCAACTTGTTGGCTTATGAGAGCATATTTTTGGTTCTTTCGAACTTTCTGTCCACTAGTTATCTTACCAACCTTAGTTGGTCACGCTAGTGTACGCCTCCTAACCAAAGGAGTATATTTTTTGGTTCTTTCGAACTATTTGTCCACTAGTTATCTTACCAACCTTAGTTGGTCACGCTAGTGTACGCCTCCTAACCAAAGGAGTATATTTTTTGGTTCTTTCGAACTATTTGTCCACTAGTTATCTTACCAACCTTAGTTGATCACGCTAGTGAACTCCTCCTAACCAAAGGAGTATATTTTTTGGTTCTTTCGAACTATTTGTCCACTAGTTATCTTATCAACCTTAGTTGATCACGCTAGTGAACTCCTCCTAACCAAAGGAGTATATTTTTTGGTTCTTTCGAACTTTTGTCTTCTTTTTGCTGTCGAGCAGCGTAGTGTACAACACTAGTATTCCCCGAAAAACTTTCAATAGAAAGAAAATGGTGAAACATCCTCGTTTTATTCATAATGAAGGAACTGCTTTACATTTTACATTACTGATAATACTTGCGAAGGTGTTCAGCATTCCAAGCATTCTTGAATTCTTCTCCTTCTAGAGTTGCTATTCGGTAAGTTCCTGGTCGAACAACTTCTGTAACTCGGTAAGGCCCATGCCAGTTTGCCTCCAATTTATTGTGCTTCTGAATGACCTTCTTTAACACATAATCTGCTTCTTTTAAATAGCATTTCTTCACCCTTTTGTTGTAGAAAAGAGCTGTTCGTTGTTGATAAGCAGCATTCCTAATGGATGCCTCTTCTCTGACCTCCTCGAGCATGTTCAAATCCAGTCTTCTCATCAAGTCGCTAACTGGGGAATTGAAATTCAGCACTTTGTGCGTTGGGAGACCTAACTCGGCAGGTATTACAGCCTCACTTCCAAATGCCAGCATATATGGTGATTCTCCAGTCGCTGCTCGGGGAGTTGTTCGGTAAGCCCACAATACTGATTGTAGCTCGTTAATCCAGTTAGCTTTAGCTTCACTTAACCTTTTCTTCAAACCATTTAGCAGTGTTCTATTCGTCACTTCAGTTTGTCCATTGCTTTGAGGATGGCCTGGTGCTGAATGGACCTTCAAAATGTTCGACTGATGACAATAAGCAGCAAATTCCTCGTTATCAAATTGGGTTCCATGGTCTGTGATGAAGGCATGAGGGAGACCATATCGACAGATGATATTCTTCCAAACGAACTGGTATACCTTCTCGTACGTCATGTCGATGAGGGGTTCAGCTTCTACCCACTTAGTAAAATAGTCTACTGCGACGACGAGGTACTTGAATCTTCCTCGGGTGGTCGGCAATGGTCCCACCAAATCAATTCCCCACATGGCGAATGGCCAAGGGGAAGTTATGGGTGTCAACAATGCTTGTGGAGTTCGTCGGATAGAGGAAAAACGTTGGCACTTGTCACATTTCTTAGCATAGGCTATACAATCAGCCCTCATCGTTGGCCAATAGTATCCTTGAGTCATTACCCTTTGTAAAAGCGTTCGACCTGCTACATGAGCTCCACAAGACCCTTCATGGATTTCTTTAATCAATTCTTTCACCTCGGAGGGATGTGCACATCTCTGCAAACCTGCCATAATTCCTCGTCTATACAAAATACCATTAGTTAACACATACCGAGCAGCTTTATACTTCAGTTTCTTGGCAGCGAGCTTGTCCTCCGGCAATCTTCCTTCTTCAATATATGCCCTGATGGGATCCATCCAAGATGGTGCTAAATCAAGGGTAATTACATTCATTGTCAGGTCTTCATCTATGCTCCGACCTTCTAATACTTCAATCGGTATGGTTCTTCACAACTCGGTACGAGTAGCTGATGCTAGTCGGGCCAGTGCGTCTGCTTGTACATTCTCCATCCTCGGTATTCTCACCAACCGAATGGCATCAAATTCTGTCAACAACTTCATCACCTTTGCGTGATATTTGATCATTAACTCTCCTTTAATCGCATATATTCCCGTCATCTGATTCACAATTAATTGAGAATTACTGAATACCATCACTTGTTGTGCTTCCATGACTTTTGCTAAGTTTAACCCCGCTATCATGGCCTCATACTCAGCTTCATTATTAGAGGCTTTGAATTGGAATCGTAAAGCATATTCCATGTCAATCTCATCTGAGTGCTCAAAACAATTCCTGCGCCGCAATCTGCTGTGCAAGATGAGCCATCTACATATAATCTCCATATGGGTAATCCATCTTCAAATTCCTTATCTGACAGGGTTCCTCGGTGAAATATTTGTTGCTTCTTTTCATCCTCCCCTAGCATTTTTCGCTCCTCGTCGATCATTTCTTCTCGCTCTTTTACCAACTGAAGCTGGTCTGAGTTTGAAGTCGATGATCCTTCTACATCCATAAGTCCTTTTACCAACTGGGGTTGGTCTGGATTTATGTCTGTTGATCCTGTAACATCCACAGGTTGGTCAGCGAGTAACTTTTATTCCTCGGGGGTATCAGGGTATGTAAACTCTGCTATAAAATCTGCTACAGCCTGCCCTTTCAATGATGATCTGGGCTCATATACAATATCATATTCACCGAGTTCTATTGCCCAGTACATCAATCTTCCTGATTTTTCTGGCTTGTGAAGGGCTTGTCTCAATGGCATGTCGGTATACACAATGATGGTATGGGCCTGGAAATATGGCCTCATTCTTCTACTTGCTTCGATTAATGCCAATGCCAATTTTTCTAGCTTTGGGTACCTGATCTGTGCACCTCGGAAAGCCTTACTTGTGTAATAAATTGGCTTCTGGACTCCATTCTCCAATCTGATCAATGCCGAGCTAACTGCATTCTCTGATACTGCTAGATACAAGTACAACTTCTCTCCTGTTATTGGCCTAGACAATAATAGAGGTGCTCCCAAATACTTTTTCAAGTCTTGAAAGGCCTTCTCACATTCATCAGTCCACTCAAAAGTTTTTCGAAGTGTTTTGAAGAATGGGAGGCATTTGTCAGTTGCTCGAGATACAAATCTGTTGAGTGCTGCAACTCGTCCCGTAAGACTCTGCACTTCTTTCTTTGTTATTGGAGATCGCAACTCTAAAAGAGCTTTGATCTTATCTGGATTTGCTTCAATGCCTCGCTGATTGACAATGTATCCGAGAAACATTCCTTCTCGTACTCCAAATGTGCACTTCGTCGGGTTGAGCTTCATCTGGTATTTATCCAATTGATCAAATGTCTGAGCTAAGTCAATTAGATGATCTGCAGCTTTCTTGCTTTTTGTTAGCATATCATCGACATAGACTTCCATGTTGCAACTGATTTGTTCGGTGAAAACCTTGTTCATCAGCCGCTGGTATATCGCTCCTGCATTTTTCAAACCAAAAGGCATAACATTATAGCAATAAGTTCCCCTAGGGGTAATAAAAGAAGTACTTTCCCTGTCTTCAAGTTTCATTTTGATCTGGTTGTAGCCAGAGTAAGCATCCATGAAGCTGAGCAGCTCATGTCCTGAGGTAGCATCCACCAGTTGGTCAATTCTGGGCAATGGAAAATGATCTTTTGGGCATGCCTTGTTGAGATCAGTGAAATCAACACACATTCTCCATTTATTGTTCTTCTTCTTTACCATCACCACATTTGCTAGCCAGTCTGGATATTTCACATCTTCAATGAATTGGGCTTTCTGGAGCTTCTCGACCTCCTCTTGTATGGCTTGATTCTTCTCGGGGCTAAATACCCTTCTTCTCTGCTTTACAGGCTTGATCTCCTTATTCACATTGAGTTCATGACATAAGAAATTTGGATCTATTCCCGGCATGTCCTCATGACTCCATGCGAAAGTTCTCTTCCTGTTTCTCAAGAACATTATCAACTCTTGTTTTATTGAAGCATCCAACGACGAACCTATCTGGGTTACTCGTTCAGGGTGCTCCTCGTCCAGAATAACATTTTCTGTAGATTCTACCACCTGTCCTTTTACAAGTTGGGATTCATCCCTGGGATCAAGAGTTTCAATTTTTGTACCTTCCTCCACCTGGTAGGTAATAGTCTTTTTCCTTGATTCTTCAAGCTCCTCTTGCTCGGCAGATGAATAATAGCATTCCCGAGCTACTTTTTGATCACCTTTCACAAATCCTACTCCGAAGTTTGTTGGGAATTTTAAGCATTGATGCACTGTAGATGGAACTGCTTCGAACTTCTTCAAACCAACTCTTCCCATGATGATGTTGTAGGCTGACTGCACATTCTTATCCATCACAAAGAAGCGTATTCTTTCTGTTCGACAAGCGGGCCAAGTTCCAATGAATATGTCCAACTTGATCGTCCCAAGTGGAAAAACTTTCTCGCCAGCAAAACCCAGAAGGGGTCTGTGATAAGGTTCCAATTGAGATAATTTCAAATTCAAGCTATCAAAACATGAATAATACATGATATCTGCCGAACTACCATTGTCCACCAACACCCTTGAAATCACCACATCTTTCATCCTCATTTTGATCACCAAGGGATCGTCGTGAGGGTAAAGAATACCTGCCAAATCGTTTTTTGAAAAACCAATAACTAGCTTCTCTTTATTTACCTTCCTCGGACGATCATCCTCGTCAAGATTTATTCGTTGAATATATGAGTAGGCTTGAGCCTCTCCGAGATAGGCCTTTCTTTCTGCAATAAGGTCTCCCCCTCCAGCATCTCCTCCTGTTATAACATTACAATCAATTGACCCAAAACGTATGGAAAATACCTCTCGTTCAGGCTGCCTTGGCTTTTTTGGAAAATCGGGGTCTTCATCTGGATCATCTTCATGATTTCTTTTCTTTTTCTCCTCCGTCCGACGAGGAGATCTGGAACGATCTCTAGTTCTATCATCATTCTTCCTTTCACCTCTGCGATCTACATACTTTGACAACTTTCCTCTTCGGATGAGCGTTTCAATCTCGTTCTGAAGGGCTATGCAATTTTTGGTCGTATGGCCATGATCTTTATGGAACTCGCAATATTTGGCCCTATTCCTCAGTTCAGGATTGGTCCTCAGTTTATCTGGCCACTTGATTTCTTCGTTATTCTTGATTTCTTCTAAAACATGATTAATACCCATCGTCAATGGAGTATAATTATCATATTTTTTCAGGACTTCCCATGACGTCCTATTATTCTTGGAATGCTTGTCACCACCATTACCTCTTTGCTCTTTCTTCTTAGATTTGTCAACCTCCACCTTGGTTTCTTTATCCATATTTTTCTTTGCAGCCATAGCCTCCTCGGCATTCATGATTTTGGCCGCTTTTGCCATCAACTCTGACATAGTTTTAGGTGGATCTTTGGCCAAAGTGTAGTATAATTTGTTAGGCAGCAGTCCACTCATCAAAGCAGTGATCGCTGTCTTTTCCTCGTAATCTATGACTTCCAACTTCTCGTTATTGAAACGAGTTATGTAATCTCTAGCACTCTCACCTGATTTTTGTCTAACACTTAACAAGTGCGCTACTCGCTTTACTGGCTTTGCTCCAAAACAGAAATTACCAATGAACAACTCGGCTAACTGAATAAAAGTCGAAATCTTACCCCGAGGAAGATTGTTGTACCATATCTGTGCAGACCCGGTAAGAGTTCCCGAGAATGCTCTACATCTCATCTCGTCGGGGACAGCATATATGTCGGCAGTAGCTTGGTATTGTTCTATATGAAGAACAGGATCTGTCTTTCCATCATGCTTAGGGGTCACTACAGGTGCTTTGAATTTCGATGGTGTAGGAAAATTCACAATGGCCTGCACAAAAGGTGTCCCTTGAACAAAAGTTCTCTGTAAGGGATTCCTTTCTTTAACCATTTCTCCAAGTCTATCCTCCAATCGCTGAATGGAACCCTTCCATGCTTCATTTCCTTCCTCGGGCTTCTTAGTCCGAGCAATTGATTGTTCTGACGTAGCTTCCTGAGATCTATCTCGACGAGTAACTGGTCTTGATTGTGCTGATCCTTCTCTCAAACCTGATGGTGGTCGAAAGCTTCTCGATGGGGCTCTAGGCGGACTCATATTTCTCCTTGGTCCTAACCGACTGAAAGGAGATGCCCTGCTTAATCTTTCTAGGGCGCTAGTTCTCTTCGGAGAGAGGGTAATATGTTGATCTGTATCCGTAGCCCGTATCGATGAAGTTCGCCCAGGTTGATAAGAAAAATCATCAGATTCTTCATTACGATATGAATCAGTACGCCTGGATCGCGATTGCCCACGATCACTCCTTTGCCTTGAATGGGTAGGTGCACCGCCATGAAGAGTTTAAATGAGTTGCCTCATTGTTTCTTGCATGGCGGTTTGTCCTTCGGCTAGATTCGTCATAATTCCAGCCAGATCTGGAGGTGCAGATGGATTCGGAGGATTTCCAGTGTTTCCAGCATTTCGATTACTGGATTCTGGATTATCTGCCATTGATGATAAATGATTTTTGGTGAAAAACGATAGCAACAGTCGTTTCCCACAGACGGCGCCAATCTGTTGATGTAAAAAATTTGACCGCTCTAATTATTCAATCACAGATAAATAAAATGAGACAAAGATTTTTAAAATGGTTCAGCCTTATAAGAATGGCCTACGTCCACTGTTATGTTATTGCTGAGTGTTTAGGAATTCTCGATTACAAGTTCAATCCAGAAATTCCGGTCCCTTTGAATGAGGGTGATACAAGGTATTTATAGCCCTTAGGCTGTACATGAATGGGTTGATACATTAAATGATATACATATGAAAGGGTAATACATTTAATGCAGCGTGAGCGTCAAGATAATGAACATTCAATGAATAGTTGAACTGTTGACATTCTGGCAATTAATAATACGGCCGAGATGCAGCTCGGACCGCCTTAGTTGCGCGTTGCTCAGGAGTTCCTCGGAGCGCTAGAGTACCTCGGAGTACTGAAGCTCCTCGGTATATCCTCGTTGCTCGGGGAGAACATGAGTTGGTCGAGGAAATGAACTTCCTCGTTACTATTGTGCCACGTATATTGACACGTGTCTTCGTCTGATTCGTCCACATCAGCATATTAATTTTGGTATCAACAATTATTGAGGTTTTTTACTATTGGGGCATCAATTTCATGGGTCAATTCCCGAACTCTTACGGTAATCTTTACATCCTTTTGGTAGTTGATTATGCGTCTAAGTGGGTCGAAGCTATACCGAGTCGGACAAATGATCGCCATGTGGTAGTCAAATTTATTTGAGAAAACACTTTTTTCCCGATTCGGTACACCTCGAGCCATCATTAGCGATCAAGGAACCCATTTCTGCAATCAGTCATTTGAGAGTCTTATGAAAAAGTATTCAGTCGCGCATAAAGTCGGATGCTCTTATCATCCTTAAACCAATGGATAAGTCAAAGTGTCCAATAGGCTAATCAAGCTAATCATCGAGAAAACAGTGAATCCAAATCGAAAGGACTAGTCCTTACGATTATTAGATGCACTGTGGTCTTATCGCACTACCTACAAAAGCCCACTTGGTATGTCCCGGTACAGGCTTGTCTATGGAAAAGTCTGTCATCTTCCGGTAGAGTTAGAGCATAAAGCCTATTGGGCCATTAAGACCTTCAATTTTGCTTTACCCACTGCGGGAGAGGTCCGAAAGCTCCAACTCAATGAGTTAGAGGAGATTCGGAATGATGCGTACAAAAACGCAAAATTGTACAAAGAGAAAAAAAAAATATTCCATGGCAAGTCCATCCAACGGAAGTCATTCAAACCTAGTCAAAAAGTTCTCTTGTACAACTCTAGACTGCATCTCTTTCCCGATAAATTGAGATATAGATGGTCTAGTCCCTTTGTAAACGGTCTACCCACATGGGGAGGTTGAGATAGAGAATCCGAAAAATTGTGAAATCTTCAAGGTTAATGGTCAAAGGCTGAAACCGTATCTGGAATTTCGAGATCGAGAAGTGGAGGACATTCTCCTCTAAGACCCGGTGTACCACGAGTAAACATAACTTGGGTCGTGTTTTTATATCATAGTTTTTTTTTCTTTCTGTAATTATTTTTCTTCCAGAAAACATGTGTTGGAGAAAGTCCCTCATTACGGTAATATCTTTCATATCTTTCTCACCTTTTCAATTTTTGTCTTGTACATTGAAGACAATGTAGAAATTAGGTTTGGGGGTATTGAGGTCATTTTCTCCGCTTTGCCAAAAAAAAACCATTTTTTTTCAAAAATCCAAAAATATTTTTAATATAAGTAAGTTTTGAAACGATTTCTTAATATAGAATTAATTCACAAATTTCTCAACTTATAAAATTTTTGACACTTAGTCATATAATATGATCGAAAAAGGATATTGAGGAAACATTTAATATGCTTAACAAATAAATGTGGAGATTTTAACCCGGTGATATTTTGTGCCATTCATCATTTTCGAGAGATTTAAATCAATCCGAGTTAAAATAACTCAAACTTTCCTTCAACGCCTAATCCGTTGATGATCTCAAAATTTTTGTTTTGTTCGATTACTGAAAGTCAAAATGTGAATCGTATACACTAAATGTCTTAGTAAGGTGACTTGAGACACAAAATTGACTAAACAGAACTTGAGAAATGATATTAGGCCATCGTTTTGAGAACCCCAAAATAAAGCTTAAATCGACCTTTTTACATTATTCCGTTGCAAACCCATTTGTGCCAAAATAAAAACGAGCCTTTATTGAAAGCCCAAAAATCCATACCCATTTATTTTTTTGAGAATACCAGGGTAAAAATATGGTAAAAGGCCAAAAGAAGAATGTTTACTAGAATAATATGTGAAGAGAAAAGAAAGAAGAAAGGGGAAGATAGAAAGAATGAAAAAAATGGAGTATGTGAGTCGAAAAAGAAAAGAAATGGAAATGGAGGTTGGAAAGTGCCTAAAAAGTCAAAATCCCGATAATCTCTATATTCTCAGAAAAATTTTGACACTCCAAAATCCGTTCTTTCAAGCCAACCTGAGCCTACAATACAACCGAATGAAAGTCCCAATTGATCTCAAGTGAAGTTAGTTATAGTGTGGAGAGAATGAATGGGATATATGGTGTGATTCAATATTTTCAAAAAGTAATCGATTTTTCATTCACGAGATCATAATCATCCATTAAAAAATGTCCATCTTTCATGATATATATGTGAAGTTGCTCATTAAATTTACTCTTTTATTCACATATATCGAGAGAAACTACCCATTTTCGAGTGTTCGATTATGAGTGCATTCCAGGAGATTTTGAAATCCAAACGAACTTTCGAATAAGAAATGTAGCGATGAAATCTTTTGAAATGGACGGTTCTATCGGCTATGCACACACACACACACACACACACACACACACACACGATAAGTTGAGATTGAACAGTGAAGTTCTACTATATTTATGAAGTTTGCATTCAAACTTGGTTATATTACATTTATGTCTTTTGTAAATAGAATCAAATTTTGAATTTTGTGGGTATATTCACTGCAAACTCACACGAGACAAAACTCGTCCACTAGGGCAACCTAGGGGTTTAACGGCTTGTTGCACATACTAAGTGCAACCGTGATTCCTACGAAAGTGAGTTAAATTTTAATTTGTGCTCGAGGACTAGCAAAGTTTAGGTTTGGGGGTATTTGATGAGTGCATTATTTCGTATTATTTATACCCAAATCTAGGCCTTGTTAGGCCCCTTGCATCATAAATAAAATACTTTTAGAGTCATTTTTATCATTTAAAAGAAAATTACAAATTTCAGAATAAATGGGGTTAGTAATGCAATTTTCAGAACTTCATGCTCACATCTTATATTCATTGTTAATCTCTTGTGCAAGTTTGTTTGTGAGTATTGACATGTTTAAAAGGAAAGAGGTGAAGTCCGGACACAAATTGAGCATGCAAAGGTCACTTCCGCACGTTCAGGGGTGATATTGCAAATTCAAATGACTAATTTCGGACTCGGACCAAACACGAAAATTGAAGGTCTTGAATCAAGGGACGTCTGGGTTCAAGCAACGTGTCAATCGGAGTTGAAATGAAGAAGTTATGGCCGTTCAAAGTTCGAAGCCGAAAGAAAGTCAAAAGTCAACCCCGAAGTCAAACCCAATCCCTTAACCAAAACCGACCCCTAAAACAGAGCCCAACCCATTCCTACACCTTACGTGTGTGTTTATTTTGTACTTATATATTTATATATTTTTATTTGAGTCATGTACATATTTTTGGTGATGTTTTATTTATATGCGTATAATATTTATTTTATTCTATTTTTAGCGTCTTTATTTTTACTTTGATTAATTATTTTATGTAAATATTATTTAGAGTGTGTTATTTTATATGTCATAGTGTTGTTTTTAGTGTTATTTATTTTATTTGAGTCATTGTACATTTTTTTATGTCATTATTTATTATTGTTTCTAGATTTATTCTTTTAGTTTTATTAATTTATTTTAATTCTATTTTGTGTGTGTGTGTCATATTATTTTATAGGTTAAATTTATTTATTTTTATTTTTATTATTTTTGTAAATTTTAATTGAGTTGTAAATAATTTGGTTAATCACACACATTATTCCCATACATACTCATACACCCAAACAACTCATACACACACACACACCTTATCCCCATACACCTTACTCACACCATAAAACAAACCCACTCACACCCTACTACCATACACCTCGCTCACACCATACCATCTCTCATAATCTTCCCCATTAAATCCCCCACCTTCCCATTCCCAATACCAACAAGCCCACCTACCCACCACTCCATTACCTTATAATCTTCCTATGAAAGGAAGGAGGGGAGAGACATTTGAAAACACACATTTTTTGGGAGAGACACATTTGGGGAGATATATTTGTGCAGAGAAACATATTATTTAAGGGGGAATTAATTTCGTAAACACCCAAAAATATTGTACCTTGTGTGTTATTTTGGAGTGTTTAGAAGGTTATTTTGTGTAACTTGGGAAGATATTGTGTATTGGAACTCAAAGTCTTGGATTCGAAATTTTATAAGTTGATTATTATTAATGAAAATTATTATTTCATCTTGCAATATTAGTGTTCCATTAATGATGTGTGGGTAATTTTATTTCTAGGACTAGGTGAAGTTTATCGTAATTAATTAATTTGTGCATTTTAATTTAATTCAGTATTTATTCCTAATATATATTAATTGATAATAAAAATTCGGTATTCATTTAAAACGACACGAGAGTGTATTTTAAACCTCCTGAATAATTTGATAAATCATATTTTGAGTATGTGAAGTTGTAATTTTTGATGGGTTATACTTGCATTAAATTGTTTTGATATCTCATGCTTAAATACACATTCAAACTTGAAATTTGATATTTTCGAGGGAATAGGGATTTAAGGTGTCTAATTTAAGAGAAATAAAAATATTTTGAGAGCGTGTAGTGTTTTATTTTTCGAAATACACGTGACGAGAGTCGGTATATTTTGAGTTATAAAGTCAAAAAAGTACGGAATTAAATTGACATACAAGTTTAATTAAAATCGATAGATGGATCCGACGTCATAGTTTTCTCCCATATTATCACTTGTTCATTTATAGTTATTTATATATCCTGATCTTGTTTTAATTTAAACTCATCCATATTCATACACTCATCGTCTAGTTGGAAAATCAGTATCTTATAAATTGACGAAATCTCTGTGGGTTCGACCCATACTTGTACTCGCTATATATCAATACCCATTGCACTTGCGGTAGTTTTATAACAAATAAAATTTGACAACAGAAAACTTGAATCCACCAAAGCAAGAGGATCAATAGATAAAAATGCAAGTGTTTCCCAATCCACTACGCCACCAGATATTACTCGACAATATACCAACAGTTTGAATAATATTGTGGATGTTTTACCCCGTGCGCTCATCGACTTTAAAGACATTAGCATACGCAGCGTTCAATATACCAAGAGTTTGAAAATTTTCATATGTATTGAGATAAATTTTCGATTAAAAGAATTTAGGCTATTAATTTTTATTGAGGTTATTATCTGGAAGTGTTGTTGTTGCGAACTATTTGTATTGTTGTACTATTTTTTATACCTTAAACACGTGGGTAATACTATAAATAAAGGAGATTTTGTCCATTATTTTTTTAAAATTTAACTTATTTGTATTGAAATTAAATCGGATCGATAGTTATTTTGTTGTCATTATGTTAGCATTTTTTAATATTGTATACCCTAGTGTGTGTGTGTGTGTGTGTGTGTCTCTCTCTCTCTCTATCTATCTATCTATCTATCTATCTATCTATCTATATATATATATATATATATATATATATATATATATATATATATATATATATATAGAGAGAGAGAGAGAGAGAGAGAGAGAGAGAGAGATTAATTATAATGTACATATAAATATAATTTCTTTAATTTTTTTTTTAATATTAGTAATGGCTCTATACTTGTTACTAAATGTGTTACAAAAATTGTGTTAGAAGTGTGTTACGAAATGTTAGTAAAGGTAAAATAGTGTTAGTAACATAGGATTTAGTAACACTTTAGTAACGGTCCCACACCTTTTTCTAGCACTTTTTTAGTGTTACTAATTATTTTACTAACACTACAGTATTGTTACTAATTGACTGTTTGGGTGCAGTGCGATAATACGATTGTTTTCTATAGGGAAGAAGAGGGACATGTGAGGGATTCAAGATTAATCCTTATATGCTTTGAGGCAGTGTCGGGTCTCCTTATTAATATAGGGAAATGTGAGATGATTCAGTTTGGGGGGGAAGTGAGGGTGGTGGGTCTGACCGAGACGCTTGGCTATAGGATTGGTACATTTCCCAATACTTATTTGGAATTACCATTAGGGGCTAAGTTTAAGACTAAAGCTATTTGGGATTTAAAACTGGAGAGAATGAAAAGGAGGTTGGCATGGTGATTGTTTATTTATCGAAAGGGTAGAGATTGACCTTGATTTAAAGTATGTTTTCTAGCCCACATACTTCATGTTTATCATACCAGTACCATGTTTAGACCGTACAAAGATGGAGAAGATGATAAGAGACTTTTTATGGAGGTGTAATGAGCATAAATTTAAATACATCCTAATGGAATAAGAGGAGGTGTGCAAGCCTATTAATGAAGGAGGTGTGGGTGTTAAGAACTTAGAGTTATTTAACAAAGTGCTATGAGGTAAGTGGTTGTGAAAATTCCCTTGTGACGAGAACATGCTGTGGAGGAGAATAATGGGAGATAGGGGGAGTATGCGTCTTGGGTGGGGTCCTAGAGGGGGAGATTTTTTCACAAGGTGGGAATTTGGAAGCACATTTCGAAGGAGTGGGGAGATTTCTTTAGTCTTACGGAATTTCAGTTAAGGAGAGGAAATTGGATTAAATTTTGGAACGATAATGGGAAAAGAACGGGGCACTCCAGGAGTAATTTCCTAGGATATATAGTTTAAGGCGCAATAAAGACGGTCTGGTTGCAGATCACATGACGGTTTCTGGTGATAGAGTGGTGTGGAACCCTAAGTTCAGAAGGCGGTTTCAGGATTAGGAGATTGAGTAGGCTAAGGCATTTTTTGACTGATTGGGTTCGACTCCATATCCGACGGGGGGGATGATGATTTGAGATGGCAAGCATGAGGGAAAGGAATTTTTTCAGTGAGTGATTATTATTTCATTTAAAGAGGCAATGAGAATCGAAGTGCTCAATCTAGAAGGCTAAGGTTCCCTTAAAAGTGATATTCTTTGCCTGGGTCGCGAAAAGACAGACCATTCTGACGACTGAGGGTTTGCAGAAGAAAAGACGGTTAATGGCTAGTCGTTGTTCACTATGTAAGGAGGTGGAGTAGAAGACCAATTATTTACTTTTGCAGTGTAGGGTGACGGGTAGCCTGTGGGATGTTTTCCTTTTCCTATGTAGGATCCTGTGGGTTATGCCCGAGACGGTGAGGGCTTTGCTAAAGATTTGGCACCTCCTGAGGGTTGGAAGGGGGACTACAGAGAGTACTGGCGTTTGGTTTCACATTATATCTTATGTACGATCTGGAAGGAGAGAAAAACAAGATGTTTTGAAAGTTTGGAGACTACGCCGGGTAGAATTCATTATAATTTATGAGCATCTTACTGTGTTGACATAAGGAGAGGCATGTCGCAACTCTTCCTAACTTTTTAGAGTTTGTGGAGGATTTGCAAAGGGACTTGTAGTTTTAATTGTTTTTCATTATGGCCTGCTAGATTTATTTTGTCTTTTTTTATTATGTATACTCCCTGTATACGGATTCTGCTCACTTAGCGATTGATTTTTAATATAACATTTGTTTATAAAAAAAAAAAGTTGCACCCAATGCTCCTACGAAACCCTCATTTATTGTTCAACCTTATCAACCTCAATTATTCGTTAATAACTTGAAATGTCTCTCTACACAGTCTTAATGTTTTGTAATATATTTTTTGTTATGAAAAATTTAATGTTTCGTAGCTTAATGGTGCATGAAATTCATGGACATTAATGCTCTCCCTAGTGGATATTAACATGGCCCTTTAAAATAATTTGATGGTGACTTGTTAGATTGATTTACCATCAAGAATGAAGGAAAAGTTTCACCAAAAGAAACTTGATGGATTCATATATTGATATTTTTCATACGATGTGACTCCTCTTTTGTTCCATGGCACTTACCTAAGACCATCTCCAATCTTGATTTCTGTCCATTGATTTTTCTACCTTAGAAATAGGGAAAGCTAAAGCAGAACTCCAATGGAAGTTTTTATGTAAGGTTGGATCTGATGTGGCTAATGAGTCAGATAGAAATTTCTACCAAGATTTTTACATGTAGAAATACAAGGACGGTTAGGAGAATCTGACATGTTGTATTTTGGTTATCAGTTTTCGATAGAAACTATAAAAAACTGATGGGCAGAATCTCATTGTTGGAGATAGAAATGGATTTCATTTTTACATATATTTCGAAATTATGCCAGATAGATAAGAAACTTCATTTAACTACTTGATAAAATGGTTTTCCATTGGAGAAGGCCTAACTAACTAAAAGTTGTAGTCTATTTATAAGTTAACAGTTTCCACCACTAGCATATCATATTAAATTGAAATTGACAAATCAAGCATTGTACCGAAAGTAGTTCTTTTCATCTTCCTTTTCCTCAATTCCAATTCTAAACTTGGTGAGATTTTTAAAGACTCGATGGGTATTTTATATTCCAAATTTCAGACTCTGTTCGAGTGACATTATTAATTGACCATTATATTAGAAGGGCTTATAAATTTATTTATTTAAAGAATCAACAAATAGGGTGAGAAGTTGAGGAAATGAATCTTTGACCAAACAAACCATAATATGAGCAATTAGTTCTCCATTATAGGCTGAGAAAATTGATAAACGAGAAAGATGTAAAGAGATGGGCTAGTGATAGACATGATTGATTGTAAAGAAGACCAAAAGAAGCAGAATCTTTGATCAAAAGAAGCTGAATCTTTGTTATGTTATTAATAAATTATGATATCATGAACTCCAATCATATACACTTGGCCGGCCATGGTGAAAACAAAGGACTATTACAATAGTGGTCTGTGGCGTTTCTAGCCCCTGCTAAATGAGCTCTAATTGAATGTGACAGCACAAGCGAACCCCATAATATATGAGAACAGTGATATGCCTCGTCACTTAATGTACATTGGCTTTTTTATAAAACTTCGAAGTACTAATTTATATTGTCCAAATAATATTATTTTGTCACTACAACAATAGATTTCTCCGGTGAAAAACAGACGATACAATCTCATCTAGGGGTGTAAGCGATACGGTTTGGTCGGTAAAAAGTAGATACCAATACTAAAATCAAACTCTAGATGGTAAAATCAAAACGTACCAATTTACCACCCGATACACCAAAATCAATACCAAAACCAAACCGGCTAGTATTTCGGTTTTTTCGGTAATTTCGGTTTTTTTCTGGTTTCTTCTGATTTTTTCTAGTTTCGGTAAATTCTAATTTTTTCTGGTTTATGATTTCGGTTTTTTCTGGTTTCGGTAAACAACACTAAAAGTCCCAAAAAAACAAAAACAAAACCAACTAACTATTTTAAATATTAAAACCAAAACCAAAACCAACTTTTTTCTATTTTTGAAAAATTAGGTACGGTAATTTTGGTAAATTCGGTACGGTACAGTAATTTCGGTACGCTTTTTTTTTTGTTTCGGTAAATTCGGTACGGTATGGTAATTTCGGTACGATTTTTTCTGGTTTCAGTAAATTCGGTACGGTAATTTCGATAAATCGGTTTTTTAAATATTAAAACCAAAACCAACCAAATTTTTTACGGTAATTTCGGTTTCGGTAAGACTGGTTTCTGATATTTTAATATATGAAACCAAAACTATTTTTTTAGGACCAAAACGGTACGATACGGTAAAAACCTGTACCGCTTCCACCCCTAATCTCACATGTATTTTTTCTTTCTGAACAATACCAATATTAAGAGAAGTTGCAAAAGTAAACCAAAAAGTAAATAGAACTTAAAATTAAAACGAAAATTGCATCAATCAAATCAAACCAACTATATGAGTCAGAATTTATTTATTTTTTCAAAAAAAAATTGGGTGATTAGGACTTTGGTTTCCAAATTTTTCGTGAGTAACACACTAGGTCACTTTCAATGTCAAAAATTAAATTGTTAGGGCCTGTTTGGTTTGCAACTATAATTCTGTTTTCTGTGCTTAAATACAATTTTAGTAAAAATTTGTGTTTGGCAATCTATTTTTAAACACTGAATTATAATATTTCTGTGTTATAATCAAGTTTTTCAGAAAACAGCAAAATGGTGTTTTATAACTTCTGTTTTTTATTTTTCAACTCAGAATTATTCATTCTTAATATTTTAATCCATTTATACCTTAATATATAATATGCATACATAATACAATAATGTATGTGCAATTCATATAAATAAAAAATATATATGTACACGTACACAAAATTACGTATATTTATATTATTAAATTATATAATATACTAAGATCTATATGTTAAATAATAATATGAATAAATACATGATACTTATATATAGTTTTATACATGTATTATTAATATATTGAATAATATAAAATATACATATACTACATATGTATTAAAAAATATTATCAATTCATGTATGTATATAATTTTATTGTGAAGTATACATGCAATATCATTATATAGACACACACACACATATGTGTCTGTGTAGTTAAAATCCCCAACATACCTCATTAAATATACATAAAAATGCATGATATTAAATGTACATGTATATACTTTATGATGTGTGTATATATATATACATATATATTCATGTATCATACATGTATGAAAGTTTTATGTATGTGTTTATATATATAAACATATATGTATAATATAATTATACATGTTTGTCAATTTTATCAAATTTTCAGAAAACTGTATTTAAAAATAAGTTTATCAACGCACAACAATAATTATAAACACAAAAAATTGAATTTTAAAACTGTATTTAAAAACAACGTTTAAATCGAATTTTCAAAATAGAGAACCAAACAGTCCTTATCATCTCGATGCACTTTCACTTGTTGCGACATTTGTTTTTTGTTTACGTGACATTCTTTAAATGATATCCAAAGTGGCGTTTACTAAAAAATTGACATTAAAAGTGATATATGTCGTACAAAACGGGGACAAGGTCAAATGATCATATTCATTTTAGTTTCACTCGGGCATACCATTATTGCAAATGTATTATTAGTTGTTTTTTTACTTTTATACAAATTTGAAATGTCATAACTTGAATAATGAACGTTTCTTTCTATTTTATTTTTGTAAAATAACCTTTTTGATAAAAAATTATATATATAGGAAGAGGTTCAAAAGTGAACCAAAAGAATGAACTTTTTAATGAACCTACTAAGATATTAAAAATTGATTATTAATTTCTTGTTGTAATTGGTCCGCGCCAGCGGGGGGATTGAAAAATTATTCATTGCCGCTGGCGCGGACCAATTATAGCAAGAAATTAAAAATAAATTTTTTAATGTCTTAGTAGGTTCATTAAAAAGTTCATTCTTTTGATTCACTTTTGAATCTCTCCCAATATATATATATATATATATATAATAAAGTACAATATGGATGTTTTTTTTTTGTCATATATGACATTTTATGTGTTGCATGCATACACATGCATGTATGCATGCATACATACATACCTTATTATTTTCTTATTGTTTTTATTAAAAAAATAATAATATTTTTTAAAAAAATATATTTTCTTTAAATATTTTTTTTTAAATAATTATTTATTTTTTAGGCTTTTTAATTTTTTTTAAAGGTGTTTTTTTTTAAATACGGGTTATTATGGCTGGGTTTTATCACGGGGGCAAATTTATCGTCTCTCTATATATATATATAATAAGCAGTGTTCTAAAAAACTCGCCTAGGCTTGAGGCTTGGAAGAAACGCCCCGCCTTAAGACTTTCAAGCCTTATTCTTTGTAAAACCCTTAAGGCGCACTTTTTTTCTAAAAACAACAATGCTTTAGTGAAACGATATCGCATTTTAAATAATTTTTTACAAACCGAATCATTATCTCATGCAAAATAATCAAATAGTATTTTAATTTGCATATATTCAGAGATGTTTTTATGATATGTACAATTTTAGTATTTTAATAGCCTTGTTATGGATACAAAATATTAAAATATATTAAGAATGCCTAAACGCCTTCTTATGCCTTTTTACGCCTAAGGCCCGCCTAGGGTTCTAACGCTTAAGGCTTGACCTCCAAGCCTCGATCACGCTCCGCATTTTTAAGAACCTTGATAATAAGATAGCTTATGTATGATATAAAATATATGTATGATATTTTTACTTTTTTATGTATGATATTTTATATATTTTATGCTACATAACATGCATATATTTCATGCATGCATGGGCATGCATGAAATATCATGCTAAAAGCATATATTATATACTATTATATATACTATTATACTATTATACTATTATTTTTTAAATACATGTTATTAAATTTTTTTAAATACGTGCTATTAAATTTAATTATTATTTTTATTACATATATTTTTTTTAATTTTAAAGATATTTATTTTTTCATTTTTTTAATTATTGTTTTTTCTTTTTTTCTTTTTATTTTTTAAAGGTGTTTTTTTTAAAGGACATGTTATTATTAGTTGGGTTTTATCACAGAGGCAAATCGATCGTCGTACCATCGGCACGAGCATCCACTAGTATATATATATATATATATATATAATATGATAGGGCGATTTTTAAATTGTCTACACATTTTAACGATTAAGATGTGTTCCACCTCCTTATATATTTTAATAGTTGAGATGACATATCTTTCTTTTTTACAAACCTATCCCTTAATTTTTTTAGTTTCCCCAATTGTTTTTTCTTATCAAAATTACACTTTAATTCAAAAAAGGGTATTTTGGTAAGATACTCTCACGTTAGACACGTACAACCCCATCTATCAAAATTACACTTTATTTTCTGTTTCCCCCAATGTTTTCTCATTTCTCTCGGACAAACATAGCCACCATTACAAACCGTCTCAAAGACCCTCCCATTTCTCATCTCCGATTGTTTCTCTTTCTCAATGCTCATCGTCGATCCTTTCTCGCCTCCGGTGCTCACTTCCATTTCTTTCTCTTTCTCGGTGCTCCCATGTCAAGGTTAGGGTTTTTGAAATTTTGGGGTTTCCTGGGTTTGAATATTAAAGGATGTTTTATTTATGCTTCTTTCTGTTGTTGTTTTTTATTTTGTAGGTTGCAAACTCAGGTATTCTCTGTTGTGTATTCATATGTACGTTCAAACTCAGGAATTTCTTCTACATTTGTTTGTATATTTTTTATATATATATACGTTTAATTGTTTTATGTTTCTTTTGTGTATTATAATGGTTCTACCTATGTTTGTATATTTCTTCTTTTTTTGTTTGAATATTTTTGCACGTTGCAAACTCAGGTAGGCTTCTTTTATGAATATACATTACAAACTTAGCAAACTCAGTACAAACTCATTTTATTGTTTGTTTTTGAAACCGGATTTTCGTTGTTCACACAGTGGTCTCAAGAATTGTTATCAATCGTGTGTTATTCAAGTCATCTCTATCTCACATCTCTATCTCACACTCTCTCATTTATTCACAGGTTGTTTCTCTCCCTACCAATTAGGGATTTTCACTTTAATTAGTTTTATAATGGAGCTATTTTGATTTGAGTTTTGAGTTTTTTGATTTGGATAATCATGTTGAATGTTTTCGTTTTTGGTAAAAGTCAATCCAATTGGTACTACTTTTTCACTATAATACACTCATTTTGATGGGAGGTTTGTTCTCATTTGTATAATGATGGTTGAAACATGGAAGTGTTAAATCAATGCCCCCCATTTCTAACAAATATTTGGCACCCATTTCTCATAGTGATCAAATAATTTTTGGTGGTTTTAAAGTCATTTTTCTTCTTGAACCTATTTGTTAATATAGAATCTTTGTATCTTTTGCAAAAGGCCTCTTTTAGTAATGTCATTTGACGCTATGTTGTTGATAGCGTGTTAATATCTTTGTTCCTTATTATTTGTGTGTTTGTGTTCAATTTTTATTCCTTATTGAATACCCATATATAGTTTGTTGATACTTATACGCTTTTTGTTTCTCAATGTGTGTGGTTTTTACAGGAATGGACATAACATGAGATTTTTTTTACAGGAATGGACATAATCGATTTGTTGTTACGACCTTGGGGTGACACCTTCGTAATCATCATCAGTGTAATCATCGTAGTAATCATCATGTTCTTATAAGAATAACCAAACACGCCACTTCTTTTATAGGTATTACTTTGGGCATTGAATTTATTTTATCATGAAGTTTTTATATCAAATAAATAATTGGTCAACATATGTTTCAAATTTTTAGTCTGTTCACCACACCTTTCAAATTTGTCTGATCATCAAGGTCTTCAAATGTGCATACAAAGACTACCATCATATCTCCCTATGCTCTGATTTCTACGAACCACACTCACCAAACATTGATACCGACTGGTAAAGCAGGAGGTGAGAGTGGGATGATTATGTATCAAATAAACCTTAAAAAAGAAGGGGCATGAAATCCAACAAGTAGTACTCCAGGATGTAGCGGTTCTGCTACCTAGATCACCTATGAATAACAATTACAAGTTGGTGGATCTCATTATGTGTAAAATCCAGAGAGAATAATGATATTAGCAGTGGTTATGGCAATTCAGTAGTAGGGTGAACGACCCCAATGAAGTAGAAGTGATTTAGGTAGCAGCAAGTATGAAAAGTCCACAAAAAGAGTCTCCAACATATAACTGATAAAACAGTGACTACAGAGTGAATGAGCAATCCATATGGGATAATTTGATTTCATTTGGTAGCCTTTGGCATTTCATTTTTCATTTCAAAATTAATTATGTTGAAAAGATCATCTTACGGTTGAGTTTTGTCAACTTGCAAGTTTGGCTCAAGGTAAATTTATGTATTCTCCATCTCTCCTACCATCCCTATGCACCTTCTAAAAGACATGATGTCTTAAGCTAATTTTTTCTTCCAAGTATGAAACTATGGTGTGCTTTCATTTTCTTTTCTTTGTTTGTCCAGCCTTTTGATTCCTATCTTAACTTTTTTTCATACGTGACATGTTTTCTTAGCAAGCGTCTTGAACTTTATCTTCTAGCTATGCTATTGATTTGTTATTGCTTTTTTATCATGTTATAATAATTGTTCGTAAAGAGAAAAAAATAGTTAAAACATTTTTTTATCATGTTTAAATTTGGAGAGCATGTCTTTTTTTTTATCATGTTTAAAAAATAATTAATATTTTTTTTATCATTTTTTATCATGTTTAATTTGCTATTGAGGAGCTTCTTGTTTGGATGTGGAACTCAGCCACTTTATGGCAATGATAATTTCATCCCCATGGTTAATAACCCCTTATACGCCTGATCAACTCCCTCAATTCAGACCAAATAAACTTGAACCTAGAAGTTTCATATCTGGAGTTGAAGGTTCAAACCCCACGACAGCTTCACCCTTTAATAGAAAATTAATTTTTTCCCTTCTAGAGTCCCACTGCAGTATTCTTAAATGTTGAACATGTGTAGTATGAGTCAATTGAAGCGGTCTCAAATGCTGATGGAAGCATGAGTGATAAATCTCCTTCAACATCTTCCAATATAGCAGTAAATGATGGTATTGAAAACGTCGTATGCGACTGTGTGATACCGATTAAAAAATAACTCGCAAGTTTTCAAGTAACCCTTATTTAATTAGAGTCTACTTTTAAATCAAATAAATTCAGCCCCTAAACATCCATCTACGGTGCGTGTGTCAACCCATAAACAAATAAAGTATGCGAAACAAGTTTAAGAAAAAATCCCCGCACGGCAAAACCTTTTATTTCACTATAATAAGTAAATCGCAACTTACACGGATTACAATGAAATACAGTGACACACGAATACTCGCAGGCGTCGGTCGGTGTCGTCAGCAATGAATCCACACGCAGCGAACCCACATGAACCTCAGTCCAATCAACAAAGGAAGAACCGCAGCACTCCTCAATGACACGCAACCATAAAACTTTGTAGAGACTCCCTCAGCAATGACACGCAGCCCTCGGTTGCAAAGATCTCTCCACAAAGGTTTGAACAAACTAAAAAGTTGTGTTCTTGGGTTACCAAGAAGATTCACAAAGGATTGACAATTGTGTGAATCAAAAAACCTAGAGTCTTGGGCTCAATAGGTGAAGACTTAGAGTATTTAGAACTCTGAAATTCGTCTTGAAAAGTCTTAAAAAAAGTACACCAACGAAGTAGGTATATATATAGAAAATAAGAGTTGGTGAATAAAAATCTCACGGAACTGCTCGAGTTTATCCCACGGTCCGGCTTGGGGGCGGATCAACTCCCTCAATTGTGACCGGATCGGTTTATCCCACGAAGTAGGTATATATATAGAAAATAGGTATATATATAGAAAATAAGAGCTGGTGAATAAAAATCTCACGGTCCGGCTTGGGGGCGGATCGGTCCGATTGTGACCGGATCGGTTCTTTTATTCCAGGCTTCATCGGTTCGCTTGCGGTCCGGGGTATACTGGATCTGCAGCAAGCGGATCGGTCCGGTTGAGGGGCGGATCGGTCCGGTAGGGAGGCGGACCGGTCCGGATGTCAGACTTTGATTCCTCTTCTTCTTTTGATATTCGGATCCGTTAATGAATGTATGAATCTTGAATTTCTTCAACGGTGTAACGGCGTGCGACATAATAAATTGTTAATGGACAAAAATGTCCTTACAGGTATATTCTCATATTTGTTGCAATTGATGTTATTTTTCTACCTCTTTCGATATAGCAGTAATACTGATGTTATTCTTCCACTGAGTGACAAATCTACTTAAATGCTAAAACGGTATAGTTCGTTGTTTCAACTCCTTTAGATGGACGATCATCAGAACATTGTTTTGGCAGTTGGGTATGTGAATATCTAAGGACCATCATCAAATCCAAGGTGTTTGGATTATGCAACAAACTAGGTAATGGGTCTTTAAATCATTCATTTAAGGTTCTTTCCATTATAATGAAACCATGGGAAAAGTAATGGCAGACGAGAGGAAAGAAACTATGGGTAGAATTATAAGATTTATATGATTCAAGTTGTTAAATGTGAATTTATATGGTGTTAGGATTTAGAGACTTCCATATGTAATAACAAGTACATCGATTGTGTAGGAATGGGAGAGAAAGTTCAACTCTTATGAAAGATTTCTTTATAGCTGCAATTCATGGAAGTGTTGGAGATATGGACCTTTCTTGACATTCAATTGTCATCTTTGATGCGTGTTAAAAATTTCACGTCTCACCTTTTTTACTATCTTATAGATTTGGTCTCTTAATTTTTTTTTGCAACTACTTATGTTAGAAACGTGTCGCAGGCGTATGTTTTATATCACCGTGCCTTGGGAACGTTGTGTACTCTTAGTATATCATCTATTATATATATTGGTTTTGTTTCATGGTTCTTAAATTGATGTTTGAGTTTTGTATTTGGTTTTAGATGACCAATGTGAAATTTTTGTTGATCTAGATTATATTTCTGTACTCAGTCTGCTGGGTTATTTTGGTCAGATTATTACTATTGTTGTAATATTTTTATTTCTTAAACAGGATAGATAGTCCTATAAACAAAGGAAATTATGTCCAATTTTTTATTTCTTCACAATTATTTATGTTATAAAAAAATTATAAACTTAATACTTTAATCGTGTCATGTTGGGTAGGATCTAAATATTTATAGATTGGTGTTGATGATGTTAAATATGATGTAATTTTTTAGTGCCCTCCTTGAGATATGATGTAATGAACCTTTAGTGAATTGTAGGAAAAATATAGGATAGTAACTACTGATGTAAAAATACTTATTTTCGCAATTATGTATTTTGCTTTTTTTATAGTTTTGCGATTACGTTCTTTGGAAAAAATTTACCGTTTCACGATTACGTACTTTGAAAAAAAAAATTGTGCCTTCAGGCACGGGTATACGCTACTATATATATACAGAAAGTCTCCTATAAGGACTGCTTATGGTGTAGGCCTCGATACCTACCATTTTTTAAAATAGTAAAAAAATGATTTTTTTGATGAAACTTCATGGATATGATGTCCACGATTAGATGATCATCTCCAATTTTTTTCATCAAAAAATTCAATAAAAAACGTTGAGATGAGGTGATATGTAAAAAAAATGGTATAAATATTCATTTTTAAACGTTGAAATGTTAGGTCAGTGCCAGACACTTTATTGATTTAATTTTTTGATGAAACTTCATGATATGATCTTCTCACTGCCGAGATCATATCCATGAAGTTTCATAAAAAAAATTCAATCAAAAAGTGGGTGAGATGACATTTCAACGGTCGAAAATGCATATTTATTCCATTTTTTTACATATCACCTCATCTCAACGGTGTTTTTATAAAAAATTTTGATGAAAAAAATTTGAGAAGATCTTCTCATCATGAAGATCATATCCTTTACAGCAGGGGGCCTATATATATATATATATATAGAGAGAGAGAGAGAGAGAGAGAGAGAGAGAGAGAGAGAGATAACATGTGCCCTTAGAGCACATGTTTTGAGCCTCAACATAGTCAGCATTAGAGATCCATATAAGTATCCGTTCCCTATTAAATGCATGTTGAAACTCTGTCCCTACTATTTTTGGGTTTTTAATGTGTGCCCTTAGGGCACATGTTATCACGACCATAAATATATATATATAATAAATTAAAAAACTTATGTATGTCATAAGTTTGGCTTATGCTGTCATCTATATGGTAAAGGATGAGAAACTTTTGGGGTTTGTTAATTTATGATTAAGATTGAATGTGGGAGATTTAAATCTAATGGTTGAGAATCATTCAAACATAAATGGTTCGGACTAAGAAATGGGTTGCGGACAGACTTCATTGGGACTCACAATCATAGAGTGGCTGAAGTACAACCTAATATATGGACTTTCTTTATATCTTCACTTCAGGCCATCTGCCCCACAACCAAAGTGACATAGCTACAGAGGAAAAAATCTTCAACATTAGTAAAGATGAAGTAGCCTGGGTTTATGCTCTTCACAGTGAGTTTCTTCTCTTCATTGTTTGTTAATGGCTGGGTTTATGGGTTTACACGGCATTGTCAGTTATCAGTGATTATACTGGATATGGGACTTTCTACATAAGAAGATATGTATGTATTATACAGTATGTATGTAAACGCTGGATATGGGACTTTGAACATAAGGATATATGGGTTTCCGTGTAACTAGTTCATTATATAACTGTGTAAACATCCAAATTCATCATCGCTTATAAAAAATAATTGACCCACATATCTCGCTTTCTTCATTATATATCTGGGTTCATTTGTACTGTAATACCATTACCGTTTAAAAAATATCGCTTTTAAAAATGACCCGCATCTCTCGCTTTATTCATTGTGTGTTTGTATGCTTTGTCCGATATTGGGTTTGCCATCGTTTATAAAGCAGGTTTACATGCTCCGTTTACCCCAAACTGTATAAACCTCCAAGCGTACAATTAAAAAAACTTAATGGTTGAGTTCATTGTGTGTTTATAAAGCGGGTTACATCAACAGATATGAAGGGTTGAGATCATTTCTCCTTCTCTATCTTACAAGTCTGAAAATATGCCCACCCACCCAATTTATTGAGCAGAAGGCTCAAGAGAAAGGGATGCTTAATTATTTTATGGCAAAGAGCAAGGCTCGAGAAAAAAGCATGGTTAAGATTCTCAATTTATCTCTCTCTCTCGAGTCAAACCTTAGAAACTCATCTGATGTTTTTTTTATTCTCTCTCTAACAATCCAAATCCACCCCGCCAGCATAAAACCTCAATCAATCTCCGTCAAAGAAACTATTTGAACAAAAGTTCGGTATGTTAAACAGAGCAAAGAAGAGAGAATTTCCATAACCCCAGTCATCCATAACCCCAGTCGTCCCCTGTGCAACCACCACATCAATAGAAAAAACTTCCAATACCAAACCTGTTAAAAAGAAAAAAAAATGTTAATTTTTCTTTTGGTGTTAAATGTTTTGGTGACTTAGTGAGTGAATCTATTTGTTTTGTGCAGAGAAAATTTCCAGGGGTCGACCCATTAACTCTAATCAACAAAAGAATTTATCCAGTGGCACCGAATAGAGAGGTGGCGGTGTCACTGTCCCTCCACCATCTCGGAGGTAAGTTAGTTTTTTCTTGGGGTATTTATGACATTTTTCAAGAGGGTATTTAACTAGAATATGTTGTATTTTGTTTTCAATATTGCAGTATGGTTCTTTTGTTTTCTGTTTATGAGGGCAAGTGCAAGATTTGTTTGTGAACACTTTTTGGGTTGGGTTCCCTATTTAATAAATTATGAACTGCTACTATTGATGTGCTGTAATGATCAAATATTGAGTTAAAAAAGTTACAATAATAGAAATTGTAGTGAACTAAATAAATATATCTAAGAATTTCTTTTATACAGATCAAAATAGTCGCACTCAACAATTGAATTAGCATATAATGAAATTCTAACTATATGCATATTGGAAAGTGAACTCATAGCAGTTTTTTAACTCTGATTTTGTTTTATATATTTTTTTATTTCAAATTTGAGAATTGTTATGTGTCTTTTCTTTCCACTTGTGTGTGTATTGATTTGATTTTTGTTTGCTTATTCATATGGCTCTATAGTTTCTGATTTTCCACATTTGATTTAATGGCACTTACATTAACACCGTGTTAATATAAGTACTAGCCTTAAAATTTGTATAGAAATCAAGTGGATATTTATGGTTGTGGGAAATAAATCAGGGAATGAAATTGTACTATACTTTTGGGGATTGGATTTATTGTTCTTGGTCTAAGTTTGACAATTTTCGTGTAGCAAATTATGATAAAAGATATTAAACATGTCCATGATAATATCAGGTGCGTTTACATTCTATGATGCTTAATGCTCTAATTCTATAAGAATTTCATTCTAATATTTGATTTTGATTTATAATGCTATAAGCATTTCACGTTTTATAATGCTATAATTCTATACGCATTTTTACCATTTTTACTAATATTTGATATTTATCTTTGCTCAATTGTAGAAGTCGTGTATCAGGCCAAGTATTGGATTAGACCGGAAGAGGTATAAGTATTTGATTCTGAATCTTGTTGTAGAAACATATGTCGATTTTTTGGTGATTGGGTTGTAGAGACACAAGGCATCATTGTAAATATATGGGCTTATGATCTCTAAGTGTATGGTTAACCGTTTTTACAAAACATACATTTTTGTTTGGTAAATTGTTATAAGAAAGGTTAATTGGATTGTAAGTTGTGTGATACTAGAACATACCATTGTAGTACATTGAGCATTAAGTAATCACCATGCCAATAAGCGTAGCCATTAGTTATATTATATGCCAAAAATATTGCATTGCATGTTGCAATGTGATGAGCATGTCGTATATAAGGTATTTGTTTGCCATGTCATGATATAGACCTTATGTAGACCCACTATCAACTCACTATTTAGAGCCACTATCAACTCACTATTTAGACCTATAATTTTTTTAATTGTTCACTAATAGGTTTGACTTAATTATACAAGATTAAAAAATTGCCCAATTTTTCTAAACTAATAGGTTTGTACCATATGTTATTTCAAAAATTGTTTATCTATTGCGAAAAAAATACGACATACAATTTTGAAAATTAGCGTCGTACTTTCAGGCACGGGCATACCCTAGTATATATATATATACTAGCGGAATGCCCGTGCCTGAAGGCACGGCAAAAATTTTTAAAATACGTAATCGCAAAACAATATCAATTTTCGAATTATTTAATTGCAAAACGAAAAAAATTCGTTCCCCAACAAAACAAAGTGTAATTTTTTAAAAATTGACCATAATATCCTTTATTTATTGGACTATCCACCATACTTAGAAAATAATAATTGGTCCAACAACATTATTTCAAATAGTGTAAATGCATCAAATAAATTCTCATGTAGGATGAAATTTACATATTCATTAACGGAATTCACATTGTGCCACAAAAAATCAGTGTCAATTTTAAAAAAAATGGACACGGTTTCCTTTGTTTATTGGACTATCCATCCTATTAAGGAATAACCAATCCAGCAATAATAAAAAAATGAATATTCCAATCAAGAAAATGAATATGCCAACCAATCCACCAATCCAACACTATTATTTTTATATATGGTTTATTTTAATAGCAAAAACAGTAAATGAATATGCCAAAAGCAAAAAAAGTCTTTTAAGTGCTAAGGCAGTACAGCCGACCATGGTTTTCGAATTTCCTTTGGTTTTTTGGTGATCTACATGGTAATTTCAGTAAGATTTGTTGTCTGCGAGATTTGATTGTCGTTTTGATTAAACCATTGTGCTCGTGTTGATCCCCGTGAATACCGTTGGATGCGTGTTTATCACTGGTTTCTTCCAACCTTCATGGTGGTTCTGATGGTTGTCGATCGTCATTGGCATGGTATTTTGCATTCATTTAGCCGTGATAGTGTTGTTAAGACTCTTACAGGCAATGTATCTTTATCTTTGCCACCTATGATTTGAGAACACCTGAAAGAGACAAAAACTCATTCTCTAAGTACCATTACATTTTTTCAATGTTTGGCAAGGAGTAAAGCATGAACAGTACCTCACTAACCTGATAAGACTGTTACAACCAGCTTCATCCATTACCAGGGGCCACAGTACACCTAGGCTCGAGAATTTATCACTATAGAAGACCAAAGAAATTCTACCCCCGGGTCCATTCCCAAGATTTCAATTTGTTTTCTCGGCTAAATATCAAAACAGACATGTAGCAGACATATTATTGTGTTTATGGTAACATCATCCCAAAGTTATAAATCATCACAAATCACATCGAGCATGCACACACATGTAAAATTAGACGTAACAAAAAATATATTTACAACCCATGAGATTTCATTTAATTTAGCATGGAGGAAGAAGAGGCATAGTTTCATCGTAGAGGAGCATAATTTCATCCAAGAGATGTAAGAATATATATAAGACGGTTGGGCCTATAAGGAAACACCAGTGCATTACCCTGTTTTGTTATTGATGAGTATTCCTAATTTGTTATTTGGATACTATGGACCAATTCACGGGGCTTTAAATTTCAAATGTAATCGTAATTTCTCAAAACTAAAACAGACACTACATAACCGACACCATATAACAGTCTTGAAGTTTTAACAGTCCTTAGCACAATATAACAATAATACTAATAATTGAAAAAAAATATATCAAAAGGCAAAATGTGCTTTACATACCTAATTAGTACTATAGTTCTCATTCCCAAGCAGAACTATACACCTTAGAAAAATAAAATACATAATAGATTTAAATACCTGATTAGTACCGTTGTTCCCATTCCCAAACATTCGTCAAACTAGAGATCAAGTTTTTGATTTCGTCTTCTTGTTGATAGTTCCTAGCTGGAAAGTTTTTGGTATGATGCCTTAAAACCCATCTGAAATACCGCACACTAAAAAATGCTAAAAGCAAGCAAATTCAAATTGCAAACAAATAAAAAAAACTTTTAATATAACTGAAGAAGATATTTACTAAGACCTTACCACAATCCGAAATACCGCACACTTTATATCTGCAAAACACCAAATAAAAGAGGAAGAATCAAAGCCAATATGATCAAATGTGACAAAATCCCCTATTTTAGACAAATAAGAAAAAAACCCAGTAATTGCATTAGTTGGTTTAATTAGAAATAGTTTAAAATCCCACATGATCTTTAAAAAAACACGTATGGATGTTATCAAACTATTCTAGAAAAACTATAGAAAAAATTGCTTAAAATGGAAGTGAACAAAGAGTGACTATAAAAAAAATTGCTTCATTTCAGTAAATTATAATTTATAGCAGCAACTTAATTTGAATCAAAAAATTTCATAACAGATAAGGGTAAATACTGTTGAGATGTAGATGGTCAACTAACCTCAATTTGAATAAAAAAATATTTCACTTTTAAAATCAATACTATACTAAAGTAAAATTCATTATGTAATAAGTCCTAAACCACATAAGGAAACTACTTCGATTTAGTGAGAAACTTACCTCCACATTTGCTCAACACATCCGCCCTTCTAAGAAATGTTGTCCCAAAATCCAATAGTAACGTACTGAACAGAAAAATAAACTAAAGAAAAAAATAAACTCCAGGTGTTGTATGGTATCGCAACATCAAAAAGTAACGTACTTAAAAATGAAGAATGGGCATACGTCGGTTCTAATTTTATAAACCCATCCAAAACTCCAGGTGTTGGAGTTTTTACTATGCGTTGCTTCTAAATCAGCCCAGTGCAGACATGGAGCACATCAGTGCTGACAACAGCACAGCAGCGCAACTTCTCAGTCCAAACTCTAGCTCAACTATTTTTAACAATTATTTATATTAACTGTTTTTTACAACAGCTTTTGTATATTAACTATTTATTTATATTAACAGATATTTATAAAAAAAACTGTTGATATACAAAAACAATTAATATAAAAAATTGTTAGGTATTCTTTTTTGTATTGCTCAAACTCCAACACATCTATTGTGGTGAAACTTAACTAAAAAACTTGTTTATCTAATGCAAATTAAATATTACAAAAAGAATAAGTGGACTTTAAGATATTAGGAGTAAAAATAGTAGGGAAATATAGGCAAGCAAAGGCAGTTGAACACACCATTAGGTGTTAGGGTACATTTGGTCTTATCCATTGTCAAAATTTGCTTTTGCATTATAAATTCAAAGTGTTAGTGAATAGATAATAAGATCATATAAAAAGTTAGATTCACATATGAAATTATACCCCTAAAAGTAAAAGGAATCTTTATTTTCAAAAAAATTAACAAAGAATAAAAAAATCCTTGCTTTGTAAAGTTCTATATTCACACAAATGTGATGTATTATCACGTCCGTAAGTCCACTATATGTATCATTACTTGCTGATATATACATCCAAGTTCATCTTGCAAGTATGAAACCACAAAATATTAGGGGGGTACCATATAGTTAACTGGCGAAGAAAACTTTTCTACCTGTATGAACTTAAATAACTGCATTGCATCCCAAAAGGAAAATTTTAAAATAAAAGAAAAATATCAAACATTGAGCTTGCATGACACATTACCTAAAACATTAACTTCCAAAATCTAAGACCCTGCCACCACCAGTTTTGCCTGTGATGTTGGTCGAGCAAAAAAAATACTTTCAACAAAAACAAAGAAAAAAGCTCTGAAACAAACTCGAAACATGAGAAGCAGAGTTCGAAAACATAAAAATGAACTCAATAAGCAAATATTTCTGACTTTGCATTACCAAACACAGGGGTGAGAGAAGAAAAGCATACCTGGGAGAAAAGCACACCCCCGCCCCCCCAATTAAAACACGAAATAAGTTCCTGCAAAACAAAATAAATTTACCAAATAAAAAGAAAAAATAAGAAATTGAAATGGAGCTTGTTTCTATCAATAAAATGGGGGAAAATGTAGAATAGACTTCTGAAATTGAACACCAGTATATGACCTCCAAAACAAAAGACGGTGGTGAGCAACAACTGGAGAGTGTTGGGATGAAACTTCCTTGAATATATAAGAACAAATATGGGAATTTTGCCAAATTGAATGAACTTAAATCACCAATATAGCATTTAACCATTGGGAATTTAAATCATCAATATAAATCAAAGCATCTAAGGCAAGAAAATCAGAAAAAAAAACATTAAATCATGAAGTTCAAAATACAGTCTTAACAAATCTGAATTTGTAGAAACATATCTGAATTTGCATTTTTCATGTACACGAATTTGCATACAAAAATCCAAATATAACAACTAACTCATTCCAAAAATCTAAAAACAAAACGGACACAGAAATAACCATTTCGATTTTTTTTTCAAAAAGTATTTTGAACAAATACATACCTTACAAAGAGATAGATTTGGAAACAAACAATAAAAATAAAAAACATGAATTACAACAACAAAAATGAGTGAAAATAGAATATCATCAACTATAAAATATCAGTCCAAGAATGAACTATGATCGGGAGAAGCCCACAAAAATACTAAAAGTGATAATAAGAAAGGTAGTTTAAAAACCTCTAATTTGGAGCCAAAAATAGAAACCTACTTGAAACTCATAAAAATTATTTTCAAGCACAAAAGAGAAAAAATAATTTATTAAATAAAATGGAACCTCAAATGTCAAACCCCTAACATATTTTCTAAATCCCAATTTAGAAATCTAAAAACACTAATTAAAAAAGTTTTAAGAAACCATTAAGAATTGAGAAGAAAAAATCACATTTACATTGTTAAAACACCCACAGTATGAAAAAAATGAAAAACTCAGCGCACACCAAAAAATAATGAAAAGAGAACAAAAAATATTGCTCAAAGTATGGATAAAGTAGGTCAAAATCAATCTTTATTAAACAAAAAAGACATTTTTTAACTCACCACCAAATGAGTTTATGCATCACCAATTTCAACCGCCTTTTGACTTTATCACGTTTCAATCTCCCCTGTAACTGAGCACCCAAAGAAGAACAAATGTAGAAATGAGTATATTGAGGAATTTTGTTAGAGAACAAAATCATAGGCTATGATATCACCAAATCTTCAATAAAATACATAGTTCACAAACTGAGAAACCCCAAAAGATTAAAAAAGTAAAAAGTCACACATTACAGAGAAAAATCATCAACCTTTGTAGATTGAAAATGAAATAAAGTAAGAGGTACAGTAGGATCCTGTGACTCTGGGACGATGGCCACTAAAAAATTTCACATCTGCAATATACAAATCAAGAAACCATATCAAAATAACATAAATTTTTAATGTCAAAACCCTAAGCCCCAAATCAAAATCAATGTTCCTAAAAGTCTGAGATTATTGAGAGATCTAAGATTCCAAAAGGCCTAAAAGGCTAACCATATCAAAATAACACAAATTTTTAATTTCAAAACCCTAACCCCCAAATCAAAATCAATGTTCCTAAAAGTCTGAGATTGTTGAGAGATCTGAGATTCCAAAAGCCCTAAAAGGCTAAAAGTATTAACAAAAAGCACATGTGTGGGTGTTTGATAAAGGAGTTCGAGATGTATACCTATTTGGTTGGAAGTGAATGATGTATACCTGTCGGGTTAAGAAAAATACAATCAAAAATTCAAAAAACCCAAAAATCAACTATGTTAGAACTAAAAAAAAATCTAAATTTAAAAAACAAACTATGAATGAACGGCGACACTCTAGCCATGTCCAATCATCATGATGACTGGAAATAGCAAGGAGACAGACTACAAACCTCCCCTATTATACCGATTACAAACTCAGACTCTCTTGTCAGTCGTGACAATCCAGGAGCTCACCATTATGGATAGACCTACTTTGATGCTCAGACTTGAGTTGCGAATTTGCTTTGATGCTCAGACTTGAGTTCATAATGAAACATCCCACATAACTACAAAAACATGTAATAACATTAGAAAGCACAATGATAATTTCATGGAACATATAAGCTGATGGTATCATACTATTAGAAACAGGGAATACATGGAACATATAAGTTGTTGTATGCTTATATGTTGCATATATTCTGCTGTGCATATATGCATACAACTGCTGAATCTATATGGTTGAATTATATGGATGACTCAAGGAAAATATGCTGGATCTTGTATTCCGAATCTCGAGGAGCTATCACAGCTGCCTCTGTTTGACTTTTCGGACACACGATGATCAGTTTGTGCAGTACAATGTATTCACATATTGGTCCATTTGGTAAAGGAAAACATGTTTACCCCGATTGAGAGGAAACATGAAGAACAACATATATATCAACTGAGACACAGGAGGTTTGGCCAAAGCTAAAATCCGGTGAGGCTTTGAAGATAAATTTGTAATTCCAAGTTGGGTTTTCACCGCCGTCGACGTTGAATCGAGTGCGTAGTTTATCCTGAATAATTCGCCGCCTCATTTTCAGAAGCTTTGGATTAGAACCTTGAAGAAAATGTATATTTTCAATTTTGTGTCTTTCTATTCTCTCGGGATTCCCCTCTCTCAATCCGTCTCTTACTATTTATTTTTTTCTTTTTACTTTTTGGGGGTTATTTGTTTGGATTTTGTGAAGGTATTAATAAATGGTATGTAAATAAAGTTTGATTTTTTTCATTTCTTTGAACTCTGCATTTTATTGCAACAAAGATGCAACAATGTAATCGGAGAAAAAAGTAGAAGATTTGTGGTTGTTCAAAAAGGATAGAAAGAGATAGATGGTGGTCAGGAAGAAGAAGTTTGATTTCCACCATAATTTGTTTCAACATTTCCTTTTCATATGCAAATTCATAAGATCTAATTTGGATTTTTATTTGATTTATGTGTGTGAATTTCTGGCGACGTAGTCTATATTTCGACGACCATTTTTAATGTAGATTAATGGAGCAAAGGTACTTCAGATAATCAATGGCAATGTAAATGTAGTGAATTTATCTATCTTGTTGTCTACAAGTGTTTGATTTTACTATTGATTCACTTATTTCCAAAAAAATGCATTTATGATGACAATTTTCCTTCTGAGCTGTGAATATTTTACTTTTGATACATAAAATGGGGGGTGTCGTGTTCCTATATTGTGAAAACCCTGGATGTATTGTTCTTGGTCGCGTAGAAGATACATTTTTAGAATACGAGTTATAGAAATTAAGAGGGATTTAGACCATCTCCAATGGTCATTTCCAACTGTACCATTTTTCAGCTAAGAAAGTGGGAGTTCAAAAAAAACTCTCCAACCCACAATTTCTTAGGAACGCTAATCTTATGTGGATGGTGACTCACATGGAAATTTTCTACCCACATTTCTACATGTAGAAATGTTGAGACAATTATTCAATGTGACGTGAATACCCACGTTTGTCTCCGGTACCACTTCCTTTTCTCTATTTCGCACCAGATTATGTTCTTCTTCTCTATTTCTTCTCAGCCTTCTTCTCTGTTTTTTCATTCGAATGGATTTGTCCCATTGTCATAAAACTCAAGGCAACATAAATACACCTTTAATATATATCCATTCTATTTGGCTTCTTTAAATAACTACTTTTTCAAGATTCACGCCACATCATATTGGTAGAAATGGAGGGCTGGAGAACGGCAACAACAATTATGTCCCATAATTTTCAGTAGGCTGCCAGATGGATAGAAATGCTTCTCAACTGTTATCAAGAAATGGTTTTAGAAGTGGAACCATTGGAGATGGTCTTATAATGCAAGGCAGTGCTAGGAAGACACACATGTGGACACATTTTAGGGCATTTGACATGTGTCAATGCCTGACTGGTGGACACCTTAAGTGGGGACACATTCACTTAAGGTTTTTACTAATCAGACACGGACACGTGTCCTAGTGTCTTCAAAATGTGTCCCCGCGTGCATCATCCTAGCATTATTCTTATAATGTATGGCTCTCGGGAAGTCAAGTTGAATGAGTTTAGGTTAAAAAAATGGGACATATATCAAATAGTCCCTCGAACATTTTTTAATACTCATTTAGTTCAAGCTTTTTTATTTTGCTTCAAAAAGTCCTTTGCCACATATTTTGAAGAAGGAGTGCCGCTGGCGCGGACCTCTAAAAATAAGAGAATATTGAGTGCTTGAGGGACTAAATGAGTTAAACTAAAAATATGTGTCTTTTAAAAAATATATATTTATTGTAGGGACTATTCAATAATTGATCCTAAAAAATTATGATAGCAATTATACATCTTAAATGGATAATGCAAATAAGATAATGGTGCATGGTTTTATTGCTGGTACTTGTTCATTTTCAATTCAATTTCAAGTCAACGTTTAATGAAAACACAAATGGGTTAACGAAGGAGAACAAGACTATATACTTGTATCTCAATGTAATTCCTAAAAGGACAAAGTTCCTATTAGGATCATGTGTATGGAAACTAAAAGGACTTCAGAGGTATTAACAGTTTGTTTAATAAATTTTTGAAATCCAATGAACTTAACTAAGACTCAATGTCAACTCTAGGAGCCAACAAATGTAATAATGCGGTATTTTTTGTGGAAATTACAATATTATAAAACGCTACAAGTTCGTATTTCTTATTATTTATTAATACAAAGATAAGAACATAAATGATACAAAGTAAAACGTGATAAATGACTATCACAATCGCTTGGTTCGCGCATCGCGCGAGTTTACACCTAGTGTGTGTGTGTGTGTGTGTATATATGAAGACACATTTGTTAATAGTTCATACGATTCCTAAAATTTAAATTAGCATGCAAAGTATATTAGTGGGGTGTATTGAATCTTTCAATGACGTTCACCATTTTGTGGGCAAATAGTTAAAACAAAATACTTCCCAAAACATAAACTTGTGTGATATAAAACTTATATGTATGAAAAGTTCTCAATGAGATTTATTAAAAAAAAGATATATATGCAGAATGTGTTAATCCAAATTTTTTTAAATTTCTCATTCCAAAAATTTCGCTTCGAAATAATTTGCAATGAGAATGGTAGGCTTTAGAACACAATTGTCACACCCCAAACCCAATATCCATACTAATCATTTGTTATTACAATAATTGGATCATAGTCTTGAGCCCTTTGGAAATTTAATTCATTTATCAATATTTTTCTGCATAATGAACATAATATTGTTCTTGTGCCATAACGAAGTCAACATCAGAGTCATAATTAGAGATTATACAATACTATGATTAACTATGATAAAATTTCACTACCATCAACTCAATCCATACTAATGCAATATATATAATGTGTGAGTATATTAAAATCTTCAGTGTGACCATGATAAAATTCCCATATTTAAATTCCATCTCTCTCCAACGGTGCAACTCTCAAAGTTACCGGTCATATGGTATCCTAGCTGGCAACTTAAGAACATGAAATTGTTAAAATATAAACCGTAAGCATTAAGCTTAGTGAGGTACTCCTTTCTTACAATGAAATAATAATTCTATATCGAATATGTGAATATAAAATCCGAACAATCCTGGCCATAGGCAATAACAAATCCTGGATCATAAGATCCAAATAATTCTGCCCATTGGCAATAACAAATCCTGGAACATAAGTTCCAACAAATCCTTGTCATAAGACAAATAAAATCATTGGATCTTTGTCCAATTCCAATCCTGGATCATAAGACCCAAACAAATCCTGGATATTTGAATATCCAAACAAATCCTGAATACCGAAGCATTCAAACCAATCCTGGATCATAAGACCCAAACAAATCTTGCTCTTAGAGCTATATTCATATATCTGCATATATGAGACAATCATAAGTACACTCACCATGGAAATTTAACAAGCTTTCCCTTTTCCTTTATCTGGCACTTGTTCAGTCGATTCTTCTTCTCTTCCTATCATTCTTACAATATTAGTATCATCATAAGAATATTAACAATTCAAAGAATAACTTCAACATAACTCAATTCATAAGCATCATATGATTCAATTCAAATCATTCATTATAAATGAAGTCCCACTTAGACTCAGGTAATGACATCTAACATATTCAAATTACAGCCCAAACCTACTTTAATTCTTCTTGGTAATCCAATCCTTATCATATTAGGTTTCCAACACAAAAGACGACACATCATTCCAAGTTTCCTAGGGCAAGATATGCCCATTTCTTTACAACATAGCAACTCTGCCCTATTGGCTCCTCTATTATTTAGTCATTTTCCAAGAATTTTCATAATTTTTATACATCATAACTTTTTATGATATTTCACCCAATTTCAGAAAACATATTTAATAATACAAGGTTAAAATTTCATAATTTTCAGAGTTAATTTGCTATGTCAAGCAAAACATCAAACATATGGTATGCATATTTACTCTTTTGGGGCAGACTTTATATCCGAACTTCAAACCATCACCCAAGATTCATTTCTTGGTATTTTAACTTGATTTTAGGATATGATATACATATATGCGTCTATTTTAAGATCCAATTAGAATCAATCAATTTCAGTAACTATACAAAAAGATATGATAGTTTGAATACACAAGATTTCTAAACAAAACAATTTCAAGGGTTTACACATTCAAGTTTGCTTAAACATGAATCTATCCATGAGTACACATCAAGATATGGAATTTCAGTAAAATATTGATTATTTATATCATTTAAATTAGCAATACAAAAAAATCAAACAAGATTTATGGATGGAATTACCTTAGGGGCTTTTATGTAATTTTCTATGAATTTTTCTTCAATTTCTCCTCACACTTTCTTCCTAAACTTCAAAACTCTCTTTACTTAGGTTAAAACTCTTCCATAGCTGAAATATGCTGAAGGAAGAGCTTAATTAAAGGGTTATAAGTTGGCATAAGGTCACCCCCCTTGGTCTAATCAAAATATAACATGTGGCATCATATAAAATAAAATATCATTTAAGGCTAAATGACTACTTTACCTCCTGTTCGTAAAAAGACAATATCTTCCTACTTGGATGTCCGTTCGATGAACCGTTTGTTGTGTTACAAACCTAACTCATATATATACAAACATCTAGTTTTCACCTCAAGTCAATTGTTATGTCATAAAGGTCAAAACTAGTCTTAAACATGAACATTCTTACCGAAAACTTCAAAAATTCACATTTGTAACTAATTCAATATTTCATGCTTTATGAAGGTAGGATTAGACTAAACATTATATATACTAATAACATATTATCCATATCACACAAGCTAATCATGATTTAAATATAATTTATCATAATTATATTCGGGTTGTCACAATTCTCTCCCTGTTAGGAAATTTCGTCCCCAAAATTAACATACCTTGGTTGTCTGAATCAAACAAATACGGATAATGCATCTTTATGCTATCCTCACTTTCTCATGTATATTCTTCCATGGAATGCCTTCTCCACACAACCTTCACAAGTGGGATCACTTTTGACCTCAATATTTGTTCTTTCCTATCGACGATTGCAAGTGGTTCTTCCACATAGCTCAAATCTTCTTTCAACGCAATAGGTTATTCCACCAATACATGTGAAGGATCCGCTGCATACTTTATCTACATAGAAACATGGAAGACATCATGTAATCGAGCTAACTCTGGTGGTAATGTTAGCTTGTAGGAAACCATCCCAACTTTCTCAAGAATTTCATAAGATCCAATGTAGCGTGGACTTAATTTACCTTTCTTTCCAAACCTCATAACTCCTTTCCATGGCGATATTTGAAGAAACACGTAATCCCCCTTCTGAAATTCTAAATCTTTTCGTCGATTATCCGCATAACTTTTCTGTCTGCTTTGAGCCGTTCTCATTCTATCTTGAATAATCTTCACTTTTTCAGTGGTAACTTCAATCAACTCTGGACCCTCTATCTTCCTTTCATCAACTTCACCCCAGCATATGGGTGTACGACACCGTCTACCATACAACGCTTCATATGGTGCCATACCAATAGTAGATTGAAAACTATTGTTATATGCAAATTCTATCAAAGGCAAATATTCATCCCAATTTCCTTTAAAATCAAGCACACAAGCTCTAAGCATATCTTCCAAATATCTATTGTCCTTTCAGACTGCCCATCTGTCTGAGGATGAAAATCCGTACTAAACTTCAAGTTAGTACCCTTAGCACACTACAAGTTATCCCAAAATCTGGATGTAAAAGTAGGGTCCCTATTTGAAATAATAGATACCGGTGCTCCATGCAATCGAATAATCACATTAACATACAATCTAGCATACCTATCAACTGTATACGTAGTCTTGGCTGCTAAAAAATGAGCGGACTTGGTCAATCTGTCCACCACTGCCCAAATTGAATCTGATCCCTTTTGAGATCGAGGAAGTCCAACTACAAAATACATCATTACGTGATCCCATTTTCATTTCGGTATTGGCAATGGCTGAAGCAGACCAGTAGGTTTCTGATGCTCCACTTTCACTTACTGACATATAAGGCACCTAGCAACACAATCATCTATTACCTTCTTCATATTATTCCACTAATAATGCTCCTTTAAATCTCTATAAATTTTAGTTCTACCGGGATGCATAGTATAAATGGAATTATGAGCCTCATCTAAAATTTCCTCTTTCAATCCACCCACATTAGGCACACATAACCGTTGCTTATACAATAAAGTGACATCATTCACAATACAAAACTCTTCAGGCTTACCATCTCGTACATCTTGTCGTTTCTTCTGAAGAAAAGGATCTTGACTTTGTAAATCACGAATACGGGTAGCTAACAAAGGCCTCACGCTTACATGAGCAAAGAACATGTCCCCATCGTCTAGCTTCAATTCTTCTCCCATCAATCTCAACTCCATGATGTGGGAAACTCTAGCACACCGAATACAAGAAAACCTGCCCGAAGCCTTTCTACTCAGAGCATCTGCAACTATATTTGCCTTCCCTGGATGGTAGTGAATTGTACAATCATAGTCTTTAATTAACTCCATCCATCGCCTCTGCCTCAAATTCAACTCCTTTTGAGTAAATAAATACTTAAGGCTTTGATGGTCAGTAAAAATTTCACATACCTCACCATATAGATAATGACGCCATAATTTCATAGAAAACACAATAGCAGCAAGTTCCAAATCATGTGTAGGATAATTACGCTCATGTGTACGCAACTGCCTAGAAACATAAGCAATAACCTTACCATGCTGCATAAAAACACAACTCAATCCCTGATGTGAAGCATCAGTATAAATAATAAAGCCATCTCCACCATGCGAAATAGTCAGAATAGGTGCAATTACCAACCTCTTTTTCAATTCATCAAAACTATTTTTGCAATCAAAATTTTATTCAAACTTAACATCTTTCCGGGTTAGTTTAGTCATTGGAAAAGCAATTAAAGAAAATCCCTTAGTAAACCTTCTATAATACCCAGCTATACCCAGAAAACTCCTCACCTCAGTCACGTTATTGGGCCTCTCCCATTTTACAATAGCCTCTACCTTTTTAGGATCAACACATATACCATTTCCAGAAATAACATGGCCTAAAAATACAACTTGTGATAGCCAAAATTCACAATTGCTAAACTTAGCATACAACTTCTTATTTTTCAACAGATTCAAAATAGTTATAAGATGCTTTTCATGTTCAACCATATCACGTGAATAAATCAGAATATCATTAATAAAAACTATCACAAATAAATCAACAAAAGGATGCAGTACCCGATTCATAAGATCCATAAATACAGCTAGAGCATTAGTCACTCCAAAAGGCATCACCAGAAATTCAAAACGACCATACCGAGTACAAAAAGCAGTTTTAGAAATATCACTCTTCTTGACCCTCAACTGATGATAACCCGATCGTAAGTCTATTTTTGAAAATACTTTAGCACCCTGTAACTGATCAAACAAAACGTCTATACGGGGTAAAGGGTATTTGTTCTTAATTGTAGCTTTATTCAGTTGCCTATAATCAATACACAAATGCATGGTACCATCTTTCTTCTTCACAAATAAAACGGGTGCACCCCATGGAGATACACTAGGCTGTATGAATCCCCTATCAAGTAAATCTTGCAATTGAATCTTGAGTTCTTTCAACTCAGTAGGTGCCATTCTATACGGTGCCATAGAAATAGGGGTTTTCCCCGGTGCTAATTCAATACTAAATTCAACTTCTCTTTCTGGAGGTAACCCTGGCAACTCACTAGGAAATACTTCAGGAAAATCCCGTACAATAGGAACATCGACTAATTATAAAGCCCCCTTCCCAGTGTCAAGAACATATGCAATAAAACCCTCACAACCCTTACTCAACAATCTCTTCGTCTGAATAGCAGAAATGATGCAACTGGGAATAATTTTCCTTTCCCCCACAAATTTAAATTCAGGCTCACCAGGCATATTAAAAACAACTTCCTTACAGAAACAATCCATAGATGCATGATATTTAGATAACCAATCCATTTCCAGAATTATATCAAAATCAGAAATATCCAATGGAAGTAGATCTATAACTGTATCTCTAGACCCCACAGTCAAAACACAATCACGAAAAGCATATTCAACTACAACCATATCCCCCATAGGCATATAAATACCCAACCCCACATCTAAATGAGTACATGGTCTATTCAGGTATACATCAAAAGCATAGGACGCAAAAGAATATGTGAAACCAGGATCAATCAAAATATAAGAACTTATATCAGTAACAGAAAGTGTATCTGTCACCACATCTGGAGTAATCTGAGCTTCTTTCATTGTAAAAACTCGTCCACCTGGCCTGGAACTACTAGCTTGTCCTCTACCCATACTTTTCACTACACTTCCTGGAGATAACATTCTGCTTTCTACTTCACTATGTGCTACTGGAGTCTCTACCAACTGTGAACAATTCTTCTTAATACGCCCCACTTAATAACAATGGTAGCATTCTAATCCCTTAAGCTTAGGACACTCAGATTTATAATGCCCTTCCTCTTTACAAAAGAAACATGTAACAACTCTTGTCGGTGCCTCACCCTTTCCTGACCTCCTAACTAGACTAGAAGATTCTCCACCCCTAGTATCTCTACCAAATCTCCCCAGACTTTTACCACTATCTCCACCACCTCTCTGAAATTTATGAGGTTCTATCTTAAAACTTCCACCCTCACCTCCCTTAGACTGAAATACGTCAAATTTACTTTTCTTAAAACTCTCTCTACTCGCCACCCCTTGGTTTATTTGCCTTTCTGCTATCGTGGCTTTGTTTACTAGAGAAGCATAATCTTCTAACTCATAAGTGGCCACTCTATTCTGAATAGGACAAATCAATCCATCTAAAACTTACTACATTTATCTTCTTCATTCTCCACATATTCAGTAGAAAATCTAGACGAAGCAGTAAATTTAGCCTCATACTCCCTCACAGACATTTTCCCTTGGGTCAAATTTATAAATTCCCTCAGCTTCTCCCTCCTATAAACTTTAGGGAAATACTTATCATATAAAGCTTTAATAAATTTAGCCCAAGTAATAACATCAGTACCTTCCATCCTGGGCACCAAATGGTTGCTGGCTTCCCACCAATATTTTGCCTCTCCTTTCAGTTTAAACACATCAAGATTAACCTTCTGGTTATCTGGAACCTTCATAACTGCAAAGATAATTTCTAGATCTATGACCCACATCTCAGCTTCTATAGGTTCAACTAACCCTGAATATTCTGGAGGATTCAACTTCAAAAACTTCTCATGCATGGAATCTTTCATTTCCTTCCTTGCCTCTTTCTTAATCCTAGCCACAGTCTTTGATTCTAGATATCTAGCCTATTGGTCTACCATTTGCGCCATATTTCTTTCTTGTTGCTCTGCCATCCTCATCATTGTCTGTGTCATTATCTGAATCCCTGTAGGTTGTTCATTCTCTCTGTCCCTTCCAGTAACACTCTTCTCTTCTTCAGTATTGTCTATACGAGAAGAAACTCCCTCTTCTCTATGTTGTTCATTCCCAGGTTCCATCTGGAATTATCTGTAATACAACAAAGTTCTAACAACCAATATAAACAATTTATAATACTAAATTATTGGTTCGTACATAAACAATTCATAAACATTAAATCAACTCAATAACTTCCATCTAATCGTCACACACGTCCAGAATTAATAACTACGCTCTGATACCACTAATTATCACACCCTAAACCCAATATCCATACTAATCATTTGTTATTACAATAATTGGATCATAGTCTTGAGCCTATTGGAAATTTAATTCATTTATCAATATTTTTCTGCATAATGAACATAATATTGTTCTTGTGCCATAACGAAGTCAACATTAGAGTCATAATTAGAGATTATACAATACTATGATTAACTATGATAAAATTTCACAACCATCAACTCCATCCATACTAACACAATATATACAATGTGTGAGTATATTAATATCTTCAGGGTGACAATGATAAAATCCCCATATTTAAACCCCAGCTCTCTCCAACGGTGCAACTCTCAAAGTTACCGGTCATATGGTATCCTAGCTGGCAGCGTACGAACCTGAAATTGTTAAAATATAAACCGTAAGAATTAAGCTTAGTGAGGTACTCCTTTCCTACAATGAAATAACAATTCTATATCAAATATGTGGATATAAAATTCGAACAATCCTGCCCATTGGCAATAAGAAATCCTGGATCATAAGATCCAAATAATTCTGCCCATTGGCAATAACAAATACTGGAACATAAGTTCCAACAAATCCTTGTCATAAGACAAATAAAATCATTGGATCTTTGTCCAATTCCAATCCTGGATCATAAGACCCAAACAAATTCTGGATATTTGAATATTCAAACAAATCCTGAATACCGAAGTATTCAAAGCAATCCTAGATCATAAGACCCAAACAAATCCTGCTCTTAGAGCTATATGTAACAACCCGCCCTTTTGGAGACACTTAAATCCCACATTTGGGTATAAATTGGAATTTGGAGAATTTCTCCAAATAGTAATTTTTGGGATTTTCGAGGATTAAATGATTTTCGAAGGATGTTGTGATTATTTTTTGGACTATATAGGTCAAAATATTTTAATTATATGTCGCCCTTGAGTAAAGCGACACGAGGTAAGATTTTTAATTGGAAAACTCGCATTTATTTATTTTGGGTTGGAATTGTGATTTACGGTCAAATACCTCGGATGGAAATTTCGATTGCGCCATGAGTCTCAAAATGTCTGAGATAATCGAAAAAGAGTGTCCGATTATCAAAATTGAGTTTCGAGTAATTTTAGATGTAAAAGTAACTCGTAATTGGGTAAACGAGTCGTTTTGGGGTTTTAAGGATTTAAACCCTTTTTCTTTCTTTATAAAGAGGGAGAGAGGGAGAGAATAGAAAGAAAAGAGAGAAAAGAGAGAGAAGAGAGAGAGGAAGGAGAAAGAGGAGGAGAAAATGGAGATTCGGGCCAAACTCCGTCGGATTCGACTCGGGGTCGTCGGATTTTATCCACGAGGCAAGTGTTTACTTGCTTTATTTACGTTTTGCATAAATATCTCATACCGTAGTTTGGTATAAACAAACCCTAAATATTTTGGGTTGGGTTTTCGTGGATAAAACGGGTTTTTGGGAGTTAAAACAAATAAACCCCTAAAAATTTCATATTTGGAGAAACTTATAAATTAATCGAAATAAATTGGTGGTTTAGGGTTCTAGGACGTTTAGAACCCTTAAAATATGTATATTTGTAGTTGGTTGAGGTTGTAGGACGTTGGGTGAGGCGACAAAAGCTTGGGAGAAGCTTTAATGGCCGAAACCGTCTCGGAGAAGACGATGAATACTAACCCGTGACTTTAGGGGGCCATTTTGGCCAGGAAAAGAATTGATTTAGCTCTCGGCCAAAACACGAAAGTTGTAGATCTTTTCGATACGGTCGCGTGGGAACCAACCGCATGTTTTTCTGATTTTTCTACGATTTGATATAATTTTTACAAGATGGCAGCTCCGGGTTGAAATCATCAACTCGGAAATCAAATCGGGAATTGGAAAAATACGGCTAGAATTAATCGTGTAGATGTGTGCGATTATTTTTGATGTAGTTTAGAAACCCTGTTAATGAATTTGGGTTGTTGGATAATGGATTTGAAGAATTTAGTTTTGGGGACCTCGTGTGACCGGTCGACCGCGCCCCTAAGGCCGGTCGACCGCGTCAAGGAGAAAGGGCCTACTGCTTTATTTCGTAGGCTTATTTGCAACCCGCGGTCGACCGGTGCCCTGTTTTCAGCCCAGTATTTTGGATATTAGTATTACTTCTCCTCTTTGAGTTTAAAGTTTAAGGACCTTCTAAATTAGAGTATTATAGAGGGTTATGTCCTAAAGGACTTGGTGAATTGGGAATATATATATATATATATATATGTAAATTCACTTAGAGTGAATTAGTATATTTGGGGATATCCGCTAAATCCGTAGATGGGATTAAGGTATGTATTACTTATTAAAGTAAGAAAATACTTTGGGTTTAGTATCATGCGTATATGAAATCACAATTATGATTCTTTGAGAGAATCCTTGGGATTAATGGTCATCACTATATGTAATTGGAAAATATGGCCATTATATATATATTCTAGGAGGAATATATGGTATATGTATATACTATGTGATTAAAGTATATATATATGATATGATGTAAATGATTTTGAAAATATAAGTATGAATATTTTCAAAATGGAATGATAAATGATTTTCATAATTGATAAATTATGGTTACACACCTCCCTAAATCGCTATCATAAGGGAAGTTGCGCGCGTTGTGGTGAAGCCACCTGGATATTGAGCAGGGCGGATATAGTCTCTAGGCCATATGGGCGATTATATATGTTTACTGCGCTGTTTAGGTGATTCTGGGTGTCGTCATGACTATCCCGCAGGCATATGGCCACTTCTCGATGTTTGGTAGGTTCCCAGGTTGTCTGATATGATAGGCCCTGGAAGATGATAGCCATTTAGGGGCGCATCCAGTGGGGAAACCCGGAGGGACAGTCTTAGTTTTGTTAAAGAAATTCATGATAATGGATTGACTTTAATTACATTTCCCGGATATAGGAAGGGAAATGGGTTAACGGTTTGGCTTCGGTAACACTCCCGGATGGAAGAAGGGATGTGGAAGCATATGATTTGATCAAAGCATTTTCATGATAATGAAAATGGCTTTGGGTACATTTCCTGAGTATAAAAAGGGAAATGGGATATTTTAAAACGGAAAAGCATTTTTTATGATAATAAAATTGGCTTTTTAAAAGTATATGATATGGTAAAGCAATTCATGCTAATGAATTGGCTTTTAAATACATTTCCTGGATATGAGAAGGGAAATGGAAGGTTTTGATATGAGTATAAAATACACCTCAGTCCGGGAGGCAGATCCGGATGAGTATTATAAAGATGATATTATGTAAACCTCAGTCCGGGAGATATTATCCGGGCGTACATTGTAGATGTATATATATATCTATGTATTTATACATTTGTGCGTGCTACGGGCCTAATGGATCTCTACCATTAACCCTGCCAAGTAGTAGTGTATCGAGGGGGGGGTTCCTTGTTTGGATTTCGCTTTGCGAGCACCCCACGCACGAACTTAGTGCAGTGTTGAGAATGGAGAGAAGTTTAGCCCTTAGCACTTGGACTATCTACGGTAGATAGTAGTTGGGTGATAGTCCAGTTTAATAGGGTAGCTTGACTAGGATGTTTAGAGGGATGCGCTAAGAGTGCACTATTAGAAGAGAGGTGAGGGGTATCTCATGGGAGTGCGATACCAAACTTAAATATGAGATAAAACTATTTTTTCTAAAAATAAAGCATTTATGCACTTGCAAAATATTTTCAAATTCGGGCTCTGACCCGTTTATCTACTTTCCTTTCTTGCTATATATTATATATATATATATATATATATATATAGGTGTCTAGACACAGGGATGCGTGAATGGCACTTCTTTCGAGTCAGATGTCAGTTGCAGCAGCTGTGGATGCGTGCAGGTTTTTGATAGCCGCTTCCATTCTTGTACCCTAAATAGGAGGTACTGTATAACATTCGAGACAATGGCTCAATTGCATTTAGTTACTCTTTCAGCACAACATTCGATATGGTTATATAATTTGAACCGAGTGTTCGATTATTTTAATTTATTTCATTTTCATTTCAGTTTCATTTACGCATTAACTATGTGGATGTTTTAATTATCTTTGTTTAAAAAGAGTAGTTAAGTAAAAGTTTTTAACGCTCGCCTAATAGGATATTAGTAACTAAATGGATTTTCTACAGTGATGCTAAGAATGATCCATATGTGACTCCTGTTTTAATTTGATATAGGAGTGATCGCCCGGTATCCCGTTAGGCGGGCTGTTACACTATATTCATATATCTGCATATATGAGACAATCATAAGAACACTCACCTTTAAAATTTAACAAGCTTTTCCTTCTCCTTTACCTGGCCCTTGTTCAGCCGATTCTTCTTCTCTTCCTATCATTCTTAAAATATTAGTATCATCATAAGAATATTAACAATTCAAAGAACAACTTCAACATAACTCAATTCATGAGCATCATATGATTCAATTCAAATCATTCATCATAAATGAAGTCCCATCTAGACTCAAGTAATGACATCTAATATATTCAAACTATAGCCCAAACCTACTTTAATTCTTCTTGGTAATACAATCCTTATCATATTAGGTTTCCAACACAAAATATGACACATCATTCCAAGTTTCCTAGGGCAAGATATACCCATTTCTTTACAACATAGCAACTCTGCCCTATTGGTTCCTCTATCATTTAGTCATCTTCCAAGAATTTTCATAATTTTTATACATCATAACTTTCTATGATATTTCACCCAATCTCATAAAACATATTGAATAATACAAGGTTAAAATTTCATAATTTTCAGAGTTAATTTGCTATGTCAAGCAAAACATCAAACATATGGTATGCATATTTACTCTTTTGGGACAGATTTCATATCCGAACTTCAAACCATCACTCAAGATTCATTTCTTTGTATTTTTACTTGATTTTCGGATATGATATACATATATGAGTATATTTTAAGATCCAATTGTAATCAATCAATTTCAGTAAGTGTACGAAAAGATATGATAGTTTGAATACACAAGGTTTCTAAACAAAGCAATTTCAAGGGTTTACACATTCAAGTTTGCTTAAGCATGAATCTACCCATGAGTACACATCAAGACATGGAATTTTAGTAAATAAATGATTATTTCTATCATTTAAATCATCCATACAAAAAAATAAAACAATATTTATGGATGGAATTACCTTAGGGGCTTTTATGTAATTTTCTATGAATTTTTCTTCAATTTCTCCTCACAGTTTCTTCCTAAACTTCAAAACTCTCTTTACTTAGGTTAAAACTCTTCCAAGGCTGAAATACGCTTACAGAAGAGCTTAATTAAAGGGTTATAAGTCGGCATAAGGTCACCCCCCCTTGGTCTAATCAAAATATAACATGTGGCATCATATAAAACAAAATATCATTTAAGGCTAAATGACTACTTTACCCCATGTTCGTAAAAAGACAATATCTTCCTACTCGAATGTCCATTTGATGAACCGGTTGTTGTGTTACAAACCTAACTCATATATATACAAACATCTAGTTTTCACCTCAAGTCAATTGTTATGTCATAAAGGTCAAATTAGTCTTAAATATGACGATTCCTACCGAAAACTTCAAAAATTCACTTTTTTAACTAATTCAATACTTCAGGCTTTATGAAGGTAGGATTAGACTAAACATAATGAATTAACATTATATATACAAATAACATATTATCCATATCACACAAGCTAATCATGATTTAAATATAATTTATGATAATTATATTCGGGTTGTCACAATTCTTTCCCTATTAGGAAATTTCGTCCCTGAAATTGACATACCTTGGTTGTCCGAATCAAACAAATACGGATAATGCATCTTCATGATATCCTCACTTTCCCATGTAGATTATTCCATGGAATGCCTTCTCCACATAACTTTCACAAGTGGGATTACTTTTGATCTCAATATTTGTTCTTTCCTATCGACGATTGCAAGTGGTTCTTCCACATAGCTCGAATCTTCTTTCAATGCAATAGGTTATTCCACCAATACATGTGAAGGATCCGCTACATACTTTATCTACATAGAAACATGGAAGACATCATGTAATCGAGCTAACTCCGGTGGTAATGCTAGCTTGTAGGAAACCATCCCAACTTTCTCAAGAATTTCATAAGGTCCAATGTAGCGTGGACTTAATTTACCTTTCTTTCCAAACCTCATAACTCCTTTCCATGGCGATATTCGAAGAAACACGTAATCCCCCTTCTGAAATTCTAAATCTTTCCGTCGATTATCCGCATAACTTTTCTGTCTGCTTTGAGCCGTTCTCATTCTATCTTGAATAATCTTCACTTTTACAGTGGTAACTTCAACCAACTCTGGACCCTCTATCTTCCTTTCATCAACTTCACCCCAGCATACGGATGTACGACGCCGTCTACCATACAACGCTTCATATGGTGCCATACCAATAGTAGATTGAAAACTATTGTTATATGAAAATTATATCAAAGGAAAATATTCATCCCAATTTCCTTTAAAATCAAGCACAGAAGATCTAAGCATATCTTCCAAAATCTGTATTGTCCTTTTAGACGGCCCATCTGTCTGAGGATGAATATCCGTACTAAACTTCAAGTTAGTACCCATAGCACACTGCAAGTTATCCCAAAATCTGGATGTAAAAGTAGGGTTCCTATCCGAAACAATAGATACCCGTGTTCCATGCAATCGAATAATCAAATTAATATACAATCTAGCATACCTATCAACTGTATACGTAGTCTTGACTGCTAGAAAATGAGCGGACTTGGTCAATCTGTCCACCACTTCCCAAATTGAATCTGACAAAGTTCTTATGCACTATCCGTATTTGGGAGCATTATAATTGAGATCCAAGGTCCACCACTACCCACATTGGAATTAACATTATAATTGAAATTCCAATGTGGGTAATAGTGGACAGATTCAATGAATTTGGCATACCTTAGATCATATTGAAATTCCAATGAAATTTGGGAGCATTATAATTGAGATCCAAGGTCCTTTTATAGAGCTTTCCAGGATGTTGGAAGGTCAAACGACGTAGTTTGGACAGGAAAGGCAAAACCCTAAATTCAGAAAATAAGGACTAGAGTGCACGTATCCATGGTCGTGATATAAATAGTCGTGATCATAGTCTTATATGCTTCTACCGGGTATCATGAAGGGAAGGGCCAAAGTTTTATTTTATTTGGACTTTCTCCCCCTAGAATCCTAACTTGTGATGGAATCTTCTCGAGTGAGTTTTTGTAACCCAAAAGGACTCAACTCAGGGAAGAATCATTGGTCATGATGGAAAGGGAATTTTTTTTTCTTCTTGATATAACTTTTTGTGATTGTGTTTCATTATATGTATGTCATATTTTAATTAATTGTTGCGTAATTTTGTGTGGTAATTAATTAATTAATTAAGGACCCATAATTTACGAACAACATGGATTTATTATAAGAGCGGCCTATATTATAATTTTTTAATTTTTTAATAAATATAATTTAATCAAGTAGTTAATTAAAAGTATCAAATAAATTATCATCTTCGAATTTTGTTTTAATTAATAATTGTGTTTTTAAGAACTAAAAAAGATGGACCAAATAATTTAATATGTAGAAGTAGTTGGAAAATTACCCTTGATTTAATTGAGGTGTTTAGAATTGAATAATATTTTTCATAATAGCCTCAAGTTTAAAATATTAAGTGGGAGATGGGTTTCAACTTAAACCCCATGGTATTTATCGGTGTTTTAAGAATGTGATGTCATTAGTTCCTCGCGTTAGCTTTGCCTTTCCACCCTAATGGAGGAAACTGATCACGGCATCCGGTATTCTTATAACTCCTAAGTTATAATTTTTTGAAGTTGAGTGTGAGTGCGTATTATCCTCCCAACGAAAAAGTTATACTCGAGCAAATTCAATTTCGAGGACGGCGCTGATAGTATACAATTAAACATAATTAATGATATCCTCCTCAACGGAGTTAGTAACATTTATTAAAACACGTCATTAATTTAATTATATTGGATAGAAGTTTCCTAAATTGTCCAGATAACATAGTTAAATGATGAAAATTTTGTCTAGTTTAGGGTGAGGTGATTTAAGCTCCCAATGAGAAATCTCATATAATACCCCGTAATTTTGAGGGCTTTATTTATGAATATGGTTTATAATTTTAATAATATTATTATTATAATAATTGGGATATTGATATTATATTTATTTTTATTTGAAATGAATTGAATATTTAAATTCAAATTTAATTGACTTTTGGACATTTTGTAATGGTTTAAATATGCAAAGTTAATAATTTTGAATTAAAGGGCAATATAGTAATATGCGTTAACTTAGGCTCTAAGCTATGGTTTGATAGAGAGACTATATAAGGAATATTATGGGTGATTATAAGGAAAGGGAGATGAAAAAGAGAGGCAAAAAAACGAAATCCAAAGAGCTAAAAACTAGTGGAATGAGAAGACCCAATTTGGAATGTTTAGATCTTCTTTTTGAGTGCATTCAGACGAGATTTGAGAAAAATCCAAAGCACATACCTGACTCAATTTTTCGTCTAAAATCCAAATTTGAAGTCGGATTGGTGATTCAAATAATTTTTGGATCTAATTTTTTTGGATTTTAAAAATAGGACTATTTGAGGTTATCTCGTGTCGGGGCTAGAACATGATTTGATTATTTTCGCGAGAGGAACGTGATGGTGCGATCAAATTTTGAGGCTAATTTTTATATGACGATTCATGCGATGATTTTGAGGTATAGGGTTTTACACAATATGCTCTTTAAATCTCTCGAGAGTTATTCCGTTGATTTCATGTTTAATTGAACTCATATTTGAATTGTTAAATTCTTGGAAATCTAGAAAAATAATTGTTGAAATTATTTTGATTCATGTGGTATCATTATATTGTTGTTGTTGAGCACGTTTTCATGAGATTTTAATATGGCACGGACGTTGGGCACCCACCAAAATTCCTGCTTCCCAGGGCTATGTCTTGATAAAGCATATGCGGATGGGGTGAGGCCTGGTGAACCGGTTAATGTGTTGTTAAGAAATTTATTGATAAAATTCTATTGAGATTTGCATTTGATTTGAATATTCGTACTCGTGTTGTTACATTTTATTCATCGCTAACATATAATTGTTGAGCATCTTTCCTGTCGTATTATGTACTTCCCCATTTTTTCTTTAGTTGGCAGGTTAGCGTGGTTTGGGATGCTATGGACCGATTGGGATGATATTAGCGTAGATTATTATGGGAAGAATATTCGAGAATACAAGAGAGAAGACTTGTATTTATTTTGATGTATAGAGAATTGGAGATGTATTTTATTTCGAGATAGATAGTTATTTTATTTCGAGAGACTTATTGTATTTATTTGAAGAAATTTGAGATTAGTGTTTGTGGATTTGGTTAGTTTTATCGATAGTGGCGCTCCATTTTCTCTCCCCGGGCGGGCGGGGTGTTACATCTCACAACACAAGGGAACTTGGATGCTCGACATGATTAGTTTTAATTGGTGTTTGAGGTATGCCAAATTTAATCAAAATATGAGTATCATATATTTATTTGGAAATTAATTTTTTCAATGATGATTCTAAGTTCTAAAAAATAAGCTCAACTTTTCACCCCTGGTTTTAGTCTTAAAAGTAAAACATTTTAATTTGAATATATTTCAAGGACTCAATACGTAATTGGATATTGGTATAGCTATGGAGGAAGATAAACTTATTTAATCCACGATTCTAATTCATACTTCAAAATGGTGATGTGAATGATTCCTCGTGTGAGCTTCGTCTTCCTTCCCCAACAGAGGTATATCTAGTTAGGATTTGTTCCACGGCTTTTTTCTTGTATCTTACGTTTCTGCTTGCTTGTAAAATCCTTGCCTTATTATATTATTAATGAAAGAATTTTCCAACAACCTGACTTCTTTCTTTACTATTTGCTAAGATATGTCCTTTTTATTCTTGTAGCCTTCCTTTGGAAACCTCATTTGCTTGTAACTTAGATTCTATCCTTGGTCATGGGGCTAGTGTTCAAGCTCGACATGCCTTTATTTCTGTTCATAAGGCTCTAAAAAGATGAACAGTGGCTATGAGGAGCAGTCTACCTTAGTGTCTATGGTGAAAGATGATGTGAAGGACCTTAGGGACGTTGGCACACTCATACAAGATGAGGTGAATTATCAAAGGGGTTAGCTCTACGAGTCCAAAATTGCGGGTGACGCTAGCTCTAGTTTCTAGATTGAAAATGATTCGCTCAAGAAGAAGATTCCTGAGGACGAGGAAGACCTTAAGAGAGAGGTAGTCATGAATATGGAACTAAGTCGTGATATAATTAAACTTCATTATCTCTTCAAAATGGGTCCCCGTGCGTCGTGGGTTGCTGGTTACGATGAAGGGTGGATGGACACCCCCATTAAGTTAGACCAGGTAAAGTATCTAGCCTATAAGCATGGTTGGTTAAATGCTTTGGGGGTCCTAAAAGTCCCAAATGACTCTGAACTTTGGTACTGGTACTAAGATGATTATTCGGCGTACTGTTACCCTCCTTTTCGAAATGTGAGGAGTTGGCTTCCTGATCAAGGGTGAAAAGTAGCATCGCGTCAGAATGCTAATCGTTGTTTTCTGTTCACCGCCTCAATACAAAAAAAACCTAAATTACGACTACACTTGCGATACAAGTATAGCGGTAAGTCGGGTATCGAAAATCCACAGAGATGAGTTGCTAGAATTTATAGGATTTAATACTCCTAAAATAAAAGTGTAAAAGGTGATAGGTTGGAAATAAAGAAAAGGGAAAAATTAAGAAGTTAAATCTAAACTAGAATTAATAAAACGAGAGTCGTGATCGTGTTCCCACCATGGGCTAAACAACTAATAATTAGAATTTCGGTTCGAAAATATTTAATCGAGCATTTTCAATTAAATATAAACATCACACAATAAGGAATTTAACCCAAAGTTGTGAGATTAAACATTTAATCAAAAATGGTCACACGCGGATTAAATTCGGATTATCGCTATAAACACTAACATTGCGTGACAAAGAAAGTTAAACGCATAATAATCCGACTTTAATACCCGAGGTTTCAATTAAATGCAATTTTCCCCAAAACCTAACTTTCGGAGCTCGACGCCCATTAATGGCGAAAACGCAATCCCAACCCGTAAAACTACTCACTACACATGATTAAACTAAGTAAAACAACAAATTAACAAAATCAAACAAGAATTAACAAACTATAACTAACTATCTAAGCAATAAAAGTAACTACAAAGCAAGAAATCAAGTAAATAAGCATTAAACAAAGGAAAGTGACAATGAATAGTAATGTACTTACGTAAATGGGATGACCCCAAAGGGAAAGGAGGAGAGGGAAGCTCCAACAAAAATCCCCAAAGTTCTCTAACCTAAAATGAAATATATATCCAAAGAAAATCCCCTAACACTCTATTTATACCCCAAAACAAACCTCAAACAAAACCAAGCCAAAAAATCCAAAATAAGTCAATTTTCGTCCATATCTGATGGGATCGGTCGACCTCTGTTTTGGTAATGGTCGACTGCACTTTTGGAATTTGCCTTGGGCTGGAGACAACCCCCTTTTCCCTCCGAACTAATTTTGACGCGTTGCACGGAAATGGCCATAACTCCCTTATACGGAATCGAAATGATGCGTGGTCAGAATTGACGAGAAGCTAATTCAATTATCTACCTGATTATGTTTTGAAACCCTCCAAATTATGCAGTATGAAATTACCAAAATACCCTTGAAGTAGCAGAAAATATCGAAACCTTTCAAAAATGGGCATAACTTCCACATACGGAGTCAGAATGACGCATGGTCAGTGGCCACAGAAAGATAATTTGATGATCTACAAGTTGGTAACTTCATTCCATAAAAAATAGTGGGTTTGAAAAGACCAAATTTCCCTTGAAGTAGAATTCGATGATGAAACTTTTCCGAAATGCAATCGAACCTCACTTTTAGCGTTCCAATACCTACAAAAGCACAATTAACCCCTGCAAAACATATATATGTCCAAATCCGAGGTTGTCTGGTTAATGAGCATAAATATAGACATTAAGAACGTGAAAGTGCTAGAATTCATAAAGATAAAGGGCACAAATATGCAATATTCGTGATGTATCACACCCCCTAACTTAGACATTGCTAGTCCCTAGTGATGAAACAAACAAAACCAGTCCACAGTAGGAAATACAAAATGTATATATGCATCGAAATATAATTGCCACTTTCGTAGGGAACACGATTGCATTTAGCATATGCAATAAGCCTTTAAACCCCGAGGTTACCCTAGTGGGCGAGTGTCGTCTCGTGAGGGTTTTTCTGGGATGATACCCACAAACATCATATAGTTTTCTCAAAATATGCCCAGACCAACATACGACAAGCCCAACAAAAGCGAAAAATATTTCATATGCATTATTAGCAAAATGAATGAATTCACACAAAAGTCTGAATCATTAACATTATAGAATGCACCTCATAGAATTGAAACCTTAAAATGTGGGAGGGGAGCGAGCACATGCAAAGTGTGATTTGGTTAAAAACTTATATAAACCGGATAAACATTAAAGCAAGCATATATTCAATCCTCATGGGAATTACACTCATCAAGTGAATTCACTCGAAACAGGGAGCTAACACACGGGACATGCGGGCATAAGGAGTAAATGTAAATGGAAACTAGGCCGTACATGTGTCACAGATGAAGAATGCTATATATAAAATGAAAAATGTAATCTCAATGACAGGATACCACTCATTAAAGGAGGTGAAATGCATTTTCACAGATTATCAAAACTATTACGACTTTTAAATTAAATACACTTTAAGATCACATAGGACTTTATAGGCTAAGCTAGGGTATGAAATGAAAGGAATTTATGTACGGATTCAAAGTGTTCGGGATGAAAACTCGGGATAATGGGAAAATGCGGGCAATATCAAAATTGGAAAACAAGTTTCAAAAAGGCATTAGATATATCATCAGGGAGAGTAATCAAAGCTTATTGAACTATATACAACATTTACAAACTTCTCTTTCTTTTTCTTTTCTTTTTATTCTCATTTTCTCTTTTGTTTTCTTTTGCTTTTTGCTTTCTCTTCTTCTTCTCATTTTTCACTACTTTCTTTCTTTTTACTTTTCAAACTCTCATATGCCTAAATTGCAACCGACATCATGACAACATCATTCAATCCCAAGTAACAAACCAAACAAACATATGGAAAGTGTATGTATGGTTTAAAACTCCAATTTGGAGTTGGTTATGGGATTTGGGTTATGAAACGAAAGGTTATATTTAGGCGAAAAGGGGTTAACGAGGGTAAACATATAAGGGTGAGGTCAAGGCTAATATGGGAGATAAAACAAAGAGGGCCTATGATCATTTTCAAAAGTTTACGCAATTCTCGAGTCAAAATAATATATGAAAATCATGATCAAGTAACACATTTCAAGTATGAACTCAATTAATGAACGATCAAATGAAAGAATAGAGAGATTACCAACGAATTCAATGTTTTCAATGAGAAAAGAATAGTGTATACACTCACAAACGAATAAGGTACAAAGCTTACTCAGTGTAAGTATATACAATGCAACAAAAGATTATCGAGTTATAAAAATCTTAAACCAAATCAATAGAACAATAAAAGTCCATGTGCTCATGGGATTAAATTTTAATTCATGAAGTTATTCATAATATCAATAAGTGAGACTAAAGTCTAATAACTTCTAAAATCGAGAGCATGCATCATTGGGCTATCTATTGGATCGGGAAATTATTGAAATTTATCACCGGAAACAAAGGCAAAAAGCCCAAAAAAGGAGAAAAAGAAAGAAAATCTTATTGAAATTTTCAATTTTTCTAAGAAAAGCATACTAAGCAACTAATGTGAGCAAAAATATGGACTGAATAAAGAAATGGATAAAATATCCCACACGCCCTAATTTAAAACTTGGCATTGTCCTCAATGTAAATTAAGAACCAAGTCAAAGAGAGGAAAAGTGCGATATTACCCAAAATTGGAGCGATCACCATAAGAACAAGTCTAAAGAATCTACAAAACAAGTTAGTACCGAGCATAGCAAAAACAAATAACAAAAAGTTAACTAATTACACTAGACAAAATTAAAAAGGAAAGAAAAATAAGAAAAAAGAAAGAATAAAAATCTAACTATATACAACCTACTATTTAGGCTTCACACTAACTGTACACTAGAAGTCTAAATAGCTGAGGGTCCACCGTGAAAATGATTTGACTTTGGAGGATAATCGGTGTACCCTCACATACAAGCATGCCTTCCAAAAAATATGAATTCCGTTTGAACAACAGAAGGCATGTGTAAGGCGTAAGAAAGGAACCGTCGCCAATTAAAATTTTTGGAGGGACGATGGGGGGTTTGAATTGAATTGGTGACAAAAACAAGTGGGGACCGAGAAAATCCGAATATCCTCCCAAGGATTTTGAAATTGGAATGGGAGTCGACGCACACGAAGGCAAAGATGCGATCATGGAAGGAGACTCGAGAAAGTACTCCTCATCGGCGAAAAGGTTTAAAACATTAAAGTTTGAAACCGAATCATCGGTTACTTGAGACGGTGGGATAATAAAGAATGAAAATGGGGATGAAACAAATTCAAACTCATGAGATGAATCATCATCGCATGAAGATTGAGTTTCGAATGAAAAAATATCATTTTCAATGAAATGTTCTTCTTTGGGGGCCAAAGAAGAAATCATTTCATTGCAAATAGATATTACATCATTATCATAATCACTTTCAATATCTATTACGAGATGGGCAAAGTCAATAATGGTTTGTTTCAAAGTAGGCACAAGTACCTCATTTGGTTCAAAACATTCTTCGACCTCGAAAGTCTCGGAAGCAAAATTGTCGTCGGACTCAAAATATAAATCCAATTCATGTTCCCACGAACGATTTTCTTCCCGATAACGATTTTCAATTTTCTCATTTTCATACATACGCAAACCCTCACTGAAAGTCATAGGTCGAGGTGCGGATGCAAGAAAATGGAAACTTTGAAAATTACAATCGGACTTAAACGAAAACTCATTATTATAGGAATTTTGAAAACTATTCGAATTCGTTTCAAAATTCCTATTATAAGGAGGCAAAGGCCCAAAATCATTATCATCATCATCGAAATTCCAATAACCCAAATTTTGACTTTGGTTATACTCGCCCAAAGTAATATGTGATTTTGCAAATTTTTGGGATTCTAAGTATTGACCAAAAGTCATAGGCTTGTGAGAATTTTGAGAATTATAAGAATGATTATCGAAAGAATTGGAATAAGACAAGCTTACCCCAAAAATGGCTCGAAATGGAAAATTCCACAAAGTAAGTGCGCGCGGAAAATTCAAGCGTTTCTAAGTTCTCAAATGTGGAAGTCCTGCAAAATATTAGCAGATAATAAAAATAGAAAGAAAATACTATGAAATTCTAAATCAAATAAAGTCTAAAGCAAACTCATCCCCGGCAATGGCGCCATTTTGATAAGGGTGAAAAGTAGCGTCGCGTCAGAACGCTAATTGTTGTTTTCTGTTCACCGCCTCAATACAAAAAACCTAAATTACGATTGCACTTGCGATACAAGTAAAGAGGTAAGTCGGGTATCAAAAATCCACAGAGACGAGTTGCTAGAATTTATAGGATTTAATACTCCTAAAATAAAAGTGTAAAAGGTGATAGGTTGGAAATAAAGAAAAGGGAAAAATTAAGAAGTTAAGTCTAAACTAGAATTAATAAAACGAGAGTCGGGATCGTGTCCCCACCATGGGCTAAACAACTAATAATTAGAATTTCGGTTCGAAAACCTTTAATCGAGCATTTGCAATTAAGTATAAACATCACACAATAAGGAATTTAACCCAAAGTTGCGAGATTAAACATTTAATCAAAAGTGGTCACACGCGGATTAAATTTGGATTATCGTTATAAACACTAACATTGCGTGACAAAGAAAGTCAAATGCATAATAATCCGACTTTAATACCCGAGGTTTCAATTAAATGCAATTTTTCCCAAAACCTAACTTTTGGAGCTCGACGCCCATTAATGGCGAAAACGCAATCCCAACCCGTAAACTACTCACTACACATGATTAAACAAAGTAAAACAACTAATTAACAAAAGAAAACAAGAATTAACAAACTATAACTAACTATCTAAGCAATAAACGTAACTACAAAGCAAGAAATCAAGTAAATAAGCATTAAACAAAGGAAAGTGACAATGAATAGTAATGTACTTACATAAATGGGATGAACCCAAGGAGAAAGGAGGAGAGGGAATCTCCAACAAAAATCCCCAAAGTTCTCTAACCTAAAATGAAATATATATATCCAAAGAAAATCCCCTAACACTCTATTTATACCCCAAAACAAACCCCAAACAAAACCAAGACAAAAAAACCCAAAATAAGTCAATTTTCATCCATATCTGAACGGACCGGTCGACATCTATTTTGGGACCGATCGACCGCACTTTTGGGATTTGCCTTGGGCTGGAGACAACCCCCTTTTCCCTTCGAACCAATTTTGACGCGTTGCACAAAAATGGCCATAACTCCCTCATACAGAATCAAAATGATGCGTGGTAGGAACCGACGCGAAGCTAATTCAATTCTCGACATGATTATATTTTTAAACCCTCCAAATTATGTAGTATGAAATTACCAAAATGCCCTTGAAGTAGCAAAAAATATGAAAACATTTCGAAAATGGACATTACTTCCACATACGGAGTCATAATGACACACGGTCAGTGGCCACAGAAAGATAATTTGATGATCTACATGTTGGTAACTTTATTCCATAAAAAATAGTGGGTTTGAAAAGTTCAAATTGCCCTTGAAGTAGTATTCGATGATGAAACTTCTCCGAAATGCAACCGAACCTCACTTTTAGCGTTCCAATACCTACAAAAGCACAATTAACCCCTGCAAAACATATATATGTCCAAATCTGAGGTTGTCTGGTTAACGAGCATAAATATAGACATTAAGAACGTGAAAGTGCTAGAATGCATAAAGATAAAGGGCGCAAATAGGCAATATTCGTGATGTATCAGTTCCCATAGATGTTGTTCCCGATCAACTGGCCAAGAGCTACTTCACATCTCATGATTTAATAATGAGTTCTGACCAAACCTCAAAGATAGCTGAAGACAATCTTTTATCGTGTAAGGGCATTTTTTTTATTGGTCAATAGCTTAGGCTTACATAGATTTTGGTGTATCCTGTTACACTTCAACTCAAGTCGTCACAAAGAACTGAATCTCCAACATCTCCAAGTTTAATGGTTCTTCGCTTTATGAAGGTATAAAGCTTTTAGGAATTTAAATTTATTCATTAAATTTATTTTGGGACATTTTATTCTTATTAAATCTAAAACGAGATTTTTTGTTTAAATCAAGGCATTTTTCATGATTAAAAATTTTCGCAATTCGTTTGTCTCGTTTAAAAGAGAAGGCATTCTCGCTCAAACGATATGTCAAGTCGTTCGAAGGTCATTAGATATCTTTATCTAATGAGGACGTACTACTTGGTATCATTTCAAGGTTGTTTAAAGATTGTTCAAACGATATGGAAAAGTCATTCGAACGAGATCCATTTTCTTTAGAACGAACGAATATTTTCGTTCAAACGAGCCTCATTTTTGCTCGAACCAGTTTCCGCCTCAATATTTGTGTTTGCCTTATAAATAACTATTTCGTGTTTATTTTTGTCAAGAATTTTTCCAGAACGATTTCATCATACACTTTGCATAAGTTTTTAACCTTTTGAGTTTAGAGAACTCTTTTAATTCACAAAACACATCTCCAAAATATATTTGTGTGAATCAGTTTAAACCCTAGATAGTTTTTTATCCTTGCATACACTACTATTGTTGAGAGATCATCTTCACTGCTGGTCATTGTGATTCTCGAAGGGATCATTGCTGAAGACAAAGGTTGGTCGATGGATACCGAGGGTGGAAGACCTCATGTTGACTTCTTGGAGACAAGTAGTATTCTTTAGAGATTTGCAGAGACTAGAGTGTTATACTTGTGGTTGATATCAAGTAGTATTAAAAGTTGGCTGTCTTGTAATATTTCTAAAGTGCTGAGTAAAGGTTTTTCCCGTAAGAGATTTTTCCTTAAAGTTTGTCTTTGTTGATTGCATGATTTACTTTATCTATTTTATCACCTATAGCTCACTCTCATGTCGGGATGACCACTTGCCGAGCGTGATAACCCTCTTATCATTATTATTTTGTGTTATATTTATGAATGTTGTGAAATAACACAAGTGTTCGTACAATTCCATACTTGGCACTTTTCTATTTTGTTATGCTAAGCACGCATTTATTGTTTGTCTTACCTTTTACATTTTGTCGTCACACTACCTTAGGAATAAAGTAGACTCTGGAAAAAATGCACCTGGTTTTAGAGCCATCCACCAGTTCAAAAATTTTACCCGGCTAAGGTCGGGTTCACTTAGTGCCTAGGGATCCCCCTTATATCTTTTGCTTGCCTAGAAAATTCATGACATTTTTTTGTTTTTCATGATGAAGACCGTGAAACCTTGAGGTTTAATTGTAATCAAACCAAGGTAGTGATCAATGTTTGACCATTAACAAAAGTGTAATTCTGCCACTTTGGAACAATGTTAAATAGCTAAATGAACCATTCGGGCTGGTACTTTATTAGAAAAACTTTAACAAACTGCGAGCAACATAAGTTTTGAAATTAAAATTGTGAAAACTAATTAGACTAAAAATAACTAATCCAAATAAAATTTAAAAGTAAAACATCTTCAAGTCGACTGCATTCAATGCCCTTAGTATCTCACTGCCCTCCATTATTTCTAAATAGTAGGCTCCTTGTAGATCATCTTTGATGACTTTGAACGGTTCCTCCAATTTGGCCCCAACTTACAATCTGAAGATTTTTTTAGCACTATCCAGGATTTTTTTGAGGACGCAATCGTCAACCTAAAATTTTCTCAGATGCCTAGCTAACTGTTGTTGGTATGAGGCCAGTTTTATCGTGGCATGTTCTCTTTCCTCATAGATAGGTCAAGTTCAGTCCTCACGTCTTCTTTATTCTAGCCATGCTCGGTAATGGTGGTTTTCATGGTTGGTAGACCAGCTTGCAAGGGAGTAACATCTTCCATCCCATAAGTTAGAGCGAAGGGTGCTCCCCCAGTAGGTCTTCTGGGCGTAGTACGATATGCCCATAGGATATGAGGAAGCTCATCTGCCCAACATCATTTTGACTTTTTTAATTTATTCTTCATGCCGTCGAGCATCATTTTGTTGGAAGCCTCAGCTCACCCATTGCTCTGAGGATAGGCCACGGAGCTGAAGTGATGCTTGATGCTATGGCTATCCCGAAAAACTTAGAATGGACCACTTTCAAATTGTGTGTCGTTATCCGTGATGATCTCCCTAGGTATGCCAAAATGCGTCATGTGTTCCTCCAAAGGAACATGATCAGGTTAGTGTCCCTAATGTTTGCTAATTATTTTGCTTCAATCCACTTCGTGAAGTAGTTTGTGCCGACAAAGAGGTACTTGCAATTTTTGGGTGATGTTGGGAGTGGACCTATGATATCCCAACCCCATTAGGTAAACGGCCATGATCTAGTCAGTGACTTTAAGTTGGTGGTCAGTTGATGGAGCATGGGGGAGAAATTTTGGCATTTTTTATATTTCTTGATGTAAGAGGTTGCATCTTTTTGCATATATAACCACCGGTACCCTTCTTTGATTGCTCGAAAGCTAGAGACCTCCCTCCTACATGGCTACCGAAAATTCCATCATGGAGTTCATATAAAACTTGATAGACGTCACTTGAATGCACGCACTGGAGGTAGGGACCGATGAAATATATTTTTTAGAGTTTTCCTTCGTTCGTTAGGTAAAACCGTGAGCTTTTATCCTGACCCGGTGGGCTTATTTTTTATTGATTTGCAGGATGTCATTTTGCAGATAAGTGATTATTAAGCCCATCCAGTTAGGACTTTTCTGCATGACGGGAATCTGTTCGGTGACCGTAGGCTTAATGATACTGGGTTTGGCAAGTAATTCCACGTCAATGGTTCTTCTAAGATCAAAATTCACTGTTGACCCCAAGGCTACTAACACGTTGGATATGCCCACGGGGGAACTGTTGAATGTGGACTTTCTCAAATTTGGACATCAATTCATGTGCGACCTAAAGTTATGCCGAATTTTTTTCATCCTTGGTGTTTAAATATCTTGTTACTTAATTGGATTCCAGCTTTGAATCGTAGTGTATATCAAGATAGCTTGCCCCCAGCGAGTGAGTTTTGCACATTCCAATAATGGGGGATTCGTACTCAACTTTGTTATTAGAGACTTCAAAGACAAGTATGATCCTCTACTAGATCATGGCATTCTCCGAAGAAATAAGTATAATTCCAACTCCTGACCCTTAGAGTTAGTTATATCATTTGCGCAAGATGTCCACTTTTTGGACTGGACGATCTCTTGGCTTCTCAACTGATCATTTATATCTTTATTGTTGGGATCATCTCTTTCTGTAAATTTTATAATGTAATCTGCCAACACATGACCCTCAATTTTCATTCTTGGTTGATAGTGTATATCAAATCTTCCAAGTTCGACCGACTATTTGGACATCCATCTAGATAGATCGGCCTTTTAAAGAACGGTTTTAAAAGGAAAGGAAGTGATAACTATGATTTGTGACACCCCGCCTACTTTAATCCTGCATGATCAGTCCAATATTAAATTAAATCAGAATCATTAATGGTTTCATTCTTAGCATCACTATCTAAAAACTTTTTATTTACTAATCACTTATGTCAAATTAAGTTGGTGCCAATTTTATCTTTTATTATTAACACATGCAATAATAATTTAAATGAATTAAACCATTCCCACATGAATATAGTCTAAACAATCACACGACATATATGAATAATTAAATAAAGGAGACCGAATAAATCGTCGCTTCTCTCATCATAAAATCCAACCACAATTTAAAATAAGTAAATAAAATCTGAATACAGTCTTCTGCATAACTGAAATAAATAAATAGTCTGAAGGAAACACGCCCAGGTGAACTGATAATGAAATCTCCTATCTAGAAAGAACAAGCTGAAGCATCTAAAAAATATCCTACGAGCCTCCACAATGTGGTAGCTATGTGTCATTGGATAGGATCTCTAAGCTGGCCATCCATGTGGCTGAACACCTAAAATATTTTGAAAATATTTTGACACGGGTCATAGCCCAAGTTAAATAATTTGAAATTTTTTAGCAAGTATTTAAATCAGTTATTTATTACACGTGTATTATTCACGCACACTCACTTCAGATCCTCGCCTCTAAACTAATGTGCACGCCTAACGTAATCTACCTAACTAGCATCCTATGCTAAACTAGCTAAGGTAACTGATTACTCTCGATAGTCTAACTCTCATGTATGTCTCGGTACTATGGTCTCAATAATATATTATTTATTCTCATTTTATTATTGATTCAATTATTCAAGTTTCATCAATTAATTTCCCTTTTAGGTATTCATCATCTATCAATTCTACACTTTCACATAAGTAGATATATTACACTGGTATATTTTCATCACATATAATAAATACATAAATATAGCATCCCCGGAATGGCCCATCGTGATGCTGGCGTTGTCTTCTATCTTGTCCATGTACCTCTCATACTCAAATAGGAACTATTAGTTTGGTATGTCTCCTCGAACCCAAAATAAATCAACATAACTGTGGAGGCCAACATGGGTCTAAGACTTTAAGATAGCACATACCTAACATACCCAAACGACCTGCTGATGATACGAAAATATTGCGTATTTCATCCTCCGAACGGACGCGTTTTAGCCCCCTCGGGTATCTTATTCCCTATATTTACGCTCGTTAACTAGACAATGTCAGATTTCTACGTTAACATGTTTTGCAGGGGTTAATTGAGCTTTTGTAGGTAATTGGATGCTAAGTGTGAAGTTCGCGTGGCCACAAATGGTGCACGATTCCGAGTTCGTATGATGAAGTTACGGTGATTTCAGCGAAAGGAAAAATAATGAAATCAAAAGAGGAGGAGAAAAGAAGAATGCAGTAGTTGCCTTGGTTCTTCCCTACTTGATCGATCGACCGATCAAAAGGATCGATCGATCAATCCTTCAAATGTTTGCCACGATTTCAATGATCGATCGATCGACCAAAGGGGTCGATCGATCGATCCCCTGTTTTCTGCAGATATTTTGGCATTTCTTTTCTTTTCTCTTTTCTTTTCTAAATTAATTCCAGCTTACTATATAAAGCAATTTTGATGTAATAAACAGATATACACGATTTGAGGTTAGTTTAGCTTAGGGTTTTGGGTTTTTTGAGAGTTCTTCTTCATTTCTCTTTGGTTTGACACCCCATTTGGATTGTAAGTTGACTATTCATCTCCCCTACCATTTAATATAGTTGTATTTCTTCATTTCTTGCTTTTTAGTTTAATTTACATGCTTTCTAATTTAGGTTTACTTGCTTTATTTCCTTGCTTTCTAGTATAGATTTACCACATTTTTCCGATACTTTCCAAGTAATTTAAATTAGGTTGTGTTTGAATGGAACTCACTCGGGTTAACGCGTTGCTTTGCTTGGTTATAGTGTTTACGGTTTTATTTCGGGTGCGTTGTCCTAGTTATTATGCCTAGGAGATTTGACGGGGCATATCATGTATGTCCCGTGCTTAGGACCTTTCGCGCGTAATTTCTGGGATATTTTTTTACGCCAAAATCTTATTTGGCTTTTATGAGGATTTAGGGGCGTGGTAACCCTTGATTTAATTAACTGTCGAAACAAGACGCATTTGTAATAACTCGTTGAACCATGTAACCATTTTATACAAATTAACCCGGGTGAGGGATATTCGACGCAACCTATAGTTTTACTCGCTTTCATAATCTAGTTTCAATACCCTCGCCTAGATTAATCTTTCCCTTGTATGCATCTTTTTCCTTTTTAGTTTGTAATCACCTTTTTCCCTTATTTATTTCGGAATATTAAATCATCTAAATTCTAGCAACTTGTCTCTGTGGATTTTCGATACCCGACTTACCGCTCTACTTGCCTCGCAAGTGTAGTTGTAATTTAGGTTTGTTTGTATAGTTGTGGCGAGATAGAAAACAACGACTGTGTACTTTACATGAGCACACTTCTCGCGCGCTATCAAAATGGCGTCGTTGCCGGGGATGAGTTTGTTTTAGACTTTATTTGATTTAGTATTTCATACTATTTTCTTTCTATTTGTATTATTTGCTAACCTTTTTGTAAGACTTCCACATTTGAACACTTAGAAACGCTCGAATTTTTTCCGCGCGTACTTACTTTGTGGAATCCGCCATTTCGAGCCATTTTTGGGGTAAGCATGTCTTATTCCAATTCTTTCGCTAACCATTGTTATAATTCTCAAAATTCTCGCAATTCTATGACTTTCGGTGAATACTTAGAATCCCAAAGTATAACAAATTCAAATATGACTTTGGGCGCGTATAACGAAAGTCAAAATTTAGGCTATTAGAATTTTGATGATGATGATAATGATTTTGGGCCTTTACCTCCTTATAATAGGAATTTCGAAAGGAATTCGAATAGTTTTCAAAATTACTATCATAATGAGGTTTCGTTTAAGTCCGATGGAAATTTTCAAAGTTCCCATTTTCATGCATCCACACCTCGACCCAGGACATTCGGTGAGGGTTTGTGTATGTATGAAAATGAGAAACTTGAAAATCGTTATCGGGAAGAAAATCGTTCGTGGGAACATGACTTGGATTTACTTTTTGAGTCCGACGACGATTTTGTTTCCAAGACTTTCGAAGTCGAAAAATGTTTTGAACCAAATGAGGTACTTTTACCTACTTTGGAACAAACCATTCTAGACTTTTCCCATTGCGTAATAGATATTGAAAGTGAGGATGAAAATGACGTAATATCTATTTGCAATGAAATGATTTCTTCTTTGGCCCCCAAAGAAGAACATTTCATTAAAAATGATATTATTTCCTTCGAAACTCAAACTTCATGCGATGATGATTCATCTCATGAGTTTGAATTTCTTTCATCCCCATTTTCATTCTCTATTATCACACCGTGACAAGTACCCGATGATTCGGTTTCAAACTTTAATGTTTTAAACCTTTTCGCCGATGAGGAATACTTGCTCGAGTCGCCTTCCATGATTGCATCTTTGCCTTTATGTGTGCTTCCTACCATTCCAATTTCAAAATCATTGGGAGTATATTCGACTTTTCTCAGTTCCCACATGTTTTTGTCACCCGTTCAATCCAAACCCCCCATCGTCCCTCCAAAAAATTTAATTGGCGATGGTTCCTTTCTTACGCCTTACACATGCCTTCTGTTGTTAAAACGGAATTCATATTTTTTGGAGGGCATGCTTGTGAGTGAGGGTACACTGGTTAACCTCCAAAGTCAAATCGTTTTTGCGGTGGACCCTTGGCTATTTAGACTTCTAGTGTACAGTTAGTGTGAAGCATAAATAGTAGGTTGTATATATTTAGCTTTTTATTTTTATTTTTTTTTTAATTTAGTTTAGAGTAATTAGTTAACTTTCTATTATTTGTTTTTGCTATGCTCGGTACTAACTTGTTTTGTAGATTCCTTGGACTTGTTCTTATGGGGATCGCTCCAATTTTGGGTAATATCGCTATTTTCCTATCTTTAACTTGATTCTAAATTCACATTGAGGACAATGTCAAGTTTTAAGTTAGATGGTGTGGGATATTCTATCCATTTCTTTATTTCGTCCATGTTTTTGCTCACATGTTAGTTACTTAGTATGCTTTTCTTAAAAAAATTCAAAAATTTCAAGAAGATTTTTTTTCTTTTTTCTCCTTTATTGGGCATTTTGCCTTTGTTTACGATGATAAATTTCAATAATTTCCCGATCCAATAGACAACACAATGATGCATGTTCTCGATTTTAGAAGTTATTAGACTTTAGTCTTGATTATTGATATTATGAATAACTTCATGAATTAAACTTTAATCCCATGAGCACATGCACGTTCCTTGTTACATTTATTTGGTTTAAGATTTTTATAACTCGATAATCTCTTGTTGCATTGTATATACTTACACCGAGTAAGCTTTGTACCTTTCGTCGTTTGTGAGTGTATACACTATTCTTTTCGCATTGAAAACGTTGAATTCGTTGGTAATCTCACTATTCTTTCATTTGATCGTTCATTAATTGAGTTCATACTTGAAATGTGTTACTTGATCATGATTTTCATATATTGTTTTGACTTGATAATTGCATAAACTTTGTGAAATGATCATAGGCCATCTTTGTTATATCATCCATATTAGCCTTGACCTCACCCTTAAATGTTTATCCACGTTAACCCCCTTGAGCCTAAATATATCCTTTCGTTTCATAACCCAAATCCCATAACCAACTATAAATTGGATTTTTAGCCCATATATACACTTTCTTTACCTTTGTTTGGAATGTTGCTTGGGATTGAATGTTGTTGTTGTGATGTCGGTTGCAATTTTGGCATATGAGAGTTTGAAAAGTAAAGAAGAAAGTAGTGAAAAAGAGAATGTAAATAGCAAAAGAAAACAAAAGAAAACATGAGAAAAAGAAGAAAAGAAATAAAAGAGAAAGTTGTAAATGATGTTGTATAGTGTTCAATAAGCTTTGATTACTCTCCCCGGTGATATATTCAATGCCGTTTTGGAACTTGTTTTCCAATTTTGATATTGTCTGCATCTTTCCATTATCCTGAGTTTTCATCCCGAACACTTTGAATCCGTACATACATTCTTTCATTTCGTACCCTAACCTAACCTACATTACAACCCTATTAAAGTCCTATGTAATTTTAGGTCGATGTAATTCAAAGGTTTAAATGGTTTTGATAATCTGTGAAAATGCATTTCGCCTCCTTTAATGGGCGGTATCTTTCATTGAGATTATGGTTTTTCAGTTTATATATAGCGTTCTTCATTTGTGACATGTGTGCGGCCTAGTTTCCATTTTCATTTACTCTTTATGCCCGTATGTTCCGTGTGTTACCTCCCTATTTCAAGTGAATTTCATTTGATGAGTGTAATGCCCGTGAGGATTGAATGTATGCTTGCGTTAATTTAGTATCCGGCTTCTAAAAGTTTTTCGCCAAATCACACTTGGCATGTTCTCGCTCCCCTCCCACATTTTAAAGTTTCAATTCTATGAGGTGCATTCTATTATGTTAATGATTTAGACTTTGGTTTGAATTCATTCAATATGCTAATAATGCGTATGAAATCCTTTTTGCCATTGTTGGGATTGTCGCATGTTGGGTTGGGCCTATTTTGAGGAAACTGTGTGATGTTTGTGGGTACCATCTCTGAAAACCCTCACGAGATGACACTCATCCAGTAGGGTGACCTAGGGGTTTAACGGCTTATTGCATACACTAATTGCAATCGAATCGCCCGCGAAAGTGGCCTTTTTCTTTTAAAACATACTTTTGTACTATCTCCTGCTTTTGGTTTGCTTGTAGTTCTTGTTGCATCCTATTTCATTGCTAGGGACTAGCAATGTGTAAGTTAGGGGGTGTGATGATACGCAAATATTGTGTATTTCATCTTTCGAACGGACGGATTTGAGCTCCCTCGGGTAACTTATTCCCTATATTTATGCTCATTAATCAGACAACCTCGAATTTCTACGTTAACATGTTTTGCAGGGGTTAATTGAGCTTTTGTAGGTAATTGGATGCTTAGTGTGGTTCGGATGCGTTCCGCTCGATTTTCGTACACAACTGCACGTTCAAGGGAATTTTAGTCTTTTCAAAGCTTGGGAACCTAGCCCGACATTTCATGAAAGTTGTAGCCCTCCTGTCTAGCTTCGCGTGGACATGAACGGTGCGCGATTCCGAGTTCGTATGATGAAGTTACGATGATTTCAGCGGAAGGAAAAATAATGAAATCAAAAGAGGAGGAGAAAAAGGAGAAAAGAAGAATGCAATAGCTGCCTTGGTTCTGCCCTGCTTGATCGATCGATCGATCCTTCAGATATTTGCCACGATTTCATTGATCGATCGATCCCCTATTTTCTGCAGATATTTTGGCATTTCTTTTCTTTTCTCTTTTCTTTTCTAAATTAATTCCAGCTTACTATATAAAGCAATTTTTATGTAATAAACAGATATACACGATTTTGGGTTAGTTTAGCTTAGGGTTTTGGGGTTTTTGGAGAGTTCTTCTTCATTTCTCTTTGGTTTGACACCCCATTTGGATTGTAAGTTGACTATTCATCTCCCCTACCATTTAATATAGTTGTATTTCTTCATTTCTTGCTTTCTAGTGTAATTTACATGCTTTCTAATTTAGGTTTACTTGCTTTATTTCCTTGCTTTCTAGTATAAATTTACCGTATTTATTTACTACGTTTTTACGATGCTTTCTAGGTAATTTAAATTAGTTTGTGTTTGAATGGAACTCACTCGGGTTAACGCGTTGCTTTGCTTGGTGATAGTGTTTACGGGTTTATTTTGAGTGCGTTGTCCTAGTTATTATGCCTAGGAGATTTGACGAGGCATATCATGTGTGTCCCGTGCTTATGACCTTTCGCGTGTAATTTCTGGGATATTTGTTGACGTCAAAATCTTATTAGGCTTTTATGAGGATTTAGGGGCGTGACAACCCTTTATTTAATTAACTATCGAAACGAGACGCATTTGTAATAACTCGTCGACCCATGTAACCATTTTATACAAATTAACCTGGGTGAGGGATATTCGACGCAACCTATAGTTTTACTCTCTTTCATAATATAGTTTCAATACCCTCGCCTAGATTAATCTTTCCCTTGTATGCATCTTTTTCCTTTTTAGTTTGTAATCACCCTTTTCCCTTTTTATTTCGGAATATTAAATCATCTAAATTCTAGCACCTTGTCTCTGTGGATTTTCGATACCTGACTTACCGTTGTACTTGCCGCGCAAGTGTAGTTGTAATTTAGGTTTGTTTGAATAGTCGCGGCGAGACAGTGAACAACGACTGTGCACTTTACACGCGCACACTTCTCGCGCGCTATCACCTGCCAATCCTACTAATACACGACACATAGTGGACTATCCTAAGTTTCATGTTCTGGGGCACTAATCCAGACCTCACTAGAATCATCAAGGTGGAATCACCCTCTGTGCATAAACCTCTTGCTAGCAAGCAGTGTAGGTATGTTCACACGAATAATCAAATCATATTTATAGGTATTCACACAACCTATTTATATATTTTACTCGGTAATTGTACACACAACCCAATTTCATCAACTTGTATGTAGTATATATCACTCTGTGGCCATCCCCGGATATATCCCCTCGCGGCGCGTCCCTCTCGGGAATGCTTCGGCCGGCGTCGGTGAATGAGGTGAAAAATGTAGAGAGATAGAGTCGCCAGTCTATTTTACTCAAAACAGACAAAAGAAAAGGGATCCATCCCGAAGGACAGCATCCGAAGACATACTGATACATACGAAACCAAAATGATTCAAAAAGGGTGTGGAGGCTAAGTTACGAAATGGGAAGGTGTTAAGCACCCATTCCGTCCTTGCGGTCTCTCATGGGTTGTTGATTTTTTTTTATTTCCCCGTAATATGTGTGCATGTGTATGCGTAGTGGAGATAGGAATCATCAACTTGTATCATAAAAGAGATAAAGCGAGTCATCCATAGGAATGTTCCTAAAAGTAATATTAGAAAATAGGATTTATGCGATTATCCCAGCGTCGATCATTATAGGGGAGTGATAACGCATGTGGAATAATACGCCATTGAGAACAAATTTATATATGTAAATACATAATATTTGAGAGAATTAAGTCTAAAGAATATAGAAAAATGGGAAGAGGGTAGAAAAAGGACTTGAGTCTCGGGTTTTACCCCGAGACGCCTACGTAGCCTATAGAGGCATCAAAGTCCACATAGTTCGTATGCAAAATGAGGGGTGGGATATATCCCATAAATTATACCGGGGACTTCTCTTGTATGTGTGTGTTTGTTAAAAAGTGTTTTAGTTGTGAGAAATGTGTGAGAATTCCCGTTTGGAATTTGTGAGCAAATCCTCCTTTTTCTTATTTTATTTTGAATTTTATTTATTTGAAAATAAGAGATGTGCAATAATACTAAATAAAAAGTATATTAGGATATGTGAGATGAGAGAATAAAAGTGCTAAGTAATAAAACAAGTTAATGCGAATTTATGAAAAATTAAGGAGAGAGTTGGAAGAGTTGGACCTTCTTGGAGATCTTGAGCTTGATCTTGGAGGTTGGAGAGCAACCCTTGCACTTGGAAAATCGGTCGTAGAGCGAAAACCGTTGATCCAAATCGTGCATGGGGAAAGTCATTAGAAAGTTAATTTAGAGACCTTCGAATGTCCTTTGGAACTTTGGGTCAAATGTGGCTCTGAAGCGCTCATCGGTCCTTTGGACGGGAAAACTTCGTACGCAAACGGATCGTTCATTCGGTTTGGGGAGTTGACTTTGGCCAATCGGGCCCTGAAAGCATTCGATGACCTCTTGGAATAAAATGGATTGTTTGTCCGTACCGTCAGTCAGAATAGTGCACGTGGCAGATTATTGGAAAGGGGTTTCAGTGCCCTTTGAAGATTCATTCAGTATTGATCGGGCTGAGGAGTTGACTTTGGTCAAATGGAGCCCGAGGTGGCCTCTTGATCGGGTTTCTGGGGAAAACGGTCCGTTCGTCCGCATGGTATGTCAGAATCGTGCATGGGACGGACCGTTGAAAAGGGGATTTAGTGACCTTCGAAGATTCATTTAGCCTTCGTCGAGATGAAGAGTTTGACTTTTTTGGTCAAACGGAGCTGTGGAGTGTCCGATGACCTCTAAGTCAATACCCAGGGTATGACTTGGGTTTGCAATGATGAAGGGAGGTGCTAGGGACCTAAGGAGAGGTTAGGGAGGTATTAGAATGGGGTGTCTACACACTCGTATATTCGACGTGCCATAAACTCCAATTAAACTACTAATTTCTATAATTTCAAGTATCACTCACCCTAATATTCCTATTGACCCATTCCTAACTCCTTACTTATTCCCGTCGTATCCTACTAGTCATACACATAAATTCACTAATTTCTTCATAATGCATCTCGAATGTCCTTCCTTTATCAATTTTGGACATCTTATCATTTATTCCAATTCTTAACTCGTCTCAATTTTTATAAACCTAATCCCTATGTGGGTTTTCCAACACTTTTACATTTCTCTCCATAAGTTAAAAATGTCCTAAAAGTTTTCTCATGAATTATCCACAATTTCTGGGTTTAAAAGGAAAAATTTTCAATTTTGGGCAGTGGCGAACCAATTCTCCTTACCGAATCGATTCTCCCTTGGGACGAATCGATTCAAAATGTAGTAGGTGTCTTGTTCTTTTTATAGCTGTTACGAATTTCTTCACTATACAACTACTCAAACTTTCATGCTAACATCTTAATTTCTATATTAACATAACTAAGCATCAAAGATATATATGAGGATGATTTCTAATGTAAATCGTGAATAAAATCCATACAATTTCATCATATAGTCAGATTTAACACCTCATAATCATAAATCCTATAGTTTTGTGTTCTTCATATAAATTCACCAAAAACCCAGATTTAATCCATGATTCAACTCCCAAAATTCTTGATTTTTGTTTATCCATGTAACTGGATTTATTCTACATCAAATCATATTCCCAATTATAATTTTACTCATCAAATTATAAGTGTAACATCAATTGTTCTTAATACAAAATTCCTATTCTACATGGGTATGGTTACTAATAAAATTTGCAAGATAAATACTTGCCTTATAATGGAGTGATATGATTTGATCCTCTTTGATGGGGCTTATCTTCTAATCCTTTTTCCAATAGTGGTTGTGATGCTAAAATGGGCATGAATTCTCCAAAACCTTCCTTGAGCTCCAAGAAAACTCTTCCTCTCCTCTCTATTATCCTCCAATTGTTTGCTAATCTCTTTTCCCTAGCCTCACATCACCACAATTATATACAATACTCAAAATCCCTAAATTCACTTAATCCTAAGTTATAGAATGATGAAAATGCCCTCTCGGGTAGTCAATTATGTCTAAAACTGTCCCGAGACTCAAACTACACAGCCCGGTATAATATTATGACTGTTTTGACCCTTCTGAATTCAACCGTGACCTCAAAATCATCATCCAAGTTAATCTTTATTTATTTTATATCTCTACCTTATTTAATCCGCTCACGACATTCGGTTGAGATATCATATTGTCACGTCACTAGCATTCGTTGTGACATCAATTATATAATTACTATTCACTTAGTAATTTTATTCAATAAACATTAATCATTTCTCTATGATTAATAATTTAATCAACACACCATAATTTAATTTCCATTCAATTACATCACACGAGTAACTTAAATTTTTAACCAAATTAAGTCTTTTTTAATTCTTTAAAAATACGGGTTATTACATACTTTCCCCCTTATAGAGAATTTCATCGTCAAAATTCGAACATAACTGCAGTAAATAACTCTGGATACTGCTCACGCATGTCATCCGCCTTCTCCCAAGTCAACTCATCTACATTATGGTGCCCCCACTGAACTCTAACTAAGGGTACCACCTTTGACTGCAGTTTACACTCACAACGATCAAATATCGTCATTGGTCTTTCATCATATAATATATCGGGCTACAAGTTGATCTCTTCTAGTGGAACATGCCAAAAATATCTCTCAGTCTCCTAATATTTCTTCAGCGATGACATGTGAAACATGTCATGAATTCGCTAAAGATTCTCTGATAATCCCAATCTATAAGCCACTGGTCCCACCCTCTTAATGATCAGAAATGATCCCACGTATCTCGGTGCAAATTTCCCTTGCTTGCCAAATTACATCACTCCTTTCATAGGACACACTCGGACCAATACCTGGTCACCAACCACAATCTCAATATGTCTCATGTATGTATCTGCATAACTCTTCTGCCGATCTTGAGCTATTTGAATGCTCCCTCGAATCAACTCAATCTTGTCAGTGGTGTCCTAAATCATCTTTGGCACCTATAGTTTCTTATCCCCTAACTCTAACCAATAAGTAGGTGAACAACAGGGCCGATCATACAATGCCACGAATGGTGCCATAACGATAGTAAATTGGTAGGAGTTATTATATGCAAACTCCACCAAAGGATGATACTTCTCCCATCCTCCCTCGAAATCGAGTATACACATTCGCAGCATATCCTCGAGCATCTGATTATCCCGTTCAGTCTGCCCATCTGTCTGTGGGTGATACGTTGTACTCAATCGTAAATATGTCCCCATTGCCTCCTGAAAACTCTGCTAAAAATGGGATACACATATCGTAATCACACACAATATTAAGAGAGACCCCATTTAACCATACTATCTCAGTGATAAATAACTGTGAACAATACTTTGTCTCAAAATCAGTACGAACTGGAAGAAAATGAGCCACCTTGGTCAACCGATCCACTATCACCCATATAGAATCGTGACCTCGCTATGATAACGATAACCCATTGATAAAATGCATTGAGATACTCTCCCATTTTCACACAGGAATCTCTAATGACTGTAACATCCCTGTCGGTCTCTGGTGGTTTACCTTCACTAGCAGGCAGGTAGCATACTTCGAGACAAGCTTTGTTATGTCCCGTTTCATCCCTGACTACCAATGCTTTCTCCTTATGTGTTGGTTCATCTTATACCCACCAGGATGAACTGAAAACTAGGACCCATGATCCTCTAACATCACTGCATGTCGTAAATCATCATCCTCTAAAACCACGAGTCTGCCATTAAAACGTAAGTCACTCCCTGAATTGATTGAGTATCCTCTACCCTATCAGCTAGTAACTATCGAACTTGATCCTGGCAATATTGATCCCCTATTTTTGCTTTTACTACCCTCATTAAAATCTTAGGAGTGATATCTAACACGGACATACAAGCCATAGCAATCTCATCATCGTGTCGAAGATCTCTCCACTTCTCTTTTCGAACTGCTGCTAGCTCACCTACTGGTCTTTGACTTAATGTGTCAACCACCCTGTTAGCCTTCCCAGGATGATACTAAATATCAAACTGGTAATCCTTCACAAACTCCAACCACCTCATATGCCTCATGTTCAAACCCTTCTGCGTGAACAGTTACTGAAGCGATTTATGGGTCGTGAATAAAGTAAATTGCTCGCCAAACAAATACTGCCTCCAGATCCGTAAGGTAAATACAACAGCTGCTAACTCCAAATCATGCGTGGGTTAATTATTTTCATGGGGCTTAAGTTTACGTGATGCATATGTTATAGCCCTCTCATCCTATTGTAATACACCCCCAAGTCCTTACAAGGATGCATCAGTGAAGGCACAATATGCTACTCCTCCCCCCCCCCCCCTTAAGGAGTGCAAGTACGGGTGCTGAGGTCAATTTTTCCTTTAACTAATTGAAATCTAACTCACACTGGTCGCCCCAAATAAATGGCACCCCTTTACGAGTCAATTTTATCAACGGACCCACGATCTTTGAGAAACCCTTAACGAACCTCTGGTAATATCCTGCCAACCCCAAAAAGCTATGAACCTCGGTATGTGTCGTGGGTTGTCCCCACTCCCTCACCATCGATACCTTACTCGAATAAATCGATATACCCTTCTCAGACACTATACGGCCCAAAAATTGTACCTCCCTAATCCAGAACCCACATTTACTAAACTTTGCATATAATTGGTGCTCTCTAAGTGAACCTTCTGTAAGTGCTCGGCATGCTCATCCAGAACGAGAGTAAACTAGAATATTGTCGATAAACACAATCACAAACTAGTCAATGAACTCTCGAAAAACCCGGTTCATTAGATCCATAAACACTATTGGCGCATTGGTGAGTCCGAATGTCATCACCTTAAACTCATAGGATCCGTATTGTGTCAGAAAAGCAGTCTTAGGAACGTCCTCCTCCCTGACGCATAACTGATGATAATCAAAACACAAATCAATCTTGGAAAAGTAAGTTGCACCCCTTAGTTGGTCGGATATATCATCAATACGAGGTAATGGATATTTATTATGAATTGTGACCTTATTCAACTCTCGTTAGTCAATACACAATCGAAGTGACCCTTCCTTATTATTGACAAACAATACCGATGCACCCCGCGGTGAAGTAATCCGTCGAATAAAATCCCATCCCAAGAGGTGCTGAATCTGCTCTCTCAACTCACGCGTCTCAGATGGAACCATGTGATAGGGCGTTCGATCTATAGGTTTCATACCCGGTGCTAGATCAATAACAAAATCAATTTCTTGGCTATGCAGCAATTCGGGTATATCCTTGAAGACATCCTCGAATTCCCTCACAACTGGAATCGAGTCTAATAAAGCTACCACCTCCTGTAAGGTCTCCTCCTCAATGTAACATAGATGAGTGATCAACCCTCCCTCAGAAAGATACATCGCCACTATAAACATCTCATGTCCTAGTATCGTAATTACAATAGTCCTCCCGTAACAATATACCCTCGCTTGATAACTCGTTAACCAATCCATCCTCAAAATAACATCATATCCCTCCATATCCAATATAAGAATATCGGCAGCTAAACACAATCTACCCACCTCGATATCCACACCTCTATAAATCGAGTGTATAATCAACCCACTATCCATCACTGACTCGACACACGTAAGGAGACTACCAGTTGTCTTTAATAGGCCAGCAACTTATGCAAATCTAGTCGCTATAAAAGAGTGTGATGCCCCAGTATCAAATAAAACACTACCCGCCAGCCCATGTATAGTAAATGTGCCCAATACTGCTAGTGGTGTCTGTGGGGGATGCTGAATGGCACCATCTCGGATGTTACATACACGCACATACTGAAGTTGTCCCTGCTGTGGAAGTGCGGGTGGGGTTGGTGCCGTAAGTGTCCATTGTGCCTGATGCTCCTATGGGGTACCCTGCCGCTGCAGAGATCTCCCTTGTTGTGGGTAATCCTTCCTCTTGTATCCCTTCTATCCACAAATATATCATTGACCTAGAAACTCTCTCTGATGCTGGCCCTAATTACCCTGACGGTACTAACCCTGTTGTTGGCCCTACTCGCCTCAACCCTGATGACCTCCCCTATTATACCCTTGGCCCTAACGGCCCTAAGGAACTTGTTTCTACTGAGGATCCTGCTAGCCCAGCCTATAACCACCCTCATGTCGATAGCCCCTAGATCTGAACCTCTTGGCCTGATCCCCCTGTCAGAAATCCAACCCCTGTCTATCTGATTGATGCTGTTATAGTGCTTCACTAGCACCACCCTCTCCTGTCTTGCCTTACTGTCTGATCTCAACTCCTCACTTTCTTCCCTTCATATGGAAGAGATGGTCCTGATAATGTAACAGTGCGACATTAACAACATCTGTATAGGTCACCAGTGATGGATTACCAATCAAGTGTTGGTCGATCCTCTAAGACAAACCATCCACAGTCCTTGCCTTCATCCTTTCCTCGTTCACTTCATCTGGTACAAAATTAGCCAAACAAGTGAAATCCTCCTCATATTAGGCCATAGAATGATCACCTTGAGTCACCTCACTAAACTTCTTCCTCATCTCAGTCTCTACAAATGGAGGGAAGTATTTGCAGTCAAACTCCAACCATAAATTAGCAATATTTATAACATCCCTCTCTGTAATGGTGGTAACTGACTCCCACCATGGTAATGATGACCCAACCAACTTGAAAGTAGTAAGCATCTGCTTCTGCACCTCACTGTAGTCAACCATAATCAAGTGGCGCTGAATTTATATCTTCCATTGACACACCGCAATCACATCAGAACTCCACTTAAATTCAGGTGGATGACCCTTCTGGAAAGCCTCCCTCACCCTCTGCCACTTTGTCAATCCTGGGTGTGACTGAACCCCTGGTGCCACAAACAATGGTAACTGCTGGACCTGAGGAATGTTGAACCATGGTTGTCATAGTTGCATTCACTGCATGTGCCACTATCATCGCCGCCTCAGCTGTTGTCACTGTCCCCTGTGGTGCTGGTGATTGCGGTGCCTATGGCTCTGGCTGAGCCTCCCACACATTATTTTGAGTTGTTTCTCCTCATCTCCTAGGCGGCATCTGAAAATAGATTCGAATTGTATGAGTTATCAGTCGATACAATTATAAAAGCAGAAGAACGAATCTTAAATGCATAATCATGAATGCAACAATCCTAGTAATAAGGCTCTAAGTCAAATAACGATACGCTGAAATCGTAGGAAGCCATACAGATCCTATGGACACTAGAACCTGATGCTCTGATACCATCTATGAGACCCCGCCTATTTTAATCCTGGGTGATCAGTCCATTATGAAATTAAATTGGAGTCAGTAATGGTTTTATTCTTAAGCATCACTGTCAAAAAACTTTTTATTTACTAATCACCTATGTCAAATAAATTTGGTGACAATTTTATCTTTTTATTAAGTTGGTTCCAATTTAATATTTTATCTTTTATTAACACATGCAACAATAATTTAAATGAATTAAACCATTCCCACATGAATATAGTCCAAACAATCACACAACATATATGAATAATTAAATAAAGGAGACCGAATAAACCGTTGGTTCTCTAAGCATAAAATCCAACCACAATCTGAAATAAGTAAATAAAATCGGAATACAACCTACAGCATAACTGAAATTAAAAAAAATAGTCTGACGGTAACACATCCAGATGAACTGATAATGAAATCTCCTATTATTGAGGGGGCTTGAAGGTAATTTTGAGATTAGAAGTAATTTCACATTAGCAACAGTGTTTTGGGATTAAGGTACCGTGGCAACTCAGCGTGACAAGTTATATTTTAGCTTGTTGTATTAGTCATATTGTATATTTGTTTATATTGACTGTAAGCTATAACGGTTGTAATTAAGTAATGAGAACAATAAAGAGTTTTAGTGTGAGGTCAAACGGTACTCACGAGAGACCAGGTTGGGTAGGGCCTGGGAGAGCTTTCATGCTCTATCGAATGACCTCATCGTGGGAACTTTAGAGGGACCTGGTTTGGAGGATTGAGAAGTGAGACACCGTTGGATCTTGTCCTGACCATCTTAGATACACCTGGTAAAACACCAAAGGACCCTGACCGTGGAACCTCGGGCGGAGCAGCTTGGAGTTCCATCGAGCGTTGAGTTGTGAACTAAAGAACCCTGTACTTAATGTCACATCTACTGTAGGTGATGTCACTAGCCAACTGAACAATGTCAGACTTACACTTGAGTAAACCACCATGGTATTTGGGGCTGTCAGGCAGTTGGTGAGCCACCTCTGCGACAACAGCCCCCCTGACACACAGTGGTTAGGTAAAAGGCATGTCTTGGCATTTAATGTTTATGACGTGGAGACAACTAGTGCATCAGGCATTTAATGCTGTGACATAAAGTATGAGGGATGTCTTTCAAAGTCTTTAATGACTGAGTTGCCTCGGGGATGGTGTGGGGGCTATTTAAGGACCCCAACCACTCTTGAGGAGAGGATGATCTTTTGAGAGTTTAAGAAGTTATTACTAGAGAGAATACACATCAGAGAGAGTTATTACAAAACATAGGTTTTATTAACTCGCCATTGTCATTTATTATGAAGCTTTTAATACGTGACAGAGATTCTTGAGAGTGTTTGGTGTGTTTGCATGCTTACCAAAGTGTATCTAGGGTGCTTACTTCTCTCTACCTCTAGCTAAGTTACTTTTAAGTTCATTACTATCCTATGAGTTATACACGAGAGATTTGTGAGTTTAAACTGAGTCTTATCTTTATTAAGTTTGTGTTTGCATGTTCTATCACTAATATAAGGTTTTGGCTGATTGACTTATCATTACTATACTTCAAAGGGGATATGCCTCCATCTTATCTAAATTACCCTCTTATATTTAGCGACTCTGCTGGGGAGGCATTCTTCTAAGTAGGGAGTATGGTGCAAGATAATGTTAATCGAAGGCTCAACTTTAATGACGTACAACACAATGAAGAACAAGTTGCGAGAGAACGGGAGGCTATAGGGGATGGGGTTCCTCGAATAGAGGTACCCCCAATTCAGGCGATGACAGGTGCTCCAAAGGTGACACATGCTTCCACGAGTGCAGGGTTGGGACCCACTCAGGTGGCGCTCCTCATGATTAAGTTTTATGAGTTTTTACAAACTCCGATATCTTCCACGATGCTGGGAGGATTGGAAGCCAGTGCCTTCGTAACATCAGGGGCAGTCCCAATGGCCCCACCAGGTGCAGGAGTAGCGGGAACGATCCCAGCAAGTATACCCTCTGTTGTGAATCCAGTCGTGGGAACCTCAGGAATTTCAACGACCCCAACTATGAGGACTGTTCCAGCTGTAACGGGCACTCAGCCCATGGTCCCGTTGGTTATTACCCCAGTAGCATCACCCATGGAGGAAATAAGGAAGGAAATGCAGAAAGAGATGCTGAAGTTGATGAAGGCTTCCTCACAATCTGTTAGCGAGGTAGCTTCGATTTATGATGACTTTCGAACACCTTATCCCCAGGAATACAACGATGAGCCTTATCCAAAGGACAATATTCCTCCAATCTTTGAAAAATACACAGGGAAAGATGGGAACCCGAAGGAGCATATTAAGCAGTTTGTTGAATACTTGGGAGCGCATTACAATAATAAGAAACTTAGGTTGGGGGAGTTTTCCAAATCCTTAACCGATAAAGCATATACCTGGTACTCCCATTTGGCTCCTAACAGCGTTTCTACATGGGAGGAGATGCACGTATTATTTGTCTAGAAGTTCTTTCAGGCAGAAAATGAGTTTACTTTGACCCAACTGGGTAGGAAAAAGCAAAGACCTGGGGAAGAAGTGGTGGCCTATGTTTGAAAGTTCAGGGAAAGATCCCTCGACCTGAGGGAGGAGGCCAAAGAATCCAAGTTATTGCAGATCTGCGCTGAGTTACTTCCTCCTGAGTACATCTGCCATCTTATCAATGAGACGCGCGAGGGGAATTTTGCGGAGTTCTTAAAAGTGGCGAGGAATATCTCCTTGGTGGTGCGGCCCAATCCGGTGGTGTTGCCTATGATGTTTAGGCAGGGGATGCAACCCCCGGGGGGAGGTCTCATCCCCCACGGGTAAGGTACACCGAGGGGGAGATAGGGGCAAGGCTCCGAAAAAGGACAATAAGAGGAAGTCCAAAAGAGACAGGGAGGACCCACTACCATTGCCTTGTACATTGGAAGAAGCTGTCAGCTGTTACAATGCGATGGTCCAAGGGGGAACGGTCTATAAGCCAAAGGACATTCCCATTGGGGAGCCCGATGCGGTAACGAAGGCGGATCCAAAGTACTACCAGGTTCATTGGAGGATCCATCATCCAACCGAGAGCTTCTTTAGACTGAAAAGAATCATCGATAAGTACGTGAAGTCAGGGACGTTGCAAATCCCTCCGCAGAACGTCAACAATAACCCCTTGCCAGCACATGGGCTAATCTTGTGGTGGCCTATGATGAAGAGGCTGGGAGAGGAGAAAGAGAGTCAACAATAAAGCAAGAAGAGTACGAAAAGGCTCTGGAAGATTGTACGAGGGGAATGGATAATATAGTGTTAGCTTATAACGAAACAAGCGCCAAGGATGTGGAGGATGTATACGGTGTTGAAGGTGAGGAAGTAGACCCAATTCTAAAATACTGTGCAGTTTCGAAATCGTCAAAGTTCACCTGGTTCTTTAACCAAGTGGGGATACCGAAAGAGAATAGGTTGGAGATAACCTATAAAATACTTGATATTACGAGGAAGAACGTAGTTCCTTCGCTGAGATGGAAGGGACTCATGGCCAGGTTGGTAAGAAGGTTTCTGTCAGAAGTAACCTTCAGCGATGCAGATAGGGCTGTAAGGTTCCCTCACAATATGCCATTGTATGTGACTGCCAGTGTCAACGGAGTTAGCTTTATAAGGACTCTTATGGATGGGGGGCTTCTATCAATATAATGCCGATCAACTCATTCCACGCAACCAATATCCCAGAAGAAAGGTTGGACCCCATGCCCTTGGTGATTTCAGGGTATGATAACCAATCTTCAAAATCCATGAGGTATGTTAATGTTGTGATTGTAATAGGAAATCTGAGTTCCCATATCAAGTTCCATGTAATAAAAAGTGCAACTTCCTATCATCTGCTAATAGGAAGGGTGTGGATGCACAACCAAGAGATAATTCCTTCCACGTACCACCAATGCGCTAAGGCGAACATCAAGGGGACGGAGGTCACCATTAGGGCTACAAAGAGGCCCTTCATTGTCGAGGAAGCTCATTTGGTGGATGCAATATTTTACGCAGAGTTAGAAGAGGTTGTTCGGGTACTAACGAGAAGAATGGAGGGAGCATGGGTTCCCTCGATCAGAGAGAGGATGGGACCCGTGAATGATCATGGTAAAGAGGTTGCATGCAGCACAAGGGTAATAGCCAAAGAGGCTCACCAGGTGGTCCCTCGACCCCAAAGCATCTCGAAGCAGCTCAAAGATAGGATGAGGCCCAGGGAGGACCCAATGGAGCAAGAGGTTCAACGACAAAGCGTGCTGAGCCGATTCTCAAAAGAAAGAATGGCTGAGGCTTCTAGAGAGAAGAAGAGGAAAGCAGTCACCACTACAAGCAGACAACGCAAGAAGGTCATTATCGAGGAAGGAAAGGTGGTTTATCGATTATAACGGTGTGAGCAGGCGATTGAGGAAACTATGATGAGGTTGACCCGATATACGAATGATTTCTGGTTGATCAACGGGGACAATGCATGGTAATAGATAACTCTAACATACAGGAGTTTATAGAGGAAGTCACCGAAGAACCAGACTACATGGTAGATCAGATAAAGCCACATGCACAAGAGTTGGAGCAGTTGAACCTGGAGAAAGAAGGGGAAGATCCTAGGCCTATCTTCATCTCGAAGGATCTCGGTGAAGAGAAACGAGAGGCCTTGGTCAAATTGATTCGAGAATTCATAGATGTTTTTGCCTAGAAATACATAGAGATGGAAGGGCTGGACAAGGAAGTGAGTTGTCACAGGTTGAACGTAATTCCATTATCCATTCCAGTGAAACAAGCAATGAGAACATACAAGCCTGAGTTAGATTTGAAGATCAAGGAAGAGATTTAGCGCTTACTAACGATAGGGTTCATCACACCGATACAGCACCCACTCTAGCTATCTAGCATCGTCCCAGTGGGAAAGAAAGATAACAATCAAATAAGGATCTGTGTGGATTTCAGAGATTTAAATAGAGATTGTCCCAAAGATGAGTTCCCTCTGCCCTCCGTTGATAGCCTGATAGATGCAACAGCTGGTCATAAGATGTATAGCTTTATGGATGGGTATGTAGGGTACAACCAGATCAAGATGGACCCTATGGATGCAGAGAAAACAATATTCAGAACCCCGTTGGGCAACTTCATGTACAAGGTGATGTCGTTTGGACTCAAGAACGCTGGGGTGACCTACCAGAGAACAATGATGGCCATTTTCCATGACTTCTTCCACAAATTTGTGGAATTCTATGTGGATGATTTGGTCATTAAATCGAGGAAGGAGGAGTCCCATCTGAGCGATTTGAGGAAGGTTTTCGCCTGTTGCAGGAAGTATAAATTGAAGATGAACCCACTGAAGTGTGTTTTTGGAGTGACAAGTGGGAAATTCCTAGGCTTTGTGGTTGATCGACAAGGGGTGCAGATGGACCAGGACAAACAGCGAACGATTTTGGAAATGTCATGCCCAAGAATGGTAAAAAAGTTGAAGAGTTTCCTCGGTAAAGTCTCCTACCTTAGGAGATTCGTGCCTGGATTAGCCAAAATAACACATCCGTTGATGCAGCTATTGCGAAAGAACACAATTTCAAGTGGGAGGAGGTTCACCAGGAGTCTCTCGACGGGTTGAAGAAACTGCTCGTTTCACCACAGACCATGGTTCCCCCAAAGGCAGGTGATAACTTTTATTTTTGTATGTCGTTGTTGAAAGCCAAGTTAGTCAAAACCTCAAATACCTACAAAATAAAACAAATTCAAGTGTTGAGGTAAGTAAGGGTATCAATCCACTTCCAAGGGGGTAAGCTAGAGACAAATTCAATTGTAATTCACTTTTTATTTTCTTTTTGTTCTTTTTCACTTTTCTACTTTTTTTAAGCTTTTGGAAATATTAAAACAATTGGGTGAGGTGATGATTTAAACTAAACTAAACTAAATGTAATATGATAATAACTAACTAGAAAATGACTAAAATGAAAAATAAAGTCTAACACTAAAATAAGAGATAAAGTGAGGTAAATAATTGTGAGAACAATCAAGGAATGGGATTACACCACAAATTTTAGTTATTCTAATTAATTAATTTAATTATTTGAATTCTCCCAAATTAATATCAAAATTACAAACCAACTCTCGTTGCAAGTGTAATTATAATAGTAATCTTTTAGAAAATTAAGTTTAACACCCCACAACTCTAGAAAAATAGATCTACACTCCTTTTAATTAATCATCCACTAGGATCGATCAATTAAAATTTATGTAAATCTTAGAAAATAAATTTAGAGTTGAAATTCAAGTTATAATACCCCACTTAAGAAACCCGTATCTCTAGTTCGAATCTAAAATGGGTATTATAACTAGAATTTCGATTTTCTCTCGAAAATCATTTACCCACTCTCGAGGCGTAAATTTAAGGGTGAGGGATCAAAATTAACATTCAAATGGAATTTTCAAGTAATCAAACTAATTAAACTAAAATAATATCAAATAAGGGTTTCCCCCCACCCCTTGAAAGGAGATTCAGCCTAACATGATACGAAATATGACATATTAATAATCAAAGGCATAAAATAAATGAGATGAGAAAAGAACAATCAAACCCCAATCTCTTGATGCTTAATTGATCTTCAATCCATGAGTTGAAATTCATAATCCATCAACTTGAGTGATCCAAACAATATTACATAAAAATTTCACTCAAATTAATCCTCACACATTTATCACTCAATAATCTCAAAAAAGAAAAATAAAAACTATTTACAAAATGGTGTTTATCCTAATTTATTTCTAACCCTAAACTTTCTCTCTCTAAAAATTCCTATCTATTTAGCTTTCTTTTCATATGGGGTCTTCATCTTCATTTATAGTAGGCACATGGAGCATGGGGGTATTTTTGGGACTTTGCTTGAGTGTGCATGGGAATGGTGAGGTGTGAGGATAAATAGTAGTAGAGGGAATAAAAAAATTGATTTGTTACAAGGGTATAATGGGTATTGGGATTAAAGTTGGTGGTTGGGGGTAATAAGGGAAAAGGGAATAAAGGGGTTTAAGATTTGGCACATGGGTTTTTATTTTGGTTTTGGTCTTTGGTATTGGCTTTTGGCAGGGGAATGAAATTCGTGGCTTGCATTTTTGAAGAAGTGGGTCATGGAAGAATTGGGTTGGAGATGGGTCAAGGTAAATGGGTCGAGTTGGGTTCAAGTTCTGGCCGGGTTTGGACTGGAGCTCGGGGTGGTGAGGTCGGCAGCTGGGTCTCGCCGGCGCGAGCAGCGTTGGAGAAGGGGAGAGCTGCAGAGGGGTGCCGCCGGAAATGGAGGTTGCCGACTGGAATCGCAGGGGGTTGGATTGGGGCTGCGCCGGCGGGGTATTTGGGGGTCGACAGCAGGTCAGAACGAGAGAGGGTGTTGGGCTTGATTCCGGAGGACGGAGGGGTTAGAGGAGAGGTCGTCGAAAGGCCGGAGTTTTGGGTTGTCTGGCTGTCGCCGGCGCTAGCCGGTTGGGCACAGGTGGGTATAGCTCTGGCGGGACATGAAAGGGGGTAAGTCTGACGGTTAGACAAGGGGTTAAGGGTGGCCGGAGCTGTCTTGAGGGAGAGAGAAAAGTTGATGTGTTAATGGATTGAATTTGTTGTTTGTTGGTTATGGAAGTTGGAGAGAGGAGAGAGAAAGTGGTTGGGTGAAAGGGAGAAGATGGAGGTGAGGGATTTTGGTGTTTGAGGGTGTAGGGTGGTAGTATGAGGGTGAGGTAGTGCTTAGGAGTAGGATAGTGTAGGGGAGTTGGGTGTGAGTGAGTTTATGTGTGTGTTTAATTTAGACCCTAATAAAATAAAAAAGACTCAACTAAACTTAATAAAATTAAAACTTAAATAAAATCTAACTAAATATAAAACAAACTAAAAACAATAAAAATAAAAATATCACTGTTCTAAAAAACCCGCCTAGGCTTGAGGCTTGGGAGAAACGCCCCGCCTTAATATTTTGACGCCTTATGCTTGGTAAAACCCTTAAGGCGTACTTTTTCTCTAAAAACAACAATGCTTTAGTGAAACGATATCGCCTTTTAAAGATTTTTTTACAAACCGGACCATTATCTCATCCAAAATAATCAAATAGTATTTTTATTTGCAAATATCCAGATATATTTTAATGATATGGACAATTTTAGTATTTTAATAGCCTTGTTATGGTTAAAAAATATTAAAATATATTAAAAAGACATAAACGCCTTTTCACGCCTTTTTACGCCAAGGCTCGCCTAGGCTTCTAAGGCTTAAGGCTTGGCCTCCACGCCTCGATCACGCCCCGCGTTTTTTAGAACCTTGAAAAATATTAAAACTAAAAAAAAATCCTAAGCTTATATAAAAAATAAAAAGAAATAAAAAATTAAAATCTAAATGAAAATGAAAATTAAAGTCCTAAAAAATATAAAATCTAATAAACTAAAAATAAACTACTAAAACTAATCTTAATAAAATAAGACTAAACTAAAAGCTAATAAAAATTATAATAAAATAAAATTATACTAATAAAAATAAAATAGAAAATACTAAATAAATCTAAAATAAATCCTAAAAATAAAAATGACTCAAACTAAAAATCTAAAAAATAATAAAAAATGGACAAATAAAATACACACGACATTTGGGGTAGGTTTGGGCTAGGTTTAGGGTAGGATAAGGTACGGGACAAGGGTATTTTGCTCCATAAAATGCACATTTGCCTCGATATATTGCTTTTGACACCGCAAACGGATGTTTGACCTACAAAATAAATATTTATGCACATAAGACCCATATTGCCGAGAATTACCAGCTAAAGTACGTCTATTCGGGGTATAAATTGTACAGTTTTGGGTGCTTATCACACCACCCCCAAACAGAGCGTTGCTAGTCCTCGAGCAATAAGATAGAGAGAAAGAGAAAGATAAGTAACCAAAAGTGTACCACTTTCGCGGGCACTTGCGATTGCACTTAGCATGTGCAACAAACCTTTAAACCTATAGGTGGCCCTACAGGACGAGTTGTGTCTCGTGAGGGTTTACAGGAAATATACCAACAAAATTCTTATTTGCAAAAATTTATTGAAAGGCAGTCAATCTCTTATTAGACATAGAATAATCGCACAATCCATCACATGAGAAATATTTTTAGAAATACAAGCTAGAATGTGTAAAAAGTTTCGCTAAGTGAATACACAAGGTACATCCTCCCTAGAACTCAACGTGTGTAGTGTGAATCAGTCAAAATGGGTCGAGTATCACAAGAGTAATTCCTAGATTGCCTTTTCGGAATCTACGCTTCAACTTCAAATCTCACTGGATATAACTCTCTCAAACGAACTCATGAGATATGGGTTAGTGTATCGCTCTTGTGTGTCAGGAGGTGAGTAAATGTAAGCAAGTTCATATGTCTCACACACATATAAGAAAGAACGACATATAGAAATAAAATTGATCTCATGAAAGAATGCTAATCACTATAGTGAGAACGTCGAGTTATTCACCACGTCGACTTTCATTTGCCCGAACACCTAGAGGAATATATGGATGATAATGGGTGAGGGGGAAATGAAATGAGAAGGATGGTATGAGGTATGATAGGATGGGATAATGATATGATGGATGGATGGTGGATATTTGAGAAGAGTGTATACACTTTAGGCACAAATGTCTTTATTACATAAAAATTAACTACAACTCTCTTTTTCTTTTCTTTTCTCTTCTTTTTTTGTCTTTTGTTTTCTTTTTCTTTTCTTTTTCTCTATTTTTTTTCTTTTTCTTTTTTCTATATTTTCTATTTTTGCTATTTTTTTCTTTTTTTTTTCTTTTTTCAGACCAACAATTAAGACATTTAACATTTTGAATCAACACACTTTTATCTCAAAAATGAAAGATGATACGGAGATGATAGGTGATGGTGTGGGGAAATATGTGGGAATATGGAAGAGCATGGGAATATAATGAGGGAAGTAAATAGAAATGTGATATGGGGGGAAAATGGTAGGTGTATGGATGAAAACCTAGAAATCGGGACAAATTTCAAGACACGCGTTTCTTACAACTCGAAAAAGATGTCATTCTCGGTGATTAAGCCAAAAATTGAAGAATAATGAGATCATACAACAATTAAGTGCGGACCCAAAAGAAGTTGAATCAACTTGTGACTCAGACATTGCGTAAAACACTCTGAAAGAGTGAAAGGCACAAATCTCACGGGCTAAAGTCTCTACTAGTGATCCTTAAGGTTCTCTTGGGAATTGTAGTACTCCTCAACTCTAAATCATAGTGACGTGATAAGTGTGCAAATTTTTGTTGAGTCTAGAAATTCATGGTGTAACATGCCTTGTTACGTATTACATAAGCTAATTAGAAAAAAAAATATTCTCTAGCTTGATTCCTAGACTTTTGAAAGATGGATGACTGAAAATTCACATCAATGAATGAGATAAAAGAAACTGCGCAAAATTTTAAAAATCAGGTTTAAAAATCAAAAATTTTCAAAAGAGGTACGATTATGATAAAATTCCCCACCCCCAAACAAAAGGAACATCGTCCTCGATGTTAGATAAAATAATTTTTAAAATTGAGAGCATAAGGTAGGAAAGAGATTACCAGAATGAACCGCTAATGAAGTGGAAAGATATCGCCAAGAATAAACCTGAATAAGTGATACGAGAAAAAATGTGTACAAGTCTATAAGCATGAGAAAGCATTGGGTGATGTGAAACACCACCCCCAAACAGGATGAGACTAGTATAAGAAACGCGGGCTGCCTCCCTGTAGTGCTAAGTTTAATGTCTTCAGCCAGACCGAACCATTCTCACCCTAAATATAGGAACTAGGAAAGCTTGGGGTGACAGAAAAATTGGGTGATGAGAATCACCCCCAAACAAGACTGAAGCGTCAATCTTGCTGGATAATGGCCAAAAAGGGTCAATGCACTTGTATGGCAAAGTGCATCACACGATGCAAAGCATCGGTGGACCATGGGTTGGTGGGGATTCGGTCACGGGCCTTATTGAGTCGGAATGTGAGGGAAACTAGGGCCCTATAAGAATGGTGCTCAAGTTGGATGGGAAGGCAAATGGGTTTGGAAATAGTGATGGGGTGGGGATCATATAAATCACACGACCATTCTATAAATGGGTGATGATATTGGTCGTGAAGTGACATGCCAGGGAGCTGTCTCGGGAAGAAATCAACACCACAAGAGAGTGGCAGGCATGGGGTAACAAGCTCGGTGTCATGGAAGTGGAGAGTAGCACCACAATTACTCTCATGGGTGGGGGATGGTTTCAGGTGAGGATCTAAAACTGTATATGGAACTTGAAATGTGTAAAATCAAGATCCAAACCAGGTGGTGGGGTGGAAGGGACAATGGGTGGCTCGGGTGGGATAAATGGTGGAGGAAGATGATCTATCTTAAGAGTGGGAGACACACACTCATTGGGAAGAGTAAAGGAATACTCACAAGGGAGTGTGGTTTTTAAAGATAGAGTAGTTAACTTCTCCACAAGAGTAGCATCGGTGAATGTAGTGGTTGGGTAAGACGAGGCACCAAGATCGAAGATAAAGGAATCACTAGAAATATCAGGATCAAAGGGAGCCGGGCAAGGTGGAACGTGATCCATATCCGGATAGTTGGGAACTATTATGGATTCCATCTCGGGAAAATAGTGAACACTCGTAGTCGGAGCTAACCTGAAAGATATGGGCATATCAGAGACATATGCAATTGGGGCATAAGGTAAAAGCTCGGGCATATCTTTGGATATCTCAACAGGGGGAACCTTAAAGTGGGGTTCATTTGGACATGGTGGGATTGAATCAGGCTCACTATCGAAAGGTAAGTCAACACAATTGTTGACCATGGACCCGGACCATGGAATGGTCTCAACATCGAGATTCTCGGGAGGATAGGGTTGGTCACACTCAAAATCCGTGTCACAAGAGGACACATCATCGTCACACTCGGTTGCAACGATGGGTGGAGCCATGGGAATGTCTGACTCTCTCGCACACTCCAATTGATTTAATCTTTATTCAAGCCGTTGGAGAGCTTGATTTTGAAGTTGAGTGGCGTGCTCTTGCTCAAGTATGAAATTTTGCAAGAGGCTTTCGAGAGAGAATGTGGACGGTGGTGGTGGTGCAGTTATGGGTGGTAGCGGTGGTTGAGGTGGACATAACTCGCTATGATCATGTGTGTACAAAGAATACTCAAATAAAGTGTGGAGTGGGGCCAAGTTCATCATACACGAAAGGATCACTTTTGTGATGGATAATTGGTTGATGCTCATGGGGTGCAGAGTGGGGGAACTGATCGTGAACGGGTGCATAAGGGTGCCATGACAACTGTTCGAATGTGTGAGAATTCACAACGTCAGGTTGGGATTAGTATTGAGTGAAAGGTTGATCAGGCCTCCACAAATAACTAGGGTACTCACACAACTCAGGATTAGGTATATCAGGATAGTAGGCCGAGGTGGGTTCCGAAACAGTGTCATATGGATACACATGCTCCATGGTGGGTTCGGATGGATTTAGAATGTAAGGGCACTCATGGGACATGTGATCGGCATAATAACAGTGGGTGCACAACAAAGGATGAGACACGTCGACACTTGACACCGAGGGTGATGGAATAGGAGGTGCGTGCATGGACGGGTCAAGAGTTTTTATGATACTCGTGAGAGAGCCAAAACCATGAAAAATCTCATAAAGAGATGGCTCGGGATCACTCTCACACGTGCGCGTGTCAATGGAAAATGGCCAAAGTAGTCCCGTAAAGGACGTTCTTCGACCATGAGGAGAGAAAATATTTTTTTGGATTTTGTAAATTTTTTTCAAAAGGAAAGAAAATATTTTTGGATTTTTTTTATAAAAAATGAAAGAAAATATTTTTGGATTTTTTGAAAGAAAAGATGGGGAAAAATATGTGGACTCTTTGATTTGGACAAACTAACTAAAACCGACTACCGAAAAATGAATTGGACACACACAAGTCAATGAGAAATCCTAACTAGCACATAGACAATTTTTATCTTTAAATTAGGTGAAAGGGTATTCAAATTTTAATTAAGTCCACGGGCGATAAAAATTCACAAAATAATATGAGTGATCACCTGTGCAAAAATATTCTTCTATTCGGCTACCTAGTTGATTGATTTTAAATTTAATGATGGCTAGGGTAGCACACAATGGTAAGCGAGTGAGTCGGGTGATGAAATCCCTTCTCGTGAGTGACCGGGTGTAGGTCTTAGCAATTTAATTCATCACACCATTCAAAAATAAATGCGAGAATAAAATCAAGTAAGAGCACACAAAGCACACAAAAGAATTGACTCGCTAACAGGAGAGGCGCGAGGGTGTAAGAAATGTACCTTCCACGGTTTTTACGCCGTGGGGTGCCAAAAAATTTGAGTCAATCAGGGGGAGAATACACCAATCTCAGTCGTCCTCGAAAGTCCTACCGACCCAAGATAGAGAGGCTTCTAAATCCTCGCATTTGGACGCCCTCTCTCTACCATGTCCGATTTTCCTATCACGCTTGTCTTCGATTTATTACAATTTTTTAAATGAAAAATAAAATAAAGGTGTCTCTAAGCACCGTAATACAAGCAATGATAAAAATCCTAATACAAGGCCTTCTAAAAATATAAAAAAGATACAAAAAATAATATAGTACGAAAAATAAATGAACTACAAGTTGAAATTCGCTCCGAGTGCTTCACGCTCCCAAGAATGGAAACGGCACCATTTGATAGAAAGAAAATTGCCTCCCCAATTGTAATCCGCTCCAAGTGCTTCACGCTCCCAAGAATGGCAATGGCGCCATTTGATAACTTGCACAATCCATCATAGGATAAATGATTTCATTTTATTTTGGCAGGGGAATGAAATTCGTGGCTTGCATTTTTGAAAAAGTGGGTCATGGAAGAATTGGGTTGGAGATGGGTCAAGGTAAATGGGTAGAGTTGGGTTTGAGTTCTGGACGGGTTTGGACTGGAGCTCAGAGTGGTGAGGTCGGCAGGTGGGTCTCGCCGGCGCGAGCGGCGTCGGAGAAGGGGAGAGGTGCAGAGGGCCGGAAATGGAGGTTGCCGACTGGAATCGCAGGGGGTTGGTTTGGGGCTGCGCCTGCGGGGTATTTGGGGGTTGGCAGCAAGTCAGAACGAGAGAGGGTGTTGGGCTTGATTTCGGAGGACGGAGGGGTTAGAGGAGAGGTCGTCGGGCAGGCCGGAGTTTTGGGTTGCCTGGCTGTCGCCGACGCTAGCCGGCTGGGCACAGGTGGGTGTAGCTTGGCGGGATATGAAAGGGGGTGAAGATCGGCGGTTAGGCAAGGGGTTAAGGGTGGTCAGAGTTGTCTTGAGGGAGAGAGAGAAGTTGGTGTGTTAATGGATTGAATTTGTTGTTTGTTGGTTATGGAAGTTGGAGAGAGGAGAGAGAAAGTGGTTGGGTGAAAGGGAGAAGATGGAGGTGAGGGGTTTTGGTGTTTGAGGGTGTAGGGTGGTAGTATCAGGGTGAGGTAGTGTTTAGGGGTAGGATAGTGTAGGGGAGTTGGGTGTGAGTGAGTTTATGTGTGTGTTTAATTTAGACCCTAATAAAATAATAAAGACTCAACTAAACTTAATAGAACTAAAACTAAAATAAAATCTAACTAAAAATAAAACAAACTAAAAACAATAAAAATAAAAATATTAAAACTAAAAAAATAAAATCCTAAGCTTATATAAAAAATAAAAATAAATAAATAAATTAAAATCTAAATGAAAATTAAAGTCCTAAAAAATATAAAATCTAATAAACTAAAAATAAACTACTAAAACTAATCTTAATAAAATAAGACTAAACTAAGAGCTAATAAAAATCAAAATAAAATAAAATTATACTAATAAAAATAAAATAGAAAAATAGAAAATAAAACCTAGAAAATACTAAATAAATCTAAAATAAATCCTAAAAATAAAAATGACTCAAACTAAAAATCTAAAAAATAATAAAAAGGGACAAACAAAACACACACGGGGTTTGGGGTAGGTTTGGGCTAGCTTTAGGGTATGCTAGGGTACGGGACAAGGGTATTTAGCTCCAAACAATGCGTATTTGCCTCGATATATAGCTTTTGACATCGCAAACGGACGTTTGACCTACAAGATAAACATTTAAGCACATAAGACCCATATTGCCGGGAATTAGCAACTAAAGTACATCTATTCGGGGTATAAATTGTACAGTTTTGGGTGCTTATCAGCAGGAATACCGTTGCAGTTGTACCTCACATCCACCACGAGGTCCATGGGAGCTTTGCTGGCACAAGAGATTGACGGGCAAGAACGACCAGTTTACTACCTCAGCAGGATCATCCACGGGCCAGAAGTCAGATATAGTAGCTTGGAAAGGCATTGTTTAGCCTTAGTATTTGTAGCGCAAAAACTTAGACATTATATGTTGTCTTTTACAATTCACATTGTAACTAGATTGATCCTATTAAGTATTAGCTAGCTAGAACTATATTGATTGGTAGAGCAGCTAGGTGGTTCTTTATTCTCTCCGAATATGACTTAAAGTGTGTGGTTCCTCGCACGATCAAAAGCCAAGCCTACGCCGATCTGTTGGCTATTTTTCCCTCAGGGACGTTTGAGCCACCCAAAGAAAATATTCCAGGAGACGATTTACAGGCCAACCACCTAGATGCAACGGATAAGGAATGGACAATGCAGTTCGATGGATCTTCGACGGAAAAGAAAGGAGGAGCAGGTTTTATTCTCTCAAAGGGAATGGAAGAGATTTGCCTTTCCTACAAGTTAGATTTCCTTTGTTCTAACAATGAGGCAGAATATGAAGCATTGGTGTTGGGATTGCTAGAGGCTCTTCGAAGGGGGATCCATTCACTTTGCGTCAAGGGTGATTCAAACTTGGTGGTTCAGCAAGTGAATGGAGAGTATGCGTTGAAACACATGAGCCTGGAACCATACAGAATAATCATTCAGAAGCTCCTCTGCCAGTTCCATCGGACCAAGATCAAGAGACAGCCCAAAACGATGAATCGTCACCCAGACGCATATGCCACCATTGCCCAGAAGATGGTCATGAGGAACGATGAAACCACCGTGTGATCCAACGAAGAACAACTCCTTCGATGATAAAGTCAATTCTACCAATAGAAGAGTATGGGGAGTGGAGGGGGAGATTAAGAGGCAATTGGAGGCTGGTGAAGGAACGATGGGGCTCAAAGAATTGCCCCAGTACTTTACAAATTAGGGAAACATTTACTTCAGAAATGCAGGAGGATGGATGTCGAGATGCATTGGTCCCGAAGAGGTAGAGAAAAGATTGAAGAAAACACACGAAGAGCACTACGAAACAACTGAGATACCCCTCTATCGAAGAATGCAAAGGGAGGGGTATTTTTAGCCTAAGATGAAATAGGCTACGACGGAGCTACAACGGAAGTGCGATAAATGCCAATTGTTCTTCGAGGCAGCTAAATGTCATTTTATGGAAGCTCAGGCTGACTGGAGACAGCCCTATATTAATTTCATTAAAGATGGAGTTATCCCAACAGAGACAATTGATGCGAAGGGACTCCGGCAAAAGGCCTCGAGATTTTACATTCAGCAGGGGCAGCTTTATCGAAGGGGATACTTCAACAAGCTGTTGCGTTGCATCACAAAGGAAGAAGCAGCTGAGGTCCTCAAGCAGGTGCACGATCCAGCTCATACAGGAGGAGCCAAGTTATATGACTAGTTGATGACTTTACGATCTATTGGCCAACGATGGAGAAAGATTCGGATGAGTTCGTTTGAAAGTGCAAGGCTTGCTAACTTTGTGGAAATATGATCCATGCCCCGTCAGTGAACTTACACTCCCTGGCAACGCCTTATCCTTTTCACACTTGGTCGTTCAACCTGGTAGGGGAAATACACCCCTCTTTGAGGGGGAAGATATGGATACTAGTAGCAACGGAGTGCTTCACAAAGTGGGCTGAGGCGATACCACTGAGAAGGGAAACAGCAGGGGTGGCGAGCAACTTCATCAGAGAATACATCATTTATCATTTTGTGATCCCAAAGGTTATCCTTTCAGATAATGGAACCCCTTTTGTCAATTCAAAAGTAACGATGCTCACAGACAAATACTCCATTGTCCATCACACTTCGACGGTGGCATGCCCAAAGGGAAACAGTCAAGCTGAAGCGACTAACAATACTTTGGTCAATATCTTGGCTAAAATAATGGAGAATTTCCCAGGATCATGGGATGATAAGATACCAGCCATTTTGTGGGCCTATCGAATAACAAAGAGGAAGCCCACAGGGTATACACCGTTCTCTCTTGTCTATGGGGCCGAGGCGATTCTCCCAGTAGAGTTAGAAGTCCCCTCTGCTCGATATGCTTTACGAAGTAGCATGATCCCCCAGAATAAACATGTATTATTGGAAGAGTTGGACGAACACAGAGATAGTGTGATGCAACACTTTCAAATGTATACGAAGCAACTCTCCAGGGCGTATGATAACTTAGTGAGACCAATGAAGTTCGTGGAGGGAGACCTCGTATTGAAAGCAGCAGTGAAATATATCATGGGGCTTCCACTAGCCAAGTATACACAAATTGGGAAAGACCTTTCATTATAAAGGAAGATCATGACTCAGACTATTGCTTAATTTCTAAGATGGAAGAAGACAAACCATTCAAAATCAATAATAAATGGTTAAAAGTTTATCGTGTGTAAGCAATTATGTTTAGGCCACCGATGTATCTAGCTGATTATGAATATAGAAGTTCTTTTTATAATGAGTATACAAGTTCTTTTTATTATAACTCAAGCAGAGATGAAAGAATTAGAGAACTTCACACTTCACAATCTATGCAAACAGTTGTAACACAAAGAAATGGCATGAGGAAATTGATATCTTTCTTCATTCATAAACTTTTGGGAATTACAAAATTAGGAGCTATTGCCCAAGAATTACATAAGAAGAAGAAGAAAAAATACATATACAAAAAACTCATTGGCCTAGGAGGAACCACAGATCTGGGGAGGAGAAAAAATCTTAAGGAAGACCCGAAGAAGCTTCGAAGCAAGACCTTTGGGCATTAATGAATACTTCCAGCCTTGTTTGTGCTTGCGTGCATTCGATAAGGAGATTTTCTCGTTTTAGCTTCGCCAGACGCAGAGTTTTTTCGAGATCCTCCACCTCCTTGTCAATAGCTCCAAGAAGGGGTTCTAGCTCGGCCAATTTGGCCTCCTTCGCCCGTTGATCATCCTGATGTTTTTGCAAGAGTTCCCTCTGACTGTCCAATCGTTGGCTCTTCAAAGTCTTCAAATGCGCGATAAGCCAATCAAAATGGAAGCCGTCATGACCCAACTCCCTCAGAAAACCTAGAAATTGGTTAAGGAGGGGTCTGGTAATGCTCGCAGTTAAAGTATTAGCAATTTCAACAACAACGGTGGCCATACCCTAAATCCGGTAGCTCATAACCGAGATATTTGAACGAAGGAAATCCACCATGAATGTTTCAAGATGATGGTTCGCAAGTTGCTCAACTACCAAATGATGGTTGACAGGCATTTGAGGGGAACATTGGAGCACCATCAGGTAGAAGGTGTGAGGAGCCAAGCCGGGCAGAGAAAGCTCGCACCCAAATATGTTGTCGATAGCAGCACCGGTCGTGGAATCTTGGTCATTATGGTTGTAATCTTCTAAGATGACAGGTTCCAGATGGGGCGAGCCAATATGCAAGGGAACTGGTGGAGAATCCTCTCGTGTAACCTGAGAACAGTTAGAGGAATTATGGAGGTTATGAAAAATTCTTAACAAGTGTTTTCGTTGTTAAGTCACCGATATATTTCGTTGTTAAGTCACCGATATAGGTGGAGTTTATGAAAAAATCTTAATAAGTGTTTTCATTGTTAAGTTACCGATATAGGTGGAGTTTATGAAAAAATATTAACAACTTTTTTCGTTATTAAGTCACCGATATAGGTGTAGTGTATGAAAAAAATATTAACAAGTGTTTTCATTGTTAAGTCACCGATATAGGTGGAATTTATGAAAAAAAATCTTAACAAGTGTTTTCGTTGTTAAGTCACCGATATAGGTGGAGTTTATGAAAAAATCTTAACAAGTGTTTTCGTTGTTAAGTCGCCGATATAGGTGGAGTTTATGAAAAAAAAATTAACAAGTGTTTTCGTTGTTAAGTCACCGATATAAGTGGAGTTTATGAAAAAATCTTAACAAGTGTGTTCGTTGTTAAGTCACCGATATAGGTGGAGTTTATGAAAAAATCTTAACAAGTGTTTTCATTGCTAAAGTCACCGATATAGGTGGAGTTTTTGGAAAAATCTTAACAAGCGTTTTCGTTGCAAAGTCACCGATATAGCTGGAGTTTTTGGAAAAATCTTAACAAGTGTTTTCATTGTTAAGTCACCGATATAGTTGGAGTATTTGGAAAAATCTTAACAAGTGTTTTCATTGATTAAGTCACCTACATAGGTGAAGTTTCAGAAACTGAGAAATACAGATAAATTAGCAAAGTACCTCAGCAGCAATAGGAGCGAGAACGGGAGTCGCCACGGGGGCCATAATGGTAGAAACCGTTGGAAGCGGGCTCATTGCCTCAGCAGCATCAACGGGGCCCTTGGCTGAAGAAGCTTCAATGCTAGGCAAACTCCCCTCGCCAACATAAGGTACTAAAGCCAGCACGAGGGCATCATCGAAAGAAGACGTTGGACAATCAAGAAATGCCCCAACAAGAGCAGTAGCATCAACCGTGGCCTTGGAGGGCAAAAGGCCACTAAGAGCAAAGGGCGGAGAGAGACTTGGGGAAAGATGTAGCAACAAAGCTAAGTGTTAGGAATGATAAATTAATACTCAAAAATAGAGAAATGCATCTAAGCGTTACTTACCCCCGTTATGGCACCAAAAAGAGGAACTGCAGTAAGGGGCCTTGACAATGCAAGAGGAAGGAGATTGTTAGCTATCAGTGATGCCACTTCCACCTAAAATGGCCCAACATATTAGAAATGATAAATAAAATAATGGGACAAATAAAAGATGTAAGACTTAGAAAGAAATTTACCTGCGGGGCACTCTCCTCGAGCACAACGAGGGGCAGAGGGACCTCCTGCTCTGAAGGTAACTCAGAGGAGGCTGCAGTAGTTCCCTCTAGTTGACTAGGCATTTTAGCAGACTCAATGGTAGCAGCCCTCGTAGTAATTTACTTGGCCCGTTGGGAGGATAATCTCTATGAGTAGGTAAGGCCTATCATGGAGGAACGAGGAGGAGTGGTATCAGCTTGAGAGATACCTCAATGCCCCCCATGAAGCGGCTTACAGGGGGACTGGGAGGATTGGGCCTTTCTTCTCCAACTCCCTGGACCAAAATATTTTCTTATTAAGAAATGAGAAAATGCAACACACCTTAAGAGAAGGGGAATAAGAAATCAAGAATTCACACATACCTCAGATCCAGAGGGAGAACGAGAACCGTTGAAGATGGTGAGGAGGCAGGAGCAGAAGGGGCAGGGGATGGAGGTACCTCGATAGCCCATCTCTTTTGGGACTTAATACCCAGTGTTTTCTTCCATTAGCTCGTTGCGTCACCACCTTTAGGTACCCTCGACCTCCTCATCCTTTTTGTCGGTGGCTCAGTGGGATCAACCACGATTGTGGGAAAAGTAGCCGAATGAGGAACGATGATAGCGCGTCATTGAAATTCAATATTTATTCTTGCGACTTCAGCTTCAACCTGCCTCTTCAGCTCTTCAGCCATCTCTGGACACATGGGAGGGGGAACGGAGGCAATAAGAAACGCCTCCAAGGGAGTTTGTTCTTGAACCTGGGGCTTAAACTTCAAGGACTTTGACTTCTTGGCCTTCTTGGCATATGGCTTAGAAGGCCCTTCCCCCGTTGCAGTTTTAGCCGAAAGGGCAGTTGGTTTGGGAGCTGCAGCGGCCTTGGGTTTTGTGGCGGCAGTTAGGATCATTGGGCAATGAGGGAGTAGCTCCTGGGGAGATTCCTTAATGGTTTTACTCAAGGGAAACTCAACCCCAAGCACGGAGTTCCTATTAAGACCCAATTCAGAAGAAGAGAAAGAAAAAATTGGGGGATATTAAGAGGGGACTGAATGTACTCACGAATCCTTTCCAACTACCCCAAATGGAACCTGGTGGAAAAAGTGGTGGATACGTATCCTTTCTTAGTGGCACTAGGAAGGGTGACACGACCGTCGATGGTGGACGTCACACCAAGCACTGCGGCTGCAGTATAGAGGGTGCAGGTTTCAGCAAAAGTGGCCATTGGGCAGTTGTGTTGAAGCACAGGTCGAGGGGCCCCCTGATCGAATCCGAATTGTCTTCTATATTTGTCTGGGTTGTAGGGTTCTGAGGTGTATCCCCATTCAGTGTAGGAAGGAAGAAACCCATGGGTAAATAGAAGCACCACGGCTTGCGAGGGATCTTCTACAACCGGGATGAACTTGACTGTTGTGGCTGTAGAAGGAAAGAAATCCCAACTATGGGCAAATATAGACTCACTGTATGGCATCATCATAAAGGAGTCTAAAAGATCAAAAACTTCAACTATCTCATTTCGACTTTATTTCTTGTGAAAACACAGGAGGCGTGGGGGCTTGATACCTTAGCTCACGGGCAGCGAAATTGACTTGGCGGCAATAGCAGGAAAGCGGGTGTAAAGAAAGCCCATCAGAATAATGGTGTTAGCAAAATGGTCCAAGTTATAACGTCCCAGTGATCGTTCCATGTCTATGTGGGTTCGATCCAACCAGGTGTAGAGGGACCCCAAGGCGATGGCGACCAGAGGAAGGTTGAACCCCCTGGCCAAACGAATGGAAATATTGATCAGATCCCTCCTGGTCTGATCATTGGGTTTCCCGATTAGGAAAAAGTGTGAAAGCAATACAAGTATGTAGTCTGGTAGTTCCAAGGCTGTACCTCTACCCCAACCCGTTACAGCACTGACGTCCTTCGGCATCGGGGCTTCAAAAAGGGAGGAGAATGAGTAAAGAACGGGATAACAATGGAGGTTTTCGCACAGGTTTCTCTCTCTAAGGAATACGGGAGATTGAAGAAGAAGAACAGAAGGAAAGAGAAGAGTATGAAATAAAAGAGACGTTTGAAGCCTTTTAAACCTTTTAAAACCTGTCTTTTGAGTTTTCCACCATCGCACGTGTAGGGCCACCTATAATCATTTTAAATGAACGTGTGGCACTTTGGCAAGTGTTTTAATAGCTGAAAAGATAGCGCTACATCATTTACGAAGTGACACTTGGGGAATAGAAAGAGTTTCCTTCCTAAGCAAGTTTGAGTTTTAGCGCCAGAATTTTCGTCAGACATATCCAGTAACTCCCAACAAAAAATATGTCCCAACGGTTCCAAAAAACTATGATGCCCCCTCGCCACAAGTCCAAACGTTGTTTAAATGGTGACTCGGCTGCATCGAGGAGAATTTTTACTTTTTCGAACATCACGAAGCATTGGAAGGGAGAATTTCACTCACCGGGAATTAGAACGAGTATTTGAGAAGGTTAGAAGGCTTTTCGGGAGAATTTCAAATAATAAAAATCTAGAACGGTTGAAGCGTAGTATAAGGAAAAAGTGGCGATGCCCCTTCGTCAAAGTCCCAACAAGTCGTAGTGCTTTGGCTCAGGTACATCGGAGAGAATTTTACTTTTTTCTAGGAGATTATAACGCTGTGGTTCTAACGAAGGAAAGGAGGCCAGAATTTTTTCATGCAGGGAAGGTTCATCGGTTTGAGAAGTTTCGTGCAAACATTTCTTGCTCCAACAAACCTCTCCACGAAGTGGAAAATGTAGAGGGGGCTTGAAGGTAATTTTTAGATTAGAAGTAATTCCACATTAGCAATAGTGTTTTGGGATTCAGGCACTGTGGCAGCTCAAGCAAGGCAACTCAACGTGATAACTTGTATTTTAGCTTGTTGTATTAGTCATATTGTATCTTTGTTTATATTGACTATAAGCTATATCGGTTGTAATTATGTAACGAGAATAATAAAGAGTTTTAGTGTGAGATCAAATGGTACTCGAGAGAGACCAGGTTGGGCAGGGCCTAGGAGAGCTTTCATGCTCTATCGAATGACCTCACCGTGAGAATTTTAGAGGGACCTGGGTTGGAGGATAGAGAAGTGAGGCACCGTTGGGGCTTGTCCTGACCATCTTAGATACACCTGGTAAAACATCGAAGGACCCTGACCGTGGAATCTCGGACGGAGCAGCTTGGAGTTCCATCGAGCATTGAGTTGTGAACTAAAAAGCCCTCTACTTAATGTCACATCTACTGTAGGTGATGTCACTAGCCAACTAAACAATGTCAGACTTACACTTGAGTAAACCACCATGGTATTTGGGGCTGTCAGGCAGTTGGTGAGCCACCTCTGCGATAACAGCCCCCTGACACACAGTGGTTAGGCAAAAGGGATGTCTTGGCATTTAATATTTATGACGTGGAGACATCTAGTGCATCAAGCATTTAATGCTATGACATAAAGTATGAGGAATGTCTTTCATAGTCTTTAATGACTGAGTTACCTCGGGGATGGTGTGGGGGATATTTAAGGACCCCAACCACCCTTGAGGAGAGGATGATCTTTTGAGAGTTTAAGAAGTTATTACTAGAGAGACTACACACCGGAGAGAGTTATTACAAACCAGAGGACTTATTCACTAGCCATTATCATTTATTACGAAGCTTTTAATATGTGACAAAGATTCTTGAGAGTGTTTGGTGTGTTTGCCTACCTACCAAGGTGTATCTAGGGTGCTTACTTCTCTCTCCCTCTAGCTAAGTTACTTCTAAGTTCATTACTATCCTCTGAGTTATACACGAGAGATTTGTGAGTTTAAACTGAGTCTTATCTTCATTAAGTTTGTGTTTGTATGTTTTATCACTAATCCAAGGTTTTGGCTGATTGACTTATCATTACTATACTTCAAAGGGGTTACTCCTCCATCTTATCTAAAGTACCCTCTTACAACCGTCTAGAAAGAACGAGTTTATGCATCTAAAAAATATCCTGCGAGCCTCCACAATTCTACACCTACGTGTCACTGGATAGGATCTCTAAGTTGTGCGTCCCTATGGATGGACAACTAAAATTTTTTGAAAATATTTTGACACGGGTGATAGCACAAGTAAAATATTTTGAAAATATTTAGTGATACGCCGCAAATATTGCGTATTTCACCCGTTAACCTACGTGTTATTAGCCCCCTCGGGTATCTTAATCCCTATATTTATGCTCGTTAACCAGAAAACCTCGGATTTCTATGTTAACATGTTTTGCAGGGGTTAATTGAGCTTTTATAGGTATTTGGATGCTTAGTGTGAGGTTCGGATGCATTCCGGTGAAGTTCCGTACACAAACGCACGTTCGAGGGCATTTTAGTCTTTTCATAGCTTGGGTACCTGGCCCGATATCTCACGGAAGTTGTATCCCTCCTCTCTAGCTTCGCGTGGCCGCGAACGGTGCGCGATTCCGATTCATAACGAAGAAGTTACGGCATTTCTTGCGGAGGAAATACAAGAAAGCAAAAGAGGAGAAGAGAAGAAGAAGAAAAGAAGCAGGGGTTGCTGCTGCTGCAATCTGCCCTGCTTGATCGATCGATCGACGCTTCTGGTCGATCGATCGACCTTTCAGGATTGTCGATATTTTCCCTTGGTCGATCGATCGATCCCCTGTTTTTCTGCAAATATTTTCTTTTCTTTTCTTTCTTCTTTTATTTTATTCTAACTTACTATATAAGCTAATTTTTGGTTTGTAATGTGGAGACCAGCCCTTATACGATTTTAGCTTAGTTTAGTTAGGGTTGGAGGGGATTTTCTTGGTTCTTCTTCTTCCTCTCTTGGATTGACACACTAATTGGTTGTAAGATTGACTATTCATCTTCCCTCTCCTTTAATCTAGTTGTATTTCATTCTTTCCTTGCTTTCTAGATAGATTTACATGCTTTCTAATTAGGTTTTCAAGCTTTATTTATTGCTTTCTTAGTTAATTAGTTTAATTTAGTTTAATTCATTATGCGTCCCTAGATAAATAGGGTCGGGATTGCATTTCCGCCATTTTCGGGTTCGAACCTCGAAATTTAGGGTTTCGTGTAAAATCACATTTAATTGAAACCTCGCGTATTAAAGTCGGATTATTATGCGTTTAACTTTCTTTGTCACGCAACGTTAGTGTTTATAGCGATTATCCGAATTTAATCCGCGTGTGACCATTTTTGATTAAATGTTTAATCTCGCAACTTTGGGTTAAATTCCTTCTTGCGTGATGTTTATGCTTAATTGTAAATGCTCGATTAAATGTTTTCGAACCTTAATTCTAATTAGTAGTTGTTTAGCCCGTGAATGGTAGAATACGATCCCGATCCTCGCTTCCCTTTTGTTTAGAGTTAACTTCTCTTTTCTTTTGTCACCATAACCACCCATTCACCATTTCTTTTATTTATTTTACACTTTTATTCCTGAGGTAATTAAAACAATTAACATCTAAAATTCAATCACTCCCTGTGGATTTACGATACCCGACTTACCGCTGTACTTGCTTGTCAAGTGTAGTTGTAGCTTAGGTTTTCTTTGTATCGCGGCGGCGAAACACACGACGATTGTGCACTTTACACGCGCACACTTTTTCCGCCCGGTCATTTAGCAAGTATTTAAATCAGTTATTTGTTACACACGTATTATTCATGAACACTCACTTGTGATCCTCACCTCTCAACTAATGTGCACGCTTAATGTAATCTACCTAACTAGCATCCTCTGTCCAACTAGCTAAGGTATCTGACTACTCTCGATAGTCCAACTCTCGTGTATATCCCGGTACTATGGTCTCAATAATAAATTATTTATTTCCATTTTATTATTTAGTCAATTATTTAAGTTTCACCACTTAATTTCCTTTTTAGATATTCATCATCTATCAATTCTACTCTTTCACATAAGTAGATATATTACACTGGTATAGTTTCATCACACATATAATATATACACAAATATAGCATCCTAGGAATGGCCCCTTGTGATGCTGGAGTACTCTGCTATCATGTCCATGTACATCTCGTAATCAAATAAGGACTATTTGTTTGGTATGTCTCCTCGAACCCAAAAGAAATAAACATAAGAGTGAAGGCGAACATAGTTCTAAGCCTATAGGATACACACATACCTAACGTACTCAAATGACTTGCCAATCCTACTAATAGATGACACATAGGGGACCGCCCGAAGTTCTATGTTCTGGGGTACTAATCCAGACCTCACTAAAATCGTCAAGGTGGGATCGCCCTCTGCGCATAAACCTACTGATAAAAAGAAGCATTGGTATGTTCACACACATAATCAAATCATATTTATAGGTATTCACACAACCTATTTACATATTTTACTCGGTAAGTACACACAACCCAATTTTAACAACTCGTACGTAGTATATATCACTCGTATATTGTACATACCATAAACTCCAATTAGACTACTAATTACTATAATTTCAAGTATCATTCACTATAATATTCCTAATTACCCATTCTTAACCCCTTATTTATTCCCGTCGCATCGTACTAGTCATACACATAAGTTCACTCATTTCTTAGTAATCCGTCTCGAATTTCCATCCTTTATCAATTTTGGACACCTTGTCATTTATCCCAATTCTTAACTCGTCTCAATTTCTATAAACCTAATCCCTAATATAGGTCTTCTGACATTTTTATATTTCTCTCCATAAGTTAAAAATGTCCTAAAAGTTTTGTCATGAATTATCCACAATTTCTAGGTTTAAAAGGAAAAAATTTCCATTATGGGAAAACCGAATCAATTTGCCCAGTGGCCGAATCAATTCGCCTTGCTAAATCGATTCTCCCTTGGGCCGAATCGATTCGAAATGTAGCATGTGTCTTCTTATTTTTATAACTATTATGAATTTCCACACTATCCAACTCCTTAAACTTTCATACTAGCATCCCAATTTCTAAATAAACATAACTAAACATCAAAGATATATATGAGGATGATTTATAATGTAAATCCTGAATAAAATCCATACAATTTCATCATATAGTCAGATTTAACACCTCAAAATCATAAATACAACACTTTTGTGTTCTTCATATAAATTCACCAAAATCCCCGATTTAATCCATGATTCAACTCCCAAAATTCTTGATTTATGTTTCTCCATGTAATTGGATTTATTCTACATGAAATCCTATTCCCAATTATAATTCTACTCATCAAATTATAAGTGTAACATCAATTGTTCTTAATACAAAATTCTTAATTTAAATGGGTATGACAACTAATAAAATTTGGAAGATAAATACTTGCCTTATATTGGAGGGATATGATTTGATCCTCTTTGATGGAGCTTCTCTTTTTATCATTCCTCCAACAGTGTTTGTGATGCTAAAATGATCTTGAAATCTCCAAAACCCTTCCTTGAGGTCCAAGAAAACTCTTCCACTCCTCTCCATTGGCCTCCACTTGCTTCTAATCTCTTTGACCTAGCCTCACATCACCATAACTATATATAAATCTAGAAATTCCCTTAATCCTAAGCTATAAAATGATAAAAATTCCCTCTCGGGTTGTCAATTATATCTAAATTTGTCTCGGAACTCAAACTACACACCCGGTTATAATATTTTAACTATTTTGACCCTTCTGAACTCAACTGTAACCTCAAAATCATCATCCGTGTTACTCATAATTTATTTTCTATCCCTAACTTATTTAATTTGCTCATGACATTCGGTTGAGATATCATATTGTCATGTCATTAACACTCGTTGTGACATCAGTTATATAATTACTATTCACTTAGTAATTTTATTCAATAAATATTAATCATTCCTCTCGGATTAATAATTTAATCAATCCATTATAATTTAATTTCCATTAAATTACCTCACATGTGTAATTTAAATTTTTAACCAAATTAATTCATTTTTATTTCTTTAAAGTACGGGTTGTTACATGATTGAGTGAGCTTTGAAGTAGTGCTTTAACTTGCACGACGCGATGACCAAAGTGTAGGCTACTTTTTCAAGTGGGAGGTAGCGTTGCTCGGCATCCAGAGGTGTTTTGCTAACATAGTAAACGAGGGATTGCATCCCTCCTTCTCGCACATTAAGGCAGAACTAACTACGCGGCTAGAAACTGCTAGGTAGAGATAAAGAGGATCTTTCGAATCTAGGATAGATAGCAGGGGAGGTTTATTGAAGTAGGATTTGGTTTCCTCGAGGGCCCCTTATCATTCCACGTTCTAGGTGAGGCTTTTTCCTTCTTTAGAATTTAAAAAATGGTCACCATCATTCGAAAGACTTTGAGATAAAACGATTAAGGGATGCTAACATCCATGTGAACTTTTAAATCTCGATTAGCATCTTCGGGGGATGAATGTTAATTTTCGCAACTATCTAGTCGGGGTTGGACTTAATTCCCCTTTTGCTGACTATGTATCCCAGGAGCTTTTCAGACTGAACCCCAAAGGATCATTTTGTGGTGTTGAGCTTCATTCGGTAGTGAATGATGATCTAAAAGGTCTATGCTAAGTCCACCAGATGGTCGGCTTTGAGCTTGCTCTTGACGAGCATGTCGTTAATGTATACCTCCATGAAAATTGTTGCTTGAACATCCTTGTAACTATCTTTGGTATGTAGCTCCTACATTTTTAAATCCAAAAGGCATGACCATGTAATAACACAAGCCCTGGGTGGTTATGAATAAATATTTGTCTTGGTGGGGTCCGAACAATGGGATATGATGATACCCTGAGTATGCATCTAGAAAACCCATATGTTTGTGGTTGGCTGGGGCTTAGACCGTCTGATTGATCTTAGGGAGATTAAAACTGTCTTCGGGACAGGCCTTCTTGAGATTGGTGAAGTCCATGAACACTGTCCAATTATCGTTACTCTTTTTTTGCCACCACCGAGTTTGAGTTCCATTTTGGGAATTGAACTTCTCTGATGGAACCGGCCTCCATAAGTTTCGCTACTTCATTTTCCATTGCCTTTTCTTTTGGAGGGGCATTCAGTCAACCTTTTATGTGATCGGAGGAGGATACATGGGATCCACGTGGAGTTTATGGTTTGTGACTTTAAGGTCGATCCCAGGCATATTATATGGCTTCCATCCGAATACATCTTGATTATGTTTCAGCAGAAAAATCAATTCCTCCCTCTCTTGTTTGGTCAATGTGGTGCCAATTAAGAATCTCCTTTTCGGTAGAGTTTCTTCAAAGACTGTCTTTTTATTTTTCTATAACCCTATTTGTGGGGTCAACTCTCTTCTCTTCCACTTATGGCCTTCCATGCTTTATTTTCTATTTAGACAATGTAGCTTCCTCCTAAGACGTTTCAGGAATGATTTCCTTCCCTTTCGTCTTCTCTTGTTTAGGCCTTATGACAGTGATAAAACACTTTCGAGCGTCGACATGGTTGCCTCTTATTTCCATTATTCTGTTCTTTATGATTTTTTATATGAGAAATCGGACACATGTTGTTCTCATATCAGCATATCAAGTATAGAATATATTTAAAGCATGTAAAGAGATAAAATAGAATATATAGAGTGGTTCGGCTATTGAAATGAGCCTACGTCCACTTTTGTTCCCCAACTCTCATTATATGTGTGTTTTAGTACAAGTTTGCAATGCCATAATAGGTGTACAAGATAGGTGAGAGAGAAGAATACATGTTTATAGTCGTTTCGGGTGAGCCAGAGAGATGACTTTGAAGTAAATGAGCAACCCCTAAGGTGTATTGAGGGTGTGTAGAGAGTTTAGCAGGGCTTCACCTAGTGTAGTAATCTTAGATCTAGGGATCCGCACCCAAAGTTGGAACCAGAACCCCCTATCTCGAGGTGTGGACCTATATTTATAGGAGGTATGTCAGTTTCACGTGCCCTGAGCATGTGGCATATAGAAAGTCTGGAGCAACTGTATAAAGAGGTTGCGACCAGCTAAGTAAATATGTTGGGTGTCTTACCCTGTGTTATTCAAGGCTACAGCCTGTAATAGTGAGACATAAGGTGTCGCGTCCTTTAATCTTCAGTGCATGCCAATCAGTAAGTCCGTGGAAAGGCACTATATTTATCAAATCAATAAGCCCCCAAGCCGTAGTGCCAAGCTGGCGAGTTGGGGCTCTGACTAAAGTGTAAGGATGTCGCAGAAACTTTCAACCGATGTTTGAACTTCCTGTGGGCTCTTATATAATTGGCAACTGGTCGTGGCCTTGATTATGTTTCTAAAACATTAAGAGAGAATCGAAAGTGGAACTCTGTCAGTTTGCCCTTTAAACTTTTCGGCGAGCTTTTGTGGTGGAGCAAGGCGATCAACTGTTAGTTCTTGATTTTGAGCAGCCTCTTCTTATGGAATTTAAGGTAACTTTCAAACTTTCTTATAAATTTGTCGTCTTAATCCATGTATGCGACTAAATAACTAGCTGACTTGTGAGAAACTGCGAACAATACTAAAACTTCTAATCTTAAGAATCAAATTAGGATTAAAATGTTGTTTTCCTTAGTATCCATGCACGAATTTCTATAATTTCTTTGGTTACCAATCCCCAATCAATCATGTGATGTTGTTACTAAACTGTTGAATAAACTGGGTTTGAACAACTGTGTAATGTTTGAGTTTTCTATGAAGCTTAGGTGTTGGCAATCCTAGATTGAGTCTACACCTTACCCTTATTTAGAATTTAATTTTTGGTCAAGAACACTCAAAACATGTTCTTGGTGTTCTTGACCAAAACCCTTGAATCTTGGGTTTTGAATCTCTATGTGCACAAGTTTTGTTTGAATAATTGTTTAAGTATCCTTCCACAGCTGAACTCCTTTACTATGGCCTTTAACCATTGTGGTTAGTCCCTGGACTGCTTGTACATGCCACGGCGGTATGTTGATACTTGTATAAAACACCCCATGGCTGCAACCTTAACTTTTGTAGATTTAGGATTAGGAATATGCTTTGTAGTCTAGAAATTTCAAGTCTCTTTAGTAGTAGTAATTACACATGGCTGGAGTTTTTAGGCTAGTGCTACAACTTTATATAATTTATTGAATCTGTCCGTTGCAGGTAGCATAATCTTGTGTTATTTTGCTGCAGCAACACATCAATACTTCAATGATAAGCATTTGACTTTGGGGTTTATCTTTTAACTAGTTATCCACAGCCCTTTTGACACGAAAGTGTAGGATTGCGGCATATAAGAACATGCCTAAGGTTTCCTTTCCAATATAAAATAACATGTTGCAGCATGTAGCTTGATTTTTAGGATTCTAAGGCTGAAACTAAGTGTAGTTGGTTGTAATCCTTGAAACTTCCATTCTAGCTTTCAAACATCTGTTGTTGTTATGTCGTTACTTCCACGGACTCTAAGAGGCTTCTTTGACCATATTGGCTGCGGCGCCTAACAACAGATTCTTTCTGCTTTTCAGGTCTTACTGCAGCCATATGAGTTGGAATCTTGACGAATTTTTGAAGGACTTTTAGAGAACACATTTTGGGATTTCTCTTCCTGAAATCCCATCTGTGTGTCCTCTTAAGACATTTGGACCTTTACTGCTCAAAGATTGCCCAAATTGCATCGTTCGAGACTCTGACTTCGCAGACTCTACTTGTAAAGAGAACGCTGAGGCTGAGGAAATGGAAGAAGAAATTAACTCCAGTAACCATCAGGTTGATCATGGGACCGCTACAGTTGGACCTTCTGAGGATAGGTATGCACCTGTAGGCCCATCTAATAGAATAGAGAGACCCCCTACAGCCTTAAATGTTCGCAGTATCATGACTGAGGAATGGTTCAACCAAGTTGCTAAGGCGTTTGAGCTTCCAGATAATGTGATTTTCTCAGCACTTCCACGGAGCAGAGACCATGCTCTGTGATTGCTGATGATGGGGTCGGCTTCCCCCTCCATGCTTTTGTATACAGGTTGTGGCTTCCTGTGCCAGTCACAATTAGGAAAATATTTAGTGCAATGAAGTTAGCCCCAACCCAATTAGATCCCAATAGTTGGAAGGAAATTCTTACATCTGCAATGCTTTGGAAGAATAAGTTCAAAAGGGATATAACTCCTAGGGAGTTATTCCATTTTTACACACCAAACCCTACACCAAATCTGTCGAATTGTCACGGTCAATGACCTTGACAACTTCATCTTGTCAAGGTCAATGACCGTGATAATTCTAGGCGAGATAACTTTTTTTGTCACAGTCATTGAACGTGACAAGTACGTTAGAATTATCACGATCGTGTCATGGTCCTTGACCGCGATAATGTTTGTCACGGTCAAGGACCGTGACAAGCTCGTAACATTATTTAAAAAATTATCACAGTCATTGACCGTGACAAGTCTATGACAAGTTTCTTTGTCAAGGACTTGTCACGGTCAGTGACCGTGACAATTCTAGGCAGAATTGAACAAAATTCTGCTGGGCAGTATGGCCACTACCACTGCCCAGCATTATATTTGTACCTGTTATAGCAACGTTGTGCCTGTTCAAACATCATATATCCAAATAAAATAGAGATAATGCAAATATACATTCAAAATAGATAGAATGTGCATCACCATAAAATCCAAATATAATTCAAATGTAATAATTTAAAACAATTCAAATCAAACTTAAATCAATGTCACTAAATGTTTGGGGTATGGTTAACGTTGAGGAGGTGAGTAGGACACACGATATACGAATTAACACATCCACTAATATACATCGTTCCGCATTGTTCGCGCAACCACAATTGGGAGTTCTCCTTCCTGGGCATCACATGCGTGACGAGCACCCTAGACTCGATGTCTTGAAGCTCACGTCTATGAACTAGTGCACCCTGGACGATATTCAGGTCCCTCAACCCCCTCCCTATCCGCTGGCCATCAAATATGTCCAGTATAAACACGTTCGAGCAACCAAGTGTCGACATCGGTCTGTTGAAGGGAGCCAAATAGGGAAGTGGATCATCAAAGTCCGCACGTCTCAGCGATGAAGCAGCGAGGTCCACATCATCGTCCTCATCCTCCCACACCTCCTCCTCTCGCACCGCTTTCTCCTTCCCTTTACCCTTAAGATTTCCACCGAACGAATGCTTCACGAATGAGTACGTATCCTGGACCGTCGCCTCCAAACGGGACAGCTTCGCGTCATGTGAATCCACCTTTCGAACCAACCCAGTGCCGCTCGTCTCCAATCCGATGATTCTAGATTTGGCCACTCGCGAGCTCACCCCCCTTGTACACCCCTTGCGATCAGAGCCAAGAACTTGGCTGAGTGCGTATGTGGACAAAGATTCCTTGTCGGCATCAGGCTGCGACTCATGCACTTCCTTGAGCTTTGTCTAAAACGACAAAAAGCACATGATTAGTAAACTAAGTAAATTAAAAAAATATAACGTAATTAACAAAAAGTAAACTGTCGGATTACTTACAATCGTGGTCGCGACGCTTGGGGACACCTCCTTGTCCTTCCCCTTCTTCGTCCGAAGAGCCACATAAGTATCGAGCCTATGTGGCCTACCCCCAGGGCCACTCCCCGTCCCCTAAAATAAAATGAAGTAAAATTAGTATCGGCCCCGCAAAGTAAAATAATGCAGAATAATATATATTATGTAGTTATAGAAAAATTAAATCCTACCATCATCCTATGCTCCACCTCGGCATAAGATGTCCGGCCGGAGTAGTGCACGTCCGTCTTTTTTGCTCGATTTTCCCTTCCCGATTGGCGAGATGCCAATTGTCGCTCCCCGATCTCATTGTCAATGAACCTTTGTCATTGTGTCAGTGAGATCGGCTCCTTCGGCGGGACGGATTCACGCCATTGGATAATGGACTCTCGTGTCTTCCCAAAGTACCGGGTCCGCATATTTTTCTTCCACGTATTGTGTTGCTCCCTCAACTGCTCCAAGACGGAATCGCGTAGCTTTGGATCCAGGTTGAATTGTCCCTGTCCACAAATACAATGTTAGTTGCAAATAAATATAAATATAAAATGAAATTGAAATCAAAATTGAAATTGAAATTGAAATTGAAATTGAAATTGAAATATTCATATAAATATAAATATATTACCTGTAGTGCCACCCAAACAGCTAACTTGATATCATATGATACCTCCTTCCAACTAATGTACCCGGGCCGATGATCGTCTTTATCAGCTCGAGGGATCTCGCTAATAGCCCTGACTGGTTCTCGATGGGTATCCCCAATTTTCCATATTTGGGGAGACTAGGGGCCGAGGAGCCCTCGTCGCCTCCGCTACCACCGAGCCCAGACGACATCATCATCCTCGCCTTAATACCTGAAGGAGACATTTGATGTAAAAAAATATTATTAGTACATATCAAAATGAATTAAAAGAAGACATGCAAATATGTACAATTACTCCCACCCACCACACACACATGCACAACCCCCTCCCCCCCACCCCCACCCCCACCTCCCCCACACACACACATATAAAAATATATATTTCTTAGTATTTCCCAACTTTCTAAGCCCTTTGTTCACCCCTACTTTTTATGTTAAAAACCCCCACCCCCAGGTGCTTCCGGTAGGGACGGAAGCAAGGATGCTGGTAAGGCTTCCGAGGGTTAGAATCTTTGTTAGAGTTCTACCATGATATTTTAAAAATAGTGTTTGAGGACATTTAAATATATGGCATTTTGAAAAAAAAATATTCATGTCGTGGCCCATTTATTGTAATAATACAGGAGTTGCGTGGTATATTTCCTTATTATTAGCATTGTTGGATTTAATGGAATTTTTTCTAAATAAATATTACTAATTAATTAATTTCCTTAAAGTGAAAGTCTTTTCCATAAATGAAAATTTGTTAATTACCTTATATTTCTTATAAAATGCTTCAAATTAGAAGCTTTCCCTATATAATAAAATGTGACACCCCGACTAATTAAATACCGGGTAGCTACTCCTTTATTAAATTAATATAAAATGCCAAGTTGGTTCAGTTCATAGCATCACTGTCGAAAAATGCTCTAACAATTACTAGCCACCTAATATTTAAAAAGTGAGTTGTCAATTTTAATTAAATACTATTAACAGGCAATAATTAAATTATGAAATGCTACATAACCACCACAACATAATGACAATGGAATAACCATAAAATAGTAATGAGTCTGGAGGGATACTCCTCACAACAATCCAAATACAGGAATAAACAAATACTAAGTCTGCATCACTAAATTAATTACAACCCAAAAATCTGATATAACTGGATAAATAAAGTGTCTAAAAGAAATGGGGTGACATGCCCAACAGATGATAAAAATATGATAACATAGAGTCAAGATCGAAAGTGAAGGCGTCTACTGTCAAGGTCCTGTAACTTCCACAACAGCTACAGTACGTCACCTGAATGGAACTCCTATGCTTGGTGTCCTTGTGGCTGGGCACCTAAAAGGTTTTTACAAGAAAATATATTTGGAAGCAAACGGGTCAGAGCCCGAGTGTGAAAATAGTTTAAAATATAGCAAGTGTTTTAACGACATTAAACAATGAATGCAAAATACATGTTAGGACGTGCTCTCACATGAAATACTCGCCTCTCGACTACCTGTGCACTCCTAACGTATCCGTAACCAAATTTAGTTATTCTACTATCAAACTAGTCCACTTCCATATTTGGTGTTTACTAAACTACTCATGGTTTAATTTCCGACGCCTCTATATAAACTGGGAATTTTACTTTCATTTAATTCTCGGAATTAATCATAACAATTTCTAAGCGTTTTCCCATTTTTAATTCTACAGGATGTAACATTAATTCACACTTTCACTTATATAGACAGTTTGCATCAATATTTCATTGCATCAATCTTCTCAGAATTATACAATACTGGCACCCCTAGACTAAACTTCGGTGCGCACATACTCTGCTATCCAATCCCGGTACATCACGTACATAAGGATCACGTGTTCCGAATCTCTCAGGAACCGTTTTGACAAGTAACAAACACACATAGTGGAGGCGAACATAGTTCACATCACATGGGTTACGCACATACCTACGCTCCCATGATCAGCAGACTTATTATCTTCTCAATAAGTCCTTCTCTGACCTATGTCCTCGAGGTACCAATCTAAATCCCCCCTGTAGGCACACAAAGATTAGATGGTCCTGAATCGAACGCCGACCTCCCGTGATAGCAAGCATGGTTGGTATGTTATACACAGATAACCACATATACTAAGCATTCACACTTCTTAGATATTCCAGTAAATTAATAGAGGTATACTTATCGTTCTTATCCCATCATTTACTGTTATACGTTTATAAGTTCCCGTTTTAAATGCATTAGAGTTGTCAACTCTTCTCACGTCGTAATTAGGTACTCGTTTCCAAATCCACAATTGTCATCCGATCTACTATAAGATTCTAAGTTCTACTCCTCAACGTACCCCAAATCCTCACAATTATACCCACTAGTCAATAAGGGAAGGTTAATTCTTCGTTAATTAACTCTATGGAACATTTGAAATAAAATCAGGCCTAAAAGGCCATTCTGTCAACTCGTTAGAAGTCTCGTTCGAATGAGTGTCATTCGAATGAGTGTCATTCGAATGAAAGGCTTCGAACCAACTACCAACTCATTAGAAGAGATACTGTCATCTCGTTAGAAACTCGTTCGAACGAGGTCGTTCGAACGACCTGGGCAGGTCTTCTAACGATATGGCAGAACAGACCCAGAAATCTGCAAAATCCGATTTTCTTCCTTTTTCTCATTTCTAAATCCATCCTATGATCATCCAAACTAAGTTTTTATGTGTTTAAGCTACACTAAGTCCTCCTAGGTCACTCTTTAACATACATATGGGGTCAATACCTCCTAGATCAACATGTAATCATCTTAATTCCCAAATCTTGTCCCAAACCCTATAAACATGAACACAGAATTTAATGTCTACAACTATTTCTTATAAATCCATTTTTAAATTCATCAATAGATATATTTTGGATATGAAATTCGTCCATAACTTATTCTACATGCGGTCCTCATATAAGATTACAACTTCTATCTCCAATTTCATGGGTTTTCATCAAACTTTCAATACAAGATATATATATATATATATATATATATATATATATATATATATATATATATATATATATATATATATATATATATATATATATATATATATATATTCAAATCTAAGCATGGAGGAAACATTCACTTGAATTTATGTAATTAAACCACTTGCCTTAGATGTTCTAATTTGATGTCGAAGGATGAAGGTTGATTCTTCTCTTTCTCTCTACAGATTTCTCCCAAAGATGGTGATGGTGGCTAGGGTTTCTTTTGGAACCTCTTAGGACTCTCCCTTTAACTCCCGTAGCCCACTACTTGATAAATGATGATAATGGACTTAATGGGTTCATTACTAATATAAAATTAACCTCTAAAATTGGTGGGTTTTAATTCTCATATTTTTAAAATTACCAAACTACCCTTTTGGGTTGTCGGTATGGCCTAAAAATGTCCCGGGACCCAAACTGAACCACCGACTAGTGTTTTCTGACTATTTCAACCCTTCCGGACACGTTGGCTCACTCAAAATGACCATTCGGTTGATAAAAATATATTTCACTTTTTAATTTACATAATTTCGTTCCTGACGCGACTGACACGCGCGTCCCAACTTAAGTTTTCAAATTGTCGTATTTCAGTCTCGCAACAACTTCAATATTTTCCATGATCATGTATTACCATACATACTCGGAGATATTAAATTTTAATATCATAATCAAATACCAACTCACATCTCGCTAGTATTTATAACCGGATTAATTTCCAATTAATTCTCATTTAATTTAATTAATCCCTTAAATAAAAATCAATAAAATTACGGGGTATTACATAAAATTTAATATTCCCCCTCCACCCTTACCATCTAGACTCCGATTTCACCCAACGGTAGCCCAAATCCAAGTCGGGGGGTTACACATTCTGACAAAGCTTCACATAATTATGTATCTACCGGACTTCAGCGAACTTCGTCCCATCATCATTCACTATTATACATTTGAGGATGTTACTACTGGATTAATTTAAAGGACATAGATGACTTAGAATACCCATGGTTTAACATAACAATAATATGATTTTATAAGATTTTCTATAGAGATAAACTTCCTCCTTCCTTAAAATGGATAAGACTCATGTTTATTTTTAACAATTACATGGGGTTGGAAAAGAGGTATGGAGTTGGACTATGTTGATTTCAATTGTAAAACTCATTCCTCTAATATGAAATTATTGTTTTGGACAAGAATTATACATTACACAAATGTTATGTAATGTGTGTATTATTATTGTATGTGTGTGTGTGTGTTTTATATAGTTGTCTTTAGTTCCTCACGAACTCTAGTATGCCTCAATTTTATGCCAAGTAATCGATCAACTATCTCATCATGACTCAATGGTAAAACACACTCGAGAGTTGGATGGGAATTAAAATATAACAACTCATTATCAAAATAATATATATGTATAAATACACACACACCAAACACACAAAATAATATATATGTATAAACGCCACCACCACCCCACCCTGACCCACCCCCCTCCCCACCCCCTACCCTGCACCACCCCACCCCCCACACCCTGCCCCATGCCCCCCCACCCTGCACCACCCCCTCCCTACCCCCTACCCCCCACCCACCACACATGCGCACACACACACACACATGCACAGCCCCTCCCCCCACCCTGCCCCACCCCCTACCCTGCCCCCAACACCCCCACCACCTCACACACACACGTAGAGCCCCCCCACCCTGCCCTACCCCCACCCACCACATATGCACACACACACATATATATATACACACAATCATATATATATAAATGGAAGAGAGATAGAGAGAGAGGGAAGAAATGACGGGGGGAAAAAGGAGGAAGGATTTTTTTGCTGTGACATTTGTCACGGTCGTGTCACGGTCATTGACCGTGACAACATTATAAGTATTATCACGGTCATTGACCGTGACAAGGCTAAGCGCTAGAAGGGTGCCAATTTACCCATTTTGGTGTAGTGAAAGGAGAACTCCTTAAAGTTCGCTTTGTCTTACTACTTTACCCTCCGCAACAATGAAGAGACCCTGTATACTTGTATACTGGGAGAACTTCCAGTGTGAATAACTGGAAGGGAAAATATTTTTACGTTTCTGGAGAAGGGTGGGAGATCCACCCAGAAGAATCAGAGAGAGAAAAATCACATAGGACGTCGCGACAATGGGGACAGCCATTCAAGCTAGGTATATGAGGCTGCAGCCTTTGAAAACATGTTGTGTCTTATTTTGCAGTTTGCATTTGCCTTGTTTCTTTTATTGTGTTACACTAATATTGACCTCTTACGTAACTCCTGATAATTTACACCTCAGTGAGCAGCAGGAGAGAAGATTAGGAAGGGTTGCGACCATAAGTGCTAAGGATAAAAGCTTCAGCACTTTAGTGACTTCTGCTTCAATTTTTTAGGGAGGCTAATTCCCCAACCCATCCTTACCAAAAGTGATGGCTGCGGAAGGTAATAATCCCCTCTTTATTTAAGCCGCGACAGTTACCTTTGAATCTTTAATTTTTAATTTTTCTTTATTGCTTTTTCAAGTGAGAAGATAAACAGAGAGCTTTTGGCAGCTCAATTAGCTGAGATGGATAAGGACGCGAATGCCCTCAATAATGCAGCTAGACAAGGAAAAAAAAGAAAAGAGGCCAAGGCTAAACATCCTTTTGAGGCTAACGTGGAACCCCAAACAAATCTTGTCGCACCTACTATGCAGGTTGAGGAGGCTGCGGTGAGGGCCAGTTTGATGACGACATTGACAGCCACCTGGATACGACAAGTTTGATGCCCACTGATTCTGAGCTTCAAGGTGGTCGCGGAGTGTCTCAAGATACCACCTCCAATTATCCCCCTCCACCAGTTATAATGTCTATAAATGCCAACTTGGCACCTCCTCAAAGTCACGCTAGAGTTGGTCCTGATGGTCTTCTGCGGCCTCAACTATGGAGACCAAACCCACAATTATCGTGGGACACAACTTCTAGGGCGGTCCACAGGATACGGAAGGTTCCTGACCATATGGACCTGGACCGTCTGGTGGAGAAGGATCATGAGCACCTGGAAGAATATGACCTCCACAGCCTGCAGAGGGTAAGGGAAAATCTTTCTCAATATTCTTTTTGTATCTCATATTTTGTTTATAACATTCAATTTCTTTACAGGCCCCAGACATTAAGATGTCCCAAAGGCTAAAGTACAAAGGGTTTTACAAGCTGAAGGAGGCCAAAGAGAGAGTGCATGAACTTACTTCGAGAATGCCAGGAACTCATATTTTGAGGCTGGAAAGTAATCTGTTGTTGCGGTACTCCATGCTACCCAGACGAACCTTGAGGCTGCTGTCAAGTCTAAGAACAATGTTGAAGAAAAACTGGCAACTCCCGCGGCTTCTCTTCAGGCTGAACAAGCAAAGGTCGTGGAAGCTTCCAAGCATGCCTACACTTTTGAGACCCAGCTGAAGGAACTTCAGGAAAAACAAAACCAAAGGGAGACTGAGCATGCCGCAGCCTCAAGCAGATGGAGAAGTCTCAGTTTGCATCCCTCAATCAGGCTGCAGAAGTTGTTGTGGTTGCATATAAAAAGTTTAGGGACTTATTACTCACTAACAATAAGTCATACATCTGCGGATACTATGAATTAAGATATAGGGTCACCAAAAAATTTCCAGATGCTAAGGATCAAATCATGTCCTGGGGTGTTGGTGATGCCGAACACACTGCCTATGTAGTCGAGATGAGGGTTGCGGCAGAGGAGAGGGCCAGGAAGCAGTTGGAGGAGGTCGCAATAAAGGATGAGGAAACGGAGACCACTGCAAAGGTGAAGATATAGATGATGAAAATGATGTTGCCTCCTAAATTTAGGATCTATTTGTTTCCTTTTTTGTAATACACACAGGGCTGCAACCCTATACCCTTTGTAAACTCCTTATTTAAGGTTGCGGCCTCTAATCTGATATGAAATAACAGATAATGAAAACAAAAGCATAATATATGGAAAAGTAAGCCCAATCTCATATATTCATATATTCATGACTTTTTTAGGAAAATACAAAGTCGAGAGGAAACATTTCAATAGAGCTTCTCAAAGCTAAGACAATAACATAGTGGAAACTAAAGCAGATATTAGGCATACGGCCCGTCAGACTAGGTTGCATCCATTATGCATTATTCAGGAATTAATGCAGCATTCCTTGCCTCACAAGTCTTTAGATCTCTCATCTCTCAGTGCAAAACATTTGTTAGTGCTATATCCATGGTCTTTGTAGAAGCTGCAATATTTGGCTTTGTCCCTCTTATGAGGAGGGGACGTCAATTTCTCAGGCCAACAAAGCAATTTGTCTTCTTTGATGAGTTCCAACACCTCTTCAAATTCGTAAATCAGTGGAGTGTAGGCTTCAAATCCCCTTTCTATTTTTTCCACTTTCTTCTTTTGACTCCTTTTCGCGGCCAATTGTGCTGCGGAGGACTCTATGGCTGCAGTTGAGATAAATGGGATAGTAGCCTTTGGTGCTGTTACAGCTTCTAGCATTATAACCCTTTAGGTCAGGAAGTTGACCTGAGCCTGGATTGAGGCATGGCTATCATACAGATGAGGTGATTGTACAACTGAGCGATCTGATTTTGTATCTCTGCGCTTTGAGGGGATTCTCCTTCCATTTAGGCTTTGTTAGTCTTTAAAATATATATATATATATATATATATATATATATATATATATATATATATATATATATATATATATATATATATATATATATATATATATATATTCTGAGACAAATCTTATAGGAATGAGTAGTGTAAGAAATATAAAGAAATCAGCCAGGTATAGTAACAAGGGGGTAGCCTGGAAATTTGTCAAGTTATACTACTATGGTCGCGACATGCTGAGCATACGAAGTCACTGCCGTGGACTCTCCAAGGGAGTACTAAAATTGAATCCAAGGACAATTTTACCATGTCCTCTCAGGTGATGAAATGTAGCTATGTAGCATTCTCCATAAGGGTTGCGGCACTCAAGCCATTTCTTACCAGGCCGCATCATGCTTTCTGCTACGCGATGTGATTTTAACGACCCTCAAGGCTTGGTTTAAACCATCTATCAATCATGAAAAACAAGCCTACTAGGGGTAGATAAATCATCAAGTGCTCCAAAAATGGCGCAACCATCGTAGAAAATCCTGGATCATAGGCTGAGAAAGTAGCAAACGGGGAAATATAACTCATCCTTAATTACCCACCTTTATGAGGCTATTGCCTTTTCGCATTTTTCAGCGCTATCTAGGTAAGGTAACATCATCGGGGTATATAAAATACATCTAATGTCATAAAAAGGAGACCCGTGGATGGATCTGAATATATGCGATACCCATTTAAGGATGTATATACAAAATACGAGCTCAATAACCAAAATTCACCTATGAGATGATGACCCAAAGGATCCCCACGAAAGAAATAAGGTGTTAAGAACCCAAAATATATATAACTAAGATTAAAATACCTCGTTTCCCACAGACGCTGCCAAAATGTTGATACAAAAAATCGGACACATGTCGTTCTCATATCAGCATATCAAGTATAGAATAGATATAAGGCATGTAAAGAGATAAAACACAAGATATAGAGTGGTTCGGCTATTAAAATGAGCCTACGCCCACTTTTGTTGCCCAACTCTCATTATATATGCATTATAGTACAAGTTTACAATGCCATAATAGGCGTACAAGATAGATGACAAAGAAGAATACATGTATGTACTTGTTCTGGGTGAGCCGGAGAGATGATTGTGATGTAGATGAGCAACCCCAAGGGGTATTTAGGGTGTGTAGAGAGTTCAGCAGGGCTTCGCCTAGTGTAGTAGTCTCGGATCTTGGGATCGGCACCTGGAGTTAGAACTAGAACCCCCTATCTCGCGGTGTGGACATATATTTATAGGAGGTATGTCAGTTGTCACGTGCCCTGAGCACGCGATGTATAGCAAGTCTGGAGCAGCTATGAATAAGGGGGTGCGGCCAACTAAGTAAATATGTTGGGTGCTACACCCTGTGTTGTGAAGGTTGCGTCCTATAATGGTGAGATATAAGGTGCCACGGCCTGTAAGCTTCAGTGCATGCCAATTACCAAGTCCGCAACAAGGCACAATATTTGTCATATCAGTGATGCACTTGAGTTTCTGGTGGTAAGTGGATGGAACACCCTACGTGACGTATAGCCTTCCTCTCCTAATAATGGCATAATAGGGAAAATCATGTCTCCACCAATAACTCGATCAACTTTGAGATATTCCCGACCCTAACTGGTAAGATGTACTTTCCCAATGTCATAATTATTTTTTCAGTGAAGCCGACCAGAGGGATGGTCGCTTCCTTCAAATCCTCCAACTTCAGTTTAAGCTTGTAAAAATGTTCCAAGTACATAACTGGGGCGACCAATTATGAGGGTCGAGGTCAATTATGAGGACCTTAAGTTGGAAGCGACTAATTATGAGTATCGAGGTCAATTTTGAGGACCATAATGTGGGAGCGACCAATTCTGAGGGTCGAGGTCAATTTTAAGGACCTTAAGTGGGAGCGACCAATTTTAAGGATCGAGGTCAATTTTAAGGACCTTAAGTGGGGAGAGTCCAATTCTGAGGGTAAAGGTCAATTTTGGGGACCTTAAGTTGGGAGCGATCAATTCAATTCTGAGGACCTTAAGTGGAAACGACCAATTCTGAGAGTTGAAGTCAATTCTGAGAACCTTAAGTGAAAGAGACCAATTCAGAGGGTCGAGATCAATGTTGTGGACCTTAAGTAGAGAGCGTCCATTTCCAAGGTTCGAGGTCAATTCTAAGGATCTTAATGTGGTGAGCGACCAATTCTGAGGGTCAAGGTCAAGTCTGAGGGCCTTAAGTGGGTGCGACCAATTATGAGGGTCGAGGTCAATTCTGAGGACCTTAAGTGGAGAGCGACCAATTCTGAGGGTCGAGGTCAATTCTGAGGACCTTAAATGGAGAGTGAAAAATTTTGAGGGTCATGGTCAATTCTGAGGACCTTAAGTGGGAGCGACCAATTCTGAGGGTTGAGGTCAATTCTGAGGAACTTAAGTGGGGAGCGACCAATTTTGAGGGTCGATATAAATTCTGAGGACCTTAAGTGGGAGTGACCAATTCTGAGGGTCGAGGTCAATTCTAAGGACCTTAAGTGTGAGTGACCAATTTACAGGGTCGAGGTCTATGCGGAGGACCTTACGTAGAGAGAGACTAGTTCTAAGGGTCGAGGTAAATTCTGAGGACCTTAATGTGGGGAGCGACAATTCTGAGGGTTGAGATCAAGTATGAGTACCTTAAGTAGAGAGCGTCCAATTCTGAGGGTCGAGGTCAATTTTGAGGACCTTAATGTGGGAGTGACCAATTCTAATGGTCCAAGTTAATTTTGAGGACCTTAGGTAGAGCGAGAGGAATAGCCATCCTGGAGAATTTTTGTTCGAGACTCTACTGGGGAGGAGACATCTATCTGGGGATTATGTCCTTTTGAGAAAGGCTGAAAATCTTAGTCCAATTGATAATTTTGAGGTTTTAGGATACTACTAGAGAATATGTTACTGGGGAGAGATGTCTGGTTAAGGCTTCTAACTCTGCTGGGGGGAATTTAGAATTTTTATCGGGGAAAAGTTTAATTCGAGAATTCATGCTGGGGAGATGGGTAGCTCGGCTGAGGAGGCAGTTGATTTCTGCTAAAGATGAAGTTTTTCGAGATTCCGTTGAGGAGTTCTAGTGGGTTTAACGGGTGCGCTGATTTTTAGGGGTTTAAGCTGGGGGTAACACGTGGTATTAATCCGACTAGGGATTTGTGGAACTTGAAAATTGATTTTCTTGGTGAAGAAAAGTTCCAATGTTTATTTGGAAATTTTAGGAATTTTTCAAGAAATTTTTTGGGATTTTTTTTCAGAAATTTTAGGGATTTGTCGACCGATAGGTGGACAAACCGTAGTGGCACGATCTTTTGGACTATCTAGGGAAGGGGAAGGAACATTGCTGGTCGGAGAGTGTAGGGGACTACCGATTGGCATACACCTTAACCTTCTATAAAAATAGGGTGAGTTCTCTTCATTTTTCACAGCTTTTATCTTTCTTATCTTCTACTTCTCTCTTTTGCGATTCGTTCCTGCATTCCTTCTTCATTTCAGTTTAGAAAATGGCAAACTTTTCTAGCAGCGAGATCCACATGGCGTGGCTAGGTGTTGATGATTGGGCGCACTTGGAATGTCGGGACAGGGTGCCTTTAGCGTTAGGCAACGATAATACCTTTGATCTGTTTAAGCTTGTCGCTAATGAGCACACTCTTTTGTGTGAGCCTGCACACCATCGATCATCTAGGGTGAGGAACCCTCATGGTTATGTAACTACTTCATGACTTTTAGCATTCCTTTTTGCATTCTCTTGCTTCTTCAAATTTTGACAAAAGGTTTTCTTTTTTGTTTTGACAGACTGATATTGTTGCAAAGAGTCTTCGCTCCCAAGGGACGATGGGGTTTAGAGATGTATGAGAGTACCTCCCTGTAATGGTGCATTAGATGGTTTCTTCTATAGGTTTTGGCAGCCTGGGGTCTGCAATGGATGAGATATCTTGCTCGATGGCCATTTTATGCGCTCTGGGGGAGAGGTGGTGGGATACTACCCACTCCGTACATTTAGGTTTTGGAGAGATTACAGTGACCCCTAGTGACGTACAGCAACTGATGGGGATAGATTATAAGGGGATCGATCGCACACTAAGGGTGACGTCGGTGACGGTGGAGGCGGTGCTAGGCGATATTGTGCGGATAGTCTCGGGGGAATCAATCTGTATATCTCTTCTTTAAGAGGTTTTGTTGAGTTAACAGATCAACGAGACTAACGGATTACAGGTTCTTCAAATGGCCCGCTTGTTCATTCTTTTGCTGCTGGGAGTATTTTTGGTGGCAACGTCGTCCACTTGTGGTTTTTACTGTACTTAAGGGTATTTTTGAATATCCCTCTCGTTAAGTGGGGGAGCCTGACTTTGGCGACCCTTTATTCATCTTTGTATTCATTTCGCCAGTGATGCCGGCAGACTTTTACTAGAGCCACGTATCTTTTGGAAGTATTTTTCCTTTTTGCATTTTTCCTTTATGCATTTTCCTTTATTTCCTATTTGATTCCTGATTTCTTTCCTTTGATTGTTGACCATCGTCCTTTTGCAGACGTGGTTCTATGAGGTGATTAGGTTTAATACCCATTTGATTGGTTTGCAGGATGAGTCAATGGGGGGCTTCTGCAGGATGTACCAGTGGCGAAAGTCCAACCGGCAGTCGAGGCGGTCTTTTTCCTTGGCGGTGATGCATCAGGTCTTAAATGACCTAACGAGCGATAGGGTTATCTCTTCTTTTCTTTTTTTGAGTTTTCTTTTTTGCATTTACTTTGTGTAAGTATTGACGTTATCTTGGAAAAATGTAGGTAACCTTCTATTCATGGGGGACGGCCATCCAGCATACGGGGGTGATCGGAGGGAATGCACATATGCGTCGACTGCTGGCACATGAGTTTGGTTAATCCTGATATCTAGGGGAGAAAGTAGTCAGGTAGATTGTGGAGGATGAGGTGGTGGTCCCACCGGAGATGCCCCCAAGATATATGAGGCAGGTGCGGAAGATGTCGGAGGATGCCCTGGTGGCAGTGATGATCGATGAGCCCTACTCTTTGTACATGTACACGGTGGAAATGTACGACTATCTAGATTTTGTGATGATTTGGATGATACCGTCATTCATCTACGATGTGTTAAATATGTTTTTGCCTCCTACGGCTTCAAGTAGGGGTACGAGTTGACCATTGGGGTCCGCCCATAGCGCAGATGGTGCGATGACGTTAGCATCAGTGGAAACGTCAGAGTTTTTGTGTCTTCGGCTTGTTCCTTCCTCTTATAACACAAAACTACCTGGGGGAGGATCGGTGAGTATGTTGCATCGCCCTAACGCGATGGACCCGGAGGTTTTAGGGTTGACTGAGGATATTCTCAAGCCAAAGGTATAACTTTGCCCTTTATCTTTTGTTTTTATGAGTTCTTCTTTGCCTCAAACTCACTGATTCGTTCCTTTTATTTCTCTTGGAGCGTGTCGGGGTGTCGACTACCTGGACGAGGGATATCCAGGATTTGGTGGTTTTTGCGACAGCTCATATCTGGGATTCGATCCAGGTTCCTTCCTATTTTGTGACATTTGCCTCGTCTAGCAGGGATCTGGATCGGGTAGCCGAGTCTCCTCAGCTTGTCGTCACGGGAAACGTGCGCATTGCAGGAATGGAGGGTCGTAGAGAGAGAAAGAGTGAGAGAAAAAGAAAGGCGAGAGTGTGGGGTTATCGGGTTGAGTCCCGTTGTTTTTTAATTTCTGCAAAAAGATGATCGGGTATTACCACTTGAATTTAGTGGTTGTATGGATAGTATGAAGTTCACTCTTGCTTAAGTATATTTGTTTTTGTTTAAAATCTAATATAATGAAGGAGTGCAACATAATCCATTAATTATTATGAAAACTCAGTCTAAGCATGCATTCATGCTACAACTTATGGATTACGTTAGTGTGACTTCATTTAGGACTTGGAGTTGTCGACACTGTTATTAAGCCACTGAAATATTATGATAATGTCATTGTAATCTTCTTTATGAAGAAGTGTTAGGTATTCTAAGAGTAACTAAGCACACTTAATGTAAATATCTTTCAATTGAAAAAGAAATTCTAAAAAAATAAGTGTCACTTGAGCACATTAGTACAAGTGTTAACATATAAAATTAACATAAATGGGCTATCACAAATATATTAATGAAGTTTTGATGTTGTAGATTGCTAGTGCTTAATTTTTACACTACATTATGATATCAGTAAAGTGTTTCAGAATTCTTTATTTATGTCCTTAATGTATACATACATGTGAGTGAATGAATGAAAGTGATAGAAATAGTGTTTTTACAAAGACATTATGGGACCATTATTAACAACTTACATTTTAGGCCGAATTGAATTGGCATTAGTGGCGTAGTACATGGGAGGGACCATGATTTTGAATTAGTGTGCAATCGTTGTGACTCACAATGGTGGATTATTTACTTAAGGTAAATGATTGATTACGAATATTCTAAAGTTTATTGCGCGCCTTACGTTCCTTGAATCAAATCATAAACTGAAATTATCATATGGACCAAGTGGAAGACTGTTAGAAATTAAGATAATTGGGAATTGATTATTTAATGAAATATAAGTGTCCTACTTAATGTAGTCTACATAAGAATTTGGATTTAATAGGATTCTTTAAATATTAAGGATAATGATGGTGGGTTAGTTTTCTATCAAAATCTACGGTGGTAGATGGTAGAATTCTAGTCTAACTAGGAAATTGGGTCCTCTCTTACCATATATATAGTATATTGTATTCCATCAATAGTCTACATTACAACACACCATATTGGGTAATAGAGAGAAAATTCCGAGATTCCAACATTATGATTTTTTGTCAAAGTGATGTAAGTTATGCTGGAGAAATTATCAAGATGATTCAGATGGATTTCTACAACAAACTTGATTAATGCATTAGATTAAGGTAAGTTCTCATTTCTATCAATTAGCCATATTTTGTAAAAACATGAAGATTCGAGATCATTTTTATTAAGAACAATGGTATGATAAAATTTAATCAAATTAATGTGTTCCTAATTAATATTAGGGCCTTTTAAGAATGGTTTTACATAAATGAGTTCAACTAGTGATACAAATTATAAATTAGGATTAGTTGCATCTTTAACCCTAACGTTTGGGCTATTTTTTAATATTAGACCAATTCTTTCATTCTTTGCAATATTAACCTTAATGTTTTAAATTTGAACAATTTAACAGTCCCCCCGTTAAGGAACTTTATAGAAGTCCAATGGGGCATCCCATTTCGCACTTAAAGTATATTGTTATCATCTAAAAATGGTATTACTAGTGTAAACCATGCCATAAAAACTATACTCAACAGTTAAACGTATAAAATAGAATAAAAGAGAGAGGTAAACGCGAGATTTAGAATGGTCCGGCCATTAAAACAAGCCAACGTCCACTTTGGAGACTTATTCTCATTATACATATACATTTTATACTAGCTGGGAGCCTTAGAAGCATACAAGAGTGAGGAAGAAGGATAAATACAATAGCGTGCTTGCTACTATACAGTTGAGGCCGAGTCCTTTTTGTGTAATACACTAGGAGGTTCCGGCTATGTTGAACTGTAGTTTTCGAAGCAGGTTGTCAGAGTGAGGATTCCTATTCTTATGTAGAAAGATGTTGGAGAGAATTAGAAAGAGCTTCGCTACCCAGATTAGGCTTGCTAAATGTGACGTGAGCACATCTATTTATAGAAGTCAGCTTGGGGCATCACATGCTCGGACCCCGTGACGGATAAGGGTGATAAGAAGGAATATTTTCAGAAGGTGGACAACTGGAAGTTATTAGATAATGTATAAGGGTCTGCGGCCTATCATGTTCGAGTCATGTTGAGGTGATGTGGCCACAACCAGTAATTCAATAGACTGTGGCCTTTAGAGGTTTTAGGTTGTGGCCTTGGTATATAGGCTGAGGCAAGTTGCTAAAGGTCACAACCTGTATGAGCAGGCTATTTATAGAGCCTTGATAGATCCTTCAAGTGTTTGCATAAGCTTACACGCCCCGTGTCTATTGATCACTGGATGACATATTTTGTGTACAACATATATATATATATAGGGAGAGGTTCTCTAGTGGACCAAAAGAATGGACTTTTTAATGGACCTTAATAAAAAAATACATAATAACACATTAATTTTAATTCCTATAGTGTAATTGGTCCGCACCAGCGGCACCCGAGACCACACCTTCACCCCACTACTCCCCCCTCCCCCCCCCCCCCCCACACACACCCCCCCCCCCCCCCCCAACCACCACCATCACCATAGCATCCCTTGTGACAGCAGGGTTGCCATGGGGGTGAGGGTGGGGGTGGGGTGGGGTGGGGTGGGAGGGGGCATGTGGGTGGTGGGGGATCGATCGACACGCGTGTTTGGTGCCGCTGGCGCGGACCAATTACACTATAGGAATTAAAATTAATGTGTTATTATGTGTTTTTTTATTAAGGTCCATTAAAAAGTCCATTCTTTTGGTCCACTAGAGAACCTCTCCCTATATATATATATATATATATATATATATATATATATATATATATATATATATATAACAACCAATTATATTATAACACATGTCGCTTAAAATAAAGAAAGAAGATAGAAATTAAATTACCTTCTCTCTCCCTCTCTCTTCACTTCCACTCTTGCGGACCCTAACCCCCACCCAATCCTTTGTTTGATCCCTCATCCCCACCCCCCACTAAACCCCACACCATAGGCCACCAACATCTCCCACTCCACCACCACCACCACCCCTCTGTATCCAAGCTATAGGCCCTTTTTTTCTATGTGTGCTTTAGGTGAAGATAATTTTTCCAGAAAAAAATATTTTTCAAACTTTAATTCGCACCAGGTTAGTGAATCAATTTACCTTAAAACAATTTTATCTTGTTAATCCTAAATATGCATATAGATGATTAAACAAGTAAAATAAAGTAAAATCCACAATGTCGATGTACGAGGAAACCACTAAGAGAAAAAACCTCGGACGGCCCAAGCAAGACAATCACTATGAAACGATTTTATAAAGTACAGACTGTAGACTTACTCAATGACTCCATACGCCACAAGCCTTGACGTTTTTCTATGCTCCAACTGCTCCTTCATAATGCAACGCAGAATTCCTTCCACGCCAGGTCCACAACACATGAGTCCACGCGTGTCTCGATATCCACCGATGCAGATTTAGCAACTGCTTACGATTCAAAACACGGAGTCCACTGCTTCTTCACCACAAAACTACATGAAACAATGTTCAACAGAGATGAAAAAACTCTGGATGGTGCTAAACCAAGATCTCGATAGCATATGTTAATGAAAGATCGGATCTTGAAACTTAAAGGATGTTTTTATCTTTGAAAATCTTTGTAAACAAGTGCAAAAAACCTAATTGTTCTATTCTGTAATTTTGGTTCTACACATTGGAAATTCTGAGAAGAAATTTCCTTAAAAATAAAAACTTAAGTCGACAAGTTGTTAGAACGAGATGTGTATGACGTTCGAACGATATAGCCATCTCATTAGAACGAGATGTCCATATCGTTTGAATGACAGTCACGTGTCATTTGAGCGACTGTTAAAGTCGTTTGATCCTTTTAAACATAAGGGAAAGACCTACACGTCTCTAAAACGAGTTTATCTCAGAATAAACGAAGTTAAAACCTTTTAAAAATATTTTTAGCATTTTAAAATTATTTTTAAAGAAAATAACATCCTTAAAATATTTTTCGAGTCCCATAAACATTATGCGCTCATATCTGAGAGTATATCGGAATGAAATGTGATATGAATACATAAAATGTGCACCAATAAACATGGCATGATCTATCTTTGAAGCTTGACCAATATTCCTTCAAACAACACGTCATAAACTATCTGGGTATCATGACAATTAAAAATCTATCTATGACTCAAATTGGATTTTGTCCAGAATAATGCCAATACATACAAATTGACACTACTTAGAAATTTGTCCTTATAAATCTCCCCCTTTGGCTATGCCATGACAAAAGCGAAATAGTGAAATGCCTAAGCCAGTTCGTCAAGCCGAATGACCTAAATCCCATCTCATAAACCCAAAAAGAAAATACAGGATATGATCTAGTGAACAAAAATCGGACCGACAGTATAAACTTGTCTTCATGTGATGTGGTCCCAAAATGTCCAATCTCTGAATAATCACTAGTACTACACACATGAAACAATAAATAACATCTGAAGAATGGAGGTAGAAATGATATAAAATATTATAGTAGCAATTTGTCAAACAAACCATTTGTTAAACATTTGAGCGAAACATATGATACCAATTGTATACATAAACAATATATCTCAAATCAATGTTATCAATATGTAAATAATATGATCAAAATATGTAAACATAAGTGCTCATCAAACAAAATTCCCCTTACATCACATACCATGTCTCCCCCCTTTTGTCTCGAATAGACAATCAAAGAAAAAGATAAACAACTGAATATCTAGCATGAAAAAAAATCAGATGAAGTATATCTAGATAAACATGGATAGCCAACTAAAAATATCAAAATATATTAAATTATAGCTAACAAACAGTCCCAAAAATGAATCAGCAAAATCAGGAATGATGTGACTAAACGAATCAATGCATTATAAGAACTAAGCATGAATAAATTATATCAATTGCATGTAAACTGACCAAATGTACCAAGACAGTGTAAGATCATCACATATACGAAGTAGGTACAAAAACAGAACGAAGACTCAAAAAGTCAACTCTGGTCAGCACAGGTCATTCGAACAACAATACACTGTCGTTTAAACGAGATAAGATCTCGTTCGATCTATGCAAGAAATGACCCAAAATTGCGTGGAGTCGCGCGAAGCATCTATCAAACAACCCTAAAAACGACCTAAGAAATTACCATGCCTGACACTTTTACAATCTCCAGTTGACATGGGTATGTCATGTGAACGACATCCAGAAGTCGTTTGAACTACTTCAAAAAAACTTGTATTCTAGCTCTAAAAATATGCAAGATTTTTTCAGTAAAAAATATTCATGAAAACAGCTACTGAATATATGAAATAGTAGCAAAACAAACTCAGAGAAGAAAAATAAAACAAATATGAGTTTCATACTAACATAGTATCAACCACCTACGATTCGAAATATGAAGTCCACGGCTTCTTTACCACAAAACTCGACGAAACAATGTTCAACAGAGATGAACAAACTCTAGATGGTACTAAACCAAGATCTCTATAGCATATTTATATGAAAAACCGGATCTTGAAACACAAAGGATGTTTTTATCTTTGAAAATCTTTGTGAACAAGTGCAGAAAAACGTAACTGTTGTATTCTGTAGTTTTGGTTCAGCACACTGGAAATTCTAAGAAGAAATTGCCTTAAATAAAATAAAAACTTAAGTCGACAAGTTATTAGAACGAGTTGTGTATGTCGTTCGAACGATATAGTCATCTCGTTAGAACTAGATGTCCATGTTGTAAGAACAACAGTCACATATCATTTGAATGACTGTTAAAGTCGTTTGATCCTTCTAAACACAAGGGAAAGACCTCACGACTCTGAAACGAATTTATCTTAGAATAAACGAAGTTAAAACCTTTTAAAAATCTTTTTAATCTTTTAAAATTATTTTTAAATAAAATAACATCCTTAAAATATTTTTCGAGTCCCATAAACATTATGCGTTCATACCTGAGAGTTTCTTGGAATGCAATGTGATATGAAGACGTGAAACATTCACCAATAAATACAGCATGACCTATCTTGGAAGCTTGGCCGCTACGCCTTCAAACAACAAGTCCTAGACTATGTGGATATCGTGACAATTAAAAATCTATATACGGCTCATATTGGATTTTGTCCGAAATAATGCCAATACTTACAAATTGATACTACTTGAAAATTTGTCCTTACACACACCTACCCACCCATCACTCCCCGTCTCATTATATTTTCTCTCTCTTTGTGAGTATATGTATATATATATACACTACAATTGATATAAAATTTTATTCAGGTTAATATTTTTTAGCTATGATATTTCAAATTAAGTGGGTTGGGTGAAATGAAGGAAGCATAATGTGAAAGTTTGAAGGTGAAAATTCATTTTATGTTTGGATTGAATTAAGGTCAATCCAACTCAAAATTCATTTTTTTTTACTAGTGGATTGGGGGAGATGAGGGATTTCGAGTGATTCTCCTTGCATATCTGATTTTTTATTGTGTCTTTAACAGCAAATTTGTCAGATCTTTCCATCCGTTGTTTTTTTTTTCTGGGGGAGATGGGGGTGGTGCAAGGTGGGACTATTAGGAGGGGGCAAGGGAAGGGGTTGGGAAAGACGAGGGTAATTTGAGTAGGGTGGGGTGGCCCTAAGCCGGGTGGTGGTGTGAGGCATGGGGATGAACGAGGTGGGGGTGGGACTAAGGGGAGAGAGAGAGAGAGAGTAATTTAATTTATATCTTCTTTATTTATTTTTTAAGTGACATATGGCATAATATAATTGGTTACTTTACACACACACACACACATATATATATATATATATATATATATTGAGTACCAAATAGGATACCCTGCTGGACTTATGTCAAGTTCCTTAAGGGGAACTAACAAATGTCTAAAATTGTTCAAAATTAAAAAATTACGGTTAACATTACAAAAAAAAAAAAATGGTCTAATATTCATAGACAACCCAAACATTAGGGTAAAAAATGCAATTAACCCTATAAATTATAATATAAAATTTGTAATTTGGTCATATTGATCGATAATTTGGATGATAGTTTAGGTGTTTAATTTTGGTACGGTAATTTTTGTAAATCAGTTTTTGAATGGTTTAAACCAAAACCAACCACCAAGTTTTCGGTAATTTCGATTTCAGTAATTTCAATTTTCTGTAATTTCAATTTGCGGTAATGAAAAGAAGTAAACTAAATCATAATTTTTCAAACTAAAACAATACAATGCGGTAAAAAAAAGTAGCGTAACCTCTTTTAACATTAACGGATAGAGTTTGTTCTTACCTTCTTATAGGTACTTCTTGGTTTGGTTTTAGCCATTGAGGATAGTTTACGTTTTGAGACTAAGTTAACGTAGTTGATTTTTTAAGCCGCTTCATTCAACGTTAAATTTTAAAATACTAGTTTAAAAGAGACAAGTTGCTTTGTTTGTGATAATCATTTTCCAATGTCATTGGGAGTACTTCTAAATCATTTGGGCACTTGAAAGTACTAAATATGTGAGAGAAGTTCACCTTTAGGGCTCGTTTGGTTCGAGGTTTGACAAGGGAATGGGAATTCATAATTCCAGGAATTCTAAGTTCCTGGAATCTTCAAATTCTTTCCATTGTTTGGTTCAAGCAGGAATTCTTTTTTCCCGCCATCTAAAATCCCTTCTATGTAAACTGTTAAAAAGATATTAAATATATACTATTTTTTGAAAAAGTTTAAAAAAACGTGTTTTGTTACACTTTTATTTAAATATAAACAGTTTTTAGTAACTTTTTTTTAATTCTTTACAAAAAAATAAAGTTGTAAAAAAACAGTTTTTAAATAAAAACAAAAAAAAGTTTTTGAATAACTTTTTTTATTAATCTTTCCTGAAAAATAAAGTTGTAAAAAATGGTTTTTTTTCCGTTTTTTTCCTTAAGCAAAAAAACAATTTTTTTTGTTGTAAAAAAACAGTTTTTTGAATGTTTTTATATTTCTAATATATAAAAAACAGTTTTTTTTATTGTTTTTATTAGAAATATAAAAGCATTTAAAAAACTATTTTTGTACAACAAAAAAAAATACAAAAAAAAAACTGTTTATATATAAAAGCTATTTAACAAAACACATTTTTTAATGTTTTAAACAAATAGCACATATTTAAAACATTAAAAAATGTGTTTATTAAACATTAAAAAATGTGTCTATATAAATAAATATGTGTTTATATATTAACATATTAAACAGTTTTTTTTTGCATTTTTTGTTGTTGTACAAAAACAGTTTTTTGAATGGCGAAAAACATTAAAAAAACTGTTTTTTATATATTAGAAATATATATTAACATTTTATTTAAAAAAATCAGTTTAAAGAAACATTTAAAATATATTTTTATAGTTTTAATCTATAAAACACTGTTAATATATTTAAAAAAATGTTTATATATGAAAAACAGTTTTTAAAAACACGTTTTTTAACTTTTTTAAAAAATAGTACATATTTAAAACATTTTTAATAGTTTATATAGAAAATTATTTTTTAACTTTTTTATTTAAAAAAAAAAAGAGTTTTAAAAACATTTAAACATTTTTGTAATATTTTTATATATAAAAACTGTTATTAAAGAAAAAATGTTATAGTATAAAAATGTCATTCTTTTTTTATATATAAATGGTGTAAACTATTTTATTTCCTATTAAATGAAGTGAGAGAACGTCACTTGAATATGAGATAATGAATCATTAAATGAAGGAATAAATCTAGGGAGACCCAGAAAAAAACCCATAAAAAAAAACCATGTGATTGGACGACATCAAAACTTGATGTCGTTGAACACATAAAAAAAAAATCGAAAAAGAGAGAGTGTGTATGTGTATGTGTATGTGTGTGAGAGAGAGTGTTTATGTGTGTGAGAGAGATAGAGAGAGCATGTGTGTGAGTGAAAGAGAAAGAGAGTGTGTATATGTATGTGTGTGCGAGAGAGAGTGAGTATGTGTGTGTGTGTGTGTGTGAGAGAGAGAGAGAGAGAGAGAGAAAGTGTACTTATGAGTTTATGTGAAATGGTATTTTTGTCTCACCATAAAAGTAAGGTAATATATCCGGGAATATAGGATTACCCCCATTTTAGAGGGGAAAGGAGAATCCAATTTCGTGGGAATTCTAAATTCCAGGAATTTTAAGTTCCCCCTTAAATCTCCAACCAAACATTGTAATTCTAAATGAGGGGAATTCTAAATTCCAGGAATCCTAAATTCCCTTTCCAAATCTCGAATCAAACGAGCCCTTAAAGGAACTCTTGCTCTTGTTTTTAACCAAGTGTAGTTGTAAAAGTAGTTGCCCTTCAAGCTCATTCTAGGACTTCAGATAGAGCTGATGAAACTATGAACTTGGACTTCAGCTTTTTTCCTTTTTCCTTTTTCAATATTGTGAAACTTTTGTAATGTTCATTCCGAGTGGCTTATTTTATAGTTTCATTTTAGTAAATTTAAATACAAAACATTGTATCACTAAAATTACCCTTAGAGCGATAAATTGATCTTTTGGAATAAGATGCGGAATCACATGAGTTTCTTAATGGCGTTCTTCAATGGGGAGAAGGTATTTCTTGTGTTTGGTAAGTAACGGGTTGTTCTTATGGCCCAATTAAGTTTTATGCAAAGGATATGAGCTCAATTACCAAAAATTATATTATACAGTATTTTTTTTTATATGTTATATTCTCCTTTAACCACCATTTTTTTGAAAAAAAACACCTCCATAAGATTTTCCAAAACATTTCACTGTTTAGGTTCAGTTTAGAAAATCTGATTTTTCTACAAGTGGTACTTGGTAGAGACGTTCAAAGGAACAGATACCTAGTAGGAAAATGTGTAACTTTTTAAACAGATCCTAAATTGTGGATCGTTTTGAAAAATCTTTTTGAGATGATACCAACATCAACATGTTGTTGGATGATCGTTTTGATGTTAGTCCTTTGACTTTAAATTAATAAATAAATATGGTAAAATACACTTCAAGTGTCTCATATCCACGATGCATATAAATGTTCAAAATACTCTTGTCGTCTCCGTGCATGCCATTGAACAATGGCTATAAAGTGTAATGTTTTAATAAAAATTTAACAAAGCTTCAAATTAAAGTGGGTGGTGATTTTATATGATAATAGATTGTTTTTAATACAAAAATAGATTATGTAACGTGATTATAGACTTGGCTTAAGACCAGCAATTCACGGAAAAGGCCGAAATCCACTCAACAAATACATCTAGCTACCAACCAACCTAACTCATATTCAGCTGAAGCCTATGGGACGCAAAAAGAGGGCCCATAATCAATAGAAGAGTCTCTTTCATATAATAGCGTCATAGTTTATAAACAATGTTCATCTATGGTTGGGCCTGCACAAGAGCAAGTGGGTAGATCACAGGACAGTTAATACGTAATAAGATAACTTGTTAGTTGTTAGACACAAGTGGCATGAACCAAAAAATATACAAAAATAGAATTATGATAAAAGCAATGGTGATTATAGATTACTCTAAATAGGTAATGATGTGTATTAGTATATAGTCAATCTTAGTATGACGCCAGATGACTCATTGTTAGTGTTTTAGTGATTGCACCATCACTATGGCCTCATAACCAGGCCTACGTAGTTAAGACCTATGAGACTCAATTTTCTACAAGACTATAAAAGACTTGTGAACTTCTCCTAACTCTAGCGGGGACAACTTATGGAGAAGGGCATAAAAAAAAATCCAATAAGTGGGATCTGTTTGAGAAATCTTTTGAGCATTGTTTTTTTTGAAAAAATGTTGTTGAAGTGGATCACAGTTTGTAATATTCCGACAATTTTTTGTGGGTGCTTTTTAGAGTGAGTAGATCAACAAAGGCTCTATTTTCAATTTCTGCTAACTATAAAGTCTCATAACCAGCCCCAGACTTGTCCAATATAAACACCCCTCATATTTTGTCACCTAAAAAGAGCTTTTCGGTCATAAACACCACAAATTCAAGGAAGATATTATGCTTTGTTCTATTATGCGTTTTATTTTACTGTTGATACCAAGGAGGGAACCTAACATGTTGTGTTCAACTAATTGCATGTAAAAGAATGGTCTAAACATAGGCTTGCTGACATAGGCCTAGGTCTGTCAACCGATGGAATTCGAACTAGAACAAGATCAATCCATATCAGTTTATTAAAACCATTATTGGGACGGATCGAATTCCAATTATATAACTGATCTTAAAACTCTAATCCATATTGAATATTCATAATCATTGTTCTAAAAAATCCGTCTAGAATTGAGGCTTGGGAGAAATGTCCCGCCTTAAACTTTTTACGCCTTATTCTTGGTAAAACCCTTAGGGCTCGTTTGGTTCGAGGTTTGGAAAAGGAATTTAGGATTCCTGAAATTTAGAATTCCCCTCATTTACAATTACAATGTTTGGTTGGAGATTTAAGGGGGAACTTAGAATTCCTGGAATTTAGAATTTCCACGAAATTGGATTCTCCTTTCCCCTCTAAAATGGGAGTAATCCTATATTCCCGAACATATTACCTTACTTTTGTGATGAGATAAAAATACCATCTCACATAAACTCATACATACACTCTCTCTCTCTCTCTCTCTCACACACACACACACACACACTCTCTCACACATACACACACACACACTCTCTCACACATACACACACACACTTACACAACCACACACACACACTCTCACACACAAACACTCTCTCTCGCTCTCTCTCTCTCTCTCACACACACACACACACACTATCACACATATAAATACATACATACACACACACATTCTCTCTCTCTCTCTCTCTCAAACACACACACACTATCTCTCTCACACACACAACCACACACACACACTCACTCACCACACACTCACGCACACACACACAAATCAAGTAGAATAGTATTTTAGTTAAATGATATTTATTCCTAATTTGAAAAAATAATTTTAGATGTCGGGAAAAAAGAATTCCTGCTTGAACCAAACAATGGAAAGAAATTAAAGATTCCAGGAACTTAGAATTCCTGGAATTATGAATTCTCATTCCCTTTCCAAACCTCGAATCAAACGAGCCCTTAAAGCGCACTTTCTTTCTAAAAACAACAATGCTTTAGTGAAACGATATCGTCTTTTAAAGAATTTTTTTACTAACCGGACCATTATCTCATCCAAAATAATCAAATAGTATTTTAATTTGCATATATTCGAACATATTTTTATGATATGTAAAATTATAATATTTTATTAGCTTTGTTATTGTTTAAAACATTAAAATATATTAAAAATCCTAAATGCATTTTCAAGCGTTTTTACGCCTAACGTCCGCCTAAGGTTCTGAGGCTTGAGACTTGGCCTCCACGCCTCGATCGCGCCCCGCGTTTTTTAGAACCTTGTTCATAACATAATGGATTTTGATCAGATCAGATATTCTCTGACCCTATAAGAACATTAAATACATAACATTTTTATAAACATAATAATAAAATAGATAAAATTAAACTTATAAATATATGTAATATGTAATATTCATTTCTAAGTGTGTGTGTGTGAGTATATATATATATATATATATGTTCTAGGTTAAATGTATCAACTATATATTTAATTTTCTATTTATTTAATATATCCGATCAAATCGGATTCTTAACAGATTGGAAATGTATCAACTCAAATCCGATCCATTAACTAATCGGATAAATGGATAAGCGGATTATCGGATTTCAAAATTGCATAACACCAATCCATATCCGAATAAATATATCGAATTCGGATCAAAATCTGATTCTTTGACGCGCTTAGTCTAACATATACTCAGCTCAATTTGAAGTGTTTATAAGTGTTTATTTTATAATGAAATTTATATCATGTATATGTTGTCCGTGACTAGGTAAGTATAGTGTATATTGAATTTTGTATTACCCATTAATTTAAGCACATTTGAATAAAGCCCAGATAAAACCATGCCAAACAACCCCGCGCGGATGTATAGCCCTAGACCCTAGTCTGCTAAAGTTCCAACATTGGATACTTAAATCACTAGTGAACGCCCCCCCATGACCTACCACTACCATTAGCCTTTTGTTAAATTGCTTTTGGTACAAATTCGCAGAAAGAGACTGAAAAATGATAAGAATCAACAACTTTAACAGAAAAAAAATTGTGGGGACTTCAAATGATGGACAAACGACTTCCTCTCCATCTGTAACTACTTTTCACCTGTGTCAAGCGTGCCCCCTGCAACTCAGACCCTCCCCATTATTCTCAATCTAATATCGAATATGCAAGAACTTAGAAAGCAAAAAAAAAAATTTAGAATAATGATCTATTTAATTGGCTTTTGTTTGTTTTTCATTAAAAATAAATTTTTTAGTTCAATTTTCATTTTCAAACTGTGGGGCTTAATTTCAAATAAAAACATGCCACCCCTTGTTTTAGTAGTAATGTATTTTCTTTTCAAAATTGACATTTACTGGTATACTTTTCTCTGTTGAATTAATTAGAGCAAGACCTTTTGGAAAGTGGAGAGAAACTGTTCCTGAAATATTGAAGACTTAATTCATTCCAACTGCATTTGGCAGTTGATTTTATTGATGAAACGGCTTTGAGATGGTCTTATGACTTGGCAAATTAATATTAAGTCACCCTTTACTCTGAAATACAAAATTTAGCAGATTCATTGAGGCTCCTTTAACAGAAAAAGGCAATTGACCATGACCACTTTGCTTTGAGAAATGCAACTGACTGATTGAATTTTTTGAGGAATTTTTTTTATATGATCTCATTGTAGAGAAAACAACAAAAAAATGTGTCCTTCAACATCTAAACTAACCGGTCCTTATTCTAGGACCTCATTGGATCCGGCTGATATATATATATATATATAAGTTGAAATATCAAATGAACCCTCAGAATTTAGACTCATTAGTCACTGAAATTGACAACTTTTTCTAATGTGGAATTAAGTAATACACGTGAAAAGGGTGTCACAGAATAACACACAAGAAGAATACATTTTTAAATAAAACCCTGTCTTCCCTCCAGTCAGTAATACATTAATTAAACCAAAGTTTCCAAAGGCCCAGGATGCTTTTCTTCTGACAAGACAAGTCTGTTATCCAGTTTACATTTATATCTACATATAACTACAGCTACCATGATGAGGTGAACAACTATATAACTTAAAAAGTGTACCACAAACCTACTAAACAAAAGCAAAAGGCATAAACAAAGCCAAAGGATACATATATTACAGGATAGCTATCACTGCCTGAGGGAAGGGAAACATTTTGTTACCAGTATCTGTTAGCGTCAACAACAAAATGCAATTATCTCTCTCCTTCCTCTCTCATGTCATTTGCACACTGTCTTCAGTCTCTTGGCGGCCTGCACAAACCCCACGATGACCTGCAACTCGTCCAGTTGCTTCACCGACACGGAAGACACAATGACAATGTTTCAAATGGTCGATCATATAGAATTACCGAATATTAATTATAGAAGGCGACAAAAATAGCATACCGATACAAACATCTAATATTCTTTCCGGCAGTCAAACAAAACTGTATACTTATACTTTGATAGTCATTAACTTGTTACAGGTTGTATTACCGGGCATTACTCGCATCACAAGCACGAGTGAATTCGGCTACATAATAAAGTGTGACAATCATTTAAGGTAGAGTAATTAAGTCACTGACTCATCACTGCATGTCATAGTATTTCAAACATAATCATTTTTGACTTGATCTTAGTCATTGATTGAGTACATCCCTAAAAACCGTCATTTTCAAATTTCAACTATCAATTTGGGACAGAGTAGAATTTACTCTTCTATACCATGATCCGTAAAACCAGTTAAGAGCGGGGGAGGGGAAACCAAGAAATTTTATCAGTACCTGTGACATGAAGTGCCTCTGAACAACATCAACTAGTTGCTCCTTAGATGGGTTGGGGATGGCTTCCATCTGAATAAAAATAAGAAACAATTGGGTGAATAAAACATATTGCTAGAACACAACTCCCCTGATTCATAGGAGCAGCAGTGTGGCAAAAGTTTTGGGGCATATGGTTGTCCAGAGAATACAATAATTATAGGTATTTATTATGAAGGTAGGTGATTTGAACCATTAATCACGTTTAAAACACTCAAAAAAAATTATCCAACACATGGCCTATACTCGACCACAAAATTACAAAAAATGCAATCATTGTATTTTCAGCACAACCATACGCCCCCATAATCTCCCTCAAAGTGTCCATTATTAAACAACTTACAAGGTTGAAGTGTCGCCAGTATCTCCATAATGCAGCCATCTCTAGTTTGCTGAGGTCAACCTTCTGAGCATTAAATGTTTTAAATGGAAAACACGTAAGTCAATAAAATAGCCGCACACGGTTGCAAAACATTCTTGAGGAATTAAAATAAAGAAATAACAAAATATGTACAGGGGGAGGGAGAATGTAAACTTTTTATTATCAAAGGGGGCAGAAAGTATAATGTAGATTAGTCTTCAGGGAGTTGGTAAAAAATTCATGCTTTTTAAGCTAAAGTTAGTGGTCCCTGATTTTTAAAAAAAAATCAGTGTCCAGTCCCTGCCTTTGGTAAATAACAGCGAGGGATTGTTAGTTGCTAAAGTAACAGCGCAATTTATGAAATAACAGTGCAACCTGGAAATTAATGTGCAAAAAAATGGAATCTTCAATAATATACAAACCATGATAACCAGACAAAATATACGAGTGATAAACTACAAAATGATGTTGGCTTCCTTACCGGGGACCCGGGAGGGTTAGAAATTGAACCCTTGGATTGTGAGTCACAAGAGAGAGACCTGCTCATGGTCTTTCGAGATGACCCAGTTGACTTATGCATGCGATGCCTTGACCTGTGGCTGTGAGACTTCTGAGTATTATCGGATGCTGGGGAATTAGAAGATAGAACAGCACCATATTAGTTGGTGGGGGCCATGAGAAAAAGGATAAAGGGATTCAATAGCTGGGCTTGTAGAATAGTAATAGTAAAAGGTGATATCCGGACCTAACGGATCCTATGTAACAAACTTAAAAGCCCTTTTTCTATAATTAAAAATAGGGAATGGGAATTGGGGGTTAATCAATTTTGACCTAAACTTTGGCATCCAAATACAGCTTAACACAAATTCTAAATCCACAGCTACAATTGTGCACTCAAAAGTTTAAAAAAGCTTCTTAAATGGATAAATAGATGAAATGGAAATATAATTCAATTATATGGCGAGTATATAATTCAATTACAGAATTCCACTGACAGAAATCACAAGATGGATGGCTTACCAAAATATGCAAAAGGTTTGACAATTAATGAAACATATTGTCTTTTGAGTCATTTGTTGCTCCGGTTCGAAATAGTATTAAATCTGAATTTCCAGCAATGTATTCTACTAAAATTTTGGTGGCAAGAGTTGAATATTACCAAGTTAAAATTTACTAACCAAACTCACCCATATCAGATCCATTCCAGTGCACATGTTCGAATTCAAGGTCATCATCTTCCTCATTACCCGTAGGAGCCTCAATCACACTTAGTGCATTCCTTTGTAGCTTTACCTCTATGCCATTTGTAAGGACCTGCAGTTAATAAACCAAGACATTCAAATCTCGCACCAAACAAACTAACAAAATTTCCGAATGAAATAATTGAGACCCAAAGGGATTCTAAAGTGCAGAACTTTACCAAAGAAATTACTATGAACAAAATGTCATTGGAATTTCGTTTTAGGCTAAAAGGCAAAGTAAATACTAGGAAGGAGAGAATCCAATTCCACCCGGTCCAACCTATAATATGTTTGGCTTTAGGAATACAACATTAGCAATGAATCATCAAATCAACATTATAATAAAGAAAACTGCCCAAGCCTTAAGCAAAAGTAGGGATAAGAACTAGTTTAAAGTTGGAACAAGCATATAAAAAAGATGTCCAGCAAAAGCTTGAGTTCATATGAACCACAAATAAGTAAAATATCCAAAATCTTTTTGGAAAGTAATACATTCTTAAAACTGATTCCAACAAGTTTATCTCGAAATGGATGACAAATACAAGGTAGATTACTTTATAAACAAAAAAGAGAGGAGAACCAAAAGGAGAAAAAAATTGGGCCAAACAGACATACAAAAATACAATGCTCCCAGATCAAGCCCAAAACATTTTTTTCTTCAGACATTTGAATTCGTTAAAGACCAATATATAATTTATTTTTTTAAAAGGAAAATACACAGTGAAATTGTTGAATTATTACAATCTACAACAAATTGAACCTCAATGACCAAAATTCTCAACAAACAATAATCCAAAGACGAGTGGTTTGATTATCCTCCACAACCATATAATTCTGCATCCTTTGTCAGATCTGCTTGATCCATGAAATATTAATATGAACAACAACATTCTTGTCAGGACCCAACCAATTGTATCCAGCCAACAATTCTAAATATTGTCAAAATCGCAATATTGAATTCAAACAGTAAAACACCCATATGTACAAGTGACTAAAACACCCAGATCCATTGGATAAATTATTGATGGGTACATGCAAGTGAAAATTAAAATACTATTCAAGAAATGTATCAAAAAATACCAAACTGTGCCACATTATGTTAAAGAAAACAAAACAAGCAAAACCCCCAAAAACCAATCTGAAGACATTCTGTGAAATAAAGCATAAAAGATGAAATTAATTACCAGCCAATGCCATCCCCCAAGGCCAACAGCTTTCTTAACAACGCCTTGTAGACCAACAAGCACCGACTTGGTCCTATTGTTACCAGTGACAACAACCTTTGTATGACGTGGCAAAACAGAGAGCTCCTCTTCACTGCTCTCTCCACAGCTTTGCAACTGAGAGAACCCACCATTCATTGAACTCTCCACTGCCTCCACCATTTTCCTCTCCAAATACTCACTGAACAATTAAGTTTCCGCTCTCAAAATTAAACGCAGTAGCAAGATCACACATTGCACAATTCCAATAAGGGTAGAGAAATTTCGGAATTTCAGGGCATGCAAAAGCACAGTTTCAGGAGAGAGAGAGAGAGGGTAGTAGTACTCGTACTAGTACTAGTAATAGTATAGTTAAGTGTGTTTTCTTGCTTTCTCTCTGTCTTGGTTTGGTTTGGATTAATGGGGTGGGGCGTGTTATGAATCCCAACGCCTTCAAAGTGGCTAATAGAGAGAGGGCACGTAGGCGTTGAGGGGTGTGAAATCATGCGCTTGGGTTGCGGCATGATGTAATACCATTAGCAGTTTCGGGTAAAGACAGTCACCGGGTTTTGACCGTTTTTTAGCTGACTGCAGTAGTGGCTAATGTATAATGACCCTATTATCCTCCGCATGTCTTTTCTTAATCCATAATGCAACTGCCTTTTTTCATTTTGGAAAATTCATATTTGTCCTGTGTAAAACGGTTAAAATATTCTCACCTTAGTCCTTCTTATCAAAAACAAAATTATTTTAGTCCCCGGCTAATGATATTTTTTTATTTAGCATTATAATCTCTTACATGTTAGAAAAGTATGAAGTGTGTATGTTTGATTATCAGAAAAATTATAAAAAAATCGTATTTGTACACACATATATAGTTATAATTTTACATTAACTAAAAGTATAATATAATTTTTATTACAATTATCAAGAAGTATGATTCATAGAATAAACATCAATTTCACTTAAAATAAAAATTATGAATATTTAATTCATAAAAATATCAATAAATGACAAATTATTATGAATATTTATAGGTAAATATTTTATTATTATTATTATTATTATTATTATTATTATAATTAGTAGTAGTAGTAGTAGTAGTAGTAGTAGTAGTAGTAGTAGTAGTAGTAGTAGTAGTAGTAGTAGTAGTAACACTAATAACAATGATAATAATAATTTACATGGTAATATACCAAGTTTCCTTTAAGTTTCCTGCAAAATCTTGTATCTTTGGTATGATACGTTTTGTAGGAAAATTTTATTGTCTTTGATATAAGACAATGATTCTAAAAATGCAAAAAAGTAAAGCAATATAATAAGACCGGATGTACAAGGAAAAACCATTAACGGGAATAACCTCAGGCTGAAATGAATGACAAGTGTACAATGGTAGAGTTTGATAAAAGAAAACTGTGAGACACTTTCATAGCTTTCACTAGGCACTCTTTCATACCATGTTTTTTCAGAAAGCACCGAAAGCTAAAGCACGCTATACAATCGTAACCGATTGTGATTCGTGACCAATGTCTTCAAATACTCTTGGCCGAAAAAGTCTTCTTTAAAGTTGAAGAAATTTTTTATTCCGAGGCTGGAACCATCAAGCAACCACAAAAGCTACACCTAAGATGTATGAGGGGATCCAATTAGTTGGATTGGTGTATGGAAGTGTAATTGTGCTTTAATCTCACAAAATACTTTTCAAGCCTTAATTGAGAAAACACATACTCATAAATACAAGTTTTAGTTGAAAAAAATTGAATAAAAATGATAAGTATACAAATTTTCTCTAAAGTCTTCTCAAGGAGAAAGCTTAAATCGATGGCTTGAAGAACAACGAAGAGGGGGAAAACATTATGCTCTCAAATTCAGATTGAGTTTAATTTGCAAAATATTTTTCTTATCTCTCTCTTTCTCTTAGTTTAGAAGAGTGTTTGACACATAATCGTAAAAATATAAGTGAGAGAACACTTAGGAGATTTGTAGGTTAGGTGTCACACACTAATGGTACCAAGTAGCCAAGTTTATATCTAATTAAGTCGAAAAAAATGTCCTTGAAATGCATCCCAATGAGATCGTTAAGAAAATATACTCATAAAGTGCAATCAGCGTACTTTACAGCAACTTCATTGGAAGCTTCGTTACATAGACGGTTTTTATTACTACAACGATCTGAGGCGAAATCAAGTTGCATATAGAGCCAGGGTTTTTACATTATGGACTACGTACCAGCGAAAACCTGTTCGCTACAGCGAAGAAAACTTTCGATGCGTCGAATATGTTGCGTTGTTTTTCAGGGAGTTTGTCAAGTTCTTACCTTCAAAAGTTTGGAAATTATTTTGGCAAAAAACTATAAGTGTTGATACCAAATTTAGTCAGCTGACGTGGACCAATCATATGAAGACACCTGTCAATCTACGTAGAAAATACAAATACTTTCAACGAACAACATACTTTCACCGAGCTACTCAGACGCTCCGAGCTACTTAAACCTACCAAGCAACTTAGGCGGTCCGAGCTACTTAGCGTGTAGACCATCCAGATCAAGAAAACCAAAAGGCAATTGTACAGCCTCAAGGCTATAAATACATTATAACCTCCTCATAAGAAGGGGACTTTGGATCTCATAGTGAACCTATCATCGAGATTCAAGGCAAACTGTCAGCAATACAAAAACAGTGGACGTAGGCCATTTACAAAAGGCTTAACCACTTTAAAAATCCTTTGTCTTATGTATTCATTTTTATCTGTGATTGATTAATTAGATATAATCTAGTTTTTTACATCAACAGATTGGCGCCGTCTGTGGATAACGACTATACTTAGCGTTTTTCACCCAACAATTCATCATTTATGGCTGAGATTCCAGAATCCAGTAATCGAAACACTAGGGTCCCTCCAAACCCCTCTACTCCCCTAAATATTCAAGATTTGGCTGGCATAATGGATAATTTAGCCCAAGGGCAAACAACTATGCAAGAAACTATGCGTCAACTTATACAAATTCTTCAAGATGGAGTGCCGACCCAATCAGGACAATGAAGTGCTCAGAGAAATACCCATCTGCCATCTTCAAGAACTAGACGAACGCTATTCTCGGAGGCCTCTCAATCTAGACGTACTAGCTCATATCGTACTGAGAGGACTAATGATCCTTCGTATCAACCTGGCCAGACTTTATCAGTACGAGCTACAGATACTCAATGAAATGTCACTCTAACTCCAGAACGGACCAGTACTCTGGAAAGGTTGAGTAGAGTCTCTCCTTTTGATCGATTGGGCCCCAAGAGGAATAGAAATCCTCCTAGGATCGCATCGAGCAACTCTCAACATCCATTTAATCTAAGGGAAGGCTCTGCCCAATCACGCCCAACAGCCCGTAATGAAAGGTCCCAAGAGGAAAACTCAACGCGTTCGGTTGCTTGAACAAATAGCCCGAGGCGAGAAACGATGCATGGAAAGGCTCTATTCAAAGGTTGGAAGACAGGTTAGGGGAAATGGCTAAGGCCAAAAATCCTCTACAAAGAACTTTTGTCAAAGGGACACCATTCGTGCAGGTAATTGTGGATTTTCCCACACCATTAAAATTCAAAGCTCCTATGGTGACACCTAAATATGATGGAAAAACTGATCTTATCCTCCATATAGAGCAATACTAAGCTGATGTCTATATCTATGCGGTTCCAGATGAGATGAGATGAGATGCAGGGCATTTTCAGGAACTCTCACCGGGTCAGCTCAGATATAGTACAACAATCTTCCTTGGGGGAAGATTGTAACTTTCCTTTAACTGGCAGAGCTTTTCATAGAGAATTTCTATTTTGGAGCGAAACCAGTTAAAAGAGTAGAACACTTATTGAGCGTTAGACAGAAAACAAAAGAAAGTACCAGGGACTATATTACTCGTTTCAATAACGAGAAACTTGAGGTAATAAATTATGAGGAGAAAATAACAATTACTGCTCTGATGAGTGGATTATTACCAGACAAGTTATACTATCCGCCTAGGACCATGGCAGAACTGATGGCAAAGGCAACCAAGATCATGAACGCTGAAGAAGCCATGGCTGCGAAGAAGAATACAAACACTAAGGAGACTAAGGTTGAGGCCAATAAAACCAAGAAGAGGGATCAGAAGAATAATGGTGGCAACAAGCAATCGAAAGGTAAACAAATGCTGGAGCAGATGAGGAAGTATGTAAATTATACTCCCTTGAAGGTAGATATAAATCACATTCTGGAGGAGATCAAGAACAGCGAGGAGTTAACCTGGCTAGAGAAAATGAAGGCAGACCCTGACAAAAAGGATAAGTCCAAATATTGCGAGTTCTATAAAGAACATGGCCATACGACCAAACGTTGCGTAGCTCTCCAGAACGAAATTAAAGCACTCATCAGGCAAGGAAAATTGGTTAAGTATGTTGATCACCAAAATGGTGAAAAAACCAGCAACAGAGGAAGGCGAAGATCTAAATCTCCTCACCAAGCAAAAGAAGACAAGAAGAGAGATCACGAAGTTGATCCAGAAGACGACCCGATCTCCCCAAAAGGCCAAGACAGCCAGAGCGCGAGTTATTTTCAATCCATTTTGGATCATTTGAATGTAATGTCATTACAGGTAGAGATGTAGGAGGTGGAGATCTCACTGCGGAGAGGAAATCTTACCTCAATGAGGCCCAAGATTGCTCTTACATACAACGTATAAACTTGGTTGAAGACGAGCGCCCGAGGAAGGTGAATAGGGATAAACTGATCATCAATTTTTCTAAAAATGACCTGGCAGGTGTACTATATCCTCATGACGACCCATTAGTGATCAAGATGAGAATGAAGGAAGTGGTGATTTCACGGGTACTAGTGGATAATGGTAGATCTGCAGATATCATATTCTACCCATGCATTGACAGTTTGAATCTGAAGTTAGCCCAGTTGAAGCCATATCATAGGCCCCTCCTCGATTTTACTGGCGAAAAGATTTTTCCACTTGGGACGATCAAGTTGGACATGCTTATTGGTATATGGCCCGCTTGTCGAATAGAATACGCTTTTTTATAATGGATAAAAATGTCCAATCAGCCTACAATATCATTATGGGAAGAGTAGGTCTGAAGAAGTTCGAGGCAGTACCATCTACTGTACATCAATATTTAAAGTTCCTAACTAATTTCGGAGTGGGAGTTGTGAAAGGCGACCAGAGAAGTAGCTCGAGAATGCTACTATTCATCTGCTGAATAGAAAGAATGGGAAGCATACAGGAAGAAGAGTACTACATATCAAGTGGATGAAACAGAAGATGCAGAGATTGAAACATTGGATCCTAGAGATGAGTCTCAGTTCGTGAAGGTCCAGGTCATGGAAGCTACTGAAAATATCATTCTGGACGATTAACACCCAGAGCAAACAACCCAAATTGGTGCATCATTAGATGTATCGATAAAACAGGAACTGGTAGCATTTCTAAGGCGCGAAAAATAGACTTTTGCATGGAGTCATGAAGATATGCTAGGGATAGACCCGAGTTTCTTGTGCCACGAGCTCAACCTTAATAAGGAAGTCAAGCTAGTGAAGCAGTGAAAAAGAGTGTTCAGTCCTGAAAAGAACCAAGCTATACAGAAAGAAGTAAAAAAACTACAGAAAGCCTTTTTTATTGAGGATGTCAAGTATCCTGATTGGCTAGCAAATGTGGTGATGGTAAAGAAGAAAAATAATAAGTGGAGGATGTGTGTGGACTTCACCGATCTTAATAAAGCCTGCCCAAAGGATCATTTTCTTTTGCCTCGAATCGATCAGCTGGTGGATGCTACCTCGGGGCATGAATTGTTGAGTTTCATGGATGCTTACTCTGGTTATAACCAGATTAAAATGAAATATGAGGACAGGGAAAGTATCTCTTTTATCACCCCAAGGGGGACCTATTGCTATAATGTTATGCCTTTCGAACTTAAAAATGCAGGTGCAACATATTAGCGACTAATGAATAAGGTGTTTATAGAGCAAATTAGTCATAACATGGAGGTTTATGTCGACGATATGCTGACGAAAAGCAAGAAAGCTGCTGATCATTTAGTTGACCTAGGTCAGACTTTTGATCAGCTAGAGAAATATCAAATGAAGTTGAATCCCACCAAATGCATATTTGGAGTACGAGAAGGTATGTTTCTCGGGTATATTGTTAACCAACAAGGTATCGAGGCGAACCCTGAAAAGATCAAGGCCTTATTAGAGTTACGATCTCCAGCTACGAAGAAGGAGGTGGAAAGTCTCACAGGGCAAGTTGCAGCACTTAACAGATTTGTGTCACGAGCAATAGATAGATGCCTCCCATTCTTCAAAACACTTCGAAAAACTTTTGAGTGGAATGATGAATGCGAGGAGGCCTTTCAAGAGTTGAAGAAATATCTGGGGATACCTCCATTATTATCTAGACCAGTGATGGGAGAAAGGCTATACTTGTATTTGGCGGTTTCAGATAACGTGGTTAGCTCAGCATTGATAAGAGTGTAGGACGGAGTGCAGAAACCAGTCTATTACACCAGCAAGGCCTTCCGAGGAGAAGAGATCAGATATCCAAGACTAGAAAAGTTAGCACTAGCACTAATCGAAGCAAGCAGAAGGATGAGGCCATACTTCCAAGCCCATACTATAGTAGTGTATACTGATATGCCATTAAGGCAAGCTCTGCATAAACCGAAGAAATCAGGAAGATTGATGTACTGGGCAGTAGAACTTGGTGAATATGACATAGTTTATGAGCCCAGGTCGTCACTTAAGGGGCAGGCAGTAGCAGATTTTACTGCAGAGTTTACTCACTCTGATGCATTCGAAGAGCATGAGTTTAATACAGACCAACTCGTGGATGTTACGGGATCATTGAAGATAACACCCGACCAACTTCCATCCGTGGATAACCAAGAGAAGATAATCAACGAGCAGCGAGAAGTGTTAGGGGAAGATAAAAGGAAGTATAAAATATTCCACCAAGGAACCCTGTCTGACCAAGAGTTTGATAATGAAGTATCTGTATGGAATCTATATGTGGATGGCTCTTCGTGTGCCACAGGCAGTGGAGCAGGAATAGTTTTAAACAGTCTTGATGGAATTGATATGGAGTATGCTCTACATTTCCAATTTAAGGCTTCCAATAATGAAGATGAATATGAAGCTATGATCGTGGGTCTAAGTCTGGCAAAAACTATGAAGCCAGAGCAGGTTGTTGTATTCAGTGACTCACAATTAATCATAAATTAAATTATTGGGTTGTACGCAGCAAATGGAGAACTAATGGTCAAGTATCATTCAAAAGTTATGGAAGTTATCTCGACTTTTATCGCAGTTCAGTTAATCAGAATACCGAGATTGGAGAATGCGAGAGCTGACGCCCTAGCTCGGCTAGCATCAGCAACACGCACTGAGCTACGAAGAACAATCCCAATAGAAATCCTGGTAGATCGGAGCGTAGACGAAGATTTAATGATGAACTTCATTGCCCTCGACTTGGGACCATCCTGGATGGATCCCATCAGGGCCTATATCGAAGAGGGGGCTTTGCCAACTGATAAACTCAAAGCCAAGAAACTGAAGTTTAAAGCTGCTCGTTACGTATTAACCAGTGGCATTTTGTATAAAAGAGGCGTTATAGCAGGACTACAGAGATTGTCTATCCCTCCGAAGTTAAATACTTGATTGAAGAGGTTCACGAAGGGTCTTGCGGAGCCCATGTAGCAGGTCGGACGCTTTTGTAAAGAATAACAACACAGGGGTATTACTGGCCAACGATGAGAGATGACTGCGCAGCTTATGCTAGAAAGTGCGATAAATGTCAACGTTTCTCTTCCATCCGAAGAACTCCCCAAGCATTGTTAACACCCATTACATCCCCTTGGCCATTCGCCATGTGGGGGATAGACTTGGTCGGGCCACTTCCAATGACCAAAGGGAAATTCAAATACCTCGTAGTTGTTGTGGATCATTTTACCCAAATGGGTGGAAGCTGAACCTCTCATTGATATGACGTATGACAAGGTCTATCAGTTTATTTGGAAGAGTATTATTTGTAGATATGGTCTCCCATGCGCATTCATTACTGACCATGGAACCCAATTTGACAACGAGGAATTCGCTGCATATTGTCATCAATCCAATGTACAGAAGATCCATTCTGCGCCAAGCCATCCCCGGAGCAACGGGCAAACTGAAGTGACAAACAGAACCATACTGAATGGTTTAAAGAAACAACTGGATAATGCAAAAGGAAACTGGATTAACGAGCTACACTCTGTGTTGTGGGCTTATCACACTACACCGCGAACAACAATTGGGGAGTCTCCGTACATGTTGACATTCGGGAGTGAAGCTGTCATACCTGCTAAATTGGGTCTACCTACAAATAGGGTTCTTAATTTCAATTCTCCCATAAGCGACTTAATGAGGCGTTTAGACCTAGATATGCTCGAAGAAGTTAGGGAAGAAGCAACAATCAGGAATGCTGCATACCAACAACGAACAGCCTTGTTCTACAACAAAAGGTTGAAGAAGTGCGATTTGAAAGAAGGGGATTATGTGTTGAAAAAAGTGATCCAAAAGCATAACAAACTGGAGGCCAACTGGCATGGACCTTACAGAGTAACTGAAGTTGTTTGTCCTGGGACATACAGAATTGAAACTTTGGAGGGAGAAGAATTTAAGAACGCATGGAATGCAGAGCATCTGCGCAAGTACTATCAGTAATTAAAATCCATATGTAACACAGTTCCTTCAATATGAATAAAGTGATGTTTCGCCCATATTTCCTCCTTTGTTGAACTTTTTCGGAATATTAGTGCTACACACTACACAAACGCAAATTCAGAGCAATAACCACCAACTCCTGTTGGTCGGCAATTCAATAACCACCAACTACTGTTGGTCGGCAATTCAATACCACCAACTCCGGTTGGTCGGCAATTCAATAACCACCAACTCCGGTTGGTCGGAAATCCAATAACCACCAACTCCGATTGGTTGGCAATTCAATAACCACCAACTCCGGTTGGTCGGTAATTCAATAACGACCAACTCTGGTTGGTTGGCAGTTTAATAACCATCAACTCCGGTTGGTTGGTAAATAAAAATCATGCAGTGCAAAAGCCTGTTTGATCACGGGTGATCTCAAGGGACATCCCAAACTAGGCAGGAAGATGGATGACCTTCCGAGGCATCCACTATCTAGGAAACAAGGTAATCCTGACAAGATTACTACAACTAAGCAAGAACATGGGATGGAAATCATTCCATTGCTTAGGCCCAAAGAGTGACAAGTCACTATAATCAGACGATAAATGGGACAAGTTCCTTTGTTTAAAAACAAAACAGGACATTTCGTCCTTCTACATATATATATATATATATATATATATATATATATATATATATATTCACCAACAAATAACAAAGACATTCTACAAAATATTTTCAAGGAAATGAAATTGTGAAAGAAACTAAACATTTCTTTATTAACACCAAGCAGATTACATACGATATGAAATTTGATTTATTACACAAAAATGTCCTATTCTATGGGTTTCTTTCCCTCTGCTTTTGAAACAGGTTCCACCCCAGTTGGAGGATCATCTAATGCATAAGGGGAGTTTATAAAGTTCATATCCCGCAGCATTCTGACATTAATTATGGATGGTCGATCAAGCAAGTGCTCTGGACCAGATATCTCAAAATTTGAATGAAGACTATAATCACCGAGATACTTGGAGATCAAAATCTGAAGAATAGCATGGGCTAGAATCCAGCTAAGGTCAAGTTTGAAGGGAGGCGCAGGTAAATCAAGAACTCCAGGTTCATAATAATCCCATAAGAAATGACCTTGCTCCAGTTTCAGAATACATAAGGCATTCAATCATCCCTGCTTATATCCTTCGTCGTTCGACTGCTGCAAATGAGCATCAAGATGATACAGATCTTCATTATACCCAGCCATCCAAAATTCACTGGGCTGTTTATGAAATTGATAAGTCAATCTATCAAGTTTCTTGTGGAGCTTTTTCACCAGAATTTCTTTACTTTCCAGTGCAGAACTCTGATTGGAGAGTTGGTCGGTGAAACTCTGAATTTTTTTAGACATTTCTACCAAAGCCTGATTCTTCGCCGTCAATTGAACGACTTGATTTTCTAAGGCCAATTGAGTTCTTGTCTCATCAATATTAACTCGACCAGCCCTTACTCGTCCACGAGAAGAAGATCTTGCTCTGCCACGAGCAGGTGTGGAAAGCCCGGTTCGTCTCAAAGTCTCTAAGTCTAACTCTTCCCGAAAGCTAGTATTTTCTATTTCTAAAAAGGAAAAACCATCATCATTAATTGGGACCAAGGATCCCGAAGAAGAGGAGGCAACAGATTTGAGTTGTTTTATTTCCTCTTGTAACGCGATATTCTCTTGCTCTAGCAGCCTGACAATGTGTCTATGCTCTTCAAGCTCAAGCTTTAACACACTTTCCTTTTTCTCATGGGCTGAAATGTACTTGTCATATCCCCTATCAGCACTCAATTATTGGTACTTTTTCTTATAACCTTGATGCAAAAGTGTAGTGGATTCTCTGTATCGCTATTTAAGTTCCTCGATCGGTCCTTGAAGATCTTCAATCATTTCGTAATAAGCCACATTATTGGCTATTGCACAATCAAGTAGGCACTTCAAGTACTGGTAAGCATTAATTGCTCGTTCAGAGGCATCTGATCCGAGGATGTCAATTATTTGGGCCTCGGTAAAGTCTGCATGACCAGCTTTGAAATAGTTATTGCACTTCTTCATTAACTCTGTATTATTAGGTGATAAGAGTTTCATCCTGGCCACAAACTAGCAAGGAGAAAATAAAAAACAAAATCAACAATGATGCGAACAAAGCAAGTAAGAGAGAAATTCCAGACGAACAAAAAAAGTTCATTTTTTATTCATCACAACAAAGGAAAACACATTTTAGGGTTACATCCAAGAAACAACGTAATAAAAGACCTGAACAACTTTAAACCTTCTCCTTATTTCCTACGACTTCTTCGGACGATTTGGATGAAGGGGTGGTTGCTCGGAGAGCAATGACAATTGCTCGGTAAATGTGCTAGCTTATTAAACTTGCTCGGAGGGCTGGATAACAGCAATAACAGGGACCTGCTCTCCTATTATCATAAAAGACTCATCTGATGCAGCTTCATCTTCTTTTTCTTCCCCACGAGAGGGAGGAGGGCCATGATTATGCTCCTGGAACAACTCAGAATCTTTAGCAACCTTCAATTTCTTCAAAGTTTCTATCCATCCATCCCTAAAATACTTAACACTGGCATACTCCATTTGAGAATACATAACAGCCAGGCCCTTATTCCAACCCTTATCCCAACCAGCACTAAAAGATTTTTTAACAGCAACTTTCCTTTTTGCTCTCTCCGAGGAAGTCTTTTCTCTAAGGAGCTCTTCGGTAGATCTCAGTTTTTCTTCTACCTCTGTCTTACGTCGTTCAGCATCTTGAAGCTTGGCGATATTTTCCTCGGCAAATTTGAGCTTGACCTCAATCTCCTCTTTGCTTTGTTCAACATCCTTTAATTTCTTCTCCAACTCTTTGGAGGCAGTCACGGCTTGATCTCGAATTATTTCAACAGACTTGAATTGTTTCTCCCATGTATTTTTGTCTTCCTCATGCTTCTGACGAGATTCCTTCAAAGATTGAGTTAATCCAGCAAAAGATTCTTTTATCCCACCCGAGGAGGTGGAAGCCCTGATGGCTTCATCTTTCTTCAAAATACTATTAAAACTCGTCACGAGCTGAAAAAAGAAAGAAGTTTAATTCAACATATGAACATAGTACTAGAGGATAAAGGACTCAGGCTAACGATACTTACTGATGTAATGTGTTGAGCAGCCAAAGTAGTAATTCTCTCACGAGAAAAGGTGTCTTCAGTACCTTAGAATTCTGGGACAGTCTAAAATCTAATCAAGCCCATAGCAGAGCTCGGAGGAATAAGAGCTGGAACATTACCCTCAGCAATTGAAGGTTGAGAAACAGAGTTAATAAGTCTCTCAGTAGGACATCTTTTCAATCTCCTCAGAGGAGAGCTTTCAATTAAAGATGATGTCTCTCCTTGTGAGATGATAACGGTTTCAATCGAAGGTTCTACCACTTTTGGAGGCACAGGGGGCTTCTTGCCAGTTTCTTTAGCATTAGTAGATGGGGGTACATCTACGTTCTTTGTCCCCTCATCTGGGGCATCCTGCTTATTCTTCTTTGCCCCTTCAGCAGCAAGGGCAGACTTGTCAAAAAATGCAGGAGCTTTCCTCTTCTTCATCAAATAAGTTATAGGAGTACTTAAATCAGAAGAAGATCCTTCCACACTGGTTTCAAAAGTTGGTATCTGATCAAGATCAACCAACACAGGACGAGCAATGAAAGATGAAGTGGAGCTTCTGTATCTCACCAAATATGAAGCAAACCTCACGTGCTCTCCATTGATCGACTGATGCAAGCTCCAGATAAGTTTTAAATTTTTTATGTTAACGTCAATCTCTTTTGGGGGCTTTCTTTTACTGTCAACTGTAACAAACAAAATTAATGTCAGTGATGAATTTCATCGAATATAAAGAAAACAAGATCAAAAAATAAAAATAACCTATCCCATTGCCATAAAGCGGACATTTGGACCTTGGTACACATCATTTCCATTTAATGGGGGGCGTTGCCAATTTTTCATCACAACCCCATGATCAAAGTAGTTCCTATTGGCACCGGGAAGATTGACAACTAAAGATCTATTCGAAAACCTACTTTTTAAATAGAAAGTAGTGTCACTGGTAACCCATCTATAACAATACATAATTTATGCAATTTCCAAATGAGTTCCATGAAGTTGATTCAACCTATATACGCCATTAACTATCCTCCAAGTATTTGGAGCTACTCTTGCAGGTAAAATATCGAAATATTGGCAAAACTCCAAACACAGGGGATTTGGCAGGAAAGAAAAGCCACACTCAACTACAAAAAGAGTTGGGAACCAGTGTCCCTCCGCCAAAGAAAATAAATCAGAAGGACAAGAAAGTTCTTCCAAAATAACCCACGAAGGGATTGAAAAATCAAATCAAAATTTATCCAACGATTCAACAAGATAAACCATGGTCAATAAAGTAAATATATAAGAGGGAAGAAAATCTTAAAGAAGAAAGAGAAATCGGTTGACAATGAATGATAGAAAGAACGAAGGCACAAGATAGAGAGAAAATGAAGAGTTCAGAAATACAGATTTGAAAAGTAGAAGACGATAGGATTTCTGTCGCACTTAAATACTTTACCTCAGGAATGGAGAAAAGCAATGATTACAAGGGAAGACATTTGCGTTTTCGACGACTAAAAAAGGAAAAAGGCACAAATATCGAAGTGATCGTGAAAAATTCAAAATATTTACGAAGTTTACGCTCAAAAGGAATTGTATACAATGAAAATTTTCCTAATCTCTGAAGACCATTAATCCGAACAGCTTTCAAGCAAAATGTTCCACAATCTTCTTCAACCTCAACTGTGAAACATTAGGGGCTTCTGTTGATACCAAATTTAGTCAGCTGAGGTGGACCAATCATATGAAGACACCTGTCAATCTACATAGTAAATACAAATACTTTCAACGAACAACATACTTTCACCGAGCTACTCAGACGCTCCGAGCTACTTAAACCTACCGTGCAACTTTGGTTGTCCGAGCTACTTAGCGTGCAGAGCATCCAGATCAAGAAAATCAAAAGGCAACTACTCATTAAATGCGCATTATTATTGTACAAATGTATATGTCTACTAGATAACAGCGCATTACCTTTTCATATGTACAACCTCAAGGCTATAAGTACATTATAACCTCCTCATAAGAAGGGGACTTTGGATCTCATAGTGAACCTATCAATGAGATTCAAGGCAAACAGTCAGCAATACAAAAACAGTGGACGTTGGCCATTTACAGAAGGCTGAACCACTTTAAAAATCCTTTGTCTTATGTATTCATTTTTATCTGTGATTGATTAATTAGATATAATCTAGTTTTTTACATCAACAATAAGTATGTTTGTTCTCAACCTAGAATACAAATACTTAAAATACACAATACATAATACAATTTCTAAGAAGATATTTTTTCTATATAAATAGTATATTACATAATGTATATGACAATTTATCAAAACAGTGAAAATTTTAATTTTAATCTAGTTTTGCAATTTATGAAAATAAATTAACCATGAGGATCAATTTAAGTCCGCTAAATCAAATATACATTTCCTAAATAGTGTATTTAAGGTTTGGCATGAATGATTGGAGTTAAAATTGATGAAGTTTTCCAAAAAACTCTGGATAAAGACTCAAAAAATGCTTTGGCAAGTAATTTAAACAATCTAATAATATGAGACACTTTGAATATACATATACTAACACATTTTTGTGTATGACTTGCGTAATTTTTATCAAAATTTTCTTTTTTAATTACATTTTATTAGTGTTTGATTTGTTTACTTACTTATCCCACATTCAAAATATGTCATTTGTGATGTTTTGATGGATTGTTTATTATATTAGAATTTCAATGGGAAAATATATACAATTACCATTGAAAATTGTTCTCAATGATGTATTAATGGGTTGGACAGGTTTGTAATAAATAACTTGCTTTTATTGGGTAGAAAATAATTCCATATGTATTGTGTAATGACTCAACATTTAATTTAATATTTCAAATACATCATTATATAAATGCTCATAATTTTTATGATTTGTTTTATATGGTAGTGACTTTATATGCATTGATTGAGAATTTATTGGATTAAATGTGTATTTAGTGTGGCCTAAATAATAATTATTGATTTAATTAAAGTTAATTTGGAGTGAAGTATAGTTGAAGTTAACTTTAAAAGTGTTTACTAGATAAATAAATAAAGAACTAATGGCCAACCTCATGTGTATATATAAACATGTTTTCATTTTCTTTATAATAAAAAATAAAAATTATAGAAACCATAATAATAGTAATAAGGTTTTCTTTTCGTGTATTATATTAACTTGTAATGTATTACAAAGCATTATCAATGGGTGATGACGATTCCATTTGGCATCGTTAAATATCTAAAGGTGTTAAATGTCATCATTATGCCATGTGTTTTTAAGCTCCACCTAAACTGTGACCCAAATTAGGTCTCTACCAATGGGAAATTTTCTTGCCCATGGAAAACCATGTAAAGCCAAAGGGGGTGAATTTCATCCAATGGCTAGGATTGGGTGATGAGATAATATGTCTTCTCACTGTATTGTTCGGAATGTGTAGCAAAAGAAGACATCTTATAATCTATAAATGTCACAAAATTATTATATACTACTCGACAATTATGTTAAACTTTAGTAACCTTGTGGTGTTATAATATAATTAGCTCATTTGTATTCTTCGCGTGATTTGGTATCCCTTATCCAATCATCAATTTAAAACTAACTTGAGTCTTTTTGGAAGTTTGCCAATCATAATTAGTTTGACCTTTGTATTTCATTTAGAAAGTTAATAGTGGGACCCGTAGTATGTCACTGCATGTTACTTGTCAAGATTAATAGGATTAACATGTATTCATAAAGGGAAGGAAATACGCTTATTTAAAGTCATGGAAATAAGTTGGTTGTCAACACATAATTGGTTCAAAGTGTACTCTCAATACCTTGAAATCCAAAAAACAATGCCATTCATGACCCTGAATTTTTAAGAGTTTCCCATAAATTTTCACCACAAGAATCTAAATATTAACTGTGAGTAATGGACTAATATTTATAAATATATGATTATCAAGATTTATGCAACACCCCGAGAAAATATGTGGTGCTACTAAAAATAAAAATAAAAATAAAAATAAAAAGAATTATGAAATTAAACCTATTTTAAATCATTTAATAAGGTCCAATGGCTAAATAAAATACTTGCGGAAGCTTAGAGAATTTGTAAATGAATAAAGCATTTATTTTCTCATTAATATTCAAAGTCACTTTTTACAACTTGTAATATAAAATAAAATAAAACATCCTTTTCAAAATATATAAAATAAATAACAGACCAACTAAAGCGTTCATGCATCCCAAAGCTATGATCAATCTGATAGATGTACAAAAATTAAAATGCATTTAAACTGTGGGGTGCAAACAAGAAACTTAGTAGCATTGTATAAATGCTCCAAGTGAACTACATACACTAGTGCATACACATATATATATATAAGTGTATGAATATGACCGCTCAATTAAAATATCAAGATAATCATATTTAATCCTATGATCTCACCATGGGTTATTACACGTCCAAAATTCCATATCAAGGATCTCCATCATATTCCCTTAAATACGGTATGGACTCCCATTCATTCTCTTGTCATTTATCCTCTCAACACTTCATAACCCAAAACAAACATATAATACGATGACAATACAATCATAAGACGCAATAGAGTTCTCCCATCATCATCTTAATATAACATAAAGGCTTAACAACCAAAGATACCATGGCATAGTTTACGAGATAAAGGATAAGAAAATGGCTCTAAAGCACAACACATCCAATGGGTGGTTTGGCTAAGAGATGTGTAAGGGTATTTGTATACTCATGGGTCCCATACATAACTAGATTCCCGTATTCCGTGAAACAAATATATTTTATGTTTTTTCTTAGTCCTTGACGTTATTCTGGTATAGTACAACTATGGTACATTTGCTCCCGACTTGATTCGACTTCTTAACATAACACCCACATAATCTCATATTGGTGTATTCATTTGGTTGAGGTATTTAGACTTCTTAAAGACCTTTTAGCACTTTATCACATTCAAATTAAATCTTTGTATTTGCATGTGTTTCGTTTGGATTTTTGGTTTGGGTGATTAACTTATGCAAGCATACCATTCTTATAAAATATGCTTTTTAAAGTTACTTTTTGAATATGTATATTTCAAATGAATGTTTGTGTAATTGTTCAAACATTCATAGCTTGTTTTTTCCCTAAACCTTATAAATTGGTTCTCTTCGTTGGTCTTGGTACTACTCAGAGATTTTCTACTAGTTTTGCCAAAGTTCATCGTGACTTCCTTAGGTAGTCTGTCATTGCAGCGAGAAATTTTTTAGCGTCAGCGAAAAGAATTTTCACTGGTCGCACCTATGACTTGCGAGCTATATATTTCTAAAATAAATTTTTGGAAAACATGCAGCCTTTTTGGCCGTCAAATCTTTCTTAAAATCAAGTATTTTTATCCCTCTGTGATGTCATCTCCCACTTGCCTTAAGCTTGTCTTCCACTTTTGAAATCTCTTAGGTTAAATGGGTGTTTAACATCATAATTTACATATCTTTTATCAAAAACTCTAGAGAAACATTATTGAGAAAATATATTTTAGAGCAAAGACATTTGATCAAGAGGAAAAATATTAAGATCTTTATTTTTTAGTTTGATTACTCTAATGAGTTAACCATTATTTATCTTCTTCACATTTATCTTTGTGTTATTAAAGTGTTTGATTTTGGAACTTGGATCACAAGTCATAATGTAAAACATTTTATCTTTGTTCTCGAGCTAGAATACTTGTATTCTTATTCTTGAAGACTTGTGTGAATACTTCAAAAATGCATTATGAGGTTTGAGCATGACAAAATTATTTTGAATACTTTCAAAACCTTTAGAAAACTCACATACTAGAAAGTAGTAACCAAGCATTGGTTTATTCTCAATAAATTTAATGTTCTATTTTAAGAGGATTTCGATTCGTGGCATAGTTTCGAAAGACAATGAACGAGTCTAAAATCAGTCGTGGTTGTTTATAGTACTCCAACTGTTGGCGCTCTCCTCAGAGGATATGGTGGAAAAGAGTTTCTGATATGTTATTGCATTATTTGATTGTAATTCATTATCTTTTAGTCGCAATACTCTATCGTAGTATATTTGTCATTCCGTTCGACCTGAGGTTTTTTTCGTTGTGGATTTTTTCTCTTACGACTTGGTGTTGAGTGGTTATTTTCCTTATTTCTGCATTTAGATTTACTCATCTAAATTAAATATAAAATTTGGTGTTATCTAATTGGTAAAATTTTGATCACATAGACCTAGGTTTTTATTTTTTTTACCTAAAAGGAATTAAAACAAAATATCACTTTAATTACGATGATAATTTTAATTGGGTACATTCATTCCGTTCAATATTTTGAGCACACGAAACTCTCAAGATGCCTACACACACCCCAACAAAATAAACATCATCATTCTCCTAATTTATAATCTTTAAGCATTAGATTAAATTTCCAAAAATTAGGTATAATTTTTATACCCAAATTCTATATCCCAACATATGGCTTAAATTTATCTAATCAAGTTTTTACCATATACATTGTATGAAAAAAATATCACATAAACATATATGCACCAACACTGATATTTATATTCGATTACAATATATTAAATGCACCAAATAACATGATTACATATATGAAAATAAGAGTGAACATGTATAGCACACCAAATAACCATGGAAGGACGGAAACCTACATCAACGATTAACATCCACAAATATTGAATTATGAAATGTATCAACATATTCTATATCCCATACTATCCTTGAATTATTAATATCCTCAAAATTCGTATCATCGTCCATTCTTGGTGCACTCCTAAATTCTATGCATAAAACCCTTTTAATGGAGGTTTGAAGGTCTGATTTAATAAAGGGTGAGAGGCTAAAGGTTAAGGAAGAAGTTTAGAGAGTGCTCTATGGGTTGTAAGGTGGGAACTAGGATGAAAAATAAGAAAAACTCGCAAAAAACATTCTTTAAAAAGACTTCAACCAGCAAGCCTTGCGGAATGACCTCGAGCCATGTGGGTAGTTGTAACACCCCCTATTTTTCATGTATCGGGTGGCCAAGACTCAACACTGAATATAGGGCACATTAAAATCATTTATATCATTAGTATCAAGATAATAATAACAATAATAATAAGTCACTCTAATTCAATTTAAACCATCCACAACATGCGATGAAATAAAGTGATAAAAACTTAATTAACAAAATGTCTTCACATTCAACATAAATAAATAACACTGTTTAAAATCCCATAAATAATCTCAAATGAAATAAATAACTGGTACCAAGATCGTCCATGCAATCTCTGAAGTAAAAGATTCTGAACTTAAATAACTTAATGAAATACCAACATAAATTAGGAAATAAAAAATGACTCAAGTGAGGAATGGAAACTCTGACTGCTCAGCCCTGTTGCTCCTGCTATGAACACATGGAAAAGACTTTATAATATTTTGGGTCAAGGCCCAGAAATTTGCATGAAATATCCTACTATATAATTATGTGACTCATTTATATAATCATGCCAACCCATCGATACTCACATGCAAAATATAACTCACCCTCATCATAAGTGAAATAAACTACACAGGTGTCCCAACTACTAAACTATCGCATACACTTGCAACTACATTGGGATACAACTAACTATGTACGTAAATAATATAGCTCGATTTAATCCCCACTTATGTCACCCGAATAATAAGATATACATATGATCCTATAATATTACATGATAAAGTGATATACTGTTTTTAAGTCAAATATCAATCACTAGACTATACCATATATTTACAAGTCATGTAAAAACCACACGAAAGCATCAACCATTAGTGACCTTCTCGTACCTCTGTCAATAAACATGTAAGATACCCATACCTAACGAATTTAAAAAGTGCATAGGTAAAAGAATGAGGGATCACCACGCAGTCATACCATCAACTAGTCATATACCAAACAATCTAATGGATCAAGTCATGAGACAGTATCCAACTGAACGCATGATCAAATTCATCGACATCCACACATGCTACAATGTTAATCAGGAGCGCGATACTCGGTCCCAAATCCATTTAAAACCATAACTCGACCGATATATTCCCCATGAATCAAATATGGTGTGTTTACATCTACACTCAAATATATATATATATATATATATATATATATATATATATATCACACTCGCGTATCCAATCCCCATACAAATCCCAAAAAATAGGTATTTCCAATATATTATGGGTTTATTACTCCCAAGCCCCAATTAAACGTAACCCTAGAAACTTATTGCATCACACTCACGTACCCAATCCCCGTACAAATCCCCAAAAACATGTGTTTCCAATTTATTATGGGTTTATTACTACCAAACACCAATTAAACGTAACCCTAGAAACTTCCCATATTTTCCAGCGATGTATACACACACACACACACACACACACACACACACACACACATATATATATAGCAAAAATAACTAAATCAAAATAAAATGAAATTTTCTAAAATGCGGTATAACCCAACTTCCCCGACTACCATAGCGGCCTGGACAAACCACTATTTCTTCTTCCAAGGGGCATTATAGTGGATTGAGTCCCAGCTATAACGGGGGTCATCCCCTTCTCAAAATCTTTCTAAAAAATTATGCCTTTGAACCCAATTCAGTTTCTGTCATTGAAGTTCATAAAACCTTCAAATTAAATCCAAATAAACTTGTTGTCACTCCTATATAATTCTAGTTAAAATCCTAACATCACAGTGTTCAAACCCAAACATGATTATTATACCCAAAATTTAAATTTTTAATTCATCTAATTACGGACTCAGTTTTATATTAAATTTCACCATTAGTTAAGTTTCTTTCATGGCAATATATAATCCCTATATAAAAATCACTCCTACACATGAGTTCTAAAATTACAAATCATATACCAACACAAATTATCAATAGTTTTCAACATAAATTCTAACCAAAAATAGATTTTGTACCCAATAACAATTTACAACACAAGTTTGTATTAGCCCAATATACAACATGATTAGTAGGCTTTCGGCTTAAACATATTAGATACTATGATAAAGCAAGAGATTTCTTATGTGAGGGTGAATGATTTCTTTTTTTGTGATCTCTTAGTTCTTTTTCAAAGATCTCCTTAAGCTCTCCCAAAACTCTTAAAGTTACTAATGTTAGTGTTTTTGTGTAAAGTATTTCATTAAGGAGGGTTAACATTTCTTAAATACTCTTATTACCGGAGGTCCATAAAATGCCTAATCTTGGTCCTCCATATGAGCCCAAAAACACTACCCAAACTGAACCAAAACATAGCCCAAAGTTATACCAACCCCTGAAGCCCAATTTAAAACACTAAAAATACATCTTTATTTTTCGTACCACCCTAGAGTTCGATTCAAATGGTAGTACCTCATAACTTCAAATAAAATAAATAACTTAATTATTTTATGAGTAACCACACATAATCAATTCATATATAATTAACTCCACTCGCTAATTAATTGCATGCAATTAAAAAATCACATAACATGCAATATTATAATGTCACATAAATTATGAATTTATTATTATCATTTCACATAACCCATTTATTAATTTGTTCTCACTTTTAATAATAAATAAATACAACAAAACTATAGGGCATCACATTATTCCCCTTAATAAAAAAAATTGTCCTTGGAATTCGATGCGCACATGACTGAAATAGTTCTGGATATTTCTCTTGGATATCATCCTCCCTCTCCTAAGTATACACTTACTCATTGGGGTACCCCCACTAGACACACACTAATGAAATAGCCTTGGAGCAAAGAATCTACTCTCTATAATCCAAGATAGAAATCGATTTTTCCTCATAAATCATGTCTAGCTGAAGCTTTATCTTATTGTGATCAATGTGCATGTATGTTAAGTCGCCCCTAAGGAATCTGCACAACATATAGACGTGGAATACATTGTTCATCTGCTATAGATGATCCAACAGTGTTGAACAATACGCGACTGTTCCGATACGATCAATAATGATGAATGTTCTCACATATTAGGGATCCAACTTCCCCTTATCCCGAACTACATCACCCCCTTCGTGGGAGTTACCTTAAATAACAATTGATCCCCTACTAAGAACTCTAGGTTCTTCCTCCCCAAATCTTCATGACTTTTCTTCCTATTATGGGCAATCCTCATCCTATCTATGATAAGCTCCAGATTCTCAATGGTATCGGGTCAAAGATGCTTATTCGTCCCCACCTCCACCCCAAAAAAGAAATAATGGAAAGGTATCTAATATAATGTCTCATATGATGCCATGCTAATCGTTTGATAATGATTGTTTTATGCGAAAACTCCACCTGTGGTAAATATTTCTCCTAGCTACCCTTGACGTCCCAAATACACGCATGTATCATATCCTCCAGTACTTGATTCACCCACTCTATTTGTCCATCAGTCTGTGGATGATACGATGTACTCAACCATAAATTATTCCCCATTGCCGGTTGAAAACTCCGCTAAAAATGGGACATGATTGTCTTATCCCTATCGGACATAATATCGAGTGCTACACCATGAAATCTCATAATCTTAGATATGAAAAGTCTATTGTACTAATCTAAAGTGAAATAATTTCGAGTTGGAAGAAAGTTATCTACCTTAAACAAAGGGTCCATAATCACCCATGTGGAATCATGTCCCCACTATGACATAGGAAACCAAGTAATGAAATCCATGGAAAAGCACTCCCATTTTCGCATCGAAATCTCAACAGGTTGTAGAATACCTGATGGTCTCTAGTGATATACCTTCACTATTTAGAAAGTAGCAAACTTAGACACAAATATGGAAATGTCCTTATTTATATCTGCCTACCAATAGTGGTGCCTCATGTCCTGATACATTATCCCCTTCGTAATGTACTACAAATTATAACCCATGTGCCTCGATTAACACTACTCAATGTAATTCATTATCCTCATGTACCACTATTCTCTCATGGAACCATAAACCCCCATACGATCTAACTAAATAATACGGTCCCCCCTATGTCAATAAATCCTTAACCTTCTACTGAAAAGAAGGGTCCTCTACCTGTGGCTCCATAACTTATATAATAATTGATGAGGGGTATTTTTGACTAGTTTGAAGCCGAACGGAAGACATCATTAAAAGGCATCATAATCACAAGGAGGACAGGAGAATATTCGACATGTAGATGAGCGGTCGACGGATCAACGATAAGATAAACAACCGAACATATAATGAGGACGTACGGAGTATGGTAATTTTATGAGGATGAATGACCCACTTTAATCAGTCGGGCTACCAATTTCATTAGATAAACTACCATTGGACCATTTAAATCCCCAAGACTTTGACCATTAGTTCAAACGGCTAACACGTTCCCTATTAGTGCGATCGGGAATACTAGCGAACTTGTAATGTGGAAATACATGAAAACGTCATAGATGAAAACTTATTTTCCTTCAAATTAAATATCTCCAACGTACAGGCTATAAATGAGGAAAAAAATTGGAAAGGATGGGTATATAAAACCTCTTAGGCCAAGATTGACCAACCACGTATTTTGGGTGTTATATTCTCTTATCATCTCGTTCACTTTTTTGGCATTATAGATTATAAATTTATTTTGTTATGTGTGTGGATGATCAGACTTTTACCTCAGCATAATTGGCCCCGTCTATGGGAATGACTATTTCCAAAGCCATGAATAACAATCAAGTGACACGGGCCATCAATGGCCTCAAAGATCAATAATAAGCTCTTCAAGAACAAATCACAGAGATCCTGAGTCATTTGCCTCCCACCCTGCTACCGTCATCAGAGCAGCGGGTGGACCAGGTTCTTCCTAGCAAATTAAAGATGAAGAATGAAGTACCTAGGACACCTTCTACACGCTCGACGCTCTCCTCTACCGACTAACAAGTGTCGGTATCTAGGAAAGTTGAGTTCATGCTAGTTATTGGAGACCCCAGATGTGAGTATTCTATCAATAGAAAAGTCATGGAATGCTCAATGTCCTCTAACTTAAAGCTACCAAGAACGGATTCCTTAGATGGTATTTCTGATTCTAGAGACCACATAGATCATTATAGGGACCACATGGATTTTTTAGCCAGCACGGATCAGATTAGATGATGAGCATTCACCACGGTGTTAAAGGGGTCAGTGAGAACTTGGTTTAATCGTTTACCGCCCAATTCAATCGCATGATTCATAGAACTCTCTAAATGCTTCATCAGGTATTTCATCAGAAGACAAATCCATAAGAAGGCCACCGATCACCTATTCAATGTCCTCCAAACCCAAGATGAAAATCTCATAAAGTACAAGAAGAGATTCAATAACGAACTCCTCCACATTGATCATCCGAATGGGAGTGAAGTCATGTCAGCTTTCGTAAGAGGTCTTTATAGTAGAAGAACAATTTACTTCTTATCAAAGAATTTAACCACCAACATAATAGAGCTCTTGAGGAAAATGCAGAAACATATCCATGTTGAAGACATGATTAGTATAAGACAATCAAGCCATTCAACAGAGGATTTTAGAGAAAAGAGTACAGAGGACGAGTAGGGAAACCATAAGTTCACTCTGGTCTATTATGACAACGAAGTGTTTAGAGGAGCGAAATCCAGATATCATATATTGGAGAAATTATCCTTCGTGCTCATTATTTTGGCTCAAAAGTTGAGACCGTATTTCCACTCTCATACAATAATTATTTTAACCAACTACCCCTTATGAAGGTTCTCCATAAATCAAAAGTCTCTAAACGACAGATGAAAGGGTCGGTTGAGCTCGAGGAGTTCGATCTTCACTAAAAGCTTAAGCTAACAGTTAGGGGGCAGGAGGTCACCGACTTCATGGAAGAATTCACCAATATAGAGGGGTGACATTCCTCCCAAAACTATGAGATTTTTCATGTCGACAAATCATATAACAAGGAAACGTGAGGGGTCGGGCTAATTATGGAGATTCTCGACGGGTCAAGCGTGGAGTACGCACTACGTTTCAACTTCATAATGTACAATAATGAAGTCGAGTATGTGGCCCTAATCACAACGGTGGAGCTTGCCTTATCTCTCAAAACCGACAAGTAGAGTTCATCAGTGATTCAAACATAGTCGTCCAACAAGTAAAGTGATTTTAAAAAGCGAAAGGAAAAAACATTATCACATATCTGAAGTGATTTTAAAAAGTAGCATGGTAGTTCCAAGCATTCAACATCAGGCATATCACAAGGGAAGAGAATGCAAAGGTCGATCACCTAGAAAGACTCGAATCCACCGATCAGGGAAATCCCCTCGTAGAGACCTCAGACCAACCTAATAACTAAATTAAAGAAGGAAATATAATTAATATTGTGGAACAATGGCCCAACTAGATGGACATGTAAGGATAAATTTAATCAAGTCAATTTGTATTTATTTTCTTTATTCCGTGTTTAGACAAAAGTTTTTTTAGTCATAGGATAGAACTTAAGTTGTTTGTCCTTCAAGCCTGACACGTGTTATTGAAAATTATAACAACTAAAGATAAAGTTTACATCGTGTTTTGTGATAATTTTCATCTTTATCATTCGAGGAATATCAATGAGGTATGAATATATTTTTATATTTGATTCTTAGATTTTATCTTGGGTGTTAATAGTTTATAAAATTGTTATTGAATGTTTTAAATTGATTTTATCCCTTTTAATACTTGTTTGAAAGATTTTTTTAATGACCCCATTAGAACGAGTTATGATAACTCGCTCAAATGAGAGATGGCACCTCGTTCTAACGAGTTCCAACAAGCTTCGATCAATTCAACTTTTTCCTTTTCTGGAATCTCGTTGGATAGCTCGTTAGATACATGTTCAAATGAGATGCCATATTTTGTTCCAACGAGGTACAATATCGTTCCAACATGATAGCATGTTTCCTAATGCAAACTTCATTTTTCAAGCTTATCTTGTTTTTGGAAAGTCTCTTATAAATAGGAGTGCGGGACAATATATTTATGTGAGACTTTTCAAAGCATTTTGAATTCACAAACTAATTTAAAAACCTCTATAAGTTTATAAGTTTTTTTTCTAGAATAAGTTTTCCAAACCAAAATTTAAGTTTACACCCATGTTTGTGATCCAAGAATCAGACATGCACATGTCGTTTTGATATATCACTATTTTGCATCGAATTGATTTTCTCTTCATACTGTGAGCATTTCATATGGTGGATATCGTGTTTAGTGTTGTGCATTAGCTGTACTGGTCATGAGACAAGTAAGATCGATGGTATATCGATACATGGGTAAGAGCCAACATTGTGTGGCTGTTGGAAAGTGTGCAATAGTGGTTGGGAAGAAGGTAACAAGGGACGAATAAGAGTATCAAATCTTGAAAGAGTCGTGTCTGTGAGTAAATCTAATTGTCCTTGTAACTAGACCTATATCATAGTGGACTGGTATGACATGGCGATTTTTTTATGTTATGGGTTTTCCTAGAACATCGTTATGTTATGGTTTACATATTTTAATCTTGGTTATACTCACATAGATGCATGCTTAGGTCAAGATTAAAATTGGTAAATCATTTTACACAACACTTGTGATTTTTCTGAATTTGTGCAAGTTAATTAAAAATTATGAAGATAAAATTTGGCGGTGTGTTTCTCTATGAACCCTGGACACATTAGCTTTCTCAAATTAGTATCAGAGCGGGTTACACTAGTTTGGTGTATTAGATCCCTATTTTGTGCTTGTTTAGGGTTTAGATGGATTTTAACTAAGGAGGTAGTTCTGTTGCCCGACGTCTATTGTTTAATAGGTTAAACTATCCTTATTACAAGGCCCGGGTGCAATTTTTCCTGAAATCGATAAATGAGAACGTTTAGAACTCTGTTGAGTTTACGTGGACTTCTCCTACTAAAGGTGGTGCTCCTAAAGCATATGCCTCTTGGATAAAGGCGAAAAGAATGTCTAGACTGTTAATTCTGAGGGTGTGTACACTATTTTTTGTGTTGTGACCGCTGAAGATTTTAGACATCTTATGACTTGCAAGAGCATTAAGGATGCTTGGAATATTTTACGATCCACACACAAGGGAATAAATACTATTAGGGTTTCCAAGTTTCAAAATTTAAAGACTAAGATTTAGAAGATTAAGATGTTAGAAAATGAGTCTTTTAATGAGTTATATGACAAGTTTTCGGATATTATTAATTCCTCTTCTAACTTAGGAGATCCTATCCCCGAGTCTAGAATGTTTCGTAAAATTTTAAGGTCATTTCCTGGAAGATGTAATGCTAAAGTCACAGTCCTAAATTCCCTAGGTGGTGTCAACACTATGAGAATCGAAGAAGTTATTGGTGACCTTCAAACTTATGAGATGAACATGTATCTTCTGAGTAAAGATACGGGTATTCCATTAAAATCCTGAAAGGAGGATGTGTCATATTCCGATAGTGTCGATAAGATTGATGCTGAAGAGATAAATAAGTTTGCTAGGAGGTTCAAGAAGTTTCTTAATCTTATAGATGAGAAGAGGTTTAAAAAGAATCCTAAGAGCTTTAATAATCATGATAGTAAAAATAAGGATGGTCTTAAGAAGTTGAATGACTGAGACAAGTTCTTTGAATGCCAAGGGTTAGGGCATTATTCTCATGAGCATCCCACTAGACTAAGTAGGGAAAGAAACCTAAGGTATATAATACCATCCTTAATGATAGTGAATCTAAGGAGGAATTTAATTTTCCCGTAGAGCCCAATTACATCGCGTTCATGGCTAGTCATGTGGGCTTAAATGAAATGTTTTTCCCATTGAAGATAATCATAAGCATGACAGTTCTGAGGTTCGGTGTTTAGGTTCCCTAGCTAGTGAGGAGATAAGTGATGAAGACGGAAAATATGAATAGGAGGAGGATATCGAGATTCAAGTGTCCTTTCGAGAGTTATACGCGGAGTCTTTAAAGTTAAAAGGGCCAACTTCAGTTTAGAATCTAAAATGAAAGAACGTGCCATAGGAAATTATAATGATAAATTAATTGAGGATCTTAGGGTGCATGATGAGACTCTGAAGGAGAAACTCGAGTATGTACAAGGCAAGAGAGATAGCCTTCGTGGTGTGATGGAGTTTTTGAAGAAGGAGCTTCTTGATTTTGAAGAGTATAGGGGTTGATCGAGTCTAGGATTATGGAATTCGAAGATAAATTGAGAGACTCGAGTAATATCAAATTTGATTTGGAGTCTATGTCGAAAAAGTTGGATTAAATGTTAGGCACCATCCGAATCAAAGATGACACTTGTGGAAATGGATTTGATGATACTAATACTTCCGCTGATAAATCCAAGACCATGCTTGCAAGAGAGTCAACCGTTTTTAGGGGAGTTACGAAAGGTCGACATAAAGATAACATTTCTTGTGTCTACTCTTGCACACATTGTGATAAGAAAGGTCACCTTAGGCATTTTTTTATTATGATCTTAGAAATGGTCCTCGAAAGTTTAAGATTGGTGTAAATAAGTTTACCTAAACCTTAGATCGTCATGTTACACCTATAGGAGATCCAATTCAGAGGCACTTAATGTTACCTAACTCATAAAATATGCAATCACAACAAGTCTACCATTAAGTGCCTCTGAATTGGATCTCCTATATCGTCGTGTTACACCTAGATCGCATACAATCACATGATTCTTCCCCTGTTATATCTTATGAGTTATTGTGATTGCATATTTTTCATACACTAGTTTTTGCTCTTTATAATATATATGCTTGATAGTTGTATAATGTTTATCTTTTGTATTTTGATTTTCTATTTTTTGGGTATTACTGAGGAAAATACAAAAAAATATATTTATTTTTTGAGTCATTTTTTAAAAATGTTTAAAAAACTCGAAAAAGATTTTTATTTTTATTTATTTTAGTTTTACACATATTGTGTGGCATGTTGGTGTGTTTGAGTCTCATTTTTTCTATGTATCCATATGACTATGACATTTGATTATGATTTTCAATGCTTGGATTGTTCTTAGTCATGTTTGCATGAAGTAGTTTGAAATTGATTTGGATGATGGATTCACTTTGTATATGCCCCCGCACATACTTTGCACAAGCTCTTTCGAATTTTAATTCTCTAAATAATCTTGTCATATACATACAAATTTTAACTATGGTGGAGTTGTGAATGGCAAAACCATTGCCTGTGAGATTGATGTTTTATTGAAAATTTGTGTACGCACGGGAAAGGACTACGAAATGAGAAATTTCCTTTATGTGAAAGGCCACCGTTGACAAGATCTTAAAAGACTGAGAGGCAATAAAAACATAAAAATTGCACCAAAATTTTTTCATCGTTGCTTCAAAAATTAGATATCTAAAAAAAGAGCGAAAAATGCTAATTTTTTAAGGGTGTTTAGTTGAAGATAAATGGGTTTGCACAATGAGTCCTAGTTGAGCTAAATTGATTTGACACTATTGATTCGAGAATCTTTAAAATTTCTAGGCTAGTATGCATTGTGTTTGTTTGTCCTTTTGAGTTATTTATTTATCACGTGAGGCTAAATCGAGTGTTGATAATTTATTGAGATTAAATAGAACTTCTTGGACATTTTTGAGTGACTGTATCATTTTTTCTTGTTTCTAGTTCATGCCCCTTCACTCCGTACCACCAGATTTAGAAACATTGATACTATTCAAATGTGTAAACCTTATGTATTCGTGTCTTTTGTGGTCTTTTATACCTATATTTAATTGTGCTTCATTAGTATATGTGTGGTTATATATATGGTATGTTTTGTGTTTTGTGTATTTGCGTTTTCATTTAATCCATGTTTTCCCTATGCTTAATCTTTGATTTATATTGGCATGTGATACGATTATCTTAGTGTCTTATACTCAAATGCTTGCATCATAGTTGATGCCATTTGTTCATAGTTTGTATTATTTATGCTTGTGTTGGATATATGTTTGTCGTTGCATGCTTGTTTCACACCAATAGATGCTATATTTATTTTTCCTTCATGATTACACATGTTTCACTTAGAGGTAGATTTGGTTTTATTAAGGAGAAATGTTTTATTATTGTGCATAATATTATTTGTCTATTCTTGAGCTAAAGGGGGGATAAATGGTATCTAACTCTTTTACTATGGGGGAGATCTTTAACTTGAGGGGAGGGGGGGTCGACATTTCTTAGGTAGAGTTAGTTACATAAAGGGGGAGGATTTTTCATATGCAGTTTTTATATTTTTATACTATCTCTGCATTTAAAGGCGTGATTAAGTGTGCAACTAGCAGAAATGCGCCAAAGGTTTACATAAGAGCAAAGATACTCAAACTTTTATCGGTTAAGCGTCTGTTTATTTTTTCTTTTGGGGGTTAGAAATTAAGTTTTAGTGAGATTAATGACCCAATAGTTTTATGTTTTGAGTTTTGTCCTAGAATAGCCAAATGGGGAGATTTATAAGGATAAATTTTCAAATTGTGACAATTTGTATGTATCGGCTTTATTCAGTGTTTGGACACAAAAATTTTGGGTCATTGGTCAGAGCTTGAGTTGTTTGTCCTTTAAGCCCCTGATGTATTATTAAAGATTGTAACGACCAAAGATAAAGTTTAAATCGTGTTTCGAGTCGAGTTTCATCTTCATTATCCGAGGAATCACAATGAGGTATGAGTAAATGTTTTTATTTGATCCCTAAATTTTGTTTAGGGTGTTAGGAGTTTGTAAAATTATTTTTAAATGTTTTAAAATGATTTTATCCCTTCTAATATTTTTTGGAAGAAAAATATTTTTTCACGACCTTATTAGAACGCGCTATGATACCTCGTTCGAACGAGAGATGGTACCTCATTAGAACAAGTTCCAACGAGTTCCAATAATCTTCAGTCAATTCAACTTTATCTTATCTAGAATCTCGTTGGATAGATCATTAGATATATGGTCGAGATGCCATACTTCATTTGAACGAGGTACAATGTCAGTCGAATGGGCTGGCCTTTTTTTCAATGCAAACTTTATTTTTCAAGCTTATCCCATTTTTAGAAAACCTTCTATAAATAGAAGTACGGAACAACAAATTTTTGTGAGACTTTTTCAAGATTTTTGAGTTCCTAAACTTGTTGAAAAAGCTCTCAAAGTTTATAAGTTTGTTTTTTAGAAGAAGTCTTCCAAACCAAAACCCTAGTTTACACCTACGTTTGAGATCAAAGAATTACACATGCACATATTATTTTGATATCTCACTCTTTTATATCAAAGCGGTTTTCTCTTCATAATGTGTGCATTTCTTGTGGTGAATATCGTGTTTGGTGTTGTGTGGTGGCGTGACTAGTCATGAGACAAGTAAGATCGGTGAAATACCAAGACGTCGGCAAGCACCTGCATTGTATGGCTGTTGAGAGGCATCCAATAGTATCTGCAACGAAAGTAATTAGGGATAAAGAAGCACGTCAAGGCTTGAAGGTATCGAGTCAGTGAGTACGTATAATTTGTCCTTGGAACTAGACCTATATCGTAGAGGACTTGTGTGGATGGGCCATCTGAGGTTTTTCCCGTTATGGGTTTTTCTCGTACATCATCGTATTGTAGTTTACATATTTTACTCTTGCTTATACTCAACTAGATGCATTCTTAGGTCAAGATTAAAATTAGTAAATCAGTTTGCACAAAACTTGTGTTTTTTTCTGAATTGGTGCAAGTTAATTAAAAAATTGTGAAGATAAAATTTGGTGATGTTTTTCTCTACGAACCCTAGGCCACATTAGCTTTCTCAAGACAAATACGACCAGTTCATAAATAGGTATCCTTCTAGAGGATTTGGTAGAGGCGAGAAAAGTGTGAATTGATGATGCTATAAATAGCACCACCATATTAAGGTGTAGCAGAACTCAAACAGGAATAACAATAGCAGCAAAAATAACGATATAGAAATATAGAAGGAGATAAGGAGAAGTGGAGAAACACACCAATATAAGTGGTTCGACGATTGCCTACGTCCACTGTGCAAGTGAGTGTGAGTTTGACTATCAAAAGAGGGCTCTAATGGCCTTGGCAATACAATCACTCCACTTTCTCTCTCTACTGTAAATGTACCAGAGTTTGGCCAAGGTTTTCAATATTACGATCCCTTTTCAAGGTAGAAGAAGACATGTATATATAGTGCTTAGGGGTGTAATGTACCCCCCAAGCATGCCATAAGCATGTTTGTGGTGATCAAACCAATATCATATGGACACCTGGTTATGCCGCATGTAGATAATGATGACCAAATATTCCCTCACGTGGGGGAATGAGTCAGTTGTAATGGTATAGTCCACGTGTTCCAAGTCTCCTATGTACTTGCGTATGCTCGGTCCTGTGATGTCATCCACTGGGACCTCGGCCCAACCGAGTACGATATTGGTAAGTACAAGAGTTGAATTAGTTTGCCAATCATAAATATGACCTCAACCATGTAGGTGAGCTGAGGTTGTATATTGGGGCCTGGTAGCACTATCGGCTAGAGCAGAGTATGAGTATGACCATGGTTGAGCCAATGAGGTGTTGTCGTCCTCAGCTGACGACCAACGAGGTTGATCACTAATGGCTGACCTTTTGAAAGATGACCTTTTTGATGGCTGTTATAAGCTTCTCGATGACTTGGCCCTGAGGTAGGCCGAGGTTATTGACCCCGAGTATAAGGGTACACTTCAAGCATATCAATCACCCCTAGCCCTCAATCTTCTATGTGAGTTGATGGATGAGGGGTATATGGATCAGGTAGGTGAAGGGACATTTCTGCACCTCAGGGTTTGGAGTTATCTATTGGACACATGTCACCCTTTGAAGTGGGTTGCGCCTACCCCAAGATAATGATAACCCGACGTCACCTTTTTAGGGTTTCTAGGTGCAATGATGAAGGCCTTGATATTCGCGCATCATCATTACAATGGTATTTAAACCCTTTTGCCCTTTCATTTCCCTTCTTTCTTCTTCACTTTTCCCACTTATAGCCCTTTCTACAACTCTTTCCTCAAAAACCTCCATAACTCTGCTGCAATTCAAGGTTCCTTGCCCTTAATCTCTTCTTCCCTCTATCAAACTCAATCAGGTATTGTTCTTCAATCTTTCCTTTTTCATTTCTAGGCATTAATTTGCACTTATGATTTTTTGGTGAGCTTTTCCTTTTTTCGGTGAGGTCTTCTGCCACTGTTGGGTGGTTACAAGGATAGGTTTGTAGTTGTTTAAGTGACTTTGGAGCCATACCAGGCCGCTCCGGGGTTGTTCTAGCCAAAGACTCCCACTTTTAGGCTTTTTGGCGACCCTCCGATCATCTTCTTCGGTGACCCACTCTTTAAATGTTCCAGGGGTTCTTGGTGAAGATCTTTTGGATTCCAAGTTTTGATATTTAGTTTGGGTAGTATAAGTTGTTTACCTGTTTGCCTTTTTAGCTTGAACTCTCCAAGTGTATCGTCGCCTATCGGATGCTATGACCCCTTTATAAACTTGCTAAAGAGTTTCTAACTCTACGTGAGGAGTGCTTAAACAAGATCCGACAGATAGAGTTAGCCCAAGCCGAGGCTCGTGAGGCTGAGGCTTTTCCCCTCATACCAATTTATCCTCCACCATGAAATGTCATATACCCTGAACCGGTCAAGGTTTCTAATCCCATGTCTGAGGACGATGCTTCAGACCCAATGTCGACATCTGAGACGGTCGAGTCCGTAGACTCCTTCCAACAGGTAATGGATTACTCTCCTAGGCAAAGTGGAGTTTCTGGGGATGAAGAGGTTTCAGATCGTGCCTCACCCCACAGAGATGCTAGCACTTCACATAGATATCCTTCCACATAAATATTAGAGCCCAGTGTAGCTTATCCTCCTGCCTTTGAGGTTGTTCCTCTAGTAGGGTATACTGGCGCAGAGTTTTCAGAGAGGTTTCCCAATGGTGTACCCACTGAGGCTCGGGATGAGGTTACTAATCAAGATGATGATGAAGTAAGTGACCTCGATACCTCAGTAGCTGCGGGGTACGGGAGTACCGTAAATGAGTATGACCTTCTAGTCTTCAGACACCTATATTCGATTGATTCCTCGATTATCTTGAGGAAACATTTGAAGGACAAAAGGGCCTTCGATGGTCAAGAAGGTGAAATTTGCGTCTATGAGCAGATGTTCAAGTTGGGTTTTCGTCTTCCCATCCACCCAACTATCAGAGCCATACTCTCTTACATAAACCTTGCCCCTTCCCAAAATCCACCAAATGCTTGGAGGGTTATGATTGGGGCTATCATCCTTTGAAAGGTTGTTCACCATGCAGACCTTCCAGTTAGAGTTTTTATTGGTTTCTATGTTCCCTCGTCTACCAAAAATCACCCAGGCTACTACCACTTCGTACCCAGGAAATCCGAGAAGAACATGCTATTGGTTACCCAAACTTGCAACCATAATTGAAAACCTAGTTATTTCTTTATTTTTGGGCCCTGGGAGTTTAGCCCATACGGGGCTTATGGAACGTCGGTTCCAAGGACCCCTCTGAGATGGGTGAAAGTTTCCCATGTGGCTAAAGCTGACGCTGACCTTAGCCAGGATAATTACAAGAAAATAAAGGACCTTCGAAACCAAGGCGTGAATGGTCGTCTTATTAAGTACGAACATATGATGACCCCTATTACCTTTCTCAGACAGGTTTGGGGGGTGGTCCACTAAAAGATATACATAAGTTTCCATATTTTTCTTACCAAGTAATATCTCGTACTTATTATCTGTCTGGCTTGCTAACTCATAGGTTTATCTTTCTGCAGAGCAACCATCAGGCATTTTTGACAATTTCTGGGAGATATCGGCCCTCAGCCTTACGAAGCTCATGGAAAAATGAGGTGGTAAGAATGTACCACCTCCTGCCCAGACAAAAAATAGTGTCGGTACTTCAAAGGCCGATGCTAGCAAAAAAAGGAAAGCGCCTATCGAACCATCTCATACTAGATCGAGCATGGCTGCTAAGGGCCGTGCCATCCCTATTTCCATCGACGATGCTTTGGTTTCTCATCTATCGCAGCTCAAGATTAGAGATAGCGTGATTGACATAGCCTGAAAGCTATCGATGCTATTGGCACCATCATGACTGAGGAGGACAAGTGTTTTATTCATGACTTAAATGTCCCTTTATTGGTCGAGTTTACACTTCATAGGGCGGTTCAGGTATTAATTTTTAGCAATTTTTCTTCCAAGTGTTGTCTCTGCCCTTTAGAAATTATTATTCATATGTATGATCTTCTTCTACAGAGTGTGGTGTATCTTCACCGCCTTGTTGTTTGGACTTTAAAGAGGATACCCCTTATACAAAAGGGTAAGGATGCTGAAAAAGATGAGATCGATCTGAAGAATGAGGTGGGGAGGTTGAAAGAGGATCTGAAAGATAAAGATAAATAGATCACTCAGCTGAAGGAAGACCATGATAAGGCCCTGAAGGCAAAAGATGATAGTCTTCAATCAAAGGTTAATATTATTGCCAAGGCTGCGTTGGCCGATGCTACAAAGAACATCATTGAGGACTACAAAGTCTTTGATAAGTTTGTCAGCTTTGACTTTGAGTATGTAGAGAGGGGTATTAAAGCGACTAGTCGACGGGCGTATCTTAAGCAGGGTGAGTCTGGGAGCTTGTCGGTCATTGATTTTATTGATCTCGGCTTTGGAGGCCCTCGATTCTCCCAACCTTTAAAGGAAGGAGAAGAAAGTGATGTTGCCCCTACCGAGACGGCTCCTCTGGAGGTTACAGAGACTGACAATGGTACTCATCATGATGATGAGGTTGAAGTTACAAACCTCAGCCTCGACCAAATAAACACAACTGCTGATGGGTTAGCTTCTGCCGAGGGATAAACCAAGCTCTTAGGGCCTCTCCTGCTCATCTTTAACTTTTTTCTGTGAAGCTTTTTGTTATCCTTATTTTAATGGACTTTGGTTATAGCTTTTTTAATGTTTTGAATGTAATTCTGTAACCTCTTCATATTACGAATATAACCAGATTCACTTTTTTTGCTTCTATTGGCTCTTCAATGATGTTTTGTTGTTCTATAATTATGATGTTCCACATACCAAAAATTTCACCATAAGAATAGAAACACCGTAAAGATGTTAAGAGTCCGAGGTCACCAAATTATGATGTTTTATCCTCATAATTTCGTAAAGTAAGTGATGTTAAAGGTCTGAGGTCACCAGTTCACCAAATTTAGGATCTGAGGTCACCAAATTAATGGTGTTTATCCTCATAATTTCACCAAACTAATGATATTAAATGTCTGAGGTCACCAAATTATGATGTTTAACCTCAGACTTTCACCAAATTAATGATGTTTAAGGTCTAAGGTCATCAAATTATGATGTTTAACCTCAGAATTTCACCAAATTTATGATGTTTATACTCATAATTTCACCAAATTAATGATGTTAAAGGTCTGAGGTCACCAAATTATTATGTTTATCCTCAGAATTTCACCAAACTAATGATGTTAAAGGTCTGAGGTCACCAAGTGATGATGTTTAACCTCAGAATTTCACCAAATTAATGATGTTAAAGGTCTGAGGTCAGCAAATTAATAATGTTTATATTCATAATTTCACCAAAATAATGATGTTAAAGGTCTGAGGTCACCAAATTATGATGTTTATCCTCATAATTTCACCAAATTAATGGTGTTAAAGGTCTGAGGTCACCAAATTATGATATTTAACCTCATAATTTCACCAAATTAATGATGTTTATACTCATAATTTCATCAAATTAATGATGCTAAAGATTTGAGGTCACCAAATTATGATGTCTATCCTCAGAATTTCACCAAATTAATGATGTTAGGGGTCTGAGGTCACCAAATCATGATGTTTAACCTCAGAATTTCACCAAATTAATGATGTTTATACTCATAATTTCACCAAATTAATGATGTTAAAGGTCCGAGGTCATCAAATTATGATGTTTATCCTCATAATTTCACCAAATTAATGATGTTAGGGGTTTGAGGACACCAAATCATGATGTTTAACCTCAAAATTTCACCAAAATAATGATGTTTATACTCATAATTTCACCAAACTAATGATGTTAAAGGTCCGAGGTCACCAAATTATGATGTTTATCCTCAGAATTTCGCCAAATTAATGGCGTCCGAGGTCACCAAATTATGATGTTTAACCTCAGAATTTCACCAAATAAATGATGTTTATATTCATACGCTAGTACAAAGGTGTTAAAAGGACACTGATATTTCTCCTTGATATTTACTTCTTCATAAGTTAATAAATGGGTTACAAGGAAATAAATCAACTACAACATCACAAGTAATATTTCTTCAAATTATCGACATTCTAAGAGTTTGAGAAGGGTTCTCCTTCAAAATTTCCAATCGATATGTGCCTGAGATGACTTCATCAGTTACCCTATAGGGGCCATGCCAATTTAGAAGGAGCTTGTTGGGATTTTGCCATGTCTTCTTCAAAACTAGGTCCCCCCATGACTATCAACCTCTCTTTCACCTTTTGATTATAAAATTTGACAGTCCACAGCTGGTAGGCTGCTTGCCTAACTTCGGCATTTTCTCTTCTCTCTTCAATCAAATCAAGATCAAGTCTTCTCTCTGTGGCATTTCCCTGAGGGTTGTACATCTGAACTATATGAGTTGGAAGGCCAATCTCGATAGGGATGACAGCCTCTCAGTCGTAGGCTAACATGAATGAGGTCTCCCCTGTAGGAGTTTTGACTATCATCCTATATGCCCATAGTACAACATATACTTCTTCGATCCATCTTCCCTTTGCCTCTTATAGTTTCTTTTAAATCCCATCAAGGATCGTCCTATTTGTCACCTTTATCTGCCCATTTGCCCGGGGTCGGTCGGGGGAGGAGAAAAATTATTTAATTCCAACTCTTTCATAAAATTATTTAAGAAACATTCTTAAACTACGTTTCATTTTTTGAGATTAAGGTGTTTGGGAGGCCATACCTGTAGACGATGTTTTTCTAGATGAACTGAAATATCTTTTGCTCTGTGATGGTGATCATCGGCTCGGCCTCTACCCACTCAGAAAAGTAATCTATCGTAACAATCAAGTACCGATAGTTATTCACAACTCTTGGCAAGGGTCCTACCAAATCGATTCCCAAAATGCGAATGGCCAGGGAGATGTGATGGAGGTCAGAGGTTGATGAGGCTAATGGGGAATGGTAGCAAACCTCTGGCACTTGTCACATTTCTTTACATATGATGCTGCATCTTTTTCCAGGGTCGACCACCAGTACCCTTGAGTTATGTGAAAAAGCTGTTACTTAGGCCGTTTAATCCAAGATTAAACTATTGAAGTAACTCCGAACTATTTTTTGAGGAAAATCTTTTCTTTAAATCAAAATAGATTAATCACAAGATGTGTTTAATAAAACATGCACGAGATTTTTTCAAGATTTTATAACAAGTTTTGAAAAACAGTTTAAATCAATTAAACTCAACACACCAACAAGAATGATATGATGAGATGTACAAAGATTAAAGACAAGGCATTTTTAACGTGGTAAAACCTCACCCAACCGAGGAAACATCCACGGTGACTTCTAAGTCACAAACCAAAAATCCATTAAAACAAAATATACAAGTTACAAACTATTTAACACACATGCACACAAAACATTCCTATACAAGTTTAGAATATGTACCCACTGGTTTGATTCTAACTTCTCTGCAGGTCTGAAGTTGATGTGGCTTTCTCAGCTTGCTAACTTCTCCACTTTGTTCCAGTATTTATGTCGACTCTTGTTAATTCAAGATCTTATGGCCAACACTTCTGTGTTGTAGTGTGCCAAGTGTTTTGTGAAATTGATCTAACACATGCATGCACACACGCACACTTATTTATACAAACAGTCCTATCAAATTACAAAACAGATCTATATAAAGTAAGGTTTTCAGTTTCTCTCTTCTTTAGAAACAAAAGACTCCTTTGATCTTTAAACTAACTCAGAATCCAAGGTTACCTTACTCGAAAGACGGTTCAAGGTCTTAATCAATTTCAGAGGGTTTTAAAAATATTTTTGAAATTAAAAACCACCAATTACGATTCCAACTAGATCGTGAGCCTTGTTTCACAAGAACTAGAAACAGAAAATGAATACTTTGTTGATTCTAACGTTTTGAAAAACATTACAGAACAATAATCAACAAATGTGTTTTCTCAAGATGAGAAACTAAAATATGCAGATCTAAGTGTAATATGACATGCAATAATCAGATCTACTATTTCTATGAAAGAGAAATAGAGATCTAACATGTAATGTCTGAGTTGGAAATAAGATCTCAAACTCAGAGGATAAAACTCTTTAAACAACCTGCAAACCCCCACCCACAACACTCTTAAACACACAGGTATAGTGTTTGGTAAAAACTGTTTAGGAGAAATGAGTTTAGGGTTTGAAAAACAAAATAGGGTTTGAACGATATAGGGTTTCTTTCTCTCTCTGGTTTCTCTCTCTCTCTCTCTTCTCTCTTCTCTCTCTATTTAGACGAACTGCCAAAAGTCCCCAAATGTTGAGGGTAAGCCTCCTTATATAGTAGGCTAGGAAGGATCGAGAAGGTTAAACAAAATCTAAAGGCTGAGATTTGGTCTTGGCCTTTTAACTTTGATCCAATGGTTTAACATCAGCTGTGATTTAATCAAGTGCTGATTGGTCTAGAGAGGTTCACAGGGATTGGGATAAAACACATGCAGATCGTTGATTGAATTGATTCCAAGGCTGAGATCGAGAACAAGTTATGAGTCCACCAACAAACACTGATCATGCCGATATAATGCTGACAGATGTAAGGCCTAGATGGACTCACACACACGTGTTTTCAAAATAATTATACAAGCACCTTGAATTCTCAAGCGCATTCGGATTATACCCAACCAAAAATTTAGGCAAAAAGAGATAGAATCAGTATTTACACAATGACCCCATAAGTTTATAAAACCAATTTTAATTTCTTAAAAAACATTTAAAAATTCCCAAAAATTATTAAAAACAAACTTAAAAGGGAATTAACTCACACAAGAATTTTATTCAATATATATGATATGTATGCAATCCTAATGTGTGTGGGTGATTGAGAATATACCTTTAAACAACAATCAAGAGGAATAAAGAGTAGAGTCTGAGGCTCTTTGGTATTTAGGGAAGGGACTCAATTTTGTCATTATTTCCAAACTAGATGAGCACTTATACAATGTAGACTCAAGTGAGTCAAGAGTATAAGGTGCTTCAATCTCCCCCTTTGGAAATATGAGACAAAATCTCCTTTGAGTCATCTAGGACTCGTTGGGAAAAAGAATAAGAAAACCCTATTCATGTATAAGGTTCTATCTACCCATTTCCTAGAAATAGAAAATTACATAACTCAACTAATTACAAACAAATACCCTAATAACATCTATAAAATACAACTGTACAGATTCCTGCAAATAATCACTAAGATCAAGCTTATTAGAAATATGTACAAAAAAAAGGAACTCATAAGACTCAAATTTCTCCCCCATTTTGTCTCAAATGGACAAAGGGAAAAATACTTAAGTCATAGAAGCTTATTCAGCACAAACCATTCCTATCGATTTTCGCAAAGCAAGAAATCTATTGTAATCCAAAGGCTTAGTAAACATATCTGCGAGTTGCAAATCAGTAGGAAGATAATTAATTTCTAATTCCTTAGTCTCAACTAATTCGCGTATAAAATGAAGTCTAATTTTTATATGTTTAGTTCGCGAGTGTTGAACAGGATTTTTAGAGATATTGATCGCGCTTTGATTATCACAATAGAGATTTAGTTGATCTTCTTGAGTACCATAATTACTTAGCATTTGTTTAAGCCAAAGTAATTGAGCATAGCAACTACCAGTGACTATGTATTCAATTATGTTGTGGACAAGGAAGTGCAGTTTTGTTTCTTACTACTCCATCCTACCAAATTGTTACCGATATAGTAACACGCTCCTGATGTGCTCTTACTATCATCATTACACCCTGACCAATCAACATCAGTGTATCCTATTATAGTACTAGGAGTATCATTGGTGTACCAAAGTCCTCTAAATTTAGAGTGCCTTTTATGTGTTTAATGATTATTTTTACACAAACTAAGTGGATCTCTTTAGGATTATTTTGATAACGGGCACACATGCAAACTGCGTACATAATATCAGGACACGAGGCAGTAAAGTATAACAAGGTTCCTATTATAATACGATACAGAGTAGGATCTATGGATTTTCTATTCTCATCTTTAGATAATTTGACTGTAGTACTCATGGGAGTTCTAGCATCTTTTGCACTTTCAAGCCCGAATTTTTTGACAATCTCTAAAGCATATTTAGATTGCGAAACAAATAAACCTTCTGGATTTTATTTGACTTGAAGACCCAAAAAAAAATGTAACTCCCCCATAAGAGACATTTGGAATTTGTTATGCATAATTTCAGAAAAAGATTTAACTTCTGAAGGGGATGTTGATCCAAAAATGATATCGTCAACATAAACTTGAGCTATAATAATTTATTTGTCAAAATGTTTGACAAATAGGGATTGATCATTTCCACCCCTCTTAAAACCTTTATCTAAGAGAAAATTGGAAAGACGCTCATACCAGGCTCTTGATGCTTGTTTTAGACCATACAAAGCCTTTTTAAGACGATAAACATGGTTTGGATACTGAGGGTCAATAAACCCTTTAGGTTGTTCAACATAGGGATTTTTAGTCAAGATTCCATTAAGAAAGGCAGATTTGACATCCATTTGGTAAAGCGTAAATTACAAGTAAGAAGCTATTGCAAGGAAAAGACGAATAGATTCTAAGCGAGTAACAGGTGCGAAAGTCTCGCTAAAATCTATTCCTTCAATTTGAGAGTATCCTTGAGCCACTAATATGGCTTTGTTTCTAATGATTATCCCACTTTCGTCAGATTTATTTTTAAATATCCAACGTGTGCCAATAACCTTTTTATGACCAGGCCTAGTTACAAGATACCAAACATCATGAATGACAAATTAAAGGAGTTCTTCATGCATGGAAGAAATCCAATGAGGGTCATTCAATACCTCATTTACATTCTTTAGTTCCACAACGGAAACAAAACATGCATAATGAGCATAGTTTCTTAATTTGAGATCTTGTACGTACAGGCTCACTAGGTTACCAATAACGTTATCTATGGGATGATCTTTAGAAACCCGGTTAGGTACTTCAGGTGTCTCAATTGGTAAAGAATCATCTATTTATGGAGAGTCATTTTTTAAAACATTTTCAGACTCTTTCATAATAGTTGGTTCTCCAGTCTTACTCTCAACAGTAGTGTCACTCACAATAACGTTTATGGATTCCATTAAGGTCTTTATGCGAAGATTATAGATAGGGTATGCTCTACTATCAGGAGAATATCCTAGGAAGATAGCTTTATCTCCACGAGTCTCAAATTTAAACAAGTGATCTCTGTCTTTGCAGACATAACACGTACTACCAAAGGTTCTAAGGTATTTAAGATTGGGATTTTTACCATACCATAGTTCGTAAGGAGTTTTTTTAGAATTCTTCCTAAGATAGACCCTATTGATAATGTGACAAGCAATACGAATAGATTCTACCTAGAAATATTTAGGTAAACACTTGGCATGAATCATAACACGTGCCATCTCTTGAAGAGTACGATTCTTTCTCTCAGTAATTCCATTTTGTTAAGGAGTCTTAGGAGCACTAAATTCGTGTTTGTAACTATTATAATCACAATACTCTATAATACCCGTATCTATGAATTCTCCAGCTCTATCACTACGAATTCTATTTACTTGAGTGTCCTTCTCATTTTCAATTTGAAGTAGAATTTTCAAAAAGGTTTGGAAAGTGTCAGACTTTTATTTTAAGAAGGCCACCCAAGTAAACCTGGTGAAGTCATCAACCATAACAAGAATGTAACTATGTCCACATAGACTAAGAGTTCGAGAGGTACCCATTAGGTCCATATGTATGAGCTCCAAAGGTTTAGAGGTAAGGATATCTTTAACTTTCTATGAGGTGCCTTAACAATTTTTCCTTCCTGGCATGATCCACAAACAATATTAGAGATAGGTTTGATCTTTGCAATTACTCTAACTATTTCTTGTGAAGATAATCTACTAAGATTATCGTAATTTATGTGACCCATCCTATTACGCCATATTTCATTATCATCCATTCTGGCAACGTTGCAGATTTTAGTACTGTTCATGACAGTATAACAATTGTCAGGGGTCCTGAATCCTGTAATTATGCACTCACCTTTTTCATTTAAAATTTTACAATTATTCTTTGAAAAGGTGACATTATGATTTGAGTCACAAAATTGTGAGATACTAAGTAGATTAGCCTTAAGACCTTTAACTAGAAGAACATTTTCAAGTATAGGTAATCCTTCTTCTTGGAGTGTTCCTTTACCAATGATTTGAGATGATACACCATCATCGAAAATAACTTTTCCTCCAGTAAAGCTGGTTTTGTTTAAAAGTTTTGTATCATCCACAGTAATATGTTTTGAACACCCAGAGTCTAAATACCCAGAAGAGGTGTGTTCAGCTTTTAAAGCAGTAATCAAAATGTTAGACTTCATCTAGGGTAATAACTCATCTCTTCTAACCCAAATAGCTCTTATTTTTATTTTGCTCATATTTGCTCTCATTTGATAAAATTTGCAAGCTTTAGATTTTTGTTGAAAAATGTTTTGCGCATGAGTTTGAATTTTATAGAAAATATGAGCATTCGATTTAGGAAAGTATCTGGGACTCCTTCTTGTAAATGATATTTTAGGTTTGGTCTTTCTCTTTCTATAGTTAGAGTTTTTGTCTGGTTGTTTAGGTAGGACATAATTGTTACGGATACTCCTAGAGTAGTTAAAGTTATGGTATAGAGGAGTATTACAGACAGGTTTTACTAAACGTCTAGAGTAACAACCTTCAAAAGAATGACCGTATATGTCATAGTATGAGCAATATAGATTGCTTGAAGAGGGTATCTCCTTAGGAAAGTCTCTAAACCTAAATTTCATGGGATTTTGATGTTGAACCTTATTCCTAGGGAGTACAGTTTGTAACAAAGAAACACTCTTCCTTATTGGAGGGCATATATATTTAGCCTTAGGAAAACTATCACACTTAGAGTGACTTGATTCCCCAATATCAAACTTTTGTTATTTTTTTATCAAACTCATTTTTTAGGAAATGAAAATTTGGGCAAGTTTCTATAGGTCTTTTTCCACCTGACACAAACTTTATTGATTCAAAGTTTTTAGTTTGTGTCTCTAACTTTAGGCAAAATCCTATTCCAATTCGATCATCAGAATTGGTTTTTGAGTCAGCAACAAAATCATCAAAACAGTTGGAATTGTTTTCAAACTTAGCAAATTTTTTGAAAACAATTGCTGTCTTTTCTTTAGCTTGTTCCAATTATAATAATGTCCCTTTATATTTTTTCTCCAGACTTTCATTTGTTTCAATCAAATCTTTCAATTTTTGATAAAAAATTTTGACTTCATTTTCATGAGTTAGACATTGGGTAGTATACTCTTGAGTGTTAAGTTTAACCATTAGACTAAGGTCTTCTTATTTCTTAGTGAGTTCTTTCACTATCTTCTCTAGTCTAGAGCTTTTCTTGAGAGTTTTGGCATAAAGTGTGTGAACATCAGGGAGGTTTTCAGTGTCCGAATCACTAAGTGTAGTGTGTGAAGTGACCCCTAAGGATTCAATTCTTAAACTCACACACACATTGACATCTTCATTATCGCTTTCCCTTTGACTCACACACCCCGCTGTAGAACTAGCAATGTTCTCAGAAATTAAAGCATCTAAACCAGTAGCAGCATGATTCATAACAATTAAAGAGTTATGCTTCTGGACAAGCATCTCTATTTTAGTAGCCTTAACTCTAGTTTCACCTTCATATGCAGTAATCAGTGTATCCCAAGCTTCCTTAGAAGTGGTACAAGATGAGATCCTTTTGAACTCTTGTTCATTAATAGACATAAAAATGGCATTCTTTCCTTTGTTATTATTTTGAGAAACTTGCTTCTCTTCTTAAGTGAATTCACTTAATACTTTCTTAATCCTCTCATTACTTCCTTCAGTGGCTGGTTTTGTAGGATAAGTATATCCATTTTCAATAATATTCCAGACATCATCTCCCAAGGTTCCTTGTATGAAAGTAACCATCCTTACTTTCCAGTAAGCAAAGTTGTTTCCATCAAAGAGAGGGGGTATGGTCAAGTTACCAAATCTTTCATTTTTCTCGTCCATTGTTTGATTTTAAGAAAATAATTTCAAAAACACAAGATCTTTAAAGAAAATTTTCAAAGCTCTGATACCAATTGAAAAAGCTGTTACTTAGGCCGTTTAATACAAGATTAAACTATTGAAGTAACTCCGAACTGTTTTTTGAGGAAACTCTTTTCTTTAAATCAAAATAGATTAATCACAAGATGTGTTTAATAAAACATGCACGAGATTTTTTCAAGATTTTATAACAAGTTTTGAAAAACAGTTTAAATCAATTAAACTCAACACACCAACAAGAATGATATGAGGAGATGTACAAAGATTAAAGACAAGGCATTTTTAACGTGGTAAAACCTCACCCAACTGAGGAAACATCCACGGTGACTTCTAAGTCACAAACCAAAAATCCACTAAAACAAAATATACAAGTTACAAACTATTTAACACACATGCACACAAAACAGTCCTATACAAGTTTAGAATATGTACCCACTGGTTTGATTCTAACTTCTCTGCAAGTCTAAAGTTGATGTGGCTTTTTCAGCTTGTTAACTTCTCCACTTTGTTCCAGTCTTTACGTCGACTCTAGTTAATTCAAGATCTTATGGCCAACACTTCTGTGTTGTAGTGTGTCAAGTGTTCTGTGAAAGTGATCTAACACATGCATGCACACACGCACACTTATTTATACAAACAATCCTATTAAATTACAGAACAGATCTATATGAAGTAAGGTTTTTAGTTTCTCTCTTCTTAGGAAACAAAAGACTCTTTTGATCTTTAAACTAACCTAGAATCCAAGGTTACCTTACTCGAAATACGGTTCAAGGTCTTAATCAATTTCAGAGGGTTTTAAAAATATTTTTGAAATTGAAAACCACCAATTACGATTCCAACTAGATCGTTTTGAAATTGAAATTGAAATTGAAAAAGAATACTTTGTTGATTCTAACGTTTTGAAAAACATTACAGAAAAATAATCAACAAATGTGTTTTCTCAAGATGAGAAACTAAAATATGCAGATCTAAGTGTAATATGACATGCAATAATCAGATCTACTATTTCTATGAAAGAGAAATAGAGATATAACATGTAATGTCTAAGTTGGAAATAAGATCTCAAACTCAGAGGATAAAACTCTTTAAACAACCTGCAAACCCCCACCCACAACACTCTTAAACACACAGGTATAGTGTTTGGTAAAAACTGTTTAGGAGAAATGAGTTTAGGGTTTGAAAAACAAAATAGGGTTTGAACGATATAGGGTTTCTTTTTCTCTCTGGTTTCTCTGTTTCTTCTCTCTCTCTCTCTCTCTCTCTCTCTCTCTCTCTATTTAGACGAACTGCCAAAAGTCCCCAAATGTTGAGGGCAGGGTCAGTCCTGAGATTTATAGTACCCTATGCGATACTCAATTTAGGTCCCTTCCAAAAAAATATTGTACAAAAGTATTAAATACCTAAAAACTCATTGAAAAATTGTTCTTCTAGCATTTCGACTAGAAAAATCATTAATTAAAGTTTTTTAATCAAGTTTATCTAGCAATTCATGTTCAATAGATAACAAGGCTAAGCCGTTTAACCTTTCTTGTGACATAGTTGATCGTAAGTAATTTTTTATTAATTTTAACTTTGATAAACTTCTTTCCGCAGATGCAACTGTAACTGGTATGGTCAATAGAATTTTATAAGCAATAAATGAATTTGGAAAACAATTAAGTTTTTGTAAAGAAATTTAGTATCTCAATTGTCGTTTTTGTTTCTTTTGGTAATATATCTCGCAAAACTTTATGTTCTTCCAATAAATCTTTCCCATCAAGATCAGAATAAGTTTCGTGTTTTAAAATTGTTTCGAGATTATCACAATATTTTTTCAATTTGGTATCATCTATGGAATTTAGCTTCTCAGAACAAAATAAAAATCCAGTTTTTTTTTCCATATTCTTTGAATTGATGAAACCTCCTTTATAATGACCCAATAGCTTCATCTACTATACGTAGAAAATAATTAATTCTAAAAGAGTCTTCGGGTGTTGTGTATTCTCCTCATTTTCAGTCTCATCAAAATATCTCTTCCTACGAATTTGACGCGTTACACTAAAAATAGGATCAATTTCCATTTCAGTACAATTTTTTTTGCGGTATTTATCGCATCTATGAACCCAGTTTCTTTATATTTTTTAAAAAAAGTAATCAACCCTCCTACTTGTTCAATTGCAATATCAATAAGCATGTCTTTAGATTGTAAGTTTTTGCTAACCAAATTAACGGCATGCAATATTTCATACCAAATAATCACGGATAATAAAAATTCATATTTTCCAAGATAATTTTCTGCTAATGATTTGGCTTGAATTCGTACGTTTAATTCATTATCAGTATCTCCAACTTGTAGTAAAGCTTCTCTTAAATTCGGAGCTTGAAATCTAATAGCTTTAATAGCTTCAATGCGACTTTCCCAACGTGTAGCTGATAATGACTTTACACTAATTTTAATATTATCTTTTAAAATCTTCCAACGTTTTGTAGAATTAGAAAATAGTTTATAAATGGATTGTACAATCCCAAATAAATCCTTTGCTTTACCACAAGAACTTTCCATATCACAAATTGTTAAATTAAGACTGTGACAACCACATGGAGTGTAAAATGCTCTAGGATTTTTATCTAATAATTTTTTTTGGACACCTTGATTCTTACTTTTCATGTTTGACCCGTTATCATATCCTTGTCCTCTAACATCATTAATATCTAATTTATTCATTTTTATTGCTTTTTCTAATTCATTAAAAAGACCTTGTCCCGTTGTTTCATCCACTTTTAAAAATTCTATAAAGTATTCTTCTATTGTTATTGGACTATTCGAAATATCTACACATTATAATATCAAAGACATTTGTTCATCGTGACTTGAATCGGGAGTACAATCAAGTATTATAGAAAAATATTTTGCTTGTTTAATTTTCTTAATGATTGTGTCTTTTACTTCGGATGCTAACATAAGTATCAATCCATTTTGAATTTTATGACCAAGATAATGATGATGAATTTCCCCGTTTTCAATACGTTTAACATTTTCTTTTATTGATGGATCCCACTTTGCAATTGTTTCGATTAGGCCTAAAAAGTTTCCATTACTATTTTCATAAAGCCTCTCATTTGTTCCACGAAATGCCAAATTATTTTTAGCTAAATATTGCACAAGAGAAATTATTCTTTCTAATATTCCTTTCCAATGTCCTCTTTCTTTGTTAATACGCTCTTGTATATGTTTATCAATTGTTTCATTTTTCTCCAATCTAGTACGCAAATCAAACCAAGCAATCATGTTATTGAGATGTTCATTACTTGTTTCATGTTCTTTAAGTCTAAAACTGAGATGCCCCCAATCATTATATCCTTCATTCACTAATTGACCACCTCTTTTGTGGCCTTTTTTAAACAATTTACAACAAAAGCAAAAAACTCTATCCGCATCCTTTGAATACACGAGCCATGTCCTATCCTCCTTATCCCCATTTGGTAAAAAACGGGTGTAATGTAGTGAAGAAAAATGTCTAGATAATTTATCTTTAGTGCCTTTTTCCAAAGAGAGATCTCTTATTAGACCCTTTTCTACCAACATGTCTCTAGATTTTATATCAAGATTATCCCAATTTCTTGGATCAAAATTATCAATCGTGTTACTGGGTTCTTCATCCTCTAATAATTCATTTTCATCATTTTTCGTAGGACATACATTATTCACTGTTTCATTTTTGTTTTTTGCATTATTTTCTAATTCTTCTGATTGACTTGTCTCTTTAATAATAAATTTATCAAGCCCTCCCTTAAAAGATTGTGTCACCACTTCTATTCTTTTTTGTTTTTTTCGTTTTTGATATCCGAATGCTTGTTTTTTTGGTAACATTTCTAAAAATTATAAATTTATAATTAAAAATAAAACACGCAATTAACAACGAATCTAATAGATAATTTTAGTCTAGAAATATCTCAAATGATTGAATATAAAAAATATGGGAAAATGTCACCTGGTTTGAGCCTTTTATTCCCTCTCCAATTTCATCGACTTGATTAATGTAGAAGGAAACAACCTGATAAAAAAAATAATTGCATAAAAAACAGATTAGTAAAATATTGATGAATTTAAAAAAAAACAGATTATTAAAAAAATAGTAATAAAAAATATTAGCATATGTATAAAAAAAATGAAAAAAGAAAACAACTTGCAAAAGAAGACAACAACTTGCCTTTTGCAAAAGAAGACAACAACTTGCAAATGAATAAAGAAGACAACATGCCTCCAACTTCTCTGCGTGAACCAGTAGTAAAATGAAGACAGATCCAACTTCTGCAAAAAAAAAAGAAAAAGCTTGCACTGCACAGAGAGAGAGAGAGGTACGTAAGGAGAGAGAAGAGAGGGAGAGAGTAGGTCGGCGTGCAAAAGAAAGAGAGAGAGAGGGAACCAAAAAGATTTTGTGGGTAGTTGAAAAAATGGCTCCTAAAAAAATGGTAATCTTAAATGAGTTGGGTGAGATTTTTTTGGGAAGTTGTATCATTCTTTTTTTTAATAGTTGAAAAAATGCCCCCCTAAAAAACTAAACTCATTTAAAAAAAATATTTTTTAATATATATAAAATATTTTTGGACCCCTAAAATACATATATACTGGTACTTATTGTAAAATGGGCCCTATGCCACTGCCCACCTGGCACATGGACAGGGTCGGCCTTGGATGAGGGTAAGCCTCCTTATATAGTAGGCTAGGAAGGATCGAGAAGGATAAAGCAAATCTAAAGGCTAAGATTTGGTCTTGGCCTTTTGACTTTGATCCAATGGTTTAACATCAACGGTGATTTAAACAAGTGCTGATTGGTCTAGAGAGGTTAATAGGGATTAGGATAAAACACATGCAGACCGTTGATTGAATTGATCCAAAGGCTGAGATCGAGAACAAGTTATGAGTCTACCAACAAACACAGACCAGACCGATATAATGCGTCAGATGTAAGGCCCAGATGGACTCACACACGCGTGTTTTCAAAATAATTACACACACACCCTAAATTCTCAAGTGCATTCGGATTTTACCCAACCAAACATTTAGGCGAAAAGATATACAATTAGTATTTACACAATGATCCCATAAATTTATAAAACCAATTTTAATTTCTTAAAAACATTTAAAAAATTATTTAAAAATTCCCAAAAATTATTAAAAAATTAACTCACACAAGCATTTTATGCAATATATATGATATATATGCAATCCTAATGTGTGTGGGTGATTAAGAATATACCTTTAAACAACAATCAAGAGGAATAAAGAGTAGAGTCCGAGGATCTTTGGTATCTAGGGAAGGGATCAATTTTATCACTATTTCCAAACTAGATGAGCACTCATACAATGTAGACTCAAGTGAGTCAAGAGTATAAGGTGCTTAATTATGATCATTTTGGCTAATGATCTTACTCTGATGTGGCTAGAGGAGGAACCCTTATGTATATCTTTTAGGATATTTGGCAGCTCTGTACCTCAACTTTCTTCTTTATGCTCCCCCTCGTGGATGTATTTGATAAGAGGATCCATCCATAAAGTTGTTGCGCATAGGTTCAGACAAGTCTTGAATGTTCTATCTTCCTCTTCAATAGATGGCCAAAGAAAGACCTCTACCGGCACCGTTCTTCTGATGTCTGTTCTTGTAGCTGAGGCCAACCTGGCGAGTGTGTCGGCTCGGCCGCTGTCTAGTCGAGGTATTCTTTTCAGCTTTACCTCTTTGAAACTTTCCAACATCGATCCTACTCTCTTTAGATATTTATCCATTCTCTCGTCCTTGGATTCATATACTCCCATGATTTGATTTACCACTAGTCTTGAGTCACTATGGACTAGGAGTCGACCGATATTAAGAGCTCAGGATAGAGAGAGACCTGCTAATAAAGCTTCGTATTCAGACTCATTATTGGAGGCATTGGAATTAAACCTCAAATAATACTCTATATCTGTGCTGTATGGTGCTGACACTATTACTCCGGCACCACTTCCATTTTTTCAAAATGACGCATCAAAGAAGAGGCTCCATACATCATCGGCCTCATAAAAGTTTCCCTCGTTTAGGGATGCTTGTTTGAAGAGATACCTTCCGTCTTCATTCTCGGATGTCTTTCCTCTAACTATGCTTATCTCGGCCTCGTCCATGGAAGAGCCGACACTTCTTTTTGGCTGTCTTTCTGTAATCTCACATTTTTCTTTTTCAACCTCGACCTCGTCCCCGGTGAACTCGGCCAAAAAATCAGCTAGTGCCTGTCCTTTGATTGCCACCCTTAGCTGGTAGACAATATCGATTTCTCCCAGCTTAATTGCCCAAGCCAGTAGTCTCCCTAATTTCTCAGGTTTGTGGATGACCTGTCTTAGCGATGAGTCAGTGAGGATGACTATGAAGTGAGATTGGAAGTACATTTTTATCTTTATAAAACCATGAATCATAGAATAAGACAACTTCTCCATCCTATGATATCTTTGCTTAGATCCTTGGAGGGCTTTGCTGTTGAAATACACTAGTTTCTATAAACCATCCTCTTCTCTTTCTATAGCAACGCTAATTGCCGACTTTGAGATGGCTAAGTAAATATACAACTTTTCTCCTTAGACTGTCCGGGATAGAAGTAAGGGGGAGACTAGGTAGGACTTTAGCTCTTTAAAAGATTTATCACATTCCTCATCCTCATTCCATTCAAAAGCTTTTCTGAGGATTTTAAAAAATGGAAGACATTTGTCAGTAGCTTTAGAAACAAACCTGTTGAGGGCAGCCACTCGTCCAGTAAGTCTCTGAGAATCTTTGATAGTCTCAGGTATCATTATTTCCAGCAAAGATTTTATCTTCTCTGGATTAGCCTCTATTCCCCTTTTGTTGACAATGAAACCTAAAAACTTTCCAACTCTAACCCCAAAGACGCATTTAGCAGGGTTGAGCTTCATCCTGTATTTATCCATGGTATCAAAGGTCTTTTCAAGGTCGTCCACATGAGTATCGGTCCTTAGACTCTTCGTCAACATGTCGTCAACATAAACCTCCATAGACTTTCCAAACATCTTATTTACAAGATGCTGATATGTAGCCCCTGCATTCTTCAATCCAAAAGGCATGTCCTTGTAGCAATAGGTCCCTTTATCTGTAATGAAGCTTGTCTTCTCTGAGTCAGTCGGATCCATAAATATTTGGTTATATCCAGAATATGCATCCATAAAGTTCATAAGCTCATGACCTGCTGTGGCATCAATCATCTGATCAATACGAGGGAGAGGAAAGCTGTCTTTGGGACAAGACTTGTTCAGATCGATGAAGTCCACGTACATCCTCCACTTCCCATTGGCTTTTAGAACTATGACGGCATTGAATAACCATTTTGGGTAGATGACTTCTCTAATGAACTCAGTCTCTTCAAGCTTCTTCACCTTATCTCTGATAAAGTCATACTTTTCACGAGAGTATATTCTTCTTCACTGCTTAACTTGCTTGGCATCTTAAACCACGTTAATCTTGTGACACATGATCTTGGGGTCAATACCTGGCATATCTGCATGGCTCCAGGCGAAGATGCTCCGTCTTCTCTTCAATAATTTAATTAACTCATCTTTAACCTCAGGCTTTAAGGCTTTTTCGACCTGGATGATTTTTCTGGCTCGTCCTCATTGAGGACAATGGATTCTACCTCTTCCGTGGCTTCCTCCTTTTTGAGCTTTATCTCATCTCTCGGATCAAGATTGCCAATGTTGTAAGTAGTGGTTGCTCTTTTGTATGCCTCTTTTTCCTCAGCAGAGTTGAAGTAGCATTCACGTGCCGACGTTTGGTCACCCTGAACTTCCCCTACTCCATAAGGAGTCAGGAATTTTATCATCTGATGGAACATTGAAGGCACGACTTCAAACTCTTTGAGGAACACTCGTCCAAGTATGAGGTTGTATGTTGAGAAGACATTCTCATCCATGAAAAAAAAGTTAATTTTTTTAGATAACCATTTTGGCCACTCATCCCCCATTCTTACATCCATCTCATACATAGCCAATGGGTGAACTTTCTCTACGCTCAAGCCAATCAGTGGATGGTGGTATGGGACAATCCTTGCCCCGCTAAGCCCCAACGCTTTGAAATAAGTCCAGAACATAACATCTGTCGAGCTTCCCCCATCAACTAAGATCCTAGGCACCTTACATCCATGCACTCTGTTGGTGATGACGAGAGGGTCATCATGTGGAGCTAGGATACCCTTGGTATCCACTCTTGAGAAGCTGACTATTAAGGTGTCCATGTCCACATTTTTTCTCTTCTCAGATTTCACATTAATTGAGGTTGAGAGCATAACCTCGGCCTTTACAACTTCCTTCGCCTCTGCAATATGAGCTTTTCTGTCGGCTGTCTCAGAGCCTCCTCCTGCTAGTCCCCCACAGATCATATCGATACCAAAGGAGATCATGTTCAACCTCTTTACTGGGATAATGTCGTCCTTTAGTGGGAGGTATGAGTCATCATCGTCATCGTCTGAGGGATCATCACGTCAGGCAAGGGTATCTTCTCGGCATTTATCATTCCTTTTCTTCATAGGGTCAGATCGACCACCCTGTGAGGCTCTAGTATCCACATACTTACTTAGCTTTACGAACTTCAACATCTTCTCAATCTCATCCTTCAAGGAGGAACACTTGTCAGTCAGATGATCGTGGTCTTGGTGGAACTCACGGTAAAAAATTTTATTCCTCTTATGAGGAGGAGCTTTTAGCTTTTCTGGCCATCTTAAAGATCGATCGCTCTTTATCTCATTGAGGATGTGTTCACAGCTTACAGTCAATAGAGTGTAGTCTGCAAACTTATCGTCAGCCGACCTTTTCTTCCCATCTTTATTCTTTCTCTAAAACTTGCCTCCACTATTATTTCCTTTCCCATACTCATATCTAACATCCATTTCTTCCTCTGCATTCATGACCTTACTAGATGTTTCCAGCAACTCAACCATATACTTGGGAGGGTCTTCAGTAAGCTTCCATAATAACTTTCCCTTTTTCTGATGAGGGCTGTCATAGATATGCTGTCTTCATAGTCCTCTACTTCTAAATTTTCCTTGTTGACCTTGCGATGCAGTCTCTTAGACTCTCATTTTTTCCTTGCTTGAGATAAAGCAGATGGGTCATCTTTTTCTGAGGCCTCACCCCCAAAGACAAGTTGTGGATAAATCTCTCGACCAATATCTTAAAGTTCTCTATGGAATTCTTTGGAAGGGATGTGAACCATACATGCGCTGTCCCAGTTAGAGTGATTGAGAAAGCTCGACACTTCATCTCATCAGAGATGGAGTAAATATCTACTATTGACTGGTACATTTCTATATGATGGACTGGGTTGGTGCTTCCATCAAACTTAAGGGACACTACAAGAGGCTTAAACTTGGCCGGGGCTAGAAAGCTGACGATCTTTGCCACGAAGAGTGAACCCTTTGAGTACCCCCTATGCAAGGGGTCTTGGGTTTTTAGGATATCCATAATCTTATCTTCAAGCCTTTGAATTGAGTTATTCCATGTCTTAGCAACGTCGGCCTGATCAATGTTATCCCCTTCCATCTCCAAGGGATCAACTCCGGTGCCATATGTTTGATCTGTGATTAAGAGACTGATCAGCTTGAAAACCTTAATGGATCTCTTTTAATGGTGAAACAATTCCACACAAAGGGGGAGGACTGGTTCACCACCAGAGTTTTCGATGAGGCCAAGCTTCAAGAACTAAGAGATATAGCTTCTCGTTCACACAAACGACACCAAACTGATGATGTTATAAATAACACCACCAGATCAAGGTGTAGCAGAACTCAAACAGGAACAACAATGGCAGCAAAAATAATGATATAGAAATATAAAAGGAGTGAGTATAAGTGTAGAAACACACCAATATAAGTGGTTCAGTGATTACCTACATCCACTGTGCAAGTGAGCGTGAATATGACTATCAAAAGAGGGCTCTAATGGCCTTGGCAATACAATCACTCCACTTTCTCTCTCTACTGTAAATGTACCAGAGTTTGGTCAGGGTTTTGAATATTATGACCCCTTTTCAAGTTAGAAGAAGACATGTATATATAGTTCTTGGGGGGTGTAATATCCCCCCCAAGCATGGAATGAGCATGTGTGTGGTGATCAAACCAATATCACGTGGACACTTGGCTGTGCCACATGCAGATAATGATGACCAAATATTCCCTCACGTGAGGGGAATGAGTCGGTTATAATGGTTTAGTCCACGTGTTTCAAGTCACCCATGTACTTGCATATGCTCGGTCCTTTAATGTCATCCACTGTGACCTAGACCCAACCGAGTACGATATTGGTAAGTACGAGAGTTAAATTAGTTTGCCAATCATAAGTATGACCTCAGCCATATAGGTGAGCCGAGGTTGTATATTGGGGCCTGGTAGCACTGTCTGCTAGAGCAGAGTATGAGGATGACCTTGGTTGAGCCCATGAGGTGTTGTCGTCCTCGGCTGTCGAACAGCCGGGGTTAATCACTGATGACCAACCTTATGAAAGATGACCTTTTTGATGGCTATTGTGATTTTCCCAATGACTCGGCCCTGAGGTAGGCCGAGGTTGTTGACCCCGAGTACGAGGGTACACTTCAGGCCTATCATGAATTAAGGAGATTAATTATTTTCTTTACGAAGGAGTTTTTTACCGAAGATGATATGACCGACCAATCCTTCGCTGCGTTCACCCTACTGAAGTGACGAAGGCCCTAACAATCCCGTGGAGGTATTTGTGGGGGTCATCCAGGTAAGAGAAGCTTGGTCTAGAGTGCCCTAAAACATGGTTATTACTGGTCAATGATGAGTTAGGATGTTGAGCATTTCATAGAAATTATGACTGATGCCAAAGGAGCACAAACTATGTCCATCAACTAGCCCAAGAGTTCGTAGTGATCGCATCCCCACGTCCTTTCTTATTATGGGGATTGGACATTAATTTTTTTCATTTTTAACCAGTAAGGTTCAATGTAAGTTCATGGTAGTGGAAATAAATTATTTTACAAAATGGGTGGAGGCAAAACCACTAGATAGGATCACTAATCAGAAGTTAAATTCATTAATTTGGAAGTTTATCATCAGTCGGTTTGGAATTCCACATTCTATCATTTCAAACAACGAGAGATAGTTTGATAGTGTTTGGATTAAAAATTTGAGTGACCAGTTCAAAATCAAACATTAATATTCTGCCTCAAGGCACCCCAGATGTAATAGTTAGGTCGAAATGATGAATCGAATTATCCTTCACGTGATCAAAATATAATTAATTAACTCCAAAGGCCTCTGGGTGGAAAAGATGGTCTCTTTCCTATGGGCCTACTGAACGATGGTGAGGAGGCCGATAGTGTACACACCTTTTGTACTAATGTACACACGATGTAATAGTTAGGCCGATAGTGTACACACGATGGTGAGGAGGCCGATAGTGTACACACCAAAGCCATGATAAGAAACACTAAGGTCCTCATTGATGTAGCCCGGTATTATAAAATAAGAGTGGAAAAATGATCTTTTAAAGTTAGAGACCTTGTCCCGAGGAAGATCATGCAGTCGACCAAAAAACTTAGCCAATGAAAATTAGTCGACAATTATAAAGGCTTTACGTAGTGGCAAGTATTATACAACCAGGAACATATGACCTAAAAGACCATGAGGGTTGTGCCCTTCCTCGTCTATGGAACATTGAAAACATGATTCTTTATTGTCTGCGAGGACGATCACCGAGCAAATATGAATGGATAATCACCAACCTGAAGCACCCTTTTTAATATCCGTTGCTTCTTTTTCATTTTATCAATTTAAATATTGTATTTACCTTCCCTATTCCTTTGCAATTATAGATTTATGAAGCATAACTACCATTAATAAAAGGAAATCATTCTCCAAGTGATGTGTTTTTTTCCAATAATGCACTCTCTTCTCATACCCACCCACTCGGAGACTACCGATTATGAACTAATATAGTGGTCGGATGCCCATGTAAGCGTTCAGGTCATACCATGTTTTGAACAAACCACTAGGTCATAAAAAGTCTCACACGAAGACAAATCTTGGTATTCCTTTTCTAGACTAAAAAGTCTAGGAAAAATAACCTAGTTGATCACCAAGTTAACTCCCGGCCCTTTAGATCTGATTCGGTCAATGTATCGTGGTCGGATTGAGTATAAATTGGGTTAACTCCGAGTCAATCAGGGTTGTCGCTGATCACTCAGTTATTTTCAAATAAAAGGGGAGATATATATAATGGTAATTAGGCCAGCGTGCTGAAATTTAGCGTAATATTTTTTGTATTAATAACACTAGTAATCAAAACATAAATGGTCGTTTGCACCACCCTTTTCCAATTGACCTTCGGAGTATAAATAACTTAGTACACCAAACGAGTATAGATAACCTGTATAATAATTCGATTCGTCAACCAAGTATAAACAACTCGCATAATCAACTCGATTCATAATCTGAGTATAAAAAACTTGTAAAATAAGCTCGATTTGTCAACGAGTTGCGAAAAATCTACTCAGCAATTGACGAGAAACAAAAAGTGTGTGCTACGTGTTTACCTACAGCTCAAGTCCAATCTGGTTGCTCAAGTAATAATCTAATAAGACAAAGTCTTATCAGTAATAATATGGTCGCTAAATGATGTCGAATGTAGGGTTGTCTTCTTAGATCTAGGTTTCGACTCGAGAAAGAAAGAAAAAGATAATGATTTCATTTTTTGAGAAATTTGTAATTATCTAAGAAATGTAACTTATGCAAGTGCAAATTAAACTACTTAAAGCTAAAAATTAAACTTTTGATTTTAAAAACGTTTTTGGGAAAATGGGGTTAGGATTCAATCCCCCAAACCGTGGAGTATCTCCGATTAATATAAAATTCTAGAAAATTAAATTAATTAAAAAAATCACAAACTAATTCGAAGCGCCAAACATGTTTGGGCGTTGACCCGCTCGATAATTGGTCAACAAATTAATTGACGCGAATGATAAATTTACCGACAGATATAATGCATCCTCAATTAATGTATCAAACTCAAAGAATTAATTAATTAATTATGTTGAATTTTACATTTAACTTTGAAAACTCTAGGTTGGGTTCATGTTCTCCAACCGAAATATAGCTTTGCTAGACATGGAATTGAATTTTACACTAATAATCTTCATCATGAAAGTGTTTATAATTAAATAACAAGAGTCAAGAGTTGGGAATTGTATACCAAGTATGAAGAAACAAAGTTGCAATGCTAAGAATTCACACCAATGAAAGATTTTCAGGAAATTGCAAAACTTGAATTAAGTTGAATTAAAAAATCAATCATTTGTTCTGCAATGATTATTGGTTAATTATTTTTATAATAAAGCATAAAGTCTGAACAATAAGACTCTTCAATGACTTGTATAAGTGCCACAAAATGGCCAAAGGGCTAAACATTGACCCAAACAACTCTAGCTACAATTTAGGAAAGGATAAAAAATCCCATAGAAAATTGAACCCTGAGACCAAACTGAACCGTGGGACTGAACCCTCAAGGCCAAGTGAACTTGTGCGCTCCAGAACCGAGCCGGTTTGATCTCTGGGTTTGGTTATTGCACTTTAACTTGCTTCTTGCTTTCATTTGCAGTTTTACCCCTTTGACTTTTCTTGAACTTTAAATTGTCGTAATTTCTTCACCGTAACTCGGATCAAGGTACCATTTCTTCCTATGTTCTCGTGAACTCTTGATCTTCAACTTTCATGTTGGTTCCTTCTCTGAGTTTTGGCTGAAAATTATCATTTTGCCCTTGAATTTCTTTTCTCACATTATTTTCATTGTTTTGGCTCTTCTCTTCCGTCCAATTGCACAATTTACCTATAAAACATATCAGAAATATACAAAACACGATACACTTTCCCAAAGGATTAGTTGAAATAAATATGAGATAAATTCGGGATAAATTTGATGCCTGTAAAAATACCAAAATTAGTGGGATAAATATGGAATATTGATGTCGGATCAAATCCCCTAACTTAGAACGTTGCGAATCCCAAGCAAGGTAAAAGATTCAGAAATAGGGTCTATGAATAACACTTATCAACTATGGGATATAATACCTTTTTCGTGGGAACGTGATTGCATTTAGAATATGCAATAAGAAGTTAAACCCTTAGGTTACCCTAGTACTACGAGTGGTGTCTCTGAGGATTTGCAGTGAATTTACCCACAAAATTTATTTTTGTACCACATGGTATGACAAAAAGGAAAAATAAAAATAATTAAAAACCGTATAATTTAAATTCTTTAACAAGAATCACTAAGAAATTTATTTAAATAATCTCAATTTATAGTGTGTACGCGCAAAGTTGAAAATCAACAGCTAACTTCCACCGATTGATCATTTTGTTACTTCCAAAAATTCTCTTTGATTTAGTTTTTCACGTGATGCACTCGCAAAAAATCACTTAGATAGTGGCAATTTCTCTTGGTGTGCACAAAATTAAGAGTAAATGTAATGGACATGAGTTCACGCACACAATTAGAAAGATGAAAAGTTTATGGTTGTTGATACCAAATTTAGTCTGCTGACGTGGCTCAATTGGGTGAAGACACGTGGCAATCTACGGGGCAATAACAAACACTTCTGAGGAACTCAGACGCTCCGAGGAACCATGCTACAACGAGGAACACTGCTCCCCCGACCAACTCAGACACTCCGACTTACAAGAACTCTCCGAGGAACTTTTGAGTACCGAGGAACTTAGGCGGTCCGAACTGCACCTCGAACAAAGCATTAATAGCAGGATAACCAACAGTTTGACTGTTCATTAAATGCTTATCATTCAGATGTATCCACTTAAGGGGCATTTAATACATTACCCTTTCACATGTACAACATTTAATGTATTTCCCTTCCGCATTACAGCCTCAGGGCTATAAATACATTGTATTACCCTCATTGTAAGGGGACCGGAATTTCTTGATTGAACTTGTAATCGAGAATTCCCAAACAGTCATCAATAACAGAAACAGTGGACATAGGCCATTCTTATCAGGCTGAACCACTTTAAAACTTCTTTGTCTCATTTATTTTATCTGTGATTAAATAATTAGATATAATCTAATTTTTTACATCAACAGATTGGCGTCGTCTATGGGAAACGACTGGTAATATCGTTTTTCATCGAAAACAATTCATCACAAATGGCTGATATTCCAGAATCCAGCAATCGAAACGCTGGAAGCCCTCCAAATCCATCTGCTCTGGCAAATATTCCAGATCTGGCTGGAATAATGACAAATCTGGCCCAGGGCCAGACAATCATGCAAGAAACTATGCGACAACTCATACAAACCCTCCATGGCGGTGCACCAACCCATTCAGGACTGCGAAGTATTCAAAGAAATACCCGTTTACCTTCTTCACGTACTAGGCGTACTGATTCATATCGTACTGAGGAATCTGAAGATTTTTCTTATCAACCTGGACGAACTTCGTCAGTGCGGGCCACAGATACTGAACAACGTATCACTCTCTCTCCAAAAAGGATTAGTGCGCTAGAGAGGTTAAGCAGGGTATCACCTTTTGATCGATTAGGACCTAGAAGGAGTAGAAGTCCTCCTAAAGTCGCATCGAGGAGTTTTTGACGACCATCAGATTTAAGGGAAGGATCTGCCCAGTCGCGACCAGCTGCTCGTCAAGATAGATCCCAGGAAGCCACATCAACGCGATCAGTTACTCGAACCAACAGGCCCGAGGAAGGAAATGATGCATGGAAAGGCTCTATTCAGAGGCTGGAGGTTAGATTAGGAGAAATGGCTAAAGCCAAGAACCATCTACAACGAACTATTGTTCGAGGAACACCTTTTGTCCAAGCCATTGTAGATTTTCCAACACCATCAAAGTTCAAAGCACCTGTTATGACCCCCAAATATGATGGAAAGACAGACCCTCTCCTTCATATAGAACAATACCAAGCTGCAGCCGACATCTATGCTGTTCCAGATGAGATGAGATGAGATGCAGAGCATTCTCGGGAACTCTTACCGGATCTGCTCAAATGTGGTATAATAATCTTCCTCGGGGTAAGATTTCAACTTTTCTTCAACTGACCGAGTTATTCATTGGGAATTTCTATTTTGGGGCAAAGCCTGTTAAACGAGTAACGCATTTGTTAAGTGTTAGACAAAAAACTGGCGAAAGTACCAGAGATTATATAACTCGTTTTAATAACGAGAAGCTCGAAGTCATTGATTATGAGGAAAATATAGAGATTACTGCCTTGATGAGTGGACTATTTCCCAACAAGTTGTACTACACTTTGGCCAAAGATCCACCTAGAACCATGTCAGATCTGATGGGAAAAGCGGCCAAAATTATGAATGCCGAGGAGGCTATGGCTGCGAAGAAGAATATGGATACCAAAGAAACCAAGGTGGAAGGTGATAAAGCTAAGAAGAAAGAGCATAAGAACAATGGTAGTGACAAACACTAAAAAATAAGGTTGACTTGGGAAGTATTGAGGAAATTTGATAATTATACTCTGAAGAAAGACATCAACCACTATCTAGAAGAAATTAAGAACAACGAGGAATTAAATTGGCCAGAGAAAATGAAGGCAGACCTCGAAGGGAGAAATAAGGCAAAATATTGCGAGTTTCACAAAGATCATGGCCATATGACTAAAAATTGCATAGCTCTTCAGAATGAGATTGAAACACTCATTAGACGAGGAAAACTGGCAAAGTATGTTGATCGGAGGAATGATAAAAGAAACAACGACCGAGCAAGAGAGAGGTCTAGATCTCCTCGTCAAGCAGAGGAGAACAGGAAGAGAGACCATGATGTTGATCCAGAAGACGACCCCGATCTTCCCAAGAGACCAAGGCAACCAGAACGTGAGGTATTTTCAATACGCTTTGGGTCATTTGATTGTAATGTTATTACAGGTGGAGATGCAGGAGGAGGAGACCTTACTGCCGAGAGAAAATCTTACCTCTGTGAGGCTCAAGCTTGCTCATACATTCAATGAATAAATCTAGCTGAGGAGGATCGCCAGAGAAAGGTGAACAAAGAGAAATTGGTCATTAGTTTCTCAAAGAATGACCTCGCAGGTGTTCTATATCCTCATGATGACCCATTGGTGATCAAAATGAGGATGAAGGAGGTAATGATTTCAAGAGTACTGGTAGACAATGGTAGCTCGGCAGACATCATGTTCTACTCGTGCTTCGATAATTTAAATCTAAAGCTATCTCAACTGGAGCCTTATCATTAACCCCTCCTCGATTTTGCTGGCGAGAAAGTATTTCCACTTGGGACGATCAAGTTGGATATATTCATTGGTACGTGGCCTGCTTGTCGAACAGAAAGAATACGCTTCTTCGTGATGGATAAGAATGTTCAATCATCATACAATATCATCATGGGAAGAGTAGGATTGAAGAAGTTCGAGGCTGTTCCATCTACGGTATATCAATGTCTAAAATTTCCAAAAAATTTTGGAGTAGGAGTTGTGAAAGGTGATCAGAAAGTAGCTCGGGAATGTTATTATTCATCCGCCGAGCAAGAGGAACTGGAGAAATCAAGGAAAAAGACTACTACCTATCAAGTGGATGACGGTGCAAAAATTGAAACATTGGATCCTAGAGATGAATCACAACTTGTGAAGGGTCAAGTGGTGGAAGCTACTGAAAACATCATCCTGGACGACGAACACCCTGAACGAACTACTCAAGTAGGTTATCGTTGGAAGCCTCACTAAAACAGGAATTGATAACTTTCCTTAGAAGCAGAAAGCAAACTTTTGCGTGGAGTCATGCGGATATGCCTGGGATAGACCCAAATTTCTTATGTCACGAGCTCAATGTGAATAAGGAGATCAAGCCTGTAAAGTAGAGAAGAAGAGTATTCAGCCCCGAGAAGAATCCAGCTATACAGGAGGAAGTCGAGAAGCTCCAGAAAGCCTGCTTTATTGAAGATGTTAAATATCCTGACTGGTTAGCAAATGTGGTGATGGTGAAGAAGAAGAACAACAAATGGAGGATGTGTGTAGACTTCACCGACCTCAACAAAGCATGCCCAAAGGATCACTTTTCGCTGCCCCGAATTGATCAACTAGTGGATGCTACCTCGGGACACGAGCTGCTGAGCTTCATGGATGCTTATTCTGGTTATAATCAGATTAAAATGAAACTTGAAGACAGGGAGAGTACTTCTTTCATTACCCTTAGGGGAACTTATTGTTATAATGTTATGCCTTTTGGTTTGAAAAATGCAGGTGCAACATATCAGCGGCTGATGAACAAAGTGTTTGCCGAACAAATCAGTTGTAATATGGAAGTCTATGTTGACGATATGGTGACGAAGAGCAAAAAAGTTGCTGATCATCTAGTTAACTTAAGCCAAACTTTTGATCAACTAGATAAATATCAAATGAAGTTGAAACCCGACGAAGTGCATATTTGGAGTACGAGAAGGCATGTTTCTCGGATACATTATCAATCAGCGAGGCATTGAAGCTAACCCTGAAAAGATCAAAGCTCTGCTAGGGCTGCGATCTCCAACGACGAAGAAAGAGGTGCAAAGTCTTACAGAACGAGTAGCAGCACTCAACAGATTTGTATCGCGAGCAACTGATCGATGTCTCCCATTCTTCAAGACACTCCGAAAGACTTTTGAGTGGAATGATGAATGTGAGAAGGCTTTTCAAGACTTGAAGAAATACTTGGGAGCGCCTCCATTGTTATCCAGGCCAGTGATGGGAGAAAAATTATACTTGTATCTGGCAGTGTCCGAGAATGCAGACAGTTCGGCATTGATAAGAGTGGAGAATGGAGTATAAAAACCAATCTACTACACAATTAAGGCCTTCCGAGGAGAAGAGATCAGATATCCAAGGCTGGAAAAATTGGCCCTAGCATTGATCGAGGCAAGTAGAAGAATGAAGCCATACTTTCAAGCTCATACCATAGTAGTATATACTGATATGCCATTGAGGCAAGCCCTTCACAAACCAGAAAATTAGGAAGATTGATGTGCTGGGAAATAGAACTTGGTGAATATGATATAGTTTATGAACCCAGATCATCGCTGAAAGGGCAAGCTGTAGCAGATTTTATAGCAGAGTTCACCTATCCTGATACCCCCGAGGAGCAAAAGTTGCTCGCTGATCAACCTGTGGATGTTACAGGATCATTAAACACAAGCTTAGACCAACTTAGGTTGGTAAAAGGGCAAGAAAATATGATCGACGAAGAGCAAGAAATATCAGGGGAGGATGAAAGGAAGCAACAAATATTTCACCGAGGAACTCTGTCGGATAAAAAATTTGAAGAGGAGTTACCTATATGGAGTCTGTATGTGGATGGTTCATCTTGCACTACAGGATGTGGCACAGGGATAGTTTTGAGAAGTTCGAACGAGATCGACATAGAATACGCCCTACGTTTGCAATTCAAAGCTTCCAATAATGAGGCTGAGTATGAGGCCATGATTGCAGGTCTTAATTTGGCAAAAATTATGGAGACGCGGCAGGTTATTGTCTTCAGTGATTCTCAATTGATCGTAAATGAAATGTTGGTAATATATGCAACCAAAGGAGAATTAATGATAAAGTATCATGCAAAGGTGATGGAGTTGGTATCATAATTTAGTGTTATTCAGCTGGTCAGAATACTAAGAATGGAGAATACGAGAGCAGACGCCCTAGCTCGATTAGCATCAGCTACTCGTAGCGAGCTACGAAGAACAATCCCAATTGAAGTTTTAGCTAGTCGGAGTATAGATGAAGATCTAACGATGAACTTTATTACCCTCGATTTAGGATCATCATGGATGGATCCCATCAGGGCATATATTGAGAAAGGGGAATTACCAACTGAAAAACTTACAGCCAAGAAATTGAAGTTTAGGGATGCTCGTTATGTACTGACCAACGGTATTCTATATAGAAGAGGACTTATAGCAGGTTTGCAGAGATGTGTGCATCCCACCGAGGTGAAAGATTTAATTGAAGAAATCCATGAAGGGTCCTGCGGAGCCCATGTAGCATGTCAGACTCTTTTGCAAAGGATGATGACGCAAGGATACTACTGGCCGACGATGAGGGATGATTGCATAGCCTATGCTAAGAAATGTGACAAGTGTCAGCGCTTTTCCTCCATCCGAAGAACTCCACAAGCATTGTTAACACCCATCACTTCCCCTTGGCCATTTGCCATATGGGGAATAGATTTGGTCGGGCCACTGCCGACGACAAGGGCAAGATTTAAGTACCTTGTGGTCGCTGTGGATTAATTTACTAAATGGGTAGAAGCTGAGCCTCTCATTGATATGACGTACGATAAAGTGTACCAATTTATTTGGAAGAACATCATTTGTCGATATGGTCTTCCTCATGCCTTCATCACAAACCATGGAACACAATTTGACAACGAGGAGTTCGCTGCCTATTGCCATCAGTCCAATATCTTGAAGATCCACTCAGCACCAGGATATCCCCAAAGCAACGGTCAGACTGACGTGATGAACATAACACTGCTAAATGGCTTGAAGAAAATACCAAGTGACGCAAAAGCAAACTGGATCAACGAGTTACAGTCAGTACTGTGGGCTTATCGTACTACACCCCGAGCAGCAACTGGAGAATCACCATATATGCGGGCGTTTGGAAGTGAAGCTGTTATACCTGCCGAGTTGGGCCTCCCAACACACAGGGTACTGAATTTCAATTCCCCTGTCAGCGACTTAATGAGAAGATTGGAATTATACATGCTCGAGGAAGTTAGAGAAGAAGCATCCATCAGGAATGTTGCATACCAACAACGAACAACTTTGTTCTACAATAAGAGGGTGAAGAAGTGCGACCTGAAAGAAGGAGACTATGTGCTAAAGAAAGTGATTCAAAAGCACAACAAATTGGAGGCAAACTGGCATGGACCATACCGAGTTACAGAAGTTGTTCGACCAGGAACCTACCGAATAGCAACTTTAGAGGGGGGGGGGGAGTTTAAGAATGCATGGAACGCAGAGCACCTGCGCAAGTATTATCAGTGATGTATGTTCTCATGTAACGCAGTTCCGTCAGTATGAATAAAATGAAGATATTCTGCCAAATTCTCTCCTTTTATTGAAAGTTTTTCGGGGAATACTAGTGTTACACACTACTCGACAAAACTCGGATTACTCAAATTTCTTCTCGAAAATGCTAACTAAGGTTGGTCAAGAAACAAATGTATTCCTCCGGGAAGTAAAACTATGTATTCCACCGGGAAGTAAAACTATGTATTCCTCCAGGAAGTAAAACTATGTATTCCTAAAAATGCCAACTTATGTCGGTTAGCAAGTAAATGTATTCCTCCGAGAAGTAAAACTATGTATTCCTACGGGAAGTAAAACTATGTATTCCTCGGGAAGTAAAAGTATTCCTAAAAATGCCAACTTATGTTGGTTAGGAAGTAAATATATTCTCGAAAATGCCAACTAAAGTTGGTTGGGAGGTAAAATTATTCTAGAAAGTGCCAAAGCTCCTCGTAGAGGAAAAATCCACTAATTATGGCTGGTCGGGAATAAAAACCCACTAACTGTAGTTGGTCGAGAAGGAAAATTTACCGACCTTGGTTGGTCGGAAACATTTTATGAATACGAGAAAGTGATCGCGCAGAATTTTTTATAAGTTGGTCGAAAAACAAAACATCACTTTTGCCAAATGACTACCACAAATTCAAACTACTCGATAATAAGTTGATCGACAAATAACACAGTATTGTTATCTTTTTAACAGATACACATGCACAGATGTAAAGTGTTACAAAACAATAGCAGTCAAGATTTGCAAATAAAATTATTTCATTAAATATAGAACAAAATACATCAGGAATGAAATACAAATTTATTACATCAATACTCCTATTCTATTGGTTTCTTCCCCTCTACTTTTGAAACAGGTTCCTCGCCAGCAGGTGGATCGTTTAAAGAGAACGGAGAATTTATGAAGTTAAGATCTTTTAGCATCCTGATATTCATCACGGACGGTCGATCTAGGAGGTGCTCGGGACGAGATATCTCGACATTTGAATGGAGATTATAATCACCGAGGTATTTGGAAATCAGAAAACGAGGGATGGCCCGAGAAGGGATCCAACTCATATCAAGATTGAATGGTGGCACGGGTAGGTTGAGCAACCCAGGATTATGGTAATCCCACAGGTAATGACCCTGTTCGAGTTGCAGCAAACCTAAGGCATTCAACCATCCCTGTTTGTAGCCCTCATTATTTGCATTCTGGATACGGTCGTCCAAGTGGTAGAGAGCCTCGTTGTAGCCAGCCATCCAGAACTCCCTGGGCTGCTTGTGAAATTGATAGGTCAATCTTTCCAGCTGCTCGTGGAGGTTTTTGATGAAGATTTCTTTATTCTCCAAGATAGATTTCTGCGCAGAAAGCTGCTCTTCCAGGTCCCTGATTTTCTTAGACATCTCAGCCAATGCCTGGTTCTTCTCCATCAGCTGGAAGGCCTGGTTTTCTAAAGCAGATTGAGTCCTCTGTTCCTCAATAGGAATCCGAGCAGCTCTTGCTCGTCCCCGAGGAGCTCTTGCTCATCCACGAGAAGATGTAGAGGGGATAGCTCTTTTCAAGGTTTCCAACTCATCCCTCAAGTTGGCGTTCTCGACCTACAAGAACGAGAATCCCTCGTCAGTCACTGGGACCAAAGCATTTGAGGTGGAGGCAACAAATTTTAATTGAGATACTTCTCTTTGCAAGTTGTTATTTTCTTGCTCCAACAACTCGGCTATTTGCCTGTGCTCCTCGACCTCGGATTTCAACGTTCTCTCCCATACGTCGTAAGCAGCAAAACGCTTCTCGTATCCCTTGTCGGCAATCATTTGCTGATACTTCTTTTCGTACCACTCGTGCAAGAGGGCAGTGGATTCCTTATATTGCTGCTGAAGGTCTTCAAGAGTGCCTTGGAGATTATAAATCATATCATAATAAGCTACATTATTGGCCACCGCACGATCAAGCAGACACTTCAAATATTGGTAAGCTTCAACTGCCTGTTCCGAAGCATCTTGGCCGAGGATGTCGACGATTTGTGCTGCACTCAGATCTGTGTGACCAGCCTTAAAGTATTCATTGCATTGCCGTAACAACTTTGTATCATGAGCAGACAGTAATTCCATCCTGGCCAGAAACTAGTAGAGGAAGAAAAAACAATAATCAATAAGAAGTACAAACAGAGCATGAAGAAGAGAACAACAATATGCATAAACAAAAGTTTAAATTTTATTACATTACAAAGGTCAAAAGTACAAGGTTCAGAGTTACATGTTCAGGGTTACATTTGACAAAGAAAAAAAAATAGAGAGAAACCCGAACAACTCTACACCTTTTCCTTATCTCCCAAAATTTTCTCGGGAGGCTGGGACGAGGAGGTAGGTTGCTCGGAGGGAACAGAGAGTTGCTCGGGGAGCGCTGGCAGTTGCTCGGATGAAGTAACGAGTTACTGAAGTTCCTCGTTAGCAGGCTGGATGGCTGGGGGATGAGAAACTTGATCTCCCATCACCATGGAAGACTCCTCAGAGGCAGCTTCATACTCTTCTTCGTCTTCAGGAGTTGGAGGGGGACCAGGGATGTGTCGCTGGAAGAGTTCAGAAGTTTCATCAACCTTCATCTCCTGAAGAGATGCGACCCACCCATCTCTAAAGTATTTTAGGTTGCCATATTCGACTTGTGACATCATGGCAGCCAAGCCTTTATTCCACCCCTTATCCCAGCCAGCGCTGAAAGATTTTTTCACAGCCGATTTTCTCTTTAACTTATCCGAGGAAAGCTTCGCGGACAGAAGATTCTCAGCAGCCTTCAGTTTATTCTCAGCTTCTTCCTTCTGTCGACTTACTTCCTGAAGCTGACCCAACTTTTCCTCAGCAACCTTGAGTTTATCTTCAAACTCCTCAGCATTCTTGAGCTTCCTTTCAAGCTCTTTATTCTTCTCCTCCAGACTATTTAATTTTTTCTCCAACTCCTTGGAGACTTCAACAACTTGAGCCTTCTCCTGCTCAGTTGAGGTAATTTTCTTCTCCCAAGCAGCCTTGTCAGCATCATGCTTCTGACGAGAATCTTCCAAAGATCGTGTGACTCAGGTCTTCTTTTCTTCATCCTTTCACTTAAAGGAACGTGTGACTCAGGCGAAGAACTAGTAGAAGCTGGTACCGGTTCTACGTCGCTTATCACCGAACGAGCAGTGAAAGAAGAGGTGTAACTATTGTACTGCAGCAAATATGAAGCTGACCTAATGTGCTCGTCGGCAACCGTTTGATGCAAACTCCAGATAAGTTTTAAGTGCCTTATATTAACGTTTGCCTCTTTTGGACACTTTCCTTTGTTGTCAACTGTAAATAAATTAAAATTGAAATATCAGTGGCACATTTTATCAAACATAAAGGAAGCATAATCTCAAAATAAATAAAATGAAATAAAAATAACCTATCCCATTGCCATAGGGAGGGCATCTGGGACCCTAATACACTTCATCTTCAGATAAAGGAGCATGTTGCCAATTTTTTATAACAACCCCGTGCTCAAAATAGTCCCTATTGGTATCCGGGAGATTGACCACTAAAGCCCTATTCAAAAATCTAGTCTTTAAATAAAAAGTATTATCACCAACAACCCATCTATAACAAAACATGATTTCTGGAATTCCTATGTGAGTTCCATGAATTTGATTTAGTCTATGAACCCCATTAACTATTCTCCATGTATTGGGGGCTATTGTTGCAGGAACCACGTCAAAGTATTGACAGAATTCCAGACATAGAGAGTTTGGCGGAAAAGAAAATCCACACTCAGCAACAAAGAGACTGGGGAACCAATGTCCCTCAGCCAAAGGGAAATAATCAGAAGGTTCAGAAAGTTCCTCCAGAACAATCCATGAAGGAATAGAAAAATCAGAATGAAATTTATCAAGAGATTTAACAAGGTAAACCATAGTGAATAAAGGAAATAAAGAAGAAGGAAGAAGATCTTACAGAAAAGGAATGGATCTGTTGACAATGAACGATGGAAGAGATGAGTGCACAAGAGAGAAAGAGACGATGGAAAACTCGAAGATACAAATTTAAAAAAGTAGAAGACGATGGGATTTTCTACAGCGTTTAAATACTTTGCCTTGGTAAACGGTAAAGTTAATGATTACAAAAAGAAACGATTACGCTACGGGTGGCTAGAAGGACAAAAAGTGCACGGAGATCGAGGCGGTTATAAAAATTCAAAAAAGCCTGATTCTACAAATTTGAAAGGAAAAATAAATACAAAGGAAACACTCCTAAATTTCAGGATAACCATTTAAAACCGCCATATATCGAGAAAGAATGTTCCACACTCCTCAAATTTCGAACTATGAAACATTGGGGGCTTCTGTTGATACCAAATTTAGTCTACTAACGTGGCTCAATTGGGTGAAGACACGTGGTAATCTACGTGGCAACAACAAACACTTCCGAGGAACTCAGACGCTCCGAGGAACCATGCTACAACGAGGAACACTGCTTCCCCGACCAACTAACACGCTCCGACTTACAAGAACTCTCTGAGGAACTTTTGAGTACCGAGGAACTTAGGCATTCCGAGCAGCTTAGGCGGTCCGAGATGCACCTCGAACAAAGCATTAATAGCAGGATAACCAACAGTTTGACTGTTCATTAAATTCTTATCATTCAGATGTATCCACTTAAGGGGCATTTAATACATTACCCTTTCACATGTAAAACATTTAATGTATTACCCTTCCACATCTCAGGGCTATAAATACATTGTATTACCCTCATTGTAAGGGGACCGGAATTTCTTAATTGAACTTTCCCAAACAGTCATCAATAACAGAAACAGTGGACGTAGGCCATTCTTATCAGGCTGAACCACTTTAAAACTTCTTTGTCTCATTTATTTTATCTGTGATTAAATAATTAGATATAATATAATTTTTTACATCAACAATGGTGAAAAGATTAATGAACAAATTAAGGTAATTGGAAAATAGGAAAACATCATTCTTTATTCGCACTGATTTGTCTTTTTATTATATTTTTATATTTTAGCTCTCGACGTGGTGATTGATTTCTTTATTCGGACTCGATTAAGACTTTTACGGGTCAAGTTATTTTGGGTACTAATGGAAATTCTCGAATTTTTCGAAGTTGGAAAATTTTCTTGTAAATGTCCGTTGGCACTTTTTCAGGTTTTTGTTCACTTATCTCTCTTTCTTTCTATTTTTTTTTCATTTTATTTTCTTTCAATTTTTCAATTTTTTTCATTTTTATTTATATTTGAGCATTTTTCTATTATTTAACAATTTTTCTATACCGGATGGACTTAAAATTATAAATTTTTTGATTTTCACAACTCCGGGCCAATTTTAGTTTTTTCACGTTACGAAATGAAAGGAATAATATTTTAGGCTCAAGTTGGCTTTCCAAAGTTGAATAATAGTTTTAAAACTTTTATGGCTAATAATTTTGGGTGAACAAACGGTGGCATAACTTCACGTGTTCGAATTACTAATCAAATTACCATATGCGTCTCTAAATTATTTATATTTTTGAGTCCTTTTTAGGCGCGTTTTCAAAACAACATTTTCACTCGCTTTTCGTAACCGATCAAACAATGATTTAGATCTCTAGGAAGATTTTTACCACTGAAGGAAAAGTTGGGTTATTTTTAACTCGGATTAATTTAAATACTCAGAAATGAGGAATGTCACAAAAAATCTCACCAGGTTCAAATCTCCACATTTATCCGTACAAGTCGTCAATTTTCGTTCAATTTCTATTTTTGATCAATTTTATCTTAGTGCATAGAAATTTTACAAATTGAGCTTTCAAAAAAAAATTGTGATATCTTTAAGGATTTTAAATTCCAATTTTTAATTGTTTTGAAAAAAATATTTTGACTTTTTTGAAATTTTTTATTTTTTATTTTTTTTGACATTTTTAATTATGTAGGCATTTTAAAAGTATGAAGTTGTTAAACGACAACCTTGCACCCCTTTAACTTAGACTTTGTATTGTCCTCGATGTAAAGGATAAAAATCTGAATAAGAAAAGAAGTTGGTGCGACATATAAAACAAACAATATTTCAAATGTGCTAATGACACTAAATAACATAAACACTATTTTTCATTCATAATAAGATCATATAATACATAGATTGTTATAAAATAAAACAAGTGCTTATAAAGAAACTACATAAAATGTGCATGTCCAGGAGTAGCTCAACGGGAGGGGACCGAGGGCATTGGGATCCCGGGCATAGGGATCAATGTAGTATGGGGGCATGTCGTCCCCCGGGCCTAATCTAAGGTGGTAGAGGTCAGCTTGGAGCCGCATCATCATGGAGGTATCTCGACGGTAATAGGCTCAAAAGTTGTCCATATCTTAGAGGTAAGCCGCGAGGATGCCATCTAGACGGAACTCAATTTGGTCCATATGGTTATTTATTATCTCCGTTTCATAAGCACGCTCATCAAAGTCGCCCTCAAAATCCGAATTTGTGGATCATCATCCTCTTACTCCCTGTGATCCAATTCCCCCTTTTCTTCTTCTTCTTCTTATTATTATTATTATTATTATTATTATTGTTATTATTATTATTATTATTATTATTATTATTATTATTATTATTATTATTATTATTATTATTATTATTATTATTATTATTATTATTATGTGCCCTCTTCCTCTTCACCCCCTCCCAATCTCAACATCTTTAAAAATTAAGGGTCGAGTTGTGATCTTCTTTCATACTTTGGTCCATCGATGTGGCATTTATGGGGTTAGTCACTCGGGACTTGTATCCACATGGAACAACCCCCACTTAGAGGCATGGAGATGTGATGAAGATGTCATAGGGAAGAGTGTAACAACCAAGGTAATTTTTGGGGTATTTTAAAAATATAGAGGGAAATAAATTGTGAGATTTAATTATTTTTATTGCTTAAATATGTTGAGAATTATTGTTAAAGACGAGAATTTCAAACGGTTTTGAAATCGGAGTTAAAACGGATTTTATATCAATTTTTAAATATTTGTCCCTTATAAGTTTTTTTAAGGGGAACTGTAGAAATAACTGGGAAATCGATCGATCGACCCCAGCAGAAATCATGCACAGCAAGGTTTTTGTTAACATTTTTTTTTTCAAACTCTTTTATCTTTGCCTTATAAAATAAGGTCGTGGGTGACCCTTTGAGGTTCAACTTTTTGGCAGCAAACATATTTTATTCCTCTATATTTATGCATTCAACCTTAGTTTTTGGAGGTGTTCTTGGGGCTGTTTTAATCTTGGAAATGATTTGTGGATTTTTGTGGACTGAATTTGATGGAGTAATCTGAGTATTCTGGGCAGATTTATGTTGGTTTCTTTTGGTGGTTTAAGGTATGGGGTTTTACACAATATGCTCCTTAATCTCGCGAGTGTTATTCCATTTGTTTTCTTGTGATTATTGACTCATATTTGAATTGATAAATTCAATTGGAATCTAAAAAATTATTGTTGGAATCTAATTTTGATTCATGTGGTATTATTATTGTCTTGGGCATGTTGTCATGAGATTTTAATATGCCACGGAGATTGGGCACCCGTCAATATTCCTTTTTCTGGATATGCTTAAGAATGCATAGGCGCGATATGGTGGTGAGGCCTGGTGACCCGGTTAATGTGTTGTTGAGAAATTATATTGATAAAAATGCTATTGAGATTCGCATTAGATTTGAATATTCATACTCGTATTGTTACGTTTTATTCACCGCTAATATATGTTGAGCATCTTTCCTGTCGTATTGTGTACTTCCCCATATTTTCTTTTAGTGGCAGGTTAGCGCTGATTTGGGGCACTATGGAGATTTATTTTTAGCGTGGATTATTATTGGGAAGATTATTCGAGTATACAATATGAGAAGAATTGTATTTATTTTTGTTGTATATAGCATTTTATTTCGAGATAGATAGTTGTAGTATTTCGAGTGACTTTTGGTTGTATTTTATTTGATTTGAAAAAAATCGAGATTAGTGAATTTATATTATATTGTGGGACTTTTAGATGATCTATACCTTGTTGATTATGGATTTAGTATAGTTTTATCGATAGTTGGGCTCCGTTCGCTCTCCCCGGGCGCGAGCGGGGTGACAGAATGGTATCAGAGCATAGGTATACTACCACCCTCGTGTCTTAGGTTTTGGGTTTGTTGCGTTTTGTAGCGCGTATCTGGTGATAGAAATTGTAGATGATCGTTTTGAGATAGGTTTCGAGATTAGATGTGTGGAATTTATTTTTGGGAGACGGAATTATTTTTGGAGATAGTTGGCTTGATTTTTTAGCGTAGGCTTTCGGCGAATTTCATGGGCGAAATTCCATTATTAGTGGGAAAGCGCAACAACCCGCGTAATTTTTGGGGTATTTTAAAAATATAGAGGAAAATAAATTTTTAGATTTAATTATTTTTATTGCTCAAATATGTTGAGAATTTCGAACGGTTTTGAAATCGGAGTTAAAACGAATTTTATATGAACTTTTAAATATTTGTCCCTTATATATTTTTTTAAGGGGAACTGTCGAAATAACTGGGCGATCGATCGATCGACGCCAGGGGTCGATCGATTGACCCCAGTAGAAATCGTGCGCAACACGATTTTTGTTAACAGTTTGTTTTGTTTCAAACTCTTTTATCTTTGCCTTATAAAATAAGGTCGTGGGTGACCCTTTGAGGTACAACTTTTTGGCTGCAAACATATTTTTATTCCTCTCCTTTTTATAAACACTTAGCCCTTATATTTATGCATTCAACCTTAGTTTTTGGAGGTGTTCTTGGGGCTGTTTTGAAGAGAAGCTTGGAGATGATTTGTGGATCTTTGTGGACTGATTTTGATGGTGTAATCTGAGTATTCTGGGCAGATTTATGTTGGTTTCTTTTGGTGGTTTAAGGTATGGGATTTTACACAATATGCTCCTTAATCTCGCAAGTGTTATTCCATTTATTTTCTTGTGATTATTGACTCATATTTGAATTGCTAAATTCAATTGGAATCTGGAAAATTATTTTTGGAATCTAATTTTGATTCATGTGGTATTATTATTGTGTTGGGGATGTTGTCATGAGATTTTAATATGGCACAGAGGTTGGGCACCCGCCAATATTCCTTTTTTCGGATATGCTTAAGAATGCATAGGCGCGGTATGGTGGTGAGGCCTGGTGACCCGATTAATGTGTTGTTGAGAAATTATATTGATAAAAATGATATTGAGATCCGCGTTTGATTTGAATATTCGTACTCGTATTGTTACGGTTTATTCACCGCTAATATATGTTGAGCATCTTTCCTGTCATATTGTGTACTTCCCCATATTTTCTTTTAGTGGCAGGTTAGCGCGGATTTGGGGCGCTATGGAGAATTATTTTTAGCGTGGATTATTATTGGGAAGATTATTCGAGTATACAATATGAGAAGAATTGTATTTATTTTTGTTGTATAGAGCATTTTATTTCGAGATAGATAGTTGTATTATTTCGAGAGACTTTTGGTTGTATTTTATTTGATTTGAAGAAAATCGAGATTAGTGAATTTATATTATATTATGGGATTTTTAGATGCTCTATACCTTGTTTATTGTGGATTTATTGTAGTTTTATCGATAGTTGCGCTCCGTTCGCTCTCCCCAGATGGGAGGGGTGTGACAAAGAGAAGTCATACAGGTGGAGAAATAAGCCGCACTTGTGATCTCTTCTTGTGCCACGCTTCTTTTAGACGCCATGTCGAACAAGAAGCAAAGAAAGATTATGTGCCCAACCAGATTGCGGAATCGTTCTTAGTCGGGAGGATGGTTTCACATGTGATGAGGTTTTCCAAGAATGTGAGGGACAGAAGTCACCCGAATGGTAAGGTCTCACTCGTCCAAGGAGTGTCCGAGGCCTACCGGCTAGAAAGCTCGAGATGAAGGATGCCCTTTTAACGGTAGGGTTAGTTGTCAGACTTGAAGTATTTAACCCCCACCTCTTTCATCTTTCGTTTGACAATTGGAAAAGAGAAGGGAATCATTATCCCATTAATTTATGTTTCGGACTTTCCATCGGAGGTGTGAACGGGGTACCCGTGAAATTGTTTGGCTATGGGTTTGTAAACGGGCCCCTCGTCATTGGCAAATCAATTCTTTAATCCAAAATGGGATAAAAAAGAGATGATATTCTAAAGAATGTCATTACAAACGATTTTTCTTTCAATGAACAAAGTGCAATGAGTGCCAAAATAGGTGTTTCACCAAGTCTGTTCTTGTGGAGAACGAAAAGTTTATCGGTCGCCACCTTTACTTACATTGATGGATTTGTACTTCTTTAAGTATATCTTGGGGGAATTGGATAATGGATGAAACCTAAGAAGAAATAGGATAATTCTAGGAAATGAGAAGATTTTGAAGATTTTAGGAAGAATGGTGGAGGGTGGGGTATTTATAGGTGGGAAATAGTGGGAAAATGAAAGTTTTTTTGGAGGGGAATGGATGGGTTTTGGAGAATGAAAAGGTTTGAAGGCGGAGGAAGTATTTTTGGTATGAATTTTGTAATTTAAGGGAAAGGGAATGATATTTGGTGGAGCTAAGGTGAAAGGTTAGGAGGGAAAGGAGAAAACAAGAGGCAAAATTCAGATTCTCTTCAGAAATGCAAACCGGTTAGATCTAAAGGCTAAACCGCTTCGGATAGGGAATTGGTTCACTCCAAAACCGAACCGATTCAAAATTAATGTCTACCTTTTTTTGGCCATTTGCTCCGAGGGTTTCATTTTGGGAGGGTTCAATTTCTTGAACATATTTTTTTTGCATTTTCTCTTTTTCCACCCAAATTTTAAGCCCCCTTGGGCACGGTTAGTGGATTTCCTAAAAGTATCCCAGTGTTCAACCTAAATTCAATATTTTTATGGAAAATAATCAAACTCACAGCGAACTCATTGGGCACTCTCGGGAAGGTTCTCGAAAAATTAAAAAAATTTCACTCTCGCTAAAACGCACCGGACACACTCCAAAATGCATGACGCACTCACATGACTCAAATGTACAGTAAAAACTCACCTCGTACATGTTGGGGGTGCGATTACCTCTCTCCAAAACCTACTCATTCCCGTACATGGGGTCTGATAATAAAATTATCTCCACTTCCTTGATACACGCCTCTAGATATGGCTTTAGGTGCTGTCCATTTACTTTAATCATGCTCCCATCCTTTGGATCTTCCATTTCTATTGCACCATGTGGGAACACTTCCTTCACAACAAATGGTCCAGACCATCTTGAACGTAATTTTTCGGGAAACAATTATAAACTTGAGTTATAAAGGAGCACTTTTTGACCCGAATTGAACTCTTTGCAATTTATTCTCCGATCATGGGCAAGTTTCATTCGTTCGTTTGCAATGTGAGAGCTTTCATACTCGTCATTGCGTATTTCTTCCAACTCATGTAATTGGAGCTTCCATATTTCACCAGTTTTATCCAAGGTGAATTTCAACCTCTTGATTACCCAATACGCCTTGTGTTCCAACTTGATAGAGAGGCAATAATTCTTTCCATACACAAAGAGGAACGGGGACATCCCGAGGGGGTTCTTGTATGCAGTCTGGTAATCCCAGAACGCATCGAGTAATTGTACTGGCTAATCTCGATGATTGGGATCAGTGGTCTTTTCGATAATATTTTTTATCTTTCGATTCACTAGCTTGGCTTATCCACTTGTTAGCGGGTGGTAAGTTATCCCAACCTTTTGAAAAATTATCTACTTTCTCATTAACTTCTGAAATGGCCTATTGCAAAAGTGCGTGCCGTTATCACTAATAACGACTTTAGGAGCACCGAAATGAGAAAGTATGTGTTCATGGATGAACTTTACCACCTCCTTATAGTCATTCATGCATGTAGCTATTTCCTCTACCCATTTAGACACATATTCTACTGCAACAAGGATGTATTAAAAACCAAAAGAGGGAGAAAAGGGTCCTATGAAGTCGAATACCCAATAATCAAATATATCAATAGTGAGGATAGGGATCAATGGCATCATATCGCGTCTAGTAATAGTGCCCATCTTTTGGAATCTCTGGTAAGATCGACAATATACTTTCACCTTTCGAAAGATAGTGGACCAATAAAGACCAAATTAAATAATCTCCGCGGCCATTTTCTTCGTGTAAAGGCCTCCATATGCTTCTGAATGAAAAATTGGATGACACTTTGAATCTCATTGTCCGGTACACACTTTCAGATTATTTGGTTCGCGTAATACTTAAATATATAAGGATCATCGTAAAAGAACATGCACGACTAAGTGAAAACGTTCCTCTTCTATTGCGAAGTCCAATCGGAGGGAACGAACCCCGTCATAAGATAATATACGATTTCTGCAAACCAAGGTATAGAGGAAGTAGAAAAACTTTACTCATCTAAAAAATACTCGTCTATGGGTATGGGATCTTGATGTATGTCGGATGAGAGCCTAGATAAGTGGCCGGTTACGATGTTTTCTACTCCTTTTTTATCATTAAAGGAAAGATCAAATTCTTGGAGTAGCAAGATCCACCTAATGAGGCGAGACTTTGCATCCTTCTTAGAAATGACGTATTTGAGTGCCTCATGATCGGTAAAGCATATAATGGGTGACCCGATAAGATATGAATGGAATTTGTCAAGGGAGAACACTACCGTTAACAAATTTTTCTCCATGGTGGAGTAGTTTAATTGGGGTCCAATTAAAGATTGACTAGTGTAGTATATGACATGGGCCTTTTTATCTCTCTTTTGCCCTAAAATAATCCATACTTCATAGTAACTCGCATCACACATTAGCTCGAATGGAAAGGTCCAATCCAACGTTTGCATGATGGGAGCGGAGATGAGCATGCTCTTCAATTTATTGGATGCTTCTTTCACGCTTCGATACACTCAAATGGGGGATCCTTAATGGGTAAGTTATTTAAGGGTCTAGCTATGGAGCTAAAATCCTTAATAAACCTACGATAGAACCCTGTGTGTACCAAAAATGAGTGCACATCTTTTAGTGACTTAGGTGAAGGAGGTTTAAAAATTATATCAATTTTTACCCTATCCACTTCAATCCCTTTGGACGATACTATGTGTCATGGAACTACTCCTTCAGTAACCATGAAATGTCATTTCTCTTAATTTAGTACTAGGTTCTTTTCCACACATCGGGCAAGCATCATCTCAAGCTTAGTAATACATTGGTAAAAAGAGTGGCCAAAAATGCTAAAATCATCCATAAACTCCTCAAGGCCTCTCTCAACCATGTCTCTAAATAGACTTAGCATGCACATTTGAAAGGTCACGGATGCATTACAGAATCCAAATGACAATTTTAGTAGGCAAAAGTTCCAAAAGAACATGTGAAGGTAGTCTTTTCTGGGTCAAGCACGTCCACCTCTATTTAGTGATAACTGGAATAATCATATAAAAAATAGTAAAATGGGTGGCCCGAAACTCTCTCGAGCATTTGGTCCATGAATGGAAATGGGAAGTGGTCTTTCTTAGTGTTGTCATTGAGTTTCCAGTAATCAATGCAAATGCGTCACCCGGTGGTGGTACATTTTGGAATAAGTTCTCCCTTTGCTCTCCCCACCATGGACATTCCCGATTTCTTAGGAACGACATGGATTGGACCAACCCATTTACTATCCGAAATGGGATAGATGATGCCCGTAACCAATAAATTTATGATTTTCATTCTTACCACATATTTCATGATCGGGTTCAATCTTCTTTGAATTTCCCTAGAGGGCTTCACGTTATCCTCAAGTTGGATTTTATGGATACAAATCAATGGACTTATACCATTCAAATCCATAAAAGACCAACCAAAAGAATCCTTGTGCTTCCTCAAAATAGTCATAAGATTTCCTTCTTTCTATTTATCTAGGTTATAGGAGACAACAACATGATATGTCTCATCCTCCCCCAAATAAGCATATTCGACGTTCAAAGGTAGATTTTTCAATTTGATTTTAAGAAATTTAATATTGGAGGGAACCTCGTAGGATTCCCTCGGTGGTAATTACTTGAATGGCAAGACCCAACTGACATCTCTCACATCGTCCTCACTCACAACCTCATTTAGCATCTCCCACATCCTACTCACCGCTCGATCGAACTCGGAGTATTCTCTCTCCCTCTCGCTATTCGTCACTAAACACGTCTTAAGTGGATCCCAAATATTATTACCCTTAAAATGTATGTGTACAACCTCCTCAGTAAGATCCGTGTTTTGTAAATTTTCCTCATCACCCATTTGCTTGGTGATGTTGAAAATATTCGCTTCAAGTGTCATATTACCTAACACTAGTTGCAGTTTCCCATTATGCATATTAATCAACATGTTAGTTATAGCTAGGAAAGGCCGGCCAGGGATGATGGGAACATAATGGCTTGAGGTGGGGGAGGGCACCGTGTCGTAAATAATAAAATCTATTGGGAAGTAGAAAGTTTCAACTTAGATGATCACGTCCTAAACTACCCCATGAGGTACCTTCACGAAACGATCAGCAAGTTGGAGAGTAATTTTGATGGTATTGAGTTCTCCCAAATCGAGCTTCTTATAGATGGAATAGGGTAGAATGTTGATAATCGCCCCTAAATCTAATAAAGCTCTCTCTATTTTACTATTTCTAATAATGCACAAAATGGTGGGGGGATCTTGAATATTTATACTTCGGTGGGAGGTCTCTCAAAAGTTCCGAACTAATATTTTATTCTAGGAAACCTTATTCTTTACCTTTAATTTTTGTTTCATCGCGAGAAATTCCTTAAGAACTTAGCATACGCGAGAATTTTTTTTATAGTCTTGAGAAAAGGTAGATTTATCTTCACTTGCTTAAGCACCTCTAAAATGTTGTCATGGGAGGGAACTTTAAGAGGAGGGACCAACCATTAAGGGTATGGTACAACTATGTCTACTTTCTCACTCTCTTCTAAGGGGACATCTTCAGACTCATGTGTGCCGGGTGAAACCTCCTTGTCATTTTGTACGTCTTGTGTAGGAGGTGACAAGTCAACAAATCTTCCACTACATAGGGTGGTTACCGCTTTACATTGATCTTGATTTTCATTGGGGATAGAGCTTACACATGTTTGACCTTGGGGAGGTTGTTGGACTTGGGCAAGAAACTTCCCATTCTCTTGAAAACTCAAAGAGGATTAGAACTTAGATAACGATGCCTTTAGTTCGACAAAATTTTGAGCATTAATCGATGACTGAGTTTGCATAATTTGGGCAAGGGTGCTCTCGAAACTCTTTAGTTGTGGGATCACATAAGTAACGGGAGGAGGCACTTAAGTTTTTGTTGATTATTGGAAAGGTGAGAGTGGTGGCGGTTGTTGGGTAATGAGTTGATTTGGATTCAACCACCTGTTCGGTTCCCAATATTTAAAACCATGATGATTTCTCTACGAGGGATTGTAATAATTCCCATGAAGGGAGTTAAAGTTCCCTTTATAAGCTCCCACTGCTTCAACTATCTCTTGAAGCATAATTTTGTAGGCGGGGATAGTTGGGCCTTCCTTAATTAAATATCTCTCTTCACAAATAGCGCAAATTTCCTCCTTTAAAGATCGAGATGGGTCGGATGTATCTCTTTCCCTATCTTCTACCATGTCTTCTAACTGCTTGGCTAATTGGTTAATTTGCAGCTTCAATTGGGCTCATTTTCCAATTGGTAGAGTCCAGATGCAGAAGGAGTTTTTAGCATGTTTCTAGCCTTGGGGTGGGTGTTTGGATTCGATTTGTCCCAAGATTGAGTAGTCTCAATAACATACTTAAAATGGGACTTCGCATCGTCCGCATCTAACCCGAAGAACTCTCCAGGGCACATTATTTCTATGAGTTTCTTCGATCTTAGTGTAAGCCCATGATAGAAGTAGGTGATGACTCTCCACTTCTCAAAATCGTGATGTGGTTATATGTTAACTAACTCATTGAACCTCTCCCAACACCTATCAAAGGGTTCATTATCATTTTGTTTAAATGTTTGAATTCGATCCCTAATAGAGTTGGTCCTGTGGGAAGGAAATAACTTTTGGGAAAATTTAGCTTGCATGTCTCTCCACGTATAGATAGAGTTCGGTGCTAAAGACTAAAGCCAAGTCTTAGGCTTATCCTTAAGTGAGAAGGGAAAATCTTGAGATGTACAACGTCTTGGGTGCAAGATTGATCCTTAAAAGTTTTCCACGCCTCCTCGAACTCACGGATGTGGAGATATGGCTTCTCCGACTCCATGCCATGAAAAGTAGTAAGAATTTCGATCATTCCATTCCGAAAGTGAAATTTCCCTATATTATATGGGACTTTATTGTATTTCGAAGCGATGATTCACTCTGGATAAAAGAAGTCTCTTATAGGGCGATACGACATCTCACCCTCTCCCTTTCCAAAACTAGCTTTATCTAACATCGCACTCACACTTAAAAAAATCACTACCCTTACTGGATTTTTTAGATGTTTTGAGCATGGTGTGACTACTCGGTGTAGGGGGTGGTACCCAAAAATTCTGAGTGTTATTGCTAGGAGATGTGGGATTTACTTTTGGCTCGGGATTTGGAGTGGGATTTGCATTTAAGGACTTGAGAGAAATATTTTGTTTATTTTGTTTTTTTATTTTTTTTATTTTTTTGGATATTTGATTTTTTTTTTGTATTTTTGGGATTTATGATATTTTTTGGCCTTTTAGGAATTAGAGTCAAATTAATATCAATTCAACCTAACTTAAAATATACCTAGTAGTTGACAAGGACACCAAAAACATGATGATCAACAAAAAGTGTGCTACGTGTTTACCTACGGCTCAAGTGCAAGTCGGTCGCTTAAGCAATAATCCAGTAAGAGGGGGTTAAATCCTCAAGGAATAGGCCGCTAAACGAGGACGAATGTAGGATTGGATTCTTAGCTATAGGATTCAACTCGAGTAAGAATTAAAAATATGACGATTTTATATTTTGAGAAATTTCTAATTATCTAAGCAATGTAAGCTACACAAGTACAAATTTAACTAGTTAAAGCAAAAAATTAAACTTTTGAGTTTTAAAGCACTTTTGGAAAAATGTGGCTAGGATCCAATCCCCCAACCCGTGAGTATATGAAATAGATATAAAAGTCAAGAAAATTATTTAATTATTTAAAAGAAAAACACAAACTAATTCTAAGCACCAGATATGTTTGGGCATTAACCCTTGCGATAATTGGTCAACAAATTTATTAGCGCAAATGATAAATTTACCGACATATATAATGCATCCTCAAACACTCTGATTGCTTATAACAAACTGAGTTAAGAGGCCTACACTAATAGTCTCGATTAACGTATCAAACTCAAAGAATTAATTATTTAATTATGTTGAATTTTGCATTTAACTTTGAAAATTGTAGGTTGGGTTCTTGTTCTCCAACCCACACATAGCTTAGTTAGACATGGAATTGAATTTTGCACTAATAATCTTCATCATTCAAGTGTTCATAATTAAATAACAAGAGTAAAGAGTTGGGAATTTTATAGCAAGTATGAAGAAACAAAGTTGCAATGCTAAGAATTCACACCAATGAAAGATTTCTGAGAAATTAAAAAACTTCAATTAATTTATGGTTGAAAGATCAATCCTTTGTTATCCAATGATTATTGATTAATTAACTAAATAAAAAGTGTAAAGTTCGAATAATAAGACTCCTAAATGACTTATACAAGTGCCAAAAAACGGCTGAAATGCTAAACATTGATCCTAACAACTCTAGCTATAATTTAGGAAAGGATAAAAAATCCCACAGAAAACTGAACCCTGAGACCAAACCGAACCTAGGATAGAACCCTCAAGGCCAAGCGAATTGGATTTCTACATAACCAAATCGGTTCGGTTTTTGGGTTTGGTTATTGCACTTTAACTTGCTTCTTTCCTTTATATGCAGTTTTACACCTTGGACTTTTCTTTAACTTCAAATTGCCATAACTTCTTTATCATAACTCGAACGAGGTGCTGTTTCTTCCTATGTTCTCATGAACTCGGGATCTTAAACTTTTATGATGGCTCCTTTTCCAAGTTTATGTTGAAAATTACCGTTTTTCCCTTGACTTTCTTTTCTCGCATTGTTATCATTATTTTGGCTCCTCTCTTTCATCCAATTGCACGATTTACTTGTAAAACACATGAGAAATGCACAAAACACTTGTCAAAAGGATTAGGTACAATAAATATGAGATAAATTCGGGACAAATGTGATGTTCGGGACCCTAAAAACATCGAAATTAGAGAGATAAATATGAAACATTCGTGCCGATTCAACAATCATCGACCACAATACAAACATCAGGATAATAAAAAACGAATGAAAAATTTGTAAAAATTAGACATAATTCATAAGCGAGTATGGGAGAAAAAAATTTACAATATAAGTTTCAAATATAACAAATAGCGAAACAATCATGACATGTAGGGCTAAGGGGAAATCATCATAACTTCAACATGAAATGGCCACTACGACCACATTTTTTACAGTACAAGCAAACCAAATATTCAAGTCTAAAATAATATTACAAACCAAAATTCACATGTTCATGAAGTATATGGAAATTATGGAGTTGAAGGTGGATTAGGAGCGACAACCAAAGATAGAAGTCGACTTATCTCCTCATGAATAGAGATATGAAGATCTTTTCATTCAGAGTCATTCGAGCCTCCGAGGGCTATGGTGGTTTCAGCAACCCTTGGTACTAAGAATACCACTGATGGTCCAAGCATAACAGTGAAGGCATAGGCTCTTCTTAAACTTCATAATCATCAATATTGAAAGAAGATAGGTACCAGTCGGGATGAGACTCTTTGACCCGATTGACTAGTTTGTTGTAGTCGTTAATGAAGGATTTGGTGCTTAATCACCCCACAGTACTTCTAAGTCAAGAACAATTTGAGGTAACTAAAACTGATCAAGGGGGATAAAGATCCTTCGGACCTAACAGCTTCATCTTTCTCATTGTTCTTCTCATCAAGAAGATGCCTCAGATTAGTGACTTCACTCTGTAGTTGGCACTTTAATTTAGTTACCTTGGTTTGGGCAATTTTCTTGGCCGATTTTCAGCATTTCTCTCTCTTAGGGTGATTTCAAGGATCTGGTCGAATTTCATTTTGGCCTTTTTCAAAGTCTCTACCTCCGTAGTCAGCCCTGGGATCTTCCTCGCCTCGTCCTTCCTTTGCATCCACTTATAGTCCATATAAGCTCCCATGAAGCTCACCTATAATACAACGACACAATCAAGATAAGGAAAAGAAAACATGAATAAGGGAAATTTAAAGAGAAAAGGGGGCATGAAATTACCAGGGATCCACGTTGGACTATCTCCTTGACACTGCCGATTAGGCCCTCGCTTAGCCGATCAATGTTCTCGAGAAGGTAGGCATTTTGAAAAGACAAGCAGTTCTCGTCTAGTTCATCATATTGAAGATGGGGGACTCTCGACCGTTCCTCATCCACATGCACCTTTTCACCCACTTCAACCTTATCCTTTTCATTAGCGACAACCTTAGTTCGGAAAAAGTAGGAGTTGTCTCAGTCTCCGGAGGCCTTTTTGTCGATGCCTCCTTTGAATATTCTTTTCTTCCACCAACTGGATGGACGATATCTCCTTAATCATATTAAGAGGATGGACGATTTCAACAACCCATGTATGTTGGGTTGGGGGGTTTGAATTATCTGCTGGGGGTTCATGACACACCCCAACCCAATTTTTTATAATTAGGTTTGAAAAATCAAACTCAATAAAATCATTACTATTTTAAACTAATATTCATGAGTTAATTTACAATTTTTTCAACAACTAATATTCATGAGCTAATATTAGTTTGATTTTAACTCATTGAAATATCCTAGACTTGGCAGTAGAATTTAGTACATGAAAATTTCAAGCATAAGAATATGTGAGCAAAATAGCTCAACGAATACAACACAACAAACTATAAAAACTAATATATGCAACTTTTAACTTAATCAACTTATCTATTTTATCAACATCTCATACCTTAAAGTATATCTAACCAATTCAATAAAATTAAACTAAGCATATCAAAATGTCCTTCTGAAATATTCACCTAAAATTTACATTCACATTATACCATTTGATCATAACATAGTTTTTCCACTCCAATTCATGGTCATATTACTTGAAAAACATATCAAATAAATAAAATCGTAAAACTCAATCATATCATATTCTTACCCTTTTACCCAAACCTTACCTTTTATTTAGGTCTTACCACATCATCATAAATAAAGCATATTGTATCTCTGGAAATTAAGCATATCACTTCACCTGCATTAAAACATTAAACATCCCTTCTCAATAGACAATAAAGCCTATTTAGATTAATATCCATCATCCATTGCCTCTAGTGCTATAAATATCTATATGCCATTTAGGCAATAACATTTCTTTGGATTAGTATTCATAATTTTTCCCTTCACGGTTATAACAGCGCTATGTCCTTTAGGTAATAACATCTCTTGTCTCTAAGGCTATAAACATCTATATGCCATTTAGGCAATAACATATCTTTTGGTAAACTACTTAACATATCTGAGTTGCAATCAACTCATCTCTCCATCTTTAAGGCTATGAACATCTCTTTGTATATCAATATTTATAGCTATATCCTATCAACGACTAAAATTTTAAGGCACATAACCCTACTTATCAAGTTTCACCAACTTTTCCAATATATTAAGCAAGAAAAAAAATCAATATACTTACTAACCATAGTCCTAACCATCACCATAACAATATTCATACCCATAACCATAACAATAAACACCACACCAATCATTTCCAATTTAATGAATCATATCTACTAATAATATAATAATTATATAACCCAATCAATTTACATCACATCAACATAATCATATATAAAAAGCTACCCATATAAATCGTGATAATAAATAGTCACAATCTTTTATGAATTGATAATTCAATACTTACTGTTGATATGCTATATACCTCTCTTTATATTGATAATCTAACATCTCGTAGATCATAAAATAACCCATCATCTCTAGAATTGAATATTATGAACATCACACACACACACACACACACACACACACACACACACACACATATATATATATATATATATATATATATATATCAAGCTCAAATTAGTGAGTAGACTCACCTTAGATCCGTGTTTACTTTTTTTTTCTCTTGTCAGCTTGAGTCATAGTCGCCAATGGTGTGTCATAACCTAATAATCCAACACAATCAATATAATATAAAATATGGTTAACTTTCATAAGCTTATTAATATAACTAAAATATAGCACACGTTTATTTGTTCCCCATATTTATAATCAACTCTAATGTTCACAGTCTTTTTCTTTAATCATTATTAAATAATAACACTTTAAATGATAAAATAATACTAGTAAATACTTACATGAGGTTAATATGTCACTAATTAATTTAAATATCACATTAATCATGCTTAAATAATAATTTATAAAATTTATACAGAAAGTTATACCAATGTGTTCCATAAATTGAGTACAACAACTTTAGTTATGGTCAACATATCAAATTTGATATAGATTACCCGTTAAAAAATAGTAATTGGTTAATATGGGCCTTAATGAGTGACATATCAAAATAATCTAAAAATATATTAAATTACATAATCATGTTCTTCTCGTATCGTAACACAACTTTTGTTTTAGGAGTCATATTTAATCTTATTTAGATAGCACTATAAAGCATATACAAGTTAATAGGGGACCTAAAATGCACTAACACAAAATAAATCCATAATTAAAATCTAAATTGGTAGAAATGATCTACATAACTCAAAAAACAACTTTAATTCAGGAAGAATTATCTTCAGAATTAATCTGGATTTTGTAGGATTTTTTTCGAGTGTAAAACCTAATTTTTCACTTTTTCTCTCCTTTTTCTTTTTCTTTCTTCTCAATCCTTTTTTTTCTCTTCTTCCCATAAGAACACTTAACAATACCATATATTCTAACCCACTTTCCTTAACTTATGGACAATCACCCCCACTTAATGTTATTATTAATAACATATCAAATTTAATTATTTCAATACTTTTTAATGTACCTCTCACATATATATTAAATTAAAGAACTAAAATTACATATTCAACCATAATAATATTACATAAAACATATAAATCTATCAAGTACTAAACTCTCTAATTATGCAATAATTCAGATGATTTAACTACTATAAATAATTAAATATTTTGAAATGGCATGTTAATTTTTGGGTGTCATGAGCATATTCTTATGCACGTAACCTTTTTAATTGCAATTATATTAGGTTCATAACATATCTTATTCAAAAAATAATTTAATGTGATTAAACACAGCTTAGCATATTAATCCCAATTATTGAATATTTATTTGGGACGTGATATTACAGTTTAACTATGAAACATCAGGTTGGGGGGGAGGTCGGTGCTCAGTTCAACCTTTGGTGGACTGCACGGTACCCTCAACAGGCCATTTCTTTAGAAGTTGAAGAGGTAAATATGAAGTTAAAAAATTGATCAGTTTAGCAAAACATATTACAGGATTATTTGGCGTATGGGAATTATACTTGAAGAGCGAGGGAATAATTAACATTGGAAACGGATGAGGAGGAAGTGTCCCCTTTCGGCCTTAGCCCAAAGATCGAGAGTATCACAATCAAAAACCTCTTCTCCTCTAGCATTAAATCCACACTCCTTGAGCCTATTTAGATCGTAAAATTCTTTAAAAGGTCAGGCATTGCTCACATCTTCTCGAATTCTCTCCGTTATGGGCCCTGGAATATAAGGTAGCTCATTAAAAATCCCTGCATAATACTACGAACACCTCGATCAACAATCGAGGTTCGAGGAAGCTTCGTCCTGTCCCAAATAAGAACTGAACATGAACCCCTAAGAACCCGTAATAATAGTAAATTTTAAAACCCACACTCAAGTTAAAAGTGTCAAAAACACCAAGAACCAAAGTATATAGGGTCAAAGCACAAATAAATAAAAATCAAACAACCCATTAAAACAACAAGCAAACAATCGCTTTGGAACAATTAATCGATCTGTTAATTGTTTCTGCTCTGATAACCGATCAATTATTCGTCCCAAAAGTAATCATTACAAAATCTTTAAAGATCTAATACTAACATTACACATGTCACCTGCGAAAAATTGAGGGCCCTAATTGATTAACCGACTGGTCCAAACCCCTAAAAATAAAGGTCCCCACCTACCATTTCAAAGAATCCTAAAACCTGACCTCAATTCAATTTTTTCAACTTTTTATGCCCCAGGCATTTTAGATACTCGAGTTAATTTTGAAAGTCCCATAGAATCTCGTACTTTAAAAAAGTCATTTTCCCCTTAAGGAAAGCTTTTACTTTCACGAATTTGCTTCCGAGTCTTAAAAAGAGGTTCTTACGTCTGAAAAGTCGCCTATGAAAAATAAATCGAGTCGAACATCTGCAAAAAATCTGAAAAAGTAAGAACTTCTAAATGAAGCTCTACCCAACTAAAGGCACCAAAAGGGGACACGCGCCTAGAAAAAAAAAGTCGACTTTTGTCGCAAGGATAAAGAACCTCTGCAAAAATTTCGGGGCAATAACCCCCCCCCCCCCCACACACGCACACACACACACACACACACACACACACACACACACACACATATATATATATATATATATATATATATATATATATATATATATATATATATATATATATATATATATATATACTGTGATAATCTATACATACCTGTGTATCGTATGGACATGATCATATGTTAAACAAATTTTAATATAATCCCATTATTAAAATTCATCAACATGAAAACATACTTTTCAAAATTCGTTCTCATTCAAGTTCCATTGAATCGTGTCAACCCGAAAATTTATAAGCCAAAGTCTAAAATTCGGCTTCTCTCACCACTTTTCCAAGCCTGTTAAGGTGGTGATACTCTGAATATATGTTTTCCTACAAATACTTTTCAAACATCGGCATTTGATAAACTTATTTTCCACACATATATAATATCAATCCAACACAACATAAATGGTATATTAAGGACTAGGGTCCATAAATACCGTACTGTTGTACCTTTTATACCAGGTATCCCGTATCCTAAATCTGTAAATATATCCTGTTTTATTGGAACTATGTTGGCTTTGATCCCAAGTCTCCTCGGAGACGTAGGCACTATACCTAGTCAAAATCGTGAAGCTAAAGCCTCACAATACGTCTCTCGACGTATTATTTCCTAGGTATGCCTCCATCTCTAGTACCAATCCCTATATATTCTCCGACCTTATTGTTAGAACTACATTGGCTTTGATCCAAAGTTTCCTTTGGTATGTAGTCGTTAGAACAAACTTAACTCGTGAAGGCCAAACCTTATGATACATTTCTCGATGTATTATTTCTTAGGGATGCATCCTTCCCGCACTGTTAACTCCCCCAACTTCTCCTGGTCCACCCTAATACCAGGATATAGTGTTGTACTATGCTTCTCAGCAGTGGAACATTACATCCTTAATGTAACCTCTCTGTTTCTTAGCCCAAATCCTCCTAGTTGTACACCTCCAAACTATTTTGAAGGACAACACCTTAGGGTACACTCCTATTATGATATTCCAAACACCAACCCTCCCCCTCCCAAGCCAATCCGTACGGTTGCACACATATCATATTAGAACATGTTTACAACCAAACTATGTAGGCTTTGATCCCAAGTCCTCCTAGGTATGTAAGCACAATATCCAAGTCTTTCTCGTGGGATCGATCCTCGACAATATATCTTATATATATTATCTCCATCGAGATTCACCCATCTGTTGACTTTCACCATTACACCTAAATAACATAAAATGAGATATCAAAATATCTCAAAGCTGTAATATTTTGCGCATCCCTACACTATCACCTACATACAAACGTGCAAACACGTATAAACTAATACACAACACCCATATCCCTCCTTTTTAACTCTCCTCAAACCTCAAATGATATATCAAACTATCTCAAGTTGAGGTTTATCGCACCTTTATACATATTGATGGCCACCCGTTACCCAAGATGAGCTTTCTCGTATACTTACATATGTACTAGCTGTCACCCGTTATTTGTACAAGCACAGAGTCATGCACAAGCATCCTTGTATACATGCACTAGATAAAGTATTGTTCCCATAACTCTCACTCATACCATTTCATACGTAAGAAGCTATCTATGTTTAAGGGGTTCTCAACCTAAGGTCTTTAAATAATTTCTAAAAATAACTAAAAATTAATCGATTAATGTCAAGAGCGATAATAAGCATATAATCAAGGAAGCATACAGAACAAGTGGGGTGCCTAACACCTTCCCCACTCGTAACTCAATTCTTGAACCCACACAACAAGAATCTTTGGACCAATAACAAAATTTAAAATCTTTCTTAGGATTAATTTGAAACTTTTTGTTTATTTTTATATAAATCAAACTGGTGACACTGAACAACCTACGAAATTCCCTTTCTTCGAAGGAATGACACACTTACCAGGGGCGTGAACTTAAAACTAGACATGGCGTCAAACTACATCCAGGAGTAAGTCATTGAGGCCCAAGCCTCGCACCGATAACCCACCTCGGGGTGTGTGTGTGTGGGGGGGGGGGGAGGGGGGGAGGGTAATAGGAGATAAGAACCCTCGTACACGCCATTAAATTCGCAACGAGTTCTCTCCCCCAAGCGCATTACTCACTCAGGGCTCGTAACGCCACATTAGTGACTATCCTAGTGATACAACCGAGAAAACAAAAATATCTATATTCTTACTTTCCATTATACTTAATATTTTTCTCCTGCATGACTACTTTATGTAAAATTTATAACTATTTAGCGGCCTTAGTTTTAGGTGACAATGTAGATACGTTCTTTGGTCCCCATGTACAATATTGTATAATTTTCCAAACATATAGGTACGCGCAAAGGACCTCACAATAAAATAAACATCAAAGTAATTAAACATTTAATATTACATATTTGCATAACACACTGCATAGTCTTGATTTTTATATTGTTTAAAATCTATACACTCGAGGCCTCAGAAGTGACTAGTTAAAAGAAATTTGTACTTTAGTAATGTCACTTTACCTAAAAGGGAATTCGTACTTCAGAAAAGTCACCTCTCCCTAAAATAGAGGTTCGTACTTTTGAGAAGTCACTTCCTCAGATAAAGCTTGTACTTTTGAAAGGTCACTTTCACGAAAGGCTAGTCGCTAATGAGTGTCCTCACTCTTTTCACCCTCCCGTCGGGTATATCTAACAACTTATCTCTTTATCCTAAGGTCTAGGTGATAGGGAACATTTGAAGTTCGTTTAGTACTGGGGTATATATAATAGGCTTTCACAGCTAGTCAGTACTAGGGCAAAGGGACGTCACACAGTCCAATTAGCCCAGTATATCGTGACCCGTGGCAATGAAAAAAGATCATTTGATATCCAGGTTACATCGCCACATTTTCATATGGAAAAACCTATAGGATCACACCATATTGCAAAAAAATAAACAAGACACTTATGGACTAATTGCTCTGATGGAATTTCTCAAAAATTATCAATCGGCCAGGGGCTATTCTGAAACCCCTCAGATTCAAGGACGAATGTCTTCCCCTCCAACGACGAAGATAAATAGTATGAATTTGCAAGCCATCGCCAAAACATAGGTCCTCTACATGGGATTCCCCTTACCATATTTTTATTTTGGTAAAATAATAGACCTTACTACCATATTTTTATTTTGGTAAAATAATAGACCTTACTCTATTATTTCGTCTCTCCCCGTTCTTAAAAAAAGAGATCTTACCCCTGTTCACCCTAGTCCAATGGGGCTCTTTTAAAATTCTCACCCTTACAAGATACTAATAAACGAAAAACATTAGCATCCAGACACGATTAAAAATAGATAAAATCAGAAAATATCGTGCATATTTGAGTCCATCTAAACCCGTGCATTGTCCTTACCTCGGTCCTTTTGTCCACAAAAAACATGAACGAAAATGCCCTGACTTTTTCTGCAGTTGCTATCATCAGCATATAGATCACACTGATTCCTTACCCTGGAAGCCCGAGTCCACACTACATTTGACCAATTTGTTTTCATCAGTGAGGTCCCCACCCACGATTGTCAAGTCTGCACCATCGTACGCTCCATGTCTATTGAAGAAGACTGGATCCCGTCGATAATGGGTCAAATTCTAAGGCATCGTGAGAATATCACCGCTACCCAAAACACCACGCAATCAGAGATCAGGGCACTAGGACAAATACAAGCCCACATTCAAGGAACCTATATAGTAACATGAGATAGCATCCTTCCTCCTCCAATCCATAATATTGGTAGAACACCTACGGTGGTTGTCGAGGCAATGTTAACCAACCCCCAGGATCCACCTTCTCTAGTTTCAGTTCTAGCTCTTTCTCCCCTGCTAACATCAGTGCTCCCACTTCCAAGTACCATTTGCCCCACACGATTATTATGAGCCTTATCATTAGTACCATGACTACCCAAACGCTACCTTTCAAGGTCCCCTACAGGCTGAATTTGTGGCTCCTCCACCAGTCGAAGAGGTTGCTCCCCCATAACCAAACGAAGAGATAACACATGTATAATCTCAATTGCGTCTTCTTAAAGAAGCCATCAACAAGATGCAAACCACTGATAAGATCATCAATATACAAAAGATGTCCCTCTATCCATAATCTTGACTACCGGACAAATTGAAATTCCAATATTTAAAGCCTACAAGGGATTAGGTTCTCCGTTAACCTACTTATCCAACTACCACCATCAAATGCAGGTCTCAAATTTTGAACTAGGAGTGTTGGAAAGGATGTTCTCCTTAATGCTATCCGAAGGAGCCCTCACCTGGTACATGGACCTGATGCGTGAATGGATCGCCAAAATATGGGATGATGTATGTCGTGATTTTCTGAAGTAGTAAAAATATAACAAAGAACTTAGCATCACCCACAAGTATCTAAAAATGTTAGAATAGGAAGAGTGAGAGGCATCTAACATCTTCGACACTCACTAGAGAGAGAAAGTTGGTCAGATGCTCAATCATCCCTTAGAGAATGACTAGATAGATATCACGATCAAGATCCTCCGTAAGGAAGTTAAATCGAGCTCAGGCTCACCTGTATCCCTTTTTTCAAATCTCTCAAACATATAGGGTGTAAGATTGAGTAAAGTTTAGGCACCAAAGGTACCAAAACTACAAAAGAGTCTCACCAGGGCAACAATCAGTTCTCCACCCGAAGGAACCAGCCCAGGGCATCTACATCTCATATCATTACCCTTATAGTCAGTCCACACCAGTACATGCCCATTTTATAACACTTCCCCAACCATGGTAAACACTACCACACCCTTCCAACCAGGGCCCCTTCCAAAAATTATCAGGCCATGCCTCTCCCTCAAGAGTTTTGTGCCCGACTAAGACACTTTATTGACTTTTAAGCCCCCATTGATCGAGTATTCTCCACCATAATATTGGATGGTTGACTTAAACCTCTCAACCCTTGACCGCCCTTGACCACCATATATAAAAAGTGAAATTTGGACTAGCATTGCTAATTCCATCAGGGACCCAGTGATATCACCGATAACTGTTAGGCCTTAAGGTATGCCATTAAGGACCTCATCGTTGCCCGGAGCCTCATACTACCAAATCCCAACGTCACTAACGACCCCTTACCATATCATCCTGGTAATAATTTCTTATCAAGCGCTCCTATCCTAAATACAGACCCATAAATCCTCACAGCCCCCATCCACCAAAAACCAAGGATGAGGGCACATGCATCCTTCCAAACAACTACCTCTCTGGGCACGCCATCGCCCACTATAAAAATTATCACCGAAACCCAGCCCACCATTAACCATATGACCTTCTTCATCATGGAAATACATTTCTTAAAAATTAACCATTGCAGCCCAGATCTCCTCCTAACCATAAAATTTATGCACTCTAAAGATCTGAGACTCATCCTCCCTTCTCAACAGAAATAAATTCACTCGGCCGAATGGGAGGAAATTTACGATGAATCCCTCCAAGAACTGGAGCACATCACATTTTTAGTACCTATTCAGTCCACCGGGTGGGGAGGACCAACCCCAAAGGTTCATCTATTTTCCCTCTCAGATTAAAAAATGAACAACAGTATGTAACTAACCCTCAACCTCAGTTCACTCTCCAAAAACTAATAGAAGCACCATGGATTCCAGCCTTCAGATAAAAGAACTCGTGATTCGGCCACCCTGATATCCGAGTCCCCTAGTATAAATGAGTGACAGAGACCTATAACTCCAAGACAATGATCATGTTAACTGGAGATACCGAGCTCATTGCCAATTGATATATGATGACAAAGAAAGTTTTAGGTCCCAATTCATGCGAAAAGATGTCACTTGGGAAGCCAAACTTAAGGATAATCCCAAACCTAAAGAGTATACACCCCACCAGAGTCTCCAGAAAGAGAGGTGGAATTGACTCCTTTAAAACCAACGGGTCGTGGTGTCCCAAGTTATATTTCAGTCAGAATATGACCTATAACATGAATTACTCACTTGAGCACCTATCCAAGAATCAGAGACACATGTCTACCATTGGGTACAGTCCACATGATGCGAACAAACAAAGAGAGTGATATTTACCTCTAAGTTCTAATAGGCTCGAGATCCACACTCTCTCCATATGCAAGGAACACCGGCTTTGGTCAATCAAAATATACTCTAAGGACCCTAACATCCGATCCTAACCATGTGTACTATACTGACCTACAGGAACCAGGGATTATCGACTGCTTCGATCATTTCTCATCATTGAAGGGAACCCATCCCATATCCTGAAGACAAATTCACCCTTAACCCTAACGTTTGGGAAATGATGACATAGGGGGACTAATACCAAGGAAAAGGTCTCAGGATACATAAATAAGGGTGCACATTCTTCGAAGCTCCTAACATTTGAGACTAAAAATTTCGAATTGGGTACAGAGACACTGCAGAGGATCTTGATTAAGTCGAGAAGCATGAGCACTCCGTTCCATGATGAAGCGAGGCCACACTACGAATAATATACAACCAAACCTCTCATACAGAGGGCCACCCCTCCAGTTTTTCAACAGTAAGGTATAAATTCAAAATCCCAGTATCGACATTTATCAAAGTGTCTAAGCATTTAGATGGGGTGGTTTTCATGTAAAAATACGAGATACTATATGTAAATCCATAATAGTAGATAAAAACCATGGTATCTCTCTATCCAAGGAAGACCCCGTCGATCCCAATAGTGAACTAGATCGAATCGTCTCACAGCTAGCTTATAACCTCTTCGTCTTAGGGATACCTTCCTAGTCCCACCATTACACTAACACATGACACAGTTGTGGGAATACAGACCTAGAAGTGGCCCATACAGTCGGTATTATTGAACTGCAAGATGAGATGACCCGTCGAGGTCATCCTCCACCAGAAGTCCCCCCTTCACGGAGGTAATCATACACATTCAAAATGGAACTGTTCCACCCCTCTGCCCATGACCATGCTCAGGGAAAATTCGACAGCCTGTAATATGTGGTATCTTCACTAACTCTCATTAGGTTGGTCTATTAAATTTTTCCTTGGGGGTCTAAATACACAGAGTATCAATACTATTATGGGGACATATTTTGCGAATCCTTCAGCATCGTGAAAGAAATAGACTCAAGGGAACCAGAGTACTTTCCTACAATGGAGAGAACTAGGAGACTGTCTCAGAGAAACCTCCTTCCAATGACAAATAATACTAAACAACTGCCTTAGATGATGACATTTGGTCGGGATCCTCGATGACCATAAAACCCTCACCAGGGACACCTAACCAGACATACAACCAAGTCGTGGCCACAGTCGTAGAGATCCCGACCCCTACTCTAAACTCAGACATATCTGTATGATGGATAGATAACTCCATGTTTCGATCCCTTTATAAGACCCATAATGAATCTCCCAAGAGCCCAAAATAGACCCCTACCTTAGATTGGACCAAAGTCATGGCCCCACAGACAACACCTCCAATCATTGGCCTCACATATTTAACTGATCTCCTTCCACTCCTAGAGAAAGCTGAACGAGAAACCCGAGCAAAAACCTTACTCACCCGGACATAGAGGTTGATTTCCTCACCAGGTCAAGTCAACACTTTGCCCCTCCAAACATACTAATAAAGAGCGAGGTTCCGCCATAGTAACCACCATACCCCCTCCTCGGGAGAACAATAAGATCGAAGAAAAACTCTAGCAAGCCTCAGCTAACATAACCGTTTGGGAGTTGCTAGCAACATCACAAGAACATTGAGAGCCTGTTTGGTTTGTTGTTATGAAAATTATGTTTAAATTCAGTTTTCTGAAATAAAATTATAATGTTGTTTTGAACTTTTTTATAACCTGAAACAACGTTTGGCAAACTTAAGTTAAAAAATAGTTTTATAAAAAAAAACTATAATTTGCGTTTGGGTGTTTTTTTTAATAACAATATTATAATGACAATAATGGATATTTTTTTAATAATAACTTCATAATGACAATAATACAACAACTGTGGGACTTTATAGGTCACGAAAAAGATGTCTAAATTACAACTTTAAAGCTTACAAAAAGTGTTTAACCCATACATTCCAATAAGATTCTAATAATACATTATGATTGCGCATGTGCAGTCCACATTGCTGTGGCAATACGATCTCTCTTTCTAGCCATCCGATTAAGTCGTGTTTGTGTCATGTCCAATGGAAGTGCATTATAGCCATGTTGTTCATCAGGTAAGGGAGGTACAAAATCTTCATCTTTGAATTCTGCAAAAAAAAAACTGTCATCCCTTGAATGTGTATGAATGAAGTTATGCAATGCACAACACGCATTAACCATTAAAGCCTGCCGAGTCGGTTTGAAGTTTGTCATATTCTTGAAAATTGGAAATCTTTTATTAAACACCCCAAAGGTTCTCTCAATCACATTTCTTAGCTCGGAGTGCCTCTTGTTGAATAACTCCTTTTGACCAACGGGCTCCTCATTTCGGTAGTCTTGTAAGTGATAGCGCTCTCCTCTGTATGGTGCTAAAAATTCGAGCATATTGCTATATCCGCAATCCACCAAATAGTATTTATCTGTTAAAGAAAATCAGAAAAAATAAAATATATATATATATATATATATATATATATATATATATATATATATATATAGAAAAGACAATAAAAGCACATATTTCAATATACTTACGATTTGGAGGGGGAGCTAATAGGCCATTTTGTAAGGCAGTTAAAATAACACGGGAATCATTGACACTACCTTCCCATCCAGAATAGATAAATGTGAACATCATGTCGAAGTTACATGCCGCCATGACATTTTGCGATACGAAGCCTTTTCGTGAACGACATTCATTATGTCGATTACTAGGCGCCCATGCATCGACTAAAGTCCCATCAATGGCACCAACCACTCCCTACATTCAAATTTCAAAATGGATCTCAACTTATCGGTATTCATTGCAATTCGTATATAAAATAAGAGGACAAAATACCTGGAACCATGGAAAGTAGTCGGTATTCATTGCAATTCGTTGAGGTACAATGTCATAATCTGGAGGGAAAATAAGAATTGTTGTTGCACTCGCCAATGCTCTCAACACAAGTTTAAAATATAGATTAATTATCTCTATGGAATGTTAAAACGATCCGAAGCAACTCTATGCCTATGGCTTTGACCAACAACGTACAAAAATATTGTTACAGACTCTTCGATGGGTACACGACTATGTTATGAATTCTCTATATAGTTTCCCTTCACGAGGAAATCACATAAAGCCCAAAAACACTGTTTGTTCATACGAAGAATATTTTGACACTTTTCTAAAGGTCCATCAAGTATCTCTTTTACATACTCGACACCGGTGAGAGAAGATGAATGATAAGGCAATTTTTGTTGTGATAATATCAACTGAAGTGCCATAAATGTATCAACTTCTTCACTTCCAACATCCGAAGAGGAATCCATATTGTTGTTCATTAAATCAAACTCCAACACTCAACTGCTAAGGCTGCATTAGAGTGCACACATCAGTTTATAGCAAACATTACAAACCAACATTACATAGCAGCCATAGCAGCCTTATATAGCAGCCTTTGCCTTAGCCTTAGCAAACATTACATAGCAGCCTTACATAGAAGCTTTAGCCTTAAATAATAGCCTTAGAATTAGTAGCCTTAGAAAATATATAGCAGCCTTAGCAAACATATAACAGTTGTTAGCAAACATATAGCAACCTTTTATAGCCTTAAAATGTTAAAATGTTATGCAACCATTTATGCAGCCTTAAAATGTTATGCAACCTTACATAACATATATCATCCTTAAACAATATAGCAGCCTTAACATATAGCATATAGCGGCCTTACATAACATATAGCAGCCATTTATGCAGCCTTAAACATAACATATAACATATAATTCATTAAACAATACAAACATTACATAGCAGCCTTAAACCAATATATAAAACAACAAATAATTCATTACATAGCAGCCTTAAAACCAACATAAAGCATTCTAAAATAAACAACATTAAATTAAAATGAATTTAGCCAAGCAAACTGGCCATCCAACTTCGCCTACGCTCCTCATTCATACAAATAAACGCCTCGTGGTAAACCTCGTATTTAGCAAACGCATCCAATGCCTTCAAAAACTGATCAGCAGGAATGTCAGCCATGTTGTAAAGTATAGACAAGCAATTTGTCATACTAAATGGATTTGGAGCAGTTTGTGCTTTCAATTTCTCAGTTCTAGCTCGTGATTTCGAAGTCAGTACTTCCATGCAATCGTTCATTAGAGATGTCTTCAGGATTTTTGAAGGTCGTCCACGATCGTGAGTAGTACTCTTACGACGGCGATCTCCTTTCGAACACTGAATGTCATCAACCTCCTCGCACAAATCAGTTTGTGAAAACTCAAAATTAATTTCTCTCTCCTCATCTGAATCAATTGGACCTTGCGTTGATGCCCTCCCGCACATACCAGTTGCAGTGCTCTCTTTAAAGATCTTACACAATGAATCATATAACATGCAAACCTTCTCCTTCAAGGGCTTAGATTTGGGATTAGCCTAAAAAATGACAAATATGACACAATTTATCATTTACACAATAAATTTAGGAATTATGCAATATATTTAGGAATTATGCAATAAATATCAAAATCATTGCTAATAGGAGTTTACTGATAAATAAGTTGCCCAAACATCCTCCTCAGTAGTCATGGTCTGCGTTTCGCTGTTCCATCCAAACCCGGTGGTGTTTATAAGCTTTGTGAATGCAATGCACTTGTTCTTCAACCTATTTTATTTGCATTTTACTTGGGCAACTGAGAAGGACCGATTGGTCTATGTTTTAATTTGAGTCACAAATCCTTGCCAAACCTTGGCCAGGAAGGTGGAACTTTTCAGATTATTGTTATCAACTTCAACCTCCATCATCAAAATAAAATCCCGCTCAGCACTTGTTGACCATAACCGAATCTCCTCGGCCACGCGAGACATCTATATCATAGGCCTGTTAGCATACCATAAATACTCCATACTCCATAAATAAAAATAAAAAGAAAAATACATACCATCAACAGAAAATCAACCACAAATAAATTCTTCACCACTATTAGCATGCCTTAATAAATAAAATGCATACCATCAACATAAAATCAACCACAAATAACAACCACATAAAATGCATACCATAAACAAAAATGCATACCAATCAACAGAAAATGCATACCAACCTGTTAGCATGCTATAAATAACAACCACTTAAAAAATTCTTTACCACTGTATCTAAAAATATATGCCCATAATTTACGCCCACGAATTTATGCCCACAAATAATTCTTTACCATTATATGCAAAAACCAACAGAGATTGGAATTCTTTACCACTGTATGTATAAATTCTTATTTATGCCCAGAAAAAATTACAAACATCAAACGGAAAATTAACCAGAAATAATTACACACAAATATTAACAAAAAAAATACAACATAAAAATTATCTTCAAAAAAGAAAAAGAAAAATTAGGGATATACTGAGTAAAATCTGGAAGAAAAATTATCTTCAGATGATTCGCACCTCTTTGAGCGGAGGGAAGGGATCGCCCGTCTTAGGAGACACTTTGATTTGTCCGGAACACCATGAATTTTCAGAAGTTATGTGGCTTTTTATAGAAACCGTTATCTCTAGATGGGGTTAGGGTTAGTTTGTAGGTGGTAGATGAAATATGAAATCAGGTGTAGGTGAGATGTAAAATCAAATTGATTGAAGAGGAAATGACCGGAGGTAGATATTAATGGCAATTGTGAGTTTGGATATTAATGGAGATGATTGGTTGTTGGATGAAGGGAAAGGGAAGGACGAGAGTCGTTGGTTTGTGTTCAAACTATGCATAATTATAACACTATGTAATAATAGAGGTAAGACTTGTTTTCTAAACAATTCGATTTAAACAACAATTTTAAAACACACGGTTAAAACTATGGGTAGTCAAATGTAATACCAAACACTATTTTAAAGCCATTTGGAATTATAACACCAAAATCCTTATTATAACAACAAACCAAACAGGGCCTGAGTTTCCCTCGTGTGTCTGTTATCCTAAGCTTCCCTTGCCTATGGATATAACACCGGCCAAGATATCAGCCACCATTAGTTTCATCACCATGAAATAACATATAATCTTCTATGATGAGGACTTTCTCTTACAAAGCCTCAACCAGCGATTTACGTTGCACATTACTAATGAGGCCCACATAGAGATTATACCCCTAATACTAGTGGAGAATGGTTCCACTATCAACGTATGCCCCATTTGCACTACTATTGGTTTGGGATACACTGCCTCAGAAATTACACCGTCTTCCACGACCATCTGGGAATATTATAATACTCATCGAGAGGTCCTCGGGGCCATCACTCTCACTCTCATAACAGGGACCATCAAATGCGCTGTCGAATCTTAAGTAATCAACGTGCTATCCGGTTTTAACCTATTGCTCAGGAAGTCCTGAATACGCCCCTATTTTACATTGAAGTCATCAACATCTAGGGGGACGAAGGTTGGGCTATTGTAGCTAATACTAGAACCTCCCCTCTCCTAGACACCCATCAGAATAACATCAATATCTGCCTTAGAGGATTCCAAGTCATCCCACTCTCAAATGAAAAAAGAGGAACTGGTTACTCATAATATAGCCGCCCAAATTGTCCAAAATATAGGATATATGCCTGGGTTCGGACTAAAAATGAACTATTAAGGGACCCTCAAAGATGTCACCTCTATAGAACATAATGGAAAAGTCGGTCTTGGGTACACCCCCAATGGAAAAGTCATAACAAGTAAGCTTAAAGACCCTTATGAAGGGTAAAATGGACTCTTCCATATCTAGGGAGAGGATTTCACTTATCACGGTCTCCCCAAGCCATGGTGGGAAGAAACAAAGATATCCCTATAGCCCGAATTGGAGATCATTTATGAAGAAGGCTTGTACGTGGACTACAAAAAAATCCACAATATTAATTTGGGTAAACTTCACGTATGATGGGTTACCACAAAAGACGGACGAACCTCCCATCTAGAACCCAAATGGGGATTAACCACGCTATTTTCTAATGAGATCACTCAAATATCAATGTTGACATCCACTTATTCAACTCCCACTAAACTCTTCCATGATTAGTACAATGCCTCGGTCAACTGAGACCCCACTATAAAGAAAGGACGGTTGGTCAGTATTCCTGAGATCAACCTGTACCTCCTTGTGAGGACTCTACGATCGTCCCATTCTGAAAAACCACCTTCGACCGAGTCTCAAAACATGACCAATGAACCCCCATGGGATTATTAGTGGAATGAAGAAAGTCACTAACTATTGTTGAAATCCCTCTTCAAGGCACGTCCTTACAATGATCATATCATTGCCCAACTGAAAACCCAAAGGACACCCCCAAGGGAAAGAGGGACTAATTCAAGAACCCCCCCCCCCCCCCCGGCCATTAGTCAATACCAAAGTTGCAAAGCCCCCAAAGGTCTTTCCAAAAGTACCTCCGCAGAACACTTCTCACCTCATCACCCATATCAAAGGAATTACAGTACTAAAAAACTCGGCGTCTATCGAATGCATCCTTACGCCTGTTATACAAAGGCCCTTTGAATCTGTCTTGTTAGCAAAAGAGTCCCCCTTTATCCCCTCTCCAAATGTATTACTCTATAAAGCAAATTTATCTACTATTATCAATTTTGTCTTTCCTCAATTTGATGGCATAAAAATGGTGGTTTCCAGTATTTTCCCACATGTGTCACATGTGATGATTATGAATCCAACGTTGAATTATAATTCACACTTAATAATGATAACCATGTGAAGTTAAATAATTAAAATATTAAAAAACTTGACCAAAGTCAAAATATCGTATGTCTCCCTATGAGGATGACATGGTCACCATAAACTTGGACACTCCCCAAAACCTAAAATAGTTACAAATAGGGCCATACCTAGATATAATGAACATAAGGAGCTCAAAAATTTCCTCACTAACTTTGTATATGTTTTCATTTGGTCTTATGCCGACATGCCTGACATTGACCCCTTTATCGTCATTCATGAGAGACCTACTCTACTTGATTCCAAGCAGGTAAAACGTAGGCTCCATATGCTCATACCCAAATAGTACTTAAATGTAAAGGGGTATGTGGAAAATTAAATCAACGTTAATTTCATCCTAGTGGTGGAATACCCCACTTGACTTGACAGTATCGTACCAGTAACCAAAACCATTGGCAAAGTCCAAATATGTCTAGACTACATGAATCTTAATCGGTGATGCCCCAAAGATGATTTCCCTTTACAACACATCGACTTATTGGTAGATAGCAAAACCAACAATGCGCTTAAATCCTTTGTAAACAAATTTTGAAGTTACAACTAGATCAAAATACACCCTGAACATTAGGAGAAAATTGGATTCATTACCCCCTATGGGACGTATTGTTATAAAGTCATGTCCTTTGGTCTAAAAAATGCTGGTGCGACTTACAAGAGAGAAGACATGGCTATCGTACATGACCTTATACATAAGGAATTGGAGGTCTATATGTAAGATAAGATTATCACATCCAAGGATGATGAGGGAATTGTTCAGCACACCAAAAATTCTTCCAATGATTACTCCTCTTGAAAATGAGGCTAAACCCGCAGAAATGCATCTTCGGAGTAACTAAGGAAAAGTTCTCAAATTCATAGTCATCAACGATGGAATTGAGGTATACCCTGCTAAAGTAAAAGCCATAGGGGAAACTTCCCCACCCAGAATAGAAAGGAAGTCTAAGGATTCCTAGGCCAAGTATAGTTTATAAGTCAGTTCATCAACCAGATTACCAACATTGCTTCCAAATACTCAAAAGGGAATCCCTAAAAGAGTGGAACACTCAATGCTAAGAAGAATTTGATAAGATAAAAGAGTACCTCACATGCCCACCGGTGCTAGTTCCTCCCCAACCAGGACGACCTCGCATGCTCAACATGACCATAATCAATACTGTTATCGGAGACTTGCTGATACAATACATAGAGAGTTCCCAAAAATGCGCCATCTAGTATGTCAGCAAAAATTTGGGATTCTATGAGCTTAAATACACCTCATTGGATTGTGTATCCCTCGTATGTATTACTTGCAAACTGCACCACTACATGATGTTTTTCAGTATAAGACTCATTTAAAAAATGGCCCCCTAAAATGCTTATTTGAGAAACCCGTTATTACTAGTAGGTTGGAAAAATTTCTACTGATGATATCTGAGTTTGAGATCACATACGTCACACAAAAGTCCACTAAAGGGAGAGCTATCTCTGACCGCATCACTGGACAACCCTTGTTAAATGAAGAACAATATGAGGTATAATTCCCAAATGAGGACCTATTACCTTTAAATGATAGAGAGACTTGTAACTATACTTTTACAGAGAATGAAACAAAAGGGTGTTCAATATAGTAATTCTCCTTATATCCCACGAGTCACGAAGACTCCCCATCGCTATCAAAATTACATATAAGTGCAATAGAAACATGGCCGAGTATCAAGACCAAATCACGGGACTCAAAATCTCCCTAAAAATGAGGATCAACGATCTGAAAGCCTACAAAGATTCTAACCTAGTCATAAGTTAAATACTGGGAAAATGGAATACCTGGGACGATAAGCTCTTACTATACCATGCCTACTTAGAAGAAGTCGTTCGATTCGAACACTTTGAACTCGACTTCCTCCCAAGGGATAAAAATAACTTCACATATGCACTGGCCACCATAGATTCTATAACAGGCATGCCAAAGGGCACTACAGAAATCACATTCATCGTAACCAACCCAAATATCCCTTCATATTATTTTGAGGTCGACACTATCGAAGAAATAACAATAGGACCCATAGTCTGGTAATATGACATATGGAACTTCTTAGATAAAAATACTACCTATTGGGTGCCTCTTCCAATGACTGGCTTACCCTACGAAGATTGGGAACCCAATTCAGCATCTGTAGGGTCCATCTTTACAAAATAGGGTTCGATATAATACACTTATGATGCATCATCAAACACGAGACCCTCAAAATCATGGATAAAATCCACAACAGCGAATGTAGCCTTCACAGAAGTGGAACGCCCTATCCAAGAAAGTACTTAATACTTCGAAAGTTATACTACCGGACCACCATGCAAAAATATTATACGGACTACACCAAGAGGTGTGTTAAATTTCAATTATACACCCCATAATAGTACCTACCTCCCCGAGATCTCTACTGCATGACCTCACCCTAGCCTTTCTCCACATGGAGGATAAACATCATAGAGAAGGTAACTCCCAAAGCCTCCATCGGGCATGAATTCATCCTAGTCGTCATCGACTATTTTAAAAAATGGGTCAAAGCTGAATCTTATGCAGTTCTGAATGCTAAGAAAGTAGCCAAATTTATATGAGAAAATATCATATGCCTTTTCAACGTAACTCAAGAGTTAGTATCGAACAACGGGTCTCACTTTGAGAAAGAGATTTTAATTTTGTTACACGAATACATAATCACTAAGCATAAGTCATCCCCATACAGACTGTAAACCAACGAAGAAGTCGAAGCTACTAATAAAAATAAAAACATCTTCAGTAAGAGAACAGAGACATACAATAATTGGTAAAACAAACTCACATGCCCCCTTTGGGGCTACTGTACGATATAATGAATCTCCATGTGGACCACCCGCTATTCATTAATTTATGGAATAAAAACAATTATACCCATCGAATTCGAGGTACCCTCGCTAAGGGTCATGCTCGAAAGATCGATAGCTGAAACTGATAGGGTTCAGGCAAGGACGAACTAGCTCTCCTTGACGAGAGGAGATTAAACGTCGCTTACCATAACCAAATTTACTAACATTGTATCGCCCGAGCATTCAACAAACAAATCAATAAGCGAAACATCCAAGAGGGAAGCCTAGTCCTATAAGAAAGTCTCAAACCTTCCTGGACTCCTGGAGGTAAATTTGTACTCAGCTAGGCAGAACCCTATCTAGTCGCCAGAATAAACTCTGGCGGGGCGGCTACCTTTGATGATCTCGACGTAGTCACGTATTCCCAACCTTTTACTCTCAACTGATTGAAGAAAATTTTCTCTTAGGACCAACCATGGTGAAAAGGAATATACCAATTTAATGTAAAAAATCCAGTCATAACGGGAAGGGAAGACTTTGAAAGACCATACACATTCCCTATCCCTATATCAAAAATCCCACTTGAGCAGCTAACATTTCATTTGAAGTCAGCTAGAGCGATTTAATCCCACAATCTATTTTCATTTAAGGGGAACTATGTTGACCTGATTCTTTACCATATTTTTATCACAGACATTTACATACACTAAATTGTCTTTAAATCGGAGATACATAGGCAACCCGAGATATCACTTCAGGACCATTCCAAATAAACACCAAAATCCCCCATGTTACAGGAAAACCCTATCTATGGTCATTGTTCCTTCACTCCCAATACATCAACACGATATAAATAGACTAAAAAATAAAGTAAAAAACCAGTGCTCTAAGGAATTTTCAAGCTTCCGTAGGGTCATCACTATTTAACCAACACATAAAGGCTAACACCAGTGCTCTAAGGAAAATACACTATACCTATACACTTCTTGTAATAACCCCCATTTTCTAACGTAAAGGCTTCCCATGCATGATACTCCGAAGATGGGGCTTGTTGGTAAATTAATGCCATTCTTAGCACCAACCTAAAAATAAGTTATATATTAAAGTCCAATAATTAAATTTTAAATCAACGTTTCCATAATAAGTACATAAAACAAATCCAACGTAAAGTGCATGATAAGTTTGATATAAAAGTAAGTATCACCACCCAACTTAATGTAAATGAATAAATATCGGGCTTATGCCCATACAAATCTCTCAAATAAATAATTATGACTGGAAAAGCCCCTACGCTAGAGTTAATAATCTGAAAAGCAGATAAGTACAAGAGATCGCAAGGCTGGTAAAGAAACAGTCCCGAGGTGTGCAAGAATTAACTTATTTAATTTAAGATGCAATAATACAGTTGATGCAAAATAATTATCACCTTTGTCACTCGCATGCGTTTAACACCTCACTCCTCAACAAAGTATGATATTATCCACATCCCAATAAGTCCCAATTAATAACTATGACAACGTGTCAAATTAATAATAATGGATTGGTCGATAATTAAATAATTAAGTGTACCGACTATATTTAATTACCAATACCCATAATATCACAGTCCGTTAAATTTCACATATATGGCATAAACATCTATTATGCATTAAAGAATCAATGTTGTAATTTAAGTCCATATTCTTAAACATTTCAATTTATCTCATATGAAGTCGGGTAATTATATATATATCCTTCATATATTTGACACACAAAGGCATCTATTGTTGGTGTCTAGTTCGTACTCTATCGGCAAGTCTGGAGGAATCTCTTATCCTAAACAGACATCACAAAACACACACAAGTTGGGGGCGGTCCTACGCAGGATACTTGTTCACGACCCATACCCAACAGTGACACGGGTTGGGTCTGCGTCAATACCTACCTTCTTGTAGATGGCGCCTCCACATAGTACATATATGACCTACACAACATCAAGCCCACCCCTGCCGACGTGTGGTACTCAGTCCGAACGCACGAACTCCTGAGTCGATAGAATAGTCCACGAACATTGGTATGTCAACACAAATACATATAAGTACATATTATTATCTCATATAATATGTATGGGTAACTACTCCATAATTACCACAGAAATCCCACCTAAAGCTCACAATATTTTCATTTATTAATAACTTACCATCTATTGAATTATTGATTCCATCCCATAGAAAAATTTCTTAGCCATTTAATTAAATGTAATTTTCCCAAATTAAATGTGGGCAAATTCGTATTTTTAATAAATTCTCCGTTAACCCATACACGGTCCCGTTAATTCGCATGACCTCCTAAATATAAACCCCGGGCCAAATTATAAAAATGAATTAACTTCCAAACATCCTTTAACGTCGCTCGAAGGAGGTGTAGGGTCGTTCGTGTGACATCATATGCTTCTCGAATGACATTCCACGTCGTTTGAAAGACCTCTCATTCTCCACTACGCTGCTTCACCATTTGTTTTTCCCTAATTCATATCTCAAAACCTCAAATCCCAGAAACGGTCCATTCGATCCCAAGAATTTAAAACCCAGAAATGATATATTCAAACTGAACAATTAATATCTGTTAAAGGTTTAAACGATTGCAATATTCTCCAATTTTTAGCCATATTTAATTAACAATAAGAGGCATCTGTCATGGGATCTACATCGAAATTTCAGTTCGTGAATTAATAGTGACATCCTCTACATCAATTAGTCAAAATATACCAAATTAACTATCAAAATCCTAAGGCATTTACCCTAAACTCAAGATTTCTATACCTAAATATCTGGAACTAATTCTATATTAAATTCAGTCCTCACATGCACAGTATATTTGTTCATTATCAAATTAATCATATCAAACCTAAATCCCAGAAATTTAAGGGTCATTATAATGCATAAAGAAAATACATTGAAAACTTAAAGTAAGCAAGAGAATTCTTGCCTGGTTATGATGATGGGTGATTTCTTCCTTGAATTCTCTGTTCTTCCTCTTCTTAGGCCTTTGTTCCTCTCTCTCTTGAAGTGGGGCTGCTAGGGTTAGGTTATGATTGTAGTGAGGAGTTAATTCGCTTCCTCCTAATCTTATATTTTACCCAATTCTCGAGTTAGACATATAACCCCATTTTTGGACCCCCAAATGGGCCCGAATTCATACCCAGACTAGCCCAATAACCTCCCAACTTATAAATCTACAACCCAAGACCATTTTTAAAGGTTTAAAACACCTAAACAAGCCTTTAACGCTTCCCAAAATGCATCCCAATTATTTCTATTTCACTTAGACATTTTTATTATGTTCCAATGACACATGCCCATAAATTCATTTATGTGTGGTTTATTTTTCACTAGCAAGCCCATTATGTCCAATTGAGTTTTGTATTTATATAAACATGAGTAAATAATTATTTCGAATTTAACATTTTGCTCATTTAATTTAAATTCGGCCAATTTAATTTATTCTCAAAATAAAATCCGAAATCATTAAATTTATTTATGTCGTAATATTTTATCCTGAAAAATTACGTGATATTACATTCTCCTCCCCTATAACGGAATTCCGTCGTCGAAATTCACTAAAGCTCAACCTTAAGTTTTAATTCGTGTTATAAACCCATGTTTTACACTCAATTAGTCCATACCCATATCCCATGAGATAAAAGAAAAGGCTCACCTATGCCTATCATAACATCACTAGGGTGTTAATATATTCCACATTATATATACACACACATAACATTAACAAGGATGAATGACACATATACATCTACTTTGTACGATTCATACCAAGCATACCACCACATATGTACATGAAAAGAATCTAATGATCTTAGTATCCGACTTCCTTTAACTCCCGACTTTTGTCAATTTTGTGCATGGGACGTCTCGCGAGCGAAATACAAACAAGGAACCTCCTGATACACTACTGTACGGCTTAGTCAGTTATTGAGATCCATTGGTCCAAGATTAAAAGAAAATGGAAATAATATAAATGCCTACAGTAATCATGCAAATTCTAACTTTTGCCCATTTCCAACTAAAGTCTCATATCGCCAAAGGGATACAGTAAATCCTAATTAATTTACCCATTTAATTATACAAATCCAAAATGTCATAGGGTCTAACAGCTCACAGCTACCGACATTTGCTACTTTCATGTGTGGGAAGTTCCGCAAGCGAAATCCAAACAAAGAACCCTCCTGATACACTATCGTATAACATTGTCGGTCGATGAGATCCGTCAGTCTAGGACCCACATCTATAATGTACTCAATTAATTTGTAAGGCTCTCCAGGCCTTTAGTCGCCCATTTAACCATATTTAAACTCAAGGTGTCACAATTCCTTTAGTATTTTTCCACAATGATAATGAACATTAATGCCTAATAAATTACCAATGTTACGGTACCAAGAACAATAACAAAAATGTCCTAGAATCCAACATCTATCAACTCGCGACATTTGCTACTTTCGTGCGTGGGACGTCTATCGAGTGAAATCCAAATAAGGAACCCTCCCAATACACTACTATGTAGCCTTGTCGATTATTGAGATCTTTCGGTCCAGGACCTAAGTCTATTTATGTGTTTAAATCAATTTATATGGCTTCACAAACCTACTCATTCCAGTAAATGTTATCACTGTCCATTTCCAATGACATCATTATTTTAATAACATTATTTATGATCGTACACCTCATTATATAATTGGGACTACCACTAGTCCTAATACTCCCAAAGGAACCAAATATTTCTAAAATGCAAATTCTTTTCTCTTTGCATACTCTTAACACAAATAAGAAGGTTTCATCACTGGATAATTATCTTACTCCTACATAGCTCAACAATTACGCCTAAAAAGAGCATAAGCCTCCCAGTATGCATTTATATATATCTACTTACCAACCTAAGATTGCCCCTTCTCACCCACGGTGAACCAATGTAAAACACTATCCCAAATACGAAGTCCAACTTGTCCGATGTACTAACAAGGCCCGAATGAACACTAAGTCCACATATCCAACAAAACATATCCTACATATTCCAAAGTAGGGGAAAACACATCATTTATCCCTAAAACTATCACTGGTCCCTATCTCCGCAATTAAAATTATTTTTAACTCGATGACCATCTCACCGTAGTCCTGGCCTTGTCGTCCCTACTTATTCTGACCATCGAAAATCCTATATTTATTACATAGACTACTCAATTGGAACCCCTTAAACTGTCGGGTCCATGCTGACACAATATATAAAAAAATTTAAATCTCTTCTCCGCTTTTTTTTTTTCATTTATGATTTCAAAAAATATGTGGGAAATATATCCTCGAGTTTCACCCGAAACTAATCATTAATTAAATGGTCCCTCTCTTCTAGCATAATGACGGACCTTTACTACCATAACGCCGCTCCTACTACTCCGAATGAACTAACTTCTTCTTCTATACTATCTTGCACTATCACCTTCCTCTATTTCTCTAAATGTCTTCCCTTTAATTTTTAGTCACCAGATTGCCCCGAACTTCTCGCAATTCTAACAAGTGACCTACACTAAGGTCTCTATGGCTCTCTCTTCAAAACTGACCCTTTCTTATATGGGTAATAATGACTTGCAAAGAATACAATGAATCCTAATCATATAACTCTACATCAAAGGACACAACGCAGAATGTAATGAGCTCAAGTACAGATCCTAAGGATACTAGAACCGTGCTTTGATACCAAATGTAACAACCACCATTTTCTCACGTAAAGGTTGGTTAGGCACGATACGCTGAAGATGGGGCTTGTTGGTCAATTAATACCATTCTCAGCACCAACGTAAAAATAAATTATATATTAAAGGCCAATAATTAAATTTTAAATCAACATTTCCATAATAAGTTTTTTTTTTTTTTGCCAAAGAGGGACGGTACCCCCACCCATTTTATTTGTACCATAAAGGAGAAAAAGCCTCTTCGTAGCTTACAAACCCAAGCACAAAACTTAATTCTAGAGGATGGATCCATTACTCTAGAATGAGAGAATATAAACTTGGGGATTTATAAACTATCCCCATTACAAGGAAAGAATACTCACAACAAGAAATATAGGGAATAAATCCCCGATACAATGAGAGAGCTAAAGAATATTTAAATTTGGGGATTTATCACGTCCCCATTACATTTTCTTTATTATGGATTTAATATTAGGAAGATTTTGTCTATCCATATTGAGATGACCTTTAGCCAATGTTGGAAGAGAATTGAAACTCCAGAAATAATCATCCATTTGAGATACTGAGGCTCTTGAAGCTAAATAATCAGCTACTGCATTGTTTTCCCTCCAAGTGTGTATGATTTTAAAGTTCGTTGGATAAGTGATATTATCAAATATATATTGAGAAGTCCAAGGAGGTTTTGCTATCTTTAAAACAATGTCAACTAACGTTTTACAATCAGATTCAATGCAAACATTAGAAATATTTAAGGAAGAAAGCAATTTAATCCCTTCTTGGAGGGCCATTGCCTCAGCATAAAAGGATGATTGAATACCTATTTATTTAGAAAAGGCGGCTATAAATTTACCTTGAGAATCCCTAATGACACCACCAATACCACTTGAGCCAGGATTATTCTTAGAAGCACCATCTATGTTAAGTTTAAAAGTGCCAATTGGAGGTTTGCTCCAAAGACACTTTATTAAAATAATCTTTTTCGGGAAAATATTGATATTAAAAGTTTTGGCAATTAAATCATCTTTAGGTGGAATTTTATCGTAAAACTTACAATACTCTAAAATATTCGAAGACAAGAGGATAACATTTTTAATAATTATATCTGAAGAAGTTTGACAATTTTCAAAAAGGTTTTTATTCCTAGCTTTCCATATTTCCCAGAATATCACTTTAGGGATTATCTTAAAGAGTAAAGTTTTATAGTCCCTTTTAGGACATTTTAGCCACCAAGAGAAAAGGATAGACCTGCAAGATGAAAATTCAAGGGACAAACCAAACATAGATGCAAAGAAATTCCACACCTTAGAAGCAATAAGACATTCAATAAGGACATGGTGAGGGCTATCCTCAGCATTCTTGCAAAATCTACAAAAAGATGCTAGTCTCACACCAAGTTTTTGGATCTCTGATTCAAAAGGGACATAATTATTTAATATTTTCCAGGTATAGTTGGATAATTTCATGGGGCATTCTTTTATCCAATTTATTTTCCAAGATATAGATAAAGTCCTACTTTGTCTACAAATATTGTATGCAGATTTAATGGAAAACTCACCATTAATAGAGGCCATCCATATTGCTTTATCTTCATTAATGTATGAGTCAGATATGTCTTTAATGGAAGCAATCCTTTTCATAGAAGAAGATACTTGATTTATTCTTAGGCCATTTTTATATTTATTTCTAATAAAGGTAGACCAAATTCCATTTTCAAATTTATATTTCCAATATAATTTCATGCTAGAAGCAGAAACAATATCTTCAATTTTCCTAAAGTTAATACCTCCCTCATCAAATGGGTAACATAGGTCATTCCATTTGGTCCATTGAAAAGGCTTCTCCTTTGAGGTGCCGCCCCAATAGAATTTACTAAATATGCTATGTAATCTTTTAATAATGATTTTAGGAGGGTTTAAAACATCAATAGTATAAACAGGAATAGATTGGAGCACAAATCTAATAAGGGTAGCTCTACCAGCTTGAGAAATTAGTATAGAAGAACAAGTGAGAAGTCTATCCCTAATTTTAGTTATCAGATCAGAAAAATGAATCGCTCTAGGTTTCCCTTTAAACAAAGGACATCCAAGATATTTCATAGGAAATTGTTTGTGAGCCAATCCAGAAATAGATTCAATAGTGTTTCTTCTATGATGAGATAACTTTTTATCCGTATAAAAGGAGATCTTAGAAAAATTCACTTTCTGACCCGAAGTTGCTTCATACTTCTTTAAAAGATCAATAAGGACCTTTATGCTACGTTTACCACCATTTATAAAAATTATCAAATCATCAGCATATCCTAAATGAGATATAAGTTGACATTTAGATGGGTGAACATAAGGTATAGCTTTCCTAAGAGAAAATATTTTGTCAATATTTCTACTTAAAACTTCAGCAACTATTATGAAGAGACTAGGAGACAATATAATATAAATAAGTAAATCTTAGGTTTATGCCCATACAAATATTCAAATAAATAATTATGACTGGAAAAGCACCGACGCTAGAGTCAGTAATCGGAAAAACTAAAAAGTACGAGAGATCTCAAGGCTAGTACAACAACAGTCCCACTATCCCTGTTTAGCTACAACCTGGGGGAAAATATTTAAATTTGGGTCAGAGCCTGAGGTGTGTAAGAATTAAATTATTTAATTTAAAATGCAATAATACAGTTGATGCACACTAAATATCCCCTTCATCACTCGCATGCATTTAACACCTCACCCCTCAACTAAATATGATATTATTCGCATCCCAATAAGTCCCAATTAATAACTATGACAACATGTCAAATTAATAATAATGGATGTGTGGATAATTAAATGATTAAGTGCACCGACTACATTTAATTACCAATACCCTTATTATTCCAGTCTATTAAGTTTCACGGAATAAACATATATTATGCATTAAAGAATCGAAGTTGTAATTTATGTCCACATTCTTAGACATTTAAATTTATTTTAAATGAAGTTCGGGTAATTATATATATGTCCTTCATATATTTGACACATAAAATCATCTACCATTGGTGTCTAGTTCATACTCTATCAGCAAGTCCAGAGGAATCTCTTATCCTAAGCGGACATCACAAAACACACACAATTTGGGGGCGGTCCCTGCACATGATACCTGTTCACGGTCCATACCCAGCAGTGGCACAGGCTGTGTCAGCGTCAAAACCTACCTCCTCATAGATGGCGCCTCCACGGAGTACCTATATGACCTACACAATGTCAAGCCCACCTATGCCAACGTGTGGTACCCGGTTCGAACGCACGAACCCCCCGAGCTAATATGATAGTCCACAAACATTGGTACGTCCACACAAATACATATAAGTACATATCATTATATCATATTATATGTATGGGTAACTACTCCATAATTACCATAGAAATCCCACCTAAAGTCCACAATATTTTTATTTATTATTAATTTACCATCTAGTAAATTATTAATTCCATCCCATAGAAAAATTTCTTAGCCATTTAATTAAATGTAATTTTCCCAAATTAAATGTGGGCATATTTGTATTTTTAATAAATTTCTCGTTAACCCATACACGGTACCGTTAATTCGCATGACCTCCTAAATATATCCTTAGCTAAAACCCCAGTCCAAATTACAAAAATGAATTAATTTCCAAACATCCCTTAACGTCGCTCGAAGGAGGTGTAGGGTCATTCGTGCGACATCATATGCTGCTCGAATGACATTCGACGTCGTTTGAGAGACCTCTCATTCTCCAGTATGTTGCTTCACCATTTGTTCTTCCCTAATTCTTATCTCAAAACCTCAAATCCCAGAAATGGTCTATTCGATCCCAAGGATTTAAAACCCAGAAATGATATATTCAAACTTAACAATTAATATCTGTTAAAGGTTTAAACGATTGCAACATTCTCCAATTTTTAGACATATTTAATTAACAATAAGAGGCATCTGTCATGGGATCTACATCGATATTTTAGTCCGTGAATTAGTAGTGACATCCTCTACATCAATTAGTCAAAACATCCCAAATTAACTATCAAAACTCTAAGGGATCTACCCTAAATTTTAAGATTTCGATACCTAAATTTTCGGGACTAATTTTATATTAAATTCAGTCCTCTACATGCATAGAATATTTTTTTCATCATCAAATTAATCATATCAAACCTAAATCCCAGAAATTTAAGGGTCATTATCATGCATCAAGAAAATACATTAAAAACTTAAATTAAGCAAGACAATGCTTGCCTAGTTATGATGATGGGTGATTTCTTACTTGAATTCTCTGTTCTTTATCCTCTTAGGCCTTTGTTCCTCTCTCTCTTTTGAAGTGGGGCTGCTAGGGTTAGGTTATGAATATAAGTGGGGAGTTATTTATCTTCCTCCTAATCTTATATTTTACCTAATTCCCCAGTTGGAGATATAATCCCATTTTTGTACCTCCAAATGGGCCTAAATCCATACCTAGATTAGCCCAATAACCTTCCAACTTATATATCTACACTTCGGACCATTTCTAACGATTTAAAACACCTAAAAGAGCCTTTAACGCTTCCCAAAATGCGTCCCAATTATTTCTATTTCACATAGACATTTTTATTATGTTCCAACAACACACGCCCGTAAATTCATTTATGCGTGATTCATTTTTCACCAGCAATCCCATTATGTCAAATTGAGTTTTTTATTTATATAACCATGAGTAAATATTTACTTCGAATTTAAATTTTTTCTCATTTAATTTAAATTCCCCCAATTTAATTTATTCTCAAAATAAAATTCGAAATCATTAAATTTATTTATGTCGTAATATTTTATTCTAAAAAATTACAGGGTATTACACTTCTACCCCCCCTCCCCCCCCCCCCCCCCAAAAAAAAAAATAACATCAAAACACTCCTCTCTCATCAAATCATCGCGCATCACGGGACAACGATCATTGAAAAAGGCAGACTCCCTAGGTGCTCCCCGTATAATGGCACCCTATTCTGGGTAACAAAGCGACATTCTAATTACCGTACCGCTCCCACTCTCAAGCACCCCACAACTCGGGACAGATATCGAGTCATACAGACTTGCTAAGATATCCCCATAAAATGGCACCCTATTCTTGGCAGAAGGATGGCACTCCGATTCTAAATTTACATCATGAGGTTCTTGCCCTATCACATACTGAAGAAAAAAAGAAATTTCCCTCTCCCGATCTGACACTCGTTCAAACAAAGTGGCTCGCCACCAAATATATATAGTTATCTCTCTCCTAAAAAAAATCTCAAAAAGCTGGTGCACCATTGCTTCCAGCTTTTCCTTTTATTTGTATTATTTCTTTAACTTTTTTCTCCTTTATCTTTAGTTTTATTATTCTACACAAAAAAGGTGTATGTAAAAATGTCATCACTATTCGAAAAAAAAGAGCCTAGACTCACCCTGTTTCTCCTCATGTTATTATTTAATTTATATTTAATTTTATCACCATTTTCATAAAAATCTTTGGCCCAAATCTATCCATACTTACATCATTTATGCATAAATTAAAGAAAAGCAAAAATACAAAAGGCATAGTATGAAACCTAAAAAAAGTGGAAGCATCATTATTTATCAATATGTATAAAAAAAGGACCCCCCATACAAGATAAAAAATGTATTGGGGATTCCTCGTGTTCCTCCTAGAGGAACATACTGTGTCTATGCCATAGATAGTTCCCCTCAAACCACAAAAAGGCATATTTTTAGGAGATTATATCAATTCCCACCTAAAATACCCACCAAAAACACCGTCACCATCTATCCACTAGATATGGGGCCTCTTACCAAGATGATCGCCAACATAACGTCCACTCTTAGCCCTCGGGTGTGGCACCTTAAAACCCGCCTTTGAAGGGGATGCATCAATCTTAGGACCGAAGCCATATGGACACTAAGCAGGGCCCATAGACAAACACAAATAATCGATCGTGGCATCCAATGAGACGTCAGAAGTCAGTTGTCATAAGGCTAGATAAGCAGACAACCAACGCGTAAGGATTTGTCTTAGTAGGGTAGCATTAACCAATACCTGTTGGAAAAGGCAAAAAAAAACAAAAACTCAGTCAAACATGAAAAATAAAGGTATGTTAAAAACACATAAAACCAATAAGAAAAGAAAATTCACCTCATTTAGAAGGAGGGAGGGATCCAAAGCCAGTTCCAACATGCTAAAATCAACATCATATTAAGGAATATGGAAAATCTGGTCCTCACCGTGAAAACCCATCGTCAACGTTGAGATAAGGTCGGAAGCATATAATGACCCACCCTGGGACGAGGGGAATAACATGACCTAACAAGAGTTATATCGTGTCCTTCGTGATCATTGGAATGAGCGATGAAGAAGAAGCTCGTGTGCATATAGGAAAACTTCCAAACAATGATAAAAGAAAGGGTGCATGTGGCATCCCAAAGCTCGAACCACTCGTGTGGTCCATGATCTCGTAGGAAATACTAACAAAGCAACCAAACACGGGTGCCGAGTAGATTTAAATGGTGTCAATATCAAAGCAAGCATCGTTAAGAAGCGTAGGGAGTAAATTTCCCAAAATAAAAAAAACCAATTGCATTTAATAGGTTTGACTTGTTAGAATACCAAATAGTTAATCGATCAGTTAACTGTTCACATCCCACCTCAAACCGATCGGTTAACTTCCTGGATCTTGCCAAAAATCCCACATTACTCCACAAAACTTTCAAACTATCACATATAAAGCCCTTTTTCCTCCCAGAGAGGCAAACCTATCTTCATAGTCCTTCCTATTTCGATGAGGAGTGTCTACATGTCCACACTCTTAGTCGATTGCCTCTGTGGACACCTCAATCAACAATTGAGTTTTTAGGATGTTTCGTCCTATCCAAAATAAGTCTTGTGCATGAACCGCAGACGAATTCATAAAGATAACGACTTTCAAAACCTTCAATCATGTTCAAAGTGTCCAAAATACCAAGAACCGAAGTATATATGGCCAAAAGGCATATAAATAAAAATCAAAGTATTTCTTTTGTTTTCTTCTTTTCTTCTTTTTCTCTTTTTTCTTTCTTTTCTTTCTTATTTTCTCTTTTCTTTTATTTTAACACTCTCATATGCTTAATTGCAACCGTATAAAAAAAATATCATTCAATCCTAAGTATCATTCAAACAAAGGTATGTAAGGTGATATCTATGGTTTGAAACTCCAATTTGGAATTGGTTAAGGATTTGGGTTATGAAACGAAAGGCTATATTTAGGTTCAAAGGGGTTGACGAGGGGAAAAATTTATGGTGAGATCGAGGTCAATATGGGTTATAACAAAGATGGCTATGATTAAAGTTTACACAATTCTAGAGTCATGACAACTTTGAAAATCAAGCTCAAGTGACACATTTCATATATAATCTCAATTAATGAATGATAAAATGAGGGAACGGTGAGATTACCAATGAATCAAAGTTTCAAGGAGGAAAGAGTAATATATAAACACTCGCAAATAAATAAAAATCCCAAATTTCACTTAGTGTAAGTATTTACAATGACACAAAAGATTATTGAGTTATAAAAATATTAAACCAAATCATTTAAACAAGAAAAGTATATTACTCATGGGTTTAAAGTTTAATTTATCAAAATTTTCATAATATCAATTATTCAAGGACTAAATTATAATAACTCCTAAAATCGAGAACATGTATCATTGAATTTTCTATTAAATTGGGCATTTATTTGAAATTTATCATCAGAAACAAAGGCAAATGCCCAACAAAGAAGAAATGAAATATTTTGAAAATTTTCAATTTTTTCAATAAAAAAGATACTTGGTAAGAAATCGTGATCAAATCAAATAAATGACCAATGAATCAAAATAATATCCCACACCCCTAACTTAAACCTTGCATTTTCCTCAATATAAATAAAAAACTAGGTTAAAGAGAGGAAAAAAGCGATATTACCCCCATATGGAGCGATCTCCGGATAGCACACGTTCGAAAATTAAAAAAAACATATTAGTACCAAGTATAACAAAAAGAATAATGAAAACTTTAACTAATTACACTAGATTATAGGTAAAAACAATAATCAAACTAGTATGTACAACCTACAATTTAACTTCTAACTAACTATACACTACAAGTTTAAATTTATTAAGATCCACTCAAATTACAATTTGACTTTGAGGAATTAAAGGTAGCCCCTCATTTGTTCATGCCTTTTGAAAAATAGGAATTTCGTTTGAATAATGGAAGGCATGGTTTGGGCGGGAAAAATGAACCATCACCAATTTACAGTTTTGAAGGATGATAAGGGGGGGGGGGGGGGGATGATAAGGGAGATAATATCAAATCAGTCCTCCCAAAGGTTTTTCAATTGGAATGGAAGGTGGGGAAAGTGTTGTGACACCCCGCCTAATTAAATACCGGGCGATCACTCCTTTATTAAATTAAAATCAAGGTGAACAGTTGGTTCATTCTTAGCATCACTGTCGTAAAAATAACTTTTCCAAATTTAACACCCTATTTAATTAAGCTAAGTGTCAAAACCATTTTTTTTAACATTACTTTCCAAATTTTATTTTGAAAATAAAGATTTAATTATCTACAACAATTCAATATTTAAAGAATCACACCACAATAATCCTGGAACATATAATCTAATTAATTTAAACATTCAACAACTAAACCCCAGCATTTAAAACTTAAAGTAAAACATACATGCTGAATAAATCCCAAAGTAACAGTACTAGAAATAACTGAAATACAAATGTCCCAATAAAACAGATAAATAGTGGAAAGGGCGACACATGCCCAATAAGGAGAATGATAGAAGTGGAATCAAGTAAATGAAATCGTGTAAGCAAGTGGCCTGCAACTCCCACCTAAGCTGCAGCACGTTCCTTCCAAGGGATTCTAAACAAGACGCCCTTGTGGCTGGGCTCTTGTAATATATACATATATATACAAGAGAGAAAGAGGAATAGAAACGGGTCAGAGCCCGATAGTGTATATGATTTAAAAATTCGTTTAGCAAGTATTTAAATTGATACAGGCCAATGCAACAACATATTAGTGCGACACTCTCTTGAGAAATTCTCGCCTCTCTTCTAATGTGCACTCCTATCGCACTAACCTTCCCAATGGTTTATCTCATCATATATCACACTATCCTTCCCCAAGGATTTAACTTATCTTAGGTGACTCTCAAAATTTAAGATTTAACAACATCATGGTTTAAAAAGGATAATTTCATTTAGTACAATACGCTCATTTTAACTTTATTGATTCATAAAGTTTTTCAATATCATATTATACTTTTCAAAACAAGTATTTCCAATTTGAGTCATTATGCATGTCTTACTTACCATAACACAGTAGGCAGTTTCCCATATTTCAGAAGTTCATATATATATTAAATACTCGTATAATATATATATTCTAACAGCACCCCACATAAAATTTTATGGTGCGGGCATACTCTGCTATCCAATCCCCGTATCAATCGTACTAAAGGGAATAAAAGTTCGGAATCACTCTCGAACTGTATAAATACATACACAAGCAATATTGAGGCGAAACATAGTTTCCAAGTCCAAGAGGTCAGTACATACCCTCACATCTCTTAGGACCGTGACTACCGATTCTATAGCCTGTACCTAGGATTTCTATCTTCTAGGGTACGAGTCAATATCCCCCATAAGGCACACGAGATAAGATCGTCCCAGCGCGGAAACCTCGGGGATAACAAGTAGCGCGGGCATGATTTTCACAAGTATATAATATATGCATACACAATCATATAAATATACCACTTTTATTATATCAATTTAGGTTTATCCAATAACCCACATTCACAACATTTATCCTTATTTTCCCATTATTATTTATCAAGTATAATGGTTCGTTTCTAACTTTAATTCGAAGGGTTTTTCCAACTTACTACGTAACCCTCATGGACTCTATTCTTCCAAATGTACAATTTAGTAGATATCCATTTATGTTCCAACGTAACTCTCTCTTACGTGTCTCTCCCCTTTAATATATACTTACATTGTCCTTTATGCAAAATATCCCAAAAATATAGATTTCGCCTTACATTAAAGGATTTTGAATTTTATTTTTAAAGATGAGAATTTCAAACGGTTTTGAAATCGGAATTAACATGGGGTTTTAATTGAATTTTTATTATCTAGAAGATTCCTCGAAACATAAAACTCTATAGCAAAAAATATATTTAATAATATTGAACGGTCCGATCGAGCTGAATTTTTTTCTGTAGCTTCCTCTCGTCTTCAGCTAATTCTCTGTAAAATTTCATCCAATTCCAACGGTCTGATCGTCCGGAATAATTTTTTTTTAGTGTTTGTATCTGATTAGAACTCTTTTCTTAATCAAACTCTTAATCCTTTACATGACAAAGGGTTTCCAGAATATCATATAAATCATCACTACATGAAAATTTCCCATCTCAAATTCGGTTTTTCTTCCATAAATCTCATCCTAATAACTCCTAAACTAATATGGATGATGCATCAACGAAATAAGCAAGATAAACACTTGCCTGGGATTTTCAGAAATCTGGTTTGGTGTTGAATTTGGTGTGGTTGCATTCCCCGTCTCGCGATCTACGCGTTGGCGTTGGCGGCGGTGCAAACGGGTGAGTTTTGAGCCTTGGAATGCCTTGAGAGCTCTCTCCTCTCCTCTCCAATGGCCGTTCTAGTGTTTTGAGTTATCTAACCCTAGGAGATAACCTAAACATCTGATATAACCCCTTTAATTTTCGTGGGTTTAATTACCCAAAAATATAAAATGACTAAAATGCCCTCCCGGGGTACTAATTAGGCCTAAAAACGCCCCGAGACCCAAATCAAACTCCCGGGTATACTTTTCTGACTATCTCGACCCTTCCGGACGCGTTGGCGCACTCAAAACGACCATACGAACAACTTATAAAATATTTACTTTTATTTATCAATATTTAGTCCCGACGCGACACGGGCGCGTCCCGACTCAAATTTCTAAAATTGTCATTTTATTCACTCGTGACATTTAATATGGCCACTATTATATATTACTTGCTCATTAGTAATATTCAACAAATTTTTCCATAATTACTAACTCTCATCACGTTAATAATTATAACATAATTAATTTCCAGATTTTTATTAAATAATTAATTCACATTAAATTTAATAAATCCCCAAATTAATATAGCATAAAAATACGGGGTATTACAAGTGCGAGTGAATAGTCGATCAAATGAAGCATCTCAAAGTAACATTCTCGTTCAAAAATCGGGTCGAAGTCCTCAAGACTTTCATCCGATTATTGTGATAGTATCAACGGTTCAATACCGGTAGGGAGCAAAGGAAACGAAGGACCTTCAACCTCAAAAAAAATTGAATCATAAATCAAGGGTTGAAATTCGAAAGTGCTTGGATCACTCTCAATGATTTCGTCTTCAAAAAGGGGTGGAGGTGAAATGCAAGTTTCAACCCCAACCGAGCTTGTGGAAGAAGAAATCATTTCATTGACTTGCACATTTTTTTCAATAGTCCAAGATTAATAACTCTTGAATTGGTTGTTCAATTGGCTTTTACCACTGTGCAAAGTTCCCTAAGTGCTTTGTTGAACTCTCTCATTTTCAATAATTTTCATGTAATCACCCATCATCATAGGTAGTGGAATTTTTTTTTCATGCTTAATTTTTTTATTTTCATGAATTTGAAAGCATACACGAATAGTCTTGGGAGTATAACTTTGAGAATTGTTGTCATAACGATTACCACTAGCTAAGGAGTTAAGATGAAACATTTTTAGAAAGTATCTCTCGACTAATTCAAACACGTGACGATCACTAAAATTTTAAATTTTTGAAAGAATTTAGTATAAGTCCCAAGACAAGTAAAAAGAATGTACGATATATACACAAAATAGATAAATCACAGAAGTCTTAAAATACACCGCTCCCCCAAAAAAAGTGGCATTTTTTATGAGGCTTAAACTTCGTGTGTAAAATATGTGTCATTGGGTGTTTACGCCCTATACAAAAAGATATCATAACTTGGCACTCTATACCTTAAAATGTAGCAGCAATTAGGGATCGAATCCATAGGGAACAATGTTTAGGATTAAATTGATTTAACACTTAGAAAGGGAAAAGATATAAAATATGATGAGGTGAGAATAAAATTAACAGTAGGCAATAAGTAAACTAAATTAAATTACAAAAATGATATTAGGATCATTTTCCCACCATGAGTTAACAATAAGCAATAGGGAAGTTTTTTCAAAAATATTTAACCGAGCATATTCAATTGATTATAAACATCAAATATGAAGAAATTTACATCAACACTGAAAGATCAAACTTTCACTTGAATATGGTCATGAACGGATATAATCACAACATTGTTATAAATACTACTATTGCATGACAAAGGAATTTAAACTCCTAATATTCTGATTTCAATACACAAGGTTTCAATTGAAAGTCATTCAAACCAAACCCTTGCTTTTAAATTTCAAAACCCATTAATAGTGGTTTAATGATCACAACCTACAACTAAGCATGGTTAAAACAATCAATACAACTAACTAACAAATCAACCAACAAAAACTAATTCTATTACACTAAAAGTAAGTTGCAAAGCAAAAAATAAAGTTGTTAATGAAAATTCAAATGAATAAGACGATAAATAGTAGCCTTACCCACCAAGTCCTAGTAAAGAAAAATGGAGGAAAGCTCCCAAACACCAAAATATCCAACTAAACTAACACCAAAATGTAGATAATGAAAAGATCTCTGAAATAAATGTGGGTAAAAATTATATATACAAAACTAATAATGGAAAACTTGTAAAATAAAGGTGCCAGATCTGTTGGGATCAAATCGATTCGGCCTAAATCTAAATCAATTCGGTACAAGGGAGATTCGGTATTGTCATGAGCGAATCAATTCGGACCAAATATGGTCTGAATTATTGTTCTTTAATGAATATATAGAAAATGTTGTTAGTTCTTCGTTATAGATCGAAAATGTCCCTAAATATGTGCTTTATGATCGAACTTTCCTGCAATACGACCAAACTTTACGCTTAGCACTTTAATACCTAAAAAAGCTCAAATGTACCTCACAAAACATATAAACATACATAAAAGAGGTTCTCTGGTTAATGAGCATAAAATTAGGAATTAAGGTATCCGAGGTGGCTAAAATGCATAACTATAAGGGGTAAATAAATGCAATATTTGAGATGAATCAATTAGCCTGAAAGGTCAAGCCCAAAAATTTTGTTTTTTTATATAAAGTAAACTATCGACTCTGAACAACCTAAGAAATCCCTTTTTTCCCGCTCGAAAGCCACACTAACTAAAGGCGTGCACCAAAAAATGTATATAGAGTCAAACTACTTCCAGGGGCAAGTCACTGAGGCCCAAACCTCAGATCGATAACCCAACCTCGATAGGGGGGAGTGGGATACAAACACCCCACGCCCACCGTTAACTTCGCAACGAGTTCTCTGCTATCGGGTGCATCACTAGTTGAGGAGAAGTTAGTAATGATTAACACTACTGAAGATAATTATCTAACATATAACATATAAAAAAATATGGATCATTTAGGTCGAGTTTATTCCAGACGACAAATGACCGGTGAGGTTATTTTGGTCATAAAATTCCAATCCCTCCCCATTGATATAAAATAAATTATGCTTCTAATAATGGTAAAAGGAGGGGAATGAGGTGACAAATCCTTACACTTGTAGACTAGGGTGTACCAACCCCTTGAGAGGCCATAGGCTCGTAAATGGCCAAAAATATCCCCACAGTTAGAGGCTGGTAAATGCCAAATAGATCGTAGAAATGCACTATGGAGTAAATCTATATTTTTCGAGCGTTTGGTATAAGTTTCACGGGTGCAAGATTATTGAAATAAAGCACATTGTGAATTGGCCTCTAAAGGGAATTCTAAGCCCTGCTTGAAAGCAGTGCTTGTGGAAGCAAAGTTCCTGCTCGTGGGCGTTTGCGAACTATCCTCCAAAGGGGAATTCTAAGCCCTGCTTGAAAGCAGTGCTCATAGAAGCAAAGTTCCCGCTCGTGGGTGCTCGATGCCTTATTAGTTTCATCACCAAGACGAATGGACAGAATCCTAGATATGTTAAGGTGTTCTCATCACTCGTTGTTAGTTTATTTGATTAAATAACTCACGACCTGATATGGGAATAAAGTTTTAACCCTAAAAGATCCAGCTCGTGGGGGATCGGACGGGCCAACTCTTTGGGAATTATGTTGGGTTATATTTTGGTTCCTCATTAGATAGCTAGGCCAACTAAAATTATATGAGGAATCCCCTCGGGTAGAAGCGCTTTGTTTATCATGGTCAAGCCCAAAGGCATAAAAAATTTCAAGCATGTTTGCAAAGGCTCATTGGTGCTTAAGACTCTTTTGTTGGGTTAGGTTGAGAGATGGTTTGAATGGATGAAGTTAATTGAGGTACCAGGGCAGATGGAAGTCAGAAGAAATGAAGTTCGAAATATAGGGGTTACAATTTGTAAATTGAGATATAAAGTTGCTAATCCTAGTAAAGTAAAAAATAAAACAAAAACTATGATACGCCAGGCTTAAACAAAAATGGGGAATAAAGCATAGCATAAATGAACACGAACGACGTTGTATACTAAGTACACAATCACTCTTGAAACGAATAAACGCAAGGCCTTAATGAGAAGGAAAGAGGAGTTAACATGCATAATATAGCAGAGGATTGAAAAATGGAAGATTATTTGAAACAAGGTTATTGAAGAAGAATATTAAAACGAAAACTCTAGTTATATTGAAAGTATGGAATGGGGAAGTTATAAATAGAGGTTGAGAAATATTTTATACTAAATGGGGAAAAACCGATTCAAATTCAATGGTTAAGTTTAAACAGATGAAACGGTTTATGAACGTTTGGTGAAGGGCATGCACGGTCTGGGTGCATTGGGTGGGTTCACACCCCCATGCGTGCCTCGAGAGCTCAAGCTTCATCAGACGTGCAATGATTACAACCCTTCACTCAAGTAGCATCTTGTATTGGGAATGGTTCACGTTGAATCTAAATATCCTAGCAGATGTTGACGTACGCACAAGATGGATCACAAGAAATTAAAATTAATCCAATTATCATGACCATCATTGGGCACCATAAACAAGCAGACAAGTGGAATAGACCTCGATCGACTATGAATAAAATTCAATGGCTCGTCTCTATGAATGCAAAGAGTTAGGGGGGGTAATTGATGAGCGGTATTTTTGACTAGTCAAAAGACAAATGAAGGACATCATCAAAAGGCATCACGATTACTCAGAGAATAATAGAATAGTTAGTATGTGAATGAGGTGATAGGATTAATGATCGAATGCATAATGATGACGCACACAATATGGTGACTTTATGAGGAAGAATACATGACTTCAGTCAACTAAATTCCCATCTTCATTAGACGAATGTCCATTGGACAATTTGAATCCCCAAGACTTTATCAACATGTCGTTAGTTCAAATGGATAACACGGTCCTTATTAATGTGGTTGGGAATATCGACAATTGGGAAACGTGAAAATACATGGGAACGTCAGACATGAACACATTTCTTTCTTAAAATTAAATATCTCCAACATTCAGGCTATGAATTAGGAAAGGCATTGTAAAGGCTAGGTATAAATCCTATTGTAGTGTTAAGTAGGGTAGAGCTAATAGGATCTGAACTCTCTATCATTTTTTTGAGATTCCCTAAAATAATAAACAAGCTCCCTCACACCTTTACCCCGTGGATGTAGGCCAACACTGAACCACGTATGTCTACTATTATATTCTCTTCTCATATCCTTCACTTGCATGGAATTACAAATTATAAATTTATTGTGTTGTGTGTGTGGGCTATTAGATCTTCACCTAAACAATGATCTCAAGTGTGATGGTAAGAACTTCCATAAATTCATGTACCAAATCATTTGTTATCTGTGGAGAACCCCACTTTGACTTCCAAATATTCGATAGCATAACTGTCTGTCTGGGCTCAAAGCATATTCCATCACGTTTTCCTTACCCAGGTGATATTGAATATTAAAATAGAAATCCTTTATGAACACTACCCAACATTGTATTGTGTTCAAATGCTTTTACGCGAACAAATACCACACACTCTTATGGTCTGTTAACTGATAAAACCTCACCCCTAACAAATAGTGCCTATACACTCAAAGGGAAAAACAATAGCTGCTAACACCAAATCACGGGTGGGGTAATTCCCATTAGAAGGCTTAAAATTTTGGGTTCAAAGTTTAAGACTCCACCCCAAGGCTTAAGGTAGCTTATTCTTTTACTCTGAAAAAGTCTAGTGTAAAAACTCATCCCAAATAAAAGGTAACCCCTTCTTTGTCAAGTTCGTCAAAGGCCTTGTAATCTCCAGGATTCCCTGGATAAATCGATGATAGTACCTTGCTAAACCACAAAACTATGCATGTACAGGGGTGTCGTCCCCACTTCAACACTGTCAAGACTTTACTTGGGTCCTCTAAGATCCCTCTCCATCACAATATGACCCAAAAACTGTACCTCTCACCACTAAAACCCAAAGTTCTTGAACTTAGCATAGAATTTGTCATGTCGCAGTGTTTGTAAGACTACTTTCAAGTGTTGAGTGCGTTCATGTATCATCCGAGAATAAATTATAATCTCATGTATAAACACAATGACAAACCAATCCAAATACTCCCTGAATGCATGGTTCATCAAGTCCATGAATACAATAAGTGCATTGGTTATCCCAAATGGAATAACCATAAACTCATATGATCCATATCACATAAAAATGTCATCTTCGGGACATCGTACTCTCGAATCCTCAACTGATGGTATTTCGACCTCAAATCAATTTTTAAGAAGTAAGAATCACCTGACAACTGGTAAAATAAATCATTGATATGGGGTAATAGATACTTATTTTGTATTGTAAACTTAGTTAACTCCCAATAATCCACATATAATCTCAATGATACATCCTTCTTCTTCACAAAGAGGTTTGGGGCTCCTCAAGGTAAAGTAACCCTCCTTAAAAACCCAAGTCCAATCAGCTGATAAATCTACTCTCTTATCTCACCCATCTATAATGGATCCATATGGTAAGGTTATCGGGCTATCGATTTAGTACCTAGAGCCAAATCAATCATAAAATTAATCTCCCTACTCAGTGGCAACCCAACATCTCCTGAAAGACATTATTAAACTTGCTAACTACATGAATAGAGTCTAATGACAAGGATAATCCCTCATAAGTATCCTACTTAATATAATATAAATACAATCTTGACCCTCCCTCGGGATGAGACATTGTAACCATGTACATCTCCTGCCCCGGAATGGAAAAAGTGACGGACTAACCAAAACATTCCACACTATCATAATACACAGATAACCAATCCATCCCCAGAATAACGCCATACCCAAACATGTCTAAAATCAATAAATCATCTACAAAACATAGCCTCCCAATATCCATACTTCTACCTTAACAAACATAACGAATAAATGTACCACATCCTAATGCTGAACATATGTGCAATAAAGTGTCCGATGCTAAATCTAACATCCTGGTGGACTAAATGAAGGCTTTACTAACAAATTAATCTCAACATCAGAAATCTGGAGTAGATGATTAAAGTAGGGAGTCAAAGAATGCATTCGAATTTGAAGAAGAGTAAGATAATATGAACTTCTTTCATGAAGAGTAAGTACAAAGCTATACTATTCACAAGGAATAATGGTTCTAATTCTATAAAAAAAAGAGTGATCAATAAAGTAAATTTTATTATCAAATACATTAATAAAGAGTTTATTTGGACCCCTTCAGCTCATGGTGAATTCAGTTTCAAATCAGCGTACGATTTTGTTAGACTTAGGAATCTAGTCTCAATCCGTTGGAGCTTTCTATGGAATAAGCGTTGTCCTATTAAAATATTTGTTTTTGTTTGGAAGCTTATTCAAAAGGACATCCCAATTGACATGGAGCTTAAAAGACTTGGTATTAAAATGATTTTTTCATGTAGATGTTACTTTAAGTTTGAGGAATCAATTAATCATATATTTCTATAGAATATAGTTACAAAAGAAGTATGGACCTTTTTTGGGAATTATTTGGCCTTAAACTGAACTTCAACTCTTGGAAATGTGTGAACAAGTTCCACAAGAAAAATCAACATAGGATGTCATAATAATGGCGGACCAAGTCAACGAGATACTTCGAAAAAAAACTCAAATTAAACCTTAGGTGTAAGAATGTTGAACAAAATGAAACTGACTCGACTTATGCATCATGTCATGAATTTAAATGATTCTCAAAACAATAACGTCAAACTATTTAATGTTTTTCAAGAGAGTCTGTTATGATAACCCATTGATCTTCTACTTTATATCACCTTCAATATCTCACATATTTAAGAAGTCACTCTTAAATTTTTGAAGATATAATAATGCTCATGTATAATGAAGCATAAACAAAAAATGGCCCTGATACTTCTGCTTTTATGTGCCTCTAATATTTTAGGCTCTTTTTGCAAATGGTGGCTTTTAACGCAAAAAAAGTTTCTCTTTCATAGGCCTTTTTTGTTGCTTAACATAATTTTTTTTGGGGAAACAAAATTCAGGCAATGGTTCTTACAAGAACAACTTATCTCTAGTACATTTGGTTCATTATTAAACACTATTGAGATGAGAACACTAAATTCTACCTATGACAAGTAAGTACAAGGTTCAAAAAGTCCGTGCATATGTGCAATAAAGGTGATAAAAATTCTAGCATGAAGAAAGTTATATTCAATGAACAACAAAATGCTAGTAACACATTATTAAACACACTAAAGAAAGGAAGTCATGTATCAAAACACCATGAAAAAGTCACATGAATGGATGGAATAAAGGAGTGATTCAAACATCTTAAATTCACATCTATATGTGGTGAAAAACATAAATACAATTTGTTTTATTCTTTTTCAAAAAATTTATCAAAAATAAAATCTTTTTGAAAAATTTCAAACTTTTTCTTTGAAATCGAAATTCTTTTTGGATTTTTCAAATAAAACATATATAACATAGAACTACAAAAGAAATACAATCTAGAAATAGGGACAAATGATATGAACTTGGTAATCACTCTACACTAGATAAAGTATCCGAACTCAATTAACGGAACAAATACCCAGAGGTTAAAATCTCAAGGACACGATCTTCTCCTTAATGAGATCACGAATGAAATTTTCACATATCCTAATGTGCTACTTGCAAAATATTAGACCAGATTATGGGATATATGAATTGAACTTGCATTATCACAAGAAATATTCATTGTGCCTTGGAAAATACCATAATCTTCCAACATTTGCTACATTCATAATATTTGTGTTTAACAACTACCGATAGTTATGTACCTATCATGCTCCTATAAAGGGTTTGCTCTATGTTATTGCCTAAAGTGTTTTTGCTAAGCTTCGTCGATATACTCATAGGGGTGCCTGAGTACTATGCGGAGTCTAAACCAAACTTCTTCACTAGGTCCCTAGCATATTTGAATTTAGGTATGAATATCCTATTCTAAAGTTGATAAGAAGAACGCAAGCTCACCAACTATGCTCATCTTAAACTCACTCTTCATCTCCTCTACAAATGTTTGATCATGTTGGGGACATGTGGATCCAAATACTATATAGTCCATTAGACTTGGGAAGCCAATATAGCACCACTCTCTATCCTCATAAATAATATCTTATACACTCCCCCTTTCTTGAATCCGCGAGATACTATATAATAAGTGATCCTCTCGTACCAAGCACAAGGTGCTTACTTCAAACCATGCAAGGTCTTCATAAGATAAAGACGTGTCCTGGGTGCTTTGGGTCTTCAACCTCTTTGGTTGTTCCACGTACTCTTCCTCAGGTAGAATGCCATTAAGGAATTCATTCTTGACATCCATTTGGTATAACTTGAACCATAGATGATAAGATATGGCGAGTAGTAAGTGGACGGACTTAAGCCTAGAAATAGACGTAAACATCTCGTCAGAGTCTATGTAGACACCCCATCCTAGGCCCCCTAAGAGACTTCATAGATCCCAAGCACCCAATCATTCACCACAAATCCTATGTCATACACCGAGTACTGATTTAGAGGCCATCGGGAGCTCCTGGGATCCGTTTGAGTTCGATAAACTTTCTTGTATGAGAGGAAGCTCAATGAATCTTATCAAGGCTCTGATTACCCTTTATAATGGTCTGCCCCGTGCATAAATCGACATTACGACTCAAAATAATGGTCCATTTTATTATCAAAATCGATCTGGAGGCCACCGGGCCCTCCTGGCCCCCATTTGACTCAAGAAAAAGCCTTTGGGCACCTCAAGCCCCGTTCAAACCCGATCAACTCTTCAGCTTAAATGAATATGAATGAATCTTTAAAGGTCTCTAAATACCTTCAATTATCCGCCTCGTTCATGAATTAACCCTACGTTATGGATGAATGACCTATTTTATTATAAAGAGTCACCAGGAATTTCTAGGCCCCATTTGACCTTGGTCAATATCCAAACTGAATGAAGCTAAATGAAATCTTGAAGATCTCTGAATACCCTTTCTAACGGTCCATCTCGTGCTCAAATCATCCTTACGATTTAAACGAATGATCTATTTTCCTCTGAAAATAGCTATTTAGTGACCAACGGGAGCTTTAGAGCCCCGTTCGACTTGGTCAACTCCCGAACCTGGGAGTGGCACAATGGATTCTTAAAGGACTTTGAATACCCTTCCCAGTGGTCCATCCCATGTGTAATTCTGACTTACGGATTGCATTTTACAATTGATTTTTAAAAAGTCTGTCTCGGACTACCGAAAGAACCCGTCTATCAGTAATGTGTCTGGAGTTCTATGCTGATAGGCAAGTCAAGGACCCTGTCGATTGGCACCCATTAGCCCTATAAACATAGATCACGACCTCACTTTGAAGGCACCCCTGAATATCCCTTTTAGCAAGTCAGAGAACATTCTCTTGAATTCAGAGTTGTTCCCCTCATGAAAAGCCAATTTCCCACATTCCTTCCATCCTTTCATACTCCTTTTAGTAAATTCTCACCCATCTCCTCATACCACCATCTCCCAGTTATGATATCAGCGCATCTATAATCAAGATCCACTTCAAGTCTTCATAAAGAGGTCTAATTCTCCACCCTTGTCTTTAAATTCTCTTATTTTAGCATTAGTCAATTTATTTTTACTTTAGTGATTTATTTCATTACCTCACATACCCTAATTCCAAACCTTTATTATTAGTATTTGCACATACATTATTTTCATAAAAAACCCAAAACGAGAAAAAGAGGGTTTACCTATAAATTCCAAAAGGGGGATCCTCACACATAAAGCATGTTTATCTCTACACACACATATAAGAAAAATCCCCCGTTTGAATTTTGGGGGTAAATTCCACCCTATGTTATCTTTGAACTATGTGGAGTTTGATGCCTCTTGGGAAACATAGGGATCTTAAGGAAATCCCTAGACTCGAGTCCTCCTTTACACACATTTGTTACCTTATTTTTATCGTATATTCTCAACACATTTTATATACTTGCTTGCTTGTGGCTTGTCCGATGTATGCATTCGTTCTTCTATAACGACCTATGAATTGGAAAACACTTACATTATAATTTGAATTATTATTTTGGAAACACTCCTAAGGATGAACTCACTCCGTCATTTTCCATGACACGAGTTGAGAAATTTCATTCTCCATTTATATTATGCACATAAGCACACACTTCACGGAGTTTAACAGGAGAAGATTAACACATGCCCATGAGAGATCAAAAGGGAAGGATGGGTGACTAACACCTTCCCATACTATAACTTAATCCTTGGACCTTAAATTACTTGGTTTTGTAAGCATCAGTATAGTCCTTGATGCCGTTCTCTCGAGACAACAACATTTCTTTTTCCTATTTTGTGTAAAATAAGTTGGTGACTCTATCTCTACATACTACCCCACATCCATAACGGTTGAGATCTCTGAGAAAGGGTGTAATCTTACGTGCACTCCATAAGGGAAGGAAAAAGGAGGGAGCCCTTCCTCGGAGACCTCAGACCTTATTCAGGATGGCCACAATAGCGACTCCACTGGGTATTTTTGAAGTTGAATAGTATCTATTTTTTGTATGGGTGTTATTCTTTTCTGTATGTGTGCGTTTGCACATACTTGTATGTTCCCTTTTCTCCTCTATTTACCTTTTGTATATCTCTATCTCATGTATATATCACTTTCCACTCGCTTATACACTTCGCACACTTGTATATACTCTCCATTTACACTTCACAAACTTATACTTAGCTTCAATATATACTCACATGCTTCACACTCCACTTAAAACATCCATATTTAGGCTTCACTGGCACACACCCACACTTCCCACACTTGTATTATCTACATGCTCACTTACACATATCACACATCACTTAGTTGATCCATGTATAGGTTCATTACGACACACACTCACTTATATATATTCTCATGTCACTTACTTACCCACATATATCCATGCGTAGTATAGTTTCCATGTTAGATTTACTTTTCATAATACCTGTATATGCTCCTTCATTAATGTAGTACTCCCTTCACTCATCATGCCAGTAAAAAATGATAAAAAATACTTTATCTCCATAACATGTTAATTAAGACTCATACATTTTTGTACACTACATCACCAAGAGCATGGAAATATTGACCAAAATTTTGTCCCGTGCTAGGGGGGTCACTTTGTGATGGTCGTTGGTCCTACGGGTTACAGTTAGCCTAAGCGATATGACTTTCACCTTCCTTTAGCCTCGTACCTTTGATGTATATCTAAAGGTTCCCCCCATATCGTACCGCTTGACCGAACTCACGACGTGATGTATATAGCAGGGAACTCATTCACATACGTCGAGTATATCGAACTCGTCCTCAAATGTAATGTACCTATGAGGTATATAGTGAGGCAATTCACGTATAACAGGAATACCAAATGGCTTGTCCACATGTACCAATTAATGATTGAAATTATAGGCAAGAGGTATATCGTCGAAGTCATGCCAAAAGGGGGAGCCGTTCCACTGACCCAACAAGTGCATAAACTTTATATAGGTATCAAACCTAGGGCACTCATTTTTAGTTTGTCGGTTACCACGCGAAACTCTATCAAAACTTCGGGTCAACATACCTCTCGAATTTTCGTGCTATTTCTCTTCTTTCCCAAAATAGGGCCCTGTGCGTGAACCTAGAAATCAAACCGCGTCTTACATAATTTTATCCCTATTTTTCCTAGGCTTGGGTCTTGTCCAGCATTTTTCTGCATTTAGGCAAACCAAATACAAGTGAGAACCTAATGATAAGATTAATAATAATCATGACGATATTCTTTTCCTTTATCCAGCCTTTTTTAAAATTACCAAATACCTTTTTTTCCTCGTCCTCCAAAAATGCCCAAAAAAATTGTCCCTCCTTCTTTCAAAAATAAATTCGAACCATTTTCCCTCTCAGGTTGATCACATACCTAATTTTGGCCTAGCTCCCAATTGGCTTCAGATGTCTGTCAAATCACCCCGAAGCTTTATTAGCTTTTTTGCTACTTCGTTCGAGTTTTGGATTTACCTTCACAAGCTCTTTCTGGAGAACACTTACCAAGTATCGAATATGTAGCCCGATCTTATGACCGTCATAGCCCAAATCTGTGCTAAGATTGATAACCTTCAACTCGAGATCCATAAAATACAACATCATTAGGCCCAGATTCTTAAAAAAACCAAGGTTATCTTTCCTCGTTCCATGGGTCCACCCACTCTCGAGCCTATCTGGGTTCCAGAAGAGTATCAGCATGTTTCGCGTGCCCTACATGCCAATGGGTCACCACTAGCACAACTACCTATTCCGAACCTTGCCCAACCAGGGGTTAAACTACCAGTACCCATGGATCCAAAGGAGGAGGAACTGAATAAGGTCAAGGAAGACCTCAAAATGCTATCCAAGAAGTTCGACGAAGTCAAGATATTCGAAAACTATATGGACTACACCCGTATGTATCGCTATCCTAAACCCAGACTACCAGAGAAGTTAAAATGCTAGATATCAGGAAGTTCGGAGGAAGCGGACCCCTAATTGTTCACTTTCGAATCTATCACCGAGCCATGACCCTCCTAAGAGAATCCTAATAGATAATGGCCCAGATATTTTAGCAAAACTTGAAAGAAAGTGCCCTCTGATGGTTCTTATCCCTTGAAGAATCCAGAATCCATAGTTGGGAGGATGTCGCCTGAGAACTTATGTCTCAGTACGAGTGCAATGAGGATTTAGAGGTTACGCACCGAGATTTGGAGTTTCTTAAGCAAAACCCTACGAAATTAGTAAGTAGCTTCATAGGAAGGTGGATAGAGAAAACTTCTACCATGACCAACAAACCCTCCGATGAGGAACAAGTTAGTATTGTGAATAAGAACTTCTTGCCTCATATCCGAGCGTTCATGAGAGGACAGTATTACCCACACTTTTAAGCCCTTCAAGAGGCTGGTGTGATAATTGAGGAGGGCATTACCAAAGTGGAATATGAACCGAAGAAAGTGACAAAACAATTCACTCCCTAAAATTATGAGAAGTCCGTCAGTGCTACAGTCTCAACCATCAACAACATTTTCCAACCTGCTACCTCTTGGTATGATTAGGGCGACTTTCCCGTGCCCAAGGGTTTAATGAGATTTCATCTTATCAGGTTCTGGTAGATGAAATCTCATCACCAAAGTCTACCAGGCCCTTATAAGACTAAATATCATTAAATCCTTGGACCCCCGTCCTTTACCAAATCCACTCACTAAAAACTTCAAGCCCGACGCCCATTGTGATTTCCACCAATCCACTGGTCATACTACAAACCAATGCTTCCACCTTAGAAATGTGATCCAAGGTCTAATTGATTTGGGGTATCATCATCCCATCGGCTAATCCTAAACCCAATACCACTCATAACCAACTTCCAGCACATAGAAATGTCATTTTTAAGAAAATGACCAAGAATTTGACCAATCTACTCAAATCATGTCCAACAAAGCACCCATCGTCCCTATAATCTCACCCAAACCGCTCAAGGTTTGCCTATATTTTCTCTTACACCCTACCTGCTTCACTGACCAAGTTTTATCACTCCTTACAAGGTCCTATATTATTTTTTGCACTCGATATGAGGGAAAAAACATGGAGTTACCAGTTTTGTTAAACAAACTTTTAGAGTTTGGGCTGAAATTCCCACCGAGATGACCATTGATTATCAGAAATTCAGTGGCTTGTTCATAGAAGCCCGAAAATGGGCTCGAGAATCAGATGAATGGGCGGTACCTGTTGAAGAAGTCAATCTAGTTGATGTGTTACATACAATGACCAACATGTTTTGACAAACAAGAAAAATCTGTAGCATTTATGAGTTACTCACCACTTTGAAGCTTTAAGGACGGTTGGTCCCTTCACTCTTGTACCTTCATATTGAGTGGGAAGATTTATGCTATGAATTCGTCGAGGTTATTGAATGTATTGATTTCTCTTGGAAAAAGGACATATTTGTCATCGGATGGGGGGGTGATTTTAATAATTTAGATGACGAACCCACTCAGAAAGAAGTTCGTCTAGTAGCCAACCTCTGTAGAATGCTATCCTTTAAAGATCTGCTGGGGGAAATAAAAAAGGTAACCATTCACCCCAAAGTAGATGAAGATAATGGATTCTTGTTCTTCCTCGCCTAAGTAAATCACATGACCAGGTCTAGAAGACAAAACAAATATTCAATTTCCCATGCTACCGAGACGAATAAAGGAAAAGGGATTTGTAGAAGAACTTCCCGTACCAAAAATGACCATTTAATAGAGAAAAGTTCTTGACCAGCTCAAGAATACCCAATCTAATATCACCCTATGGGGTGATTTTTATGTCCTCCCAGTTGCACCGAAATGCTTTGATAAAACTCCTCATTGGGACCACAGTCCCTCCTTCCACCACTCTCGAAGAAGCCGTAAACATGGTTGGATCCTTGACCTCTTCCAGACTTCTCTCCTTTTTCAAAGAAGAGATACCGAAGATTGGCCCTGGTCATAATTATGCCCTCAACATCTCCATTGAAGTCTTGAGAAAGACAATCCCACTATCACTTGTTGGAAATGGATCTACCCTCAGTATTTATCCTCGCAAAACCTTTAATTATTTGGGATTAAAAATCAATGATCTCACTCCCACTTCTGCTACCGTGAGTGCTTATGAAAATACCCATCTAGGAGTAATGGGGTCTATAACACTCACAATAGGGGTTGGCCCTATCAGTCCTATCACTGAGTTACAAGTCATTAACATAATCGCATGTTTTAATCTACTCCTTGGCTGTCTATGGCTCCACAGCATTCAAGGGATATATTCTTCTTTTTAATAAAAAATTGTAGTTCTTTTCCAAAGGTTAGGGTAACACCATTTTGTGGAATGAAACACAGTACAGATAATGCCAGCACTAACAATCCAGTATTAGAAATCCAATATGGGATGAACGAAATACTCCTTCCTGGCTTCAGAGTTTATCCACTTCCCCTTGTAGGAGGAGATAATTTCAAAGACTGAGCCTGTCTGGAAAACAAACCTCATGGCAACTTCAATGTAATTCAGATTTTCAAGAGCATGCACTTCATGCCCAAAATGGGGCTAGGGCGATGCCAGCAAGATATCCTTGAACCCATAGTCTTTAAGGAGGGCCTTTCCCCTATGTTTCATGTGTTACCAACTTTCACCAGAGGAACTCAAAGCACTCCGACAACCAAGATTGAAAAGAGACTTAGAAGATAAAAAGACTTTTTCAAGAGACTCTCTGAATGGAAGATTTGTCAAGGAGGGTAAAGACTTACCTTTTGTGGCTTCGGTATAAACATGTTGACAAGAAGATGAAACCAAGGTTGAAAATATTCTTTCAAGACAGTAACTCTTGATTCGAAGACTGCAAACATAAAGTATAACCTCTCACCAAGAAGACCATAACAGTTACCAAGGACTTTGAGGAAAGTGTTTTCGAAGACTCATTCGACCCACAGACACTGGGGTTGAGTCTTTACAAGATCTACTCAGATGCTGCATCATCAAACCCATCCACTAACATCTAAGTTACTGAATCCTCAACTGGAATGTCATGCTTGTCCAACCTGCTCAGATTCAACCCGACGCTGGTGTTCACCCTATCCAAGTCTCTTCACCTGATGTTGTTGTTCCTTTTTTTTATATCAATGTAACTAAGATCTCTTTTGACGAGGTTCTCAATGCTATTTTTCCCAAAAATGAAATAAACGAGGATTTTAAGTATCTTATTCAGCCTCACATTACATATCTTGATTCTAATCAAAACTTTAATGATGATGATTTTACAAATAAACAATTCTTAACTGATCATAAGAATGATAATATTGAACACCATAACTGCATAAAAATTAAAGATGATGAGATTGTTATTAATAATATCGGTTCTAATAGTTATCAGCGTGATATTACAATAAGGTCCACCTTAACAAGCATGAGCGGGCGTAATTTAAAAAACTACTACAAGAATTTATGGACGTCTTTGCATGATCCTATGATGACATGTCCGACATTGACCCAGAAATAGATCAATATGAGATCCCGATGCTCCCAGGATGTAAGTCGATCAAAAGAAAGCTAAGGAAACTCCGCACTGAATGGTCTCTCAAAGTCAAAGAGAAGTGGTAAAATAATTGAATGTGGGTTTCTTTCGCATAGTCAAATATCCTGCATGGATTGACAATATCGTCCCCGTAAGTCAGGAGGAAAATTTTGCATGGGCATCGACTATCGAAATTTGAATAAAGCATCCCCCAAAGACAATTACTCATTGCCCTACATTGACATGATTATGGATAACATAACCAGTCATGACCTCAAGTAATTTATTAATGGATTCGTCGGATATAACTAGATCAAGATGCATCCTGACTATCAGGAGAAAACTGCCTTCATCATCCCACGGGGAACCTTATGGCATATTGTCATGCCATTCGGACTCGATAATTCTGAGGCCACCTAACAAAGGGTTGCCATAACCATCCTGCTTGAACTTATTCACAAGGAGGTCAAAGTCTATGTAGACAATATAATCATTAAGTCTAAGACTCAATAAGGTCATAATCCCTCCCTCCAAAAGTTCTTTGAATAACTGTGACAATACCAGATGCGACTAAATCCACATAAATGTGTTTTCGGCGTCAGGAAAAGAAAATTCATGGGATTCATGGTCAGTGAGAAGGGAATCAAAGCAGATCCTACCAAGCTATAAGCCATACTTGAGATGCCACCACCACGAAAGGAGAAGGAAGTCCGAGGATACCTAGGTAAACCATAATACATCAGTCGGTTCATTAGCTAACTAACTTTTATCTGCGAACTCATTTTGAGACTTCTCTTAAAGGATTCAACTAAAGTCTAGAATGAGGCTTGCCAAGAAGCCTTTGACCAAATTAAGTGTTACCTCACCCGACCTACGATTCTTATTCCTCTAATCAGGTCTCCTCATCCTCTTATACCTGACCATAATAGATAACACAACAGGGACTTTGCTAGCACAATACATAGAAGAAACCCATAAGGAAAGATCCATTTATTACGCTGGTAAAAAATTGGTCGGGTATGATGTCAATTACACTGATTTGAAGAAAGTGTGTGTCTCCCTGGTTTGTGTCACGCGAAAGTTACATCATTATATGCTTTCCTTCCCCATAAGACTAATATGATGTATGGATCCCATCAAGTACTTGCTAAAAAATCCTGCTCTATACAGCCAAACGACCCATTGGTTGATGTTGCTAGTCGAGTTTGATATTATGTACATCATGCAGAAAGCTACGAAAGGGAGATCCATCTTCGATACCTTATTGATTACTCCATGAAAGGGACCAATGTTTGGGTCTCTGAGTTCCTGAATGATTCTCTGCACCTCTCAATAGGCCCTTAGATAGAAAATTTTCTTTAATGGAGCTGCCAACAAGAAAAGATACGAAATTGATATACTCCTAATCGCCCTTAGTGACTCTCACATCCCCATTGCCATCAAACTAGACTTCCCTTGCACAAAAAATATTACAGAGTATGAGGCATGCACTTAAGGCCTCAATATAGCCCTTAAAAAGGAATCTGGCACCTAAACGTCTACGGAGGCTATGCCCTCATCATTGGCCAAATCCTTAGAAAATGGAAATTCAATGACGAGAAACTCCTACCCTTCTATGCTCACCTAAAAGAGCTGGCCTCCCAGTTCAAATATGTCACCTTCCACTATCTATCTCATGCAAAGAGAAGCCAAACTGATGCCCTTGTTACCCTGGCCTTCTTGATCGACATGCCCGAGGGAATAACAATGACCCTAGGTTCAGAAATAAGCTATGACCACCAACTGTAATCACATTTAACTCATTACTAAGAAAGCATTTGATATGGTTGGGTTGTGGTACTATAAGATTTAACACCTCCTCAAATGCAATAGGTATGACCAAGACACCGATAAAAAAGACCGCGTGACCCTCTGCAAACTGGATGCCCAGTATATCATTTGAGACAAAGAGCTTTTCAGGATAAACTTCGATGGGACCCAGTTGCACTATATAACAGGGTCTAATGTTGAAGAAATGATGTAAAAGATCCACAGAGGGGAATGCGGGCCCCATATGAACGGTCACATGCTTGCTAAAAAGATCATCGATCAAGAATACTACTGGACCACGATGGTTCAAGATTGCACTGCCTATGTTCGAAGGTGCCTCAATTTCCCATAGTTTGTGAATATCCAACACTTGCCTCGTCGAGAACTATACAACATGACTTCTATCTCGCCTTTCTCCACCTGGGGCATTGACATCATAGGGAAGGTTACTCCCAAAGCTTCAAACGGTCAAGAATTTATCCTGGTCGCCATTGATTAATTCACCAAATGGGTCGAAACCGAGTCATACGCAATGTTGAATGGCATGAAAGTGGCTAAGTTTATCAGAAAGAACATCATCCGTCGATACAAAATTCCCCATGAGTTAGTACTAGATAATGGGCACCACTTCAAAGCTGAGGTCATAGAATTAGTTGACGAGTAAGGAATTCAGTGACATGGATCTTTTCCCTACCGACACCAAACCAATAGTGATGTCGAAGCCGCCAATAAAAGCCTTAAAAACATAATCATCAAGATGATAGGGAGTTGCAACGATTGGGCTGACCGGATTCCTTATGCCCTCTGGGGCTACCGCACTTTAATCAGAACACCTACTAGGGCTACCCATTATTCTCTAGTGTACGATATGGAAGCAATCCTGCCTGTTGAGTTAGAAATACTTTCCTTGTGCGTCATGCTCAAAAGCAAAGTTAGCGAAGAAGAATGGCATTAGAACTGCTTGAACGAATTATCATTCTTGGATGAAAAGAGGCTGAAAGATCTATATCATATACAAGGGTACCAACGCCTGATAGTGCGATCATTTAATCGAAAAGTCAAGGAACGTGGTGTCCAGGAAGGAAACCTTGCCCTCAAAGAGATCATAAAACCCATTTGGGATCCCCGAGGGAAATTAAAATCAAATAGGATTTACCCCTACATTGTAAAGAAAATTTTATTAGGAGGCGTCGCTATGCTCTCAGACCTCGATGGAGAAAAGATGACATGTCCAGCCAACTTGAACCGTCTCAAGAAATTTTACCCTTAGTCCAAAATCTCGGCGCACTATGAATTTTGTCATCCCCCTTTTGATCCTCTAAAAGATATTTTCTTTTCAAAATGAAACTCATGACAATTTTCAAAATCCCCAGAGGTACGGAGGCAGCCTATACACCATACATGGGCCCGATCCCCTTCTTTTTCACAAAATTATTTCTTTTCTAACCTCTAAGAAAGGCGACCCGTTTTATCATTTATAGGTATGTATGCCTTAGCGATTGGTATAGATAATTCAAATGCAAAAATCATCAAAAGGCACAACAAAATAGAATCAAAATCAATTTTTATTTCTGAATAAAGAATATAACGTTGTTACATGAAGTATTAGCGAATGGAGTTAAATAAATCACCCCCTTCCAGTGACTAAAGCATTCTTAAACAAACCTAACCCTTACAAAGCTACACAATAATTATTCCAAACCCACCAAACAAGAAAATGCTAAAATTACCCTAACTTCACAAAAAGTACCCAAGCTTCACAAGACCTTGATTTCAACTGCATGATAACCACGCTTCATCAACATTTCTGTCTCCTAGAGGTCCCCTAAGTTTCCCACTCCTGGTTAAAACTTTGTATGTGCCCCATGGAGCGGTACGCCCTAATAAGCCTATGCAATACCACAACACCTTCCTCCTTGGTGTCGAATGCTACAACCCACCTTTGATCGGTCTCTTCCCCCATAATTTTCCCTACTGCCCGCCTCCACAACCACTTCAGGTAGTCCTCAGACACATGCCACGAAGCTCCCACATATAGTGATAGACGAATAGATAGTCGACGGTGCTGCCACAAGGAGCCCAACATCAGCCTTAGTGATTCAGTCAAATAGTCCACCGAGAAAAAGTTCATAATGCGAGGGGGCACAATTTGTTACCACCCAAATTGGTGTATAATTCGCCAGGGTAAATAGAAGAAAGTCTGATAAAGGCCAACCAACCGCACATATCGGTACTTTACCAGTTGCAAAATAGGTTGTAACTCTCCCCACCTTGATGCTGATCAATGAAGACATCGGGTCCATGTTCTATAAAATAGTTGACCCAGTTCTCTACTGATGGATCAAAACTGGAGAAAGACGGGATAAACAAAGTACGCACACTCGCCAAGGTATACTCATGAGGGGATGCGAAACAAAACATATGCAAGACACATGAACAACATTATCGGGATCCCCCTCAGAAAGTCGGAGCGACCCTCTTTCCAAGCATCAAGGTTGTTCAAGGTCTTAGCCAACACCACTCCCATAGGATTATGATAGCAAGACATACATGTCGTTATCATATCCACTTGGAGATCCATCGTTAAGTCCACTGTCACCAGTAAAAGCCTTACAGTAAGGCCCAAGGCGACAGCTCCAGCAAAGACAAAATCCTTAAAACCCCTCAAGTGCACTGAATACATAACTTACGGAAGAGAAATAATCCATCAAGTAACCTATGGACGAGCCACTGAAGGAGATATACGGAACAAATCTGCCAGAAATGCTCGAGGAGAATGAGAAGAATCGATCATAGCCGCCTCCACACTGGAGCTAACCCCAAACATAGCCGATAATTCTTCATACATAGGACAGATTTCGTCCAGGCCAAAATGAAAAACATAATCCTCAGGATACCAGAACTATACCGTCGCTGCTAGTAAGTTGCAGTCTATGGCTCGATTATACCAAAAAGAAACTCGTAAAAGGTTGAAAGCATCCAAAGAAGAATAAAGGGACTCCAAAGTCAGGGTCCCCCGATTATCCAATTGGAAGTCAAAAATTGTCCTCAAAGACGACAAGATCAAAGATGGATGACGCCGCCACTCATCGCCACCAAAAAGCAAACCAACATAAAACTAAAATAAACAGACAGGTCGTCTGTCTCACTTGTCATATGTCATTCACATTCACCCTCCTCCTCAAGAGCGTCTTCTTCAAAGAAGAAATGCAGATCCCCAGATACATTCCTACCCACGTCCCCCCAAAGCTTCATCCACCGCCTCTGGTGTCACCCTGAATGTGTTGTCCACCACTATCTGGAACCCCTCACAATCAACCCCCATCAACTGTGAAACACATATGGGAGTTATATCATCTCCCCGAATCCAAGATGAAAAGTTTGGATAGTATCCCACCACCTCTCTCCTAGGGCACACAACATTGCAGTTGAACGCGGTGTCTCATCCAAAGCGCCGTGCTAAATGGACAAAACTGATGTATGCAACCATCCAGCGTACCACAACATGGAGCTTCTCCCAAACCTGGTTCAACCCCGTCGTCCCCTGAGAATGAATGCTTGAAGGAGTTATGCTAGTCTACAAGAAAAAGAAGAAAAACCCTTTATTAGAACAAAGAACAAAGAACAAAAAGAAAAATAATTTGGAATACCAAAATTCACAATAATTATGTAGTCACTAAGGTTCTTCACCCTAGATGAACAGTGGTATGAAAGATCGCGTAGTATGATACGATCATCAACTACAGGCTCGGATAAATAAAAGGCATTATCATTGTCCAATGTAAGTGGCACCCTTGACTGGAAATCCAAGCTAGCCCAATCATCAACAGCCAACCACTCAACGTTGTATCCCTTACTGAAGAATTAGCCATTTGAAGTCTTGAAGAAAAAAATCCTTAGGACCAATGTTTAAAGAGAGAAAGAAAAAGATTCAAATACTTGACGGTCAACAAATATCTTTCTTTATCCAAGTTTCTTATAGAGCTTGTAAATGTCGCTAAAGATGCCCTTTCTCTATTTCATTTTTAATAATATGTGTGGGGGTAATGTCCCTCTTCTCTTATAAAAACTGAGTGGATTCACTTGCCTCAACTATGAATCACTAACATTGGATCATGAATCCATGATTTTCACCCTCTTTTTGCTCCAAATCAATCATTGAATTGTCCCAAATCAACGATCCATACTTGTAAAGGCTATGGATTCCGTGGAAAGAGAAACTTTGATTTTATAATGTAAGGACATTATTTCCATAGTTCGTAGTCTACATAGAGTATGTCGTATACCGCTACAATCATCGAAGAAGTTCACGTTTATAAGTTCATGAAGAAGGATCCAAATTTTAAGCACACTTCAACATTTGCATGACATGATGTATAATTTCATATAGAATGTGTTTGAATTTCATAAATGTTTCATTTTAGCATTGTGACACCCCGACTAATTAAATACCGGGTAGCTACTCCTTTATTAAATCAATACAAAATGCCAAGTTGGTTCAGTTAATAGCATCACTGTCGAAAACATTTTTATAATTACTAACCACCTAGTATTTAAAAAGTAAGTTGCCAAATTTTAAGTTAAGTGATTAACATGCAGTAAAAGAATATTGGAAGAACAACATATTCCATTCACCATAACGAAGAAATGAAATAACCAACAAATAGTAATAAGTCCGGAGGAAAACTCCTCACAACAATCCCACAACTGAAAATAATATGACAAGTCTGAATCCTGAATTAATTACATGCCCGAAGTCTGAATAATTGAAATAAATGAAGTGTCTAAAAGAAATGGGCGACATGCCCTACAACTGATAAATGCTGAATATAGAGTCAAGATAGATGAAGCGTCTACAAGCAAAGTCCTGTAACTTCCACAAACAGCTACAACTCGTCACCTGAATGAGGATCCTAAGCATGGTGTCCTTGTGGCTGGGCACCTAAAATGGTTTTTACAAAAAGATAGATTTGAAAGCAAACGGGTCAGAGCCCGAAAGAGGAGAGTATTTTAAAAACAGCAAGTGCTTTAATAACATTAAAATAATGAATGCAAAATACATGTTAGGACGTGCTCACATGAAATACTCACCTCTCGTCTAACTGTGCACTCCTAACGTTCCTGTACCCATTCATGTGTTTTCTCATAACTATCTAGTTCAAAAGAGTTTCTAACACTTCTACTCGGTTCACGTTTTAATTCCAATCCTAACAATTAAATATAGAGTTCTACTTTAATTCTCGGATTCCCAATTATTAACAAAACCATTTAATGATAACTGTCCCCTTTTTATCTTTTCATAACGTTACAATAACTATACTCACAATTAAATATAGCAATTTCCGCTTCATTTAACCGTATATTATTCACATCATAAATATACAATACAAGCACCCCGAGACTAAGCTGCGGTGCACACACACTCTGTTATCCATCCCGGTACATCACGTACATAAGGATCATGTATCCTGAATCTCTCAGGAATCGTTCTCAGATAACCACATCAGAAACAATGGAGGCGAACACAGTCACATCACATGGGTCACGCACATACCTACGCTCCCACGATCAGCAGACTTATTAACATCCCAATAAGTCCTTCTCTGACCTATGTTCATCGAGGTACCAATCTAAGTCCGGGCAACACAAGGATTAGAGGGCCCTAAGCGAACGTAAAACCTCCCGTGATAGCAAGTATGGTAGGTATGTCATACACATAAAATCATATGCTAAGCATTCACACATCTTAGATATCTCAATATTAATAAAGGTATTCTCTACATCCTTATACCATTATTCCAATTTTATATCTATTTTAAGTCTCCCGATAATATAGAGTTTAAACTGTCGACACGTCACACGTCATAGTTCTTATACTTAAAACCTATCTTAAATAGATTATTAAGTTCCTATTATTCCCACATATAACATCATCATTCCTAAGGTCCTTACTTCTGCCCCGAACCTCATTTCATCAATTATTCAAATTTACCCTTTTAACCCAAATATTATCTCACTTATCGAATTCCATAAGATTTAAACTAATTCCTCAATTGAATTCTAATTAAGGTCCAAATTTCATAGCCATGCCTAATGGTCCTCCTTAAGTTTAAGGGTATTCATAAGGTCTCCAATAATATTTTCCAAGGGTTAACATCATTAAAATTTAAATAGGGAAAACTTTACTCATTCTAGGAAGGTCGATCGATCGACCTTTACCTTCGATCGATCGATGGTGGTCGATCGATCGACTGATGAATGTCGATCGATCGAACGCACCAGGTATGGCTACGGACTGCTTCGTTTTGCAGTTTTCAAATCATCACAAAACATCCTTTTAATGCATGAACCTCTAATATAATGTTATAATATCATCATACAACCATCCTACAACATTGTTAACGTTCTAAAACCAATAATTCATCAACCAAGGACTTTGTTTGGATCAAAACTTCATCAAGAATCCTAGTTTCCTATTTCTTTCAAGAACATTAATAAATCTCTTCTTAAATCCGTTTTTAAATCATCAAGGGTCATAATTCTGAATTCATAATTCGTCCAGAATGTTTCTACATGCAGTCCCTAACATAGTTCATAGTTTTACATCTTCAAATTCATGGGTCTAATCAATCTTCCAAGATAAATTTGATAATTTCCTAAACATGGAAAGCATAGCATTAAATCAATTGGAATTAAACCACTTGCCTTAATCTTTCTCTGAATTTGAGGTTGAATCTTGAAGGTTGAATCTGTCCTCTTTCTCTCTCTGCAGAATTCTCCTCTTTCTCTCCCTCTCTACAAGTTCTTCTCAAGGTGATAATGGAGGTGGGGTTGGTTTTTGCCAAGTTTTAAAGTTTCTAACTTCTCCCGTAGCCCACTACCTAAATTGGGGTTGGAAATGGCTTAGTGGGTTAAGACTAAGTCAGATTTTTAACTCTAATTTTCGTGGGTTTTAATTACCCACTTTTCGAAATTACCAAACTACCATTTTTCGTTGCCGGTATGGCCTAAAAATGCCCCGGGACCCAAACTAAACCCCCGGCTAGTGTTTTCTGACTATTTCTACCCTTCCGGACTCGTTGGCGCACTCAAAATGACCATACGGGTGATAACAATAAATTTCACTTTTTAATTCAAATAAATATATTTCTGACGCGACTGTCACGCGCATCCCAACAAAATTTCTCAAATTGCCGTATTTCAATCTCGCGATAATTTCAATAGTTCCAATATTCATATATTGCCATATATACACATTATAATCAAATACTAACTCACATCTAGTTAATATTTTATCCGGATTAATTCTCAATTAATTCACATTTAATTCAATTAATTCCCAAGAATAAATATCATAAAAATACGGGGTATTACAAGCATTAGGATATTTTTTCTAAAAAGTTTTTAACAAACTAAGGTGTTCTTAGAAAACTGGAGCGAACCGGTTTGCCTAAATATAAAGGGAAAAACGAACCGGTTCGATTTGGTAAAAGGTTTGGCTATACTAGAAAATCGAATTGGTTTGCCTTTTACAAATGCAAAACGAGACCGATTCGACGCGCTGACTCAGATATGTATTTTTTCTATAAATACCTATTTCGGAAGGGTTTTTGATTAAGACTTTAGAAGAACATTTTTTAGAGTCCTACTACTACAAGCCTTCAATTTTTTAAGGCTAAACACATGTTTTGATTCACACTAAAAGCATTCCAATATTTTTTGAATCAGTTGTGGAACCCAAATCACTTCTTCCTGAAGTTTATTCTTGTGGAGTTCCATCTCTATTACTAGATGGGTAGCTCTTGAGGGAGTTATTGGCTGATGACTGTGGTCACTTGAGGATACTCGAGGGAGTTCTTTACTGGGAAGATCTGTGGTTCTTGTGGGTTCTTGCGGGAGTCCATCGTTGATCTAGGATGCAGTCTATGTGATTTTGCTGCGGTAAATTCAGTACAAATTTCTATAAGTATATTGAACGTTGCGATTTGCAAACATTTATAAAAATAAAGATTTTTCCCTTTCGAGGGATTTTTTCGAAAAACAATTTACCCATTAATTTGTGATTGTTTGTGATGGCATAAGTATTCACATAGATGCATGATTAGGGTTTAAATAAGTTTGAAATTAATTTGGATCTAAGACTGACTCTAATTAAATAAGTTTTAAATTGAAAATTTGTGAATCCCATAAACAATCGACATCATGCATTCTCAAATTGGTATCAGAGCTTTAGCTCGTATTTTATATCTTCTCAACACTACACTAAAAACACCAATCTGGTACGCTGATACAAGAAAAATCTGGCACAGTTCTAAACCGTGCCAAAATCTGGCACGGTTTATGCCTCATTTAGCACACTTTATAATCGTGCCAAAATCTGGCACGATTTTAAACCGTGCCAAATCGTGACACGCTTCATTAAGTCATGCCAAGTCAAATTTCATTCCCATTTAACAAACCCTATCTATACGTTTTTCTCTCCCCCTTCTCTCTACGAGACCCGCTACCCGCCCCTTCCACGCTCCCTCCTCGATGACTAGTTGCCACCCCACCTCCACGCACCCTCTCTCTGGCGGTGACACTGCAGGGAAGGGAAAACATATATTATAAACCCTATACCTATATTATAAACCATCGCCGCCGATCAGTAGCTGTTGCCGCCGATGACCATCAAGGTTTTGTCAGTTGTTGCGACTCCATATAGCAAGGTAATCTTGAAGTATGTAACGTTGGATTTTGGTTCAGAATTGGGTTTTATTTGTTTTTTCCAATCTGAGGTTTTGTAGTTTTGCTTTTGGTTAATCTTGAGGTATGTAAAATGTGTTTATAATATTGTTTGGGTTTTGTTTGCTTCTCATCGTTTACTACAATTTGGTTCAGTGTACTTTTTGGTTAGTCAATAAGTTTGTGAAATTCAATTTTTTTTTACAGTTAATGTGAATTGAGTATGTTGAGTTTTATTTTTTTAGAATGAGTTATAAGTTTTATGTCGTTTGGGTTGTGTTAGGCTCTCTTTGTTTTGTTTGCATAATTCTTGTTTTGTTAATAAGTTTGAGCAAGTTTAGGGTTTTTTGTGAATTGTGTAAATTAGCTATGCAAAATTTTATGTTGTTATTTTTCTCCTCAAGTTTTGGAATGATAATTGGGTTATAATGTTTGGTTTATGTTGAATTCCTTTTGTTTTCTCCAATGTGTTTGTGCTTGTTGCTTGGTTAATCAGTGCTATTGGAAGTTTTAAGGTTTTTGGTAATAATGTGAATTGGCTATGACGAATTTTTTATTTTTATTGTTATTTATTCTAAATTTTGGTGTGAATTATATATTTTCTTATTGTTTGTGCTGCAGCCTTTGATGAACTTTCAACTACCACAGCAAGGTGATATTTTGATTATTATGGGAGTTGTTGTTAAGATGAGAGCCAAGGTAGCCAAGGTAGGCAATTTATTTCTCGAGTGTTTTCACTTGGTTTTAAATTTCAATCCTTTTGAGTTCGTTACAATGTCATTGAGTCATCTGGATCAAACCCTTTTGAAACCATTTTTGGATCATCAAGCTTATACACATAATGATAAAGCGACACAGTACATTGAACTGTTTTGGGGACAATAACACATATCTTTAATCTATTGGGTGATATTTTAAGCGGAAAAAATATTAAGTGCAATCGTTGCACAATCTGATCAGTTGAACGAGAAGCGTTGGATTAATAACTAAACAGTTTATATTTCACAACATTTAAAAAAAAATCCTCGTCCCCACTTATAGCAGTTGTAATCGCAATTAATGCAATGCTTATAATTTAACCATCTAAATCAAACAATATATACAACTGTTACCCGATATATACTTGTTTTGCTTATAATTTAACCATCTAAATCAAACAATATAGTCGTGCTATAAGGTTTACTTCTTCCCTAAGGGTGTGTTTTGGTGTCCCGATACCATTAATTGGAACTTGGATATGTTCAATTCAAAAATTTCAAATGTTAGACTAAAGCATTCCATTTCCGTTTCCAAGCCATGTAACTGGACTTCGTAAACATTCCCTAGTAGCAGAAGTTAAATGTCACTGAAGTTAATAATATAAAGCTAAAAAACCCAATTTTTAATGTTATGTTCTGATTGATGTTTTGTTATGTTTTACTTCTAGGCAAGTGTTCATTTTTAATGCAGATTGTTTTGATTGGCGATGATCTCTTTATACATGTCAGACTTAAATATGCATATTGTTCAAACCTGACAAGTATGGGTTTCATGCAATTGGATGTTGAGTTAATCTTGGTTGGATAGTAGAACATTGAGACATCTAATTACTGAAAATAATGACAAAATTAAGAAAGTGTAGAGTGTATGCAAAAAATAGGGGTATCTTTTTACATGTTACTTTTTTTATTATTTATAATTTTTAATCCTTTGTACCATCAACAAGATGATTGGAACTACATAAATAATGCAGAGTCTGCATTGATTGTTCAGTCCGGCGACATAAAACCATACTTTCTTAATTATTAATGTAAATAGTTATTTTAACACCTTAATGTCTCATCAATGAATTGTTTGTTTATGTATATATGTGTGCATGCACATAGTGTGTGTACTTGAAGGTGGAAGGGAAGAAGTGCACTAAAGATCAGCTTTTGAATGGTATGAATATGTATATTTACACATGTATGTATTTACATGTAATTATACACTTTAAATTTATTAGCTCTATGTTTGGTTGATGAAATAGTGCCAAACTTTGTTGCAAAACGTGGCCGGAATGTTGTTGTGAACAATCATCGGGGGCTTGGGGGCATATCAATAACTGTAAGTAAGTATTCACTATATGGAATTTTTCTTTATTTTTTCCATTCTTTATTTTTTTTTTCTTTTTATTGTCCAGTAAGAAACCATTCAATAAATTTATGTAATTAAATTATATATAATGATGTAGTTAGCATCCATTTGGACTGTTCACTTGTGCTAAGGATTTAGTTAGCATGGATACAAAGGTAAGCTAATTGTTCATACCCTTTGGACTTGACTTCTTTCTAGTTTATTCTCTCGTTAATTTTGATCACATTAACGTATTGTAGGTTAGGATGTTAGCAGTTTATATGTAAAAGTAGCTACAGAGCAAGGCCAAGGGCAAGGAATTACAATTAATGTAACTATCACATGCAGAATCCCACTAACCCGCTACTGGACAGGTAAAACTCTAGAATTATATTTTACTTCTAATAAGATATATAGTTTTATATATGTGCAGTATTTTATATATGCGTGTCCTTTAGTGTATATACGGTTATGGGGTTTAACACTTTTTTTTTTAAATTAGGTGTTTTCATATTTGAAGTTTTGTTATGGAAGTAAAATTAAAGTTACGTGATCTTATGCTATTAATCAAGACGTAATTGGCTCAACTATGACAAACTCTATAATTTGAAAAAATAACTCTTAGACTTGAAAACAGGCCGTTAAAGGGTGAAAAACAAAAACAGCCCCCAAACGATCCCGTAGGAGGCACGAACACCTCGCACGGGACCAATGTAACTTGTAGGAACTGACCGTGTAGTCCCGGGTCTCCCGGTTTGAGAGTATGACGATAATTTGCAAAAATCACACTTAGACTTGAAAACAGGCCGTTAAAGGGTGAAAACCCAAACCAGCCCCCAAACGACCCCGTAGGAGGCACGAAAACCTCGCACGGGACCCATGTGACTTGTAGGAACTGACCGCGTAGTCCCGGGTCTCCAAGTTTGAGAGTATGACGATAATTTGCAAAAATAACTCTTAGACTTGAAAACGGGCCGTTAAAAGGTAAAAACCCAAACCAGCTCCCAAACGACCCCATAGGAGGCACGAACACCTCGCACGAGACCAATATAACTTGTAGGAACTGGCCGCGTAGTCCCGGGTCTCCCGGTTTGAGAGTATGACGATAATTTGCAAAAATCACATTTAGACTTGAAAACATGCGGTTAAAGGGTGAAAACCCAAACCAGCCTCCAAAAGACCCCGTAGGAGACACGAACACCTTGTACGGGACCAATGTAACTTGTAAGAACTGACCGCGTAGTCCCGGGTCTCCCAATTTGAGAGTATGACGATAATTTGCAAAAATCAACACTTAGACTTAAAACAGGCCGTTAAAGGGTGAAAACCCAAACCAGCCTCCATCCGATCCTGTAGGAGGCACAAACACCTCGCACGGGACCAATGTAACTTGTAGGAACTGACCGCGTAGTCTCGGGTCTCCCGATTTGAGAATATGACGATAATTTGAAAAAATCACACATAGACTTGAAAATAGGCGGTTAAAGGGTGAAAACTCAAACCAGCCCCCAAACAACCCCGTAAGAGACACGAACACCTCACACGAGACCAATGTAACTTGTAGGAAATGACCCTGTAGTCCCGGGTCTCCATGTTTGAGAGTATGACGATAATTTGCAAAAATCAACACTTAGACATAAAACAAGCCCTTAAAGGATGAAAACCCAAACCAGCCTCCAAACGATTCCGTAGGAGGCACGAACACCTCGCGCGGGACCAATGTAACTTGTAGGAACTGACCACGGAGTACCGGGTCTCCCGGTTTGAGAGTATGACGATAATTTGCAAAAATCACACTTAGACTTGAAAACAGGCCGTTAAAGGGTGAAAACCCAAACCAGCCCCCAAACGACCCCGTAGGAGGCACGAAAACCTCGCACGGGACCCATGTAACTTGTAGGAACTGACCGCGTAGTCCCGGGTCTCCAAGTTTGAGAGTATGACGATAATTTGTAAAAATAACTCTTAGACTTGAAAACGGGCCGTTAAAAGATAAAAACCCAAACCAGCTCCCAAACGACCCCGTAGGAGGAACGAACACCTCGCACGGGACCAATATAACTTGTAGGAACTGGCCGCGTAGTCTCGGGTCTCCCGGTTTGAGAGTATGATGATAATTTGCAAAAATCACATTTAGACTTGAAAACATGCGGTTAAAGGGTGAAAACCCAAACCAGCCTCCAAACGACCCCGATAGAGACACGGACACCTTGTACGGGACCAATGTAACTTGTAAGAACTGACCGCGTAGTCCCGGGTCTCCCAATTTCAGAGTATGACGATAATTTGCAAAAATTAACACTTAGACTTAAAACAGGCCGTTAAAGGGTGAAAACCCAAACCAGCCTCCAAACGATCCTGTAGGAGGCACGAACACCTCGCACGGGACCAATGTAACTTGTAGGAACTGACCGCGTAGTCTCGGGTCTCCCGATTTGAGAATATGACGATAATTTGAAAAAATCACACATAGACTTGAAAACAGGCGGTTAAAGGGTGAAAACTCAAACCAGCCCCCAAACAACCCCGTAAGAGACACGAACACCTCACACGAGACCAATGTAACTTGTAGGAAATGTCCCTGTAGTCCCGGGTCTCCATGTTTGAGAGTATGACGATAATTTGCAAAAATCAACACTTAGACATAAAACAAGCCCTTAAAGGATGAAAACCCAAACCAGCCTCCAAACGATCCCGTAGGAGGCACGAACACCTCGCGCGGGACCAATGTAACTTGTAGGAACTGACCACGGAGTACCGGGTCTCCCGGTTTGAGAGTATGACGATAATTTGCAAAAATCACACTTAGACTTGAAAATAGGCCGTTAAAGGGTGAAAATCCAAACCAGCCCCCAAACGACCCCGCAGGAGGCACGAACACCTCGCACGGGACCAATGTAACTTGTAGGAACTGACCGCGTAGTCCCGGTTCTTCCAGTTTGAGAGTATGACATTAATTTGCAAAAATCACATTCAGACTTGAAAACAGGCCGTTAAAGGGTGAAAACCCAAACCAGCCCCCAAACGACCCCGTAGGAGGCACCAACACCTCGCACGAGACCAATGTAACTTGTAGGAAGTGACCGCGTAGTCCCGGGTCTCCCGATTTGAGAGTATGACTATAATTTGCCAAAATCACCACTTAGACTTAAAAACAGGCCGTTAAAGGGGGAAAACCCAAACAAGCTCCCAAACGGTCCCGTAGGAGGCATGAACACCTCGCACGGGACCAATGTAACTTGTACGAACTAATCGCGTAGTCCCAGGTGTCCTGGTTTGAGAGTATGACGATAATTTGGAAAAATCATACTTAGACTTGAAAACAGGCCGTTAAAGGGTGAAAACCCAAACCAGCCCCCAAACGACCCCGTAGGAGGCACGAACACCTCGCACGGGACCAATGTAACTTGTAGGAAGTGATCGCATTGTCCCGAGTCTCCCGGTTTGAGAGTATGATGATAATTTAAAAAAATAACTCTTAGACTTGAAAACAGACCGTTAAAAGGTGAAAACCCAAACCAGCCCCCAAACGACCCCGTAGGAGGCACGAACACCTCGCACGGGACCAATGTAACTTGTAGGAACTGACCGCATAGTCCCGGGTCTCCCGGTTAGAGAGTATGACGATAATTTGCAAAAATCACATTTAGACTCTAAAACAGTCGGTAAAAGGGTGAAAATACAAACCAGCCTCCAAACGACCACATAGGAGACACGAACACCTCGTACGGGACCAATATAACTTGTAGGAACTGACCGCGTCGTCCCGGGTCACCCGGTTTTAAGAGCATGACGATAATTTGCAAAAATCAACACTTAGACTTAAAACATGCCGTTAAAGGGTGAAAATCCAAACCAGCCTCCAAACGATCCCGTAGGAGACACGAACACCTCGTACAGGACCAATGTAACTTGTAGGAACTGACCGCGTAGTCCCGGTTCTCCCGATTTGAGAGTATGACGATAATTTGCAAAAATCACACTTAGATTTGAAAACATGCGGTTAAAGGGTGAAAACCCAAACCAGCCTCCAAACGACCCCGTAGGAGACACGAACACCTTGTACGGGACCAATGTAACTTGTAGGAACTGACCGCGTAGTCCCGGGTCTCCCAATTTGAGAGTATGACGATAATTTGCAAAAATCAACACTTAGACTTAAAACAGGCCGTTAAAAGGTGAAAACCCAAACCAACCTCCAAACGTTCCCGTAGGAGGTACGAACACCTCGCACGGGACCAATGTAACTTGTAGGAACTGATTGCGTAGTCCCGGGTCTCCCGGTTTGAGAGTATGACGATAATTTGAAAAAATCACACTTAGACTTGAAAACAGGCGGTTAAAGGGTGAAAACCCAAACCAGCCCCCAAATGACCCCGTAAGAGACATGAACACCTCGCACGAGACCAATGTAACCTCTAGGAACTGACCTCGTAGTCCCGGTTCTCCCAGTTTGAGAGTATGACGATAATTTGCAAAATTCAACACTTAGACTTAAAACAAGCCCTTAAAGGATGAAAATCCAAACCAACCTCCAAACGATCCCGTAGGAGGCACGAACATCTCGCGCGGGATCAATGTAACTTGTAGGAACGGACCACGTAGTACCGTGTCTCCTTGTTTGAGAGTATGACGATAATTTTCAAAAATCACACTTAGACTTGAAAATAGGCCGTTAAAGGGTGAAAACTCAAACCGGCCCCCAAACGACCCCGTAGGAGGCACGAAAACCTCGCACGGGAACAATGAAACTTGTAGGAACATACCGCGTAGTTCCGGGTCTCCAAGTTTGAGAGTATGACGATAATTTGCAAAAATAACTCTTAGACTTGAAAACAGGCCGTTAAAAGGTAAAAACCCAAACCAGCTCCCAAACGACCCCGTAGGAGGCACTAACACCTTGCTCGGGACCAATATAACTTGTAGGAACTGGCCGCGTAGTCCCGGGTCTCCCGATTTGAGAGTATGACGATAATTTGCAAAAATCACATGTAGACTTGAAAACATGCGGTTAAAGGGTGAAAACCCAAACCAGCCTCCAAACGACCACGTTGGAGACACGAACACCTTGTACGGGACCATTGTAACTTGAAAGAACTGACCGCGTAGTCCCGGGTCTCCCAATTTGAGAATATGACGATAATTTGCAAAAATCAACTCTTAGACTTAAAACAGGCCGTTAAAGGGTGAAAACCCAAACCAGCCCCCAAACGACCCCGTAGGAGGCACGAACACCTCGCACGGGACCAATGTAACTTGTAGGAAGTGATCGCGTTGTCCCGAGTCTCCCGGTTTGAGACTATGATGATAATTTGAAAAAATAACTCTTAGACTTGAAAACAGGCCGTTAAAAGGTGAAAACCCAAACCAGCCCCCAAACGATCCCGTAGGAGGCACGAACACCTCGCACGGGACCAATGTAACTTGTAGGAACTGACCGCGTAGTCCCGGTTCTCCCGATTTGAGAGTATGGCGATAATTTGCAAAAATCACATTTAGACTTGAAAACAATCGGTAAAAGGGTGAAAACCCAAACCAGCCCCCAAACGACCCCGTAGGAGGTACGAACACCTCGTACGGGACCAATGTAACTTTTAGGAAGTGACCACGTAGTCCCGGGTCTCCCGGTTTGAGAGTGTGATGATAATTTGCAAAAATCACCACTTAGACTTAAAAACGGGTCGTTAAAGGGTGAAAACACAAACCAGCTCCCTAACGGTCCTGTAAGAGGCACGAACACCTCGCACCAGACCAGTGTAACTTGTATGAACTAACCGCGTAGTCCCGGTTCTCCCGATTTGAGAGTATGACGATAATTTAGAAAAATCACACTTAGACTTGAAAACAGGCCGTTAAATGCTGAAAATCCAAACCAGCCCCCAAACGACCCCGTACGAGACACCAACACCTCGCACGGGACCAATGTAACTTGTAGGAAGTGACCGCGTAGTCCCAGGTCTCCCGCTTTGAGTGTATGACGATAATTTTCAAAAATAACTCTTAGACTTGAAAACAGGTCGTTAAAAGGTGAAAACCCAAACAAGCCCACAAACGACCCCGCAAGAGGCACGAACACCTCGTACGGGACTAATGTAACTTGTAGGAACTGACCGCGTAGTCCCGAGTCTCCCGGTTCGAGAGTATGATGATAATTTGCAAAAATCACACTTAGACTCTAAAACAGGATGTTAAAGGGTGAAAATCTAAACCAGCCTCAAAACGACCACGTTGGAGACACGAACACCTCGTACGGGGCCAATATAACTTGTAGGAACTGACCGCGTCGTCCCGGGTCTCCCGATTTTGAGAGCACGACGATAATTTGCAAAAATCAACACTTAGACTTAAAACATGCCGTTAAAGGGTGAAAACCCAAACCAGCCTCGAAACGATCCCGTAAGAGACACGAACACCTCGTACGGGACCAATGTAACTTGTAGGAACTGATCGCATAGTCCCGGTTCTCCCGATTTGAGAGTATGATGCTAATTTGCAAAAATCACACTTAGACTTGAAAACATGCGGTTAAAGGGTGAAAACCCAAATTAGCCTCCAAACGACCCCGTAGGAGACATGAACACCTTGTACGGGACCAATGTAACTTGTAGGAACTGGCTGCGTAGTCCCGGGTCTCTCGATTTGAGAGTATGACGATAATTTGCAAAAATCAACACTTAGACTTAAAATAGGCCGTTAAAAGGTGAAAACCCAAACCAGCCTCAAAACGTTCCTGTAGGTGGTACTAACAACTCGCACGGGACCAATGTAACTTGTAGGAACTGACTGCGTAGTCCCGGGTCTCCCGGTTTGAGAGTATGACGATAATTTGAAAAAATCACACTTAGACTTGAAAACAGGCGGTTAAAGGGTGAAAATCCAAACCAGCCCCCAAACGACCCCGTAAGAGACATGAAAACCTCGCACGAGACCAATGTAACTTGTAGGAACTGACCTCGTAGTCCCGGGTCTCCCAGTTTGAGAGTATGATGATAATTTGCAAAAATCTACACTTAGACTTAAAACAAGCCTTTAAAGGATGAAAATCCAAACCAGCCTCCAAACGATCTCGTAGGAGGCACGAACATCTAGCGCAGGATCAATGTAACTTGTAGGAACTGACCACGTAGTACCGTGTCTCCTGGTTTGAGAGTATGACGATAATTTTTAAAAATCACACTTAGACTTGAAAACAGGCCGTTAAAGGGTGAAAATCCAAACCAACCCCCAAACGACCCCGTAGGAGGCACAAAAACCTCGCACGGGACCAATGTAACTTCTAGGAACTGACCGCGTAGTCCCGGGTCTCCAAGTTTGAGAGTATGACGATAATTTGCTAAAATAACTCTTAGACTTAAAAACAGGCCGTTAAAAGGTAAAAACCCAAACCAGCTCCCAAACGACCCCGTAGGAGGCACGAACACCTCGCACGTGACCAATATAGCTTGTAGGAACTGGCCGCGTAGTCTCGGGTCTCCCGGTTTGAGAGTATGACGATAATTTGCAAAAATCACACTTAGACTTGAAAACAGTCGGTAAAAGGGTGAAAACCCAAACCAGCCCCCAAACGACCCCGTAGGAGGTACGAACACCTCGTGCGGGACCAATGTAACTTGTAGGAAGTGACCGCGTAGTCCCGGGTCTCTCGGTTTGAGAGTATGATGATAATTTGCAAAAATCACCACTTAGACTTAAAAATGGGTCGTTAAAGGGTGAAAACCCAAACCAGCTCCCTAACGGTCCTGTAAGAGGCACGAACACCTCGCACCAGACCAGTGTAACTTGTATCAACTAACCGCGTAGTCCCGAGTCTCTCGGTTCGAGAGTATGATGATAATTTGCAAAAATCACACTTAGACTTGAAAACAGGCAGTAAAAGGGTGAAAATCCAAACCAGCCCCCAAACGACCCCGTACGAGACACGAACACCTCGCACGGGACCAATGTAACTTGTAGGAACTGACCGCGTAGTCCCGGGTCTCCCGGTTTTGAGAGCATGACGATAATTTGCAAAAATTAACACTTAGACTTAAAACATGTCGTTAAAGGGTGAAAACCCAAACCAGCCATAGGAGGCACGAACACCTCGCACGGGACCAATGTAACTCATAGGAACTGACCGCGTAGTCCCGGGTCTCCCGGTTTGAGAGTATGACGATAATTTGCAAAAATCACAGTTAGACTCGAAAACAGGCCGTTAAAGGGTGAAAACCCAAACCATCCCCCAATCGACCCCGTAGGAGGCACGAGCACCTCGCACGGGACCAATGTAACTTGTAGGAAGTGATCGCGTAGTCCCGGGTCTCCCGATTTGAGAGTATGACGATAATTTGCAAAAATCGCATTTAGACTTGAAAACATGCGGTTAAAGGGTGAAAACCCAAACCAGCCTCCAAACGACCCCGTAGGAGACACGAACACCTTGTACGGGACCAATGTAACTTGTAAGAAGTGACCGCGTAGTCCCGGGTCTCCCGATTTGAGAGTATGACGATAATTTGCAAAAATCACACTGAGACTTGAAAACAGGCCGTTAAAGGGTGAAAACCCAAACTAGCCCCCAAACGACCCTGTAAGAGGCACGAACACCTCGCACGGGACCATTGTAACTTGTAGGAACTGACCGCGTAGTCCCGGGTATCCCGATTTGAGAGTATGATGATAATTTGCCAAAATCAACACTTAGACTTAAAATAGGCCGTTAAAGGGTGAAAACCCAAACCAGCCTCCAAACGATCCTGTAGGAGGCACGAACACGTCGCACGGGACCAATGTAACTTGTAGGAGCTAACCGCGTAGTCCCGGGTCTCCCGATTTAAGAGTATGACGATAATTTGAAAAAATCACACTTAGACTTGAAAACAGGCGGTTAAAGGGTGAAAACTCAAACCAGCCCCCAAACGACCCCGTAAGAGACACAAACACCTCACACGAGACCAATGTAACTTGTAGGAACTGACCCCGTAGTCCCGGGTCTCCAAGTTTGAGAGTATGACGATAATTTGCAAAAATCAACACTTAGACATAAAACAAGCCCTTAAGGGATGAAAACCCAAACCAGCCTCCAAACGATCCCGTAGGAGGCACGAACACCTCGCGCGGGACCAATGTAACTTGTAGGAATTGACCACGGAGTACCGGGTCTCCCGGTTTGAGAGTATGATGATAATTTGCAAAAATCACACTTAGACTTGAAAACAGGCCGTTAAAGGGTGAAAACCCAAACCAGCCCCCAAACGACCCCGTAGGAGGCACGAACACCTCGCACGGGACCAATGTAACTTGTAGGAATTGATCGCGTAGTCCCGGGTCTTCCGGTTTGACAGTATGACGATAATTTGCAAAAATCATACTTAGACTTGAAAACAGGCCGTTAAAGGGTGAAAACCCAAACCAGCCCCCAAACGACCCCGTAGGAGGCACCAACACCTCGTACGAGACCAATGTAACTTGTAGGAAGTGACCGCGTAGTCCCGGGTCTCCCGATTTGAGAGTATGACTATAATTTGCAAAAATCACCCCTTAGACTTAAAAACAGACCGTTAAAGGGTGAAAACCCAAACAAGCTCCCAAACGGTCCCGTAGGAGGCACGAACATCTCGCACGGGACCAATGTAACTTGTACGAACTAATCGCGTAGTCTCGCGTGTCCCGGTTTGACAGTATGACGATAATTTGGAAAAATCACACTTAGACTTGAAAACAGGCCGTTAAAGGGTGAAAACCCAAACCAGCCCCCAAACTTCCCCGTAGGAGGCACTAACACCTCGCACGGGACCAATGTAACTTGTAGGAAGTGATCGCGTTGTCCCGAGTCTCCCGGTTTGAGTGTATGATGATAATTTGAAAAAATAACTCTTAGACATGAAAACAGGCCGTTAAATGGTGAAAACCCAAACCAGCTCCCAAACGACCCCATAGGAGGCACGAACACCTCGCACGAGACCAATGTAACTTGTAGGAACTGACCGCATAGTCTCGGGTCTCCCGGTTTGAGAGTATGATGATAATTTGCAAAAATCACACTTAGACTTGAAAACAGTCGGTAAAAGGGTGAAAACCCAAACCAGCCCCCAAACGACCCCGTAGGAGGTACGAATGCCTCGTACGGGACCAATGTAACTTCTAGGAAGTGATCGCGTAGTCCTGGGTCTCCCGGTTTGAGAGTATGATGATAATTTGCAAAAATCACCACTTAGACTTAAAAACAGGCCGTTAAAGGGTGAAATCCCAAACCAGCCCCCAAACTTCCTCGTAGGAGGCACTAACACCTCGCACGGGACCAATGTAACTTGTAGGAAGTGATCGCGTTGTACCGAGTCTCCCGGTTTGAGAGTATGATGATAATTTGAAAAAATAACTCTTAGACTTGAAAACAGGCCGTTAAATGGTGAAAACCAAAACCAGCTCCCAAACGACCCCATAGGAGGCACGAACTCCTCGCACGAGACCAATGTAACTTGTAGGAACTGACCGCATAGTCTCGGGTCTCCCGGTTTGAGAGTATGACGATAATTTGCAAAAATCACACTTAGACTTGAAAACAGTCGGTAAAAGGGTGAAAACCCAAAATGGCCCCCAAATGACCCCGTAGGAGGTACGAATGCCTCGTATGGGACCAATGTAACTTGTAGGAAGTGATCGCGTAGTCCCGGGTCTCCCGATTTGAGAGTATGATGATAATTTGCAAAAATCACCACTTAGACTTAAAAACAGGCCGTTAAAGGGTGAAAACCCAAACTAGCTCCCTAACGGTCCTGTAAGAGGCACGAACACCTCGCACTAGACCAATGTAACTTGTATGAACTAACCGCGTAGTCCAGGGTCTCTCGGTTTGAGAGTATGACGATAATTTAGAAAAATCACACTTAGACTTGAAAACAGGCCGTTAAAGGCTGAAAACCCAAACCACCCCCCAAACGACCCCGTACGAGACACCAACACATCGCACGGGACCAATGTAACTTGTAGGAAGTGATCGCGTTGTCCCGGGTCTCCCGCTTTGAGAGTATGACGATAATTTTAAAAAATAACTCTTAGACTTGAAAACATGCCGTTAAAAGGTGAAAACCCAAACCAACCCCCAAACGACCCCGTAGGAGGCACGAACAACTCGTACGGGACCAATGTAACTTGTAGGAACTGACCGCGTAGTCCCGAGTCTCCCGGTTTGAGAGTATGGCGATAATTTGTAAAAATCACACTTAGACTCAAAAACAGGCGGTTAAAGGGTGAAAATCCAAACCAGCCTACAAACGACCACGTAGGAGACACGAACACCTCGCACGGGACCAATATAACTTGTAGGAACTGACCGCGTCGTCCCGGGTCTCCGGGTTTTGAGAGCACGGCGATAATTTGCAAAAATTAACACTTAGACATAAAACATGCCATTAAAGGGTGAAAACCCAAACTACCCTCCAAACGATCCGGTAGGAGGCACGAACACCTCGTACGGGACCAATGTAAATTTTAGGAACTGACCGCGTAGTCCCGGGTCTCCCTGTTTGAGAGTATGATGACAATTTGCAAAAATCACACTTAAACTTGAAAACATGCGGTTAAAGGGTGAAAATCCAAACCGGCCTCCAAACGACCCCGTAAGAGACACGAACACCTTGTACGGGACAAATGTAACTTGTAGGAACTGACCGCGTAGTCCCGGGTCTCCCGATTTGAGAGTATGACGATAATTTGAAAAAATTACCACTTAGACTTAAAACATGCCGTTAAAAGGTAAGAACCCAAACCAGCCTCCAAACGTTCCCGCAGGAGGTACGAACACCTCGCACGGGACCAATGTAACTTGTAGGAACTGACTGCGTATTCTCGGGTCTCCCGATTTGAGAGTATGACGATAATTTGTAAAAATCACACTTAGACTTGAAAACAGGCGGTTAAAGGGTGAAATCCCAAACCAGCCCCCAAACGACCCCATAAGAGACATAAACACCTCGCACGAGACCAATGTAACTTGTAGGAACTGACCTCGTAGTCCCGGGTCTCCCAGTTTGAGAGTATGACGATAATTTGCAAAAATCAACACTTAGACTTAAAACATGGCCTTAAAGGATGAAAATCCAAACCAGACTCCAAATGATCCTGTTGGAGGCACGAACACCTCGCACGGGATCCATGTAACTTGTAGGAACTGACCACGTAGTACCGTGTCTCCTGGTTCGAGAGTATGACGATAATTTTCAAAAATCACACTTAGACTTGAAAACAGGCCGTTAAAGGGTGAAAACCCAAACCAGCCCCCAAACGACCCCGTAGGAGGCACGAACACCTCACACGGGAACAATGTAACTTGTAGGAACTGATCGCGTAATCCCGGGTCTTCCGATTTGAGAGTATGACGATAATTTGCAAAAATCACACTTAGACTTGAAAACAGGCCGTTAAAGGGTGAAAACCCAAACCAACCCCCAAATAACCCTATAGGAGGAACGAACACCTCGCACGCGACCAATGTAACTTCTAGGAAGTGACCGCGTAGTCCCGGGTCTCCCGGTTTGAGAGTATGACTATAATTTGCAAAAATCACCACTTAGACTTGAAAACAGGCCGTTAAAGGTTGAAAACCCAAACCAGCTCCCAAACGGTCCAGTAAGAGGCACGAACACCTCTCACGGGACCAATGTAACTTGTACGAACTAATCGCGTAGTCCAGAGTCTCCCGGTTTGAGAGTATGACGATAATTTAGAAAAATCACACTTAGACTGGAAAACAGGCCGTTAAAGGGTGAAAACCCAAACAAGGCCCCCAAACGGCCCCGTAGGAGGCACAAACACCTCGCACGGGACCAATGTAACTTGTAGGAAGTGACCGCGTAGCCTCGGGTCTCCCAGTTTGAGAGTATGACAATAATTTGAAAAAATAACTCTTAGACTTGAAAACAGGCCGTTAAAAGGTGAAAAACCTAACTAGCCCCAAACGACCCCGTAGGAGGCACGAACACCTCGCACGGGACCAATGTAACTTGTAGGAACTGACCGCGTAGTCCCGAGTCAGCCGGTTCGAGAGTATGAAGATAATTTACAAAAATAACTCTTAGAGTTGAAAACAGGCGGTAAAAGGGTGAAAATCCAAACCAGCCTCCAAACGACCCCGTAGGAGAAACGAACACCTCGTACGGGACCAATATAACTTGTAGGAACTGACCGCGTAGTCTCGGGTCTCCCGGTTTTGTGAGCACGACGATAATTTACATAAATTAACACTTAGACTTAAAACATATCGTTAAAGGGTGAAAACCCAAACCAGCCTCCAAACGATCCCATAGGAGGCAGGAACACCTCGTACGGGACCAATGTAACTTGTAGGAACTGACCGGTAGTCCCTGGTCTCCCGGTTTGAGAGTATGACGATAATTTGCAAAAATCACACTTAGACTTGAAAACAGGCCATTAAAGGGTGAAAACCCAAACCAACCCACAAACGACCCCGTATGAGCTACGAACACCTTGGACGGGACCAATGTAACTTATAGGAACTGACCGCGTAGTCCCGGGTCTCCCGGTTTGAGAGTATGACGATAATTTACAAAAATATACTTAGACTTGAAAACAGGCCGTTAAAGGCTAAAAACCCAAACCAGCCCCAAAACGACCCCGTACGAGACACCAACACCTCGCACGGGACCAATGTAACTTGTTGGAAGTGACCGCCTTGTGCCGGGTCTCCCGCTTTGAGAGTATGATGATAATTTTCAAAAATAACTCTTAGACTTGAAAACATGCCGTTAAAGGTGAAAACCAGACCAGCCCCCAAACGACCCCGTAGGAGGCACGAACACCTCGTACGGGACCAATGTAACTTGTAGAAACTGACCGCGTAGTCCCGAGTCTCCCGGTTTGGGAGTATGATGATAATTTGGAAAAATCACACTTAGACTTAAAAACAGGACGTTAAAGGGTGAAAACCCAAACCAGCTCCCTAACGGTCCTGTATGAGGCACGAACACCTCGCACTAGACCAATGTAACTTGTATGAACTAACCGCGTAGACCCGGGTCTCCCGGTTTGAGAGTGTGACGATAATTTTGAAAAAGTACACTTAGACTTGAAAACAGGTCGTTAAAGGCTGGAAACCCAAACCAGCCCCCAAACGACCCCGTACGAGACACCAACACCTCGCACGGGACCAATGTAACTTGTAGGAAGTGATCGCGTAGTCCCGAGTCTCCCGGTTTGAGAGTATGACGATAATTTGAAAAAATAACTCTTAGACTTGAAAACAGGCCGTTAAAAGGTGAAAACCCAAACCAGCCCCCAAACGACCCCGTAGGAGGCACGAACACCTCGTACGGGACCAATGTAACTTGTAGGAACTGACCGCGTAGTCCCGAGTTTCCCGATTTGAGAGTATGACGATAATTTGCAAAAATCACACTTAGAGTTGAAAACAGGCGGTAAAAGGGTGAAAATTCAAACCAGCCTCCAAACGACCCCGTAGGAGACACGAACACCTCGTACGGGACCAATATAACTTGTAGGAACTGACCGCGTAGTCCCGGGTCTCCCGATTTTGAGAGCACGACGATAATTTGCAAAAATTAACACTTAGACTTAAAACATGTCGTTAAAGGGTGAAAACCCAAACCAACCTCCAAACGATCCCATAGGAGGCACGAACACCTCGTACGGGACCACTTTAACTTGTAGGAACTGATCGGTAGTCCCGAGTCTCCCGGTTTGAGAGTATGATGATAATTTGCAAAAATCACACTTAGACTCGAAAACAGGCCGTTAAAGGGTGAAAACCCAAACCAACCCACAAACGACCCCGTATGAGCTACGAACACCTCGCACGGGACCAATGTAACTTATAGGAACTGACCGTGTAGTCCCGAGTCTCCCGATTTGAGAGTATGATGATAATTTGCAAAAATCATACTTAGACTTGAAAACAGGCCGTTATAAACTGAAAACCCAAACCAGCCCCCAAACGACCCCGTACGAGACACGAACACCTCGCACGGGACCAATGTAACTTGAAGGAAGTGACCGCGTTGTCCTGGGTCTCCCGCTTTGAGAGTATGACGATAATTTTCAAAAATAACTCTTAGACTTGAAAACATGCCGTTAAAAGGTGAAAACCCAAACCAGCCCCCAAACGACCCCGAAGGAGGCACGAAAACCTCGTACAGGACCAATGTAACTTGTAGGAACTGACCGCGTAGTCTCGAGTCTCCCGGTTTGAGAGTATGATGATAATTTGGAAAAATCACACTTAGACTTAAAAACAGGACGTTAAAGGGTGAAAACCCAAACCAGCTCCCTAACGGTCCTGTAAGAGGCACGAACACCTCGCACAAGACCAATGTAACTTGTATGAACTAACCGCGTAGTCCCGGGTCTCCCGACTTGAGAATATGACGATAATTTGGAAAAATCACACTTATACTTGAAAACAGGCCGTTAAAGGCTGAAAACCCAAACCAACCCCCAAATGACCCCGTACGAGACACCAACACCTCGCACGGGACCAATGTAACTTGTAGGAAGTGACCGCGTAGTCCCGGGTCTCCCGGTTTGAGAGTATGACAATAATTTGAAAAAATAACTCTTAGACTTGAAAACAGGCCGTTAAAAGGTGAAAACCCAAACCAGCCCCCAAACAACCCCGTAGGAGGCACGAACACCTCGCACGGGACCAATGTAACTTGTAGGAACTGATCGCGTAGTCCCGAGTCTCCCGGTTCAAGAGTATGATGATAATTTGCAAAAATCACACTTAGAGTTGAAAACAGGCGGTAAAAGGGTGAAAATCCAAACCAGCCTCCAAACGACCCCGTAGGAGACACGAACACCTCGTACGGGACCAATATAACTTGTAGGAACTGACCGCGTAGTCCCGGGTCTCCCGATTTTGAGAGCACGACGATAATTTGCAAAAATTAACACTTAGACTTAAAACATGTCGTTAAAGGGTGAAAACCCAAACCAGCCTCCAAAAGATCCCATAGGAGGCACGAACACCTCGTACGGGACCACTGTAACTTGTAGGAACTGATCGGTAGTCCCGAGTCTCCCGGTTTGAGAGTATAATGATAATTTGCAAAAATCACACTTAGACTCGAAAACAGGCCGTTAAAGGGTGAAAACCCAAACCAACCCACAAACGACCCCGTATGAGCTACGAACACCTCGCACGGGACCAATGTAACTTATAGGAACTGACCGCGTAGTCCCGAGTCTCCCGGTTTGAGAGTATGATGATAATTTGCAAAAATCATACTTTGACTTGAAAACAGGCCGTTAAGGGGTGAAAACTCAAACCAGCCCCCAAACGACCCCGTAGGAGGCACGGACACCTCGCACGGGACCAATGTAACTTGTAGGAAGTGACCGCGTTGTCCCGGGTCTCCCGGTTTGAGAGTATGACGATAATTTTCAAAAATCATCACTTAAACTTAAAAATAGGCCGTTAAAGGGTGAAAACCCAAACCAACTCCCAAACGATCCCGTAAGAGGCACGAACACCTCGCACGGGACCAATGTAACTTTTACCAACTAATCGCGTAGTCTCGGGTCTCCCGGTTTGAGAGTATGATGATAATTTGGAAAAATCACACTTAGACTTGAAAACAGTCCGTTAAAGGGTGAAAACCCAAACCAGCCCCCAAACGACCCCGTAGGAGGCACGAGCACCTCGTACGGGACCAATGTAACTTGTAGGAAGTGACCGCGTAGTTTCGGGTCTCCCAGTTTGAGAGTATGAAGATAATTTGCAAAAATAACTCTTAGACTTGAAAACAGGTCGTTAAAAGGTGAATACCCAAACCAGCCCCCAAACGACCCCGTAGGAGGTACGAACACCTTGCACGGGATCAATGTAACTTGTAGGAACTCACCGCATAGACTCGGGTCTCCCGATTTGAGAGTATGACGATAATTTGCAAAAATCACCACTTAGACTTAAAAGTAGGCCGTTAAAGGGTGAAAACTCAAACCAGCCCACAAACGACCCCGTAGGAGGCACGAATACCTCGCACGGGACCAATGTTACTTATAGGAACTGACCGCGTAGTCCCGGGTCTCCTGGTTTGAGAGTGCGTCGATAATTTGCAAAATTGACACTTATTCTTGAAAACATGTGGTTAAAGGGTGAAAATTCAAACCAGCCCCCAAACGACCCCGTAGGAGACACGGACACCTCGCACGGGACTAATCTAACTTGTAGGAACTAACCGCGTAGTCCCGGGTCTCCCGATTTGAGAGTATGATGATAATTTGCAAAAATCAACACTTAGACTTAAAACAAACCGTTAAAGGATGAAAACCCAAACCAGCCTCCAAACGATCCCGTAGGAGGCGCGAACACCTCGTACGGGACCAATGTAACTTGTAGGAACTGGCCGCATAGTCCCGGGTATCCCGGTTTGAGAGTATGACGATAATTTGCAAAAATCACACTTAGACTTGAAAACAGGCCGTTAAAGGGTAAAAACCCAAACCAGCCTCCAAACGACCCCGTATGAGGCACGAACACCTCGCACGGGAACAATGTAAATTATAGGAACTGACCGCGTAGTCCCGGGTCTATCGGTTTGAGAGTGTGACGATAATTTGCAAAAATCACACTTAGACTTGAAAACAGGTCGTTAAAGGGTGAAAATCCAAACCAGCCCCCAAACGACCCCCTAGGAGGCACGAACACCTTGCACGGGACCAATGTAACTTGTAGGAAGTGACCGCGTAGTTTCGGGTCTCCCAGTTTGAGAGTATGAAGATAATTTGCAAAAATAACTCTTAGACTTGAAAACAGGTCGTTAAAAGGTGAATACCCAAACCAGCCCCCAAACGACCCCGTAGGAGGTACGAACACCTTGCACGGGACCAATGTAACTTGTAGGAACTAACCGCGTAGACTCGGGTCTCCCGATTTGAGAGTATGACGATAATATGCAAAAATCACCACTTATACTTAAAAATAGGCCGTTAAAGGGTGAAAACTCAAACCAGCCCACAAACGACCCCGTAGGAGGCACGAATACCTCGCACGGGACCAATGTTACTTATAGGAACTGACCGCGTAGTCCCGGGTCTCCTGGTTTGAGAGTACGTCGATAATTTGCAAAATTGACACTTATTCTTGAAAACATGTGGTTAAAGGGTGAAAATTCAAACCAGCCCCCAAACCACCCCGTAGGAGACACGGACACCTCGCACGGGACTAATGTAACTTGTAGGAACTGACCGCGTAGTCCCGGGTCTCCCGATTTGAGAGTATGATGATAATTTGCAAAAATCAACACTTAGACTTAAAACAAACCGTTAAAGGGTGAAAACCCAAACCAACCTCCAAACGATCCCGTAGGAGGCACGAACACCTCGTACGGGACCAATGTAACTTGTAGGAACTGACCGCATAGTCCCGGGTATCCCGGTTTGAGAGTATGACGATAATTTGCAAAAATCACACTTAGACTTGAAAACACGTCGTTAAAGGGTGAAAACCCAAACCAGCCCCAAATGACCCCGTATGAGGCACGAACACCTCGCACGGGATCAATGTAACTTGTAGGAACTGACCGCGTAGTCCCGGGTCTCTCGGTTTGAGAGTATGACGATAATTTGCAAAAATCACAGTTAGACTTGAAAACAGGCCGTTAAAGGGTGAAAACCCAAACCAGCCCCCAAACGACCCCTAAGGAGGCACGAACACCTCACACGGGACCATTGTAACTTGTAGGAAGTGGCCACATAGTCCCGGGTCTCCCGGTTTGAGAGTATGACTATAATTTCAAAAATTACCACTTAGACTTAAAAACAGGCCGTTAAAGGGTGAAAACCCAAACAAGCTCCCAAACGGTCCCGTAGGAGGCACGAACACCTCTCACGGGACCAATGTAACTTGTAGGAACTGACCGCGTAGTCCCGGGTCTCCTGGTTTGAGAGTATGATGATAATTTACAAAAATCACACTTAGACTTGAAAACAGGTCGTTAAAGGGTGAAAATCCAAACCAGCCCCCAAACGACCCCCTAGGAGGCACGAACACCTCGCACAGGACCAATGTAACTTGTAGGAAGTGACCACATAGTCCCGGGTCTCCCGGTTTAAGAGTATGATGATAATTTACAAAAATCACCACTTAGACTTAAAAACAGGCCGTTAAAGGGTGAAAACCCAAACAAGCTCCCAAACGGTCCCGTAAGAGGCACGAACACCTCTCACGGGACCAATGTAACTTGTACGAACTAACCGCGTAGTCCTGGGTCTCCCGGTTTGAGAGTATGACGATAATTTGGAAAATCCACACTTAGACTTGAAAATACGCCGTTAAAGGGTGAAAACCCAAACAAGGCCCCAAACGACCCCATAGGAGGCACGAACACCTCGCACGGGACCAATGTAACTCGTAAGAAGTGACTGCGTAGTTTCGGGTCTCCCGGATTGAGAGTATGATGATAATTTTCTAAAATAACTCTTAGACTTGAAAACAGGCCGTTAAAAGGTGAATACCCAAACCAGCCCCCAAACGACCCCGTAGGAGGCACGAACACCTCGCACGGGACCAATGTAACTTGTAGGAACTGACCGCGTAGTCCCGGGTCTCCGGGTTTGAGAGTATGATGATAATTTACAAAAATCACACTTAGACTTGAAAACAGTCGATAAAAGGGGGAAAACCCTAACTAGCCCCCAAACGACCCCGTAGGAGGCACGAACACCTCGCACGTGACCAATGTAACTTGTAGGAACTGACCGCGTAGTCCTGGGTCTCCTGGTTTGAGAGCATGACGATAATTTGCAAAAATTAACACTTAGACTTAAAACATGTCGTTAAAGGGTGAAAACCCAAACCAACCTCCAAACGATCCCGTAGGGGACACGAACACCTCGTATGGGATCAATGTAACTTGTAGGAACTGACCGCGTAGTCCCGGGTCTCCCGGTTTGAGAGTATGACGATAATTTGCAGAAATGACCCTTAGACTTGAAAACAGGCCGTTAAAGGGTGAAAACCCAAACCAGCTCACAGATGACCCCATATGAGCTACAAACACCTTGCACGGGACCAATGTAACTTATAGGAACTGACCGCGTAGTCCCGGGTCTCCTGGTTTGAGAGTATGACGATAATTTGCAGAAATCATACTTAGACTTGAAAACAGGCCGTTAAAGGGTGAAAACCCAAACCAGCCCCCAAACGACCTCGTAGGAGGCACGAACACCTTGCACGGGATCAATGTAACTTGTAGGAAGTGACCGCGTAGTCCCGGGTCTCCCGATTTGAGAGTATGACTATAATTTGCAAAAATCACCACTTAGACTTAAAAATAGGCCGTTAAAGGGTGAAAACCCAAACCAGCTCCCAAACGATTCCGAATGAGGCACAAACACCTCGCACCGGACCAATGTAAATTTTACGGACTAACCGCGTAGTCCCGGGTCTCTCGGTTTGAGAGTATGATGATAATTTGGAAAAATCACACTTAGACTTGAAAACAGTCAGTTAAAGGGTGAAAACCCAAATCAGCCCCCAAACGACCCCGTAGGAGGCACGAACACCTCGCACGGGACCAATGTAACTTGTAGGAAGTGACCGCATAGTTTCGGGTCTCCCGGTTTGAGAGTATGAAGATAATTTGCAAAAATAACTCTTAGACTTGAAAACAGGCTGTTAAAAGGTGAATACCCACACCAGCCCCCAAACGACCCCGTAGGAGGCACGAACACCTCGCATGGGACCAATGTAACTTGTAGGAACTCACCGCGTAGTCCCGGGTCTCTCGGTTTGAGAGTATGATGATAATTTGCAAAAATCACCACTTAGACTTAAAAACAGGACGTTAAAGGGTGAAAACTCAAACCAGCCCCCAAACGACCCCGTAGGAGGCACGAACACCTCGCACGGGACCAATGTTACTTATAGGAACTGATCGCGTAGTCCCGGGTCTCCTGGTTGGAGAGTATGTCGATAATTTGCAAAAATCACACTTAGACTTGAAAACATGCGGTTAAAGGGTGAAAACCCAAACCAGCCCACAAACGACCCCGTAGGAGACACGGACACTTCGCACGGGACTAATGTAACTTGTAGGAACTGACCGCGTAGTCCCGGGTCTCCCAATTTGAGAGTATGATGATAATTTGCAAAAATCAACACTTAGACTTAAAACAAACCGTTAAAGGGTGAAAACCCAAACCAACCTCCAAACGATCCCGTAGGAGGCACGAACACCTCGTATGGGACCAATGTAACTTGTAGGAACTGACCGCATAGTCCCGGGTATCCCGGTTTGAGAGTATGACGATAATTTGCAAAAATCACACTTAGACTTGAAAACACGTCGTTAAAGGGTGAAAACCCAAACCAGCCCCAAATGACCCCGTATGAGGCACGAACACCTCGCACGGGATCAATGTAACTTGTAGGAACTGACCGCGTAGTCCCGGGTCTCTCGGTTTGAGAGTATGACGATAATTTGCAAAAATCACAGTTAGACTTGAAAACAGGCCGTTAAAGGGTGAAAACCCAAACCAGCCCCCAAACGACCCCTAAGGAGGCACGAACACCTCGCACGGGACCATTGTAACTTGTAGGAAGTGGCCACATAGTCCCGGGTCTCCCGGTTTGAGAGTATGACTATAATTTCAAAAATTACCACTTAGACTTAAAAACAGGCCGTTAAAGGGTGAAAACCCAAACAAGCTCCCAAACGGTCCCGTAGGAGGCACGAACACCTCTCACGGGACCAATGTAACTTGTACGAACTAATCGCGTAGTCCCGGGTCTCCCGGTTTGAGAGTATGCCGATAATTTGGAAAAATCACACTTAGACTTGAAAACAGGCCGTTAAAGGGTGAAAACCCAAACAAGGCCCCCAAACGACCCCGTAGGAGGCACAAACACCTCGCACGGGACCAATGTAACCTGTAGGAAGTGACCGCGTAGTCTCGGGTCTCCCGATTTGAGAGTATGACGATAATTTTCAAAAATAACTCTTAGACTTGAAAACAGGCCGTTAAAAGGTGAAAACCCAAACCAGCCCCCAAACAACCCCGTAGGAGGCACGAACACCTCGCACGGGACCAATGTAACTTGTAGGAACTGACCGCATAGTCCCGGGTCTCCCGGTTTGAGAGTATGACGATAATTTGCAAAAATCACACTTAGACTTGAAAACAGACGGTAAAAGGGTGAAAACCCAAACCAGACCCCAAACGACCCCGTAGGAGGTACGAACACCTCGTGCGGGATCAATGTAACTTGTAGGAAGTGAGCGCGTAGTCCCGGGTCTCTCGGTTTGAGAGTATGATGATAATTTGCAAAAATCACCACTTAGACTTAAAAACAGGCCGTTAAAGGGTGAAAACTCAAACCAGCTCCCTAACGGTCCTGTAAGAGGCACGAACACCTCGCACGGGACCAATGTAACTTGTAGGAACTGACCGCGTAGTCCCGAGTCTCCTGGTTCGAGAGTATGACGATAATTTGCAAACATCACACTTAGACTTGAAAACAGGCAGTAAAAGGGTGAAAATCCAAACCAGCCTCCAAACGATCCTGTAGGAGACACAAACACCTCGTACGGGACCAATATAACTTGTAGGAACTGACCGCGTAGTCCTGGGTCTCCCGATTTTGAGAGCACGACGATAATTTGCAAAAATTAACACTTAGACTTAAAACATGTCGTTAAAGGGTGAAAACCCAAACCAGCCGTAGGAGGCACGAACACCTCGCACGGGACCAATGTAACTCATAGGAACTGACCCCGTAGTCCCGGGTCTCCCGGTTTGAGAGTATGACGATAATTTGCAAAAATCAGACTTAGACTCGAAAACAGGTCGTTAAAGGGTGAAAACCCAAACCATCCCCCAATCGACCCCGTAGGAGGCACGAGCACCTCGCACGGGACCAATGTAACTTGTAGGAAGTGATCGCGTTGTCCCGAGTCTCCCGGTTTGAGAGTATGATGATAATTTGAAAAAATAACTCTTAGACTTGAAAACAGGCCGTTAAATGGTGAAAACCCAAACCAGCTCCCAAACGACCCCATAGGAGGCACGAACACCTCGCACGAGACCAATGTAACTTGTAGGAACTGACTGCATAGTCTCGGGTCTCCCGGTTTGAGAGTATGACGATAATTTGCAAAAATCACACTTAGACTTGAAAACAGTCGGTAAAAGGGTGAAAACCCAAACCAGCCCCCAAACGACCCCGTAGGAGGTACGAATGCCTCGTACGGGACCAATGTAACTTGTAGGAAGTGATCGAGTAGTCCCGGGTCTCCCGGTTTGAGAGTATGATGTTAATTTGCAAAAGTCACCACTTAGACTTAAAAACAGGCCGTTAAAGGGTGAAAACCCAAACGACCCCGTAGGAGGCACGAACACCTCGCACGGGACCAATGTAACTTGTAAGAACTGACCGCGTAGTCCCAGGTCTCCCGGTTTGAGAGTATGACGATAATTTGCAAAAATCACACTTAGACTTGAAAACAGGCCGTTAAAGGGTGAAAACCCAAACCAGCCCCCAAACAACCCCGTAGGAGGCACGAACACCTCGCACGGGACCAATGTAACTTGTAGAAAATAAACAATTTAGCACGGTTTCGGCGTGTGCCAAAAGCGGTCCAGATTTAATATCTAACACGGTTTAAAAGCGTGCCAGATTAAAAAACTGGCACGGTTTAAAAGCGTGCCAAAAGCGTGGCAGTTTGGGAAAGCTGGCACGGTTTTAAACCGCGCCAGAAAATCTGGCACGCCTGATTCTGGCATGGTTTTAACCCGTGCCAGATTGCGTCTGACACTGTTTTAAATCGTGTCAGATTCCTGTTTTTGGTGTAGTGCAAATTGGTATCAGAACAGGTTTCACCAAATTACCATGAGATCCTTTTTTTACAAAATTTTTGTGATATAGAGTTTTTTTTTAAATCTAAATTTTGAAAAATCATAATTTTGCCGATGGATAACTTATATAACCAGTTTCCCGGCTTTAATGGCACAAATTATGCCTATTGGAAAGCCCGTATGAATTCTGGTTTATAAGAAATTGATGAACATGTGTGGATTATTTGTGAAAGAGGGTGGACTCCTCCCATTGTCACCATTGATAATGTCACTTCTCCCAAACATGTGTCAGACTGGACTAAGAATGATTTTAAATTAAGTAATTTTAAATCCTGTGGCCTTAGCGCTATTTCTGGAGTCGTCACCCCTGACGAGTTTCGTCATATCATGACGTGCACCATGTCTAAAAAGGCATGGGATATCCTCCAATTGAAACATAAGGGTACCAACGCAGTTAAGGCATCTAAATTACAAATGTTGACCACCTAATTTGAGACAATCACGATGTCTAAGTCTGAGTGTTTTGACGAGTTTTATGTTAGGTTGTCGGACATAGTCAACACAAATTTGGGTGAGAAAATTGACGAGACGAGAGTTGTCAAAAAGATTTTGAGGTCTCTTCCACCCCGTTTTATTCCAAAGGTCACTTTTTTAAATTCTTTGGGGATATTAGATACACTTATAGGAGACCTTTAAAATTATCAGATCTACATGTTTTCCAAAATCATTAAGCCTGAGGATAAAAGGATTGCACTCAAGTCACAATCTAGGAAGAGTGAGGAAGTGCCTAGGAAGAGAGAGAAGAAGAAGAAAGAGAGAGTTTGTGAGTCTGAGTCTCGTTGTGATGATATGGCCTTGTTTGCGATTTTTTTTAAAAAGTTTCTCAAATTTTGAAAAGAAAATTCTTCCAATCAAAAGTTTTTTGAGAAAAATAAAAAGAAACAAGAGGCCATTGAGAAAGAGAAAGAGGAAGAGGAGAGATATTTTGAGTGCGAGGGCAAAGGGCACAAAGCATTTGAATGACCCACTATGTTAAAGAGAAAGGGCAAGAAAGTTGCTATGTCAGCCACTCTTAGTGATAGTGACGAAGAGGTGAATGATTTCGGGGATGAGTCATCACATGGTATGTGTGTCAACTTTGTGGAAAGTCACGTGAGCATACCTAATTTATCCCACGACGATGAGGACACTTGTGCACGTGAGAGCCCCTATGATGATTTGAGTGTTTCTATTGAATGTGACTAAGATTAAGAGTGGGGGTGAAAGTGAACTCCAAAAAGTGTTTCGAGATTTATATATCGAGACCTTAAAGACGAAGAAGTTGAATAAGGAATTAAGTCTTATAGTGTCAGATTTGGAGATAGAGAGATAGAAGTTTTGAGCGGATTTGAGGCGTCGGCGAGTCAACTCAAGAAGGTGAAGATTTCTTTGAGTGAGAAGTTGATCGTCATAGGTCGGGAAAAGAGTGAACCTGAAGCTCGTGTGTTACGACTAGAGAGAGAACTCAAAGCTGCCCGAGATTTAAGGTCACTATAGAGGACACATATAAGAAGGTTGGTAAAATGCTCATCGGTCCCTCTTTGGGTAATGTTGAGAGATTAGGAATAGGTTATGACGGTGCATCTACTTCTCATGTTTCACCCGAGCCGGTTCTCTAGTTTGTGATAGATTCATATGGCTCTCAACCCAACCCACCTAGGCGTCCGTTACCCGATAGGAGAGTGCGTCCTAAATGTTTTAGAAAAGGTATTGCTAGGCCCATGTATGTTTGCACCCATTGTAAGAAGAGAGGAGACCTTAGGGAATTCTATTTTAAGTTGGGTAGTGTGTCACATAGAGTGCCATGTGTTCCCACACACATATCCACACATGATACTTTGCCTGCACCGTGAGAGTACATAAGAGAGTTTGCACCTATTCGAGAGCAAGTTAAGTTTTTAGTCAAAACTTCACATGATTTGATTGATGTTTTTCATAGGATGTCACCACCTTTGAAAAACTCCTCTACACCTAACGGTTGAGGTTTATACTTGTTTACTAGCATAGGATATTTTTCATTACTATATTTTATACCTATTGCTAGTGTGTACCACTTGTGTATTTATCTTTTCTATTTTTGATATATTTTTCAAAAATCCGAAAATATTTTTTATTTTTGAAATTTTTTGGAAATATTTAAAAAAAATTGAAAAAGCAAAAAATATTTTATTTTGATAAAATTTTTGGAAAATGATAAAAAAAAATTGTATTTTGTTTACACCATTTATGAATGAAAATTTAGGATGACCAAGTCACAACATCATTTCATATCCATGTGACTATTTGATAGTGATTTGAGACGCATCATCGTTTCATTTTTTGCTTTACAATGTTGGGAGTCATTGAGATGTGATTAGTTCTTACTTCCTACATGTTTGACTCGTGATTTCCTTTATTGCACACGTGCACGAATTTATTTAATTATTGTGCTTGCCTATCACATATTGGTCGAAATGTTTTCATCTCAATCTTGTCTTTAAAATGAACCAGATGCAATAAAACTTGACAATGAAAGTAGTGCATGTAAGAACCGTTGCCCGTGAGAAATTTGTTTAAAATTAAAAAAATGATGAGTGAACATGATGAAGGGCTACGAAAGGAACACGTGTCCTTTGCGATTAATCCACCGTTTAAATTGGACCTAAAATGTGTGGCATTGTAAAAAGTAGCCATGGTCCAAAGAGTTTGAAAAGATCCCGAAAAAAAAATTAAGGCAATAAAAAGACAAATATGCCAAAAAGGAGCTATTAGGTTTTAGATCACCTCAATAAAAAAAATAAAAGATTTATTATTTATGAGGGTGTTCGGATGGAAATAAAACATTGTGCTTACACGTCCTGACAAAGTCTTGAAAAAGCATTACATAGTTTTAGACATTATTGGTGTGAAAATCATTTTAGACTTTGATTTGTTGATTAGATTGAGTCGATGTCATATAAATTCACATTTGACACCTAAGGACGATTTTGAGTTCATTCGTTAGGAGTATCCATATTCATCGTGCACATATGTTATGTTTGATTGCATTGATCTTCTTATCGAATTTGTTCACACCTATTCATTCCATTTCCACGATTTGGTTATCTTAGTATAAATTCATGGTGTGTGTTATTTTTTTAAATTTTCTTTGTTTGAAAATTTTGAAAAATCAAAAGGAGATTGTGGATCCTTTCGAGTTTATACTTGCATGATGTAATTATTTGATATGCTTGTCGTGACACTCCGTATTATTTTTTATTTATTTTTTTCCTTGTTATTTCGGACAAATAAAAAGGGGGAGAACGAATTATGAATTATGGGGGAGAAATTATGAATTATTGAGGAAATTGAGATTTGATTTTTGATTTTTGATTTGATTATGTTTATCTCATTTCAAACTTGATACGTCACGGAGATATTTGTTCTTTATCCCATGTGTGTAGGTACAAATTTTGAGGATCATTATTTTGCACACCCTGATGATGACAAAGAAATATTGAAAATTTGAAGATGTCAAAGTTAAAGATTTTTTGAAGAATTTGAAGACTTGCATTTTTAGTATCTTTCCGTCTTTTAGGTTGCATGGGAAGGTATTAGAATTGTATAGAATTTTTTGATTTGATAATTCTGATATTTTTATTTTGTACCGGCATAGACATAGGGGAGATTTGTAAGGACATTATTTTCATAATTCATAGTCCGCATAGAGTATGTCGTATACCGCTACAACCGTCGAAGAAGTTCACGTTTATAAGTTCATGAAGACAGATCCGAATATCAAGTACACTTCAACATTTGCACGATATGAGATATAATTTCATATAGAATGTGTTTGAATTTCTTAAATATTTCATTTTAGTATTGGGATATTTTTTCTAAAAAGTTTTTACAAACTAAGGCGTTCTTGTAAAACTAGATCGAATCGATTCGCCTATTTATAAATGGCAAACTGAACCGGTTTTATTTGCTAAAAGGTTGGGCCATACTGAAAAATTGAACCGGTTCGTCTTTTATAAAGGCAAAATCGAACCAGTTCGACGCACCGACTCAGATATCTATTTTTTCTATAAATACCTGTTTCGGAAGGATTTTTTATTAAGACTTTGGAATAACGTTTTTTAGAGTCCTACTACTACAAGTCTTCAATTTTTTAAGGCCAAATACATGTTTTGATTCACACCAAAAATATTCCAATCTTTCGTGAATTCTTTTGTGGAACCCAAATCACTTCTTGTTGAATTTTGTTCTTGTGGGGTGTCATCTCTACTGCTGGATTGGTAGCTCTTGAGGGATATGCTGGCTGACGACTACGGTCACTTGAGGATACTCGATGGTGTTCTTTGCTAGGAAGAGCTACAGTTCTTGTGGGAGTCCATTGCTGATTTAGGCTGCGGTCTATATGATTTTGCTGCGATAAATTCATTGCAGATTTCTGTAAGTGTATTGTACGTTGTGAATTGCAAACATTTATAGAAATAAAGGTTTTGCCATTTCGGGAGATTTTTCCTGAAATTTGTTTACCCAACAATTTGTGATTATTTGTGATGGCATAAGCATTCACATAGATGCATGATTAGAGTTTAAATAAATTTGGAATTAATTTGGATCTAAGACTGACTCTTATTAAATAGATTTTGAATTGAAAATTTGTGAATCCCATAAACAATCGATATCACGCATTTTTAAATTGGTATCAGAGCTTTTGCTCGTATTTTATACCTTCCCATATAAGTGTGAAGGATGAAAAATAAGGCTTAAATATGTCAAACTTGAATTTTATTTGGGTATTTATCTTAAATATGCAACAGACTATTCTAAAAAGCATGATATAGCGTGAGATACTTATGTAGTGGACATATAGAGGCTTGCTTAATGATCCTTTAAAATTATTAAGTTTTTCGAGGAAAGGTAAAACATTATATACTATTATAACTCAATACACAAAAAATAAATTTCAAACGTGTTAAAAATTCCTTTTAATGATTTAATGTTGCTCAAATTATCTAATATGTCTTAAGATGTTATGTTTTTGTCAATTCCTTTCATATAAATCTTTAATGTGATTAAAAGTCAAAAATATATTTGAATATGAATTTTAGAAATGAGAAATAAAAATGTTAAAAATATTTAATTCTAAAATGACAATAGTTAAAGAAGTAATAAAAATTGTGAGGGGCATTTAAAATGTCACGAAAGTTTGATATCTAATGTCTATTTATTTACATTCTTTAGGACAAGTTTATTTTTAACACAATTGAAACATAATATTCCCCATGAATGGTACGCCCTATATAAAAATAGAGCTAAAAAGTAAAAACTAGGTATGGATATCCTCTTAAGTATTGTATGACATTTAACAACAAAAAAACTCATATATTTATAACTTTTTAGTCAAATACATTCATAAAAATAAATTTATTCTATGATAGTGGCATTAACACTGGAATAGTTACTTTAATTATGTGTCCAGTTAATTCATTATACATGTGCCAATATCGTTATTAGAGACTAAAAGTTATTTTTAAAAATTTGTTGGACAAAAAAGTAAATGAACCATTTCTCTAAAGACCAAATATTAATTAACTCTATTAAAGTCTGTGATTTTTTTAATATGTTGTTTATAGTCCCTTAAAGTGATATGAACATAGTATCTGGTTAATGTCACTACGAGAGAGTGGAAATTATTTTAAAATTATGTTTTATTAAAAAATAAATGGAACATCTTTTAGGGAGAATATATTAATTAACCCATAATATTTGATTATTTAAAAATTAAATTTATCCCCTAATGTCTTTGAAAATTGGGTGTTGTTGAAGACTACTTTTGTTTATTAATATCCACACTACTATTTTCTTAACATTACATCACTAAAACCTTTTTTCCAACGCAAAATAATTAAACTACAAGCACTAGAATAATTTAAGGGAATTTTGTATCATTAATAATTAAAATACTATTTGGAAGTGATGAGACGATTCATGAAATTTATTGCAAATTATAAATATAATATACCCGATACAAGGGTTATGCCATGTTAGTTTCATATAGGGTGCACTTGGTTCATGTTGGTTCACCATTCCTAACCTTGAACCAGAACCAGGGTTGATTGGTTCCCCTTTATTTTAGAGTGGGTGGGTGGATGGATGGGGGTGGGGGTGGGGGGAGGGAATCGAAACTAAAATTAATATTGTGTAAAAATAAATCAATTTGATCCAACGATTCTTGGGCACAGTGGGTTTCATATTGTGTAAATATCATGATAGTAAGTTTTTTTTAAATGTAACTTAAAAAATACAATATAATTAGAATTATAAATGTAATTCGAATTCCAACCGTCAAAATTAATTTTAACTTGTAAATTACATAGAAAACATAACATTTTCCATACGTATCAAGCTTAAAAAACATGTTAAGATTGTATGGGTTCAGATTTGGTTTCAATGCCAAATAATATAGAATTTGGTTTGTGATGGAGGCCCGAATTGAAAAACTCGAATCTACAATTTTTAGAATCAAATCCGGATAAATAGGGAAAAATGAAACCCATTACGCCCAATTTGATTCAATTTATCGTCTTTACCGATTTTGATGAACACCCCTAGTTTCATATCATGATTAAATCTAAATATATTTATTACAAATAGCGATCTCACACCATGACACAATTTTGTGTTAACGTGTTAATTTTTTAATCACACTAACTTAAAGAATTAATTCATTAACTAATAAATACACCATCCATTTCGAATTAAGAATTCACTATTTCTCCTTGGATCGTTTCGAATTAATAGTCCACTTTTTATTTTAGAACATAATCACCGAACCAAATTCAATACTAATGAAAGTGTTAATCTTAATAATTAATTGAGTGTATTTATAATCTATATAAAAAAAATCGAATAAAAACTTTTAATTAGAGAAGGAGGAAGTATATGAGTGTTATGTCTCATATCTAAATATACTAAGTTATTGTGTCAAATTTCAGTTTCGCGTGAAAACGAATCTGCATGTGTGAAAATTGAAAATCGTGAAATGGCAGGTTAGTAAATCTGGGAAGCGGACATGGGCAAACAACTAGCAAGCAAAAGCTGACGTAGAGACCGTAACGGAACCAGATTTTGGGTGATGGGGCCCAGGTGGACGGATACCAGCCGTCGGTGTTGTCTTATCCGACCAAAGTCCCACATTAATTAATACTAATTTAATTAAATATAATTCGTACTTAAAATAATAGTATACAAAGGACGGCGAGTTTTCCCGCCATAAGTGGGTAACATGGACCGTCCATCGAGGATGAGGATTATTGTAGCCGTTGGATTAGAAAGTGTTGCTATAAAAAGCGGACATGTCCGATTATACACACAATACATGTGTAATGCTCACAAAGTTGAAATGACAGTCCTTTTTTATATTAACGATTTGTCATAATTCATAAAGCAAAATGATTTGAGCCAAAATTTTGTAGTAACAAATCATGCTATGCTCCTATGGTGATAATCAGCACCATAAATGTTGTACGTGGCCCCACACTTATTATCAGCCGTAAATTCAAGCAATCTTCATCTCATCATGCTTAATAGTAGTATTGCATTATTTTATTGTTTCATCTTACCCAGAGTAAAATGATTTACAATGCTATATTATGTGCACACTAAAATAAAAATAGGATCAAATATAAAAATTCTCTTAAATATTTTGTAATACATATTTAGTTTCAACTTTTTATTTTGTACAAAAAAAATTCTTATTCTCTTATTTTTAAAGATTCGCGTCAGCGGCATTATAAAATTTTTTTGCATGGTGAAGGACTTTTTTGTGCAACATAAAAAGTCTTTGACTAAATGTGTATTAAAAAAAGTTCGAAGGTCTATTTGATATATGCCCCATAAAAATAAGTATTTAAAATGGTAAAGTTATAAACGTTGTACTTCTCAATTCAAATTCGTAAATACATCTGATTAATGTTGTATTGTTTTTATTCATAGCAAAAAATACATTATTCAATTAAAAATCTGATTTTTCTCTCTAAAAAAAATTAAAAATCTCATATAGGTTGAGAAAGACGGGGGAAAGACAAAAGGTAAAATAGATGTTGCTCAAAATGATGAAAGATATATATTCTTTTGGTAAATGGGCGCTTGTAAAAAAATGTCGAATAATTTATTCGAGTTTGCTTTGTCCGTTTTTTGTTCTTTTCTATTGTTTTCTTTTCTTTTTCTTTTCAAACCATTCATTATCTTTCGATTTTTTAAAAAGTATTATTTTTTTATTTTTTTTAATGAGTGAAAATTGATGATTAACATTTTTATATTATATATTTATATTTTACATTACATATAATAAATAATAATTATATACAACTAATATTAATAATAAATTATTATTAAATACAATACGGATACGGATATTCGAAAATACGGATACTCCGCTTCAGATACGGATTGTCCGTGTCAGATACATATGCTATCTGTATCCGTATCCGTTTTTTCGGATATTTTAACACTCCATATCCGTATTCATATCCGTTTTTCGGATAAATAATCGCAAAATTCGGACTCGACTGCTGTACGGATTCGAATTTTCAAATATCCATTTTCACCTCTAATTGTATGACAAAACGCCCACCTATAGATGATTTGAGGCACCAAGAGGAGTATCTTAGTTTATAATATCTCCAATAGTATAATCAAATTTTAATACTTAAGAGTTGCAACATCACATTTTGATTATTCATTTAGTGAATTGTTAAAATTAAGCATCTAAAGTTTCACGATATTTATTTTTTGTCAATAATCTAAAGTATGGGCTCTCCATTTCTCACCACTAAGAGCATCCTTACTGGGGAGGAGGACGAAAGGTAAGTTTACACATTGAAAAGGGAGTTTTACCTTTTCTTATTGTTATGTTCTGCAGTGGTGAGAAGTGAGGAATGGCAAAATAACTTCCTACGAACTAATGTTGTTCGTAGGGAGTATAAAATTATTTCCTGCGAACAACATTAGTTCGTAGGAAGTTTATACGGACTACATTTGTTCGTCAAAACCCAAATATATGATAAAAATAATTATTTATTCTTCCTACGAACTTTATTTGTTCGTAAGAATTTCTACGAACTTCAGAAGTTCGTAGGAACCCTTTACAAATTCAGCAAGCGATTTGTATCTTTGCGGAACCACTACAAATCGAGATACAAAATTTGTTCAGTTATATCCACCACTGTAGGCGTTCCAGATTGTAAACTTACAAATTCTCTTGGCATTTTGTATCCCCATTGTGGATGCTCTAAGGGGAAGTGAGATACTGCAAAGTTTGGAAGCAAAAAAAAATTCAAATTTGAAAATGTTATTTTATTTTGTCCTTTAGCTAAAAGATGTTGAGTCCACTAATTTGATTATCTTCAAAAATTGTTAGTTTTATTTTTTGGTAGACTCAGATTTAGTTAGGGGTTAAAAGTTGTTAACTTTTGAATATTCCATTGGAGAGGCTTTATGAACTCAATATTGTTGATTTTAGCCAAATTTGATATCTGATTATTCCATTTGGGATTCTTTTACAACACATCTTTTGATTGCTTAATTTTCAAAAAGAAAATTACCTATTCCAAAACAAACAAAAATGAGTTGTAAAAGTAGTTATTTTTTTAATATAATTCCAAATACTCATGTAGAAAGTAAATTGGTGGAGAGAAAAATTAGTTGTGAATGTGATTAGCAAAAAAATAGTGACCCGTTGCTATTTTCGTTGTATGTATTTTTATTTTCTATATAAACATAAATTATGTTTAGTGAAGTCCGTATATATCAAGCTATAATACATAATGTGCAAATAAATATTATAGTGTGCCAATATAGAAAAGCATTGAACCAAGTCTCCAACAATGACTTCTCGTTTTCACTTTAAACTTCTAAATAAATCGTGACAATACACTCTAAAATTATATGTAGTTTTCAATAAGAAAGAAATAAAGCTAATTGCATAAAATATAAAATACATAATTATGTTAAAATAATTTACTGACGATACGATTAATTTAATACTGATAATATCCAACATTTAATTGTATTGTCAAATTATTTTCTACAATTAGAAATTTTGCCTTTTGCATTATTTATATTAGCAAGTCTAAAGTGGAAACAAGGATACATTTTAATTTTTCTTTGGAAAATATGGTGATAAATTCTTACACTCTTTAAAAATTAATAATATTAACAAGCTAAAAACGATTTTTTTCAATAAGTCTACGAGTGTTACAATTAATTAATGTAGATACATGAATATAGATGCAATTACACTTATTAATTTAAGTACAATTACGTTTATTAATGTACAAAGAGTTACAATTGCAATAATATATGTAATTGTATCTACATTAATAAGTATAATTATATCGTTTAGACTTATCATTAATTAATTAAAAAATTTATAAATTTAAAATATGAATAAAATTATTACTTTAATCGATCGTATAAAAATAATTTTTTAAATGATATATTAACTAGTAACTCTTTATTTTTTGTTTAACATGTAGCAAAATAGATATTATGGGCAAATTGTTATTTTTTCATATTATATATAAGTAGGTTGTCTAAACATGTTAGATGCTCCCCGACTAGGGACAGGGAGCTTTGACCTTCCAAACCCATGGCGAAGTTTATACTCATGTGGATATGGGATAAAATTTAGGTCCATGTTATTTTGATTTCTTGGAATTTTTGGTACGTGTCCTAATTAGATTATTTACTGAAATAAGTTAGGCCAAGAACTACTCATTTAGCCACTCAATTCCCCTAATATCATGTAGAAGTCATTTCTCAAAAATGCTTAAATAGTAGTTTTATGGGATAATTATTGTTTAGTTATTACGAATTAAATATATTTTGCACTTAATTTATTTTACTATATTTTTAAAGCATATTGTCCATTTTTTTGATATTTTTTTTTCTTAGAATTTAGGATAAGATAAGAAAGAGTGTTTGTGAGTTTTTTTTATAGTGTCGAACTTTTAACCTTTTCTTTAATCCCAAAAAATACACTCAACTCCCGAGCAATAAACAAGAAAAATGACAAAAATACCTTTTTCGCGACAACCCAATTGTAGAGTGAGAGATAAAAAAAAAAAAAATTACTAAAAATGCGAAAAGACATTAGAATACAAGATAATTACACTCGCGCAGCAATCCAACCGCCCTGCAAGCATTTTTTTGTTATATTTTGCTATTTCTTAGAAGTTGTAAAATTGGTTGCATTAACCAATTACGTAACTTTTGCATTTTTATCGATTGTTCTGGAAAGTCAAAATCATAAATTGGCGAAGCAAAAATAGCATTATACAATAATGCTATTTGCCTGGGAAATGGTTTGATATAATATTTTATCCGTTACAAGTAAACAGTCTTGCTTCTCTTTTATGTATTGTGTTTTGATATACAACATTAAGGTCTTAAACATATAAGTTACAATAAATAGATTAGAGGGCTTTTATGCGATTGCTCACCTTGCACATGCTCAGATACTCCATTGTAAATTAATAGTTGTATTTCTAAAAATAGTATATAAAATTAAGTGATATTACAAAGTTATCCATCTTAACAATACTCATTAGAAAATAATGATCGAAATGCATGTGCTTAGGGCTGTGTTTCGGCCGGATCGGATCGGAAAATGACCTTTCGGAAAAAATTCCAATTTTTTCGGAAATAAAATATTTGTTCCAATTTCCTATTCAATTTTTTCGGAAAATCAAAAAAATTTCCGAATTCGGAAAAATCGGAAAATCGGAAAAATTCGGAAATTTAAAACATATACTAAAAATTCAAAAATTTTGGAAATTCCAAAATTTCAAAAAAATTAATATAGGATTTTTTATTACACGAAATTCTCATTTTAAAGAAATCGAAAAAAGATTTAACCCAACATGTAAATATGTAAGGATTTAACCATTTTTTCATTTGTGTAGAGGATATAAGGATATTCTCCTTTTATAGAGGACTTTTTTGGACCTCTCTTCCTCTCCTTGCCGATGTGAGACACACGAGAATATTTAAAAAAATATAAAAATTGGAAAATATTTTGGAAAAAATCGGAAATAATTCGGAAAAATCGAATTGGCATAGTTTCGGAAAAATCGGATCGGAAATTCGGAAATTCAAAATTATTTCCAATTTTCGATCCGATTTTTTTCGGAAAAATCGGAAATCGGAAAATCGGATATCGGAAACCTTATATACGTTCCAAAATCGAAAAATATCGGATCGGATATCGAAAAAATCGGAATGTTCGGAAAAAAAACACAGCCCTACATGTGCTGCATTAAAAAGTATGAGGATCAATTTGGAAAGAAAAACATTTTCTTAAAATGTTTGAATTTTAAACGATGACTATTAAGTTTGGAACGAAGGGACTAAGATATAATGATAAATAAATAAACCTATCAATGTACCTTGGCTAGCCCATTTAGTTCATCCACTAGTTCCTTATTTACTTGAGTTATTTCTAATACAATCCATAAAATAGGTTGTTTTATTCTCTTTATAAATAAAAAAAGATAAAAATATATATTTTGTATTATTAGTATTGCTTAAACAATGCATTTCATCTAACAAATTATTATGCTCATCCCTTATTTTCTAAAATCATGCATCTTTAAATCTAAAGACTCCATTCACTAGATTTCAACCCTTTGTGTGTGTGTGAGTGTGTGTGTGCGCGTGCAGATCAATATGACGACGCCAAATCCAATTTTGCAATGAAAAAAATACAACTTCGAGTTTCAAGTCCCCAATCTTTGTCGGGCTATCATAATATGTATATGGTGGTTTGACATTAAAATGATTGAAAAATGGAGAAAAATTGACAATAAAAATTCCAGTTTGTAATTTGGCGATCGAAAACTTTAGCAACCAAAGGTCCGACGAAATCTATGGCCCAAATTTTGGAAATCGGTTGCCTTTAGTATATTTAAAATGAAAAAAAAACTCATTTAGGCAAAAAAATAAATAAATAAAAGAAAAATAAGGGGTACAAATTGTATTTTAAGTTATATATAAAAACAAATCTTATTAAGATTTAGTGATTCCCTTTAGGAGACTAAGATTTCTACTAAACAAATATACTATTTATAGTGTTATGATATGACAAAATTTATTTTTGATTATGTCATATTTATTATTAAACAATTATTATTTTAGCTCAGGCAATGCGCGAACGCTGTTTAATATTTGTATTGTTATGTAATTTATCTATTTTTCTATTTATCAATCTATAGAGGGATATAGTAACAATCAAGGGGTTGAACGACTTTATAGTTGAGCTATCATAAAGATTAGAAGGAGTCATTCAGCCTACCCCACTCCTTGAGATGTTCAACATTCATATTAAAAATAATGAGTGCATTATATTGTATATTTTATACCCAAATTTATACTTTATTAGGCCCATTTTATTTTATTTGATAACTTCTTAGGGCCATTTTGTTCAATAAAGAAAAAAAAATGCAAGAATGATCGAATTTGGATTCAAAATGGTTATTTTAAGTAAAAAAAATGGGCCCTTCGATAATTTTATAATTTTCTTGTATTAATTTGTGAAAAAAGTTTCCTAGTGAAAATTTTGCACGTAATAATGGAATTTGGTACAAATTTACGATCAACTAGAGAAAAGCTTAACAAAACTGATTTTTACAAGCTATTGAAACAAAGTCAAAAATTTTTATCCTCCGAATTGAACGAAATCAGCATGCATGTTCGACAAACAAAAATAAAAAACCCCGGTGGGAAAAAAAAGACTACCTTATTTTAATCCAGAGATTAAAGGAGGTGGAGTGTTCTAACACCTTTTTGTCCAAGTAAATAGAGTGTCACTCCAACCCAAACACCATACCTCATGGTCTATAAAAAGGATTCACGGAATCACTTTTTCACACATAATTTTTTGCAACAATTTTTGACTGATTGTATTTAATTTGAGGGTCAAGTTTTCATCATTTTGAGAGGATTGATGATTATCGTGAGAGAACTTAATGTGAGTTTGATCTACTAATGAAAATTGATACTCATTCTTGTAATTTATTTTTGTCTTTCATTATGATAGCGTAATTCTTTTATTAGGATTAGGGTGAAGTTTATCATAGTTAGCAAATATTGTCATGTTAATTTAATTGTTGTTTATTCCCTGCTCGTTTTAATTGTTAATAAAAATTCGATATTCATTTTAAAATGATACGAGAGTGTGTTTTAAAACCTTCAAAATCATTTTGTTAAATCAAGTTTTGAGATTTAAAAATAGTAACTTTTGATGGATTATACTTGCACTTTGATTGTTTTGATAGCCCATACTTAAATACATTTGCGAACTTTAAAACTTGTATTTTCAAAGGGAATATGAATTTTAGTCGTCTATTAGAGACCCTAAAAATATTTCGAACATAACCGTTATATTTTTCGAATTAAACGCGATGATGGTCAATTTAATTTGAGTTATAAAAAGGGAATAAAAATATTAAATTAGTGTGCACTATTAGTTACATGATAAATGGACCTCGAATCCTAATTATTTTCATATTGTTTACAACTTTCGTGTGTGCTCTCATATTTACATATTTTCTTTACTTTAGTTTAGTGCATATTTACCCTATTTAGTCTAGTTGGACAGTTGCAAATATAATAAACATTAAAATTGACAAATCTCTGTGAGTTCGACCGGTATTTATTATACGCTATATTATTAATAGCACATGCACTTGTAGTAATTTCAATTTGACAACATTAAACCTCGAAGACTGAATAATGATTATGCCTCTAATGACAAATGAACAAGTGTCAGCATAGTCCTCATCACTTCGCAAGGATTAGTGATAGAACAAGTCGTCGAGCTGGGATTCAGAGGGTCCAATAACGGAATAAAATATTAAGCAATAATAGTCGGCTTCTCCTGTAGACCCACACCTAATCCACACCCTCTTTATAATAGATATCAGAAGGTCGAAGGATACAGATACTCTAGCTACATTTGACAGTCAGCGACTTATGAAAGTATTCCAAGGGATTGCTTTGATTGTAATAGGAAGGGTTATGAAAAAGTCGATATAAAGGGAAATTATTGGTGGAGGGAAGTTTGCGAAAGCAAGGTTATTGGGGGCGTTAATACTTAGAATACACACACACACACACACACACACACACACACACACACATAAAGGCTAAGTATTCCCGCATAATATACTTGGGGACTCCTAACTTGTCTCCAACAATCTCTCCCCTCTTTCTCTCTCGCCTGTAATCTCTCTCTTATATGTGACACCCATAAATTTTAATAATTATGTTGGCCAAGTCTATTTACTAAATATTACAATTTGTCAAAACGATTTAAATATCATCCTTAGCACGAGAGAACACAAACAATATAGAAAATGCAATAAAAGTGTGATAGGATAAATCCCATAAATTAAACGAATAAGAAGACGTCACCACTAAACTCTAATGATATATAAACAAAGACCCATTATAAATGATAAATCCAAACCAACATCATAGATAAAAATCCACAATCAATTGTTAGAAATTCAACTCAATAACTAAAATAATATATGCTAGAGCTGAAGTCATAGTCCTCGCATATCTCCAGACATAAACTGAAATAAATAAGATGACACCTACATTCGGATAGTGGTAAAGGAACTAGAACATAACTCGGTGCAGCCGAAACTGGGTAGCTAAGCCGAAAAATCATGAGAACCTGAACGGGAGATTCAGTAGTGATGGTCAGGCCACCGCAAGTTAACATAGCTACGCTATCCAATGACAGTTATGCCAGTAAATAATAAATATATAGTTTATAACTTTTATAACTCACATCGTATAGCGTGCCTCACAAAATAACCAATTTAATTTTTTAAAATTTAAATAAAATAATATTTGTAACCGTGCATGTACCTAGCCCCCGCGCCTATGGGGTTAACTAGAGTCCGGCCACACATATGCAATAAAGAATAAGCTAAATAACAATTTAAATAAATCCCCATCATAAATCAAATCTATCCTCCACCATAAATACCCTAAAACATCGCCAATAACATCATTGTAATTGTGTATGTCCCTCAGTCCCCTTTGGGGTCACCAAACTCCACGATATCGAATTCCACCTCCAAGATAGACACCCAATCATTGTTATTATTAATAATATCAACAACAATGGCCCATGTGTAGGGTCATACAAGAAAGAATAATTTATACACACTCTCGATATAATTAAACACCACTATACCAAAACAATGATTTTGTCACCAGGGCTTTATCACTGCTACTGACAGTGACAACATTTATCACGGCTCATGGGAGTGAAAAAGTATTTTTTGAGACTAATAAAATTATTTATCACTGTCATAAGGAGTCAATTTGTCACTGCTATTGACAGTTACAAGTTTGGGTAAATTGGTTTATCACTAATTGGTTTATCACTGCTAATGGTAGTGACAAATTTTGTCATTAATATCTATTATTGCAGTGATAAACTTTGGCTTTAAGATTACCTTATCACTGCTGTTGGGAGTGACAAACTTTGTAATCGCTATTGACAGTGATAAACTTTATCTTTAATATTTGTCACTGTCAAAAGCAGTGACAAAATTTGACTTTAGGATTACTTTGTCACCAGTATTGCGAGTGACAAAGATTTTTCCCAATTAATCACTTTCCATAGCAGTTATAAACAATTAGGTTAAAACAACACCATCCTTAAAACTTTCTTCCCTCCTTCTCTCCCTCACGACCTAATTTCTTTTGTGCCTCACTTTCTTCTCGCCCTATTTTTCTCACGCAAAACTCACCCATCCCTCAAGTTATCCCCTCGGTATCCTCTCGTCCTGCCGTCGGTGTTGGTGTCCTCTCGTACCGACGCCGTTGGTGTTATAATTTTTTGGTTTAAAGAGGGGGTAACAACAAGGAAAAATATTGAGACGAATATGTACGCTGTTGATTTGTGTGAGGATCTTTACCGGTCGTTGACTGGTTAGAAAGGTCAGTGAACGATATATGTTTTTTAAACCAGATTTGTGATTTTTTTTTTCAAATCTCTTTTTTTTTCAAATGCTGAGAATTTTTTTATTTTAATGTTTAAATATCCTTCTAGGGTCATCGGCTTTAAGAAAGATGGTACAAAGCTTGAAGAAGATTATGAGTTATTCAAAAATGAGATTTATGCAACTCTTAAAGACGGCAACATATACCTTAACGAAATCGTCAATAAGCTTCTCTCTCAAGGTTTATCTTTTTTCTATATTGAAATCAAATATGAATTTGTAATTATTTGAGTCTATGGGGTTGTTTGTTTGTACCTTTTAAGTTCGAATCTAAACTATTCAGACTTAAGAGGTACTAAATACTATTTGTGTTTTTAAATGATTAAGAGACTAACGATTTTATTTGACTCTTAATGATTAAGAGATTTGAGTTCCCTCTTGAATCAGTCTATATACCTATATTCAGATGTAGATTCAGATATAAAAATAAACATATTTTTTAGATTTAGATTTTAGATGCCAGGTTAAGTTTTCAGATTTGAGATTTAGACTTCAGATTCAGATGAAAAGGCAAATGAAGTCTATACATATGAACTAGTAAACGATCCAGCATTTGACCACAAATACAAAAACATCATTATATAAAAAAAAGAAACAAAACTGAAATTGGGATTTTGAGTTTTAATTACCAGTGTTTTAAATTGAGCCGCCAATGTTTTAAATTGAACTACCAAGATGCCCTCAGGAAGACAGAGGAATAGGTTAGGAAATGAACTTAAAATATTCATTTATGGGTTATATTTTCTGATTTCTGCTGATTTTGTTCTCCTATTTTCTGTTTTGCAGCAAAGAGTAAGAAGAAACACCCTCGTGACACCGATGTCAATTTTGTTGATCTTGAAACTGTGTGGTCGGTCCAGCAAAGGCTAGTTATTGAGGACCACCATAGGTCGGAAGCCTTTTTTTAGGGTACAAGAGTACGACGACCTCTTTGTGGCTAGACCCACTGAGAAGAGGTTACTTTCAAGCATTCCCATAGACGACCATCAACCTCTGACATTTCTGATCATGGTTCAAGGTCCTCCCCTAGAGAAAGAGATAACCTCTTTATCATTTGAACCTTTAGACATTACTTCGGTGTTAGCCAATGTCTCCCAAGCCGATATGGGGAAACAGAAGATCATCAATCTTATTTCCACCCATGTTGGCGTGAGGTATCCCCCTCTTGCTTGTCCGGTAAGCAAGAAGTCTAAAGCGGAAGGTTTTATCCGCCTCTTAATCTTGGAAACATCTTATTGGGGAGATCATGACCTCCCCTATAAGAGGGTAAGAAAGGATCCACCTCCCCCAACTGAGATTATTGGAAAGAAAGCTGCTGACAAGGCTAAAAGTGATATCCAGTTCATTATTATTTGTCCCGAGCTTACTCGCTACTTAATCAGTTTCGAGATCCTTCCAGCCTACCAAGTAGATGCGTCTTCCCTTCCCTACTCAAGATTGTTGGATCGTGAAAATCATAATTTGTCCCTTGTAAGTTGGTAGCCCATTGTTTGATTTTTATTTATACTTCTTCGATTCATTCTTTTAATTTCCTCTTTCGCCTATTTGTCTTACAGTTCTTGATCGATTATAACCAGCTCCTGAGGAGTAATGACAAGATGAAGGAGTCATCCTCCGATGCTGAGATCACTTTTAACGAGCTATAAAAATCCTTAAAGACTGATGGTCACACTAATATGGTCGATATGAAGGAGAAAACTATTTGGAAGAAAGGGTCAATACGTTAGAGGGGGAGAAGGTAGTGGCGAATAATGTCGTTGTTGCCACCGAAAAGTGAAGAAATGAGGCCGAGGATGCTAGAGTTATAGTCGAGATGGCGAAAACCAATGCCGAGCAAGTTTTGACGGCTACTGCCAAAGCTAAGGAAGAGGCCTTCACAAAGGGATGGGACAAGGCCTTTGCTAATGCTTCCATATAGATCGACTACTTAAAGAAAGTGTTCTTTAAAGATGGTCGAGATACGACCCTTGTTAAGGTTTGCACTGCCAAGGAGTCTGACCTATTCCAACTATACCTTTCTAGCACTCCTCCTTAGGTTGATGAAAAAATTGATGATGATGAAGAAGAAGCTGGTGTTGCAACTGATAAGAAACGGTTGGTGGTCGGGGAGAAAGGTGAAGGTTATGCCACTGATAACAAGGAGAAGGTGGGGAAATAAATCCCTATAGTTGGTTTAGGAATGTTTATTTTTATTTTATTTATTTTTGATACCATATAAATGTAAGGGTTTTTCCCTGATGTAACACCTCTTCATAATGAAATGAAACTTGTATTCCATATATTATCGCCTCAGTTAGATTCTTGCAAGTTCTTTTTCTCAAAAAATACTTACATTCAACCACCCGCTTTGCAGCTTAATGCAAGACTGGCATCTTTGGTCACCGTCCAGAGCGACTTTTAAGAAATAAGTAGTCGGTTGTTCGTCGCTAGTCACAGTGAGATCGACGAAGATAAGCTTATGGAGCAACTTAGACATGATGCATCTATCGTCTTTTTTAATAGGTGATTGTAGATAACGTTACTTGCCATGACATGATTTTTTCCATACAAAAGAGACATAAGGAATTAATGGAAAGTCTTTGGGCCGATCATGATAAGAAATTTCCTGACCTATAAAGGAGTAGCGACTTTGACTGGAAGATACTCTCTTTGAAATCAACTTATTCCAAGAAAGAGTATATTCTCAATACTAAACTGGTTGGTGCCAAAGAAGTCTCCACAATGCTTAAATTGGAAAATAATGCTTTACGGGTTTAGCTTGAAGATCTCAAGAAGTCTAGGCTTGTCTATCAAAATGAGGGTACCTCCTTTTTAAAAGAAGAGAATGCTCTCCTAAGGGAGGAGTTAGAGAAAATAAAGAAAGTCAAGGGCCAATTTTCTCAGCATCATGGGAGAATTTCGCAATCAGTAGAGGAAAAATGGACTAAGAAGACTCTGATCGACCAGGCTGCGACCATTAAAAATTAGTTATCCATAATTAAGAGGTTGACTGAGAAGGTTGATCGCCTCACATATCAATTTCATAAACAACTTCACACTGTTTAGATGGATGGTTATGATGAGGCCCTAAGACACATAAAGGCGGATCTTGATAATGCTCGAAAGGTTATTTATAAGCATGGATGGCTTAACGCTCTTGCTGTGGCGAAGGTTCCCAAGGAGGATGAGTTGTGGTATTAGCATAACCCAGGTTGCTTGGAACATCCTGATCCTCCCTTTAAGATTAATGTTTTATAGATCCCTCTGGATGTTATCCCAGTGAGCTTGATAAGGAAATACCTTGGGGATTACAACCTTAATGGGGATAAATATCTACACCGACCTCAACATTTAGTGGACATAGTAAGTGCTAGTAGCCAATCAGGGATCAGAGACCTAAGAACGACCATCACTCCACAAGCGTTAGATATTCCTCCCGTTGGATTTGAGAGCTTGCCAAACAAGCAAACCAATCCTCATGAATGACTTTGTTGTAATATATTTTTTTTACCTCCATATAATGACTTTTTTACAAATCATAATGGAAATTTGTATTCATAAATTTCTTCACTTCCGTATCTTTACTTGTATTTCTTTTGCACAAGTAAACGTAGTAGGATAATTGATAACAGTTATAGTCTTATGGACATTAATCCATATCATGTTAATGAGTTACATATGCTAAAAATGTGTCTACTAGTAGTTTAGTTTCATGATCATGTGGTTGGCTATTGTTTGAATGATCTGCCTTACTAGTTACTAGTGTTGGCAAATCTAGGTTGTCCAGTCCTGGGTTTTACTAACGCATATTAATAATCGTATGGATGGATCTGGTCATCATGACCAAGTGTTAGCGTTAGTTACCTTATACGACCAAATGGGTTAGGATTTATCCTTATGTTTAGCCAGCTATGGTTGGATCATGTCATTTATACAGCTACAATGGATTTCTTAAAATTTGCTAAACCTTTTGTATTTATTCTTCCTTAGGGGGAGATCACACGTGAAGTGAAACTTCTTGTTCGTGACCTCAGGGGGTCATATATGAAGTTTGTTCTTTAGTCATACGCTAGCATGTGTGGCTTGTGCGACTGAGATTTCTTCGGCTTCGGCTTGGCTTTTGGAAAAGTCTTTAGCACATCTCCCCCATATCGGAGAAAAACATAAAAAAAATCATTAACTAGTTTTAATTATCACCGAAAGCGCGGGTTACAAGAATTGAAAAGACTTTGAATTAAAAGACATTACATGTTTGCCATTAGTAATAGTATTTCCATAAGTATTAGACATTCCAAGGATTCTTAAACTTCTCTCCTTCCAAGGTTTTAATTTTGTAAGTCCCTGGTTAGACAACAACAGATATTTTGTACGGACTATGCTCGTTAGGCTCCAACTTGTCCCTTTCTGAATGAACTCAGCACGTAAACTCATTCCTTCAGATTTTTCAATTTTACTCTTTTATTGCAAAATCGAGAAGTTCACTATTGGTATACTGCCACTCAAATTGTTGCATGTTATCTGATTTCCTTCGCTAGGTCTAGATCTACTCTTCTTATTAGGTCGCTCCTTAGGGAGTCAAAATTGAGTACACAGTAACTTGGCAGATCAATTTCTATTGGGACCATAGCCTCTGTTTCGATGGCTAACATATAAGAGTTCTCGCATGTTGCTGTTCTCGACGTCGTTCTGTATGCCCAAAGGACACTTTGGAGCTCATTGATCCAGTTTCCTTTAGCATCGTCCAGTCTCTTCTTCATTCCATCGAGCAGGGTTTTGTTTGTTACTTTTATTTGCACGTTACATTGTGGATGACCAGGTTTAGAATGCAGCTTTTGAATTTTAGATCGTATGCAGTAATATTCAAATTCTTGATTGTTAAATTGGGTGCCATGGTCGGTGATGAAGGCATACGACATCCCATAATGGAAAATAATGTTCTTCCAAATAAAATAGAAGATCTTCTCATATGGCATATCCACTATGGGTTCAACTTCCACCCATTTGGTGAAGTAGTCCACTGCGACGACCAAGTACTTAAACCTACCTTTGGTTTTGGGTGAAGGTCCAACCAGATCTATTCCTCACATTGAGAATGGATAGGGGGATATGATCGGCATAATAGAATCCCTTGGACTTTCATGGATGGTGGCATATTTTTGGCACTTAACACACCTCTTCGTATAGTCTGTACAGTCTGCCTTCATAGTGGGCTAGTAGCGGCTCTGTGTGGCCACTCACTTTACCAATGAACTGTCTGTTGAATATGCTCCACAAGAACCCTCAATCGCCTCTTTTATCAAATCACTGACTTCATTTGTGTGGACACATCTGAGCAATGGTATGACGAACCCTCTTCTGTACAGAATTTCCCTTTCCAGTACGTACTTTATCGCCTTATATAGGAGTCTTCTTACGTCTTTTTGATCTGATGATACTGCGTCGTCCTCTAAATATGCTTTTATGGGGTCGATCTAGGATGGTCCCAGCTCCATCTCTATTATACTAATATTCTCTCAGTCGATGATTCTATATGTGAGGATATCTGCAAGCACTGTTCTTCTTAGTTTTGTTCTTATGGTGGATGCGAGCCAAGAAAGTTCATGTGCTTGGGCGTTCTCTACTCTTGGAATTCTGACCATATTAATACTTGGTAACTTTGCTAACCATCCCTTGGGTTTGGCAAAGTATTTTTCCATGGATTCCTCCCTTGTCTCATAAACCCCTAGCACTTGGTTTACTATAAGCTGAGAATCGTTATGTGCCTATATTTGTTTGACACCTAGGGATGACATTAAGCCAAAACCTGTTATAAATGCTTCATATTCGGCTTCGTGGATGACCTTAAATTGGAACCTGAGGGCATATTCCACATCGCTGTCATTCGACTTCATAATTATTAAGCATGCTCCACTGCCAGTGGCGCAGGAGGATGAACCATCTACGAACATCTGCCAGACAGGTATCTCTTCTGTAAAATTTTCGTCGACCAGATGACCATATTTGAATAGCCTTTTAAGTTTCTCTAAGTCACGATCAACTTCTTCCTGCCTTGATAATGACTCCGGTACATCAATGTTTTAGTAATCCAAATTGATGCAGAGATATCTCCCATAGGAGTCTACCCATTTGGTTGAATTGGTGAGCTATCTTCTGGAAAAGTCTGCTCGGTGTGCTGTGGGGATGAGCTCTCTTTTGTAGAATTCTGCTTTGCCCCTTTTTCCACTGAGCTCTCTTCGTTAGAAGTCTGCTCGATCGGATATTCCTCATATGTGAACTTAGTGATGAAATCTGCTACTGTCTGGCCATTTATGATCGTTCTAGGTTCATACTAGATGCCATACTCTCCTAATTCTGTGGCCCAAGCCATTATTCTAACCGATTTCTTAGGCTTATGAACAGCTTGGCGTAGAGGTAGTTTTGTATAGATGATGATAGTATGATCCTGAAAGTATGACTTTATCCTCCGAAAAGTTTTAATTAGGGCCAATGTTAGTTTTCCAGCCTTAAATATCAGATCTCCACCCTTCTGTATGCCTTACTGGTATAGTAAACGGGTCTTTGCACTCCATTTTCTTATCGGACTGATGCCGATCTGACAACTGATTTGGATATGGACAAGTATAGATAAAAATTATCACTTAGGACATGTTTTGAAAGTATAGGTGGATACCCCATATATTTATTCAATTCTAGGAACATGGATTCACCTTGTTCGTTCCATTAAAACATCTTTCGTAATACTTTTAAAAAGGGTAAGCATTTATCAATAGCTCTTGAAACAAACCTGTTCAATGCAACCACTCGCCCAGTTAGTCTCCGAACTTCTTTTTTGCTTGTCGAGGGTTGTATGTTGATCAGTGTTTGAATTTTATCAGGTTTGGCCTCAATACCCCTGTGATTGATTATGAAGCTCAGGAACATCCCTTCCTCTACCTTGAAGACACATTTTTTCGGGTTGAGCTTCATTCTGTAATTTTCCAGTTGGTCGAACATCTTCCCCAAGTCTTTGATGTGGTTGGCGGCCATTTTGCTCTTCGTTAGTATATCATAGATGTACACTTTGTTTCTGTCGATCTAGTCTTCTAACACTTTGTTAACTATCCTCTGATACATTGCTCCAGCATTTTTTAGTCCAAAAGGTATGATGTTGTAGTATTAAGTTCCTCTGTTGGTGTTGAACGAAGTCTTCTCCCGACCGTCTGACTTTATTTTTATCTAACTATACCCTGAGTAAGCGTCCATGAAACTGAGTTGCTCGTTCTCTGAGGAAACATGGACCAGTTGGTCAATTCTAGCAAGGGGATAATGATCTTTTGGACATGCTTTGTTCAGGTCGATGAAGTCGACACATACGCCACTTGTTATTCTTCTTCTTTGCCATGACTATGTTGGAAAGCCAGTTCGGGTAACTAAATTCTTCGATTAAGTTTTCTTTCTGCAACTTTTCTACTTCTTCTTGTACGGCAGTGCTCTTTTCCTGACTGAAGACACATCGTTTCTGTTTCACTGGCTTAGCATCCTTTATTATGCTTAGCTCATGGAAAATGAACTCTGGATAAATCCTCGATATGTCTTCATGACTCCAAGAAAATGCATCCTTACATTGTCTCAGAAAATTAACCAAGTTTTTCTTGAGGGTTAGGTCTAGCGGTGAACCGATCTGAGTGATTCTCTCCGGACAATCGTCATCTAAGATAATTGATTTAATATCCTTTATGACTTAACCCTTAACTAATTTCTCCTCCTCTCGGTGATTCGGCGTCTTGATCTGGTAGGTTGTGGTCATTTTCTTCTACTACTCCTAGGCGACAGAGGTATAGTAGCATTCCCTGTCTTCAAATTTACTTTTTTTTACCGCACCAACCCTGTAATGAGTGGGGAACTTCATACACTGGTGTACAGTGGAAGGAACCGCCTCAAATTTCTTTATCCCTACTGTACCGAAGATGATATTGTACGCTAAGTGGAAATTCTTGTCCAAGATGAAGAAATGAATCTTCTCTATTCGGAAGGTAGACCACATGCTGTTGATAACTTCCAATTAAATTGTACCCAAGGGGCATGCCTTTTCTCCTGAAAAATTGATGAGTTGTTTATGATAGGCTTCAAGTTTGTTGTCCCTCAACCTTAGACTTTTGAAGCAACCGTAAAAGAAGACATGAGTCTAGCTACCGTTGTCGACCAAAATTCTTGCCACCTTACCCTCATGCACCATTATCGTAACAACCAGGGGGTTATCATGAGGGTAAAGCACGCCTGATAAATTATCTTAAGAGAAACCAACTAGTAAGAGATCTTTGTTAACCTTTCTTGAGCGAGTATCCACAGTACTGGTTAAGTTGATCTGCCTAATGTAAGCACAAGACTTTGCCTCATTGAGGTAGGATTTCCTTTATGTGGTTCTGTCTGCGCCTCCAGTGTCTCCTCCTTCAACAAAGTTACACCTAAAAGAAATCATTTTAACCTTATTCACAGGCTCTTTGGGTCTCCTGGACAGATCTGGGTCATCCTTGGAATCATCATCTCTATCTCTTTTCTTCTCGTCAGGTTTTCTGCATGGAGACTATGACCGTCTCCTGGGCTTCTTCTCGTCCCCTTGATCTGTCCGGCTACCTTTGTCCACAAATTTTGACAATTTTCCCCTCTGTAATAGATTTTCTATCCCGTTTCTTAAGGCTAAGTAATTGTCAGTGTTATGATCGTGATCCTTATGGAACTCACAGTATTTTCTCTTATCTCTTCTGTTCAGAGGGGCTTTTAGTTTTTTGGGCCATTTTAGGCACTTGATTCCACGAATTTCCTTACGGATATGATGGACACCAACAGTCATATGAGTATACTCGTGGTATCTCTTTGGTTTATCAGCCTTTTTATCTTTCCACTCTTTCTTCTTTAAGCTTTCACTGGTGTTAGCTTTCGAGTTGCTAACCTCTTTGCCAGCCATATCTCCTTCGACGTTCATAATCTTCCCAGCCTTATTTAATAACTTAGTCATCGTCCTAGGTGTCTCCTTATCTAACGCCCAATACAACGTTTTCAATAGTAGAGCACTCATTAGGGATGTGATGGTTGTCTTCTCATCATAGTCAATGATATCTAGCTTCTTATTATTAAAATGGGTGACGACCTTTTGAGTCGTCTCTTTGGACTTCCTCCTAATATTGAACAGATTAGCCACCCTCTTGTCGAGCTTGGTTCCAAAGAAGAAATTGTTAACGAAGAGATTGACAAATTATTGAAAACTTGAAATTTTCCCTCGCGATAGATTATTGTACCAAATTTGCATAGATCCCATGATTGTACTAGAGAATACTCATCAACGTATCTCTTCGGAATATAATAGATTTTGACGATAACCTGGTATTGTTCTATGTGCAACATCGAGTCAGTCTTGCCATCATACTTCGGGGTCACCACCGGAAGTTTGAACTTTGTGGGTGTGGGATAACCCACAATTGACAAGGTGGATGGATACCCTTTCACAAAACCTTTGTGCAAAGAATCCTCTTATTTATCTATTTCCCCCAGGCGATCTTCCAGACGCTGAAACGACCCCTTTCAGCGTTGGTCAAACTGTTCGACTACGGCTATGACGGAATTTCCTGGTCGTCCATGACTTTTTGTCGAACTCTCTTTCTTATAAGTTTGTTCGCCTCATGCCAAACCCTCGTCTGGCCGAACTGGTGACAGATCTTCTTGAGTCTTCCCCGCTTTGTCTAGGCCTTGCGAACTCTCTACGATATTACCCCTCACTGCTCACGGATCTAGACGATTAAACGCAGAACCTCTGGTCAACCTTTCTAGCACGTTCGACCTCTCTTCGAAGAAGGTTTGTTCATCATCAAAGCCCTTGGTTTTGAGGGACGAGATAACCCCTGGGCGTTACAACCAATCATCTTGGGATCCGGAGTACCTAGACCCGCACCATTTTTCTTGTGAACCCCAACTCAGTCTTTTTGGGTTATCTAAGGCCCGGTCATGATAGCCCTATCATCTTTTTTGGTAGGGAGTAGCAGGTGGAATTTTTACTCTCCTACGCAGGTATTCTCCCCCACCTCCTGGTCTACCTTGTTTGGCATGGAGTATCTACATCAGTTGCTTTACGCTTTCTTACATCGCCTTCTGACTTCTTGCTAGGCTCATCAAAATTCCTTGTATGTCCCCCATTCCACCAGGGGTTGAGGGTGAAATTGTTACATTCGCGCTACTACTTTCTGGATTATCTCCTATTTTTAGAAATTGCAGGTACAACAGTGTATCTGAACAAACACGGATTAGGGATTTTTGCGAAAATGAGTTTTACGGATAGGAAATGGTTTAAAAAAATAAATGGCTTATCGATTTCCCACAGACGACGCCAATTTATTATCGTCTAAAACTAGTACATGGATTTTTAGGTTGTAGCGATAATAATAATAATAATAATAATAATAATAATAATAATAATAATAATAATAATAATAATAATAATAATAATAATAATAATAATAATAATAAAAATAAAAATAAAAATAAATTATATCAAGTAAAGAAATTACAACTGCTAACTTTCCAATTTAGAATGAATATAGAGGGATGAGATATAATGAAGGAAACCAAAGAGTATCATGGTCTGGCCCAATGTGGTGCCTATGTCCACAAGTGCTGTGTTGGTTGTATGTAATTTAGTATGTAAAAACCATTAAAAAGATGATGCCAATTCTCAAAGTACTCTTTAGGGTTTGCATATGGCAATCAAGTAAATTAACTTCAAGATCCCTTCTCCCGTGGGATTGAGCGCTATATATAGTCAATTTGCTATAAGAGAGGAAGAGAGAGAGAGAGAGAGAGAGAGTAGTGAAAGAAGTGGAGTGCCTTTATAAGTCAGGAAGTTACACCTTTCTACATTTCTGGAGATGGATAGTGATGATTCAGTCACCATCAGTTGAAAGGGTGGGCCATTAGCCCACATGCATATAAGCGGAGTTGTCCATATTCAATAATGTGACCCACACGTGCCTTCGTGGGTTTAACTACTAACACCAGTTTGTTATAGCTAGATATCCAGCCGACTAGGAACATCACTGAGCTAACCAGATATATGATAAGCTAACCACGTTTAATGAGTAAGTCGAGCACCTTATAATAATAGATGTCACAATATTGGTCCATTTCTTATTCCATATTTATCATACAACAACAATATTTATTATTCCAAGGTGATGGGGTGAGACATACATATCTTATACTAATGTCTAAAGATGGAGTTTACTACTTTAGTTGCGCATCATAATATTACCACAAATCATCTAACAATTTGATTACGGGGAAGGAACCATAAACTTAATCATAAATTTTATTATTAACAATAGAGTCTAAGAGAGGTGATACTAATTCTATTATAATATAAAAGGTAAATTGAATCATTTCCATAAACAATCATGTGGAGGGCAATTTATACTTGAAACGCAAATCAATAAATAATACAAATCTATATTATACTCAGTTGGCCAATACTCTTGAAATAAAGAATGACACTAAATTTCTCAAGTCCTAATATTTCAAGTAGAAATTTTATTTAAAGATTTGTATAGTCAAAATAAATATACAAATTGTAGTTTTTAAATTTCTCCATGAGAATTTATCAATTTCCTAATCATCAATAATTGCCAAATTCTTAATTAAAATCAGTAAAAAAAACTGTACAATTAAGATTTTTACATGGGAATTTGTCAAAATACAATATAGCTAGTAGGAGTCGATCGCATGGTCACGGGACCCCCGATTTGATGGCACGACCCAAAACAGAGAATATCCACACTTAGGCTTAAAAACGTGTCGACGGGGGGCGAAACTCCGCAACGCCCCCCAAACGGTCCCGTGGGTGGTGCCAACACCTCGCTCGGGATCAATGTAACTCGTAAGAACTAACCGCATGGTCACAGGACCCCCGATTTGAGAGCCCGACACAAATTTGTGAATATCAACACTTAGACTTAAAAACGTGTCGTTGGGGGCGAAACCCCTTAAATCTCCCCAAACGGCCCTGTGAGCGGCGTCAACACCTCGCACGGGACCAATGTAACTTGTAGGAAATGACCGCGTGGTCACGGGACCCCTGATTTGAGGGTTCATCCAAAAACAAAGAAAATTTACAGTTAGGCTTGAAAATGTGCCTTTGGGGGGTGAAACCACATAGCACCCGCTTAACGGCCCCGTGACCACGCGATCGGTTCCTACGTGCTGTAGAGCTCATTGCATTTTTTCTGGAACGGAGGCCCGGATAATATGATGCATTTTCCAGTTTGAAGTTTGATAGAGTATTCTAAATACGAATCCTCTATTGGAGTGTCCTGGATTGGTGGATCTTGATGAAGGCCACACTCCCCATAATGAGAATATCTACCATTACGGGGATTGTGGCCTTCATCAAGATCCACTAAACATGCCTTTAGAGGAGTCGTATTTGAAATACATTATAAAACTCCAAATGAGAAAACGCATCATATTATTCAGGACACCTATCCAGAAACATTTCAATGAGCTCTACAACACGCCGCATTTGGCTAGGCCAGAAAAGACAAATTTTCTTGCCAAACAAGCCTTTAGAGGGAAAACCCCAAAAGCGATACCCAAACAATCCCGTTAGTGGCGCCAACACCTCGCACGGGTCCAATGTAACTCGTATGAACCGACCGCGTGGTCACGGGACCCTCAGTTTGAGAGCACGGCCCAAAACAGAGACATCCACACTTGGGCTTAAAAACGTACAGTTGGGGTGCGAAACCCCTTAGCGCCCCCCACACGGCCCCGTGAGCAGCGCCAAAACCTCGTACGGGTCCAATGTAGCTCACACGAACTGACCGCGTGGTCACGGGACCCTTTATTTGAGAGCACTATCCAAAACAGAGAATATTCATAACTAAGCTTAAAAACGTGCCGCCGGGGGCGAAACCCTTTAGCGCCCCCCAAACGGTCCGGTAAGCGGTGCCAACACCTCCCACGGGACCAATGTAACTCGTAGGAACTGATCGCGTGATTACGAGGCCCTCGATTTGAGAGCACGATCCAAAACAGAGAATATCCACACTTAGGCTTGAAAACGTGTCGTCGGGGGCGAAACCCCTAAACTCCCTCACACGGCCCCGTGAGTGGCGCCAACACCTCGCACGGGTCCAATGTAACTCGTAGGAACCGACCGCGTGGTCACGTGACCCTCGGTTTGAGAGCACGTCCCAAATTTCAGAATGCCTACGCTTAGGCTTGAAAACATGTCGTTAGAGGGAGAAACCCCACAACGCCCCCCAAATGGCCCCGTGGGTCGCGCCAACACCTCGCTCAGGACCAACGTAGACCGCACGAACCGACCCATGGTCACGAGACCCTCGGTTTGATACAACGACTCAAAATAGAGAATATCCACACTTAGCCGTGAAAACGTGTCGTCGGGGGGCGAAACCCGTTAGAGCCCCCCAAACGGCCCCTTGAGCAGCGTCAACACCTCGCACGAGATCAATGTAACTCGTAGGAATCAATCGCGTGGTCACAGGACCCCCGGTTTAAGAGCACGACCCAAAACAAAGAATATCCACACTTAGGCTTGAAAACGTGTCGTCGGGGGGGGGGGGGGGGAGACGAAACCCCTTAGCGCCCCCCACACGGTCCCGTGAGCGGTGCCAACACCTCGCACGGGTCCAATGTAACTCGTAGGAACCGACGATGTGGTCATATAAACCTCGATTTGAAAGCAAGACCAAAAACAGACAAAATCCACACTTAGGCTTGAAAACGTGCCATCAAGGGGGGCAAAACCCCTTTGCACCACCTCCACGGCCCCATAAGTGGCGTCAACACCTCGCACTTGTCCGTAACTCGTAGGAATCGACCGTGTGGTCACGCGACCCTTGGTTTGAGAGCACAGACCAGATTTCAGAATGCCTACACTTAGACTTGAAAACGTGCCGTTAGAGGGAGAAACCCCGCAACGCCCCCCAAACGGTCCCGTGGGCGACGCCAACAGCTCGCTCGGGACCAACGTAACCCGCATGAACCGACCGGGTGGACACGGGATCGTCGATTTGAGAGCACAACCAAAAATAGAGAATATCCACACTTAGGCTTGAAAACCTGTCGTAATGGTCGAAACCCCTTAGCACTCCCCAAACGGCCCCATGAGTGGTGCCAAAACCTCGCACAGGACCAATGTAAATCGTAGGAACCGATCGCGTGGTCACGGGACCCTCGGTTTGAGAGCACGATCGAGATTTCAGAATGCCTACACTTAGGCTTGAAAACATGCCGTTAGAGGCGAAACCCTGCAATGCCCCCCAAACGGCCCCGTGGGCGGCGCCAACACCTCTCTCAGGACCAACGTAGCCCATACGAACCGACCACATGGTCACAGGACCCTCAATTTGAGAGCACGGCGCAAAACAAAGAATATCCACACCTGGGCTTGAAAACGTGCCATCGATGGGAGAAACCCCTTAGCGCTCCCCAAACGACCCCGTGAGCGGCGTGAACACCTTGCACGAGACCAATGTAACTCGTAGGAACCGACCGCGTGGTCACGAGACCCTCGGTTTGAGAGCACGACCCAAAACAAAGAATATGCACACTTAGGCTTGAAAATGTGCCGTCGGGGGGGCGAAACCCCTTAGCGCCCCCCACACGGCCCTGTGAGCGGCGCTAACACCTCGCACGGGTCCAATGTAACTCGTAGGAATCGATTGCGTGGTCACGGGACCCTCGGTTTGAGAGCACGACCTAAAATAGATAAAATCCATACTTATGCTTGAAAACGTTCCGTCGGGGGGCGAAACCCCTTAGCGCCCCCACATGGCCCGGTGGGTGGCGCCAACACCTCGCACCAGTCCAATATAACTCGTAGAAACCGACCGTGTGGTCACGCGACTCTCGATTTGAGAGAACGGCCCAGATTTCAGAATGCCTACACTTAGACTTGAAAACGTGCCGTTAGAGGGTGAAATCCTGTAACGCCTCCCAAACGGCCCCGTGGGCGACGCCGACACCTCGCCCGGGACCAACGTAGCCCGCACAAATCGATTGCGTAGTCATGAAACTCCCGATTTGAGAGCATGACCCAGATTTCAGAATGCTTACATGGGTCCCGTAACTGCGTGGTCACGGGACCCCCGATTTGAGAGCACATGACCCCCCCCCACCCGAGTTCACCCAAGGAGCACTTGCAGCAACTGAGTGATTAGCCTCCCGATTCGAGGATTTTATTATTATTATTAAAGTTGGTCACGGCAGCCGTGACCATGTTTTCTATACAGTAAGCTTGGGCACGGCCCGAAGCTGTGACTAAGTTGACTTCCACATAAAACATAGTCACGGCCTAAAGCCATAAAGAAGATTAATCATAAGAAAAATGGTCACGGCTTTAAGCCGTGACCGGGTTTAATTGTCATGGCTATGGGTCGTGACTAGATGGCTTTTAAATTAGGTGATGGTCACAAGTTTGGGCCATGACCATGCTTGTAAATCGGGTCAGGGCTATTGGCCGTGACCATGTCCGTGACTATCAAAAGTCCGTGACCAGGGCAGTGGGTCAGGAATTTGGGTCGTGACCACCGAAATTGGTCAGGGTCACATACCAAATATGTGACCCCCACTGCTTGATCAGTGATAAATTCCATGACCAATCGTCCAGTTTGGTGTAGTGGATTGCAAGGGGAGGACTAGGGGTGAGCTCTCAGGTGGGGAAGTCGAGGATCATCGGGATGGAGACGAGAAACATCGAATTGACTCATAAGGTGGACACCCATGACGATAAGCTATCACCATTGGAAGCGACGATCCTAGATATGTACGCCTTCATGAAGCGTCAGTGGGGTCCACCTCCGATGAGGGCAAGGGTAAGCGGAAGGAGAAGGAGGTAGACGAGGACGTCACTGCTTCATCGTCGATACGCATGGACTCACTGCTCTTATATGATTCATTTCCCATCTTGACCCTCGTCGAACGGTCTATGTCACCAATCGATTGATAGAGCATGTTTTTAATCGACGTATTTGGTGGGGAGCCGATAGCGAGGGGGTTGAGGTACCCGGGCACCCTCCCGGGTATGTTGGTTCATAGACGTCCCCTGCAATACATTGAGGCAAAGGTGCTCGTCATGCATGTTTTGGTCGAAAAGAATAATTCACCTTTGTGAATAATGCGACGTTCGGCGAATTGATGGGTGTGTCAATGCATATGTTGTGTGACCTTCCTTCCTCCTCCAATCTATTATAGACCCTATTCTATGACATTATTTATATTTATTTTATTTGGATATTGGATATTATTTTTATTTTTTTGATTTGGTTATGGATATTCAAATGTTGGTTTGGTTTTTGTTATGGATATTTACATGCTATTTTGGTTTTGGTTATGGATATTTTATTTATTTGTGTTGGTTATTTAATATTGAATGTTGCTTGATATATATGTTGTTTTGACAAGTTAACATTTTCTACAACACATATAAATATAATGTTGGGTAGTGGCAGTGGTCATACTGCCTAGTCGTTTTTTTTAAATCTTCCCAGATTTGTCACGGTCAAAGTCCGTAACAATTTTTTATTTATCACGGACTTGTCACGATATTTGACCGTGACAACCCAATCTTGTTACAGTCAAAGACCGTGACAAGTTTGACTTGTCAAGGTTTTTTACTTTGAAAAGTTGGCAGTTTTGGTGCAGTGTATAGGGAAGAAGTGGAGAAGCATCACGGTAAAAGTATCAAGACACTATGATCTGATCGTGGTGGCGAGTACCTCTTAGGGGAGTTTAGGACATATCTAGAAGATCAAGGGATCACATCTCAATTGTCTGCACCTAGTATGCCTCAGCAAAATGGTGTAGCAAAAAGGAGGAGCATAACTCTTTTGGATATGATTAGGTTCATATTGAGTTATACAGATCTTTCAGATTCCTTTTAGGGACATGATTTAGAAACGACCACTTATTTATTGAACTTGGTACCTTCAAAGGCGATCTCTACTACACCCAAGGAATTGTAGATTGGGCGCAAGCCTAGTATGAAACATATTCGGATCTAGGGTAGTCCAGTACATGTAATGAAGAGAGATCCTAATAAGTTGGAATCAAGATCAGAAGTTTGTTTCTTTGTAGTATATCCTAAGGAAACTAAGGGTTATTTATTCAATGATCCTAAGGATCAGAAGGTCATCGTTAGCACCAATGCCCGATTCTTGGAAGAGGATTATATGATGGATCATAAACCCAGAAGTAAAGTTGTTCTTAAAGAGTTGCGAGGGAACCAACAAGATTCTTCAACAGTACTAATACATGATGAATTTGTTGGAAAAATTGGACTTAAATTGATTTTAGAAAGCTGTCCAGATTTTTTTGGACAGAATTTTGATCAACTTTGAGCTCAAATTTAGGTGGGACCCACACTACGATAATCGTGGGACCATATACGAACGCGTTCTCCTCCGCAAGGAGATTAACGTAGTATATTCATATGTCCAATTTCAATAAGTTATGAATGATAAATATGCCCCCAAAGTGACTCACAAAGCAATGAAAGTTAATGAATTGGGTTTTATGCTGTCCAGATTTTTCTGGACAGAATTTTGAGCAACTTTGAGCTCAAATTTAGGTGGGACCCACACTACGATAATTGTGGGACCATATACAAACGCGTTCTCCTCCGCAAGGAGATTAACGTAGTATATTCATATGTCCAATTTCAATAAGTTATGAATGATAAATATGCCCCCAAAGTGACTCACAAAGCAATGGAAGTTAATGAATTGGGTATGTTTTAACTCTTGTCCCACATTGGAATAGTGGGAAAATGATGAGTTAATAAAACCCAAATGATGGACTAAGGCTTGGATGCCTTGAGGGTATCCCAATTCTTTGAAGGGGAGATGACCTAAGCTATGCACGGGTTAACTTTCGGTCAAAGGTCCACGCGCGCGCGCGTCCGTCCGTCGGGCTTGGCTCGGGCTCGGGCTTATAAAAATCTCCTACATTTTTATTTAATTTTTTGGGCTTTAATTGTTAATTAATTACGAAATTAATTAATAATTAATTAACTGTTTGACAGTTAATGCCAAGAGTCAACAGTTAATTCGTTTAACTGTTTTGACAGTTAATTTCGGTTGATTGTTCCAACAGTCAATACAAAAGCTATAAATTAAACCTTACCCCTTCAGTTTTGACTACTGAAAAAATTGCCCTCCAATAATTCCGAATTTATGCCGCATCTTTTACGAAAAATACAAACTTTTCTACTGCTACTGCATACATTCCTGCATATCATTATTTCGTCTGATTGAGTATAAACACAGAATTGTGTTCGAAGAAATTAATCATTGTTGTGCTGCTTGATTAATTTGGAAATCCGTTCTATCTTGGGAGACAATTATTCATTACCTTTGGCAACTTTTGGAGGGAATAAATTTGTCTTAAAGAGACTGTTCTAAACAGGGCTCGGATTACTTTTTCTATTCTACTATTATTTCTGCAAATACAAGTAAGTATTTCATTTCTGTAATTTCGTTTTATTTCTGTAATTATATTATAATTAATAATTTTGTACTTTTGTATTTAATAAACAGTAGACATAACAATCTTAAGACAAATTTAAAAAAGTTTTACTGTTTTGTAGTGTACATAATTTTTTTATTACAGAAATTATTTTTTGGAAATAATTCTGTTTTGACAGAAAAAATTGAATTAATTTATTACTTTAATGCAGAAATTAATAAAACAGTTTTGGTACAGAAATTAATTTCTATACTGTTTTTATATTCTGTTTTAGAAAATAAAATTTTATTTGTGAATTTTGTTAAAATCTGTTTATTTAAAAATTTTAATCTTAAAACTATAATTCTGTTTTGTACGAAATTCTTTTTATTATTAAAAATTAGTGTGACACAGATTTTATAGTTTAATTCTGTTTTGTACGGAATTATGTTTATATTATAGTTTAATTCTGAATTTTATTTGGAATTCTTTTGTAATTCATTTATTGTGAATTATATTTGGAGGAAATTGGTGCACAGAATTTTGTATTCTGTTTTGATTAATTCATTATATATGAATTTTATCATTGATAAAAATTCTGTTTTTGTAACAGAAATGGAATCGCAAAGTACGAACACTACTCCTACCAACACAAATGTGACTGCACCCGTATCTATGCCACACGGGGAGAAACCGAAAAAGTTCATTGGGGCTGACTTCAAACGTTGGCAAGGGCAAATGTACTTCTATCTCACTACCTGCCAACTGGGCAGGTTTGTATATGAAGATTGCCCCTCTATTCAAGAGGGAGATGACTCTGAAAAGGTTGCTGCTGTTAATGCTTGGAAGCATTCGGACTACCTATGCCGGAATTATATTCTGGCTTACTTGGACAAGACATTGTACCATGTCTACTGCACGATCAAAACATCTAAGGAATTATGGAATTCTTTGGAAAAGAAGTATAAAACTGTAGATGCTGGGATGAAGAAATATATCGTTGGGCGTTTTCTGGACTTCAAAATGGTTGATTCAAAATCTGTGATCTCTCAAGTGCAAGAACTCCAAGTGATCCTCCACGACATTCATGCTGAAGGAATGTCAATTAGTGAAACTTTCCAAGTTGCTGCAATTGTTGAAAAGTTGCCACCATCTTGGACTTTGTTCAAAAACTATCTCAAGCACAAGCGTAAGGAGATGAATGTGGAGGAGTTGGTGGCCAGGCTAAGAATCGAAGAAGACAACCGTGAGTCTCAAAAGAAAAGTGGGAAGAATCCGATGGAAACAAAGGTCCATGTCGTTGAAGGTCCTAAGAAGAAAAAATGAAAGTATGATGGGGAAGGAACTTCCAAACATAACAAGAAAAGTTCAAAGGCAAATGCTACAATTGTGGTAAACCTGGACACCGCTCAAGCGAGTGTCGTAAGTCGAAGAAGCAAAATAAAAATAACCCTCAAGCAAATGTAACCGAGGGTGAGAATATCGCCAATGATTTGGCGAATATGAATCTTTCTGTCGTGGTCTCTGAATGTAACTTGGTTGGAAATACCAAGGAATGGTGGGTGGACACTGGAGCCACACGACACATTTGTGCAAACAAATAGATGTTCACCACCTATAAGCCTTTGGAAAATGAGGAGAACCTTTTTATGGGAAATTCTTCCACTTCTAAGGTGGTGGGACAAGGAAAAATTGCTTTAAAAATGACTTCTGGAAAGGAACTTACTCTCAACAATGTTCTTCACGTGCCTGATATCCGAAAGAATCTGATTTCTGGATCTCTCCTGACTAAAAATGGTTTCAAGCTTGTGTTTGTGTCTGATCGCTTTGTGTTGTCTAAAAATGACATGTATGTAGGAAAGGGCTACCTAAATGAGGGGCTCTTTAAACTCAATGTTCTTACTGTAACCCCCAAAACATCTATTTCAATGAATGAAATTGCTAGTTCTTCTTACTGGATTGAGTCATCTAATATTTGGCATGCTAGATTAGGACATGTTAATTTTGATACATTGCGTAGATTAATTAACTTGGAATTTTTGCCAAAATTTAATATTGATAAAAATCATAAATGTGAAATTTGTGTGGAATCTAAATTAGCTAGATCACATTTCCATTCTATTGAAAGGACAACTTAACCTTTAGATTTAATTCACGCCGATATTTGTGATTTAAAATTTATTCAAACTAAAGGTGGAAAAAAGTATTTTATTACTTTTATTGACGATTGCACAAAATATTGCTATGTATATTTGTTACATAGTAAAGATGAGGCTATTAAAGCATTTAAACAATATAAAAATGAAGTTGAGAATCAATTAAGCAAAACGATAAAGGCTATTAGGAGTGATAGAGGAGGTGAATATGAATATCCATTTGAGGAATTTTGTTCTGAAAATGGGATTATTCATCAAACAACCGCTCCTTATTCTCCTCAATCGAATGGTGTTGCTGAACGCAAAAATCGTACTTTGAAAGAGATGATGAACTCAATGTTATTAAGTTCAGGAGCTCCACAAAATTTGTGGGGGGAAGCCTTACTTTCTGCTAATTACATTCTCAATAAAGTACCTCACAAAAAGACTCACAAGACACCTTATGAATTAGGGAAAGGTCGAAGACCTTCCTATAAATATTTACGAGTGTGGGGGTGCTTAGCCAAAGTGATGGTTCCTAAACCTAAAAAGGTAAGAATAGGGCCAAAAACCGTGGATTGTGTATTCATCGGTTATGCTACTAATAGCAGTGCATATCGATTTCTAGTTTGTAAATCTGAGATTTCGGATATTCGTGTAAATACGGTTATTGAATCGAGGGACGCTTCATTTTTTTGAAAATGAATTCCCGTATAACATGACCCGAGAATCTGGTCCTTCTAAAATGACAAATCAAGCTACTACAAGTGGTACTCATCAACCTATTGAATCAATAGAGGATGAACCAAGACGTAGTAAAAGAGCAAAAACCTCGACTTCTTTCGGTCCGAATTTTCTAACATATTTGCTAGAAAATGAACCTCAATCGTATAAAGAAGCTATATCCTTACCCGATGCTTCCAATTGGAAAGAAGCAATTAATAGTGAAATTGAATCCATATTACAAAATCATACGTGGGAACTAGTGGATCTTCCACCAGGTTCAAAACCGTTAGGTTATAAATGGATCTTCTAAAAGAAATTGAAGGCCGATGGATCAATTGATAAATATAAAGCTAGACTTGTAGCTAAAGACTATAGGCAAAGGGAAGGGTTGGATTACTTCGACACATATTCACCGGTAACAAGAATAACGTCCATTCGGATGTTAATAGCAATAGCTGCTATTAATGGACTTGAAATACATCAAATGGATGTAAAAACTGCATTCTTAAATGGTGAACTAGAAGAGAAAATTTATATGGAGCAACCTGAAGGGTTTAAGACTCCCGGACAAGAAGGAAAAGTATGTAAGCTTGTTAAATCACTATATGGATTAAAACAAGCACCTAAGCAATGGCATGAAAAATTTGATAATGCAATGTTATCAAATGGTTTCAAAATTAATGAATGCGATAAATGTATTTACTTTAAATACATTCATAATGGATATGTCATTGTATGCCTCTATGTTGATGATATGCTTATCATGGGTAGTAACTTGGAAATTGTCAAAACTACAAAACAAATGCTGAGTAGTAGATTTGACATGAAAGATTTAGGAATCGCCGATGTTATATTAGGAATTAAAATTTCTAGAACATCGGATGGACTTATATTATCTCAATCGCATTACATAGAGAAAGTACTTGAAAAATTCAAGAAGTATGATATTAGTCCTACCAAGACACCAGTAGATGTAAATTTACATCTAGCTAGAAATAATGGTGAAAGCATATCTCAACTAGAATATTCTCGTATTATCGACAGTTTAATGTATATCATGAACTGTACACGACCGGACATAGCATACTCAATAAGTAAGCTAAGTCGATTTACGAGTAATCCAGGAAGAGATCACTGGAAAGCAATATTGAGAGTTTTGGGTTATTTAAAATATACTCAAAACTATGGACTGCACTACTCAAAATATCCAGCTGTTCTTGAAGGACATTGCGATGCAAATTGGATATCTGATACAAAAGACTCTAAGTCTACGAGTGGGTATGTGTTTACCCTCGGAGGTGCAGCCATATCATGGAAATCCTCAAAACAAACGTGCATTGCTAGATCGACAATGGAATCTGAATTCATTGCACTAGACAAAGCTGGAGAAGAAGCTGAATGGCTTCGAAATTTCTTAGAGGATGTTCCAAATTGGTCTAAACATGTGCCTGCAATATGTATACATTACGATAGCCAATTAGCGATTGGAAGGGAACAAAATCACATGTATAACGGAAAGTCACGACATATTCGTCATCGACACAATACCGTTAGACAACTTTTCTCAAATGGAATTATCTCAATTGACTATGTAAAGTCAAAAGATAATATATCGAATCCACTAACGAAAGGTTTAAACCGAGAGCAAGTTGAAAGATCATCGAGAGGAATGGGTCTAAAGCCTATAAATAAATAAGAATCAATATAGTGGAAACCCAACCTAGCTGACTGGAGATCCCAAGATCTAGGTTCAATGGGAAAACCGAACTACATTGTATTCAGTAAGCACTGGAGGAGATTAAATCCTATCCATTCCAAAGATGAGACAGTGCATATCTGCCGTGAAATTAGGATAAGTTATGCTTTTAATGACATCTATATGTTAGTATGTCTAAGTGGGGTATTGCAGGATACTCTTTATGGAAGTCACCTACGTGAGTAAGAAGGGGGCCACTTCTATGAGAATAATGAAAGGCATATTCTCTAAAATACTCACGGAACCAAGTGGTGTTCATGGCCAAAATGAACACAAACGTGAGAACCAACTGTGTTGAAGAATTGTTGTGTGAATACTGTTGTCTAGGTTTACAAAAACGGTTGACGGTTCAAGGATGTGAAGTCTACTGATTAACCAAGTAAATCCGATAGTATATCACTAAGGAAAGTTCAAGGCCACTAGGATACTTCTCCCGATGCAATAAGTCTTCAGTTTTACTCAACCTGTGTCTGCATCTGCATTAGCATCTGTTATGTTTTATTTATAGCAATATATCATTCATGTGGGGGATTGTTGGAAAAATTGGACTTAAATTGATTTTAGAAAGCTGTCCAGATTTTTCTGGACATAATTTTGAGCAACTTTGAGCTCAAATTTAGGTGGGACCCACACTACGATAATTATGGGACCAAATACGAACGCGTTCTCCTCCGCAAGGAGATTAGCGTAGTATATTCATATGTCCAATTTCAATAAGTTATGAATGATAAATATGCCCCTAAAGTGACTCACAAAACAATGAAAGTTAATGAATTGGGTTTTATGCTGTCCAGATTTTTCTGGACAGAATTTTGAGCAACTTTGAGCTCAAATTTAGGTGGGATCCACACTACGATAATTGTGGGACCATATACGAACGCGTTCTCCTCCGCAGGGAGATTAACGTAGTATATTCATATGTCCAATTTCAATAAGTTATGAATGATAAATATGCCCCCAAAGTGACTCACAAAGCAATGAAAGTTAATGAATTGGGTATGTTTAACTCTTGTCCCACATTGGAAGAGTAGTGGGAAAATGATGAGTTAATAAAACCCAAATGATGGACTAAGGCTTGGATGCCTTGAGGGTAACCCAACTCTTTGAAGGGGAGATGACATAAGCTATGCACGGGTTGACTTTCGGTCAAAGGTCCACACGCGCGCGCGCGTCCGTCCGGCTGGCTCGGTTCGGGCTTGGGCTTTTTTATTTAATTTTCTGGGCTTTAATTTTTAATTAATTATGAAATTAATTAATAATTAATTAACTGTTTGACAGTTAATGCCAAGAGTCAACAGTTAATTCGTTTAACTGTTTTGACAGTTAATTTCGGTTGACTGTTCCAACAGTCAACACAAAAGCTATAAATTAAACCTTACCCCTTCAGTTTTGACTACTGAAAAAATTGCCCTCCAATAATTCCGAATTTATGCCGCATCTTTTACGAAAAATACAAACTTTTCTACTGCTACTGCATACATTCCTGCATATCATTCTTTGATCTGGTTGAGTATAAACACAGAATTATGTTCGAAGAAATTAATCATTGTTGTGATGCTTGATTAATTTGGAAATCCGTTCTATCTTGGGAGACAATTATTCATTACCTTTGGCACCTTGTGGAGGGAATAAATTTGTCTTAATGAGACTGTTCTAAACAGGGCTCGGATTACTTTTTCTATTCTAATATTATTTCTGCAAATACAAGTAAGTATTTAATTTCTGTAATTTCGTTTTATTTCTGTAATTATATTATAATTAATAATTCTGTACTTTTGTATTTATTAAATAGTAGACATAACAGAATTAACATAGCGCATTGACTCTAGTACACCAACACAGGGACTACCTCGTCGTAGTGGGAGGGTTGTACGTCAACCTGAACGGTTTATGTTTTTGGGAGAGTCTTATGACAAGGTTCCTGATGAACTCGAAGTCGATCCATGTAACTACAATGAGGCTATCCAAGACAAAGATGCAGAACTTTGGCTTAAGGCTATAGATTCTGAGATGGAACCTATGTATTTCAATCAGGTCAGAAATCTTGTAGATCCACCTGAAGGGATAAAACCAATAAGATGTAAGTGGGTCTATAAGAGGAAAAGAGGGGGTCGACAAGAAGGTTGAGACCTTTACGGCACGGCTTGTTGCGAAAGGATTTACTTAGAAATAGGGCATCGATTATGAGGAAACCTTCTCGTCAGTAGCTATGATGAAGTCCATCCCCCATCGTGGCTCCTTTTGATTATGAAATTTAGTAAATGGACGTCAAGACTGCATTTCTTAATGGGAATCTTGACGAGTGTATCTATATAGTGCAGCTAGACGATTTTATTACCCAAGGCCAAGAGCATAAATTATGTAAGCTTAAGAAGCCCATTTATGAATGTAAGCAAGCATCTAGAACTTGGAACATTTATTTTAATGAGGCAATCAAATCTTTTGGTTTTGATCAATGTCTAGATGAGTCTTGTGTGTACAAGAAAGGCAACTGGAACGTAGTGGTGTTTTTAGTATTATATATGGATGACATTCTTCTCACTGGAAATGATGTTGGAGTGTTATCTTCGGTTAGAGTGTGGTTATCCAGCCAATTATATATGAAAGACTTAAGAGAAGCTAGTCACATCCTTGGGATCAAGCTTATGTGAGATCCCAAGAATAGGATGTTGGGTTTATCATAAGAAACTTATATCGATTCCATTCTTGCCAAGTTTAGCATGGAAGATTTAAAGAAAGGGTTCCTCCCTTTCAGACATGGAATATCTCTTTCCAAGGATCAGTGTCCTAAGACACTTGATGAGATAGAGAAGATGAAAGGCATCCCTTATGCTTCGGCAATTAGGAGCCTTATGTATGTTATGGTATGCACTAGACTTAATATCTTCTTTGTTGTTGGCATGGTTAGTAGATATCAGTCCAACCCTGGGAAAGAACATTGGACTGCGGTAAGCATATACTCAAGTACCTGAAAAAACACGAGATTATATGCTACTTTACCAGGTAGAGAGTCTTGTAACTATTGGGTACACCGACTCAGATTTTCAGTCTGATAGAGATTCTATAAAGTCTACCTTTGGATATGTGTTTACCCTAGGAGGTGGAGCCATTAGTTGTAAGAGTATCAAGCAATCTTGTATTGTTGATTCCACCATGGGAGCTGAATATGTGGTTGCCTCTGAGGCAGATAATGAAGCAGTATGGATTGAAAACTTCCTAATAGATCTAGGAGTGGTACCTTTAGTTCAATCGACTATTACACTTTATTATGATAATTGCTGTGTGGTTGCTAACTCAGAGGAACCCAAGAGCCATAAGAGAGGTAAACACGTCAAGTGTAAGTATCATCTCATTCGACAATTTGTGCAGTGAGGTGATATCACAATTATGAAGATTGCATCAGAGAACAACCTAATAGACCTTTTCACGAAGAGCTTACTTGCCAAGACTTTTGAGAGTCACGTAGATGGGATAGGTTTGAGATACATTATAGCATGGCTTAGAGTCTAAGTGGGATATTATTAGATAAGTAGACTAAAACCAAGCTTTATGTAATAGTTTTAGTTATGGATTTATTATTAAAATAAAATCAGTTTTTCCTATTTTAATGAGAATCGTGTATGGACATAATGTTTGCATTATTTTATATATTGCTGATGTCTTTTACTATGCTCAGTAGGTGTTCTGGTGTGTAGAGTACGGCTGACACACAGAGGATTAGATCACCCGTTCTAGTAGAATATAAGTTTTATCGTTCACAGCCTTAGATGGAACTGGACACACTATCAGTGGGACTGTAGAACAATATTTTAGTAGGTCTATTTTGATTACGAAAAATTGTATAGTTTCAACTTATTGTGCTAATACACTTTATGTGTATTGAATGGGACCACCTTGAGGTCATTGTCTCATACTGTTATATAATACAATGTAAACCTCGTGATTATTAGGTTTACGTAAGGCTCTTAATCCGGATATGATTGATGGACACATGCACTAGTTATTTTATTGCTTTGACCTATCGGGTGAGATTCGTTATTGGATCAATAATCTTGATAGATTGGGTAATGGTGAAAGTCTTTTATGGATGGAATCCTCATCTCGGCATAGAAACTGGTGATACCTCCTTAATATGCTTATAAGTTTTGTATGTATCAAACCCTGTAGGTGGATTATGTTAATCCGATACTACAAATAGTTGTAGTTAGACCACTCAAGGACTTAAAGAAGTTAATCAAATAAATTATCAGTAATTAATTTTATTAACGGGTATTTGTAACCTTAACGTGGGGAGAATTAAGTAATTAATAATGAGGAGCTCAAAATATAATTTTAAGTTAAGGAGTGGAGTTGCAATTATAATTATTTAGTGGTATTAATTATAATTAAGGGATTGACATTAGGATCCGAAAAGGATTAAGTTTTCTCTGGCCCATCAGGAGCCACATCCTTATCTCTCCTTAGGGTCCCTACTGTAGCCTATATATATGCACCTAAGGCTCGTTTTTCTTAAGCCAACCGTCACTCTTTGATACTCAAAATACCCAAATTCGAATTTGTGAGAAAGAGAGACATCAGAAAGGAAAAGTGAGAAGAGTGGGTGGTTACGGAGATAGAGCCCACACTCTGCTCGTGACTGTTCATATCAGGAATACAATAGAAGACCGTGAGGTGCATCGGGCCTGCATTATTGATCAACTGTCATCACACACGGTTTATGCTAACACAAGATCAAATCAAAGAGATCTCGAAGGGTAAATCCTAATTCCGCCTTGTAGGATTTCACGTATGTGTAATTTTTTTGTAGTTCAATCTATACGCGTATTCAATAGCCCTTAGACTGCTGCTTTAACAAAGGGGAGGGGTAGAATGTTAACTTGCCTCTTGAATAAAATCCACAAAATAAATGTAATAGAATTGTAGAATAGCTTTGTAGAAGAAGTCCTTTTGAATTTGTGTTGAAAAATCCCTCAAATTGCTCAAAAAATAAGTGTAAATGTTGGTCCAAAAAGTATGCCAAAAAATACAGTTATTGTTGAGAATTGTAGGGTATATTAATAGGATTGGGAAGATGTAATTTGGGTGGGAAATGGATTAGATTTTTGTGTTAAGTTGGTACTGCAAATGACAAAGGCAGTAGGATTTTTAATACAAATCTTTACATAATGAATGGGACTTCTGTTTTAAGAATGAAGAAGTCTCGCCTCAATATTTTTTACATCCTCTCTTTTTTAAATTGTTATTATTATTATTATTATTATTAAAAGAACCCCTTTCTCTTTCAAGTTTTAATTCTCTTTCTTAATTAAACCTAATCTTAAATCTTTCTCCAAGCAAGATCTTATAAACTTTTTACGCTAACCTTAAACTAACTATTACCCTTATGCCTAACTCTTCATTTACTTTTCATCATTACAAATTAACCCTTACTTAAAAGTAATTACAAAAAAATATACATGCATTATTAATTAATCAAATAAATTCTAAAATTGATCAAATAAAATTTTATAAATTATAATAACTTCCATACTTTCAATCCATTTACATACCAACTCCAACTTAACATATGGAACTTTTTTCCGTTACTTAAATCATATAAAGTTCAATTTTCACTTAAATAATTTATGTAAAAAGTCTCTCAATTTTAATATTTAATTATTTAATTCATTGCACAAAAATTATGGAGAATTACACCATTTCTCTCTCATCCTAAATAGTAGAGATTGCACTAAAAAAATCAAGGTTCTAAAAAACTCGGGGCGTGATCGATGCGTGGACGCCAAACCTTAAACCTTAGAAGCCTAGGCGGGCCTTAGGTGTGAAAAGGCGTTTAGGCCTTCCTAATATATTTTAATATTTTTTAACCATAACAAGACTATTAAAATGCTACAATTGTACATATCATAAAAATATGTCTGAATATATGCAAATTAAAATATTATTTGATTATTTTGGATCAGATAATGGATCGGTTTGTAAAAAAATTCTTTAAAGGACGATATCGTTTCATTAAAGCGTTGTTGTTTTTAGAAAAAAGTGCGTCTTACGGATTTTACCAAGAAGAAGGCGTGAAAAACTTAAAGCGGGGCGTTTCTTCCAAGCCTCAAGCCTAGGCGAGTTTTTTAGAACAGTGAAAAAAACTACCCATCTCCTTGTTTATAGGAATTGAAAGTGAGAAAACAAGCAAAAAAAAATGACCCGACTTTAGGTCCGGATGCATCCTGTACGGGAAGACTGCACATGAGCATTATTGCATGTATATGTATGTATATATATAAGTTACATTTTATATATTTAAAAAAATATTTTTCTTATTACTCAATTAAAATCAACTAAATGAAAATAACATAAGAAAATTCTTCTTTATGGTATATAAGTTTTAATGTGAGCAAATAAACTAAATTTGAATATTAGTGTAACTAAACTTGTGATACAATGTTGAGTTTCTAATAACATATATTTAGCTAGGCTCTATGATTTATATAAATGTAAGCACCGACACACTCTTTAAAATTTTATAATCCCTAAAACCACCTACAACAACTCCGCACACATCCTCAAGAGAGGTAAGAACATGATCGACTCAAAAACTCTAATCAATAGCGCTTTCTACAAGCGAGAGAAATTCAATAGTAACACAAGGAAACTCCCCTCTTTATATACACAATTGACTAACGGAATCGCGCACACAAATCGACGCCTCTTCAACAACATTTGCCTCTTCCCAGAAAACATTCGGTTCTTCGGCAATAACGTGAATACATGTATTCGTAAACAATGATGAACTTGTATTCATAGACAAAGAAGATATCACATCAAAAGTATTGATGAGCCAAGGGAGGAGGAACATGCCCACCTACTAGAGTAAGGACAACCAACCTCCATTACAAACACAACCAAAACATATGCTACAAGATCACACAAATATAAGAGAAATGAGAAGTTTGGAGAGCAAGAAGTATGCAACGAAGTAAACGTAAACACAAAACGAATATATATAAACTCCCAATATCTTTTAACTGACGTGGCGAAAACAAAACAAAGTGGTCATCTAGGGAAAAGTAAAAGTAACGATAAACAACCTCAAAAGAGACATAAAAGTTACTCTGCCAGTAAGACCTGCGGGTATGAGTTGACAACACCAACAAAATATTTAAATGAAGACTAAAAAACGAATCATAGTGACAGCTCATATGTTTCACACGCACACACACACTGCATTAGATGCTCACTCATAATTCCAAACACTTGAAAAATCCCAACAAAGCAACTTATGAGAGTTCATCACTAAGAGCAATAAAAAAACATCACCGAGAAGCAACCGAAAAACGTAAAACAAAACATATTCTCAAACATCAAGTATGCATTATCTTTTATAACCAATATATATCTCGAATGTCATAAGAGGATTCGAGTTAGGCAGGACTCGAGAGAACCTCGAAGACATAGTTGGAACCACATGTTACATAGTGTTGAGGTCTGTTAAGGGTTTTGGCGTGGAGGTTGAAAAACAAAGCACGTTAGTCTCACGCTTAGTCAACCACCGCAAAGAAAGTGAGAAATACCATCAAACCCAAACTTTCGAGAATAACCACGTGCCCAAACCATGATGACATTTCTAAACAGTGAAACTGTAAAAGTAACTGCCCCAGTCACATCAACCGCAAGCAGTAACTTAACAATAACTTAACAATACCCTCGTCCGCTTATCACTGATATACTATCACAAGTATTAAATGCACATCCACATTAATACATCTCATATTGTACGTTAAAAACCTCGAATAACCTTACACGAGATCAATGGTGGAGATCATTGCATTAATCATCATAAATACAATGGTTGCATTTACTCCAAACAGAATAACTTCACTAACCAATTAATATCAAGAGAAAATAGTGATAACACCATTACTCCACCCTCAAACATTCCATGACCATAAGTATGTTATTTCTTCTATTATTCCTCCCCACTACTATACCTTCACCTTCCTAAATTCCATCAAAAGATAATCAGTTCTCGTTGATAACCAAAGCCACTTATATTACCACAACTAGAAGTGTTTGGGATGCTTCCCAACCCCATTATCAAAAGGATATTTGGTTTCTTGACATATTTCGAAACACCGTTAATAAATTTATTATTTGTCTTATTATCCTTTATTTCTTATCGTCATATTATTGTAATTACTTGCCTTTCTTATTATTATCATTTAAAAGTGCATAACATTGCTCATTGTTGTTGATCTTTGATCACGACATCTCCAAAGCGGGTTAGGTTTCGATCCTTATGGGACATAATCTTGACACACATTCGATACCCTCGTACAATTCTCACTCAACTTTTCTTTCTACACACCCCAAAAAAGTCTTTCAAGTTTAATGAAAATGGGAGTTACAGAAAGAAAAGGGGTTTAAATAAATACACGCCAAGAAAAGCACGAACAAAAGGCACTATAAATCTAAAATTCAGTTCCATAACAGTAAAGCCAACTTACAGTGACGGCCTTTCTTCTCCCAAAAAAAAGTAATCCTATGCCGATTAAGGATTCCAACTCTTTTTTTTTTTACACACTAACGTATCATATCTGCATTGGTTCGTGTCTGAGGTCCTTTAAGTACCTTTTTAAAGACAAACTAATATATACACGTCACGTCAGTATGTCGCACAAAATGAACCTAATTGCTGATCGGCCTAGAATTACTTTAAAAAAAAATTGTAACAAGTTTGCACCATAACCGACTATAAACATTTTGTATTGCCGGCGTTTACACTTCTAACCTCGTACAAAATATCATTCAACTTTCAAGTTTTAAATAGTGATCTTTGTGGACCTGTGCTAGTTTTTATCATTCTATAATTTGCGGTTACACGCCATCGATAATAAAATAGACATAATTTTACCGGCGTAACCTTATAATATTATTAAGATACCAAATACAGCTACTTGTTGAATAACAAAAACAAAAGCTATCACACAATTAATTAAAATAAAAAATCACACAGCCAAATTATCAGTCACCTCACCTATCAGGCACTGAACATAAAGATGAAAACAAAACTTTACAACTGAAAAATGGCGGAAGGAGGTCATCCTAATTTTACAATTACTAAGAATTGAAATTATCAGTCACCTCACCTATCTCTTCTTCTAACAGAAGCAGTCTCCCACTTTTCTTTACCTTGAGCTAAACCAACAGGAATACGATAATGAATCTTCCCTTCCCTAATTCTAGTGACCCGAGTATTTATATCAACTTCCTATGATATATATATATATATATATATATATATATTTGACATGTTATAAAGAGGATCTAGAATGGCATGAAGCAGCAATACTTCTTAATCTTTTTCATTTGCCCAACAAGAGCCTTCTTTTCACATTCCGAGACAGATTTATGGCTAGCAGTTGATGTACCTTGTTCATTTGCTTGCTGCCTTTTGCTACCTTGCTTCAAGGCTTTTTTGTCCACGCTTTCCCCCTCAATGACTGAACTGGGTGGGCAATATTCGGATTTTTGGGTCCCTTCTGCCGATAAATTACTTCCATTGCCACCAATAAGAGAACCTGCAAGAGAAAATGAACATCGCCTCAATTAAAATGAGACATTCAGAACTACTTAATGAAGGTTCAATACTCTAATTACCAATAAACCTAATTTCATTTACACCCCAAGCTCCGTCAACGTTAAGGGGACCTCAGTAGCCTAAAGTGCCGACTCAAAAATGAGACATAATGGTGCAAGTGGCGTGTCGTACGCACATTAGCATGTGTCTGAGCTCCACTACTGCTGGACTTGAACAAGAACCACTACAGGTACGACACGTCATTATGTCACCCCAAATGTGTTGCGCTTATGAGTCAGCGTAGAAGAACTTAATAGAAAATGGCTTCATTCTGACTAAGAATCATATGGATGCATATACGTGACTCAGCACTTTTATAAGAAAGTAGGAGACAAATACGTTGGGTATTACATCAAAATGTTAATATCAATTAATTAAGTAAATAATATAAATCCACAAACTGTATATGCCAAAACTTAAAATTACCACCTCATCATTTCATTCCTTCAACAATTTGAAATTCCAACAATTTCCCATCTAGTGTAACTAGAATTCAATAAAAATGCCATTAACCCAATTCCACTGTTTGCAAGATTCAAATTGTTGACTAGCTGAAATTCAGTTACACTCTAATTAGTGCAGCTCTGACATTTTTACGAATCCCCTCCCCCCCTTCTCCAAAATTTTAGTTACCGCAAGCCAAGATTCTCACATCATAAAAACTCCAATTTAAGATATCATACATGTGTGATTCCAAACAGCCCAAAATTACAAATTTAAACAAGCCCAAGTAGACTACTTTCAGAAGACACTTTCATTATGGGGTTTTTCATTGCATAGTTCAATGGATTTTTTTCACTTAACCAGAGATAAATGGCTAATCGTAACTATTATAAAGAAGGGAGAATAAGAACTTGTAAGAACATTTTGTCATACCTAAAGTGGCTGGACTCATGACCACCTCTTTCGGTTTGACAGATGCTGACATAGTGTACTTGAAAGTTGCATCCTTCCCCTGCTGCTCTAAGTCTTGCAACAAGGCCAATGAGTCAAAACATTCTTCTGATGTCATGCTCAGACAACTTGAATTGTCTGAACTGGAAGAAGGTGAATTGGGATCATCAGCAAGATCATCCAACTCCAAGAAGTCACCTTGTAATACATAATTAATTTCAGGTAAATTCTCTACAGGATAATCTTCAAGCCTCCCAGCCATAGCCAGTGGTCCTTTCGAATCACCCCTATTCTTCTCCTACAAGACATTAAAAAATATTTATAAACTGCACAAAACACACACACACACACAGGCAGGCACATAGCTTTAGGTGTGTATATGTCTAGTGCCATATCTTTGTGTATTTGTTAACCTTCTTTCTCGAAGGCACTATAGTTTTTTGGGCATCCTTGCTTTGTATTGATTATTCCATCTTGCTAGATATGAGAGAATGAGAGATTTTGAGATGAAACCCCTACTTTTCTATATGTTTTGTTACTGTGTAATTCTTCCATGGCATACATTAAATTGTTATTAAAGTAGTGCTCTCAATACGCCAATGGACAATGACGATTCGGACTCAGCTGGTGCCACCTGAGACATTGTCTGTTTCTCAGCCATGAACAGCAGCCCGCTGCCGACAAACACAGGTTATTAGAGCAGCCATTGGTGTGCTGCCTGCAACAGATCCGATGCGTGATGCGGGTGCGGATAGGGGTACAGAGATTAAAAAAATCTGAAAAAGTGGGATTTGGGTGCGCCAGGATTCTTCGGGTATGTCCCCTTGTGCAGTACTTACAATGCTTACTCTGAAAAAGTACTGCAGTTGGTGAGTGTTTGTAGATGGTCACGACATCGATCACGACATTAACATAATAACAGTGAAACCTAAAGGATATGCTTGACCTACCGAGCGTGCGTTCTCCAAACAAGATCTGAAGGGCGGCTGTCATCGAATCAATATGCTCCTCAGGATGAGTTGAAGACGGCTTCAAGACCAAAGATGGGTTGTACGTGTGAACGGACATTCCCTTTGATTTGTCCAACGCCCCCTCCTCCTTCATCTGGGTGATGACTCAAATACTTCAATCGTTCTTAGGTAGATTTGTTGTTCAGTATTTTGATCATATTTTGCTTTACAATCAGCCGAAGGCTAGGCATATTGAACTTGTCTCAAGGTCCAACATTGCTATCTCTAGCTAAAGAAATGCTCAATTATGGTTCCATCCGTCGCATTTCTAGATTATGTCAAATCTGGCTAGGGACTCTAAGCCAATAAGTCTAAGGTCCAAGTTATCGTTGAGTGGCCTATTCCCACCTCAGCGTCTTAAGTACGGAGGTTCCACCGGTTGGAAAATTTCGACTTTGCCTCCGATCTTCAAAGAAACCACAATTTTATTTTCAGCACCCAATTTATGGCAAAGTTGAAACAAGGCCCAAACTCAAGAAAAATCCTACACTTTCCAATTATTTAATTATGTGGCATGGGCGGCATCAATTCACCCCTAAAGCTCGTGGCCAAGCTTTCTCCTACCCGAGGAGAATGATGTGTGCGGGTAGGTGGCTGCACATGGGTTCAGTCCAAGAACGATAAATATTTTTTATTGTAATTATTGTTTCTATTTATTGTATTTTTATTAGTAAAAAAACGAATATTTGTTTGGATATTTGTAGATTATGTTAGTAAGGTCTAGTGATGTCAAACTTAGGTCACTAAACTCATGACATCACTAATGACATCATACTTATCTTGCCCACCATGTATTGGGAACCTATATTTAGCCTTGAATTCTCTCGTTTGGTTATAAAACAAATATTATGAATATATGAGAATGAATGACAGATATCTTTAATTATTCCCTCGTGTAAATATCCCAATGCGTATGAGTTCGACCTTCCTACTGTTATCCGCATCCACCACTTTCAACGTGACTGACCTCTTTCAAGGCATGCATCCCCATTCTGTTACCTTTGGATGACAGACAGCCTGTCCGTTCCCACGTGGATTAGATTGAGGATATCCTTGCAACCGAAACAGGCTATAGATCTTACTGGTCCGTGTATTCATTTTCTCATTCGTTGAACGTCCCAAGGAGGAGAACACTTGGCTTTCTGAGACCCTCCTCCAGCACGTTGATCCCTCCTTATACACCTAATATAGGGGTTATATATGGTTGGCATCTCTGGAAGGAAGGTAGGGGGGGGGGGGGGGGGGGGGGGGGATGTAGGCACCAGCTTAGGAGTGTTTTTGTTTTTAATACCCTATCTTCATAATTTGCCAGACTCTGCCATAACTAACCACTTAAATGTACCTATACATGGGCGTAGCTACATAGGGCCGAGTGGGTGCGGAGGCACCCACTGGATTTCTGGATATTTTTAATAATTTTTTACCTATGTGTAATAACCTTAATGTTGAGGTGAAAAATGGTAATTTTCCAAACTTGAATGTATATATATATGAGTCAAAACCAAACTCCTCTTCTTTCCTTTCCAAGCAGCCGGCCCTGTTTTTGTCCCAACCAAACTCTTCTCTTCTCAACCTTGTTATTTGTTATTTGCTATACCAATACCATAAAGGGTAACTGTTTTTTTCTAAGATTCATCACTTGTTGATCACTTATTCTACCTTGTTATTTGTTAAGATTTAACACTTATTCAAGCAAATGACCCTAATTATTTGTTTAACCATAAATGTATTATGTATATATAATATACCCTCTTATTTGTTAAGACTTTTAACACTTTTTTAACAACTTTCATTCAACAAACATATGCCAGATTTGTTAGGTTAATTCATTTATTAAACTTTTTTAATTTAACATATCCTAGATCTTTGCCCAAGTTACTAATATATATGTAGGTTTAAATTAATATATGTTAGAGATTAATTAATATATGTTAAAACTTAGATTTATGCCCAAATGATTGATTTGTGTTAGATTTATACTCAAATTGCTCAAATATATGTAGGTTTAAATTAGTTTGATTTTTCAGCCCCTAAGTTTATGAATGTCCAAATTTAATTAATTAATACCTCAACATTTTTAGGGTTAAAATTTGCAAAAAAATAAAGTAAAAAAATCCAAAAAAATCGGCTCGGGGGATTTTTTTATATAATGTTTAAACACCACATAAAAAAACTCAATTCAAAATCATTTATAAAATGGGTTCACGCCAGCGGTATGTACCATTTGGTATGTACAAAGCCTAACTATATATATATATACAGGAGAATACAAGGGTATCAAATCGAGTAAAAAGAATTCTAAACTGAAAAATCCAACCCAATCAGCATGTAAAATAAAGCACCAATCAGCTCCAACAAAGACAAGGATTCAAACTAGACCTACCTGGGATACACTTGTAGAACCTTGGCCAGCTGACACATCAGCAGTTGGAACATTTGATAAAATAGAACCACCGAGTTTGGAGGGCATTTCACGATCTGGGCTTTGTCTATCACTGAGAAAGACTCTGCATAGTGATCTACAATCCTGCATATTGTCCAACCATACCGGCAATTGACTGGCAGACCAAATTGAAGGCGAGGAGGAAAATTGTCAGAAAAGAAGCGTATAGAATAGCTACTTTTATTAAATACCTTTGGCGTTCTGTCATCACAGAGTCCTTTCTGAGTTATACTGTACTCTTGCATCACCCAATCAGTTCTTCGTCCACGAGGGGATTCGCCTTCAAAATATTCCAGAGTAGTTCTCCAACCAGTTATGTCTGAGTTAGTGTATATATCAGAAGCCTTACCCTTTTCTTTCCAGAATCCATGCTCTGTATCTTTTTTCTCCTCTAAGCCTGTCAAAAACCAAATATCCCCTGCAGATACCATGTACCCTTATTAGCATTTACTCCATCTAATCTGGCCACACTATGATTTCTATGCGAGATACAATCAACATTGAATAAGCATGTGAAGCCTACTTTATATGCCCTTAAAAACCCTTAAAATGTGAAAATGATAAACAACACATGTTCTGTAGCCACGCATCATCATATTGCCTATCCAGATATCCACGGTATAAAAAAGTTAATAATCACGTGAATATTGTTATCATACATGGCTCAAAGACAAGGCCTTGGCCAAAGACCTGACTCCTAATTTTGGACAAAGTATTGTTTTTGGTATATATTATTTAGAGGATAAGAAAAACTGTAGGACTCGGTGAGATATGCTGATAGTTCTGTCATTTGAGTGAAAAACTCGCCAAGTCAAGTCAAGTCTATTTGATTTCAATAATACATAGATACGAGTAACATTGGATTTCGAAACCAAGTTGACTCAGTCAAGTCGCCAACTCAACACGATTTCAGCCGAGTTCTTGAACCACATTATCATGTTTTTACTAAGATTATTGTGTTTTTACCAAAAACACGTTAATCAGATCCGCCTCATAATTTCAAGCGGAACTTGAATACATATGGCCTTCAATAAAAAGAAACAGAACCTGACAGAGAGCATTATGTTTTGCATCAAAAAATGATAGAAAAGAACCAGAACCCAAAAAATCATATCTTCATTCTCCCAAAATGTTTGTGGGGGATCAAGGTTAGCTAATGTGTCCTTAAACACGCTATTAAATCTATATAATCCTGTATCTCCCAGTATATAGTACATCAATTGAAGAAAAACTAAGGGTCCGTTTGGCAACCCAATTCCAACCCATGGAAATGGAATTCGCAGGCCAATTTCAATTCCACGGAATTGAAATTGGCCTTCCAATTCCAAATTCAAGCGTTGGAATTGGATTGCCAAACGGGCCCTAAGGATATTTGCTTACTCCACCACACAGCAAGGGCATTTATGGCAGGGAAAAGACATTCAACAACAGCATCGTTACACAAGCATAGGAGTTTTTACCGTGAAATGGTACACAATTTTAAGGTACGCACTCAGCCTGTGGACCACATAGAGAAAAATGGAATAACAATCTTACTCAATCGGTTTAACTATTCTTCAATTATGAAAATCAATCTTGAATGAAATAATAGATAGGAGGGTTTGATTTATATTTATTTGCTATATTTTTTTATTTTATTATGTTTTTTTTTTTGGATTGGGGGGGGGGGGGGGGGGGGGGGGGGGGAATTGTCTACATGATGAATTAATATGAAATTAGCAGTAGTCTACAATAACAATATAGGTACTAACCAGGTAAGTTAGAGGGCTCGAATCGGTAAGGATTCAAATCTGATAGCACATTAGAAGGAGGAGGTGATCCATGATTGATTTTGTGCAAGGACATAAAGAGCTCCTCTTCAGTCCAGTAAACACCAATATCAGATGGAGGACACATGGTAACCCAATGCGGATGGAACCTGTCTCTAGATAGATCAACGAAAAAGTTTTATCAAACTGGCATGTAGGAAAAGATGAAACTAAGTAGTGAAATATCAATTTCCAGATTGTCAACAAATTTGAGTACATAACAAAGAAGAGAAGAAAAAAAATTGATGAACGGTACAATAATTCAAGGGAATTGATGACAGTTCTTATTGTTGCATCCTATAATTACAATAAAAAATGCCAAGTTAATACATCAAAGGCCAATGGGTTGTGTTGTGGATGGAAAATAATTGTCCTATTTAAATTCAACACATGACACTATATAGTTGGGATGGATTCTTCTATCAAGGCAACATTAAACCAAATAGATTTTTGGCACCCAGTGATGAGGTCCATCACATGTAAAATGACTTGTCATGACCATCTTGATAAAAGTTTCGAAATTGCATACTATAGTATACCAGAACATGACACCGGAGGTTGCTAATTAACAAAACGAAGGTTACAATTATGGCAGATGAAGACTGACTCTAAAATGTCCCATTGACTTACACGTTGACTTAAAAGATTATCCAAAAAAATGAACTGTTACTGTATATGTCTTTCATAAATTTAGGATATACAGATAAGAATAGAAGTGGGTGAAGAAGAATTCAAACCTTAGTGTCTCTCTGAGCTTGAAATGGTTCACAGAATTTACTTAGTGACTAATCCAAGTCCAGAGCCACTTGGATGGAGGGTATATTTATAGGGACAGTGAACTGTGGGTGGGTTGGTTAAGGTTACCGTGGTCGCAGAGAGTTGGCTCTTGAACTGCAGTTTTGTAGTGTCATTTGGAATAGATTAACCGTACACGTGGCGAAGTTTATGCAATTCAATGTGGAGCCCACTGTCATTTGGGACTCTCTTTCGAAGAAGGTTCAATACCCAAGTTGGGATGCACTGCGAATGTGTCAGTGTCACCCTCACTCAATCCGCTTTTAGCTTTGCCTTGATTTTAATCGTCATTTATATAATTAATTTAGACTTATATATTTGAAAATAGACGCATATATTAAATAGTCTTTCAAAATTTTTTTAATATACATTTAGTATAAGTCTTTTTATTTTGCATCAAAAAGTCATTCACCATGCCGCTGGTACGGGCGATCCTTTAAAGATAAGAGAATAAGAGACTTTTTGATACAAAATAAAATATTTTTACTAAATGTGTATTAAAAAATGTTTGAGGAACTTTTTGGTATTTGATCAATGAAAAATAATCTGTTTTGGACTTTCATTTGAGGATTGTTGAAAAATAATAATTTTAAATAATTGAATTGAGACTCACAGACCTCTTGATGGAAATATAAATTGATATGAACATTATTGTTCACACGTTGCTCTTCACGCTTGAACAATGTCAGTTGAAAAAAAAAATATATTAATTATCTAGTATTAGTTATGATATTATTTAAATAATGTAGTAGATTTATACTAAGATATTTATTTAGTTTCCTTATGTAATTAGAAAACTTACTCTTCAATGATGTAAGGCTTATAAATAGAGACCCTAGGTGAGAGTTTAAATTCAATTAATAGAATTCAGATTTTGATTGTTCTTGTTGAGTATTATGTGTGTATAAATTTCGTTGCGTTTACATCCAATTGGTATCAGAGTCAGGTCGCTCTTGGATTACCATAGTCGCCGTTGTCGTCGTAGTGTTTCAACAACTATGCCTTCGAAAACAAGAACCATGACTAAATTTGAAGAGATTATCGCAAAGATGATGGAAGAATGGACTGAACAAAAAAACTCCTCCAAACCATCATTATTGCCCTATCAGACGTAGCCACCATGTCGAGCAGTCCCAGGCACTTTCCTACCCAATTCCGCCACTGTGAAAGACTACCGCAAGCCACAGGCAGGCCACCGCTGCAGTAGCCTAAGAAGAAGTAGATTACATGGCCTTGGTCACAACTCAAACAAAATCATAAAAAATTGAAAGACCGTGTTATTGCGAAAAAAGGTGCGGACAAGGCCCTATAATTTTTTATACGTGACCAACTATCGATGGGTGTGAAAACCATTGAGGACAGTGATGCCACTACTATGGGTCATGGATCTCAATATAGGATCCCGCTCCAATTATTTGCTTCTCCTCCAAAAAAGACTAATTCCATCAAAGAAGACCCTTGGGACATGTATCTTGTCCGAAACTGTGAGCTAAAGGATGTGAATTTAGTCCCGAAGACAGTTGGATCGTCCAAAGGTCGTGATGCTCACCGTTATGCCCCAAACTTTGTCCTAAATGAGGATTGAAGGTGCCATATTTGTGGACAGTAGGGCCATATTTGTGGACAGTAGGGCCATATGAAGCATGAGTCAAAATGGGTTGCCATAAATAAATCCAAAAGGAAAAAGCCTAAGTCAAACAAACCGTACCGTGAGCCGCCATTCGATTCCTTCATGTCGCCAAGTGAAGATTCTCAGGTGGATAGCAGGGAAGGGTCTCCAAATGATGATAATAATGATCCATTCTCAGAGATGCGAGCTTAAGAGGGAAATATCTCCCGCCTCATTCGAATGTTGGACATAAATTTACACAGAGATATGCGTGTTTAGGTCACGACATTTTAAGGTAAATTAGATGGTGATGTTTTTATAGATTGTCTTGATTTAGTAAAAAAGGCGTTTGAACTTAAAAACTATCGAGGTATTGAATGTGTACACTTGATTGATAATATACTCATGGGTCATACCAAGGTGTGGTGGAACGAAGTTTATCAACACCATTGAGAAGCAAACAAACCACATGTCACAATATGGAAAAATATGAAGGGGTACTTGAAGCGGGCCTTCATTTTCCTCAGGATACGAGAGGGATCTCTTCACCCGGGTTCAAAATATTGAACAACATTTAATGACAGTTGTCGATTACACTTAAGAGTTTCATCTCTTCTATACACGAGCCAACCTCGGGGAGAGTGAAGAACATAAGGTGAGTTACTACATTAATGGGCTTCAAGATTATAGGCGGGCTAAGCTTTACATGACAAAGTTGTGGATTATGCTCTAAGAGCTTAAGACCGTTTGCAAATTAAGGTTGGCAAGACATTTACTACAGTCGTACCGACTAAAAATAAAGTTATCACAGCATGGTTAAGGAAAAATTCCAAGTGATTTCATGTGGGGATGTGGGTCACAAGATTTCATGGTGTCCCAACAAGAAAAGTTTATCCTAATTGCAGAATAAGAGTCCGCTGAATCTAAATTTGTGAAAGAAGAACAATCCTTAATTATATCCATCCATGTACCACCGGAGACAAGCAACACACCTTTTTGAAGCTCAGGAAGAGATTTTTCTTAATAGGGGGAGTGATGGGAATAGAGGTTGATATGAACATCATTGTTCAAACGTAATGTTCACGCGTTATTATTCACGCGTGAACAGTGCCAACTGAAAAATATTTTTTTCATAGTATTTATCTAGTATTAGTTAAGATAATATTTACATAAGGTAATAGATTTATATTAGAATATTTATTTAGTTTCTTTATGTAACTAGGCTTCTTCCTCTTCAAGGATATAAGACCTATACATAAAAGCCCTATGTGAGAGTTTAAATTCAATTAATAGAATTCAAATTTTGATTGCTCTTGTTGAGTATTATGTGAGTGTAAATTTCGATGCGTTTACATCATCTCTTAAAAATAATTATGAGTTGAATAAGAAATTGGCTTTAATGTACCCCTCTTGAAATGGAAAAAGTGGTGTGTAGTGGAGGAAAATGAGTTTGTCCCACGTAGAGAAATTAGAAGAAAAATAAATAGTAGATATACTCAATAACTAGATTGAGAACTTGGATGCCCTTAGGATATCTCAACCCTTTGAAAGGAAATGACCTACACTATGAATGATTTGGGATTTGACCCAAAAGTCTGTGTGTTCGCGCCTTTGTCGCCCGCCTGTCTTGCCCGTGTTTGGGTTCATATGTCGTGTCCTTTTTTTTAGGGAGAAATTTTATTTAATTTTATTGAGAATTTATTTTAACACTACAACCCGAAAGACTATAATAAATCCTACGTCCATGTGTCATCCTCTCTTTTTTCCTCTTTCTCACCACTCATTTTAATGAGGAAGGTATTGGGTCTTTAAATTTCCTCTCTCAATAATTTATTATATTTTCTTTCATTTTTTCTCCCCCATTTATGAGATCCATCCCCCTTTAATAGTTGTCCTTTCGTTTCCCAAATCTCTTCCTCTTCTCGAAATGATTTTTTGTATACGATCCATCTTTACCTCTATATATATAGTAGATTTAAAAGTAGTAACTCTTTCAAATCCTTGTGTGTGTGTGTGTGTGTGTGTGTGTGTGTGTAGTGTAAATGGTTCTTGTATTAAATATGTTTACACAATCCAACAATTACATTTTTATTAATTTATTTCATGATTTATGTGAAAATATTATGATTCAAGATTAATTGTTTGTGAATTGGTAAACTCTATGTAAATTTTACATCACAATCCATAAATTGACTTGACCAAAGAGATAGGGAATGACTCTAGCCTCCTAAAATGGAGGAGAGAAAGAAAATAAAAAAGATGCGAGAATTGAGAAAAATTGACACCAATAAGAGGAAACTATGAGCTACTCATTATTATCGCAAGACGAAATAGCCAGTTACTCCAATCTGAACTATATTTTTTTGTTAATCTCTCATTTATCTCTTATCACTTGTGTTTCACGTTTTGTTATTTTGTCGCTAATAATTATTCTCATTCATGTGTCCTTGTTCCTTTATTTACCTCATAAGCCTGACGTAGGACATCATGCTCGAATCGATATTTGATCCCACTCTAGGCACATTGCTTGGAAGTCATGTATAGTTTGGCTCATAGTGTTCAGACGGGTCCAGATGTAGTGATATTCACCTTACGTCTGGTCTTACATCGTTGTATGGACACATTTTATATTTTTCATTTGGTTTTTTGTATTTAAAATTGAAAATATAAAAACGTAGGTCTAGGTATGTTTTGGGGTCTTAAATATGCGACATTCCTACCTACTTTATACTTGTTATTGGAAAAATGGAGAAAAACATAATAGAAAATGGATAGTATACTCAAGATTCGTTGATAGAGTTTATTATTTTTCTTGTAAGTTGTTCAAAAATGATGGAAATAAAACTCAGTTAGCAAAAGAAGGAGTAGATGATTCGAAGAATATAAGTTTTTGACTTAAAATCAAGGAAAATAGTAGTGACCATGTGAATAGTATGAAACAATTGTGGGAATTATTAGAAAGATTCCAAAAAAAATGAAACAATTAACGAAAATATATAAGAACAAATTGAAGCTGAAAGAAAAAGATGGAGACAAATATTAAAAAGAATAATTGGGGTAGTGAAAGTTCTTTCTACAAATAACTTGGCCTTTCGTGGGACTAATGAAATGATTAATCAAGAAAATAATGGAATATGTTAAAGTTTCATTGAAAACATTGCCACATTTGATCCTTTAATGAAAGAACAAATTCGACGTATTGAATATAATGAAATTATTTATCACTGTCTAGGTCTTAAAATTCAAAATAAGTTAACATTTTTATCAGCGAATGAGATCAAAAAAGTAATATTTCAACCAATTAAAGGATCAAAATATTTTTCGATTATTCTTAATTGTACTCGGGATGTGAGTCATGAAAAACAAATGTCTATCATAATACGTCAAATAAAGGTGAGAATTTTATTTAGGATTTCTAAAGGTAGATGATATATCCAGAGAATGGATTTTTAACAAATTTATAAAGGTTTTGACAAGTGAAAAACTTAATAGTAATGGTACAAGGGGACAAAGATATGATAATGGTTCTAATATGAAAGGAAAAAATAAAGGTGTGCACAATAGGGTACTACAAATTAATCCTAATGCATTTTACACACCATATGCCATAGTCTTAATCCTGCACTTATTGATATGTTTAATTCTTATAGTCAAGGTAAATATATTTTTGGTCATGCACAAAATTTATATAATGAATTTTTGTCTTCTACAAAATGGTGGCAAGTTTTGAGAGATTTGTTGAAAAAGGCCTCACATTTAAACAAATATCTCAAATATGCTGCGAAAGTCACATTGAAAGTACAAAATAAATTAGATCCCAAATACTACAAATTAGCAATGACCTTATTGACTTAGCGACTAGTACCTAAGTTGCTGGAAGCACAAAAACTACTTGTGATAGATTACTAACTAATGCTTTTGGTACTTTTGAATTTATTTTTAGTATGATTAATTGGTACAATATATTGAATGAGGTCAATAAAGTTAGTATACTTTTACAAACATATGACAAGGATATTGATGTTGCTTTAAATCTTTTAAAGGACTTAATTCTTATTTTGAAATGAAAGAGAAAACGGATTTGAATCCGTTAAGATTGTAGCTATAGATTTTGCTAAAGATATGGAAATTGAACCCAAATTTCGTAAAAATTGTAAGGACACAAATTTTCAATTGAGTCCTTTGTCGTTTTGGCTCAATTCCGGACAAAAATGTTTGAGTCATAGGATAGAGTTAATTGATCATCCTTCAAGCCTATGACGTGTTTATTGAAGATGTAGCGGCCAAGAGTATAAAGCTTCATCATATTGTCGAGTTTAAAGTGCCTTGTTTCTACGTCATCAACATGGTTCCATGCTCCCAAGGTATGAATGCATTACATATATATATAGGATCTTGGAACAGTATAATGGGTGTAGGTTTAAATTAAAACCGTTGTTTATTTTCAGAAAGATTCAATTAAAACTTTAAATAAAGTTTATAAAGTTTATGGGCTAAAAATGAAAATTTCCAACTTTCTGGAAGTTCGTTCGATATGTCGTTCGAATGAGTTTTTCGTTCGAACCAAATGTCGTTCGAACGAGTTAGCCGATGAGTTCCCAGTTTGGCCTCTATAACTTCATTCGAAATGTCATTCGAATGAGATGGATGTTCGAACGAGATTTCCAACTAGATTTCTAAAGAGTTCATTTTTAAAGACACTGTAACTTCGTTAGAATGTCGTTAGAAGGCCGTTCGAACGAGACTTCGTTCGAACGAGATTTGGTGGGAACAGTTAAATGGCAGTTTTTGACAGTTTTCACCCACTTTCCCATTATCTTTCCCCACTATCTTTTGACTGATTATCTAAGTGCGGGAATCAACTTTGGAAAGTTAACTTTTAAATACACATTTATCTCCAAGAGAGAGTTTGAGAGCAAAAGAGAAAGAGAAAAAGTTCATGTTTTAAAGTGTTTGTTTTTCAAAGAAAAATTCATTTACACTTTAGTTTTCACCCATATTGTTTATCCAAGCTTCCATATATATATACATTGCTTGGAGTTTTGGCACCGGTTTTTCATCTCTACCGTTTAAAGAGACGTTTGGGTTTGCTTTTAAATCCCACAAAGAAGAAGAGGTTTGTGTTGAATTACCCACTTGGAGAAAGGCTCCTAGTTCGGATGTCGGTGATCATATAAAGTCCGATCGGTGGATTCCGAGACCACGGGTGGAGCTCCGTGGTTATTTGCTAGGCGGAGGTGTATAAAAGAAGGAGCGTCGGGGCTTGAAAGCGATCGAGTCGAGTGTTGTAAGTCTACTATCTTGTATTTGTAAAACCGTACTTAGTGAATTTGAGGCTAGGGTCGTCCGAGGTTTTTTCCCGTTGTAGGTTTTTTCTTGTACATCGCAGCGTAGTGATTTCATTATTTATTTTATCTTGCTATACTCACCTAGAACGCATGCTTAGGTAATTCAAGATAAAATTTGGTTTAATCACTACATGTTTAATTTGGTGCTAAATTAAATATTGGGTAATGTTTAGTTAATTTAATTCACGTCATTTAATTTAATTTGATAAAATTGGTTTGGACAAATTTGTTAAAAATGAAAAATATGACTTAGGCAAATTTGTAAGGACTTGGATTAATTAATTTGGTTTAAGTGAAATTAACATAAGTGTGTGTTTTAATCTTATTTCACTTTGTTTAATTTTAATTTTGAAATGTAAATTAAAATTTGGTTTTTTGTTGAACCATCTTACGCTTCCGCATATCTCAACAAGGAAATTGATTTTAAAATTTTAAAATTGGGGGTCTTCTACTTTTCAAAAAAAAATGTAATATTTATAGAAAAAATATTTTGATGAGAATTCTAGTGGCGGGATTAAACAATCACCCGAAGAATCATTTAGAGTTAATTAGTTCTTACATGTATTAAATTAAGCGCTTATGTCACTCAGAACTATATTTGAACAATTTAAAAAATATGATGACACTTTTGGATTTTTGTTTAATTTGAACAAGTTAAAAACTTTAGCTGCTAATATTTTAAATAGTTATTGTATTAAGCTTGAAGATTATTTAACACATGATAATAGTTGTGACATTGGTGGAAATTAATTGTTTTTAGAATTGTAAATTTGAAAACGTCTTTACCAAAAGAAACTAAAAAATCAATTGAGGTGTTAGACTATATTAAAAGAATGAATGGTAGTTTTCTAAATGCTTGGATTGTTTATAGAATAATTTTGACAAGAGTTATATAGACCAGTAAAGGAGGGTGGTCTAGGATTCAAAGAAATGAAAGATCTAGTGGAAGCATTCAGCATTAAGCTCTGGTGGAACTTCAGGAATCAAAAGTCTCTATGGGCTCAGTTTATGAAGAACAAATATTGTAGAATTCATCACCCTATGGTGGCTAAGGCATCTCGAGGGTCTCATGTATGGAAAAGAATGGTTTTAGCCAGAGAAGTGATAGAAAATAATAGCAAATGGATCATAGGTAAAGGAGACATCAATGTGAAATGGGATAATTGGTCTGGAGATCACAGTCTTCTTTCATCTGCTATTCCCAAGAATCTTAAAATCGCAGATTTGCTTGAAAGCACAGGAGAGTGGGACATTAATAAGATAAGCCATCAGTTGCCTCACAACGTAGCTACAAAGTGTTCCAAAGTAGAAGTGATGGGAATTACAAAGATAAATTAATATGGATTTCAAATTCTGATGGGAGTTTTACTTTCAATTCTACATGGAATGTTATAAGACAGCATCATTGTTCAGCTTGGACAAATGTTTTCATATGGAATAAGCAGATTCCTATCAAAATATCTTTCTTTCTCTTAAGACTTCTAAAAGACTTCTTACCAGTAGACGAGGCTATAAAGAGAATTGGTGTGAGATGTCCATCAAAATGTGGTTGTTGTCCTAATCCTCAGGTAGAATTTGCATATCATCTATTTGGAAACAGTGATTTTTCTAAAGCTGTATGGTCTCATTTTAACAATCTTTGTGGGGTTCAAAATCTAAACTCTACAATCAGAGGTAGATTGACTGCGTGGTGGTCTTCAATTTCTAATTATCATTGTGATCAAATTCATAAAGTCATTCCTTCTTTCATTAGCTGGGGTATATGGAAAGCTAGAAACAAATGGAGATTTGAAGACGTGAGAATGCCCTTCTAGAGCCATAAAAGAGATTCATTCTCTTATCACCTTATACACAGGAGTGGACATATTCAAGACTTTTCCTACAAGGGTGCATCAGCAACAACAGATAAAGTCTATCAGATTTGTTCAATTGAGTCCTCCACGGGGGAAAATGTTAAAGCTAAATGTAGATGGATGTTGTAAAGGTAATCCAGGTCCTATGGGAGGGGGAGGAGTTCTTAGGAATGCAACAGGAAAGTTCATAAAAGCATTTGCCTCTAGTTTTGGTAATGGTACTAATGTTATTGCAGAATCTCTCTATATTATTCGAGGTATGGAGATGTGTGAGACATTTTTGAATGAGGGCCTAATGATAGAATCAGATTCTCTTACTGTTATCGATCAGTTGAAATGTCCATGGAGTATTATGCCTTATATTGCAAAGACTAAAGAAAAGATTAAAGAGCACAATGTTCAATTTTGTCATATTCTGAGGGAGGGAAACAAATGTGCAGATGTGCTAGCTTCTTTTAGTTGTTCTTCTCAAAGACATATTAAATCAAGTTCTCTAGACGTCTTTCCAAGAGAATTGAAAGGTCTCATAAACATGGATGCTTGGGGCTTCCCCAACTTTAGATATTCTTAGTGTTTTCTTTGATTTATTGTATAGGTGACTGCTCTTATAAAGTCATCATTATCTCATGTAAGCTTGTTTTTGCTTCATATTTCAATAAAATTCTAGGGGGATAATTCCCTTTTCCAAAAAAAAAATAATAATAATAATTTTGACAGTACCTATTATGGTTGCCTCGGCCAAAAGATGTTTTTGAAAGTTAAAGATAATAAAATTTTACCTTCATCATACCATGACACAAGAAAGATTAAATGGATTAGCTATGTTATCAATTTAAAAAGATTTGTTAAAAAATTAAATTCGATGATTTAATTGATAGTTTTGAATCTAAAAATGGGAGAAGAACACATTTTCTTTAATTTAGATTTCTTTTAATGTAAAGGAGTCCCCAATTGGTTGTTCGTATAAGGCCTTTAAAATGTCAGGGTCGTCCCTGTACATAATCTTATTGGATAACATCATAGCATGAATGCACATATCTTGAGGTATCAGTAACTTTGATACGTTTTGATTTTAGTTTATGTTGTGTCTTCACTTGATTTGGTTTGGCATGAACCGTTGATAAAAACATTTTTAATGTTCTGAAAAGTTTTCAAGGTATAAAAATTATTTTTGAAAACTTTTATGGGTATTTTTGGCAAATTAAATATTAGAATTTCTAACATATTAAAATTGTATAATCCTGCGTAAGCTTTACAATGCAAAAAATCATTCCAACATTAAGTCAAAAGTTATCCTCAAAACAGTGAACCTTGTACAAAGTTGGGGAAAAAAAATTATTATATAAGAGCATGTGTAAATGTTATTTTTCAAGAGATCTCCAATAATGGGACAGTAAGTCTCCTTCAAAGTGTTCTTCATAATATAATTGACCTAGTTTAAGTGAGGGCTCATTCGCATGAGATTACCTTAGTTCAAATAAGAGTTAACTTTTGAGAAATATGTTTTTATGAACTAGGTTATCTTAAAAACTACAAATACTGCTCTAATTTTGATATAGAATCATCACTCTAGTGTTGTAACTTTTCAAAACCTTAATGATAGTGTTTATGAGTTTTTATTTGAGTGTTATTAATATATATCATATTTGTTTAAGTTTTGATCAAGTTTGTTGAGTCTTTCTTGAGGATTAATCGATTAATGTGTATGAATGCTTGAGTTGTGATTAAAGTCTGTGTTTAATAATAGCATGAGGATTCAAGTGGTCCAATCTTGTTTTCAGTCAAAAATCAGTGGATATTAAGGCCTGAGGGTTGTACAAGTCATTTCCGTCATAAGAAACTGATTTCTAGTTTAGATAGAGGCCTTAGATCAAAAAATAAGGGAAAGACTGTGTAGAATATATAATTGTCTTATATGTAAGTCGTTTATATTCTCTTATTAGGGTAAAAATATAATTCTCACTCATAATACAATAATAAAGTGCAATATAAATAATGAAAAAAATAAGGCAGTAAAAGATTTGAACACCAGATGCACGTGGTTCGAGCGTATTGGCCTTCGTACACGGGGCAAAGAGAGGGGATAATATTCTTTATTGATTTTAGGTGTTACAGGAAATCAGGTATCTTTTTAATACTATGTCGGTTTTATATATACATACTTACAACATTACTCATATTTCATCATTCCATAACTTGAGAGAAGTTAGGCATAGTGGAACACGTGTTCGTCCCTAGTCACTATGTATACCCCACGTTTCCTATCCACTGGGAGTGGTTCGTACTTATAGGGAACGTGGAGTTTGTTTGGAATAACGGCTAGTAGACCAAGTCATAATGTTTGAATGATCGAACATCCTTTGGTAGGTGGTGTTCAACTATTCAATTGGTCGGACTATGGCTGAAGTAATGATCGGACTGTGGCTGAAGTAATGATCTTCCGACAGATAATAGAAAGGTCACTCACCAAGTTCCTTCAATGAATGCATTCGGATCAACTCATCAACAAATCTCCCTCATCAACTACTTCCCGAACTTTATATGTTCAAGGCGATGAGTCGAAGATTCTCGATCGTGACCGAAGGCATTTCCCACTATTTGCGTCATTTCCACCCCTAGTGGGACTTTGACCAAACATTAATTTAAGTACTTATGCCATTCTGACTTCCTTCGGATTTTCTCTATTGTCGGAATCTTTAGTTCGATATGATTTAATTTTTGACTCCTTGGATTATGTGCAAATGTGGTCTTCTGTAATAGCATGATGGGTAGTCATTATGTGTTCCCAACGCCAGACGTCAATTGGGGAAAGTGTAGTAATCATTGCAATCTTAATGATACATGTTCTTTTCAAGTTCACGTGGAATCAACTTCGCGCACGCCGATCATGCGTGTCATTCATTGAGAGCTTATATACATTGAATCAAATAAGATATGTCTGTTGAACTTTGGAAAATCTGCAGAGTGGTTAAATTATATGGTCAACGGTAGAATCCGTAAATTAGGTAAGGAAAAAGCCAAGTTTAATTTTAATCCAATTTTATCTTAATTAATTAAGTGAAACTAAGCATGAAAGATATTTAATCCAAATCGAGCAAACAAACAATCACATGAGATATGAGGAAAAATCCTTTAGGAAAAAACCCTTTTCAATAATGTTTCAACTAAGGTATTACAAAGGACACAGACAGACTTACAGACTTAAAACACCACTAATTATCGCACTCCGATCTCCTTCCTTGTTGATAATAGAAAGCGATACAGATCCAGTAATGCCCTATAATAAGATCTACAACCTCAGGAAACTCCCTTCCTCTCATCAGCAGTGAAGAATGAACTCCACAGGGATTTGAACAAGTGATATGTTCTTCCAGGTTTGATAAAGTTATCAAAAATATCCAATGGATTTGGATTTTGAAAAAACAAAGTGTTTAATCACAAAATAGGTTAAAAAGGCTTGCAACAATGTGCAAGTTCGTATCTCTTAAATAGGATGAAAAATCTAAAGGGGATAAACTTGAAAAGATTGAGTTTAAAACAAACTAAAAATAAAATTTGCATTGGTTTGTTCGAATGAACTCGACCTCGTTCGAATGACCTTCACAAAATTGTTCGAACGGCTATCGAATGAAACATCGAACGACTTTACAGAATGAGAAGAAAAATGCACATTTGAAACTGGTTGGAACGACTATCTAAGGAATTGTATTAGCTCGTTCGAACGCCCCTTAATCTTGTTCTAACGAGATGCATAAAAATTATTTTTCTATTTAAAAAACTTTAGAAAAATATTTTGGATTCAAACATGTTTAAAAATACCCATAAACATAAGTTAACACTAAATATACCTCATATATCTTATTTGACGATTGAATTGACGATATCAACTCTTCATTCTTCGATTGATGCTTTCGGTACCTAACTTGTCTTCGATTGAAGTTTTTTTAGAATGTACATGATAGTGTGGCAATGTAACAAAATATGGCAAACTATAAACATAATGAGCAAACCATAAATTTTGCTCTTACAAATCTCTCATTTTGGTTATTCCAGTATAAAATAAAAAATCGAAAAATAACCCCTAAGACAAGTTCAACCAATGTCCCTCTCAACTCGAAAAGGAAAATACGCTCGTAACTTTTTCTTTACTAAAAATATTTATCGTATAGTTCATGATATCATCAATGCAGAAAAACACCTACACACTTGAATAAAAAAAAATATCGTGATGCATGGAGTTTGGAAAAAATAAATAAAACCCGTTAGCACAAAACTCTCCCTTAATACGTTCCCCCCTTTTGTCCGTAATAGCTAAAGGGTTAGAAGTTAAACCTGAAAAGTTAGAATCACGAGTATACAAATTTGAAATATCATCGCAAAATATAGATAATGAAGCATATGTGACGAAAATTCAACAAACCAACAAGCTATTTGTGGATTTTTTATAAATTATTGAGTATAAAAATATACACATATAAATATAAACAAACACACCACAGATTAGCACGGAAAAATATAAATAATGGAAATGGAATGTAGATGTGTGAACTTAATCAAAGTCCTCTTTATCCTATAGGGTTATAATATATGGCAAAGAGTGAAAAACTAAGCAAACCACTATTTCTAATTTTTCTCAAATTATAATTTCAATTAAATAAGTTACCCCAATTAAACTTAGCACCAATCAAACAAATGTTCTGTTAAAACAAATTAACCAATTTTACCTTAACCTAAACATGTCTGTAGGTGACTTCAGGACAAAATAAGTAAATCAGCCACAATGCCCAATGTACGAGAAAAATCCAAATGGGAAATACTTCGGATGACCCAGCTATACAAATTCACTACGATAAGGAATTACAAAATTTGATAGATGACTTACACAAGGATTCAACACCCTTGCAAGCCTTGACATATCTTTGATATTCAACCTTAACTCCATAGAAACACATAGGAGTCAACCTGCACAACTTCCATAATGCGTGAGTCCACACAGACATCGGTATCCACTAAATAGGCACAACAACCATCTACAGATTAGAACACAGGATCCTTCACCGCAACACCACAACATGGTGTCCACCGTGCATAAACAGCAAATACAAAGTCCACCATTAGAAACGATTCTCAACAAGATGAAAATAATAAATCTTGGTTTCCACAAATAAGATCTCAAAGAATATATATGATGAATACTTGGATATTTAAGCAGTTGGGTGTAAACAGGGTTTGGGTTTAAAAAACTTGATCATGAATGATCACATAAACTCGGAGATCTTTTTGAAAATGTTTGGGAACGAAAAACTAGGTTAAAGCCTCAAATAAAACTGTTGCTCCACACTTCTATTTATACTAGGTTTTTCAAAAATGAGATAAACGTGAAAGACTCTTTTTTTTAAATGTTCATCAGCTCGTTCGAACGAAGTCAGAAGGCTTGTTCGAATGAAGCCATAAATCTCGTTCAAACAGGCTTCAAATAAAATTTCGAACGAGAGACCAGAGTAGAATAAAAGTAAGGTCACTTGAAGTTCGTTGCATATATTATTATAACGAGTTGACTGAGCTCGTTCTAATGACCTAGCTGAGCTCGTTCGAACGACTTGATTTTTTTTTTTTAAAAATGAGAACGTATGTGCGCTTGCGTTCAAATGAGGAAATTATATATTAAACACCTTTTAACCCAAACAAACCCTAAACATGCAACAATATGTGATTGAATAAGATAATGAACTAAGCAAGAACATTGAAATACATGCTTGTGAGGAAAAATCCCCCAAAGGGTAAAAATTATTTATTTTCATTATAATATTGTAACTGTACAATTTCGGATTACAATGAAAATACAAGTGACTAAGAATTACCCTCAGGTGTCGGATTCTGTAGTCGGCGGCTGGAGTTATCCCTTTCCAGTAGGGCTGCAATGAAGAAGAAGAAGAACGGTCTTCTCCACAATGATATGAACAGCAAAAGTGCGTTCCTGGGTTGCAAAGTGATTCACAAGTGTTTGGAAATTTGTGTGAATCAAAAACCCAGAGTCTTGGTACTCAATAGGTGAAGACTTAGAGTTTTTGTTGCTCTGGAAATCGTGTATGTAAGTCTTGGAAAACCACTTCCCGTAGTGGGTTTATAAAGGAATAACATGGCCTAAAAAATCTCTGCATGATCTGTTTGAGATTATCCCAGGCGGACCGGTCCGGGTCTGAGGCGGATCGGTCCGGGTAGGCGGATCGGTTCTTTTTATTTTAGGCTTCTTCAATTCGCTTGCGGTCCGGGGTATACTGGCTTTCAGCAGGTGGATCGGTCTGGGTATGAGGCGGACCGGTCCGCAGGCGGATCGGTTCTCTTATTCTGGGCGGACCGGTCCGGCCTGTCAGACTTTGATTCCTCTTCTTCTTTTGATATTCGGATCCGTTGATGACTGTATGAATCTTGAATTTCTTCAACGGTGTAACGACGTGGGACATAACAAATTGTTAATGGACAAAAAATGTCCTTACAAAAAATAAGTTTAAAACATTTAAAAAAATATTTTACAAAAGAACACCCAATTAATTAAATATCTAAGGATAAAAATATACACATTCATAACTAAGAGATCCTCGAAACATGAAGACGATCACAAGGCATGAAACTCGGCACGACGATGTAAGCACGATATCTTGGCCTCTACCGCTTTAATAAAATGCATCATATGCTTGAAAGGCAAACACACTCAATTCCTAACTTATGACTCAAAAGTCTTATCCAAACACGGAATAAACTTATGACTCAAAATACATACAAATTGATTATATTATAAATTTATCCTTACAAATCTCCCTCTTTGGCTACTCCAGGACAAAATCCCAAATAAAAACCTATGGACCATTAAGCTTATCTAAAATACTCGATCCTCAAGTCCAAAAGGAAAATGTACAACTTGGCCGACACATAAACTGAGTATCTTTGATCTTGTGTTACAATTTATTGCATCATTGCAAACCTGCACACTTAAACACACCTTAAAAAGCAACTTGAATATATAACAATATAAACTGCGTAATAATAACCACATAAGAATAAACCCTCTTCCTTTTTCTAACAATCTCTACCTATGTTAGGACGTCTTCCCCAAACTATAAAGATTGAGATACCATTTATCCCCCTTTTTTTTTCTTGAATAGACAAAGAATAAGGGTGTATAATGAAATCATTTCTCCGCAATATAACCAAAAATCCCCCTATATGAAACATGGGTAGGCATAAAGAAAAAATAAGTATATCATGCAATGGTATAAAGTGAAATATGCAACAACCGACAACTCGACAAAATAAGTACAAATAATCCAAACAATGATCAATTAATCCCAATTATGATGCAAAAATGCTACCAATTTGAATACGAGATGAAGCATGAGATACCAATTTAAAAAAGCAACAAGAGATACCAATATGATCATATAGCATACCAATATGAAACCACTTGAAATAAAACTGAAACATGTGGAATACATGGATTAAGTGCAAATGCAAAGACTCAAAACAAACGATACCATATATATAAATATACAAAGGATAACAATGACACATAAGCACGTATATATGGGTATGAACACCATAAAAGACACTAAACACAATAAGGTTTCCAAGCAAGAATAGTATCTATGGAGTGAAGGGGCATGAACTAGAAATAAAAGAATTATGATCAAATCACTCAAAAATGTCCAAGGAGTTCTATTTGAACGCATTAAATTTATCAAACAAAGATTTAGCCTCATAGTGACAGATAAAGTAAACTCATAAATAGACAAACAAACACAATGTACATTGGCCTAGAAAATATTGATGATTCTTAAATTAATAGTGTCAAACATGAAATAACTAGGACTTATTGTGCAAACTCATTGATATTCAACTTATAACTCCCTTAAAACTATAGATATGACATTTTCCACTCTCACATTTTGAAGGCATCACACTTTTAAATAATCAATTAAATAAATTGGCCTTGGAATTTTTTCTTTTCTTTTGCCTCTTAATTTTTTAGGCTCTTGTCAATGAAGGCCTTTCACGCAAGGAAGATTTCTCCCTTTGTAGCCCTTTTTTCGTGAACACTCATAATTTCAATAAAGCAAAAACTAACGAAAAATGGTTCTTACATGCATAAATCCCCTAATCAAATATATATGTATATGACAAGGTTGTTAGGAGATCACCTCACTTAGCTTATGTAACATATGAAGCTAAAATCCAAAAGAGCTCGTGAATGTGTGTGAGGAGGCATATGAAAAGTAAATTCATTAAACAAGTCATTTTCAAACTACTCCATGCAAGCATGATTAAGAAGAATCTAAGCGTTGAAAATCATAATCAAATGTTCTAAACACATGGTAACATGGAAGGAAGTGGATTCAAACACACCGATATGCAACACAAAATGTGTAAAACTAAACAACACATAACCAAAAATATTTTAACTTTATAAACATTTTTTTCAAATACACCCAGTGAAAACAAAACTCAAAAGACAAATAATTTTTTTTGTATTTTTTCACAATAAGACTAAAAAGAGAAAATTAAAATTCAAAAGACTCAAACATCATACAACTAGCAAACACATACATCATGAAGCACAAAATATAGTGTATGAAAACATGCAAACACAATCAACTAATAGATATAACATGAGAGGAATCATGTTCAAGCATGTGGGAATCAACCAATTGTAACACCCCGCCCGCCCGGGGAGAGCGAACGGAGCGCTAATGCGATAAAATAAATCCAAATCCACAAGTGACAAGGTATAGAGCATCTAAATAAACCCACAATAATATAAATCCACTAATCTCAATCTCTTCAATTACAACAAGTCTCTCGAATTAAAATTACAACTATCTAACTCGAATAAAAATACAAATCTCCAAAGCTCTATACATCAAAATAATACAAATCTTTCCCAAAAAATCCTCGCTAAAATCAATCTCCACAGCGCCCCAAAATCCGCGCTAACCTGCCACTAAAAGAAAACATGGGGAAGTACACAATACGACAGAAAATATGCTCAACAAATATATATTAGCGATGAATAAAACGTAACAACACGAGTATAAATATTCAAATCAAAATGCGAATCTCAAATCATTTATCAATATAATTTCTCAACAACACATCAACCGGGTCACCAGGCCTCACCACATCCGTATATGCTTTATCAAGCCATAGCCCGGGAAACAGGAATTTTGGCGGGTGCCCAACATCCGTGCCATATTAAAATCTCATGACAACGTGCTCATCAATAATATAATGATACCACATGAATCAAAATAATTTTAACAATTATTTTCCAGATTTTAATCAATTTATCAATTCAAATATGAGTTCAATTAAACAAGAATTCAAAGAGAATGACAGTCGCGAGATTTAAGGAGCATATTGTGTAAAACCCCATACCTCAAACCACGATGAGAAACCAACGATCACATCCTCAAGATCAACACAAAAGATCTACAAAAGATTCTCCAAGAACCTCCAACAAAATAGCCCCAAGAACACCTCTAATCTAAGGTTGGAGCTCAAAAATCTCAATGGCCAAAATATAAATAAAAAGAAGAGGAATATAAAATATATTTGCTGCCAAAATTTGTGCCAAAAGTATGTTAAAAAGCTTGCCCACGACTTCCTTTTATAATGCAAAGAAATGAAGAGTTGGAATCCAAAAGACTCCTTTAAATAAGGCAAAGAAATGAAGAGTTGGAAGTCAAAACAACTCCAAGAGTTAAAAACATTTAAAAATCATTTTAAAATCCGTTTTAACACCGATTTCGAAACCGTTTGAAATTCTCGCCTTTAAAAATAGTAACCAACATATTTGAGCAATAGAAATAATTTTATCAAAAACGTTATTTTCCTCCATTTTCCAAAAATTAATTAAAATAGCCCAAAATTACGCGGGCTGTTACACTTCCCCAATAACAATGGAATTTCGCCCTCGAAATTCGCCGAATGCCTAACTCTCAAAAGCAGGCCACTATACTAACTCCAAAAATAAATCACGTCTCCCAAAAATAAATTCCTCACCTCTAATCTAGAAACTTAACACGAATATCACCTAAAATTTTCTATCGCCAAAAATTGCTAACCATGCAATGAACCCAAAACCCAAGACCCGAGGGTTGCCGTATACCTAAGCTCTGATACCATTTGTAACACCCCGCCCGCCCGTCCGGGGAGAGCGAACGGAGCGCTAATGCGATAAAATAAATCCAAATCCATAAGTGACAAGGTATAGAGCATCTAAATAAACCCACAATAATATAAATCCACTAATCTCAATCTCTTCAATTACAACAAGTCTCTCGAATTAAAATTACAACTATCAAACTCGAATAAAAATACAAATCTCCAAAGCTCTATACATCAAAATAATACAAATCTTTCCCAAAAAATCCTCGCTAAAATCAATCTCCACAGCGCTCCAAAATCCGCGCTAACCTGCCACTAAAAGAAAATATGGGGAAGTACACACTACGACAGGAAATATGCTCAACAAATATATATTAGCGATGAATGAAACGTAACAACACGAGTACGAATATTCAAATCAAAATGCGAATCTCAAAGCATTTATCAATATAATTTCTCAACAACACATCAACCGGGTCACCAGGCCTCACCACATCCGTATATGCTTTATCAAGCCATAGCCCGGGAAACAGGAATTTTGGCGGGTGCCCAACATCCGTGCCATATTAAAATCTCATGACAACGTGCTCATCAACAATATAATGATACCACATGAATCAAAATAATTTCAACAATTATTTTCCAGATTTCAATGAATTTATCAATTCAAATATGAGTTCAATTAAACAAGAATTCAAAGAGAATGACACTCGCGGGATTTAAGGAGCATATTGTGTAAAACCCCATACCTCAAACCATGATGAGAAACCAACGATCACATCCTCAAGATCAACACAAAAGATCTACAAAAGCTTCTCCAAGAACCTCCAACAAAATAGCCCCAAGAAGACCTTTAATCTAAGGTTGGAACTCAAAAATCTCAATGGCCAAAATATAAATAAAAAGAAGAGGAATATAAAATATATTTGCTGCCAAAATTTGTGCCAAAAGTATGTTAAAAAGCTTGCCCACGACTTCCTTTTATAATGCAAAGAAATGAAGAGTTGGAATCCAAAAGACTCCTTTAAATAAGGCAAAGAAATGAAGAGTTGGAAGTCAAAACAACTCCAAGAGTTAAAAACATTTAAAAATCATTTTAAAATTCGTTTTAACACCGATTTCGAAACCGTTTGAAATTCTCGCCTTTAAAAATAATAACCAACATATTTGAGCAATAAAAATAATTTTATCAAAAACTTTATTTTCCTCCATTTTTCAAAAATTAATTAAAATAGCCCAAAATTACGGGGGTTGTTACACTTCCCCACTAACAATGGAATTTCGCCCTCGATATTCGCCGAATGCCTAACTCTCAAAATCAGGCCACTATACTAACTCCAAAAATAAATCACGTCTCCCAAAAATAAATTCCTCACCTCTAATCTAGAAACTTAATACGAATATCACCTAAAATTTTCTATCTCCAAAAATTGCTAACCACGCAATGAACCCAAAACCTAAGACCCGAGGGTTGCCGTATACCTAAGCTCTAATACCATTTGTAACACCCCGCCCGCCCGCTCGGGGAGAGCGAACGGAGTGCTAATGCGATAAAATAAATCCAAATCCATAAGTGACAAGTTATAGAGCCTCTAAATAAACCCACAATAATATAAATCTACTAATCTCAATCTCTTCAATTACAACAAGTCTCTCGAATTAAAATTACAACTATCAAACTCGAATAAAAATACAAATCTCCAAAGCTCTATACATCAAAATAATATAAATCTTTCCCAAAAAATCCTCGCTAAAATCAATCTCCACAGCGCCCCAAAATCCGCGCTAACCTGCCACTAACAGAAAATATGGGGAAGTACACAATACGACAGGAAATATGATCAACAAATATATATTAGCGATGAATAAAACGTAACAACACGAGTACGAATATTCAAATCAAAATGCGAATCTCAAATCATTTATCAATATAATTTCTCAACAACACATCAACCGGGTCACCAGGCCTCACCACATTCGTATATTCTTTATCAAGCCATAGCCCGGGAAACAGGAATTTTGGCTGGTGCCCAACATCCGTGCCATATTAAAATCTCATGACAACATGCTCATCAACAATATAATGATACCACATGAATCAAAATAATTTCAACAATTATTTTCCAGATTTCAATGAATTTATCAATTCAAATATGAGTTCAATTAAACAAGAATTCAAAGAGAATGACACTCGCGAGATTTAAGGAGCATATTGTGTAAAACCCCATACCTCAAACCATGATGAGAAACCAACGATCACATCCTCAAGATCAACACAAAAGATCTACAAAAGCTTCTCCAAGAACCTCCAACAAAATAGCCCCAAGAACACCTCTAATCTAAGGTTGGAACTCAAAAATCTCAAGGGCCAAAATATAAATAAAAAGAAGAGGAATATAAAATATATTTGCTGCCAAAAATTGTGCCAAAAGTATGTTAAAAAGCTTGCCCATGACTTCCTTTTATAATGCAAAGAAATGAAGAGTTGGAATCCAAAAGACTCCTTTAAATAAGGCAAAGAAATGAAGAGTTGGAAGTCAAAACAACTCCAAGAGTTAAAAACATTTAAAAATCATTTTAAAATCCGTTTTAACACCGATTTCGAAACCGTTTGAAATTCTCGCCTTTAAAAATAATAACCAACAAATTTGAGCAATATAAATAATTTTATCAAAAACTTTATTTTCCACCATTTTCCAAAAATTAATTAAAATAGCCCAAAATTACGCGGGTTGTTACACTTCCCCACTAACAATGGAATTTCGCCCTCGATATTCGCCGAATGCCTAACTCTCAAAATCAGGCCACTATACTAACTCCAAAAATAAATCACGTCTCCCAAAAATAAATTCCTCACCTCTAATCTAGAAACTTAACACGAATATCACCTAAAATTTTCTATCTCCAAAAATTGCTAACCACGCAATGAACCCAAAACCCAAGACCCGTGGGTTGCAGTATACCTAAGCTCTGATACCATTTGTAACACCCCGCCCGCCCGCCCGGGATGAGCGAACGGAGCGCTAATGCGAAAAAATAAATCCAAATCCATAAGTGACAAGGTATAGAGCATCTAAATAAACCCACAATAATATAAATCCACTAATCTCAATCTCTTCAATTACAACAAGTCTCTCGAATTAAAATTACAACTATCAAACTCGAATAAAAATACAAATCTCCAAAGCATTATACATCAAAATAATACAAATCTTTCCCAAAAAATCCTCGATAAAATCAATCTCCACAGCGCCCCAAAATCCGCGCTAACCTGCCACTAAAAGAAAATATGGGGAAGTACACAATACGACAGGAAATATGCTCAACAAATATATATTAGCGATGAATAAAACGTAACAACACGAGTACGAATATTCAAATTAAAATGCAAATCTCAAAGCATTTATCAATATAATTTCTCAACAACACATCAACCGGGTCACCAGGCCTCACCACATCCGTATATGCTTTATCAAGCCATGGCCCGGGAAACAGGAATTTTGGCGGGTGCCCAACATCCGTGCCATATTAAAATCTCATGACAACGTGCTCATCAACAATATAATGATACCACATGAATCAAAATAATTTCAACAATTATTTTCCAGATTTCAATGAATTTATCAATTCAAATATGAGTTCAATTAAACAAGAATTCAAAGAGAATGACACTCGCGAGATTTAAGGAGCATATTGTGTAAAACCCCATACCTCAAACCATGATGAGAAACCAACGATCACATCCTCAAGACAACACAAAAGATCTACAAAAGCTTCTCCAAGAACCTCCAACAAAATAGCCCCAAGAACACCTCTAATCTAAGGTTGGAACTCAAAAATCTCAAGGGCCAAAATATAAATAAAAAGAAGAGGAATATAAAATATATTTGCTGCCAAAATTTGTGCCAAAAGTATGTTAAAAAGCTTGCCCACAACTTCCTTTTATAATGCAAAAAATGAAGAGTTGGAATCCAAAAGACTCCTTTAAAGAAGGCAAAGAAATGAAGAGTTGGAAGTCAAAACAACTCCAAGAGTTAAAAACATTTAAAAATCATTTTAAAATCCGTTTTAACACCGATTTCGAAACCGTTTGAAATTCTCGCCTTTAAAAATAATAACCAACATATTTGAGCAATAGAAATAATTTTATCAAAAACTTTATTTTCCTCCATTTTTCGAAAATTAATTAAAATAGTCCAAAATTATGCGGATTGTTACACTTCCCCACTAACAATGGAATTTCGCCCTCGATATTCGCCGAATGTCTAACTCTCAAAATCAGGCCACTATACTAACTCCAAAAATAAATCACGTCTCCCAAAAATAAATTCATCACCTCTAATCTAGAAACTTAACACGAATATCACCTAAAATTTTCTATCTCCAAAAATTGCTAACCACGCAATGAACCCAAAACCCAAGACCCGAGGGTTACCGTATACCTAAGCTCTGATACCATTTATAACACCCCGTCCGCCCGGGGAGAGCGAACGGAGCGCTAATGCGATAAAATAAATCCAAATCCACAAGTGACAAGGTATAGAGCATCTAAATAAACCCACAATAATATAAATCCACTAATCTCAATCTCTTCAATTACAACAAGTCTCTCGAATTAAAATTACAACTATCTAACTCGAATAAAAATACAAATCTCCAAAGCTCTATACATCAAAATAATACAAATCTTTCCCAAAAAATCCTCGCTAAAATCAATCTCCACAGCGCCCCAAAATCCGCGCTAACCTGCCACTAAAAGAAAACATGGGGAAGTACACAATACGACAGAAAATATGCTCAACAAATATATATTAGCGATGAATAAAACGTAACAACACGAGTATAAATATTCAAATCAAAATGCGAATCTCAAATCATTTATCAATATAATTTCTCAACAACACATCAACCGGGTCACCAGGCCTCACCACATCCGTATATGCTTTATCAAGCCATAGCCCGGGAAACAGGAATTTTGGCGGGTGCCCAACATCCGTGCCATATTAAAATCTCATGACAACGTGCTCATCAATAATATAATGATACCACATGAATCAAAATAATTTTAACAATTATTTTCCAGATTTTAATCAATTTATCAATTCAAATATGAGTTCAATTAAACAAGAATTCAAAGAGAATGACAGTCGCGAGATTTAAGGAGCATATTGTGTAAAACCCCATACCTCAAACCACGATGAGAAACCAACGATCACATCCTCAAGATCAACACAAAAGATCTACAAAAGATTCTCCAAGAACCTCCAACAAAATATCCCCAAGAACACCTCTAATCTAAGGTTGGAACTCAAAAATCTCAAGGGCCAAAATATAAATAAAAAGAAGAGGAATATAAAATATATTTGCTGCCAAAATTTGTGCCAAAAGTATGTTAAAAAGCTTGCCCATGACTTCCTTTTATAATGCAAAGAAATGAAGAGTTGGAATCCAAAAGACTCCTTTAAATAAGGCAAAGAAATGAAGAGTTGGAAGTCAAAACAACTCCAAGAGTTAAAAACATTTAAAAATCATTTTAAAATCCGTTTTAACACCGATTTCGAAACCGTTTGAAATTATCACCTTTAAAAATAATAACCAACATATTTGAGCAATAGAAATAATTTTATCAAAAACTTTATTTTCCTCCATTTTCCGAAAATTAATTAAAATAGCCCAAAATTACGCGGGTTGTTACACTTCCCCACTAACAATGGAATTTCGCCCTCGATTTTCGCCGAATGCCTAACTCTCAAAATCAGACCACTATACTAACTCCAAAAATAAATCACGTCTCCCAAAAATAAATTCCTCACTTCTAATCTAGAAACTTAACACGAATATCACCTAAAATTTTCTATCTCCAAAAATTGATAACCACGCAATGAACCAAAAACCCAAGACCCGAGGGTTACCGTATACCTAAGCTTTGATACCATTTGTAACACCCCGCCCGCCCGGGGAGAGCGAACGGAGCGCTAATGCGATAAAATAAATCCAAATCCACAAGTGACAAGGTATAGAGCATCTAAATAAACCCACAATAATATAAATCCACTAATCTCAATCTCTTCAATTACAACAAGTCTCTCGAATTAAAATTACAACTATCTAACTCGAATAAAAATACAAATCTTCAATGCTCTATACATCAAAATAATACAAGTCTTTCCCAAAAAATCCTCGCTAAAATCAATCTCCATAGCGCCCCAAAATCCGCGCTAACTTGCCACTAAAAGAAAATATGGGGAAGTACACAATACGACAGGAAATATGCTCAACAAATATATATTAGCGATGAATAAAACGTAACAACACGAGTACGAATATTCAAATCAAAATGCGAATCTCAAAGCATTTATCAATATAATTTCTCAACAACACATCAACCGGGTCACCAGGCCTCAACACATCCGTATATGCTTTATCAAGCCATAGCCCGGGAAACAAGAATTTTGGCGGGTGCCCAACATTCGTGCCATATTAAAATCTCATGACAACGTGCTCATCAACAATATAATGATACCACATGAATCAAAATAATTTCAACAATTATTTTCCAGATTTCAATGAATTTATCAATTCAAATATGAGTTCAATTAAACAAGAATTCAAAGAGAATGACACTCGCGAGATTTAAGGAGCATATTGTGTAAAACCCCATACCTCAAACCATGATGAGAAACCAACGATCACATCCTCAAGATCAACACAAAAGATCTACAAAAGCTTCTCCAAGAACCTCTAACAAAATAGCCCCAAGAACACCTCTAATCCTTTTATAATGCAAAGAAATGAAGAGTTGGAATCCAAAAGACTCCTTTAAATAAGGCAAAGAAATGAAGAGTTGGAAGTCAAAACAACTCCAAGAGTTAAAAACATTTTAAAATCCATTTTAACACCGATTTCGAAACCGTTTGAAATTCTCACCTTTAAAAATAATAACCAACATATTTGAGCAATAAAAATAATTTTATCAAAAACTTTATTTTCCTCCATTTTCCAAAAATTAATTAAAATAGCCTAAAATTACGCGGGTTGTTACACCAATATAACATTCAATGCCTCTAAAAGTGATTTCCTAACCCAAATAGATGAATACTTAACACCTCGGGTTTTGGGAAGCACGGTGACACGGGATCTGAACTTCCTTGGACCTCTTCTAAGATCATAACAAAACATTGTAAGATGATTTTTCGTACCACAATGTAAACATGTGTAAACACGAGGAATGTTACCAATTGGTTGACCTTGTCTAACGTCTTGGGAAACAATTAACACTCCTCAACAAACATTGGCTTGGCTTTAACAATGGAAGTATTTGAAGCTACTACCAATACTACTTTAGTCTTACAAATCATCTTTTAATCTAAGAATCCCAGACTCAAGCAAACATTTAGACTCTTAAACCGTTAGGGACTCCTTATTTATATTTTTAATAAACCCTAGAAGGTTATCTCCTTCCCCCTCAATGCAAGTAAACTTATCACTAAGAGTTTTCTCTTGTGCCTTCAAAACTTTTGTAAGGACATAATTTTATAAATGTCCGGGGTAGATTATAAGAATTTTCTGTTTTCTCCTAGATCACAGTTTATATGTCTGATACCGCTACATTCGGCACGTCAACACGATCATCCTCGACGGCCCGTATCCGAATTCAATGCATCCACTTTCTTCATGTGCATCATGCTACATGCAACGTGCTGCTCAGCTCATTCCCACTACTCCACTACGCTCTATTAGTAAAATGTTATATTGGAGTTTTAAATATTTGCATAATATTTTTGAAGTCTGGGTTAATTTTTTATCAAAAGCAGAATTTTTCTAAGTGTAGAAGCGAATGGCCTCGATCGACGAGATCGCTCGAGCGAATTTGCAAGTCGTTCGCGCGATATATCATGTCGCGCGATATCGTTCGAACGACTTATGTCCTTCGTTCGAGCGACATGCTATCTCGTTCGAACGAGCCACCACCTCGATTTTTGTATAAATATCTGATCTCCTTCTACATGTTTTTAAGTCTTTCTGCAATCTCAATATTCTGCGAAATCTGCCCAGAATAAGACTTCACCTTTTAAGGTTCTCTAAATCTTTTTTATTCACAAAACCGATCCCATATATGTGTGTGAATCTTTAAACCTTCAAGAAGATCATTTACTCATCTGAAGTAATTTGTGAGGAAGCCTCTTTCTTCGTCACTGCTGCCCTACTGGAAAGGGATTGTTCCAGCCATCGACAACAGAACCGACACCTGAGGGTATTTCTGTGTCACTTTATTTTCATTGTAATCCGTTGTAAGCCGTTCTCTTACAAAAATTATTGTGAAAATAAAAGGTTTTGCCCCGTTGGGGATTTTTCCTCATATACGTGTTCTTGCATGTTTCATCATGGTATTTAATCACATATAGATGCATGTTTAGGACTTAAGTGGTAAAAACTGTGTTTAATTAAATAACTTTCTTATTTGAACGCAAGCGCACTCTCCCTCAACTCTTATCTATTTATCAATATCCTCAATGTCATGTTCTTTCACTCTAACCTCAAACATCTTAGACTTCACTAAATCATTCTCTAAAACCCGGACTCTATCATCACTCTCTTTCTTACACACTTTTTAATTTTTAAAAATAGCATTTCATGTCCTTAATCTTATCAAATAGAATGTCACGTTGAGTTTTAATATTTTGCAAAAATTCAATATCACCTTTTAAGCACAAATCTCTTTTTCAAGAAATTTTATCATTTAATCAAGTTTTAAATTCAACTTAGATAATCTATCAGTGTGGTTATAAATCTCATTAATCGTTAAACACATCGAACAACTTATCACTATGATGACCACTCGAGAGAAACAAACAAATCGAGAGAGAGAGAGAGAGAGAGAGAGAAACACCCAAATAATCCTAAAACAACACAAAATGGGTATTAACACGACTCTTTACCATATAGAGTTTTAATATATAACAAAGGGTTCAAAACTAAGAAAACCACCTTTTTAAAATTTTCTCAAATTTTAATTTCAATTAAACAACTTATCCAAATTAAACCTAGCACCGATTAAACAAATGTCGTGTTAAAACAAATTAACCAATTTTATCTTAACCTAAACATGCATATAGATGAGTGGAGGATAAAATAAGTAAATCAACCACAATTCCCGATGTATGAGGAAACCCCCAATTGAAAATCCTCGGACGACCCAACCACACAAATTACTATGATAAGAAATTACAAAAGTTGACAGATGACTTACACAATGACTCGATGCCCTCGCAAGCCTTGACGTGTCTTCGATCTTTAACCTCTCTTTCACAGTGACCCGCAAGAGTCCACCCATACAACTTCCATAACGTGCGAGTCCACACATGCCTCAGTATTCGTGAATAGGCTTAACAATCATCTATGTATTAGAACATAAAATCATTTACAGTAATACCATAACACAGAGTCCACCATACGTAAATAGTAAATACGGAGTCCACCGTATGAAACTATTCTCAACAAGATGAAATTAATAAACCTTAGTGCCCATAAACAAGTATATATGATGAATACTTGGATATTTAAGCAGTTGGGTGTAAACGACGTTTAGGTTTAAAAAACTCGATCATGAATGATCACATAACTCAGAGAGCTTTTTGAAAGCGTTTGGGAACTAAAAAACCCGATTAAGCACATCACAATGATAAGCATGAATGATCGCATATTCTTTTAGGCACAATTCTTTAGTCACAGTTCTATCATCGTCATTATCATTCCACTAGTTCGCCTTTATCCTTCCTTTTCTGAAATTCTCAAGTCTGTCATCTCAAAGACTAGGTTTTATTTGTCACTTCACAATGGATAAACACATCAGTAGCCTAGTTTCTTGATAAAGACCCCTCAATATCTGATTTTATTTCCAATGAGTCCCCATTATACCTATACATTGGCTAGTTTCAGCCTTTTGGTCACATCATTAGTCTGTCTCATCAAGAGAGACACCAATACCAACAGTCCTCGGTAAAAATGGTAGAAATTATTAACACCTTCAAGTTACATCTTGTATTTCTTTTATTCATTTTCTGAAAAATGACCATTGTTCCTGAGAGTAGCCTTGCGGCTGCAGGTAACAATCCAAATCCATTTTCTCCCCTTAGTGTGACAAATCTCTAGGGAATTTTGCTCAACTTAGCTAGGGGATAGGAAGCCATACAGGAGTCAGTTAGGTAAATGGCTCGTACGTTGCAAGATAAATTCACTAATGAATCTTCTAGGAGGGACACGCCCTCTCCGCCAGCCAGGAATGAGAGAAGCCATCCCGTCAGATCTTCTCGTGACAGATCTTACCATTCTGGATCCACATCATCATTTCGATCAATGAATTAGTACGATGGTCGATCTTTCTCCAATGAGAGGCCGAGCGTATTAGAACGGCTAAGTAGGGAATCTACTTTCGATCGTTTGGGTCTTCGAGCAACCACTAGTCATCATAGGGTATAATATCGTCCTCGTAGGCGCATAAAAGGATCTGTGAGATCTATGGCTAGCATGAGAGGCTCTATGCGTCGAACGAACTTGCCAGGAAGAGAGTTCTGTGCGTGGGCACAATAAAGCTACTTCAGCCAAGTCTAAACTAAAGGAACATTCCTAGAAAGGATCCATGTAATGACATAAAGATCGGTAGGAGAAATGGACAAAACTAAGAATCCTTTACAAAGATATTTTGTGAAAGGATCCCCTTTTATTCAGGTTATTGTGGACTACCCCATGCCTTCTAAATTTAAGCCACCAGTTGTTAATCCTAAGTATGATGGGAAGACTCATATAGTCCTCTATATTGAGCAGTATCAGGCTACTGCTGATATCTATTCTGTCCCCAATAAAATGAGGTCCAGGGTTTTCTCTAGTTCCATCACAGTTCCACCCCATATATGGTACAACTAGGGTTGTGTTTTTTTCCGAACTTCCGATTTTTTCGAATATGGAATGAAATTTTAGTTTCTAAATTTTTCGATTTTCAATTTTTCCAAAAAAAAATTGAATTGGAAATCGAAAATAATTCGAAATTTTTTATTTCTCCGAAACTATGTCGATCCGATTTTTTCAATTTTTTTTTTCTATTTTTACCGAAGTATTTTCGATTTTTTCAGAATTATTTTTCGATTTCCAAATTTTTAAAACTTTTCCATATCCCACATCGGTTAGGAGAGAGAGGTGGCTCCAAAATGTGCTCTATAAAAGGAGAGTATCCTCATAACTTCTACACAAATGAAAAAATGGGTTAAATCCTCATGTATTTACATGTTGGGTTAGCCATTTTCTTTGTTTCTTCAAAATGAGCCGAGTAGTGGAAAATCCATAATTTATTTTTTTTTAATTTTGGAATTTTCAAAATTTTTGGATTTTTAATATATTTTGAGAATTTTCGATTTGTTTCAATTTTTGCCGATTTTTTGATTTTTTCGAATTCGTATTTTTTTTACTTTTCCAAAAAAATCGGATCGAAAGTCGAAACAATTATTTTATTTTCGAAAAATTGAATTTTTTTTCGAAGAGGCATTTTTCGATTCGATCTGGCCGAAACACAACCCTAGGTATAACAATCTTCCCAAAGGTAAAATTTCTAGTTTCCATTAGTTAACCGAACTATTTATTGATAACTTTTATTTTGGGGCTAAATCAATCAAAAGTGTTACTCATCTTTTGATCGTGGGTCAAAAACCTGGAGAAATTACTCGAAAGTGCATCATGTGCTTCAATAATGAGAAACTAGAGGTGGTAGATTACAAAGAAAAGACATCCATTGCAACACTGATGAGTGGATTACTCGCCAAAAATCTTTATTATGATCTTACAAAGAATCCTCCTGAAACTATGACAGGGCTGATGGCTAAGGCTAGGAAGATTATGAACGTCAAGGAAGCTATGGCTGCTAAGGAAACTCCAAAGGTAAAAATCAAAAGTCAGAAGAATCAGATCAAAAAAGATTCGAAAGATAGACGGTTGACAAGATCAATAAGTATGATGAATATACTCCTCTCACCAAGGGTGTCCATCATATATTGGAGGAAATCAAAGTCAACAATGATTTAAATTGGCCTAGAAAGCTAAAGTTACCTCCCAACAGGAGAAATAAATCCAAGTATTGCTATTTTCACAGAGATCATGGGCACACCACTGACAATTCCATCACCTTGAAGAATGAAGTGGAGAATCTTATCCGGCGAGGAAAATTAACTAAATTTGTTTATTAGAATGGTAGTCGAGATGCCAGAAGAAGATCTGAGCCACCTGGTCGAGGAAACTATGACACAAAAAAGGCACGCAACAACAACTATGAGGATGATCCTGACCTGTCGAAGAAACCTGATGAACCTGAAGTGGAGGTAAGGATGATTTCCTTTAGCTGTCACTTCATTATAGGAGGAGGCGTTGACGGAGGACATGAGATTGCCGAAAGAAAATTTTATCTGAATCAAGCCAAGGCTTGTCTAACTATAAGACAAATTGACATGTCTGAATGCACAGATGGTCGGCCTCGGAAGGTTAATAAGGATAAATTGGTTATCTATTTATCTAAAAATGATCTGATTGGAGTGATCTATCCTCATGATGATCCATTAGTCATCACTTGCAAGGTTCAACATGGTATAGTAGCAAGAATTATGGTCAACGATGGGAGTTCTGCAGACATCATATTCTATAATTATTTTCATAACCTAGGGCTATAAAACAGTAAGCTAGAACCTCATCACAGGCCTCTCATAAGATTCCCAGGAGAAAGGGTATATCCATTGGGAACAATCAAGTGGGATGTGTTGGTGGGCACTTGGTCAACGAGAGCATTTGTTTCTTTATACTGGACAAAAATGTTCCTTCAACTTATAATATATTTTTTGCCAGATTGCGAATGAAGAAATTAGATACGGTATTGTGCATCAATGTATGAAATTTTCTACCAATTATGGAGTCAGCATAGTGAATGATAACCAAATGGAAGCTTGGTAATGCTACTATATATCAACTGACCAACAGAAAGTACAGAGGGGCACTATTACTTATTATATCGGCGTTTTGGATCCTCAGGAAGAGGAGGATCTAGTAAAGGGCCAGATTATGGAAGCAACAGAGACTATTGTGCTTAATGATAAGAAGATAGAGAGGACTACTCAAATTGGATCAAGATTAAATCCTTCACTCAAACAGGAATTAATTACATTCCTTAGAGAGATGAAGAATGTGTTCACTGGAGCCACAAGGATATGCCAGGAATTGATACTAATTTTATCAGCCATGAGCTCAACATTTATAAGGACTCTAAATCGATCAAGTATAAACACATATTTTTCAGTCCCAAGAAGAATATAGCAATCCAAGAGGAAGTGGAAAAGCTATAAAAAAGCATAATTTATGGAAGACATCAAATATCCTAGCTGGTTGGCCAATGTAGTGATGGTTAAAAAGAAGAACAACAAATGACGCATGTGTGTAAACTTCACTAACCTCAGCAAAGCATGTCCAAAGAATCATTTTCCTTTACCAAGGATTGATCAATTGGTAAATCCAACTACATGTCATGAGCAACTTAGCTTCATGGACGCTTATTATGGTTACAAAACTAGATTAAAATGAAAGAAGATAAGGAGAGCACGTCCTTTATCACTAGCAGAGGAACATATTGCTACATTGTTATGCCCTTTGGGCTAAAAATACTAGAGCAGCATATCAAAGGTTGGTAAATCAAGTATTTGAAGACCATATTGGCAAGAACATGGAAGTATATGTGGATGACATGCTCGCCAAGAGCAAGGATGTTGCCGACCATATTGCAAATTTTGCCCAGACATTTGATCAGTTGGAGAAACACCAAATGGATCTCAACTCAACTAAATGTATATTCGGGATATAAGAAGGAATGTTCTTAGGATATATTGTGAATCAAAGGGAAATTGAAGCCAATATTGATAAAATTAGGGCTTTAATGGAGATGTAGTCCCCGACCAGTAAGAAAGATATGCAAAAACTAACTGGAAGGGTGGTAGCTCTAAATCGTTTTGTGTTCCAAGCAACAGCTAAATGTCTCCCATTATTTAAAGTGCTTAAAAAGACCTTTAAGTGAAATGCCGAATGCAAGAAAGATTTTCTGGATTTGAAAAAATATTTGGGATCTCGACCACTCCTCTCCCAATCAGCTTTGGGCGAAAAATTGTATCTATACTTGGTTGTTTCAGAGTCCGCCGTTAGCTCAGCTTTGATCCGACTTAAGGGAGGAATTCAGAATTCGGTATACTACACCAGCCAAGCATTTCGAGGAGCATAAATTAGGTATCCATGCTTAGAAAATCCTCTAGAATAATGAGACCATACTTTCAGGGCCACACTATCGTGGTATACACTGATTTACCTTTGCGATAAGCTTTGCACAAACCTAAAAAGTTAGGGAGATTAATGTCTTGGGCAGTTTAACTTGAAGAATATGACATTGTTTATGAGCCAAGGACTGTAGTAAAGGGTAAGCAATGGCAGACTTCATTGCAGAGTTCACATATGCAGAGGTGCCATATCATCCAAGTTTGCCTACCGACCAGACTTGTCCCAAAGATCGCTCAGCTCAAAAGTAAATGAAGATTGTCATCGACCAACCACAATCATCGACTACTCAAGAAAGAGATCAGTGATTGGGTGAATAAAGCAAGAAGATATTCAAACATGGAGTGCTGTCAGAGAAAGCCTTAGTCTGGAAACTATTTGTAAACAAATCTTCATGCACCACTAGCAGTGGAGCTGGACTCATTATTAACACTCCAGATAACTTAGATGTGGAATATGGGTTAAGATTCTAATTTTAAGCCTTCCAAAATGAAGCTAAGTACGAAGCATTAATTAAAAGCTTAGAATAAGCCTCATCACTAGGTACCGAGTAGTTGATGGCGCACAGTGATTCTCAACTTAATATCCACCACCTGCTTCAGATATATGGAGTTAAATGAGAAACAATGGTAATATACCTAAATAAGATTATGGAGGTTATCTCTTCATTTCCTGTAATCAAGATGGTCCGAATTCCAAGAGTGGATAATGCATGAGCAGATGCCCTTACTTAGCTAGCCTCAGTAATTGAGATAGAGCGCAGATGAACCATTACAGAAGAAATTCTGACCCATATGAGTACTGATGTGGAAGTCGTCAGTATAATTTCTGTAGAATTGGATCCTTTTTAGATGGATCTGATTAAAGATTACATTAAAAAAGGTTTATTAGCATCCTACCAGAAAGAAGCTAGGAAGCTAGGATATAAAGCAGCCAGTTATGTTTTGAAGAATGGCATCTTATATAGAAGAGGATACACTATCTCTTTACTCTATTGTGTTAATCCAATAGAAGTAAATGATCTGATTAAAGAAGTATATAAAAGCTCATGTGGATTTCATTCAGCCAACCGATCATTAATACAAAGGGTAGCCATGCAGGGTTACTATTGGCCAACCATAAAGGCAAATTGTGTTTCTTTCGCCAAAAGGTGTGACAAGTGCCAAACGTTTTCTATTATCCATAGGAGACCGAGAGATACCCTAACTCCTTCACCTCTCCTTAGTTATTCACTATTTTGGGGATTGACTTGGTCGGACCATTGTTAACCACTAAAGGAAGGTTCAAATATTTGGTTGTAGAAGTCGATTACTTCATTAAATGGGTAGAAGATGAGGCTTTGGTGGATAAGCCTTATCAAAGGGTTTTCCATATTATATGGAAACAAATCATATGCTGTTATGGAATGCCTTATGCTTTCATCACTAATCACGGTACCCAGTTTGATAATGAAGAGTTTGAGGAATATTGTATCCGATCGGGAATTCAAAAGCTCCATTCAGCACCTGGACATTCACAATGTAATGTTCAGACATAAATTACTAATAAGATTCTGCTTGACGGATTGAAGAAGAGATTAGATGATGCTAAAGTAAATTGGATTAATAAGATGCACAACGTCATTTGGGCTTATAAGACTACACTAAGGACTGCAACAAGAGAGACTCCATTCATGCTCTCTTTTGGCACAGAAGCAGTGGTACCGACTGAAATAAGTCTGCCGACACATAGAGTACTGAATTTTAATTCCCCCAAAATTGATATCATAAGGCGGCTAGATTTATATATGGTTGAGGAAGTCATAGAGGATGTTGCAATTCAGATGGCTGCTTATCAAGAAAGGACTGCTAGGTTCTATAACCAGAGGGTCAAGCGGACCAACTTAAAATAAGGACATTTGGTACTTAAAAAGGTAATCCAGAAGAGCAACAAATTAGAGCCCAATTGGCACGGCCCATACCGTATCTTGACAATTATCTGGCCAGGGACATATCGACTGGAAACATTGGAAGGTGAAGAGTTTAAGAATCCCTAGAATGCCAAGAACCTTCGTAAATATTATCAATAATTTTATTTTAATGTAATCAATTATTCAATTTAATGAAGTTGTAATTTTCTACCAATTATGCTTCATTTTTATGTTTTCTTTTTCGGGGAATTGTGTGATACCACCAGTAACTAACTTCTTTCTAAGTCAATTTACTACTTAAAAAAAATGTAATCAAACTTTCCCAACTTCAGAATAGCTATTCTTCCAAATTCAAACTTTTCCAACTTCAAAAAAGTTTAGTTCGGGATTATTTTAAAACTTCATGTATGATTTCGTCTTCGACAAATCAAGAACAAGAAGTTAATAAACTTCATGTATGACTTAAAGTTAAACACAAGAGGTTTTACCTGACCAAGTTAAAAATAGGAATAATTATACATTCATGATACACTTGGTCGCCACTGATAACTAATGCATAAACTTAGTTCAATAAAACTACTTATAGTTTTATCTAAGTGCATTAGTTGAATCTAAAGCATTACAAATAGATTCAACCATGAATCAAGCATTTATAATTTAAGTATATTACTTAGTCGATAAGTTGATTAACTAATCATAAGATAGGTTACCTAGTCGGTAAGTTGATTAAAACTAATCACAAGCTTAAATAAAAACATAAATATATCACAAGCATACTTATTAGAAAATAAGTACCTTTTATTCCAAACACTTAGTGTTACAACCAAAAAGTAGGAAAGTACAAAGCATATCCTAATGGATGCTTTCCTTCAGCTTTGCTCATCCTAGTAGGAAGCTCATCAAGGGTGCTCGGCAGAGTAGTAGATATGAAATCCCTCATTCTGGTATGCCTACTGTTATTCGACCGATCCAGTAGATGTTGAGGACGAATGTATTCCTCCTCTCCTTCAAGGATGTAATCCCTAATATATATTTTGATTAAACCCTTAGGAATGGCACCAGCTGGAATCCAACTAACGTCAATTTTGAAAGGTGGACCGGATATTCCAATATCCTTGGATCAAGCCAATGCCACAATTCATAGCCCTCAAGTATCTTCAATAGTCCAAACAAGTTCAACCAACCCCATTTATATCCCTCTAACCTCACCTCCTCCATGTGTTTATCCAGATAAGTTAAGGCTTCATTGTAACCATCTATCCAAACAGCATTGGGTTGCTTATGGAAGTAGAAAGTTAGTCGATCCACCCTATCTTGGAGTTTCTCGATAGCCTTATCCTTGTCCTAAAGTAAATTATATTGGTTTTCTAATGTATTCTTAGTTCTTTATTCATCTATGGTTGACTGATCAACCATGGCCTACCTAGAAGATTAGCCAAGATTAGTTTTATTCTTCTTCAAGTTCTCTAGCTCCTCTAGTAGCCTAACATTCTCCATCTTTAAGAAATGCACTCCTTTATCTATCCCGGTATTAGTTGATTTCTTCAGACTCTTTAATTCATTCCTTAAGGCATTATTTTCTTTCTTCAGAAGTGCAGCAATTGGTCTGACATTTTCAGCTTCATTATTCAACACCATCTCTTTCTTATTCAGAGCAAAAGTAATATCTTGCACATTCTAATTACAATACCAACCTTCGCTCAAGGCCTTATATTTAGCCTCATAATACAAATGAAGTAATTCCAGAAAAAGTTTATGGTCTTCATGTACTTGCTCGATCATTTTATAATAGGCAGTTTTATTTGCCACTACTTTATCCAGAAGATAATGAAGAGGGACATAGGCATCTTTTACTTGGTCAAAATCTTGTGGGTCTTCAGTTAATGTCACATGACCAACCTAAAAAAAATTATTAGGATAGATTAAACAGGAACTATTACATTTTGCTTGGCATTAAACTAGAAATTTACAAGTATAAGTATATGGGCTCGACTAAGAGAGACAAACAGTACAAACAGTTTTGACACTAGCAAGCAATCAACATCATAAGAAAGTGGGAAAGATTGAGCAAAACTATGTTATTTTATTGAAAAATCAAATGTTACAGAGTTTATTACATTACAATGGAAAAAGGAGGAAGAAATGGAAAATACTTAAGAGAAAAGGCAAAAAGAAACTGGTTAAAAGGAGCTCAACCTTATTCTTGTCATTGGCTTTGTCCTGATCAGCAGTATGAAGGTCGACATTATCTGTAGGCACCATGGAGGATTACCCAGAACCCTTCTCACCATCATTAAAATCCTTGTCCAGTTTAGGAGGAGTTCCTGGGTCATACCTCTGAAATAACTCAGAGTATGCCTAGGTTCCAACCTCCTTTAAAGTCTCCAACCAACCCTCTTTGAAGGACAATGATGGATACTACAGCAAAATATTTTTTCCAGCCTTTATTGGCAACCTCTTTTTTGTCCTTCTTACTTTTGGCTTTTAGAGCAATGTTATCAACAGTCAGACTAAAAGTCTTATCTTCAGCAGTTCTGCACTTAGCTTCTGTTAGTTTTACTCAGCTAAGGTCATCTTATCATGGGTAGTATTTCATTGGTCCTCTACTACCTTAGCCTTGTCCTATGTATCTTTAACCTTGTCCTGCTAAATTTTCATCTCTTTCTCTAAAGCCTCCCCAGAAGCTTTCAAGGATTTCTGCAAACCCTCAAAAGTTTCCTCCACATCGGTTGAGGAAGACTTTAGCTGATCGTCTTTCTCTAACATCTGGTTAAAGTTTATCAGGAACTTCAAATGAATGAGTATGTTACATCAGTTCAGACGAAAAGCATTAGACATTATTGAAGATCAATGAAAGAGTTACGCATTTACCAATGTCACGGTCTGTATATCCCTCTCAGTTAATCGGGATCTGTTCATGAGGGATGCAGCCGACTTATCTGCTGGTAAAGTAGCAGCCTTCATTAAGCCCCTGGCTAGCCGAAGGTAGATCACTATAGAGGCATATTTAATTCTACCTTGCTCGGCAGAAGATTTCTGGGCCAACACTTACTGACTTGGTAGACCTTTTTTTAACCTCTTGTACTGAGGCTCCTCAATTCGGGCCTCCTCAATAGTAAGGACTTGAGGCCTCTTCTAAGTAGTCTAAGACCTCTTATCAGTTATAGTGGTCTTTTTAGAATGAGAGGGAGGAGATCTAGATCCATCTAGCAAATTCAGAATCTTTCTCTTCGCCATCTCGACAACAGGTAAAATGGGGATAGTAGTGAGGTTAAGAGACTCAAAGAAAGAAGAAGTTCCTCCTTAGGCTATATCTACTCTAGCTGACTCAACAGCAGAAGAAGTGGAAACAGGTTCCTCGTCCGAGTTAACGGGTGACTAGGGCAAGATAAGTATAGGACGAGCAACAAAAGAAGTAGCAGTGCTCTTGTATTGCAACAGGAAAGAAGTTGATCGGGGATTCTCCTCTCCTGCTCTTTGATAAATACGCCACAACTATTTAAGGTCATTGATATTAACCTCACTCTCCTTGGGACACTTCTTTTTACTTTCCTTTGCACCAAAAACAGAAAAAGATAGTTATTCGACAAAACTTTGAATAACTAATAAATAGGGGAAAAAAATTTAAGAGTAAAAGTATGACCTATGCCATGCCCTTCCTGGGGGCACCTGGGTCCAGTGTATGTTACCCCCTTAAGCGGGGGGCATGTTGCCATTTTTTGACAAGGACACCATAATCCCATTAGTCTTTATTGGAATCCGACAAGTTGACCACCAAAGCCCTGTTGGATTGCCTAGTTTTTAGGTAATAGGTGTTATCCTCAATAGTTCCCCATTTATAGAAAAGCATCCATTCAAGAATCCCGATATAGGTCCCATGAATTTCATTTAATCTTCTCACTCCATTCACAACCTTCCATGTATTTGGGGTTATTCTTACTAGAACAACATCAAAATATTAACAGAATTGAAGAAAAAATAGGTTTGGAAGAAAAGTAATGCCACACTCAGTAATGAACATAGTGGAAATCTAGTGACCCTCGCCTAAAGAATACACATCAACAAGGCCATGAGCAATTTCTAAACCTACCCAAATAGAAATTTTCCTCTTTGCCCTAAATTCCTCTAAGGAATTGTCATCTACGATGTACACCATGACTGAAAGGCGGGAAAAAAAAAGAAAGTAAAAATAGCTTACAGAGATTACAAAGTTCAAAAAATGACAGCAAATAGCAATAAAAAAATAACGGTGAATAAAGGCTTGAGAAGGAAAAGAAAAGCTAAGTGCAGAAGGTTTGAGGAATAGTAAAATGGAGGGAAACTTCTTTTCTTTTATACGTTTCCTCAAAAATAGAAAATAAATGATTAACTGTAGGAACGTTTGAACTATCGTTGGCTACACGTGATGAGCGCATTATTTTTTATTATTTACACCCAAATCTAAGTGTTGTTATTCCCATTTTATCATAAATAAAGGGCTTTTATAGATATTTTTATTATTTTAGAGAAAAATACAAATTTAAGAATAAATGGGGTTAATAATGCAATTTTGGAAACTTCAAGCTCACATCTTATAGTCATTGCTAATCTCTTGTTCAAGTTCTTTTTGAGTATTGACAGATTTAAAAAGAAAGCGGTGAAGTCTGGACGCAAATTGAGCATGAAAAGGTCACTTACGCACCTTCAGGGGTAAAATTGTAAATTCAAATGGATGATTTCAGACTCGGACCAACCATGGAAATTGAAGGCCTTGAATCAAGGGACGCCTGGGCTCAAACGGCGTATCAATCGGAGTTGAAACGAAGAAGTTATGACCGTGCAAAGTTTGAATTCAAAAGAAAGTCAAAGTCAAAGCCCCGGGTCAACGCCCAAAGTCAATCCCGAGACCTGGACACTACTGAAATATTGTTGGCACCGAAATGAGGGTCACGTCGGTTCAAACGGCGTATCAATCGGAGTTGAAATGAAGAAGTTATGGTGATTTGAGCTATTGTGCAAATTAGGAAATTTGGATTTTAATATGTTGTTAAATATAATTGGGTGTGTATTTATATTAGAAAGAGTTGTTAGGTGAGCTGGTTAGGAGAAGGAGAGACCTGCGTGAGGTCAGGGGTTCGACCCCTGCCAGCCCTATTTCTTTTTGGCGAAAATCCCTAAACACTAACCCACTTGCCCACTAAACCCATTACCCCACCTTCCCACTTAAATTTCCCACAACTCCACCTTATTTTCCCCACGTTATATATCCCATTTTGGGGTATAAATCACACACGAATTTTGACATTTGGGGGGGACTTGGAGAGACTTTGAAAAATATACTTTTGGATAGAAAAAAAACACACTTTGAGAGATAAAAAAATCTGTGTAGAGAGTATTTTTGAGGCACATTTTGGAGGAGCATATTGTGCATTGTAATTCAAGTCTTGGCCCCAAAATTTTGTAAGTTGACATTTATTAATGAAAATTATTCTTTTCAGCTTGCAATATTTGTGTGTCAAATATGTCTTGTGAGTAGTTTAATTACTAGGACTTAGGTGATGTTTGTCATGACTAATTAAACCACGCATGTTAATTTAATTTCGTACATATTCGGACGTGTTCTAATTTGAAATAAAAAAATTCGGTATTCGCTTAAAATTACACGAGAGTGTATTTTTAAACCTCAACGAATTAATTATAAATTCATGCTTTAAAAAATTTTAAGTTGTCATTTTTGATGGGTTATGCTTGCACTTAGATGTTTTGATACCTCATGCTTAAATACACGTTAAAAATTTTAAACATGATATTTTCGAGGGAATAGGGATTTATGGTGTCTAATTCAAGAGACGTTAAAATATTTTGAGCTCATGTAATGTTTTATTCTCCGAAATATACGCGACGAGAGTCGGTATATTTTGTGTTATAAATTCGGAACTACGAAATTAAATTGATGTGTTAATTTAATTAGAATTGACAAACGGATCCGATGTCCTAGTTTCTTCCTCATTTAAAATTATCTATTGTACTTGTTCGTTTATTTTTTATTTTTTATTTTTATTTTAGAAACTTAATCACTCTTATATACTCATATGTCTAGTTGGACAATCAATACTTTATAAAAATTGACGAAATCTCTGTGGGTTCGACCCGTACTTACACCCGCTATATTTCAATAGCCCGTGCACTTGCGGTAGTTTTATAACAAATAAAACTTGACAACAACACGCTTTCTAATGCATAAAATTACTAGTATACCCTTTGGCGGTTCAATAAAGTTTGAATAATTTACAAAAATGCCATTATCAACAGTAATGGTGAAAAAATTTATAAGTCCGGGAGGTCGGCTGTCAACCAACTCTCAGACATTATGTCGGGCAAAATTTTGAGTAGATACTCCTTACTTTCGATCAATCATCAAGCATGGAGCATTGGGGGCTTTTGTTGTATGTAAAAATTATTCTCCCACGTGGACCAATGAAAAGTATACACTTGTCCTCCTATATGGCCATTCAGCTAACTTGGTGTGCTTCAGGGACACTTAGTTGGCTAGAATGCCGACCAACACCAAGAGTGTGAACCATCAAGAATGGCAAAGGTTTCTCGGATGGAATAGCGATTGACACTGAATATCAAGAGTCTCATTTATTATACACATATATAATAGTCTGAAAATATAATGGTATTCCATCTCTTAGTTTCCTAACTAATATAAATACATGTTCTCCCTTAGCTCAAAAGGACAATTGAATCAAGCACAAAAACACCCTATACTGAGCTATTGAAACTATTTGAAATAATATCAACAGTGGACGTACGCTTTTATTATAGCTGAACCATTTTAAAAACCTTGTCTTTTGTGTGTTTGTCTCGTTTGCTTAAACTTATTTATTTGTGATTATAAATTTGGACCCCATCCATTTTTAGACATTAAGAATCGGTAACACTCCCATTACCATTAGGCAGTGTACTATCGATATCAGGTTGTATTTTATCATATACGGGTGGTCCCAAAGTAGTTACATGTTCTTGCCCTCTTAGCTCTTGCAAGTTAATCTTGCTCCTTGGTCTTGTGTTTTATCATATAATCTTACTCTAAGTATCGAGATTTTTTTTTTATAATTACCTTCTAATTCTTAGGATTATAAAACAAACCACCCTCGGTTCCTTTCCGGTAACCTATAAAGCGACACACTTATGTCCTTGATTCCAACTTACCAGGATCCTTCCTGAGAATGTGTGCTGGGTAACACTAAATCCAAACATGTCCTAGACTAGGTTTTCACTTGGTCTAAAGTTCTTTAGGAGTTATCGAGACTGATTTAGAAGCAACTAAGTTCAATAAATAAGTGGTCGCCTATAATGCATAACCCTAAAATGACTCTAAGTGTCTTGTTCCTTTTTTCCGCTACACAATTTTTATTATGAAGTGCCCTGTACAGACAGTTGGATTGTAATACCCAACTCCGATAAGTGTTTCCTAAACTCTCCTAAGAGGTATTTCCCTCCACGATCAGATCGTAGAGTATGGATTATGAGAGCAATTATTACGAACTGAAATGGACACCCACCAAAAATTTATTTTGCACACCTAAAAGTATAAGATAAAATAGTTATCCAAATTTAATCACCCAACTCAAATTTTATCTTGTTTAAGCATATGGATGATAAAAGACGCAAAAGAGGTAAAATAGATCATAAAAACAGATGTACGAGGAAAAATAATCCACCAATGGGAAAAAACTCGGTCCAATTCAACAATCACATCAAACTTGGTGAAGAATTACAAAGAGGACTAACGACTAACACTCCTTTCACGATAACTCAAACATTCACATTTTTCCACTAAATTGTAGCAAGTCAGAGATTCATATCCATTAATGGAAAATCTCAACATCTCAATATCATTCCACGCGTCAACAATGTTACACAAACCTTTGCCTTTGAACTTGGGAGATCATAAATGATATAAAACCCAAAAAAGAACCTCAAATATCACAACACTTTTTGTTCGGAAAAATACCCAAAGTGTTAAGAAAGTTTGATTTATGAAAGTGAGTTCTTGGCTTCATTCATTTTCATAAGTGTGTTATTATCTCCTGCGAAAGGAACAAGAAAAGAATGTAAACAAAAAGGCTCACTAGGTATTTTGCTCTTAAAAGATATAAAAGTTACTTTGAAATGAAAATCGTTGATGGTTTAAATTAGGAAACCCATACAAATGGATTTACCCATTACCAAGAAAGCCCAAATTACACATCTCTTACACAAAGAATGTGTGAAAGATTTGTTGGGGGTTAGCAATTCCAATCAACAACTAAAAAGGTGTTTTTCACACAAAAATATAGAAGATACTCAAAGATCTTTATAAAAAATTCACGGACTTGTACGCGTCGTCGGAGGTGTCAATGCAGTTAGGAAGAGCTTCACTCTAGAGAACCAGTTGCGAAGTAAGTCGTGAATTTGTTTAAAGAATTATAACGAAGACTTATAGGTAACTTGGCATCCAGTTAGGGATGTATCGCTGCAGCGAAACACATTGTGGTGGCGATGCTTCAACGATGAAGCTTCTAGGGTTAATTTCCATATGATTTCATAAAAGAGACTTTTTCATTTTTGCTTCAGCGACGCAAAATGTCGCTCTCAGTTTTTCTTGTTTTTAATTTGTTATACAAGCAAGATCAAGGCAACAAAATCATGAGATGTACACACAAAAAAAGGTTTGTAAAAACATGTGACGTTTGTGGGGGGAATTCTCTAATATACCTTTCATCCAATAATGTGATATATGTGATAACGAGGATGATAAAAAATCGCCTTCAAGATCTTGAATGTCGATGAAGGTTTTCAGAGAGGTAAATTAAGAACCCACAATGTTATGAAAAAATGAAATAAGACAACTACCTCAGAGGGCACAAATGAGTATGTGAATACTCTTACAATATCCCCTTTTGTCTATTCCATCAACAAAATGAAATAACATAAGATTACAAGCAATGAAATGAAATTCCTATCAATTTTGATACAAAGACCAGACAAAGGCATAACAAGATAGAAATTAAAAATTCTTACAATTCAAAAACTGCAAGATACTTCTTCAAAGTACTCAGAGCAAAATTTGCTGAAACACACTAGAAAACTTCAACAAAATACTAATGTGTGAAGAAATCAACAATATGAAAAGTTAGTATTAAGAGATAGTAATAAGGATTCTATATTAACTAGCATATGAAACAACATACAAGTCTTCCCCTAAATATGAGCAGTCCTCTTTTCTACAAGAACTTCTCCCTCTTTTTGTCATGGAAGTAGACGAAGAGAAGTAACAAGAAAATAAAATCATAAGGAGCACAAAAAGGCAATAATATAGAGTCAAAGTAGCATATTCTATAAGAAGATTTTGTTAAGTGCATTCTGGATATGCAATACACAGTGAATAAAAAATCCCCAAAACCTTTATTTGGATAAGGAAAAATATAGGTTATAGTTTCCTAGTTACCAAATGTTGTGAGATACATGACAAGTGTTAATTATCAAGAAAAGATTATCTTAAAGGATAATAACATGATGAGTTTTATCAACTAATAACATAAGATCATATCTCATACAGAACAAGGAACACCATTGAAAGAATAAAACCGAGCTTGAGTTCAATTAAGAATAACAATTCAAGAACAAAAAACTCAAAACTTCAATAGTAGTGAAAATTTTCGACACCTTTTCAGATATTTTCAATTAACATTTTTCTCTTACTTAATACGATATTTATTTAAAACCTTTAGTTTCACATCCTTGATGTTACTCAATTTTGGGTAGATACATATCTTTGAAAAATCAATTTATATAAAATACGTTTGCACGTTGTGGCTTTCACTCATTCATTACTAAGATTGGATACTATTTTCCATTTTTAATGATAGAAGCATCCAATCAAATTTGTAGCCGTAATAACATCATCTCTCGTGATTTATATATAGAATCTAGCTTTTTAACTCCGTCAAATCATGATAAATTTTCACACATATACATTGGGGATAATTGACTCTCTCATAAATATTTGAAGCTTTGAACCATTTGTAAAAGATTGCACAACTTTTTCAGTCCTCATTTAGTGGCATCAATATAATGTGTACTGCGGCGTAAAGGTGTAATAAGATATGAGCATGTGTTCCTAATAAGAAGTTTCTCAAAGTTTATAAAACTTTAAAAGAAAATAGAAACTCATCTTATTAGGCACAAATTCACCTTTATCTAAACAAAAGGAAAAAGTATTCAAAAATAACCATTTGATATAAAAAAATATGGCAAGGAATATATCATCTAAAGAGAATATAAATGATTCTAATTGATAAATATTTTTATGATAAAGAATATAACCGACTCTTATAAAAAAAGAATAATGTGGAATAGGATAAAGAAAAAAATGCAGCAAAAAAAGCATAAATCCTAGACACGTTATCAAATCATAACGATGCAAATACCTAATGATGACCTAAGAAACTCAAATCTAGTCCAATCAAGAGGTTTGGTTAAAATATATGCTAACGGAAGATCGATAGATACATAGCTTAAAGACACGACTTTCTCTTTAGAAAGATCTCTAATAAAATGATGTCGAATGTCTATATGTTTTATTTCTAGAATGTCGAATGGGATTTTTGGATATATAAATAGCACTAGTATTGTCACAATATATACCCATGCAATTTTGACTAGTACTATAAGCCTCCAACATTTATTTCATCCAAAAGTGTTGAGCACAATAACTTCCCGTCGCAATATACACCGCTTCAGCCCTGGAAAGTGAAACACAATTTTATTTCTTGGCATGTTAAGAGACTAGAGAACTTACTAGATTGAAGTATCCTTACGATGTACTCCTCCTTCCAGCAACACCACGCACCCAATCGTCATCCGAATAAGCCGATAAGGAAGTATTAGTATTTCTAGGATACCAAACACCAAAGCTCGTTGTCCCATAAACATATTTGATAATGCGTTTGATGACTTTTAAGTTGGACTCCTTTGGACAAGACTGGTAGCAAGCACAAACTCCTAAATTAAAAGATATGCTGGGATGACTAATCGCTAGGTATAACAAACGACATATGATGATATGATAAAGCGTCTCGTCGAAATGTTTTCCATCGACATACTTTCCAAGATTAACGAAAACACCCATAGGGGTACGTTTCGTCTTAGAAGAGTCGAGGTTAAATTTCTTTACAAAATCTTTTGCATATTTACATCGCAAAATAAAAATTCCACCATCCATTTGTCGCACATGGATACCAAGAAAGAAAGTGAGTTCCCTAACCATGATCATCTCAAATTATCTTTGCATAATTGAGGTAAAGTTTTGAGTATGTTCTTCATTTTTGGAGCTAAAAACAATATCATCAGTATATACTTGGGCAACCATAATTTCTTTCCCACAAGATCTAAAAAATAAGATCTTGTACACATTTTCTCTTTTGAAGATTTTCCCCACAAGATATGAGGTAAGTCGTTCATACCGAGCTCTAGGTTCTTATTTAAGGTCATACAAAGCTTTTTTAGGCGATAACCATGTGTTGGGAATTTAAAATCCTCAAAACCCTTTAGTTGTGACACATAAACTTCCTCTTGAAGATTGCCACTAAGAAATACTCTCTTTACATCCATTTAATAAAGTTTGAAGTCTAAGGCACATCTTATGGCTAAGAGTAAACGAACATAATTGAACTTAGAAGTGGGGGAAATATACTCATCAAAGTCCACACCTTCAACTTTTTTTATAACCTTGAGATACTAGCCTTGCTTTGTTCCTCAAAATGCCACCATCTTCATCACACTTATTTTTTAAGACCCACTTAGTACCGATAATATGAACATCCTTAGACAAGGGGACAAGAGTCCAAACTTATTATTTGGTGAATTGATCAAATTCATCTTGCATTACATCGATCCAATATTCATCTAACAAGTCATCCTTCACATTCTTGGGTTAGATTATGGAATAATAACAAAGAAAGTAAACTTCCTTTTAGAGTTCAGACCTCACTACACCAAAAAGGACAAATTGCCACCTTTGAGCCGACTACTCTTGTCACGGTCAATGTCTGTGACAAATGTACTTATCACGGTCAATGACCGTGACAATCTTAGAAAGTTGTCACACACAAAGACCTAGACAGGTACATGACAACTTTTTCAGTAAAATAAACCCTTCCCTCTTTTTTTTTCCACCATTTTGTTTTCCCACATTTTATCTCTCTCTCTTTCTCTATCGCGCTGCTCTCTCGACTTTCAGGTTCGTTTCTCTCTCTTTCTCTCTCTCTCTCTCTCTCTCTCTCTCTCTCTCTCTCTCTTTCTCCTTTATGTGTATATGAATATGTGTGCATGTGTGTGTGTTGCATGTGTGTGTGTGTGGGTGCGTGTGTGGGTGTGTGCGTGTGTGGGTGGGGGGTGGAGGGGGGAGGAGTGTGGGTGGGTATGTGCACGTGTGTGTGGGGGGGGGTGGAGGGGGGCGTGGAGGGAGGCATTAAGGGGTGCGTGCGTGTAGTGCGCGTGTGTGCATGTGTGTGTGTGTGTGAGTGGATAATGGAACAATAAGGGTTTCATACGTAAATGTATAAATACCCAAATATATGTTGTACCCTTAAGTATAAATACCCAAATATTGTTGGCTAATACATAATGATAAGTAATTAACCCTTTAGATTCTCCCCGTTGTTGATTTCATACGTAAATGTGTAAATAATGATTCTCCCCATGTTTAAAAGGCTTAAAGTTCAATTTAAGATTTTTGTCACAGAATAGTCATATAGGAATTGGAATTGGGACTTATAATTATTATTATTAATTTAATTATGACTTTAATTGGATATAAATGAGTTAGGAGCCTTTAGATTCCCCTTATTAATTGTTGGTTTTAAATTAGTAAGTAATTAGTTTGAATTTATGCTTAGGATTTTTAGTAATTGTACTTATTAGATGTTGTTGTTTTGGAATTCAGAATTAAGTTATTAAACATTAATATTACACCGTGACAGTTGAAACGGACAAATTGATTAATAAAATATAGCCTTAATTGTAACTTTAATTGTATAGCTCTAATTATATAGCTTTAATGATGATATATTTATAAGACGTGATGAAATGAATTAATTGAGTAGATGAATTAGAAGGAGTGTGAGATACACATTTGTTGGTTTGTTGTTGTTGTTGTTGTTGGATTATAGTGGACCGATGTTGGGTTGGTTAATATTGGAAGTAGCATGACCACTGGATTATTGTCTAAATGGAGGGGGGGGGGGAGTTTTCAATTTTTTTCTAATATAATTTGTGTCACGAATAATATATTATTATTTATGATAATTATATGAAACATACTTGAAATTATATATAGTGCGCATAGATACTAGCCTTCTAGTTCTTATGCGTACGCATTCAATAGCCCTCTCTCGAATTGTCCCGTTTGGACAGTTTGAGATTGCATACTTTCTGTATAATAATATTCTTAGTGGCTTAAACTTGTTACTTTTGGAGGAAGCTACGCAGTCGTATCCTAATGTTCTCTGGGTACATACTAGATTGGCAAGTGTGAGTGTTATTTCAATTGACAAATTGAAATAACACTGAAACTTGCGAATCTACGTCGTGTACTTGGAGAACTATGGGGATATGATGCCGAATTTTTCTCAAATCGTAACAATGTGCATGAGCTGTTAAGTATATTATAGAAATATGCGGTCTTTAATGGGATAGGATGACTCACCCTTTAGAGGACATGGAGGGAATAGGAATTAAAATTATAAATTGAATTTGAATTTGAAATTTAAAAATCGAATATAAATAAGACATAAGTAAATGAAACATACTATAAATCTAAGTTTTTATATACTAATCCACGAATATACGCTTCGTACCTTTAATATGTGATTGTTTGTAGTAGCTGTGATGGGATATCCTAAATACAAAGAGTGGATGGGGGAGACAAATAGATTGATAGATGTGTTTTACAAAGGTGCTACTGAATTTGTGAAATACGCAAAGAGATGTCATAATGATAAAGAGTTTTTATGTCCGTGTGCTAGGTGTGAGAATGGTAAGATGTTTGAGTGGAAAACAGTTGAACTACATTTGTTAAGATGGTGTATGCAAGATAATTATCCATTTTGGAGTTTTCACATGGAATTGAAAGTTCCTTTCGTCCTCGAGCAACCTTCACAACAACCTTCAACAAGTAGGATAGATGTAGAAGGGGATGACGTAGTTCATAATATGTTAGAGAATTTAGTTGATGAAACGTACGACGTTCGTTAAGTGGAAGAGAATGAGGTCAATGACGATGTACAAGGTTCAGGTGCTCATGAAGATATCACGATAAACCTTGACGATTACTACCAAAGTTTAAAATTTAATACGACCTAACCGTTATACTCTGGCTGTGAGAAATATCAAACAACTTTACATGCCATGGTTGGTTTGCATAGTTTGAAGACCCAATACAGTTTGTCTGGCAATAACGTGACATGAAATCTAAATTGGGTGAAGGTCTTGCTACCCAAAGAGAATACGCTTCCAAATAGCTATATGTTATGAAGAATAAATTGAAAGGTTTGGGAATGAAGTATAAATCGATTCATGCTTGTGTGTATGACTGCATACTATACCGAAAGGAGTATTAAAATCTCGATCGGTGTCCGGTATGCGATGAACCTAGATATGTTCAATCTACTTGCAAGGAAGGTACAAGCTCAAAAGTGCCTCAAAAAATGTTGAAATATTTTCCCATTGGGCCAAGATTAAAGTAGTTTTTCACAGTACCATGGATAGTAGAGGCAATGACATGTCATGCTAGGTTAAAAGTTGGGGATAATCTCATGGGTCATCCTATTAATTCTACAACTTAGAGGATGATGAGTTATGGGTATCCTGATTTTGCTCGAGAACAGCGTAACATTCGTTTGGCTATATCAAAAGATGGCTTCAATCCATTTGGAAATCTAATCACCAATTAGAGTGTATGGTCAGTGATCCTAGCCCCACTCAACCTCCCTCATTCACAATGTATGAGACCTAACTTTTCGATGTTATCTTTGTCGATACCCGGGCCAAAGGCACCAAGTGATGACATCGATATCTACCTAGCTCCTTTGGTAGAAGAATTAAATGAGTTGTGGGAAGAGGGTGTGCAAGCATTTGACTCTTTTAGAAAAGAAGAGTTTACGCTAAAAACTATGTTGATGTGGATAATTCAAGATTTTCCAGCTTATGGGACATTATCCGGTTGTGTTGTACATGGTTATTAGGGGTGTCCTATTTATGGAGAGGAGACTGAATCTTTCCGTCTCCCCGCTGGCTGAAAAAATGTATACCATTTCCATAGGAGGTTTTTACCCCCGGCTCATAGTTTCAGATTTGAGAAAGGTTCCAATTTTTTATCGGGCGGGGTTAAACATAGGCTACCTCCGAGAAAACTTTCAGGTTCAGAAATTGAAAGCAAATCTTTTGATTGTGGCACTAATATGTCAGGTAAGAATCCTAAATTTAAGAATGTCAAGCATAAGAAGACCCCAACTAGGAATGAAACTGAGATAATAAAGGCATGGTCTAGGAGGTCAATTTTATTTGACTTGCCTTATTGGAATAATAACTCGGTGCGCCATGTATTGGATGTGATGCATGTAGAGAAGAACATCGTTAAACATATTGTGGGCACATGCCTTGGGGGGAGTCATTCGAAGGATGGATAAAATGCACAAAAAGACCTTAAATCGTTGAAACTTAAGCCACAACTATGGTTGAAAGAAGATAGTAGGGGAAGGATAATAATTCCCCCTGGTACGTTTACTTTGACGAGTGGGGAAAAGAAGGTGCTTTTAGACATAATATATAATTTGAAGGTTCCATCTAATTTTTCATCCAACTTGCAAAGGATTGTGAATTATGTTACCCATGATTTACATAAGTGTACGTGCCACAATTGGCATGTGATCATGCAATTGGTTCCTCTATTATTTAAGCACTATTTCTCCAAGCACAAGGATTTGCGAAGGGACATTATGCAAATTAGTATCTGCTTCTCACTTCTGTGTGAGAAGGTAGTCAATCGAGAACACATAGTGGTCGCAAAAGTGGCCGTGATCGAAGCGATTTGTGTGCTGGAGAAGTACTTTCCCCCATCATTCTTTGACATAAGTGTTCCCTTGTTGGTACACCTATGCGATGAGGCACTTCTTTGCTGTCCAGTTAGATATCGGTGGATGTATCCGTTTGAAAGATTGATGAAAGTTTTTAAAGATTATATAGAGAATACACGAAACATTGCAGGATCAATTGCAGAGGAATACATCACTGTAGAGTCATCAATTTATACTCGGGAATATATGCCTGACTTGATCAAAGTTGATGACATTGATGAGTTCGTCGATGAGGGTGGTCATGTAATGGGCAAACGAGTGAAATTAACGAGTTTGCAACATGAACAATTAGCTCGTTATTTATTTGGCACACATGAAGATGTCGAAGAATGAAAAAGTAAGTTTAAATTATTTAAGTTTTACATTATTTTATATTATTTTATACATGATTAATTTTGTAATACGTTCGTCACATTAATTTATGCTGAAAATATGAAGCCTATGAGAACAATAAAAGACGAAAAACAATGGCACAATCAGACAGTGAATTTAGGTTGTGGTTATAACACGAGGTAATTATACTGAAAATGGTTGTTATATAATGTTACATTACAATAAAACTTTACAACTAACCTAATTAATTTGGCTATATTCTCAGCTCTTAAAGACGGGTGATGCGACATCAAGGCTTGCTCATCTAGCCACTGGACCCGTGTTCATCGCATAAGAGTACAAAAAGTATAGATTAAATAGTTACGTATTCGGCGCAAGGGTGTACGAGGAAAGTAAAAATGTACAAAACTCGGGCATTTCATACAAAGCTCTTACTTTCTTTTGAGCGAGCACAAAAGAAAAAAAACCTTGTTGAAGATGAAATGACTCACTATGATGTAATTCGAAATATATTTGAATTGGACTATGTAATATTCAAAGAGGTTGTATTTTACTGTGATTGGGTAAGAGTTTAGGATAAAAATGCTTGTAAATTTTATCCTGGCACTAATTTGATCGTGATTAACTCGTCATTGTTGAAGAGCAACGAACACGTGAGCGATGAGACATTTGTTTGTGCATTTCAAAAGGTCAAGCAAGTGTTTTACTCAGAGTATATTAACAACGACTCGTGGTCAATCATCCTACATGCGCCAAAGCGTCTAAGTAGTGTGGATGACTTGGTTGCTCCTATCGAATATCAATCCATTTTTTATGATAACCAGAATTTGAAATAATTTTAGATTTGTAATAAGTATTCCAATTATCAGACAATAGTTTAATGCTTTTATCGTACATCAGTTTACTACTTTTAATTCATTTGTACTTTGATAAGTTTCTCTCTTTCTCTCTTTCCTTTGTATGTGTGTGTGTGTGTGTGCAGGTGTGTGTGGGGGGGGGGGTCAACTATTTTCTAAAATTAATTCGTGGAACGACCACATAAAATGTTTGTATGCCTTTTTCAGGTGTGTATGTGTGTGTGCAGGTGTGTTTGTATTCTTCTAATTCATCTGGATTTGTACTAATAACAATAATTTTTACAAAAAATGTCTCTTTCATGGATTAAGGCAAGGATGATGATGATGATAACGATGATGTCTTCTTCAGGGTTCGACAGTAGCGGAGGCGACGAGGGCTCCTCGGCCCCTAGGCTTCCCAAATAGGGCAAATTGGGAATGGTCGTTGAGAACAAGACGAGCTTATTGACTAGATCCCTCGAGCTGGTGAAGATGATTATCGATCCGGGGTACACCAGTTGGAGGGAGGTTCTAAATGAGCTCAAGTTAGCTATTTGGGTGACACTACAAGTAATGTATTCATATTTCAATTTATATTTATATTTATATTTATATTTATATTTATATTTATATTTATATTTATATTTATATTTATATTTATATTTATATTTATATTTATATTTATATTTATATTTATATTTATATTTATATTTATATTTATATTTATTCGCAACTAACACTTACATTGTTTTTGTTTTGTTTTTGTTTGACAAGAATAATTCAAACTGCCCCCCAAAACTCCACGATTCTGTGTTGGAGTAGTTGAGGGAGCAACACAAGAGATGGAAGAAAAAATTACGTTCCCGGTACTTTGGAAAGACCTGGGACTCCATTATCAGAATGCGTTAGTCCATCCCACCGAAGGAGCCGATTGTATTGGCACATTGGCAAAAGTTCAATGACAATGAGATCGAGGAGCGACAATTGGCATCTCGCCACTTGGGGAGGTAAAATCGAGCGAAAAAGATGGACGTGCACTACTCTGACCGGACGTCTTACGCCGTGGTGGAGAATAGGATGGTATGTTTTTAGTTTTCTATAATTATAGAACTAAGTTATTCTGCATTATTTTACTTTGCGTTACTTACTAATTTTGCATTATTTTATTTCAGGGAACGGGGAGTGGCCCTGGGGGTAGGCCACATAGGCTCGATGCCTATGTGGTAATTCGGACGAAGAAGGGCAAGGATAAGGAGGTGTCCTTGAGCATCGCGACCACGATTATTAGTAATCCGAAAGTTTAATTTTTGTGAATTACGTTATAATTTTTTTATTTACTTATTTAACTAATCGTGTGCTTTTTTTCATTTCAGGCAAAGCTTAAGGAAGTGCATGAGTCACAGTCTGATGCCGACAAGGCATTTTTGTCCACGGACGCACTCAGCCAAGTGCTTGGCACTGATTGTAAGGGGATGACTAGGGGGTACTCGTGGGTGGGAAAATCTAGGATCACTGGAATGGAGATGAGCAACACCGGGTTGGCTCGTTAGGTGGACACGCATGATGTGAAGCTATCAAGGTTGGAGGCGACGGTCCTAGATATGTAAGAATTCATGAAGCGTCAGTTGGGCGGAAAGTGCAAGGATAAGGGGAAGAAGAAGGTGGTGGAGGGAAAGGTGGAGGAGGACGAGGGCGTGGACATCCTTTATTCATCGTTGATACGCGCTGACTCACCGCTTGTTGATCCAATCCCGTACTTGGCTCCCGTCCAACGGCCTATATCAACAATCGGTTGGCCGAGCATTTTTTAAGCAACATATATGATGGCCAACGAATAGCGAGGGGGTTAAGGGACCTGAATACCATCACGGGTATGCCGGTTCATGAACATACCCTTCAAAATATCGAGGCCAAGGTGCTCGTCATGCATGTGATACCCAAAAAGGAGAACTCTGCATTGTGGTTGCGCGAAAAACGTGGTGTGATGCATATTGAGGGGTGTCTCAATGCGTATATCGTGTGGCCTTCCTTCCTCCTCGAACCTACCCCAGACACTATGGCGTGACATTATTTGTATCTATTTTTATTTGGACACTTGGATTATATTTGAATTGTTTTGATTTGTTACATTTTGGTTTGGATATGGATTGTATTTTTAATTTATTTGGATATGGAATTATATATGCAATTATTTGGTGCACTCTTTCTATTTTATTTGGATAAATGTTGTTTGAACATGTATAATTTTGCTATAACAGGTACAAATATACTGTTACGCAGTGGTAGTGGCCAAACTGCCCCGCATATTTGTTATAAATTCTGCCCAGATTTGTCACGATCATTGACCGTGATAATTTTTTAAAGTTTGTCACAGGTTTGTCACGATCTTTGATCATGACAAACCTTGTCAAGGTCTGACCGTGATAGGACCGTGACAAGTCTAACGAACTTGTCACGGTCATTAACCGTGAGAAGTCCGTGATAATAAAAGTTGTCACCCCCCAGACACGGTCATTTACCTTGACAAGTTGGACTTGTCACGATCAATGACTGTGATAATTAGACAGTTTTGGTGTAGTGCCTAGTCTTCTCTCCAACATTAAGACTACTAATAATTTTGTAAATATCATGGTATTTCCTAACCCAGTGAGGTGTGTCTCCCATATTCACAACCTCACTAGGTGGTGTGAAATCTCTTCGCACTCATTTGTTTCATTTTCTCCTTATTCTTCAAAATGTGGAAAAAAGGAAGTTGTGTCTTCATAATCATTCTTTTTGAAGTCAAATGAATCATTATCATCAATGACGACATTAATGGTTTCCAAAATTTATTTGATACAATTGAAAACACGATTAGTGGAATAGCCAAGAAAAATGCCTACCTCACTCCTAGAGTCAAGCTTTGCCAAATATTATATATCCCTGAGTATGTAACACTTGCTTCCAAAGACTCTAAAGCGTTTGAGTGTGGGTTTATTTCCTTTCCAAATCTCACAAGGAGTTCTGTTAATACCTTACATCCTATAGACTCGGTTGGCAAAGTGAGAATCTGTATGAAAAGATTCCACCCAAAATATTTCCTAAACATTCTTGCCAATCAACATGGACCTAGCCATCTTTTGGATAGTTCAATTTTTCCTTTTAACTATCCCATTTTACTGAGGCATTTTGGGGGTAAAAAATTCATGGTGTATCCCAACTTCACTGCACCATTCGGGTATAGCCATTTTTTCAAATTTCCTTCCATGATCACTATAAAATATGGTAATAGTGCATGCCTTTTCATTTTAAAGTTTTTTTCATGTGGGAATAAAAATGTCCTTAGCATCATACTTGCTATGCAAAAATTTGAAAAAAGTGAATCTAGAGAAGTCATTTACAATCAAAAGAATGTAGCGTATACCACCAATGCTTTCTGTACGCATTGGATCCATAAGATCTATATGTAAAAGCTCAAGCACATGAGAGGTAGCAATAACATTTAACTTCCTATGTGGACTATGAATTTGTTTGCCGATTTGACAAGCACCTTACACACGAGAAAATTTTGATTTCAAATGAGGTAAATCACGAACAAGTTCATTCCTAGAAAGTCTACTAAGATCTCTAAAATTCACGTGACTTAACTTCTTATGATAAAGATCCATCACATCTTCCTTAGCACTATTGCAAATCATACTTGGAGATACATTAACTATGTAACAATTCTCTATGGTTCTAGTACCATTCGAAATGCATTTACCCATAGAATTAAGGATTTGACATTCCTTTTTGGAAAAAACACGTTGTGCCGATTGTCTCACATTTAACTTATGCTCAAGTTAGCCTTTAAGCCAACCACTAAAAGAACACCATATAACCTAATAAGACCATCAATTTATAATGCTCCCTTCCTAATAATGTTAGATTTGTTCCCATTTCCAAAATTAACCGATCCGGATTCCATCCTAACAAGTTTAAAAAATAAAACTTGGTTTCTGGTCATTTGCCTAGAGCACCCACTATAAAAATACCATTGTTAATCATTTTGGGCAACTGAGGCAGTGTCAATAATAATTTTTCTTTCTTAGTCCAAATAACTCTTGTCTTATTATTCTTCCCTAATTCCTTCAAACTATTATCAACATGTTTAGATTTTCAAAATTTTCTCAATTTTTGACAAAATTATTTTAGGCTTTTTAAAAAGCAAATTAAAATCACGTTTCAATGTGGAAACTTCATCCAAGTGACGTTTCTTATTCACCTTGGATTTTTTCATAAGTCTATAATAATAATCTTTTAAATGACCATTGTGATTGCAAAAAGAGCAATGATACACAAAACGATGTCCAGTTTTCTTCAAAGGATTTGAAACAACTTTCTTCTCAAGTGGTAATGAAGACTCTTCAGTATATGAGTCTTTTGATAAGCTTTCACAAAAATAGTTTTTTCCTCGAATTTAGATTTAAGATGAGTATTTTCAAAAGCAATACCACATATACCAATAGAAGATGTAGTGTGGGATAAAAGTAATTTTCCTATCCACTTGGATCTATCTTCCAAGGTAACCTTGACATCCTTAGTCGAAACTAACTCATTTTTAAGAAAGGTTATTTTTTTTTGTTAAAAAGTCGTTAGAACTTTTACATTCTTTCAACTCACATTGTAAAGCATTTAACCTTTATTGAAAATATTTATTCTCAATATCCATTAAAAGGAAACTCGGACTAAGAGATGCATGTTGAGCTTCAATATTGCTCACCAGGAACCCTTCCATTTTTAAAGATGCATTTAAATTTTCACATTTTCAGTTTAGTAACAGTTTTCAACAAACTTTTGTTAAGTTTAGCATTTTCAGAAAATAGTTTATCATAAGTTTGTTAACGGTCACTATCTTTTTAATCTAAAGAATCATCACTAGAATATCCATAAGAATATAAAGTATCAATATTAGAAGAACATTTATCATTAATGGATTAAGATTGATGCAACTCTTTATCATTTGATGTAACATTATCTAAAGAGCCAAAACTATAGATTGGTTTAACAATGTCCTGAAAAGGTCTACATATAAGAACATGCTACTTTTCTCCGTATTGACACTAAAATGCATGATCTACCTCTAGGTTTTTCAACCTTGATAAAATGGGACCAAACTCTGATATCAGTTAAGAGTGACTATTGTGTACCGAAATGGAAAACCATTAAAAATTTATTTTGTGCACCTAAAAGTCAAAGTTAAAAAATTTACCCAAATTTAAATCAACCAAATCAATTTTTATCTTGTTTAAGCATATGGATGATAAAAGATGCAAAAAAGGCAAATAAGAGCACAACAATAGATGTACGGGGACAAAAACCCACTAATAATAAAAACTTCGAGCCAATGCAACAATCTCACTAACCTTGGTAAAAACTTACAGGGGGGACTAACGACTAACACTCCTTCCGCTATAACTTAAACCTTCACACTTTTTTCACCAAATTGTAGCAAGTCGGAGATTCCTATCCGTCGATGGAAGATCTCAACATCTTGATGCCATGACATGCATTCAGAATGTTGCACAAACCTTTGTCTTCGAACTTGGGAGATCATAAATGATATGATCCCCTAAAAAGGAACCTCAAATATCATAATATTTCTTATTGAAAGAAACACCCAAAGTGCACAAAAAGTTTGATTTATAAAAGTGAGTCCTTGGTGAAAATATCTTTGCCTTCTTTAATATTAGAAACCTCTAAAAAGAGAGGTGATTAAATCCAAATAAGGTAAGGAGAAACAGATGAACTAGATTTAAAAAATGGGTTCACTCTTTTTCACAAAAGAGTTTTTATCTACTTAAAAAGGAAGTAGAAAATAATACACATAAAAATGCTCTCTAGGTATCTTGATATTGAAATATATTAGAGTTATTTTGACATGAAGATCATTGATGGTTTAAATAAGAAAAACCATACAAACAGGTTTGCCCTTTACCACTAAACGCCAAAAAATACATCTCTTGGACAAAGCATATGTGAAAGAGTTATTAGGGGATAGCAAGTCTAATCAGCAACCAAAAATGTGCTTTTCGCACAAAAATACAAAATATCTTCAGATCTTTATGACAGATTCATGGATATGTACGCGTCATCGGAGGTATCTCTTCAGTAAGGAAAAGCTTCGCTGGAGTGAAACTATTACAAAGCAAGTCACGGGATTTTTCAGAGATTTCTGACGGAGCCTTCTAGGGAATTTGGCGGCCAACGAGGGAAGTATCGTTGCAGCAAAATGCATCATTGAGGCGATGCTTCAGCGATGAAGCGGCTCTCACCAATTTCAAGATGATTTTGCAAAAGAGACTTTTTCATTTTCTTTTCAACGCCGCAAAATATCGCTGCAGCGAAACAGAAGTGTTTTGCTCAATTTTGCTTATTTTTAATCTGTTATACAAGTAAGATCAAGACAACAAAATCACAAAATTTACACATAAACAGTTTTTACCAAGACGTTTTTGAAAAAGGTTTGTAAAAACACGTGACGTGTGTGCGAAAATTCCCCAATATACCTTTTATCCAATAATGTGATATATGTGATAACGAGGATGATAAAAAACTAGCTTCAAAATCTTGAATGTTGATAAAGCTTTTCAAAGAAGTAAATCAATAACCTAAAGTGTTTTGGAAAACTGAAATAAGAAAACTAACAATGAGAGGGTATAAATGATTATGTGAATACTCTTAAAAATTAAATTATTTGCCTATGCTCCAAATCAGCCTTGTACACTTTGAATTTATGAAAGGCAACAGCTTTTTGGTGCATACATTAAACATATCCAAATCTTAAGTAATCATTGAAGAAATTGATGAAGTACTCGTAACCACCTCTTGATCAGATAGTTATAGGCTCACACAAATAAGAACTTTGGCTCCACATCACACCATCACATATGTCGTGGAAACATGTTTAGGACTACATGCACACAATGTAGAACCAAGAAGAATGCAATAAATTGCATTAAGACCAAAAAGGAAGAGTGGGTTCCTAACACCTCCCCTATTCGTAATCTATTCCATGTACACAGAACTCTTGTTTTGCATAGATATACACTCTTAAACACATTCATGCAAACACAAACATTCTCTATCTTAGTCACACACAATCATAAACATATAATCGCGCGCGTGCACACACACACACACTTTATATCTCTATCTAATATACATGTATACACTCACACATACTCTTTTTTTTTCTCAGGAAAGGACCCATCGATCGAATCTAAGGACGAACAAAGAAGCAGAAAACTCAATAGAACTTCTGGAACAATATATTCCATCGACTAGACCTCCGCATCTAAACCTTGGTTGTAAATGGACTCTTGGTCATCTTACCCTCTAAGTAGGATTCATAGACCAAAAATGCCTCCACTTTCAACGAACTCAATTATCCATTTGAGACCAGTCCTTTATCCTTTTTAGTTTGATATGACCTAAGTGTAAGTGGCAAAGATACATTTGATTCGACTTACAAGGTTTTATTTCTCTTTATGTTATTTCTATTTAAGTTATTCACTTCAGTATTAAGCAACAGTAATAAGACAAGTCTTATAATATAAATATATTTTTTAATGTACCAGAATAAATTAGAGATTTTGCCATTTTTGATAAAAACACCTGTATTAAAATAAACCAAATATCCATTCATCACAAGCTTAGAAAATTAAATAATTTTTTTCTAATTCAAGGAACATAAAAATAATCTATCAATATTAACTTATTGTCTTCATCAAATTTTTAAAATAAATTTCTTACTACTATTTATGTTGCCTTGTGATGATTGTCCATAAAGAGAAATATCTCTCCATCAGTGATCTCCCTGGTTACTTGCAACCCCAGTAAAGAATTACAAACATGATTGTTGTGTAATACCCCGTATTTTTATGGCTTTTAATTATGAGATTTATTAAGTTAATTTGGGATAATTAATTGGAAAATTAATCGGGAATTAAATGCTAGCGAGGCGAGAGTTAGTATTTGATTATTATAATGTTGTTGAATATTAATGAGTGATTATGGTAATATGTGATTATTGAATTTAATAAAAATGTCGTGAGTTGAAAATACGACAGTTTCGGTAATTAAGATGGGACGCGCGTGTGAGTCGTGTCAGAACCCAATTTAATGGATTTAAAATTATTTTATTTTAATGTCATTCGTATGAGCATTTTGAGTGCGCCAACGTGTTCAAAAGGTTCGAGATAGTCAGAAAACACTAGCCGGGGGTTTAGTTTGGGTCCCGGGGCATTTTTAGGCATAAACGACAACCTAGGAGGGTATTTTAGTCATTCCTATTTTTGGGTGAATAGTGACCCACAAATTTTAGACAGTTAATATCAGCCAACACTTGAGTCCCTTAGGGTTGCTCAACCCAAAATCATAAACGGCCATTAGAGTGGAAGAGAAGGAAGTTTCCAATGGAGAACCACCACTTAGAGACTTTTGCACCACCGTCACCACCACCGGATAGAGCGAAAAGCAAGGATCATCCCCATACCGTCTACTTCATCGGATCATAATCTTCATTACCAGGCAAGCGATTTAACTTGCAATAATTTAGCGCATATTTCATCCATGTTAGGTTAGAATTGGAGAATAACCTTGAATAATGAAAATTGAATGGATTTGAAGAATTGAAATCGTAATCTGGGTAGGTCTTGCATGTAGTTTAACGTTGGAGATAATAGCAGCCACAAAATTATGATTTATGGGTAGAGAATAATAAATTTGTATTGAATTATATAGTTTTCTTGAGGAAATTAGGAGATATAGGGTTTTTATGAAAATTGGGTGTTTTAATCCAAGAAACTCATGATCCATAAGGGTTTAATGATTCTAATTCATTAGAGATAATGTTGATATGTTAATAGGATGATTAGTGAAATTTCTTGGGAGTTTGGGACATTTTAATGAATAATTAGAGGTGTAAAAAGGAAGAAATCCGTAACTGTTTAAGAGAAATCTGGGTTGATATTTGCTTGATCGATCGATCGACTCAAGAATGTCGATCGATCGATGATCGATCGATCGACCTCTTTTCTTCGATCGATCGACCCCTTCTGATTTTTGGCAATTGTTTTCCCTTAACTCTTAATGAAAATCCCAAGGCCGGTGATGATTCTTAGGATGTTTAAATTAATATTGCGGGTCTTAGTTAAGGTCTTCAGGGTCTTAGTTGATGCTGGGAAAAATGGTTTACCTTATCGAATTGAATACTATTGCTTACGAGGGCCTACCGAGTGAGGTACAATTAAAAATCGTTCAAATTGAAACTATAATGGGAATTAATGATGATATAAGGATAAGAACAATAACGGAGGGACTATAAGTTACTGAGATTACAATAGAAACTAATAGGAGATCTAGTAACCTTTTGAGATAGGTTTAAGTACTCAAATTGATACGACGAGAGAGTTATCAAGTTACATGTATATTTCGTATGATGTTCGGGATAAACTTACTACGTACGAGACTAAATGGATAGAATGTGTATATCTATATTGAAATATGATTTCTTAGATTGTGTGAATGCCTAATTAATGGATTTATTATGTGTATGACATACCTACGATACTTGCTATCACGGGAGGTTAGTTTTTTTTTTTAAAAGGACCCCCTTATCCTTGTATGCCTTTGGGGGGATTTAGACTGGTACTTTAAGGACATAGGACTGTGAATGACTTATTTGTGAGTTGATAAGTATGCTGACCACGGGAGCATAGGTATGTGCGTGACCCATGGGTATGTGAACTATGTTCGCCTCTAATATGTGTGATTTGTATTCTGACGGTTCCTGAGTGATTCGGAACACGTGATCCTTACGTACATGATGTACATGGATTTGATAGCAGAGTATGCATGCACCGCAGCTTAGCTTAGGGGTGCCTTATATGTATATATATACTGAGAGTGATTTATATATACTTGTGACTGGTTCACTGTTGCTTAGTAGATGTGAATAACTAAGATATTGTAATGGACTAAGAATGTGAGAAAATAATTAATACTTGAGATAAGTAATATAATGAATGGGAATATGGGTTATGAATATAACTTACCTGGATATTAAGAGTAGACATCCTATGGTAGAATGCGAAAGAGGAAGTGGTATAGACTAGTTATTTAGCGACATAATTAGGATGGGTTAAGGCTATACGTTAGGCGTGCACATTAGTTGAGAGGTGAGAAACTCATGTGAGAGTACGCAACTAACGTGTTTATAATATGTGTTGTTTAATTGTAATTTAAACACTTGCTAAACTTTTAAACTGTTTTCACCTCGGGCTCTGACCCATTTTCCTCCAAATCTATTTTGTTTTGTAAAAATATTTTTAGGTGCCCAGCCACAAGGACGCCAAGCATAGGAGTTCCATTCTGATGATGTGTTGTAGCTGCTGTGGAAGCTATAGGATCTTGGTATTAGACGCCTTCATATTTATCCTTGGTTCCTTCAGAGTCATTTTTATCAGTTAGGGCATGTTGCCCATTCTTATTTAGAGGATGTAGTTACACACTATCATTATTTCGGTTATTGATTTATATATTCAGACTCTTGTATTGGGACTTTATTTACTCTGGCATTATTATGATTAGAGTGTTTACTCCAGACTCGATTGATTTCCTTTCGTTAGTTATTTATATGGGATTGTTTATGCGATTGATGGTTAATGATTTAATTCTTGGTTATTTGATAACTTAATTAATAAAATTTGACATCTCTCTTTTTAAATATTAGGTGGCTAGTAATTAATTAATTAAATGCTTTTCGACAGTGACGCTAAGACTGAACCAACTTGATATTCTGTATTAATTTAATAAAGGAGTAGCTACCCGGAATTTAATTAGACGGGATGTTACATATGGTATCAGAGCATCAGGTTCTAGTGTCCTTTAGGATCTGTGCGGCTTATTATGCTTTCAGCGTAGCTTTCTTTGATATAGAGCCCTTTGTTTAGGATTGTTGATTTCTTTGGTGAGGTTTCGTTCTCCTGCTATAATGTATATGATAGTGAATCTTATTTGCATTCGGGTGTGTTGGTGTGTCGAACGATGCAGTATATCAGGCGAGGACAGTTGGGCAGACAGCAGGAAACAAAGCTCAGTTGAGGTTATAAGGTATATTTAAGAATGATGACCGTAGTTGAGGTCACCCCTATTATGGTACGAAAGGCCAGAACGATAAAGATGACTAAGGCACAACATATGACTTCCAAGAACCACTATAGTAAAAAGTGGGTTCAAATTAGACTCACCCAGCACGGTTGGAATGGGAGAGAGTTAGACGAAATATTGAAGAGAACCAGCAGTGAAAATACTAGAAGCGCAGAGATGGCGTGTGTTAGCCAACAAAGGTAAAATATCCAAAGGTTTAGGCCTATGTCGGAGTACGAAAAATCGGGAGTGAAAATTTTGGGAAAAATTTTTCTTGGCTCGTAAGAGCAGAGTTACAATGGTGAGAGGCAACCACCACACTTAGAAGTGGAATGTTTTGTCAAAAGAAGGCACATATGTATGGTTTGACTATAAGTTCTTTCATCAGATGTTCAGGGTGAGATGCGAATGTTGTTCGGAACTCACACAAGAGGGTCGGACAGAGGTCACTTTGTGAGAAGAAATTTAATTATTAGCGAACCTTACACCGAATGATGTAGGTGCAATGGAGAAGAGTACATTAAAGGGAAAAATTAACTTATAAGAAGAATTACTAGCAAATCTGGGGAATTCTGCTTGGACGGTCAATGCAGATGGAAATAACGTCGCGTTTTGTTAATATGGGGTAAACGATTCCTTGTGTGGGGAGATACAAGAATCAAAGAATTTAAATAGAGTAAGACTGGGGGAAACGGTGTTGGAGAAGCACCACAAGGGGGAGACCCATCGGGGGACCCGTTAAAATGATTTGGATAACTGAATTGTTACCAAGCGATGGTGATTTCAGTAAGAGTGGCTGAAGCCAGTAGCATGTTCCTTGGGGCTGTCAAAGCTAAGGGAACAAAGGAGGTAGTCATCAGAGTCGAGACTACCAACGTCTGAGAGAAGGACGACCTTAACATGGTCAGTGTGACCGAAAATAAGTGAAGTATGTGTAGAGGTATTTTGTGAGGAGTAAAACCCGTGCGTTAAAATGTTCCCCGGAGCAAGTAGAGATATAAGGGTAAGGTGCCTAGCAAAGGAAATAGTTATTAAAATTTTTGGTTTGGTACAGACAAGTGTGTAAAGTCCAGGAACCATTTGAGTAGCCAGGACGATTGGCAAGGTAGAAGTATGAGCTATATCCTCAGATGATAATGCGTGTTGTATGTGTCAGGAACGAGTTACTGCATATTATTTTTATTATTGCTATATTGGCACGAGAGACGAGTTTAGTGAGTATCTCGATAATGTTATTATTTATGTGAATATTTTTTCCTGGTATAGTGGGGTTACCTTTAGTGTTATCCGCGAAGGATGAATGGGTGCATCGATAGTGGTATATACTTTATTGAAATTTCTCGTTTTAGTGTTGTGTTATACGAGTATGATATTATCCTAATTATGGTTTTATGATAATGATTAAACCGATAGTGTGCGGATATCGTAAGTCTATCGGGGTTAGTACCTTGGTGTAGAATGTTTTGTTGTGGCAAGTCCCCATCTGTGAGAGGGCCGGACTCGCGTTTATATATTTGTATATAGGTATATATATTGTTGAGACTTCAAAAAGTATAATGGTATCGGATATTTGTTCCTGATATGTGTAGGGACTTTATTGATATGATCCAGAGTGTATTTGGTTTATTGTGCAGCAGAAAGATTTAGCTGATTATTATAATTAACACTCAGGATGTGGTAATAAGAAGAGTGCATTGTTATCGATGGGATTTTGAGAGCCCCGATTATATTCGCATGATGTTTATGGAATGTGATTACCATCAATGTCAAGAGACAGTGTCTTTCGAAAGAAGTTCCTTGTTTAAGTGTAATTGTGAGAAGAGATGTAACTTTGTTTTCAAGAGACGGTAATATAGGAGTACATGTTATGGACTAAGGGCCTAACGGATTTCGATGACCGACAATGCTAGGAAGTAGTGTATCGGGAGGGTTCCTTATTTGGATTTCACTTTACGGGACATCCCATGCATGAAACTTAGCGTAAGGTTGGTAGTAAGGAGATGTTTGCCCATTCATCCATGATTCGGGTACCTCGATCGTTATGGAAGTATGTAGTTATAACTGGAAGTTTAAAAGGGTAAATTATGATATAAGGCCAGTAGAGCCAGTTACTAATGAGGAAATACTGATAATTTTGTTTTATCTTTAGCGGGTGAAGGATGAAATGATGTTTAGGAGGATTTAAATTTCAAATTCGAGGGTGATTGAGAACGCCCAAGTGGTATAGTCATGTTGCAAATGCAGGGACAATAAAGAGTTTGGAGTACTTATGAAGCGTCTTTGATGTTTAAACTCGTTTGCACGTTGTATAAGGTGTATGGACACCTTGGTTTGCTGGTGTCAGAATCCCCAGAAGAAGAGACAGAGATGGGTGAAAATTAATGCTTGTAAGACTGATATTACAGAATAGTAGTGGTAGAATGGATTAAGCGTCGTGAGAAGGACGACAATCTATAGATTCATATGCAATCAGAGTAGCACGTCCAAAATTGGTGGAAGGGCAGTGGGAAGCCATTTAAAAGGGGGTATCCCTTGAGAAGACAAATATTTTACTATTATGGGCGATTTGAAGAGGAGTCCCACCCAATCGAAGCTTAAGGGTGGATTACACATAAATAGAGTGAGGATGTCAATAAGGTATAAAGAGTCCAGATGTGCACAACGTGGTAAATAGTGCACGGGCCGAAACATTTGGTATACGTCGAAGGAAGAAGAGGGTTATTAAGTACCATTTAATGGGAGGAGTTATAAGTGGAAGTCGGTGTTGAGCGGGACATAATTAGTAGTCCCCACGAGCACCACTTATAGATAGAAATCAGTTGGAGTAAGGGTATTAACCAGAAACTTGGTGTCGAGCCGACGATTCTAGTAGCCGAAGAGTCAAGATGGTAAATTTATTTGATGGGTTGCAATCATTAAGATGAGTAACGAGTTCCTTCGAATGTGTGTAACGGATTGTCAAGAAGGAAATATATTATTATATTCGTGGGTGATTTACACTATTAGATAATTACCGCGCCGGTATGAGGTCCTACCCAGTATTAATCCGAATGAGGATGAAATACCCGAAACCCATCTTCGATATGGGGTATAAGGAAGTAGTGGGAATATCTTCATTTTGAGAAAGTTGGATCACCTATAGCCCGAGGAATAGGCACAAGGCGACTGACGACTGGTGGAACTGTATGAAAGTAATTTTGGATTCATTGCGATCATTTCATTTCTAGTAAGTAAAGTATAATATGGTAATGGGGAGAGGATATTACCTAATAGAAAGTTATGAGAAAGCACCCGTACCTATTTATAGTGGACAAGGTGCTTATTGAGGTTTGTGTGGATAAATCTTACTATCCTCCCTCTGGATGGTTAGAGGTGATCAGATTATCCGAGTTTTTGATCAGTCAGAAGTTGGAGTTCGATGACTATAATGGGTTAACCACCAACTGTCTGAAGTGGCTTTCCCTTGTGTAAAAGTCACAACGCTGGGAACAGGGTTTCAAAGAACGGACAAGAGTAGTCTGATGTTTTATGGTTGCTCCCAGGAGGGGAGTTTTATGTTTAAATAAATGCGGGAGTTGATACGAAGTGAGGAGCGAACTCACAATAATATTGAGATAATACGACCAATGATGTGTAGGCTATTCTTATTCAAATTTTGTTTAGTAAGAGCACAACGTGAGGTGCAATTATTGAGGTGTAACCCTATAACTGATAAAGTGTCAAGATTGTTCAACGAGCTTGTTGTGAAGTGAATACTGTAGTGATTGAGCCTTTCTTTGTATTTTGTTTTGAGTACCAGAGGATACCTAATTTTTCCAGGTATGCCTATTTTTCCGAATTTCGGGACGAAATTCCGTTATTAGGGGGGAAGTATGTAATACCCCGTATTTTATGGCTTTTAATTATGAGATTTATTAAATTAATTTGGGATAATTAATTGAAAAATTAATCCGAATTTAAATGCTAGTGAGACGAGTTATTATAATGTTGTTGAATATTACTGATTGATTATGGTAATATGTGATTATTGAATTTATTAAAAATGTCGTGAGTTGAAAATACCGCAGTTTCGGTAATTAAGATGGGACGCGCGTGTCAGTCGTGTCAAGACCCAATTTATTGGATTTAAAATTATTTTATTTTTATGTCATCCGTATGAGCATTTTGAGTGCGCCAACGTGTCCGGAAGGTTCGAGATAGTCAGAAAACACTAGCCGGGGGTTTAGTTTGGGTCCCGGGGCATTTTTAGGCATAAACGACAACCTAGGAGGGTATTTTAGTCATTCCTATTTTTGGGTGAATAGTGACCCACAAATTTTAGACAGTTAATATCAGCCAACACTTGAGTCCCTTAGGGTTTCTCAACCCAAAATCATAAACGGCCATTAGAGTGGAAGAGAAGGAAGTTTCAAATGGAGAACCACCACTTAGAGACTTTTGCACCACCGGATAGAGCGAAAAGCAAGGATCATCCCCATACCGTCTACTTCATCGGATCAGAATCTTCATTACCAGGCAAGCGATTTAACTTGCAATAATTTAGCGCATATTTCATCCATGTTAGGTTAAAATTGGAGAATAACCTTGAATAATGAAAATTGAATGGATTTGAAGAATTGAAATCGTAATCTGGGTAGGTCTTTCATGTAGTTTATTGTTGGAGATAATAATAGCCACAAAATTATGATTTATGGGTAGAGAATAATAAATTTGTATTGAATTATATAGTGTTCTTGAGGAAATAGGAGATATAGGGTTTTTATGAAAATTGAGTGTTTTAATCCAAGAAACTCATGATCCATAAGGGTTTAATGATTCTAATTTGTTAGAGATGATGTTGATATATTAATAGGATGATTAGTGAACTTTCTTGGGAGTTTGGGACGTTTCAATGAAGAATTAGAGGTGTAAAAAGGAAGAAATCAGTAACTGTTTAAGAGAAATCTGGGTTGATACCTGCTTGATCGATCGATCAACTCAAGAATGTCGATCGATCGATGATCGATCGATCGACCTCTTTTATTCGATCGATCGACCCCTTCTGATTTTTGGCAATTGTTTTCCCTTAACGCTTAATGAAAATCCCATGGCCGATGATGATTCTTAGGATGTTTAAATTAATATTATGGGGCTTAGTTAAAGTCTTCAGGGTCTTAGTTGATGCCGGGAAAAATAGTTTACCTTATGGAATTGAATGTTATTGCTTACGAGGGCCTACCGAGTGAGGTACAATTAAAAATCGTTCGAATTGAAACTATAATGGGAATTAATGATGATGTAAGGATAAGAACAGTAACGGAGGGACTATAAGATACTGATATTACATTAGAAACTAATAGGAGACCTAATAACCTTTTGAGATTGGTTCAAGTACTCAAATTGATACAATGAGAGAGTTATAAAGTTACATGTATATTTCGTATGATGTTCGGGATAAACTTACTACGTACGAGACTAAATAGATAGAATGTGTATATCTATATTGAAATATGATTTCTTAGATTGTGTGAATGCCTAATGAATGGATTTCTTATGTGTGTGACATACCTACCATACTTGCTATCACGGGAGGTTAGTTTTTTTTTTAAAAGGACCCTCTTATCCTTGTGTGCCTTCGGGGGGATTTAGACTGGTACCTTAAGGACATAGGACTGTGAATGACATATTTGTGAGTTGATAAGTCAGCTGACCATGGGAGCATAGGTATGTGCGTGACCCATGGGTATGTGAACTATGTTCGCCTCCAATATGTGTGATTTGTATTCTGACGGTTCCTGAGTGATTCGGAACACATGATCCTTACGTACGTGATGTACATGGATTTGATAGCAGAGTATGCGTGCACCGCAACTTATCCTAGGGGTGCCTTATATGTATATATATACTGAGAGTGATTTATATATGTACTTGTGACTGGTTCACTGCTGCTTAGTAGATGTGAATAACTAAGATATTGTAATGGACTAAGAATGTGAGAAAATAATTAATACTTGAGATAAGTAATATAATGAATGCGAATATGGGTTATGAATATAACTTACCTGGATATTAAGAGTAGACATCCTATGGTAGAATGCGAAAGAGGAAGTGGTATAGACTATTTATTTAGCGACATAACTAGGATGGGTTAAGGGCATACGTTAGGCGTGCACATTAGTTGATACGTGAGAAACTCATGTGAGAGTACGCAACTAACGTGTTTATAATATCTGTTGTTTAATTGTAATTTAAACACTTGCTAAACTTTTAAATTGTGTTCACCTCGGGATTTGACCCGTTTTCCTCCAAATCTATTTTGTTTTGTAAAAATATTTTTAGGTGCCCAGCCACAGGGACGCCAAGCATAGGAGTTCCATTCTGATGACGTATTGTAGCTACTGTGAAAGCTACATGATCTTGGTATTAGACACCGTCATATTTATCCTTGGTTCCTTCAGAGTCATTTGTATCAGTTAGGGCATGTCTCCCATTCTTATTTAAAGGCTGTAGTTAGAGACTATCATTATTTTGATTATTGGTTTATTTATTCAGACTCGGTTCAATTCCTTTCGTTAGTTATTTATATGAGATTGTTTATGCGATTGATGGTTAATGATTTAATTCTTGGTTATTTGATAACTTTATTAATAAAATTTGACATCTCTGTTTTTAAATATTAGGTGGCTAGTAATTAATTAAAAGCTTTTCGACAGTGATGCTAAGACTGAACCAACTTGATATTCTATATTAATTTAATAAAGGAGTAGCTACCCGGTATTTAATTAGACGGGGTGTTACATGTGGCTCTCGAATCTACACACTAGCTACCGGTAGTTTTCACGATAAACCATGTATTAATGATATAAAATAAATTATCATTTTAATTTTTCCGTGCTAAGAAGAATGAACACTTCTTATATTAAGATCCTTCCTATTTGCAGAGGTAAGAGTTTCCTTTTGACTTTTTATCCATTCCCTGAGTCTTAAAGTTCATTTTGACCACTTTAGGTTGTCCTTGAGACTTTCCCTTCTTCTTCTTCTTCTTCTTACGTTTCAGGACAAAGGAAGATGGGACTTTCTCAACAACCTAAATCACACCCGTATGCCTATTGATATTCTCTACATCGTGGAGTTCCTTAAATAGTTGCGTCAGTGATTAATCAAACTTGTTCATAAAATAGTTTAGGCGGAATTATTTAAAGGGCTTCGACAGTGATTGGAGCACAAAATTGACTTTGGTTTCCACTATCGACTTCAGATTCAAGAACCTCCAGTTCTCCTAAGATGGACATCATTTTTAAAACCTGTTCGTGAACTAGATTACCATCAGGCATCTTGGTGTTGACTAAACTTTCCATAGTATCTAACCTTGTGGCACGATTATGATCCTGAAATATATCCTTGAGGTTTAGAATCACATCCTAAGCGATCGACATATGCTGATGCTAGTGTTACAACATATTAGTCATAGAGGCTATTATGTAGCAATGTGCCGCCTTATTAGCCTTTTCCTACCTTTGGTAGGCTTGGACGTCTTTTTCAGGTGCCCATTCCTCTAGCTTAGCAAAAAAGGTCTCAGTCAAATCAAACTTAAAATCCTCAGCAATAAGGACAATGTATATATTACGTTTCTACCCAATCTAGTTCATTCCAGTTAACTTGTTGTCCTTTAAGATAAAAACAAGTTGGTTGAATAAAGATCCCATTTTAAAATTTGAGAATTATATATTTTGAAAAGCAAATAAATTTCAAAATAAACATGTGAAAATTTAACTTCGATTTAATTTTAAAGTGACATCCCTCATAACCATTTAAAAATAAAATCCCGTCGAACATCCTAGTCCCCTTATGATGTGAAATTTCTCGATGGGAGTTTAAGTTACTTCACCTAGAACTATATAGGCTTTCATCTTTCAATTATGCACTCGGACAGTTCAGCAAATCCTGTCTAACATAATTTAATATTTGGTGACTTTTGGTCCCACAACTAATGATAGTGACTCCGATGGAAAGGACATCAAAAGTTATGTCTAAGTGTACACTACCAGTTCGTCTAATGAAATTAAACCCGCTCATGTAGAACTTCCTCCATGGGAGGACCAAACTCACTCACATTTGATTTCACTACATTATCACTTAATAATTTTATACCGGGATTAAAACCATCCGATGGGGGGGGGGGGGGGGGGGCATATCAAGTTGTCACAAGGAATCAATTGCATCAAAATTTTAAAATACCGATGAAGACCTCAGAGTTTATGTAGAAACCCCTCTACCACTTAGTTATTTAAAAACTTGAGGGTTTAGAAAATCAATTTATTCAATTTCGAAAGTCCAAATCAAATCCTTTGTAATTTCTCAATTTTACTTGCACAAATTAAATATCTTGATCTCACATTTTAATTTTTCGAAATTAAAAAAAAGATTTTAAAATTAAAATAAAACCCGGAGATTTCAATTTAATTTACACCTTAAAATTAATTAGCCCAATTTAATTCAATTTAGAAAAGAATAAATTAACACTAATTTTTGAAGAAAATCGGCGATCTAGGCCTGTCTTAAAATATAAACCCCGTTGTCTACAAAATCGGGTGTCCCTAATTATCAAATTAATTAGCACGTGAAATCGTGCAACAAATATAATAATGAGACATTGCAATTAATTAAATAAATGAAATAAAAGTAAAAGGACACAATTATCCATTTCCATCATGCCCCAAAATTCTTTGAAGAATTAGAACTCTTTTTAAAGAAGAGTCTAAGCTCGTGAAGAATCTGTTGAAGAAGAATCCTTGCTGAAACAAGCTGGTGGAAATATTCCTTCTAAAATAACGAATCTGCCACTGACCCACGCCATAACCCACAGTTGTACCTAGAACAAACCCACGGTTGTGACAGTTTGCACCCATGGTTATGACCCTAGCGAGGGTGGTGCTCGCCTGTGACTTTGCTTTTTCATTCTTCATCAAGTTATCGGATCTTTAGGGTTCCCAAATTCCTTTTAAAACTATGCCATTTTGAACTTTCATCAGCATTCATAAACTCCATTAATGACCTTTGTTCTTCATCAAAATCAACCGACATGGACCGATGCAGAAGATAAAATCCTAACATTTAATGATTACATTCACTCATAAAATCCTCCAAACATATCAATTACATGCAATGATTAAAACCCTAATTATTACAACCAAATCGAATCTAGGAGAAAGTTAACTATAAATAAACAACTGTAGGATCCATGCACATAAACAAATTGTGGCCATCCCCGATCCTCGCGGAGAGAGAAAAGATGGTATCTTCATGTTGGAGGATCTTGGTCCCCCGCATCCCTCTCCGGAGCGCTTCGACCGTCGTCGGCGATGTGTGAGGTGAGAAATGTAGAGAGATGGAGTCGCCAGTCTATTTTACTCAAAACAGACAAAAGAAAGTGGATCCATCCCCAAGGACAACATCAAATACATACTGATACATACGAAACCAAAATGATTCAAAAAGGGTTCGGAGGCTAAGTTACGAAATGGGAAGGTGTTAGGCACCCATTCCGCCCTTGCGGTGTCTCATGGATTTGTTGTTATTTTCCTCTATTTCCTCGTGATATGTGTGCATGTGTATATGTAATGGAGATAGAAATTCTCGACTTGTATTATGGAAGAGATAAAGTGAGTCATCCGTAGGAATGTTCCTAAAGGTAATATTAGAAAATAGGATTTACGCGATTATCCTTGCATTGATCATTATAATGGAACGATAATGCATATGGAATAATACGCCACTAAGAGCACATATATGTATATGTAAATATATAGAATCTAAGAGAAATAAATTAAAGAATTAGAAAATTAGAAAATTAAGAAAAAAAAAGTAGGACTCGAGTCTCGGGTTTTACCCCGAGACGCTTACGTATCCTATGGAGGCATCAAAGTCCACGTAGTTCATATAAAAAACAAGGGGTGGGGTTTATCCCATAAATCCAATCAAGTACTTCTCTTATATATGTGTGTGTGCGTAAAAAGGTGTTTTAATTGTGAGAAAAGTGTGAGAATTCCCGTTTGGAATTTATGAGCAAACCCTATTTTTCTTATTTTGGGGGGTTTTTATTTATACGAAAAATAAGAGATGTGCAATAATACTAAATAAAAAAGTATATTAGGATATGTGAGATGGAGAGAATAAAAGTGCTAAGTAATAAAACAAGTTAATGCGAATATAGGAGAATTCGACAAAGTTGGACCTTATTGGAGATCTTGAGCTTGATCTTGAATGTTGGAGAGCAGCCCTTGCACTTGGGTGATGATGAAGGGTAGTTAATTCACTAAGTTTTGATGGAAAAGATGATGAAAAGTGAGGGTTGGAAAGGGATTTGGATATAGAAATCACGCTAACTTCGAGGGAGGTTTTCTAAGTTCATTGGGAGTGATGGATCTCAGATCTTGGGTCCTTTATAATGAGATCAGGCCCTCCTTTTTATAAGCCCAGGGCATTTCTGAATGGCATGGGTCTGGTCCTGTCAATCGACAGGTGTTTTTAGGCACACTGCCGATAGGCAGGATTTTGAACCTGCCGTTTGGTGATCTCTTTCAGGTTCCTTCAAAAAAATGGTTGTAAAATGCAAACCGTTGATTCGAATCGTTAACGGGGTGAACCACTGTAAAATTACTTCAGAGACCTTCAAAAGTCCTTTAGACTTCTCCTGGGTCCGGGAGTTGTCTTTGGGATAAATGTGACTTGGAAGCGCACGTCGGTCCTTTGGACAGGGTATCGTCGGACGCAAACGAATCGTTCGTTCGCATGGTAAGACAGAATCGCGCATGGGGTGGACCATTGGAAAGGTTATGAGATGTAATTAGACATTCCAAAGAGTTTGACTCGGTCTGGGGAGCTGATTTTGGTTAACCGAGGCCTGAAAGCGTTTGATGACCTTTCGGAGTAAAACGGACCGTTCGTCCGTACTGTAAGTCAGAATCGCGCATGGGGTGGACCGTTGGAAAGGGGTTTTAGCGCCCTTTAAAGATTCATCTAGTCTTGATCGAGATGAAGAGTTAACTTTGGTCAAACGGAGCTCGGGAGCGTCCGGTGGCCTCTTGATCAAGTTTCGAGGGAAAACGGTTTGTTCGTCCGCGCCGTAAGGTAGAATCGCGCATAGGGCAGACCGTTGAAAAAGGTTTTCAGCACCTTTTGAAAATTCATTCAGTCTCGATCAAGGTGAAGAGTTTGACTTTTGGTCAAATGCAGCCTGGGAGCGCTCGATGGCCTCTAGGTAAGTATTCGAAACATGACCTAGGTTTGTAGTGCTTAAGGGAGGTGCTAGGGACCTAAGGAGAGGTTAGGGGGTGCTAGAATAGGGTGTCTACAGAGCCCCTCGATGGGTTAGTTTGGAACAAACGATATCCGTCGAATAGACATCGCATGATGCCTTTTAAAGAGGATAACCAATTCAGAGGGTCGAGGCCGATTCTGAGGACCTAGGGATGAGGATGACCGATTCAAAGGGTCGAGGCCGATTCTAAGTACCTAAGGGGGCATATTGGGGATGGTCTAAAGGAAGTTATGATCAAAGATTTAGGTCAATTTCGAGGACCTAAAGCAATGCCGGGGGTAACCGATTCTATGGGTCGAAGCTAATTCTGAGGGCTTAAATTATGATGACCAATTCTACGGGTCGAAGCCAATTCTGAGGGCTCGATTTAAGATGACCAATTCTGCGGGTTGAAGCCAATTCTAAGGGATTAAATTGAGATGACCAATTATGCAAGTCGAAGCCAATTCTGAGGGATTAAATTGAGATAACCAATTTTGCGGGTCGAAGCCAATTCCGAGGGCTTAAATTGGGATGACCAATTATACGGGGCGAATATAATTCTGAGGGATTAAATTGAGATGATTAATTCTGCGGGTCGAAGCCAATTATGAGGGCTTAGGTTGAGATGACCAATTTTGCGGATCGAAGTCAATTCTGAGGGCTTAGTTTGATATGACCAATTCTGTGGGTCGAAGTCAATTCTGAGGGCTTAGTTTGAGATGACCAATTCTGTGGGTCGAAGCCAATTCTGGGGGGATTAAATGGTGATGTTCTCGGGGAACTCTGCCGGGGAAATTTCCTCGTGATTTTGATTTGAGCTGGGGTGTTGATTGTTGTGGAAACTTTTGTATCTTCTGGAGACTTTGCAGGGGAATAGCTAATTTGATGATGTAAATTTCATTGGGGAAGCGATTAGATGGTCCAGGGTTTGGACATTTTGCTCAGGGAAATTTGAGACTTTTGGGGAATAGGGGATAACCTGAAGTTTGGGATACTTTAGGGGTCCTCTGGGGACGTTGCCAGAGGGAGATTCACTTGGCTTTTGAGATTTCCTCTGGGGAAGTAGGGGTTCCGCTTCAGGAAGTGTGAAATTTTCTTGGTGAAAATTTTCTAAATCCTCCCCGAGATTTTTAGGAATTTTTTGAGGATTTTTCAGGGTTTTTTGGTATTTTTTGGGAGTTTTTGATCGAAAATTTAAGGGGGGTGCCGGTCGGCATGGTGTGGAGGGTGCCATTCAGCAGTGGCACAGACTTTTGGACTACCTCAAGAAGGTGGAGGGTCAGTGCCGATCGGTATGTGGGGGTGCAGTGCCAATCGGCATGGCCCTTGGCTTCCTATAAAAAGGGGGTGGGTTCCCCTCATTTTTCACAGTTTCTTGCATTCTATCTCTCTTCGATTTTCTTCTGCGGATCGTCTTAACATTCCACAACCTAAAAAATGGCCACTTTTGTGAGCACTGCAACACACGGGGAGTGGTTGGCTGTTGATGACTGGGCGAATGTGGAGTGGAGGGCCAGGGCGCCTCTTACTTTGGGGAGTGAGAATTCTTTTGATGCGTTTGAGCCAGTTGCGGATGAGCGGAATTTACTGTGGGATCGAGTCATCACTCTTCTAGGGTGGTGAACCCTGGTGGTTATGTAAGTGAAAAATGCCTTTTGGCATTCCTTTTTTGGTGATTTCCTTTTTTCTTGGATTTTCACAAGGTTTTTCTTTGACAGTCTGATGTTTCTTTGTCGACTATGCATGCCCACGGGACGATGGGGCTTAAGGATGTCTGGGATCACCTTCCACTTGTGGTGCGTTGGGTAGTATCATCAGCAGGCTTTGGGAGGCTGGCGTTTGTGCTGGATGAGACGCCTCATTGGATAGAGGTTTTATGCGCTCTGGGGGAGAGGTGGTGGGACACTACCCACACCTTCCATTTTGGCTTTGGGGAGATACATGTGACTCCCATAGATGTGCAGTAGCTACTGGGGCTAGATTGTGATGAAGAGCAGATAAAGTTAGATCGCTCTTTGCGGGTGAGGCCGATGGAGGTGCAGGCAAAGCTAGGTGATGTTGGGAGGATAGTATCTGGGGAATCTATCCGTTTGTCGCTGCTAAGGGATGTTTTGTTGGGTAAGGTGATTGATATGGAAGATGGCCTGTAGGTGAGGCAGATAGCCCAATTGTTTATTTTGCTGGTGTTGGGGGGATTTTTGGTGGTGTCGAGTGGCGATGTTGTCCACTTGTGGTTTTTGCCATACTCGAGGATGTTTTCGAACATCCCTCTCTCTGATTGGGGGAGCCTGACTTTGGAGACCCTTTATTTTCTCTGGATGTATTTAGTCGGTGATGTCGGTAATCTTTTACTAGAGCCACGTATCTTCTTGAGGTATTCTTTAGTTTGTGCATTTTCCTTTCATGCATTCGCATTTTCCTTGTGCACCTATTTTTTTATCGCGGATTCTTGTCTTTGGCAGGCGTGGTTTTATGACGTGATTGGGTGCAATACCCAGCTGATTGCTTTGAAGGATGAGACTGTTGGGGACTTTTACTGGTTGTATCGATGGCGGAAGGCCAATTGACAATCGATTTCTCTAGAGGCGGTGCGTCAGGTCTTGAATGGCCTGACCAGTGATAGGGTAAGATCTTTTTCCTTCTTCAGTCTGGGTCTTTGTGTGCTCTGATCTATATTGAATTATATCTGCTGGGGATTTTTCAGGTGACCTTTTACCCTTGGGGGATGGTTGTTCAGGACACGGGGTCAACTGGGATGAATGCGAAGATGAGGCATTTGCTGGCTCATAAGTTTGGCCACTCATTGTATCTCGGGGAGAGGATGGTCCGATAAATTACTTAGGAGGAGGTGGTGGTGCCACCTGCGAGATGCCCTATGTCTATGAGGCGAGAGCAGATGTTGCCGGAGGACGTGAAAATTGCGACGATGATTGGCGAGTCCTATTTGTTGTAGATACGGCTGTGCCGTATGATTATATGGACTTTGTGACGAGTTGGCTGATGGGGCCTAGCATATATGATGCGTTTCCTTTCCCTCATATGGGTTCGAGTCAGCCAGTGGGGTCGTCCCATAGTGGTGGTGGTCCATCGACATCTACGGCGGCGGCGACTTCGGAGGTTCCCTTTGTACGGTTGCATACCCTTTCCTACAACATTCGGCGGGCTGATGGAGGGATAGTGCCTATGTACCATCGTCCTCATGCGATGGACCCAAAGGAGTTGGGCTTGACAGAGGAGGTCCTTCATCCTGTGGTATACTTTTCTATTCTTCTTCTTTTGTTTTCTTTTGATCTTCTTTATTTGATACTGATTCTGCCTTTTCTTGCAGTAAGTTCGGGTGTCCACCACTTGGCTGAGGGACAGGATATCTTCGACGACTGCCCATATTAGGGACGCAGTTCCTGTTCCTTCTTGCTTGGTGTCATCTGCCTCATCTGGGGAGGAGTCTGGTTCAGGAAGCGGTGGTGCGTCATCTCGCCGCAGGGGAAAGAGAGCGCATCACAGGGATGGGAGATCTTAGAGAGAGAGGGGAAGGGTAAGTGAGAGAGAGAATGTGGGTTCAGGCTGAGTCCCATTATTTTTATGCTTTTTTTTATTCTTGCAAAACTGATGTAACAGAAAAATATCTATGCAATGCAATGGAGTTATTTATTATCTTCTGTTAGTAATGAATGAATGCATATGCGCTTTTTACTTTGCTGCTACCATAAAAAGAAATATTTTTGGGATTGAAGGAAAGTTTTATCTATTTAAAATGAGAAATTATATAAAGATGGAAGGGGATTTTGAAATTCTATTGAGAATATAAATTTATATTTATTGAGTTTTCTGGTTTTGACAAAAGAGGAAAAAGGGAAGTTTCTAAAACAGGAGGTTGTCGATCGGTAAGCCTCTTGTCCTCCCTATCGACAGGTCAGTCCAGTCCCATCAATTCAAGGCCTTTATTGGTACCCTCCTCAACTTTTAGTACCTTGTGGGGCAGGGTTCCCTCCGATTTCTGCAAGGGTTGTGTCTTTTGTGAGGGTTTCCAAGTATAAAAGGGGTAAGGGTGGAGTGTTTTCATCACACCTTCACATTCTTACCTTCTTATTCTGTGAGATAACTCTCCCTAGTAGTGTTGAGTTTGCCAACTACCTCTAGACTTTGGAGGCGATATGCTCCTGCAACGTTGACTACGATGCTTTCAACGTGCGTTGAGTCTCTTTATGGCGTAATCGGCCCATAGAGTGGAACATGCTGATGGCAGCGGTATAATTTTTGTACCCTGAAGACCATGTATTCCGCTTTATCTTAGAAAAAGTCTGTCCGACTTATGAGGAATTTTCTACCATATTGGGAGTAAATCCTAGTGTGGCGGCTGCTATGCCTGAGTTTTCTCGATCTCCTCGGGAGTTGTTGGCTGGACTTCTCCACGTTTTACCCTCGACGGGTAGACCTTTGGTTATTGGAGGAATGATTTCCCTTCTGGCGGTGCTGCGGTCTGTGCATTTGCAGGAGGTTGGTGAAGCTGGCTATGTCGGAGCTGTCATTCTAGGTTTGTTTTTGAAATTACTGTTGGTGATTGGGGAACTCCTGATGGACCCACAACTTGCAGCTATTACTTTATGGATGTCATACCGTCGCAATCCTGCGACGGTGATACTGGTGGAGACTTTGAATAGCCTGGATGCCTGGCGAGAAGGTCATTCTGACTTTCTGAGGGGTAGCCCTATATTGTTGTTCATGTGGTTGTCTGAAAGATTCTGCTTGGTGACTCCTCCAAAATATCCTTTTTCGGTTGTGCCTAACTTCTTTTCGTGCCATTTCGTCAGTGTTGGCCTGGATATCGAGAGCTGGGAGAACTGGTTTGTGGAGCATGGGGCTTTAAGTCTGCGTTGGTCTGGGGACAGCTGCTGCCTATTCTAGAGCTGGGGGAATACCTGTAGGTTCGGCTGGTTGGTCTCAGACATACCTCTTTATATTTCCCTTGGCGACTTCTGCGCTAATTTGGCTGGGATCAAGTCGTGCCACCTCGGACACTAGATTTCTTTCTGATAGAAGATCTGGCTCTTTATGGGAGAGTCGGCGTTTGTCGACCCGTCCTTCTCAGTCTATTGGGACAGTGTGGCACGTCCCCAGGGATTATATAAAGTGGTTATGGAGAAGAGTAGTTATCAAGATGCTGGTAATAGAGACTAGACAAAGGTGGTTTATCTTATCCGATACCATGGAGGGAGCTGTTGTGGTTTTTTCGAGGCTGGTTCGAGCTTATCGGTCTATGGAGCATCTGCGGCACTCTATTCAGGCAGGGGAAGCTTGGGGACCCACCCCAGGACGTAGATAATGATGGAACGGGGTACTTTGGTAGCTGTGAGTAGGGCTATTGGAGAGTTTGTTTTATAATGGGGAATAAATTTGGAAATTTATTTGGCTTTTTAGGAAGGTAGGGGGAAGGGAGTTATCCATCCTTTTCTTATGTAATTGCACTGTAATTTCTTATTCGTGAAATAAACAAGTTTTTGAACTGTGCCTTTTAATGAATTTTGTATTTTGAATTGCCTATACCGATCACTAAAGCATGCATAATCCTTTTGCTCAAGTATATGTTAGAATGAACTGTCGCTCTTGGAGATAAGAAAAGAGTAGTTTTTTTGTGAAAAAGAAAGAGTTGTGCTCATGTAAGATGTATTAGCTGCCTACGTACCTCTATTTTTTTGTAAATGTTTTAATTTTTCTGAAAATGGTTTTTGTAGAGGATCAGGCCCACGTAGTTCTAGGTAAAGGTAAATGAAGATTTTTTTTAGAATAAAAGGGAGATGATAAGAGTCGTAGCATGCCGAGATTTCGGACTAGGGGTAGAGCTTCTTTACACGGTCCAGGTTAACTGGGTGCGCCATTTCCTCCCCGTCGAGGTCGGTAAGCACAGCGGCGTCGCTGGACAAGATCTTCTTCACAATGTATGGGCCGCTCCAATTGGGCTCGAATTTCCCTCTAGGGTCCCAAATGGGCTCTACTATTTCTTTGAGGGCTAAGTCCCCTTCTCGAACACCGTGGTCCTTAATTCTCTTATTGAATAATCGCGCTATACGACAATGGTACCCTTGTATGTGATATAGAGATTTTAATCTCCTTTCATCTAGGAGGGTCAGCTCGTCAAGACGGTTTTGGTACCAGTCTTCTTCGCTGACCTTGCTCTCAAGCATGACGCACAATGTGGATATTTCCATCTCCACGGGTAGGACTGCTTCCATGCCGTAGACTAGAGATTAAGGGGTAGCCCTAGTAGAGATTCAGATTGAGGTTCGATAGCCCTAGAGGGCATAAGGGATTCAGTCGGTCCAATCTTGATAGCTTTCGGTTATCTTACTGATGATGGATTTGAGGTTTTTATTGGCGGCTTTGACTGCACCATTGGTCTGAGGTCGGTAAGGAGAAGATTTGTGTCTTTGAATCCCATACTCGTTGACCACTTATCTGACTTCTGCCTCAAAGTGCAACCCATTATCTGACACCAGTTCGTGCGGGATCCCATATCAGCAGATGATGTTCTTCCTGATGAATTTGGCCACTTTCTTGGCATTCAGAACTGCGTAGGACTCAACTTCGACCCATTTGGTGAAGTAATCAATGGCAACTAGGATGAATTCATGCCCGTTGGAAGCCTTGGGGATAACCTCCCCTATGATGTTGATGCGCCAAGTGGAGAACGACCAGGGAGAAGTCATGTTGTACGATTCTCGCGGAGGCAGGTGTTGAAGGTTGGAAAACTGTTGGCATTTGAGGCATCTCTGAACATAGGCGGTGCAATCCTGGATCATGGTGGTCCAGTAGTATCCTTGTTGGATGATCTTCTTGGCAAGCATGCGACCGTTCATGTGGAGCTCGCATTCCCCGCTGTGGATTTTCTGCATTATCTCTTCAATGTCATCCCCTGTGATGCAGTGTAGATGGGTTCCATCGAAGTTTCTCTTGAACAGTGCTTTGTGATAGATGATGTACTGGGCAGCCAGTCTTCGGAGGGTTGCTCGGTCTTTCTTGTTGTAACTTTCGGGATACCTACCACACTCGAGGAGGTGTCAGATATCATAGTACCAACAATTGGCTAACTCGGGATCTTCTTCGGTGATGAGCTCAATGTGGTAGCAGTTAGTTAGTTTATCTTACTTTTGAACTAGGAAGGAGGTTATTGTTATTCCTTCGGGCATATCGACCATGGAGGCCAAGGTAGAAAATGCATCGACTAGGTTATTCTTTGCTCGAGGTAGGAAATGAAAGGTGATATCTTGGAATTGGGAGGCTAGTTCTTCTAAGTGGCCATAGAAGGGTTGGAGTATCTCGTCCTTGACTTTCCATTTACTGAGCACTTGACCGGTGATGAGGGCAGAATACCCGTAGACATCTAGAGATTGAATACCTTTCTTGAGAGCAACTTTGAGGCCTACCGTACACGCCTCATATTCAGTCATGTTGTTAGGGCAGGGAAAATCCAATTTGATAGCGATGGGAGTGTGGGAGTCATCTGGGACGATCAAAAGTATCCCAATGCCATATCCCTTTTTGTTGGCAGCGCCGTCAAAGAACATTTGCCATCGAAGGTCGCCTTGAGCAGTGCAGACATCGGAGATCCAGACATCAGCTTCTTCCATGGGGTAGTCAGTGAGGTATTCAGACATGGCTATTCCTTTCATGGATTTCTGCGTGACGTACACGATATCAAACTCGACTAGAAGCATCAACCATCGAGCCATTCGACTGGATAAGGTGGTGTGACACCCCGCCTAATTAAATATCAGGTGATCAGTCCTTTATTAAATTAAAATCAAGGTGAAAGGTTGGTTCATTCTTAGTATCACTGTCGCAAAATAAAATTTCCAATTTAAACACCCTAAATAATTAAGCTAAGTGTCAAAAAAAAAATTAATTCTTATTTCCATTTAATTAAATCCAAATATGAAAACCTTTATAAATAACCAACAATTTAAGAACTCTGACATATTAAAGATGGATAATAACACACAAGAATTAGATTCATCCATATAAACCAAACCAGTTTAAACTATAAATAAAACCATCCTGACAGTAATTAAATCCCAAAGAGTACCAACTAATGGAAATATAAAGGAACGCAAATCTCTAACAAAAATCCAAATAGAATAGAGAAACGGGCGACACATGCCCTAACTAATAAGAACTAAAAGTAATAGTGGAGTCAACAATGAGGTCGTCTAAGCAATGTCCTGCAACTCTCACATAACCTGCACCGCGTCCGGTCCAAATAACCTAAGCATGACGCCCCTGTGGCTGGTCACCTGTATTACATATATATATATATATATATATATATATATATATATATATATATATATATATATACATAAGAGAAGAAATAACAGGAAACGGGTCAGAGCCCGAGTGTAAAAAAGTTTAAACTAGTTTAGCAAGTATTTAAAATGCTTACCGGCTAATGTAACAACCATGTTAGTATGCGATACTCTCTTGAGAATTTTTCACCTCTCATCTAGTGTGCACGCCTACCGTGCTATTAATCCCATAAGTTTATTTTAACTTAACTTCCCCCATAAGGTTTCATTCCGTCATATACTAGGGCTAATATAATTAATTTATGAAAATCAAGCTTTCTCATATATCTTAGGTTATTTGAAATGACTCAGTGATGTCACAAAAATTTTCAAACACTTATAACAAAATTGGAGTAATTATGCATTACTTAACTACCTTTATACACAGTTGAAAGTTCTCATACTTAAGTATATATATATATATATTAACCACTCATAAAATATATATATATATATACATTCGGCACCCCGCATAAAATCTATGGTGCTGGCATACTCTACTATCAAGTCCCCGTATTACACATATTAAGGGAAATACTAGTTCGGAATCACTCTCGAACTGTACTAACATAAAACATATAGAAATGGAGGCGAAGCATAGTTCCAAGTCACTAAGAGGTCAGTACATACCCTCACGTATCTTAGGACCGTATGACTATCAATCAGATAGCCTGTACCAAGGAATCCTATGTTCTAGGGTACGAGTCAGTATCCCCCCATAAAGGCCCAATCGAGATAAGACCGTCCCGGCGCGGAAACCCCCATGATAGCAAGTATCCCGAGTATGATTTTTATACAGATATATAGTATATGCACAATCACACACACACACACACACACACACACACACACACACACACACACACACACACACACACACACACATATATATATATATATATATACACATTTCTAAATTAGGTGCGCTCACGACCCATAATTATAATTATCCGCTCTTAGCACATTTTTATTTGATTATCTCGCATAACGGATTTGTCACTTTTATTCTCTTATATATAAGTTACTCCATACCTACTTCTCGTCTCTCGAAGTATTCTATCTCCCTAAGTATAATTTCAGTAGGCATTCTCACTTACCTTCTAGTCTAACTTCCTTACAAGTCTCGACCTTTTATTAAACGGACGCATGACTTCATATGTATGAATAACTCCCCGTTAACCCTTACTTTCATCTTACATTAAGTTCTCACTCAACGGAGTTTACTTAGACCCTACTAGTCCTATTTATATCACATTATGCTCTAATAATAATCAAGGGTTACTACGCATTTTAATCGGATTAAGCCAACATAAGGGGAAAATGCAGTTTTCCAGGAGGGGTCGATCGATCGAGGAAATGGGGTCGATCGACCGATCAAGCCGTTATGACGAAAAGTGCATTAACCGATTACGGGTTTGCTTCTCCTATCATTCCCAAACTCCCAACCAACGTTACTACAAGTACTATATAACTAAACACATGATTTTCTACGTAAAATATGTCCCAATTCATCAATTATAACAATTTAATGGGTAAAAATTTCCTAAACTTCAAGAACCCTAATTTTTTTTTCTTTCAATTCTTCCAATTCTTTTCCAGATTTCCTACTTCTAAATCCATACAAATTCATGGTTTATCCTCTACATACGATTTAGATATCCAGAATATGATTACTTCTTCTATAACATGTGATTTTAAGTCTCAAAACCATACTTTCTTTCATGAAACAAGTTCTAAACAACCCTAAACTAACATGATTGAGACATTAACTAAGAATAAAGCAAGATAGATACTTGCCTGGAATTTGAGTTTCTTATTTGAGGACGAAATAGGTATGGTTGTGTTCCTCGTCGCGCGATCTACGCTTTGGTGGTGGTGGCGGTGTAGACGGTTGAATCCTTGGCCTTGAGTTGCTTGGAAAGCTCTCCAACCCTTCTCTAATGGCCGTTCTTTGATTTTCTGATTTCTAACCCTAGAAGGCAACTCTTAAAGGCGGATTTATTCTTAGGAATTTTGTGGGTTTAATTACTCAAAAATGTTAAATGTCTATAATACCCTCCCAGGATGCTAATTAGGCCAAAAACGCCCCGAGACCCAAACTAAATCCCCGGGTACATTATTTTGACTATCTCGACCCTTCCGGAAACATCGACACACTCAAAATGACCATATGGGTGACTTATAATTTATTCACTTTTAACAATAATAATTTAGTACCGACACGACACAGGCGCGCCCTGACTTAATTTCCATAATTGTCATATTATTCCCTCGTGACAATTTTAATAAATTCAATCCTAAATATTACTCTACTCAATAAGTAATGTTTAACAAATCAACAATTTTCGAATTAGAACATTTAAAACAAATTTTCGAATTAATATTAAATTAATTTATCTCAATTAAATTTAATAAATCCCTAAATTTAAAAGCCATAAAAATACGTGGTATTACATACTTCCCCCTAATAACGGAATTTCGTCCCGAAATTCGGAAAATAAGTCCTATCTTGTATCATCTGTAATAAGGTATAAAGCATCTAATTCCCACAACATCGAAAGAGAACTACAAATCTCAATCTCATCAATTTAATACAACAAAATTCTCTTGAATAAATATAACTAAAGTAAATTTTCAATGCTCTATACAACAAAATAAAGAAATACAAGTCGTCTCATCTTGTATTAAAAATTATGGATACCTTATCAGTACGCAAACTATCTACATAGTAAGACGCTCAATCACTATAGCCCCCGCCTCACAGCAAGCTTATTTAACACTCTCATTAAAGGCACTTCTCATTGTTATTTTAACCAACAACAATTGCATAAGACATGCCTATACATTATTAATTCCTTATTATTTCAATATCATTGGGAGGTCGCACCTCACTACCTGAGAACCACTCGGATTTATCTAAACACAAAACTTCCATTCTGAGAGAAACCATACGAACATCTGACCACTTTTGTTCGCCTAAAATAATCGTGGAATTCCACCATAGTCGTCAGACTCTAACTCATCCAATCCAAAATTCTGATTATCCGTCCATCTCTTAACATTATGAGTAAGAAATGTTAAGGTTTTTCCCACACTAATTCCTCAATAAGCATCTTGTTCACAATAAACAGGTACGAGTGCTCCCACGTAACCCTACCATTAGGTAATATCCTCCCCCAATTATCGTACTATACTCCACTTGCATGCTATAACCGTTGTGGAAAAGAAATGATCACAATGAACCCAAAATTACTTTCACACTGCTCCACTAATGGTTAATCACCGCTCGCATACTCTCCGAATTATGGGTGATACAACCTGCTAAAAAAGAAACGATATCCCCGCTGCTTCCTGAAATCCCGTATTGAAGGTGGGATTCAAAAATCTTATGCTAATTCAAAAAAATACTGTGTAGGACCACATACCGGCACGATTCTCCCTTTCAAAGGAAGACTGGGGCACACTAGCTAATATTGTAACTCACCCCAAAGGAATGTCAATCACTTCCTTCTTGGGCATCTTTTTCCACACGTTTGAAGGAACTTTTGATCTTACCTTGAGGTTGTCAACTCATCCAAGAAACTTTCCCGACTTTACCGGCCTCTTCCATTATAGGAATTGTTGATAGCCCCAAAATTCTTTGGTTGTTCCTCATGTTCTAACCGATTTCTATTTATGAGTGGTGCCCGCGGAGACTACTCAATATGTTCCGCTCGACATTGAATTATACTTGTTATGTCTCACATTAAGTGACACTTAATACTCCCTTCTTTCCTTTGCGTATACTGAAAGTTTCGACCCATGCACTTTTCTCCACGATGTGCACTTTCGGACCTTTTTATACCATACTAACATCTTCACTCTTTGTACGTATCAGTCACTCTCAACATTGGACTAATTCCAACTCCGCTCCGAGTGTTCTCCATAAGAATTTGAATTCTACCCTTATCAAGGAATACCCCTTTTTAAATGGCTTCCCACAGCCTTCCAACCAGATTCGGTGTGCTACTCTGAATACAAATATATGGATTTATCGTCATTCACACGACGCTCAATCCGCCTTACCACTTCCACTTTGTTATGTTAATACCATAAACATTTATTCCACACGTCTATTCCCACATTCCTACAACTCGGAAGATTCTAACATCAGCTAACCAGGATGCCCACACACCCTATAAATTGTGCGTACTAGCGTAAGCATCACATACGCTTCACACATAACACCCAATTCTTTCTTTTCCTTTTGCTCACAACGTGCTTACAACACTCGGGTGCTTTCAATTACCCTAGAAATTGAAATTTTAAATCCCCTTTATCATCGTTCCACCCCTCAACTCGTGGTGATAAGATAAAACTTTCAATGCTTTATTACTACCCAACCGGCTCCACTGGCCTTAATTCATAATTCAACTTCCAATTTACAGATATAATTACCTGTTCCTATTACAACCGAGGTACTGAACTCATAGACTAATGACCAAACATCTTCCTACTTCCAACCTTATGCTAAGTTTCATGCGTGGGATGTCTCGCAATGCAAAACCCAAATAAGGAACCCCCCCGATACACTACTACCTAGCATTGTCGGTTATCGAAACCCTCTGTTCATAGCATGCACTCCTTTAATCCGTATTTTGATATAAAAGTTACATCTCTTCCCGTAATTAGACTTAACAAAGAACATTTCGTCAATTGCACTATCGTTTAGCATTGGTGGTAATCACATTCCATAAACCTCGAATACATACCATCGGGATTCTCAAAATCCCGTCCCCAAACATATGGGTATAACTCTTAACTCTCACGTCTCTAAAGGATAGATATATCAATGCGATCTTCCTATCACTAAGTCCTGAGCGCTAAACATAATAATGAGTTAAATCTTTTCGCTCAACAGTAATCCCAATACATACTGAATCATAACAACAAAGTCCCTACACACACCGGGATCGAATATCTCGAGCCCACTATGCCTTTCGAAATTTCTAGAATAGAAAATATAAGTGCGAGTCCGACCCTCTCGCAGGTGAGGCCTCGCCAGAACAAAACATGCTGCACTAATGCAACCATTCCGATAGCCTTGCAATAACTGCCTACTATTGTACTACCCATTACTATAAAGTTGTAACCAAGACAATATCATACTCGTTTATCACATCACTAAAATGAGTAATCTTAATAAAGTATATAACACTATTAATACACCCATTTATCCTCCGCGGATAGCACTAAGGATAATCCCGCTACACAAGGGAAAATAGTCACATAATAATAATGTTTATAGTTATACATACTAACTCGTCTCACATGCTAATCGAGCAATGAACAAAATATAGTGACTCGCCCGTGTCACATAAAACACGCCTCATCCTCTGAGGATAAAACTCATACTTCTACCTTGCCAATCGTCTTAACTGCACAAATGGTCCCCGGACGTAACACGTCTGTCCAAACCAAAACAAAAACTACTTTAATCATTGTCCTTTACTAGGCATCCTACTCTTGTCCCTTTACTCACTTCGGGAAAAATTTAACGCATGTGAATCGCTTTCCACAAAATACCTCTACACATGATCCACTTATCACCTGTTATACTAACCATATTAGGATTGTCCTTCTCGGACTTTGGTACGCTCAATTCCTGGTGGCTACCCCCGTTGTTCCCCTTAGCTTTATTGGCCCTAAGGAACGCGCTACTGGCTTCAATAACCCTTACTGAATTCACCATAGCTTGGTAAGAATTTAGATATTTGAATTATTTAAATGAGCCCCCCGATGGGTCTCCCCCTTGCGGTGTTTTACTAACTACTTTTCATCTAGAATAACTTTCCAATAAGTCTTCCGATTACGTTAGCTCCCTTCATAAGAGCGTTAAGATCTCTTAGGACGACGCGTGACATTGTCACCATATGGATCGACTGTCTAACATAATTCTCTTTAAGTGTTGTTAATCTTTCGTTACGAGTCGATTTCCCACTTGAAATCTTCTCTACCATTGGTATCCACTCCCGCTGATACAAAATTTGCTAAAAGTCTAAATCCATTTACAAATGGACCCCTGTTCGGCCCTTCCGTAATGGGTTCAGCACGATGTTCATATCTTATCCTGAACAACTGATGCAAGAACGTGCGGTTAAACTGTACCTAAAATCCTTTCATTAATGCAACATTTTCACTACTAACGGTGGTGGTTGACTCCCACTATTGTAACTTTTCTCCCCTGAGTCAAGAAAGATCTTACCCCAAATTTTCACTTCTAGTTAACCACACTCCACTATATTTCCAAGCCTTTGAATATATTACCTTCGTTGGGTAACACACACAATTCCCGTATGTCTAGAATTTCCCCTGATGACTCTCCTCAATTTTACCTTTCGACCCTCTCACAAGCGCACCACGTTGGGTGGGTGAAATTTGTCCTCCATTTCGACTATAGCAGCACTTGAAATTTGTAGGTTGCGTCCTAGCCGTCTTTACAGTCCTGGCCTCTCGTTCCCTAATAGGGGGGTGACCTCGACTACGGCTATCATCCTCGAATATACTTTACAACCTCGACTGAGCCCTGCCTCCTGATGTCCGCCTAACGGCCCTCGTCTGACATCTTTCATCGCTCGTTACACGCACACATCCAAATGCAATTAGAATTCACTAATATACATACGTTATAGCTGGAGAACAAAATCTCACCATAGAAACCAACAATCCTAAACATAGGGCTCTATATCAAACAAAGCAGCGCTGGAAGCATAATAAGCCGCACATATCCTAAAGGATACTAGAACCTGATGCTCTGATACCACCTGTGACACCCCGCCTAATTAAATACCGGGTGATCAGTCCTTTATTAAATTAAAATCAAGGTGAACGGTTGGTTCATTCTTAGCATCACTGTCGCAAAATAAAATTTCCAATTTAAACACCCTAAATAATTAAGCTAAGTGTCAAAACAATTTTAAAACCTTATTTCCATTTTATTAAATGCAAATATGAAAACCTTTTTAAATAACCAACAATTTAAGAACTCTGACGTTCTAAAGATGGATAATAACACACAATAATTAGATTCATCCATATAAACCAAACCAGTTTAAACTATAAATAAAACCATCGTGACAGTAATTAAATCCCAAAGAGTACCAACTAATGGAAATATAAAGGAACGTAAATCGCTGACAAAAATCCAAACAGAATAGAGAAACGGGCGACACATGCCCTAACTAATAAGAACTAAAAGTAATAGTGGAGTCAACAATGAGGTCGTCTAAGCAATGTCCTGCAACTCTCACATAACCTGCACCGCGTCCGGTCCAAATAACCTAAGCATGACGCCCCTGTGGTTGGTCACCTGTATTATATACATATATATATATACAAGAGAGAAGAAATAACAGGAAACTGGCCAGAGCCCGAGTGTAAAACAGTTTAAAATTAGTTTAGCAAGTATTTAAAATGCTTACCGGCTAGTGTAACAACCATGTTAGTATGCGACACTCTCTTGAGCATTTCTCACCTCTCATCTAGTGTGCACGCCTACCGCACTATCAATCCCATAAGTTTATTTTAACTTAACTTCAACCATAAGGTTTCATTCCGTCATATACTATGTCTAATATGATTAATTTATGAAAATGAAGCTTTCTCATATATCTTAGGTTATTTGAAATGACTCAGTGATGTCACAAAAATTTTCAAACACTTATAACAAAATTGGAGTAATTATTCATTACTTAACTACCTTTATACACAGCAGAAAGTTCTCATACTTAAGTGTGTGTATATATATATATATATATATATATATATATATTAACCACTCATATAATATATATATACATTCGGCACCCCGCATAAAATCTATAGTGCTGGCATACTCTGCATCAAGTCCCGTATTACACATATTAAGGTAAATACTAGTTCGGAATCACTCACGAACTGTATTAACCTAAAACATATACAAATGGTGGCGAAGCATAGTTCCAAGTCACTAAGAGGTCAGCACAGACCCTCACGTCTCTTAGGACCGTCTGACTATCAATAAGATAGCCTGTACCAAGGAATCCTATGTTCTAGGGTGCAAGTCAGTATCCCCCATAAAGGCCCAATCGAGATAAGACCGTCCCAGCGCGAAAACACCCGTGATATAAAGTAGTCCGAGTATGATTTTTATACAGATATATAATACACACACACACACACACACACACACATATATATATATATATATATATATCCACATTTCTAAATTAGGTGTGCTGACGACCCGTAATTATAATTATTCGCTCTTAGCATATTTTTACTTGATTATCTCGCATAACGGATTTGTCACTTTTATTCTCATATATATAAGTTACTCCATACCTACTTCTCGTCTCTCGAAGTATTCTATCTCCCTAAGTATAATTTCAGTAGGCACTCTCACTTACTTTCTAGTCTAACTTCCTTACAAGTCTCGACCTTTTATTAAACGTACGCATGACTTCATATGTATGAATAACTCCTCGTTAACCCTAAATTTCATCTTACATTAAGTTCTCACTCAACAGAGTTAACTTAGACGCTACTGGTCCTATTTATATCCTATTATGCTCTAATAATAATCAAGGGTTACTATGCATTTTAATCGGATTAAGCCAACATAAGGGGAAAATGCAGTTTTCCAGGAGGGGTCGATCGATCGAGGAAATAGGGTCGATTGATCGATCATCTATCGATCGATGTTCTTAGGTTGATCGATCGATCAAGCAGTTATGACGAAAACTACATTAACCCAGTTACGGGTTTGCCTCTCTAACCTCAACCAAATCTCCATATATCATTCCCAAACTCCAAACCAACGTTAATACAAGTACTATATACCTAAACACATGATTTTCTACCTAAGATATGTCCCAATTCATCAATTATAACTATTTAATGGGTAAAAATTTCCTAAACTTCAAGAACCCTAATTTTTCTTTTTTTTCAATTCTTCCAATTATTTTCCAGATTTCCTACTTCTAAATCCATACAAATTCGTGGTTTATCCTCTACATGCGATTTAGATATCCAGAATATGATTACTTCTTATATAACATGTGATTTTAAGTCTCAAAACCATACTTTCTTTCATGAGACAAGTTCTAAACAACCTTAAACTAACATTATTGAGACATTAACTAAAAATAAAGCAAGATAGATACTTGCCTGGAATTTGAGTTTCTGATTTGAGGATGAAAGAGGTATGGTTGTGTTCCTCGTCGCGCGATCTACGCTTTGGTGGTGGTGGCGGTGTAGACGGTTGAGTCCTTGGCCATGAGTTGCTTGGAAAGCTCTCCAACCCTTCTCTAATGGACGTTCTTTGATTTTCTGATTTCTAACCCTAGAAGGCAACTCCTAAAGGCTGATTTATTCTTAGGAATTTCGTGGGTTTAATTACTCAAAAATGTTAAATGTCTATAATACCCTCCCGAGATGCCAATTAGGCCTAAAAACGCCCTGAGACCCAAACTAAACCCCCGGGTACATTATTTTGACTATCTCGACCCTTCCGGACACATTGGCACACTAGAAATGACTATATGGGTGACTTATAATTTATTCACTTTTAATAATAATAATTTAGTCCCGACACGACACATGCGCGTCCTGACTTAATTTCTATAATTGTCATATTATTCCCTCGTGATAATTTTAATAAATTCAATCCTACGTATTACTCTACTCAATAAGTAATATTTAACAAATCAATAATTTTCCAATAATTACTAACTCTCGTCACGCTAGTAACATTTAAAATAAATTTACGGATTAATATTAAATTAATTTATCTCAATTAAATTTAATAAATCCCTAAATTTAAAAGCCATAAAAATACGGGGTATTACAGGCGGGTTTTTTAAGCAAGTACTTGATGGGGTCCATTTGGGATACAAGTTTGATGGGGAAGGCGAACATGTAGTGTCGCAACTTTTGGGTGACCCAAACAAGCGCGACGCATGCTTTTTCCAAAGCAGTGTAGTTGACTTCATACCCGATCAATTTACGATTGGTGTAATAGATGGCTCTTTCTTTGCGGGATTCTTCAAGGTATTGATCTAGCAAAGCCCCAGCTGTAGTGTCGGCTCTGGTTAGGTATATGAGCAAGGGGAGACCAAGCTGTGGTGGCATGAGTATCAGAGGTTAGGTCAGATATTGTTTGATTCGGTCGAAGGCTTCTTGGCAGGCCTCGTTCCAAACCTTGGTTGAATCCTTTCGGAGGAGTTTGAAAATAGGTTCGCAGATGGAGGTTAGCTCACTAATGAACCGGCTGATGTATTGCAATTTCTCAAGGAATCCACGGACTTATTTCTCCATTTGGGGAGGTGGCATCTCAAGTACGGCTTTCAACTTGGCAGGATCTGCTTCTATCCCGTTCTCACTGACCATGAATCCCAAGAGTTTCCCCTTGGTAATGCCGAATACGTATTTCTATGGATTGAGTATCATCTGATACCGTCGCAGTCGTTCGAAGAACTTTAGGAGAGAGAGAACATGACCTTCTCTAGTTTTGGATTTGATAATCATATCATCCACATAAATCTCGACTTCTTTGTGAATCAGATCGGGCAAGATGGTTGTGGCATCCCTCTAGTAGCTAGCCCCAGCATTCTTGAGACCAAATGGCATAACAGTGTAGCAAAAGGTTCCCCACAGGGTGATGAACGCGGCGTTTTCTTAGTGGTCTAGGTGCATTTTTATTTGGTTGTATCCGGTAAACCTGTCGACGAATGACTTAAGAGCATGGCTGACTATGTTGTCCATGATCATATCTATATTGGGTAGCGGGTAATCATCCTTTGGAGAGGCTTTGTTCATGTCCCGGTAGTCTACGCACATCCGAACTTTCCTTCCTGATTTCAGCACATGCACTATGTTAGCTGGCCATGTGGGATATTCGATCACCCGAATGAAGCCCACGTTCAACTGTTTAACCACTTATTCTTTGACTTTGAGCGACCATTCGGTGCAGAGATTTCTCAACTTTTGTTTAACCGGCTTGTAATCTGGAAGAGTGAGGATCTCATGTTGAGTTATTTCAGGATCAATATCGGGTATATCTTCATAAGACCATGCGAAGATATCCACGAATTCCTTCAGTAATTCTTCAAGTTGTGCACACTCATGCTCGTCAAGGGTAACCCATATCCTAATCTCGCGCAATTGGCTACTAGAACTAAGATTAACAATAACAGTTTCTTCTTCATTAACTTGAACGCGATTATGTTATTTGTTATTAACCTTATGTAGATCAGTTAAGAATTGTTCATTTGCAAAATCATCATCATCAAAAGTTTGATTATAATCTAAATAATTAATGTAAGGCAGAACAAGATACTCAAAATCTTCATTTATTTCGTTGATAGAAAAAACATCATTGAGAACCTTATCAAATGAGGTCTCGATTACATTAGAGCAAGGATAAATAATAGAAGAAGAGATGGGGTAAACATTGGGGTTATGTGGGATTTCAACCGGTAGAACTAGCGCAGCATGTTAGTTGAGGAGAGGTGTATCAGTAGCTTTAATCAGGTGGGATGGATCCAGTGATGTAGTGCTTGAATGAACCATATAGAGTGTCAGCCCCAGTGTCTATAAGTTAAACGAATCCTCAGAGTCACTTTCCTCAGTCTCTTCGGTATCTTTGATGAGCGATTATACATAGTGTTAGGAACTTTCAGCCCATGGGTAGCTATCTTGGAAAAACATCTCCATTCCAGACTTCATCGTCTTGTCTGTATGGTCATACCATGGTTCCAGAAAGCCACAGAAGGGGAGGTCTTCGCCTTCCTTGATAAATCGTCCATTCAAGGAGTCACTTGGGATAGTCTCGATGCAGTCTAATCTTCTCTTTGGTTGAGACTGGTGGATCATTCTGAGCTCTTATTCTGATGGTTGATACCCCAAAACATAAGGAAGGAAAGCTTTTTCAGTACAATGGGCTCAATTATCCCTTGTTGTCTTTGTCCTAGCCCCAACCCGGTCATGAAGTGCATGTTTTTGAACATCTGAATCACATTGACGTTGCCATGAGGGTCGTATTCTGGATAAACCCTTTCTCTGAAATTGTCCCCTGCCGGGAGTAGAAGTGGCTCAACTCGGAATCCTGATAGGGGTATATCATTTGACCCGTGCTATATCTCAAGGATTGGATTGCTAGTACTTTTACCCTCGGCATTATCATCATCACCCAAAATGGTGATGACTCGTCCGTCAATGAAGAACTTTAATTTCTGATGGAGCGAGGAAGATACCCTATTGATACTGTGGAGCCAAGGTCGTCTAAGCAACATGTTAAAATAATCTGGGATATTAATAACTTGGAATTCAACGACAGGGTTTATAAGTCCAGCCCCTATTAAAAGTTTTATAGATCCCATCACTTCTCGACGGGTATTATCGTAGGCACGTAGAGCGGCGAAGGTTGGAGCAAGGTCACTTTCCTTCAGTCCTAAGCATTTGAAGGTTCTTAATGGGCAGACATTCAATGCGGATCCATTATCGATAAGAGAGAGTGGTACGATCTTCCCCATAACTTCGACAAAGATGTTGAGTGCATGATTATGGTTTGGCCCTATTTTGGGGATTTCTTCTTCAAAAAAGGATAGCATTCGGGCAGAGGTAAAGGATCCAACTAAATTTATCGCTTCTTCTGGTGTGGTAAAAGGAGGAACTGTGGGTCCAATGAGCAACTTTATCAAAGCATTTCTGTGCAGCTGGGAAGACATGAAAAGCCCCCATAGAGTGATGTTAGATTGAGTTTTCTTCAATTGATCAAGGATCTTGATTTCCTCGAGGGTCATCTCTGGCATGAGAAGGTTTTCAAACCCTTCCCTTTGTCATTGGTTGGTGGTAAGCTTGGGATCTGGTAATGCCTTCCTAATCTAGTTATGTGATTTAAGGAAGAAGGGAAGAACATGAACCCTGTTTCTTTGTTAATCTAGGGTTGTTCTATTACCTTATTTATTTCTCCTAGGAGTTCTTCAAATGATATCATCCCACACATGTCGGCTATCGGGCTAGTTTTCTCTGAAGCTTGCTCTTCATTTGAATCTTTGAATTCTTCCCCCTATCCGGTGGCAGCAATTCTGTCTTTCCATATAAAGTCAACGCATTCTACAACTTCAATGGCTTCTTCGTACAAGTCCTCCCATTCTACTGGGAGATGTAAGGGTAGAGGGACCGGGAGGCCTTATAGCTTTAGAGTATCAAATATCTCAGTCATACTGCAAATATTGTTAGTTCACCTGAATAATTCTTCCATGATCTGGACAACGTCATCTAGGTTGACTTCATCGGGGCACCACCCAATTATTTGGCTTTCGAGTCCATTATCGTGCTTCCAAGAACAGTGTACTGAATCTCTGGCAATCAATGATCATCTGCGAAGGTAGTTTCAGCCCGAACTCTAGGAGTTGGTTTAATACTTATGATAATTCCATGCTTTTATTTTCAGAATGGGTACGGACAGCGATGCATGCTCTGGTAAGGAATGACAGTGACTGATCAGCGAGGCTAGCAGGGTGTTGAAGGAAATATGGGCAAGTTTGGAGAGGTTTAGGAGAGTATATGGGTGTGATTTGAGTTGAGGGATCAAATTTTAGGTTCTTTTATAGTAAGATGGCATTGACATGATTTGGGAGTGGGTTGTGAGTAGTGTTTGGCTTAGAATTGGCTGGTGGGTCAATGGTACCCCGGTCAATTAGACCTTGGATTATGTTTCAAAGATGAAATAATTGGTCGGTGGCATGGCTAGCAGTTTGGTGAAAGGCACAATGGGCATATGCTTTGAAGTTTCTTGGAAGTGGATTTAAAAATGGACGGGGGTCCAAGGGTTTGATAAGGTTTCGGCTTAAAAGGGCCTGATAAACTTTGGAGAGGGGAGTATGGAGCTCGATGTATTCCTTTTGGACTGGGACTGGGCGACTTTCTGGTGCCCACGAGGTGGTTGGTTGAGAGATGTTGTTGATGGTTGAGACTGCAACATTGATAGGTTTATCATATTTTATGGGAGTGAACTGTCCAACCGCTTTCTTTGGTTCAACTTCTCTTTTAGTAAGACCTTCCTCAATTTCTACTCCTGCTTCTCTGAGAGCTTGGAAGTGGGGATAGTATTGTCCTCCCATTGTGGCTCGGACGTGGGGTAAGAAGTTCTTCTTCACTATGTTGACTTTTTCTTCCTCAGATGGCTGATTGGTCATGGTGGGTGATTTTTCCCTCCATCGGGCTATGAAATTACTGACTGATTTCCCAGAGTTCTATTTGAGCAGCTCTAAATCACGATGGGTGACCTCAAGCTCTTCGTTATATTTGTACTGCGATATGAATTCTCGGGCTACATCCTCCCATCTACGGATTTAGGACTCCTCGAGAGATAAAAACCATCGAAGGGCGTTATCCTTCAAAGTTTACTGAAATAATTGGTCCATCACTTCTTTAGAAACACCTAGGAGAGTCATAGAACGGTGATAACTGCGAAGATGAATAATCAGGGGGCCACTTCCTCCAAATTTCTCGAAATTTGGCACCTTGAACTTTTCGAGTAATCTCGCTTTAGGATAAGGAGACATGTGGGTGTAGTTCATGTAATTCCCAAAGATTTTGACTTGGTCGAACTTGTTAGTTAGCATATTGAGATCTTCTTTGACCTTGTTCAACTCTTCCTCTTTTGGATTCATGACCATAGGCAAGTTATCCCCAGGCTAGGCAAGGTTTGGCATAGAAAGCTGGGCAGGCGGTGACCCATTATCAGGAGGGGCATGTGGAGCGTGCTGATACTCTTCGGGAACCCAGATAGGCTTGAGTGGGCCCATAGCGCGAGGGAATAGGGCCTTGGGATCTTGAGGAACAGGAACCTGGTTCGTTGCATATTGCGGACTTCAGTCTGGAGGTTGTCAATCTTGGATACGAGCTGAGCTAAGACTGCCATCAGATTTGGCTGCACAACTGGTACTTGATTTGTGTTCTCCATAGAAAGCGGATGGATTCCGGACTTGAAAGAAGTAGCAGGGGAACAGACGAAACTCCGGGGTGATTTGACTAAAGACCGAAGCCAATAAGGAGCCAGGCCAAGGGCGTGCAATCGACCTGAGAAGGCGTAAAAATGGGATTTATTTTTTACTAAAAAAAATGAAAATATTTTTGACATTTTTTCTTTTTGAGATTGAAAGACAAAATATTTTTGGATTTTTGATAAAGAAAGGAGAAATATTTTTGGATTTTTGATAAAGAAAGGAGAAATGTTTTTGGATTTTTGATAAAGGGAGGAGAAATGCTTTTGGGAGGCGGGTCTCAGTATGATTATTATAATTATTATGTTCTCACTTGTATTAAATTCTCCTAAATGCAAAATGAAATGCCAGGCAGGACCCGAGCCTAGAAAAGTTAGGTTTGTAACTTATGAAAAGCTATGGCTGGACTTGTAACCAGGCTCACGAGCAGGGTCCCATTTTAAAAATGCACGAAACTTTGGGTGGCAGGCCGACCCAGAATTTTGACGGAGTTTCAGGTCGAAACCGGCAATCTAACATGTGTGTCCTAGGCTTGACACCTATATATGGGTATGTAGTTGGTTGGGTGAATTAGAAAGGGTTCCCCCCTTTGGTGTGACTTCCACGATATACGTCTTGCTTTTAAGGGCAATCGGTACGTGTGGACAAGCCATTTGATATACCTGATTATACGTGAATTGCCTCACTATAATCCTTGTGGGGACGATATGTGTGAGAGAGAATTCAATATACTCGGTGTACGTGAATGAGTTCCTTGCGATATACCTCTCGTCATGACTTCGATCAAGCGATACGATGAGGGGGAACCGTTCGATATATGTCGAAGGTACTTGGCCAATGGAAGGTAAGAGTCATATCACTTAGGCTAACTGCACCCTACCGGACCAGTGCCCATCACGAAGTGACACTACACCAAAATGGCCAAATTATCACCTTTCAGTCGGCCACACCTTGTCAAGGTCATTGACCGTGACACAAATCTCGCATTTTGTGTCACGGCCATTGACCTTGACACGACCGTGACACATAATTGTCACAGTCTGTGATCGTGAAAAGGCCGTGACAAATTTACTTGTCACGGCCGTGTTACGATCGATGACCGTGATAATTCTGTGTCACGGTCGTGTCAAGGTCAATGACCGTGACACAAAACGCGAGATTTGTGTCACGGTCAATGACCTTGTCACGACCGTGACAACTTTTGCAGAAAAAAAAGCCCTAGGATTCTTTTTTCCCACCTCTTTTGGTTTTCCCCCTCTCTCTCTCTCTCATCCGTGATTTCTGCTCTCTCTCTCTCTAAGGTATATTTTTTTCCTCTCTTTCTCTTTCATTTCTATATGTATGTGTATGTGTGTATATATATGTGTGTATATGTATATGTGTATGTGTGTATATATATGTGTAAATGTTAGTGATAGTTAGAATGGTGTAAATGTTAGTGATAGTTAAAATTGTGTAAATGTTAGAAAAGTTCTAGAATTCATATGTTAAATTTAATTATATAAATATTTAAATTGATAATAATTTTATTCATGAAATTAATTCAATTAGGTAAAACCCTAGATAATTTTATAACAGAATTTGATAATATTATATAAAGTTTAGTAAATTCACAAAATGTTGCCAATTGTATGTTTTTAGGAATATCATTAGTTACTTTCGTGCCCAACTATGTAGAATCCATACACATGCATGTTGTTAGAAAGTCTTAAATTTAATTCTCACTTTAATTTGTAGAATCTCTGTACTTGGTTGGATTTATCCCTTTATGATAATGAAATTTATGCTCCAATTATAATTATCTCATGTCATAATTTTATTGATAAACAATAAATGTAGTTGTCACGGTCGTGGTGGGGGGAGAGGGTGGGGGTGGGGTGTGTGTGTGTGTGCGTAGGTGTGTGTATGGTGGTGGGGGAGGGGGGAGGGGGGTAGTGGGGGTGGGGGTGGGGGTGGGGGAGGGGGTCGTGATGGGGGGTGGGGGTGGGGTGTGTGTGTGTGCGTAGGTGTGTACGTGTGTGCGTGGCGCGGGGGGGGGGGGGGAGGGGGGAGGGGCAAGGGGTGTGGTGGGGGTGGGGGGGGGGGTGGGGGGGGTGTGGAGGGGCAATTTTAACAATTGTATATCTTTAATTAAGAAATTGTATAGCTTTAATTGTAATTTTAATTGTATAGTTTTAGATGAAAGTAAATTAATAATTAGTGCCAATTTCATATGAAAGTAGGATTGTCCCTCATTGTAAATTATTAAATTAATAATTGTATACTTTAATTGTTAGTTTAATTGATGAAATGTTGGGTTGGTTAGTTTTAAAAGTGGCATGACGTGTGCGTGTGTGTGGTGGGGGTGGGGTAGGGGTGTGTGTATGTGTACTATTAACATTTTTTTTTATCTGTACTAATAATATTTTTTTACAGCAAAAATGTCTCCTTCAGATATTAAGGCGAAGATGATGATGCTATTTATGATGATGTCGTCTGGGCTCGGTGGTAGCGGAGGCGACGAGGGCTCCTCCGCCCCTAGGCTCCCCAAATATGGAAAATTTGGGATTACCGTCGAGAACAAGTCGGAGCTATTAGCGAGATCCCTCGAGCTGCTAAAGACGGTCATCGGCCCGGGGTTTATGAGTTGGAAGGAGGTGCCATATGAGCTCAAGTTAGCTGTTTGGGCGGCACTACAGGTAATATATTTATATGAATATTTCAATTTCAATTTCAATTTCATATTTATATTTATATTTATATTTATATTTATATTTATATTTATATTTATATTTATATTTATATTTATATTTATATTTATATTTATATTTATATTTATATTTATATTTATTCGCAGCTAACATTGTATTTGTTGGACAGGAACAATTCAACTTGGATCCAAAGCTACGCGATCCCGTCTTGGAGCAGATTAGGGAGCAACTCAAGTCGTGGAAAAAAAATATGCGGGCACGGTACTTTGGGAAAACAAGAGAGTCGATTATCCAATGGCGTGAATCCGTCCCGCCCAAGGAGCCGATCTCATTGGCACAATGGCAGAAGTTCATTGACAATGAGATCGAGGATCGACAATTGGCATCTCGCCAATCGGGGAGGGAAAATCGGGCAAAAAAGACGGACGTGCACTACTCCGGCCGGACCTCTTACGCCGAGGTGGAGCATAGGATGCAGGTAAGATTTAATTTTTCTATAACTACAGAAATATATTATTCTTCATTATTTTACTTTGCGGGGCCGATACTAATTTTACTTTTCTTTATTTTATTTCAGGGGGTAGGGAGTGGGCCAGGGGGTAAGCCACATACGCTCGATACTTATGTGGCTCTTCGAACGAAGAAGGGGAAGGACAAGGAGGTGTCCCCGAGCGTCGCGGCCACGATTGTAAGTAATCCGACAGTTTAATTTTTGTTAATTACGTTATAATTTTTTAGTTTACTTATTTTACTAATCATGTGCTTTTTGTCGTTTCAGGCAAAGCTTAAGGAAGTGCATGAGTCGCAGTCTGATGCCGATAAGGCATCTTTGTCCACAAACGCACTCAGCCAAGTGCTTGGCTCTGATCGCAAGGGGAGGACAAGGGGAGTGAGCTCGCGGGTGACCAAATCTAGGATCATCGAATTGGAGACGAGCGACACCGGGTTGGCTCGAACGGTGGATTCACACGACGCGAAGCTGTCCCGTTTGGAGGCGACGGTCCAAGATATGTACGCATTCATGAAGCGTACGTTGGGCGGAGACCGTAAAGGGAAAGGGAAAGGGAAGGAGAAGGCGGTGGAGGAGGAGGTGCGGGAGGACGAGGCGCAGGATGACGAGTATGTGGACCTCGTTGCTTCATCACCGACACGTTCGTACTTCGATGATCCACTTCCCTATTTGGCGCCTTTCAACAGACCATTGTCGACACTTGGTTGGCCGAGCGTGTTCATATTGGACATATTTGATGGCCAGCGGATAGGGCGGGGGTTGAGGGACCCGAATATCGTCGAGGGTGGAATAGTTCATGGACGTGCGCTTCAACAGATGGAGTCCAGGGTGCTCGTCACGCATGTCATACCCGGGAAGGAGAACTCCCTATTGTGGTTGCGCGAACAATGCGGCACGACGTATATTAGTGGGTGAGTCAATTCGTATGTCGTGTGGCCTACTCACCTCCTCACATTTACCCAAGACATGTAGTAACATTATTTTTAAGTTTGTCCATTTAATTATATTTGGATTATATCGTCATGTATATTATTTCTATTTTAAATATTTGGATTATATCGTCATGAATATATATTTGCATTATCTTTAGTTTGTTTGGATATATGATGTTTGGAACATGTACGACGTTGCTATAACATGTACAAATATACTGCTGGGCAGTGGTAGTGGCCATACTGCCCAGCAGATTTTTTTTAAATTCTGCCCAGAATTGTCACGGTCATTGACCGTGACAATTTTTTTAAAAAGGGTCACGGCTTTGTCACGGTTATAAACCATGACAAGCGTGTCACGGTCATTGACCGCGACACGACCGTGACACAAAACGCGAGTTTTGTGTCAAGGTCAATGACCGTGACAAAAAAAGTTGTCTCGCCTCCAAATGTCACGGTCATTGACCTTGACAAGTTGGATTTGTCAAGGTCAATGACCTTGACAAATGGGCAGATTTGGTGTAGTGTGACCCTCCAGTTACTTGACAAAATTTGGTAAATAATAATGCTCTTTGGTGATGTCGCGTGAATCATGCATGATTCTCTTATTAGTATCTTATGATGAGAGTATCTTTCTTGATCATGCCAAACAGGGAGCAAAGTACAAGTACCAATAGTATACCAAGCATGGATAAGTGATGCGTGCAACATGTGGACATACGTGATCCTAGGTGCACGTGGTGCGAAGTGTACGTGGAGAATCTTCTATAAGTGTGTGAATAGAAGCATAAGCATGAGGTACACATGAATATAAAGGGGAACATGCAAAATAGGGGAATATATAAGAAAATAAAACACCCATGTAAATAGAGTCTAGCCCTCTTAAACAAAAATCCCCAGCAGAGTCGCCACTGTGGCCATCCTCGATCCTCGCGGAGAGAGAGAAGAGGGTATCTTCATGTTGAGAGGATTTTGGTCCTGCGCATCCTTCTCGGGAGCGCTTTGACCGTCGTCGGCGATGTGTGAGGTGAGAAATGTAGAGAGATGGAGTCGTCGGTCTATTTTACTCAAAACAAACAAAAGAAAGTGGAGCCATCCCGAAGGACAACATTAAAGGCATACTGATACATACGAAACCAAAATGATTCGAAAAGGGTTCGGAGGCTAAGTTAAGAAATGGGAAGGTGTTAGGCACCTATTCTTCCCTTTCGGTCTCTCATGGATTTGTTGTTATTTTTCTCTATTTCCCCGTGATATGTGTGCATGTGTATATGTAATGGAGATAGAAATCCTCGACTTGTATCATGGAAGAGATAAAGCGAGTCATCCGTAAGAATGTTCCTAAAGGTAATATTAGAAAATAGAATTTACGCGATTATCCTTGCGTTGATCGTTATAATGGAACGATAACGCATATGGAATAATACGTCACTAAGAACAAATATATGTATATGTAACTATATAGAATCTAAGAGAATTAAGTTAAAGAATTAGAAAAATTGAAAATTGAAAAAAAAATTAGGACTCGAGTCTCGTAAAAAAAAATTGAAAATTGAAAATTGAAAATTGAAATTTTTTATATATGTATATGTAAAAAAAAATTAGAGGAATCAAAGTCCACGTAGTTCGTATACAAAATGAGGGGTGGGGTTTATCCCATTGATCCAATCGAGGACTTCTCTTATGTGTGTGTGTGTGTGTAAAAAGGTGTTTTAGTTATGAGAAAAGTGTGAGAATTCCCGTTTGGAATTTATGAGCAAACCTTCTTTTCTTATTTTTTGGGTTTTATTTATATGAAAAATAATAGTTGTGTAATAATACTAAATAAAAAAGTATATTAGGATATGTGAGATGAAGAGAATAAAAGAGCTAGTAATAAAACAAGTTAATGCGAATTTAGGAGAATTTGAGAAAGTTGGACCTTCTTGAAGATCTTGAGCTTGATCTTGAATGTTGGAGAGCAGCCCTTGCACTTGGGTGATGATGGAGGGTAGTTAATTCACCAAGTTTTGATGTAAAAGATGATGAAAAGTGAGGGTTGGAAAGGGATTTAGATGTAGAAATCACGCTGACTTCGAGGGAGGTTTTCTGAGTTCGTTAGGAGTGATGGATCTCAGATCTTAGGTCCTTTGCAATGAGATCAGGCCCTACTTTTTATAAGCCCCAGGTCATTACCGATCGGTAAGGGTCTGGTCCTGCCAATCAGCACGTGTTTTTAGGCACACTGCCGATAGGCAGGATTTTAAACCTGGAATTTAGCAGTCTCTTTCAGGTTGTTTTGAAAAATGGTCATAAAACGTAAACCGTTGATCCGAATCGTGCACGGGGTAAACCAATGGAAAGGTAATTCAGATACCTTAGAAAGTCCTTAGGACTTCTCCCGGGTCTGGGAGGTATCTTTAGGACAAATGTGGCTTGGAAGCGCTCGTTGGTCCTTTGGACGGGGGATCGTCGGACGCAAACGAATCGTTCGTCCGTATGGTATGTCAGAATCATGCACGGGGTAGATCGTTGGAAAGGTTATGATATGTACTTGGACATTCCAAAGAGTTTGACTCGGTTTGTGGAGTTGACTTTAGTCAACCGGGTCCTAGAAGCGTTCGATGACTTTTCGGAGTAAACCGGATCGTTTGTCTGTACCGTAAGTCAGAATCGTGCACGGGGCAGAACATAAGAAAGGGGTTTCAGCACCCTTTGAAGATTCATTCAGTCTCGGTCGAGCTGAAGAGTTGACTTTGGTCAAACGGAGTTCGGGAGCATCCGGTGGTCTCTTGATCAAGTTTCGAGGGAAAACGATTCGTTCGTCCGCACCGTAAGTCATAATCGCGCACGGGGCGGACCGTTGGAAAGGGGTTTCAATGCCTTTTGAAAATTCATTCAGTCTCGCTCGAGATGAAGAGTTTGACTTTTGTTCAAATGGAGCCTGGGAGCGTCCGATGGCCTCTAGGTAAGTATTCGGAACATGACCTAGGTTTGTAGTGCTTAAGGGAGGTGCTAGGGACCTAAGGAGAGGTTAGGGGGTGCTAGAATAGGGTGTCTACACAAACATTTATATGACCATGATGGAAGGGATATCAATCATTCAAATACTACAAAACCATGTTAATACACAAACATATACAACAATGCATATATTTCTAACACGAAACCTAGGATTCAACTCGGTGGATAATATGGATTCTAACTAAATCATGATCATTTTATAACGAGGGCTCTGATACCAATTATTGGGGATCGATATACGCTGAAGAAAAAATTCAGACCTTGAATCTTTGATTAATTATATAATAGTAAGAAGAAAACTGAAAAACTAGATCTGAAAAACGAATCTGGGGTTTCGAATACAATACATTTGTGGACTTGATTGCAATTCGATGGGGAGAAAAGTATTTGATGTAGATTTGGGGTTGAATTCTTTTTTTCCTCCAAAATCTTGCTATAACTTTTTTAAATGCTTGGATCTTCTAATATATGATCCTCCCAATGCTAGGTAGATGCGTGGCAACCTTTGAAGAAGATAACTCTTTCTTTTGATTGATATATGGTCCTCTCTCTCTAAGCTCCTTCACAAAAAAATTAAATAGTCTTTATTCTCACCCCTCTCAAACCCTGATAATGATTTATACTCCTTACAACCCCAACTTAAACCAATATATGTTGTTTAAGAGGCGAGCTTGGGCCAAACTAGATTTCTTGAGAATTTTGACCCAAATACCTGGGTATGTGGACTATGTTAGGGACCCAAGACAAATAATTGAATTATCTTCCAAATAAATACTTGAAATTCCCAAATTATAAATTTCGTAATTTATTTATTTTCCTTATTTAATCATAATTAATTTCACTAAATAATTATAACTGCACTCTTATTTAACTATCTCAGAAATCACTCGGATATAACGATGTCTTATTTGTAAAGTTGACAATGTCACATAATGCAACTCCCCATGTTATGATTCCGATATCCGATTGGTTAAATCAATTTGTCATTAAATGGATTTAACCAACATCTTATCAATTCTCTGATTCTCAGACTTAACTTATTTTTCTACTCCATCGGATTATAAAATAATCCACTGATCATGTTTAACTGGTTGAAATAAATTGTACGTCGATCAAGGGGGTATCATAATTCAATGTATCTACGGACGTGGATTACTTTGAAATAAGATCTCATACCTACTCACATATGTGGGGATTATTTGATTCAATTTAAAATTGAATCGCACCCATAGCAATAAAAACAGCAATCGTATAAGAATTCCAGTCCTCATAATTTTCGGGATTAGGAATCTATGTACCCTTTGTAAATGATGTGAGTGTACCTGAGTCTAATCAAGACAACCCTTATACTCAAATATCACAGGTGGACCTATCAAATACATTTCTGGGATGCACGAATCACAATCCTCTATTAAACTATTATACAAGTTCTCGAACCATCAAACAGGTTCCAGTAGTTTGATATAAACTACTAGGATTGCATCGCAATCAGTTCGATAGGATGTCAACTCCTTATCTAGGTTGTGAACGTTTTAATAGTGCTAGGAACATAATTCTGATATCTTGTGATCAAGCCGAACCCAACTCATCAGAATTTCCACTAAGCACTATTGACCGATAAAAATATGAATCAATATATTTAAACAAATATAAAGCATTCTCACAAATATGATTCTCATTTTAAAAATTTAATAAGACAATCCTTTATTAATCAAATTGTTTTTTCTTTACATGACTTTAAGAATAAAACCCCAACAGGACCTACCCTTCTATATTGCCTTATCATAATGGCACTATATAAGGATGTGGGGGTTTGACATTATATTTCTTTGCATTCGTCACTGAGTGCATACACCATAAATACACAAACCACTAAAACTATAAAGAGTGAAATTAAAATAAATTTAATAAGGTTTCTTAAATGAGGTCAAATTTAAATGATAAAATCAAATCAAATTTACCTACAGGATCCTTGTGAATTCTTCGATCCATGTGAGCTAATGCGGTTGTCTTTTATATGTGCATTTTCAACACGATACGTTTAAATCGGTATATAGATGTGTCTTAATGGCCCCACTCTAGTCATATCTATTTAATTTCTCCATCTCAACCAGTGGGGAGTTTAAGACACTAAAATACCACTAATTATAGTTGTGATTAACAACTGACCCTAAGGATAAATAAGGAAGGCTTGTACGTACCAAAGCATAAAATAGGAAGGCCCACACTACACCAAAACAATCGACTTTTCATGGTCCTTGACCGTGATAACAAGGATAGAGTTGTCATAGTAAAGGATAGTGACACACTAGGGCACGATAACAAGCTTTGTCACGGTCCTTTTTAGCATAATTTTTGGTCGAACTGAGGGGTGATATGAACCTTATCATGGTCCATGACCATAATAATAGAAGGATTGTCTTTTTTTTTATCACGGTCAAGGACCGTGATAATAACCTTGATAATGTCAATATTTTGTCATGGTTATTAACCATGATAAGTCCTTACAAACTTATTAGGGACTTATCATGATCCTTGACAGTGACAAATCGGGAACAAAAAAAAATGTTGGGCCGTAGCTACTACCCAATAGAAAACCTGCTTCAAATTACCGAAAAAAACTTCTTTTGGTCCTTCAAAATAGTAACATCCATAACATTACAATGAGCAATTAAATTAATTAAACCAAATGAGAAATTACACTAATCAAAACTAATAAAATAACTCAAAATTAATCAAACTAATTAAATTAAACCAAAACATAAATTTAATTACAATGTATCACATAATTCTGCATAAAATACACAAGCTTAAAATGGCTCCATGAGAAAAGTCGGCCAAATGACATATGACCCCACCATGCCGTTGATATGTCGAACACCGCCTTACTCATTCAGCCACAATACCTTATCCTCTTTTCTTGGTAACAACTGAATCATTCTAACCTGGGACTCATAAGCCTGCAGTGGGTGACCATGCAACAATGTAACCGAAGTGGCACTCAGATCTTTCAATCCGTGCTCCTCCACGTATGTCACATATATAGAATCTCTTCCCAGTTCGGTTAAATGTCATCGGGATAGTGGGGGTGGGGGTAAATTATAAGTCGTAAGGTAATGATGAGTCGATTTCCATCAGTGAGAGGAATGAAGTAACAGTCTCCTCACCAACCTTCTCCTTACCCTTTCCTTTATCCTTTACATTTCCATTCCTTTTATCATTGCTCCTTCAGTTGATCTCCCGTTTGACCCATTCAAACATTTGGTTCATGGTGTGTTTAAGATTATCCAACTTCGAGTCTGCCTTCAATTTGTACATATCGACCTTTTAAGATAAGGCAATTTGGTTTTAATTAAGTTCCATTAGCTTCGACTTTCCTATCCTCGAGCTGACACCCCGAACATGACCTTTTCTACCATAACCCAACATTTGGCTCAGTGCATCCATACTCAGAGATGCCTTGTCAACACCACTCTGGCTGTTGTGCACCTCATTAGCCTATCCTAAAATAATATAAAACACGTCATTAACCACAAAAGTGAATATTAATAAATTGTTGAAATTGACACATAATTTAAATTCTAGCTTACTAGAGTCTCAATGACATACGGATTAACAGCCACACCCTTCTTCAATCGAGCATGTACGTAGGATTCGATCTAATGTGGCCTTCCCCTGGGTCACTATTAAACTCCTTCACAAATTGAATTATTTATTAAAATTTTATTTGAACATGAAACAAAATGTGATAAATTCAAATCAATTTACTCACCATGTTTTGATCAACCTTTGCGTTAGATGTCAGCTCGGAGTAGTGCACTTTCATTTTCCTTGCTCGATTAGTCCTCACTAACTCTCGGGTGGATAATTAGTTACCAAACTCCTAAAAGTCTATAATCTTCTTCCAGTTAGCCAATGCCACCTACTCCTTATCCGGGACTTGGCCTTTCTATTTCAGCACGGACTCCTAGTCTTTCCAGAGATATCGTCTGCGTAGATTCTTCTTCCATGTTTTCCACTGCTCTTGTATCATGACCAAAAGATTGTTGTTTGGGAGGCAAGTCGAATAGTCTATGTCCAACAAACATATTATATAAGAAAGTTAGTGAATCAACATTCAACAAACATATAATAAAATCTGAAATGAAAATAATATATTTAATAAAATATTAAGATTTTAATACCTATAGTGCTCGCAAATAAACATCTTTAGATCCTCGGGCATGTTCTTCCGGTCCTGGGTCCAATTATTGCTTTCATTAACTCTTAACAGTCGTCATATTCTGAACGACACATCTGATCTTGTTGAAAGTAACGAGTGTTTCATCCCCCCGCTTTGACTCAGGGTACGATGGTCACCTACACCAGATGTAGACATATTCTGCAAAAATAGGATTTAGTAGCATATAATATATAACATTTATCAAATGAAAATACTCATTCACGATATAAAAAATTAAATAACACAAAATCGGTCTAACTCATTTGGGGTTCCCGACTTTCTTAAGTTTTTTGTTACTTTAATGATACAAATATACAAATTAAGGAATGTGATTATTTTGTTTACAAAACAGGTATTGGTCAGGGGAACTTACAAATCTAGTTTTAGTTTTGACTATATAAGATAAGAATGTTATCAGTGCACAGAATCACTTACTCCCTATCATCCAATCTAATTCCCTCACATAATCACATAACGAGCTCCTTCGATAGAGCATGAAAGCTCCCCTTTATAAGGATTGATAATATAAAAAACTCTGTTGTCCAAAAACTTCGATTGAACGCGTTTTAGAAAGAAGAAGAAAAGAACTACAGGATTTCAATCACCATACCTTTAAGGATCTTATATGTGATCCGAAGTAGGAGAAAAAATTGATGAAGAAGATGATGTTGTTGATTTCTCACCTCCAACTCATTCATTGAATATGTAGTAGGCCTTACATCTTTTAGTATATGATCCACCAAAAGAAAGGTATGTGCGTGGACATTTCCGAAGATGAAAACTCGGTGAAATATGAAAAATCAATTTTTCTCTCCCCACCCCTTCAAAAAATGCGAATATTGTTTTTTACTCCAACTCTTTAACCCTCACGTGTGATAATAACGCTTATACATATTCCCCAAACTTGTAAATATTGGCACATGAAGTGAGCGTGGGACAATTAGGGTTTTTAGAGATATTTTGTCTTGCTACTTGGTAATTAGACTATATTAGATACCAAAGGCTAATATATAAATTGGATTTCAAACATAATTATGAAAATCCCAAATTACCCCCCGTAATTATTATTTTTTCATTTAATTGTAATTACTTCCACTAAATAATTATAATTTCACACCAATTTAATTATCTCAGAGTTCTGTAAATATGAGGGTTTGTTTGCAAAGTTAGATAACACATTATATGATTCCCCGCATTAATTATTCAATACCCTCTTAATGAAATTCAATTTGTTACGAATTGATTTTCATCAACGTCTTATTTATTCCTTGATCTCAACCTTAACTTATTTGGTACTCTACTGGATATAAATCTATTGTCTAGGTATACTCGTAGAATCAAAACTTATAAGTTAATCAAGGGGGTATCACAATCCAGAATATCTACTAGTTTTTGATTCCTTCGAAATATGATCTCAGGTATATTCACACAATGATTGCCCAACTCACAGAGCTTGTTGATAGAATATATTGAATCTCACCCATAACAATCAAAACAATAATTATGTGAATATTTCAATCCTCATAATTCTCAGGATTAATAATCTATGAACCCTTTAGAAACTTGCGAGATCATGAAAGTCTAATTTTAGTCAACACCCAGACTTGAATCTCACCATCGGTCATATTCAATACATTCATGATGTACCAGTACAATCCTCTCTGAACTATGATACAAGTTCCCGAACCATCAGACATGTTCTCCTAGTCAAGATAAACTACTAAGATTATCGATGTAACTTAACCGATATGATGTAAACTCCTTATCTAAGTTGTGAATTTTTCAAATGCAGTAGAAACGAAATTATGATTTTCTGTGATCAGACTGAACCCAACTGACCAAAATTCCTGCTAGGTATAATTGACCGACATATGCAATATATATAAAACAAATATAAATGCATTCTCACGATCACGATTCATATTACAAAAATGAACTTTTACAGTCCTTTATTAAAAATTAATCTCATGAACATGGTTTTAAGAATAAAACCCTAACAATCTCCCACTTAATCTTAAACCCATGTGCCCATGCATTCAACACCCATTCGCTCTTCATGACTGACGAAACCCTTATTTGGTAATCTCTTCATAAAAGAATTCACCAGATTGTCCTGAGATGCACTCTTAGTTACGATGATGTCGTTGGCTCTTCGCACAATCTCTCGTATCAAGTGATACTTCTGCTCAATGTCCTTAGCCCTCTTATGAGTTTTTGAATCTTTTGAAAACCTAATTGGGGACCGACTAATCCCGATAACCTTTGTTCAACGTTGCACAATACTAGAATGCAGGGAGTTATGTCCAAATTTTGAACAATCAGGGGTTATATCTCAATATCATACTTTTATCACCAGCTCACCATCTTCTCCTGTCTTTCTCAAACTAGATTGAAAAACCCCCCAAACACGACCTATTTAATAAACGGGTTATGCGGGTCTGACACGATTTCGATCCGGACTTGTTTAGGCATGACCTGACCCGCAAAAATCGTGTCGAGTTCGAGTCGGGTTTTCGGATCGTGTAAAAAATTGCAACTCTTAGTTACGATGACGTCGTTGGCTCTTCGCACAATCTCTTGTATCAAGTGATACCTCTTCTAAATGTACTTAGCCCTCTTATTACTTTTTGAATCTTTTGAGAAACGTAATTGGGGGCCGACTAATCCCGATAACCTTTGTTCAGTGAGTAACTAGCATGAGATAGGAGTCCGATGACCTTTGTTGAATACGCACAACATATATGCGACATTGCACAATACTAGAATGCAGGGAGTTATCTCCAAATTTTGAACAATCAGGGGTTATATCTCAATATCATACTTTTATCACCAGCTCACCATCTTCTGCTTTCTTTCTCAAACTAGATGGAAAAAAAACCCTAAAACGTAGAACATGGCGGACTCAGCAACGAACGATGAAGTATGTACGTTTCTTAAATCAGGCATTTACCAATTCAAAAAATCAAACGCTGTATACATCGATCCGGTTCGTGTTCTGAGCAAGTCTTACACACGCTTCCGAGTTTCGCCTAATGCCTATTACTCTCGATTCTTCGAATCCAACAACTCCGTACAACAACCTATGCCTCCTAACAATTCAAGAAAGCGAAAAAGAAAAGAGAAAAAGATTCACTCTCTTAACGAAAGAGAACAAGTTGCTGATCAACGTCATCAAGTATGTCCAAACAAATTTCTGGCCTATGAATATAAATAGTGTAAAACATCACTGAGTATGTATTGGTTAATTGTTGCAGAAGGTGAAGCCTTTATTGTTGAAGGCACATGAAGCTTTGCTCGGAACTAGTGATCTTTTAGCGATTGTGCGGAATTTAAAAAGTGATGAATTTTGTGGGGCAGAGAGTGTTGAGCAGTCATTGGTTGAGCTTGGGAGTGTTTGGCAAGCTCCTATGTACGAAATTACTCTTAATCTTCATCAGGATGACAAGCAATTCAATGATGGAGGTTTGTTCTCTCAACAAAACTATATTAAAAAATTAACGATCGAATTATATTGATACACGTCATTTCATTACAAAAATATATCTAATATATGTGAGTGTTTAATCTTTTTGGAAAGCTGTGGAATTAAAATTAATTAAGAATCATAAACAACAAAAATAATAGAGTAAAATAATAGAGTAAAGTACCTCACCAGTCCCTTACCTTTCTATTGATTTCAATTTAGTCCCTTACCTTTCTATTGATTTCAATTTAGTCCCTTACCTTTTTATTGTCTCAATTTAGTCCCTATCCTTTTTTTTGTTTCAATTTCGTCCCTATCCTTTTTTTTGTTTCAATTTCATCCTCAACCTTTCATTTTGTCTCAATTTAGTCTATCTGTTAACTATTTTGGATAAAATTGACTATTTTACCCCTCTTTATTGAAAAATAATAAAATGAATGTTATAACATTTGAAAAATAAGCTATTTTATTATTATTTGGGGATAAAAATTAGTTTTTTATCCGAGAATAATTAAAATATAGTTTTTGTTTTTATTCTATCCCAGTTGTTTTTAATTTTTCAAAAAAAAAAACTCGAATAATAATTTTAATAGTCAACATAGTTTTTTTATTTATAAAAAACTCTTTTTTTAATTTTAATTAAAAATATAAAATTTGATGTTTTAGATTTACAATTGTTAGTGAAGCTGGCACGGACCCACAAGAATTTTTTTATTTATCAGTTATATTACATAGATGGGGAAAAATTGATGTTTTAAATTCGCGATTGGTTAGCTCGCTGGATCGGACTCACATTCATTAAAATAAGGGGCTTGAGAATAAGCCACTATTAAAGGGCTTGACTAGAGTGGCTTATTCTCAAGCTCCTTATTTTAATGAATGTGAGTCCGATCCAGCGAGCTAGTCAATCGCGAATCTAAGACATCAATTTTTTCCTCATCTATGTAATATAACTGATAAATAAAAAAATTCTTGTGATGTGGGCCCGCGCCAACTTCACTAACAATTGTGAATCTAAAACATCAAATTTTACATTTTTAATTAAAATTAAAAAAGAGTTCTTTATAAATAAAAAAACTATGTTGACTATTAAAATTATTATTCGAGTTTTTTTTTTTTGAAAAATTAAAAACAACTGGGATAGAATAAAAACAAAAACTATTTTTTATTTATTCTCACATAAAAAAACTAATTTTTATCCCCAAATAACAATCAAATAGCTTATTTTTCAAATTTTATAACATTCATTTTATTATTTTTCAATAAAGAGTGGTAAAATAGTCAATTTTATCCAAAATAGTTAACAGATGGACTAAATTGAGACAAAATGAAAGGATGAGGATGAAATTGAAACAAAAAAAAGGATAGGGACGAAATTGAACCAATTTGAAAGGTGAGGGACTAAATTGAGACAACAAAAAGGTAAGGGACTAAATTGAAATCAATAGAAAGGTAAGGCACTAGTGGTATAATTTACTCAAAATAATAATATATATTCAAAAAATGAATGATATCAGCCAACAAATTATCAAAATAAATTCATCAAAAAAGAAACATGCCTAATGGAGAAATAAAAAATCAAACAGCATTTTTCAAGTCTCCGTCTGGATCAAGTGTCAACAATTAAATGTGTAAGAGGGTACTTTAGATTATAGATGGAGGCGTAACCCCATAGGTCTGGCGATAACAAATAACCCAATATCGTCGACTTGATACAGAATAAACACACAATCACAATATAATAACAACTCAGATTGAAATAAACAATAAATGAACCTCAGAAACAACTCGTTTAAAGGGAGACAGAAACAAGAAACAAGCACTCTCAGATACACCTTGGTAGGCAGCTCAAAAATCAAGGTCCCACACACATATCACAACAATAAATGGTAGTGAAAGCTTGGCAACAACCAATAATGGTGGGTGAGTTAATTGCCCCCTTGTTTTGCAATAACTCCCCTGCTCTCAATGTCTTTTCTCTCTCTAGAAAGAACTCAGGACAAAGAACTCTCTCTTCTCTCCAAAGAGAACCCCTTTTCTCTAAAATGGCTGGGCTCTCTAAATAGTCACAAACCTCTCCTGAGATGTCTCAGTCTCAATCAATGTGAAAAACCTTCTACTTTATGTCACTAGCATTAAATGCATGCATACCTTTTGGCTATCAGCTGTGTCAAGGGACTGTTTGGCACTGGACTCAAAGTGAGATGGAACTCGTGGTTTTTCTGGATAAGCTCTCTCGGGTTATGGTCTCTCAGTGTTTTACCGGGTGTATCTAAAATGGTTAAGTCAATCCTTAACATTGCCTTGCTTCTCAATCCTCCAAACCAGTTCCCTCTGAGGTTCCCTTGATGATGTCACCCGATAGAGCACTCTCCCAAGCCCTGCAAGACTTGGCCCCTCGCGGATACCGTTTGACCTCACTCTCATTATAAATCATTAAAGCATAACAAGTTATAATACATCTCTACAGATACATGATTTGAATAAGTATAAAAAAAACTGTCAACCCTGAGTTTCCTCTCTGAGTGAGGTTCTTCTGGTAAGTTTCCTCTGAACTTCTTATAGCATCCTCTGAGCTTCCTCTGGCAAGGTTCCTCCAAGCTTCCTCTGGCAAGCTTCATTTGAGCTTCTTCTTCTTCGAGCTTCCTCTGTGCTTCTTCTGGTAAGCTTCCTCTGAGCTTCTTCTGGAAAGCTTCCTCTAAGCTTCCTTTAGCTTCCTCTGGCAAGCTTCATTTGAGCTTCTTCTTCTTCGAGCTTCCTCTGAGCTTCCTCTGTGCTTCTTCTGGTAAGCTTCCTCTGAGCTTCTTCTGGAAAGCTTCCTCTGAGCTTCCTTTAGCAAGGGTAAGCTTCCTCTGAGCTTCTTCTGGTAAGCTTCCTATGGGCTTCTTCTGGAAAGCTTCCTCTAAGCTTCCTCTGCCAAGCTTCCTCTGGCAAGCCTTTTTTGGTAAGTTTCCTCCGAGCTTTTTCTGGAAAGCTTCCTCTAAGCTTCCTCTAGCGAGCTTCCTCTGGTGAGATTCCTCTGAGCTTCTTTTCTGAGCTTCCTCTGGTAAGCTTCATCTGATCAAGGTCAATGTGACGACCTTTTGTTGGTATTCCAAACAAGCTGCTTATTTCATTTGGTGTAAATGTGTCTCCTAACTTAAATGTCTTTGTTTCCTTGTCATATAATTGGATTTTCTCCCGTATATGGTTGTCCCATTTCCTAAGGTGGGATTCTACCACATGACCAGAATGGTATGCATTAAACAGGTTCCAAAATGGAGTTTTTCTCATCAAATTAGTATGTGCTTCAGTGATATCCTTATTTATAGCTTTCATAAGGTTGTAAAAGAATAGAATATTTGACCTGTACTGGTCATTATTCTGTCTTTATCCACCTTTTTACGCCCTTTTTTGTCTTCCCTTCTTTCCTATTTTTTTGGGGGGGGGGATTTTGGGACTGGTCATCTAATATAACATGTACTCTATCCTCTTCTATCCTTTTTCTCTTTGACATCTTCCTTGTTTTTATAGATTCCACATCTTTTCTTTCTTTGCCTCTTGTTTTAAGCCTTTTGCTTCTCTCATAGCTATCCATCTTTCACTAACAAATTACCAATGAATGTGTTTTAGTTATATCACATGGACTGTGAAATAAAACATGAATGTTTATTAAATACATGTTTTTCAGTAGTGTACATTTGTTCAAAAATCACATGTGTACTTTCTCAAAACACACGTCTACTTTCTCCATATTACACATGCCATACGTTTCTTTTAAATCAAAATCATGTATAATTTGTTCAAAATCACACGTGGACTTTCTAAAAAAACACATCTTCTTTCTCAATATTCCTCTAGCAAGCTTCCTCTGGTGAGCTTCCTCCTCTGAGCTTCCTTTGGCGAGCTTCCTCTAGCTAGCAAGCTTCTCCTGAGCTTCCTCTGGATAAGCCCCATCTGAGCTTCCTCTCGTAAGCTTTCTCTGAGCTTCCTCGGGATAAGCTCCCTCTAAGATTCCTCTGGGTTGTCCACCTTCCTCAATTTAGGAGGGGGAGTTATCTCTAATTACAAGACTGCCTTTAGGCTCCGCCTACAAGATGTAGCTTTGATTCCTAATGAAAAAAATATCCCTAAATTCTAAACAAATTTGGTGAAACCCTAAGTCAATTTAACTAACCAAAGAACATATGAAGAATGGATAAAACTATGGAAGAGAAACATTAAAACATAATAAAACAGGGAAGAATTAATGAAGCTATGGGAGAGAAACACTAAAACGGAGTGAGAGAAAAAAAAAAAAAGAGAGTTACTTTTGCTTTGTGAGGCTGAACTTTTTTCTACCAGATTTGGACTTCTAGAGCATTCCTTCACATAAAAATGTGAAAACCGGTTTGTTTTGTTCCTATAAGAAAAGTCGTGTGTGGTGTGTATTGTATATGTTTATTTATTAATGTGCCTTTGGGCTTTATTTATGTCAAAAGGATTTAACAGTGGTGTAAAACAAATGGAAATAGATAAAAGTGGAGCACTTTCAGAAGTGGGGAACTTTCACGAAAATTAAAAATATATAGGAGGATATCAGATTTGACCCAAATTTAGGGTGGGGCACTTGCCCTCCCTCATGCTCATGTGGCTCCGCCCCTGCTCATGATATCCCTTGCCGGACCCTATGCTGGCGTCGCTTCCTTCTGCTGAACACTGCCAGACCCTCACGCTGGGGAACATCCCGGCCGTGCAGCCCTAAGATTTGCTACATCCACCCCCTCCCCATTCCACAAAAGGCCTAGTGCCAACCCTCCCCCACCTTTGCGTACCACCTGTGACCGTCGCTGGTATCGGACAAAGTTCCCCGGAGCTGCTGCGAACCCATCTTCACAGCTCACATTCTGCCCCTTTTCTCCTGTTATGAATCTGCTGTCCACTTAACCCATTCAAAAACTGCACTTTACATCTCTACTCCCCGGGTTTTCAGCAAATATACAAATTCCTTTATTTCCAAAATTACACAGCCCACAGCGTAAACTTTCAACCAGCTTTTGAAAATTACATTCCTGCCCTGCCTGTGTTTCTGTGTTTTCTTACAACTAAGGGAGAGCTCCTCGATGACAGTATATACAGTACATGACCTTAAAAGCAGTTTGTGTGACGATACAATGCATTCAAGAGTTCAATGAGGACCGAGGATCAACGAAGTCGTTTCAATTCGCATATCCAGTGGCTGTTATTGGGTCAGATTCAGGAGTTGAAAATGGAATCCCAGAATTTTTCAGAGCTGCAGCCTCAATTTCTGCTTGTTATCAAAAGAGTGTTTAGTACTTTCCTAGTGATTCTTTCAATATTTATTAAAGGGTTGGGTTGCACACACAACATACAATAATTTAAAGATAGCGAGTCTTTGAAGTTAGTAACTTTTTGTTGAGGTTGATTGGTTTCACGTACCAATTGGAGATGTTTGGTGGAGTTTCATCTAGATGCCTTTTTCAATATTTTTTTTGATGCTAGTTCTGAGTTTGGTTGTTTCCCCTATAGATGGTGAATTAATTTTTCAATCTTGGCATAGAAGATATTGTTTGCTTCTATGAGTCTCCCTTTTACGTGTTACAATGGTCCCTCGATTTATGAGGAAGAACCCGAATTATCCACGTTATTTCTAGTGAGCATGAAGTGTGCGTGGAGCACCTCCTGGTTCGGTTTACCACGTGTTTTTGAATGATGGTCTTGATGAGTGCATCTATATGGTGCAATCTCATAGTAAGAAGTCCGAAAAGCAAAGTGTGTAAGCTTAAGAGGTCCGTTTATGAACTTAAGCTAATTCCAAGGTCTTGGAACATTCGGTTTGATCAGGCAATCAAATTTTGGTTTTTGATCAAAAACCCTAATAATACTTGTTTGAATAAGAAGTATGGCGGAAACGTGGTGGTATTTCTACTACAATATGTGAATAATATTCTTCTAATCGGGAATGAGGTGGGTGTATTGTCTTACATAAGAGTGTGGTTGTCCAGTTAGTTTAATATAAAAAACTTAGGGAAAGCCAGTCACATCTTTAAGATCAAGCTTTCCCTAGTTGGTGGCACAACGTCTCGAGTTGATGAGGTTTGTTGAGTGTATTCTCAGCAAGATATTGTATGACTTATTTTTTAGGATGTTTGTGTGTTCAAGCCTCCGGCAAGTTCCAGGGAAGAAGTTGTCTTTCTTAACCTTGTTTTGGATGACACATCTTCATCTTTTTGTTAGTGTATATATAAGGGTAAAGTTCGTGGAAGGACCCCGTGGGTGGCGGTGGGGTGCCACTATTCCTATTACCACAATGTTGCTAACTTTCCCTAAGCTCGAGGAGGAAAGAATGATGTGGCGAGATAAGGAAAGAGAAGAGTGGTCGTGATTTTGAGAGATTTCCCTTTTGCTTGCACATCCATTCTCCCAGTTCTATCAGGTTCCACCAAAGGAATTTGGGGTTCAATTCGCATATGCTTCAGTTGGTTTTATTGGCCTCATCTTCTCCAAAATCCAGTACTGTTCATAACAATACATAACAAACAAATTCTGAGGTTATAATGTGTAATTTCAAAGTAATTCAAATAAATTGAATTTACAAGTGAAATACTATATTCTCACCAATAGGAAAATGAGACGGCCGATTGATTTGCTTGGCTTCTTTGCAGTAGTTTTGTCAAGGGATTTAATCATGAACTCATAGGTTGCGGTAGCCCATCAATATTCTGAATGTATGAGGTGAAGAACCAGCCAAGCCTGAATGTAGAATTGGAGAACAATAGAGTTGTCAGCTAGTGAAGTGCAACAAGGCGCACAAAATCCTCCTTGCCATGATTTGTGTCGTTTTTCACCGCTTCTTTGACCCGATCCTCTATATCTTTCTTTGTGATCTTTTGTACAGAACCAAATATTCTAGAGACAAACTCAGGTCTCTCATCCATGGTAATCCGCTTGTCAAGGTCAATGTGACGACCTTTTGTTGGTATTCCAAACAAGCTGCTTATTTCATTTGGTGTAAATGTGTCTCCTAACTTAAATGTCTTTGTTTCCTTGTCATATAATTGGATTTTCTCCCGTATATGGTTGTCCCATTTCCTAAGGTGGGATTCTACCACATGACCAGAATGGTATGCATTAAACAGGTTCCAAAAATGGAGTTTTTCTCATCAAATTAGTATGTGCTTCAGTGATATCCTTATTTATAGCTTTCATAAGGTTGTAAAAGAATAGAATATTTGACCTGTACTGGTCATTATTCTGTCTTTATCCACCTTTTTACGCCCTTTTTTGTCTTCCCTTCTTTCCTATTTTTTTGGGGGGGGATTTTGGGACTGGTCATCTAATATAACATGTACTCTATCCTCTTCTATCCTTTTTCTCTTTGACATCTTCCTTGTTTTTATAGATTCCACATCTTTTCTTTCTTTGCCTCTTGTTTTAAGCCTTTTGCTTCTCTCATAGCTATCCATCTTTCACTAACAAATTACCAATGAATGTGTTTTAGTTATATCACATGGACTGTGAAATAAAACATGAATGTTTATTAATACATGTTTTCAGTAGTGTACATTTGTTCAAAAATCACATGTGTACTTTCTCAAAACACACGTCTACTTTCTCCATATTACACATGCCATACGTTTCTTTTAAATCAAAATCATGTATAATTTGTTCAAAATCACACGTGGACTTTCTAAAAAAACACATCTTCTTTCTCAATATTGCACAAGCCATACCATTGTTTTGAATCAAAATCATGTATACTTTAATCAAAATCACACATATACTACTTTTAGTTTACAACATTTCTATTCTTGAATAAAAAACACAAAAAACATCATTTCCACATATACTTTCAAAACACAAATAACTTCAATATTTTTCTAAATACCTCTAGCGAGGACTTAATGAATATAGAACAAATAGCAAATGCATTTAGATTTGAAGAAAAATTTCAAAAAGTGCATTACTGCTGAAGTGCGCAAGCAAACGTAGAATAGGGTTTCATTCAAGCCTAAAACGGAACATATAGATTAGGGTTTCATTCAAGCCTATAACGGAAAAAAGTAATGGAAACTAACGTACTTGATTGAGATTTCTTGAAGAAAGTTTGTATTCAGAGATGAAAATGAAGTAGTTAGGGTTTGTGAGTAAGTACGATGGAGAAGAAAATAGGGGATTATGTTGCAGGTGAAGTGAATTGTGAACTGATCGAAATGTTGTCAGATTATGGAAGTTGAAGCATGAAAAGACGTGGTGCTTGATTAGGGATAATATGGAGATTTTGTAATATTCAAATGATGCGGTGCATAGGTATTTTAGGAGAGGGACCTAAACATTTAATTTAATAAATTGTGGGGTAAAACGTCCAAAATCTTATGATGAGGGGCTAAAGCGTATAAGCCCCAAAATATAGTGCCCGACTTAATTGTCCAAAATCTTTTGGCAAGGTCCTTAACTGTAAAAATACCTAAAAAATTCCATCTCTACTACAATAAGTAAAAAATATGTGCTGAACCCTTTATCATAATGGAGAGCTTAGCTGACTTGAGAAGAGCTTCTTCCCAGCCCAGCCCACAAACTTGCTGCTAAAGACAAATCTCTGAAGAACTTGCAAAACATAATTCCACTTTAAGGTATCAACTATGAAGCACGAACTTGACACATGATAAGTGATACGATACGATTCGAAATACGCGAAACGCGATTTTTCCAAAATGTAGGATACGATACGCTAGGATACATATAATATATTTATATATTTTTAAAATATATATTTAGTGAAATAAAACAGAATTTGTTCAGTAGAATACATAATTATAACATACTTAGCTTAAAATTCAGTAAAATCAAATACAACAACAATACAAGTTCAAACAAGAAACAAATAAAATTTAATAAGATCTCAAATAGAATGAATATGGTTTGAAAAAGTTGGGATTTGTTCGAAACTTTTGAGCTCAGATTGCTCTCTTTTTGTGAATAAATATGATCTCTTTATGTTTTACAATCAATGTTTTATGTTATTAAACATTTGACCCCATTTTAACTTTCAAAATACTAATAAACTACCCCCGCGTGTCCAAAAAACGCGTCTCAGTGTCCTAACGTGTCCCTCAGCGTAAAAATAAACAGGATACTCTATGACACACGTGCTTTAACGTGTCCCCAACGTGTCCGAGCGTGTCCCGTGTCCGATACGTGTCAAACAGCATACTCTGCCTTCGGGAGAGTGTCCGTGCTTCATAGGGTATCAAAAGCTTTGGCTATATACACCTTTATACCCACATTGCCACCATGAACTTTCCTATCAATCAAATTACAATTCTCCGAGCTTGCTTGGGATCTATAATTCTGGGAGCAAGCCCATCTGCAAGGATCTTGGGAATGATTTTAAAGACAAAATTGCCTATGACAATGAGTAGACTGATAGTGTTAGCCCCTGACATCTTGGGAATAAGGGCCACAATATTACTGTTTACATTGGAGACACTTTTAAGTTCTAAAATCCTGTGTTATGTAATTAAAACTATATACCAATTCTTTAAAATCAGATACCTAGATTTATATAGAGAAAATTATCTAAAAAGTAAGAAGTATGTGATATACTATAGATCGCGTATATATCATATGCTATTTTGAGATAAAAAGTACAGTCTCCCATCACAGTGGGGGTTGGGACAGTTAGATGTATGCAACCTTACCTTTCGCACGAAAGATTGTTTTCATGACTCGAATCTGTTTATTAAGGGAAAAATTGTCTAGTGTAAGAAATATATGATATACTAGATTCTTACATCTACTTAGCAAATGATCTTTTCAGATAAGAAATGCAGTCCAATGCCCTCAATAATGATGCACTTAAAAGCCCTTGATTGTAGGCTTCCTAGAAGTTTATGTTTTCCAATTCTCTCACTTCTTTTTTTGACAAGCATGCCTTTCACACTGCCTATATTGACAAGCTATCTGTGATCTAAAGCAGTCACATTCTTATACCCCTGGTTCTTGCATCCCGTGAACATATTTTATATAGTTTATTTTGATTGATTTCACAGGTTCACCACTTGTTCCGGACAGCGAACAAAGAGTGATCCCAGTGTTTGATAACTTAGTTGCTAATGACACAAGTAGTGACGTGGAGGCAGAATTTCTGAACAGCAAATATATAATACCTAAAGACAGTTGTTTCTTTATGGTAAGAAATTTTAGTTTGATCATTGGCTTTCTCTAAACTGACTAAAGTTAAATTAATATTAGTTTATGATTACTAATCTATTTTTGTTCTCCGTAGATATTGTGTAAACGCTAAACAGTATTATGTTCCCATTCTAAAAACAGTACAATTGCTTAGATTCTCTTTAGCGCTTCTTACATGTTATTTATCCTTTGTTTCTCCTCATGTGGAAGTCTGACTTGGGGATGATTCACAACCTGATTCCTGGTAATGCTAACTTATGGAACTTGATTTTAAGCTATCAGATATTATATGTGTGAAAATGACTACTAGCCTATTGGTCTGATCTGAGGGGCCAATGTGCAAGGAGGTACAAAGCCATTTAATGCTTTTTACTTGGCATTCTCACAACAAAATTTATTCAATTGAATTGCTGCTGCCACATGTTTTTTTAGCTTATCTTGTTCTGTACAAATTTTTACGGCTTTTTGAGCTTTCCATTGGTTGCAAGGCAATGAAATACTTGTTTTAGGCTACCTAATAAATTAAATGTTTACTGTTCCTTGTCGCAGCTGAATCTGATTGCGGCTTCAATCTTATAATGGTCGATCCACCATGGGAAAATAGCAGCGCTTATCAAAAGATGAAGTATAAATTCACATTCTTCTTGCTCTTTCTAGCCCTTAAAGCTTTATTGTGCTTTCTTGAATAAGCTTTTCAATTTAAAATCTACCACATAAAATAAGGCACTTCTACATTTACAGCCTAGACATGGGTGACTTGGTAAACTGCATCAACATGGGATTTTTCACAGATTAGAGTCAGAATTATATAAATAAAAATATATGAATAAGTAATCTGTATGCACTAATCAAAAGCTGAATGAAGGTTGAGTACTTGTTATCAGTTACAGAAGTATGAGTACATTTATTAGTTTGCAAATACAAATACTTTTCTCATTTCTAATTTCAACAGTCATTGTTAGATATAATAATGATGTTATTTATGTCTGTTTTGTTGGTTTACTTTTTTCTTCACTGTCACAGGTACCCTACTTTGCCTAACCGATACTTTTTATCTCTTCCTATAAAGCAAATTGCACACAGAGAAGGAGCACTGATAGCCTTGTGGGTGACCAATAGGGAGAAATTGCGGGGTTTTGTTGAGAAAGTATTATTCCCCACATGGGGGGTCAAGTATGTGGCTACTCTTTATTGGTTAAAGGTATTTCCTTTGTTTACTTATAGATGTATATTGCGACACCCCTTGCAGAAAGCTGTTGGTTAGTGTGTCCAAATATCTAATTCACTTGGTAGTACAGGTAAAAGCAGATGGCTCGTTGATTAGTGAATTGGATCTCTTTCATCACAGGCCGTACGAATGTCTTCTCCTTGGTTACTGTTATGGGGAGGTGAGCCTCTACAATGGTGAAAATAAAAGAAAAATTGTTTCTATGATTCATAATGACAGTGACAACACTCTTGTTTATACTGTTTGATTTCTCTTAGGGTACATTTGATTAGTTTACCAGAAATTTCTTCCCATGGAAAATTCTCTTTTCCACTATTTTTCAACTTTTGTGTTTGATTGTACATAGGAATTTGTAGAGGGGTGTTTTGGCTTTGTTATAATATTTTTGGGCGAGGGACCCCTCCAACCCCCCCTTCCAGTTCCAGAGTTCTAGATGAGTTTTGGGCAAAAGAGCCCTCCAGCCCCTCCTAGTTCCAAAGTCACCAAGGTTGAGGGACCCCTCTGGCAATACCAGCTCAAATGTAAAATCTAGTGAGGAAGCCCACAGTAAATGGCTCCTCTAGCAATTGTTCAAACAGTATTTGTTTTACAGTGAGAGGGTCCAAGTAGTGACCCAAAGAGCAAAATAGGCCAAGATGAGAGGGTCTACCATGAACAACCCCTTTATCATGAAAAAATTATTCTCTTATAGAACAAAAGTACTAATACTTGCTTTCTTGTACAGGTAGCCTAGTTGAGCAGGCAGGGCTCAAATAGATTAGTTGGGATTTCCTGGGAGTTTTGGCTTGGTGGCTGAGGAACAAGGTTTGTTGAGCAAGTTCAACCACTTAGCATTTTAAGATAGAGATAATACTAGTAGAGAGACCTTAGGAGTCACTCAAGTCCTTACACAACTCACACTTAGTCACAACTGAAGTGAGTAGTCAAAGGGTTGCTCATAAGAATGAACTTTTTATAAAATGATTTTAAAGAAGGGGGTCCTTAAGGCCCCTCTCAAGTTTAATAATTTTAGAGGAGGTGGTCCTTGAAGCTGCTCTCAAGTTTACAAAGTTTGTTCCATAAGTTACCGTTTTAAAAAATATTTACCAAATCAAATATTTTGTCTCCATTAGGAGACATATTTGCCTTTTGACTTTGGTTCACACCAGGTGTCGTCTATCAGAGGGGACAGGCAGCTGCAAACCTAGTAGGGACAAAAGGTGCATCGTAGACCTTTTCCCTTTAAGTTTTTCCTCTTGATTTTGGCACCCAAAAAGGCCCAAACCAGCCCCATGTTCACCTATAAAAGGACCATTGCTGAGGTCAAATCAGACATCAGAAACTCGAGTCATATCGTTACTCTGTCAAAATCATACCAGACCACCTAGTATTTTCTCCCTGTTATCTCTCCAAGTGTTGAGTGCTGGTTTCTTCACTCCCCCACCTTGACAGCCATCATTTTCAGGAGATCCTTTTAAGAGAAGTTACTATTATTTGCGTGAAGTTCATCTTCTTGCAGGAGGTGCTTGAAGCTTCAGTTCCATTTACACCAAAAAGGGAAGGTTTTATCAAGTGCTGCTCTAGAAACTCTTGAGAACCTTCGAGGCAGAGTTCAGTGAAGTGGGTCACGCCTCACCCATTCAGTATCTTAGCAGACTTCAATCACACTACCCTCCTACAGAATATATTTCCATGGAAAATATATTCAATCAAAAAACACTACCAAAAGTTGGAAAGTGATTATTTTATACCATTTTCATGAAAAATGTGTGCTGTAATACTAAACACGCATAGTAAATTACTGAATTCGCTATCAGTCTTTCTAAACGGATGATGCTGGTAATAAATTTGCTATCATAGTCATTGCAGGCTGTGGATTCTGAAAGCTTGTTAAGAACACAACCTATACCAGTTGATCAAGTTGTCATTAGTGTTCCAGGGGATTATTCAAGAAAGCCCCCAATTGGAGGTATCCTTGTCTCTATATTGTAGACCATCTTTATATATATTTAAACTTTCTTAAGGCAGACACCTTTGGAACTTCTGGCTTGATTCAATCTGTTACCAGTTATCAGTTCCGCAACTGGATTATTTGTTATTTCTCTGTCATTCTTTTCACATCCATTAAAATAGGGGAAAACAAGAGCCCAGTCTTCAATCACAAACATTTATATACCCATTCGTCCATTTTGATCTGGCTACATTTTTATGAAGTATTTTCGTTCACAATCTCGAATATATGGTTTACCTCATCAGAGTTGCTACGGGAGTATGTGCCCGGACCAAAACCTGCTCGTTGCATCGAACTGTTTGCTAGAGAAATGTGTGCTGGATGGACATCTTGGGGGAATGAAGCCCTTCGCTTTCAAGATTCGAGATATTTTCTAAGACTATAGACGATTAATGATTCCAGATGAAATGCCTCTTTTTATATTGCATGGAATTTCCTCCGGAGATCTGCAACCTACTAAGCAATTCTCCTTTCAACTATATTGGCTCCTGTAAGTTTCAATTTCTGTCCCTGTTCAAATATATTTAGATACACTTAGAAACCTGGCCTAGGTTGTACACCCGTTACTATGTGGTTGTAAAGAAATAGCTACTAATAAATCATTGACACAAGAAAATTAATTTACTAGATTTTTTTCCTGGGGCGTAATGAAGGAAGTTATCGATATCAATGTAACTGTTAACGTTGATAATATTGTCACGCACCTGTTTGTATCTGCATTTTTCATTTATACCGTTCCTTTAGATAACGAATAAACTGTTAAATTTTGTCCCCGTTATAAGCAGTGACAAAATTCTGTAAATGCCTGCAAATCTCCAGTTATCCTGCTCAATTTTGTTCCGGAAAATAATTATAGCCATGGCAATGTCTGTTCTAAAGCAAACTAAGTAAATAAACTTGGAACTGCACTAATAAATGACGTTTGATAGATTTGAAAAATAAATAAATAAAAACTAATGCTCAATTTCCTGATCAAATGTTAGCACTGATATAATTGTTGAGTGATCAGGATTCTGTGAGGGCTGTTGTCATTGCAATACAATGATGATATGCTTGAAGGATTTGCTCATGAGGAAATATATAGACACACACACACACACACACACACACACATATATATATATATATAGAGAGAGCGGTTCTCATGCATACCGCTGGCGCGGACCAATTTTGATAAAATAGTAAAAAAAATATTTTTGAGCTAATTTTTTTTATATAGTTTTTAAACATTTCAGTAGGGCTATATAAAAAAAATCAGCTCAAAATGAATTTTTTTACTATTTTAAAAAAATCGGTCAAACTTTGTCAGTTTTTAACAACTTAAAAACAACTTAAAAACTGACAAAGTTTGACCGATTTTTTTAAAATAGCAAAAAAATTCATTTTGAGCTGATTATTTTAAAAAATTCATTTTGAACTGACAAAGTTTGACCGATTTACTATTTTAAAAAGCCGCAACTTACAATTACATAGGGAAATCTGCAATGGATCAACGCGCAGCCAACCCACAAAGACACGCAGTCTTGAACTCAGCAAGAGAATACACGCAGCACCCTCCAAGGACTCGCAGCCCAAACTACGAAGGAAGAACCGCAGCTCTCCTCAATGACACGCAACCATAAAACTTTGTAGAGACTCCCTCAGCAATGACACGCAGCCCTCGGTTGCAAAGATCTCCCCACAAAGATGAACAGTAGCAAAGCTTGTGTTCTAGGGTTCCAAAAGATTCACAAAAGTAATTGGAATTTTTGTGTGAATCAAAAAGATGTTTTGCACATCAAAAAGGTGAAGACTTAGTATTTAGGATTCTGAAAATCGTCTTTAAAAGTCTTAAAAAATAACTCCCCGAAGATGGCTTTAAATAGGAAAACTTTGAGCCTAAAAAATCTCCAGCGAATCTGGCCGAATTTATCCCAGACGGACCGGTCCGGTTCTGAGGCGGATCGGCCCGGTCAAGCGGATCGGTTCTTTTATTTTGGCCTTCATCGGTTCGCTTGCGGTCCGGGGTATACTGGATCTGCAGCAAGCGGATCAGTCCGGTTGAGGGACGGATCGGTCCTGTTGCGGATCGGTCCGGTATGGGGCCGGATCGGTCCGGTTTTCCCAGAAAAATAAAATCCTTTTAAAAGCCTCATTTTGCTTTAAAAAACTTACTTCTTATTTTTATAAAAAACATTTTATAAAAATTTCCCAATACTAAATATGAACTTTAAGGAACGTAAAAACAAAATTTTACTAAGTTCATTCTCGCAGGGGCTATGATTTTGAAGACGCTTTGATATTCGGATCCGTTGATGTAGATGATATCTTGAGTTTCTTCAACGGTGTAACGGCGTACGACATACAAATTGATAATGGACAAAAATGTCCTTACAAATCTCCCCCTATGTCTATGTCGGTACATACATAAAAAATATCTGAATTATCAACTAATGACCTATACAAATCTACCCTCCCATGAACCCTAAAGATGGAAAGATACAAAGGTATAAATCTTCATCGTTTGTTCTTCAATCTTCAACAATCATCAAATCTCAAATCTTTTCTCATCAGGGTGTGCAACATATTGATATTCAATCTTCATACCTACACACATGAGACAAAGCAAATACCACGTGACATATCGAGTTTGAAATGAGATAAACATGGATACCAATATATGATAAAAACATAAGCTATATCTCAAAAACTCCCCCAAAATTCAAACTCCCCCATAATATGATAATTCTTTCTCCCCCTTTTTTATGATGTCCCCAAAATAGACAAAAGAGAAGAATGAATCAAATAAGCAAAATCGGGGTGTCACGATATACAAAAAAATACACAAACTATTTTTTATTTTTCAAATTTTACACACAAAGATAGGATACCAATTTGAACAAATATGAAACAAAAATCACACCACGGAGTTAGACTCAAACAACCAAGTCATGGAAATGGAATGAATGGGTGTGAACACATTCGATAGGTAAATCAACTCAATCAATCATATGTGCATGATGCATACGTTTACTCCTAACGAATGAACATCAAATGTATCCTTAGGTGTAAAAATTTGTTGAATTTAGATGACATCGACTTATGCAAATCAACAAATCAAAGTCAAATGATTTCCACACCAATAACGTCCAAAACTATATAGCGCATTTTCAAGAATTTCAAGGACGTGCAAATCCGTTTTAAATTCTCCAACCAAACTCCCTCATATATATTTTCTTTTAGAGGTAATCTAAATTCTCAAACTTCGGAGAACTGGTGCAAAAACCTAAATGGCCCATAATTTGGCATGAGTTTTCTTTTATTGCCTTTCAATTTTTTCGGGCTCTTTTAACCTCTTTGGACCTCGGATAATAAAATTCCTCAATTTTTTAGGTCCCTTTTAACGGTGGCTTTTGCGCAAAGGATAGATAATTACCTTTCGCAGCCCCTCCCCGTTTTTCAAACAAAGCACACAAACTCACAAAACGGTTTTTAAATGCACAATTTCCTTATCAAAATTTATCGCGCTTGGTTCGTTTTAAGGACAGGATTGAACTGAAAACACCCAACCAACATGTGATAAGACAAGCACAATAATCAAACAAATCCGTGCATGTGTGCAATAAATAAAATATGAGTCAAACATGTAGGAAGTAACACTTAATTACATCTTAATGACTCCAAACGTTATAAAGCACATGGATGAATTGGCCTATTGTCTCAAAACACTAACAAATAGTCACATGAAAAAATGGAATGATGTTGTGACTCGGTCATCCAAAGTGTTCATCCATAAACGGTGCAACAAAAAAAATCTTTTTGTATTTTTCAAAATTTTTCAAAAAAATATATACAAAAAGTAATGTCACAACGCTAGCAAAAATATATCAAAAAGCATAACTAGCGTATGACAAACATGCAAACACAATCATCTATATGATATGGCAAGAGAAGAATCATGTGCAAACAAACGGGAATCAACTTGTCTAAAATCTAGTTCCTCCAAAAGTGATTTCCTAACCCAAATGGATGAAACACGTCGACAAGGGGTTTTGGGAACCAACAAAATACTAGACTTCGAATTCCTAGGACCTCTTCCAAGATCAAAACAAAATCGCCTAAGGTGGCCATTCCTACCACAATATGAGCATGTGTAAACGGGTGGGATGACACCGAAAGTGTGATATTTTCTAGCGTCCTTGGAATTAGTTGACCCTCTAAAACAAATAATGGTTTTGGCTTTAGCATTAGAAGCATGAGAACACGATGAGCCATTACCATCACTATCAAACCTACTTGAGTCTGTCAAATCATTTTTTAACTTCAAAATTTTTGACTCAAGCAAAGAATTAGACTCTTCCAAATTAAGGGACGCCTTCTTCAAATTATCAATTAAACTTAATAGTTTATCACGCTCCCCCTCAATTAAAACAAACTTATTCCTCAGAGTCTTTTCGCGTGCCGTAAAATCAACGATTAATTTTTTATCCTCGACGGCACAAACGGGAACCCTAGAATTTTTTAAGTCCTCCAATTCCTTCTCTAAAACTAGGACTCTCTCATCACTCTTCTTTTTGGCAATTTTTAAAGAATCAAAATCAGTACACAAATTACCAAAGTGCTCACGACAAATATCACTTTGAGTTTGAAACTCTTGCAAATATTCAATCTTACTTTTAAAGAGAGAATTTTCTTTTTCCAAAACTTTAATTCTTTTGCAAAGTTTCAAATTCAAACTTTTTAATTTTTCAGCACGGTCGTGAAATTTTTCAAAAATAGGCTCCTCATTAAATGGGCGTTCCATTGAAAAATTGCGATTTTTCACGAAACGGATTTAAAAAAAAATCAATATCACACGATTTTGCGGAAAATAGGAATACGCAATAAATTAACGCAGCCCGCTCTGATACCAATTTGATAACGCGAGAATTACGTGTGATAATTGATTAACTTCGCAACTTTCTAATATAGCACACTTATTTAATTTCAGCCCCTAATCATTCATCTGAGGTGCGTGTGTCAACCGATAACTAAATAAAGCATGTGACACAAAAAATATGCTGAGACACAGAATTCAGGAAAAAACCGCTTTCGGGTAAAACCTTTATTTCACTATGAATATACAAGCCGCAACTTACAATTACATAGGGAAATCTGCAATGGATCAACGCGCAGCCAACCCACAAAGACACGCAGTCTTGAACTCAGCAAGAGAATACACGCAGCACCCTCCAAGGACTCGCAGCCCAAACTACGAAGGAAGAACCGCAACTCTCCTCAATGACACGCAGCCATAAAACTTTGTAGAGACTCCCTCAGCAATGACACGCAGCCCTCGGTTGCAAAGATCTCCCCACAAAGATGAACAGTAGCAAAGCTTGTGTTCTAGGGTTCCAAAAGATTCACAAAAGTAATTGGAATTTTTGTGTGAATCAAAAAGATGTTTTGCAGTCCGGTTGAGGGATACCGGTCCGGGGTATACTGGATCTGCAGCAAGCGGATCAGTCCGGTTGAGGGACCGATCGGTCCTGTTGCGGATCGGTCCGGTATGGGGCCGGATCGGTCCGGTTTTCCCAGAAAAATAAAATCCTTTTAAACGACTCATTTTACTTTAAAAAACTTACTTCTTATTTTTATAAAAAACATTTTATAAAAATTTCCCAATACTAAATATGAACTTTAAGGAACGTAAAAACAAAATTTTACTAAGTTCATTCTCGCAGGGGCTATGATTTTGAAGACGCTTTGATATTCGGATCCGTTGATGTAGATGATATCTTGAGTTTCTTCAACGGTGTAACGGCGTACGACATACAAATTGATAATGGACAAAAATGTCCTTACAAATCTCCCCCTATGTCTATGTCGGTACATACATAAAAAATATCTGAATTATCAACTAATGACCTATACAAATCTACCCTCCCATGAACCCTAAAGATGGAAAGATACAAAGGTATAAATCTTCATCGTTTGTTCTTCAATCTTCAACAATCATCAAATCTCAAATCTTTTCTCATCAGGGTGTGCAACATATTGATATTCAATCTTCATACCTACACACATGAGACAAAGCAAATACCACGTGACATATCGAGTTTGAAATGAGATAAACATGGATACCAATATATGATAAAAACATAAGCTATATCTCAAAAACTCCCCCAAAATTCAAACTCCCCCATAATATGATAATTCTTTCTCCCCCTTTTTTGCCTGGAAACAAATCTCCCCCTTATTGTATTAATTGCCTGGAAACAATTTGAACTAGTGTGTAGAGCTGCACGACGAATGAGTGAATGCAAAATGGTGATAATACAAATTTAAAAATTTGGATAGTTTAATCTAAAAGAATGGAAATGCTACAAGAAATATAAAAAATTGTTATAAAGGCTTATGTAAATAATTTGGAATCTTTGTTGATCAGAATTCAATCTGAAAACCATGAGCTCATTGCTTACAAAAACTAAATTAAACATGTAAATGTAAAAGATCTCATTATTCATACCTTTTACCTCCCTCTTAGGGAACGAGGGTTAAATATCCACTTCTCACTTGAAACTCCAAAACGATACACACACGCACACACAAAAAAAAATGGTTAGAAAAGGGTGGTTGGATTGATGCAGAGCGTATCAGATTAGAAACTACAAATAGAGGGAGAGAGAGTGAATGAGAGGGTGAGAACTTGACATAAAACTATAAAGAGGAGAGTGCTTGGATTATAAAATGGAGAAGATAAAAGGCCAAAGGATGTGGGTAAATAAATCAGACAAAAGGTTGGGAAGAGATAGGGAGAGAAAGAGAAAATGATGAAATGCTTTGGAAGATGGAGAGAAGGATGAGAGAGAGAGAGAATGAAAATAAATGGAGAATAGAGAGGAGTATAAATGAGTATTCATATCGAGATTGACTAGTGGATAGCTTGAAAAAAATTTATTAGTGTCTTCCGTTTTATAATATAGAATATATATGAAGAAAGTAATGCTACATTGATCAAATTAAATACTCACTTAGAATTAAGTGACATATCATGAAATACATCTCTCAAAATGTAGTATTGGTATTGGGCCAATGTAAACACTCCCATGTAAAATACTCAAATTCATTTTTTAATGGAGGGTCATTTAAGGGCTATTTGTTTTTTTAGCCTCCTAATGTTGAAAGGTCTTTTAAAAAAAAAAATCAAATAAACCTTAGATGTATGTTGGTTCTGTACGGTGAATTCAAATCTTATCCATTAATCGACTTTTTTTTATCTCTAAATGTTTAGTATCAATATGATTTAGTAAAAAGATACTGGTAAACCTAGTACAAAAATTTATCAAACAAATTCAACATTTAGCATTAAACAAATAGAATTGGCGAAAAATTATCGTGCATTTAGGGTTCCACGTGAGTATGCTAAACACCAATAAAAACACTTGTTTGCACTCCTAAAAGTGTTCGCTTAATATTGGAGAACATTTGAGACATGTATTGTATCTGTAAGAGCAAAATTTATAATTGCTCATATTTTATTTTTTATGGTTTGGCATATCCCGTTATTCAAACACGACACCATCACAACTTCTCGGTACTCAAAGACTATGTTGAAGATCATTAAAAATTGGAAGATTCGTTCGTCTCAACATGCATAAAAGAAGATTATGATCGTGGTTGGTAAAACGAGTTTTTATAATTTTTGGAATTTAAATTTTTTTATGAGGTCATTTTTATTTAAAGGTGTTTGAATTTTTTATAAGAAAAATGCCGAAAAAACGACTCCTCGTTCAAACGAGTTTGCCTGTCGTTTGAACGAAATATACAGGTCGTTCGAAGTCATTCGAACGAGGCATTTTCCATGGCTCTCTGGAATGTCGTTCGAAGACTTCGTCCGAAGTTGTTCTAATGAGGTACAACGTGTCGTTCGAACGACATCCTGTTTCGTTTGAACGATCGGGCTAATTTTTATTTTTGAAGATTATCTATCACAAATCTTTTGTGTTTATCCTTTTTATCTAACCTTCTTATAAAAAGGCTAAACGAGATTAGACTTCTAAAAAACTCTTCTCATAAAGAAAAACACCTTTTTGAGTTTTCTTTTTGTGATAAAAAATCTCAAATCATATTCTAAACCCCTTGGAATTATTCAAGATCACTTTACCACATCACAAGAAGGATTCTTGCTGAAATACACTCGTAGAGAAAACTGTTGATTTGTGAAACGAGATTTCACGACTAAAGAAGAAGATAAGGCTGATTAGTGGATACCGAGAGTAGACCGCTATCTGTGGACGACTCTGGAGCTGAGTCGTATCTTTTGGCATTTTGAAGACTCTGCGCATTTAACTTAGTGCAGCTAAGTGTTTTGTAAGTCGAATGTATTCAAAACTCTCAATAGTGATGATATAAAAAGTTTTTTCCCTTCTTAGGAATTTTTCCCATCTCGTAAAATTGAAAATCATCACATATGCACACTATAATTAATTAAAGATAAAATTTAATTAAAAATTGAATTTGTATGTGTGGCATTTACTTATATAAATTGGTCCATTAGATTAGTGTAATACCCCGTATTTTTATGACTTTTAATGTTAGGGATTTATTAAATTTAATTACAGATATTAATTTAATATTAATCCGAAAAATCATTTAAATACTTAATAGCGTGATGAGAGTTAGTAATTATTGGAACTTTGTTGTAAGTTACTTTATGGGTAAAGTAAGAGGTGTAATTGAATTTAGTAAAATTATCACGAGAATCTAATTTGATAATTTTGAAAATTTATCGGAACGCGCCTGTGTCGTGTCGGGATAAAATTCGAACTATTAAAAGTGAATAAATTATAAGTCACCCGTATGATAATTTTGAGTACGTCAATGTGTCCGGAAGGATTGAGATAGTCAAAATAATGTACCCGGGGGTTTAGTTTGGGTCTCGGATCGTTTCTAGGCCTAATTAATATCCCGGGAGGGCGTTTTAGACATTTCGTATTTTTGGGCATGGAAACCCACGAATTTCTAAGGCTTTATCAGATGTTAGGGATTGCCTTCTAGGGTTAGCATAATCAAAAACCAAAGACGGCCATTGGAGGGGAAGATGAGAAGCTTTCCAAGGAGTTCTAGGCCAAGAACTCCACCGTTTGCACCGCCGTCGCCGCCAAATTGTAGATCGCGCAACGAGGATCACAACCACACCAATATTTTCCACAAATCTGAACCAAGTATTCCTATACAAGTATCTATCTTGCTCTATTTCAGTTAATGCTTCAATGATATCAGTCTAGGGTTGATTATGACTAGTTTTTGTGAAAGAAAAACCTATTTTGGAGACTCGAATTTGCATGGTGTATAGATAAAAGACGTATTCTGGAAATCAAATTCACATGTAGAGGTTGAACCACGAATTTGCATTGAGTTAGGAGTATAAAATCTGGGAAAGGAATGGGAAGAAACTAATTAAAGAAAAATATTAGGGTTCTTGATATTTTTATGGATTGTGGCCCTTTTAATTCGTTATACTTGATGAAAACTCGCATGTCTTATGCAGAATATCAATTATTTGGAGATATAACACTTGTAGTATTAATTTTTGGGAGTTTGGAAGTCAAATATGTTGGTTTGAATGATTTTGGAAGAGAATTCCCGTAACTGGTATTTTTGCATTTTCGCCATAACTGCTTGATCGATCGTTTGACCTAAGAGCATCGATCGATCGAACCCCTACCATAGATCGATCGACCCATCCTGGCAGACTCATACTTCCCTTTTTAAATGGTTGATTTCAATTTAAATGAGTAGTAATCTTTGGACATTATTACTAAAACATTTTGGGAGGTAAAGAGGACCAGTAGGACTTGATAAAAATGGAGCATCTCATGTAAGACTAATTTAGGGTTAACGGGGAGTGAATTACACTTAAGGAACAGTGGGAACGTGTGTTCAAAGGGTAAGACTCGTAAGGAAGTTACGTCGTAAAATAAAAGAGTACCTACTGAAATTACACTTGGGGAGATAGGATTTCACGAGTGTTACGTAGTAAGTTGGAATAATCCCATAAATAAGAATAAAAGAGACAAATCGTTATACGGGATAATCTAGTAATGTGCAATAAGAATAACTATCATAAGTATGGGTCATGGGTGTACCTAAATTAGAATTGGGAATCGTAGTATACATATATGACTGTGATTGTGCATATACTATATACGTGTAAAAATCATTCCCGCGCTACTTGCTATCACTAAGGTTACCGCGCTGGGACAGTCTTATCTCGATGGGACCTTTATGGGAGATATTGACTTGTACTCTAGAACATAAGAATCCTTGGTACAGGCTATCGGATCGATAGTCAGACGGTCCTAAGAGACGTGAGGGTATGTGCTGACCTCTTAGTGACTTGGAACTATGCTTCGCCTCAATTTGTATGTGTTTTGTGTTAATACAGTTCGAGAGTGATTCCGAACTAGTATTTCCCTTAGTACGAGTGATACGTGGACTTGATAGCAGAGTATGCCAGCACCATAGATTTATGTGGGGTGCCGATAGTATATATATATATAGAATTTAAATTGGGAAGCTTTCTACTGTGATTAACAGTAGTTGAGTAATGTATAAATATTTCGATATTTAAAAGTATGTGAAAAGTTTGAGGAAACACGAAGAAATTTTATAATAAAATGAGATTTATGTGAAAACCTTGCCTTTTGAAATTAACTATCTTACCACCAGTAATTGTCGGCATGTAATCTTATGAGAATTTTAAGAAAAGCTAAACTGTTGGGATAAATAGTGCGGTAGGTGTGCACATTAGAAGAGAGGTGATAATTTCTCAAGAGAGTGCCGCATACTAATATGATTGTTGCATTAGCCGGTAAGCATTTTAAATACTTGCTAAACTTATTTTTAAATTGTTTTACAATCGGGCTCTGACCTGTTTCCTATTTTCTCTTATCTCTTGTATATATATATGTATATATTACAGGTGCCCAGCCAAAGGGGCGTCTTGCATAGGTTCCTTTGGAAGGAACGTGTTGTATCTTAGATGGGAGTTGCAGGCCTCTTGCTTAGACGACCTCATTATTGACTCCACTTCTAGTTCTATTTCGTCCAGTTGGACATGTGTCACCCTTTGTCGATTATTTAGTTGATTTTATCTGAGATTGTAACTCGTTTACTTCCAGTATTTATACTTTGGGATTGTTACTGTCAGGATGTTTTCCTTTGAAGTTTTAAAGTTGGAATTAATTAGTTGAATGCTTAAATTTCTTGGATTATCTTTTTCAGTCTAGTTGTTGGTGATTTTTAAACCATGGATTATGAAAGGTTTTAAATATTTATTTTAAATTAAATTTGGAATTGATGTCTTAAAATGGTTTTGTCACCTAGCTTAATTATTTAGGGTGTTTAATTTGAAAAGTTATTTTTGCGACAGTGATGCTAAGAATGAACCAACCGTTCACCTTGGTTATAATTAAATAAAGGACTGATCACCCGGTATTTAATTAGGCGGGGTGTCACAGGTAGTATCAGAGCATCAGGTTCTAGTTTCTTTTAGGATCTGTACGGCTTATTTCGCTTCCAGCTTAGCTTTCTTGTTATAGAGCCCTATTTTTAGGATTGTTGTATTCTTGCTTTAACTCTTTCGTCTTCAGCTATTTGAGATTTGATAATAACTGTAGACTAATAAAATTTCTTTACTTTTCAGATGCCTCTGAGACGCGCACCCAAGGATAGGCGTGCCCAAGCCGAGCAGCCAACATCTCCGGCTCATGGAACGATGAACGCAACCGAGGTAGCCGCTATCGTTGCTCAGGCGGTGAATGCCGCGCTAGTGGTAGTGCAGCAGACTCCACCCCAGGTTCAGGCAGTGACGCCAGTACCAACACAGCTTCCATCTACATGGGAGCGAGTTAGGGATGCCTTCCAGAAGGCGCATCCCCCAGAGTTTGCGGGTAGTTCGGATATCATTATAGCTAGCCAATGGAAGAAGGATATCCAGAGGAATCTACGCATGTACAAGTGCACTGATGTGAAAAAATAGCTGTTGGCTGCCTTCAAGCTAATGGGGGCCTCTTTGCATTGATGGTAATCCACCACCACCTTGGAGGAGAGGGATATTATCAATATTCAATCATTTTGGGCACGGTTTGACAGTAAATACTTTCCATCCGCCGTGCAGATCGAGATGAGGCGGAAGTTACTGAGTCTGAAATAGGAGAATTCGACTGTTGCCGAGTACGAAGAGGAGTTCACAAGACTTATCACTATAGTGCCAGATGAGGTACCCACTGAGGGGAAGAAGATACTGTTGTTTGTGGACGGGTTGGCTTGGAGGATCCGTCAGCACCTCATAGGCAATCTGTCACTGAGTACCTACACAGACATACTTAATGCTGCCTTGTTACACTGCTCGGATCACCGCTTCCATCTGCAGAGAAGAAAACGAGCATGAGAATCTAGCCAGCAGGGCAGGATAGGGGGTAATGGTACTAGTGGAGCACCGACATCCCAGGGGTAGACTCGTCAGTATGAGCAGAGTTCCCATCAGGGGGACCCTGCCAAGAGGTTCTGATCAGGTGACTCCAGGCAGGGATTTTGGGGATTTAGGCAGGGCCAGTAGGGACAGTCTAATCAGTAGGGCCAGCAGGGCCAACATCGTTAGCCACAGGGTCAGCAGGGCCAACAGCGTTTTCAGCAGGGCCAGTAAGGCCAATGGCGGGGTGGTAACGGCCAGCAAGGCCGTAATCAGCAGGGACAGAGGGGAGGAAATTTTAGGGGTCGATGCTTTGGGTGTGGTAAAAATGGCCACATGCACCATGATTGTCCAGAGGGAGATAGGGACCCACAACAGCAGGGTGCCCATAATGAGCCACAGATGCCACTTTTTCCAGCCACCCTCCCAGCACCAGATCAGGCACCAGCCCTACCAGCCATCCCGGCAGCTCCAGTGTAGCAGGGGCAGTTACAGTACGGACGTGTCTATAACGTCCACCAGGCAGCATCTCCTCAGGCACCACCCGCGATTGAGGGTACGTTTCCTATCCATGGTACTATGGGTCGGGTTTTAATTGATACTGGGGTGACACACTGTTTTATATCTACTCATTTTATGAAGGCCTTAGGGTTATTAGCCACAACAGAGAGCACTGTGACATGCGTAGACTCACCACTGGGAAATGGATCGTTAATTTTCTTTATATGTCGAGGTGTGGGAGTAGATATTGGTATATTAATCTTACCAGCAGACATGTTAGTCTTAGATATGCATGAGCACGACGTTATTATTAGCATGGATTGTCTCGCAGCATACAGAGCCATGATAGATTATTTCGGTGGGAGTATTGTCTTTGCCATTCCAGGGCAGGAGATGTTTGTAGTGGAAATGCCTCGCCCAGAGGGAGGCTCTATCGCTCATTTATATTACATAGAGGAGGATACCTATAAGGAGGTCGTGATTCCCTTAGACTCGATCCCAGTCGTTCGTGAGTATTCTGATGTATTTCAGGAGATACTAGGCCTACCCCCCAGTCGAGAAATAGATTTTGTCATAGATTTGTTACCGGATACTCGACCGATAGCACACGCTCCATACCATATGGCTCTGACGGAAATACGAGAGTTACGAGATTAGATACAGCAGCTGTTAGGTCAGGGCTTCATTCGTAGGAGTACCTCACCTTGGGGAGCTCCAGTTTTGTTTGTGAAAAAGAGAGATGGTTCACTGAGGCTATGTGTGGACTACCGGGAGCTGAACAAGGTCACGATACAGAACAAATATCCGTTGCCTTGAATCGATGATCTGTTCGACCAGCTGAGGGGAGCAACTTTCTTTTCGAAGATAGATTTGAGGTCACGATACCATCAGCTATGGATTAGTGAGCAGGATGTTTCGAAGACTGCTTTCTTGACGAGGTATGGGTCCTATGAGTTCAGAGTGATGCCATTTGGACTCACAAATGCTCCAGCCGTATTTATGGACTTGATGAACCGAGTGTTCAGAGAGTTCTTGGATCAGTTTGTCATCGTCTTCATAGATGACATCCTGATATATTCACACACAGAGGAAGAGCATGCTGAGCACTTGAGGCAGGTCCTTCAGACTCTACGAGATCATCAGCTCTATGCTAAGTACGAGAAGTGAGGATTCTGGTTACGGGAGGTGCAATTTTTGGGACATATTGTATCTAAATTGGGGATAGCAGTTGACCCGACTAAAGTGTCAGCAGTGAGGGAGTGGGGATAGCCCACGACACCGACGGAAGTGCGTAGTTTCTTGGGGTTAGCCGAGTACTACTGGAGATTCATCCGAGGATTCTCCAAGATAGCGGGTCCATTGACGAACCTGACCCGCAAGGAGGTACCATATGCTTGGGACGATACTTGTCAATTGGCTTTCGATGAGCTAAAAGACAAGCTGACTTCGGCACCAGTTCTTGCTTTACCCAAGTCGGGCGTGGAGTATTTGGTTTACACCGACGCCTCCTTAAGGGGACTTGGGGGAGTACTTCATCAGGAGGAGAAGGCTATCGCTTTTGCCTCCTGCAAGCTTAAGCCACACGAGAGAAATTACCCTACTCACGACCTAGAGTTAGCAACGGTTGTCTTTGCTTTGAGGATATTGAGGCATTATTTATTGGGGGAGAAGTTTCGCTTGTTCACAGACCACAAGTCACTGCAGTACATATTCACTCAGCGAGAGCTGAATATGCGTCAGCGCAGGTGGTTAGAGTTTGTGAAGGACTATCAATTCGACATACAGTACCATCCGGGGAAGGCCAACGTGGTTGCTGATGCATTGAGACATATACCGATAGACGATGTAGCAGACATCTGAAGAGCAAACTGGAAATAGTTGGGTCACCAGGATATGGTAGCCCGTTCCTTCATATCTGTCATGACAGTGACACCCGAGATTGTTACGAGGGTAATACAGGCACAGACAGCAGACTCGTATTGCTAGGATCAGATTGTATGACTTTTAGCTGAGGGTACTGAGTCCTATTCAATTAGTTCTGATGGAGGTTTGAGGTTTAATGGGAGATTGGTGGTCCCAGAAAGAGCAGACTTACGTCATGCAGTGATGACCCAGTCTCATGGGTCCCGATTTATGGTTCATCCCAGGGTAGATAAGATGTACGAGGATATGAGGCGGTTATACTGGTGGAGTGGGATGAAGAAGGACATTGCTGAATTCATGTCCAGGTGTTCTACTTGCCAGATGGTAAAGGTGGACTACCAGAAACCGTCGGGGTTGCTTCAGCCGTTGAAAATACCCACGTGGAAGTGGGAGGGTATTTCCATGGATTCCATTACTGGGTTGCCTACATCACAACGGGGACACGACTCCATCTGGGTGATTGTGGACCGTTTGACCAAGGTGGCTCATTTTCTGCCAGTACGTATAGACTATACCACGGGCCAGTATGCTCAGTTGTTCATTGCTGAGATTGTCAGAGTACATGGGGTGCCCCTGGATATTGTGTCGGATAGAGACAAGATTTTCGTGTCGCATTTCTGGGAGAGTTTTCAGGAGGCCATGGGTACAGAGTTGAGGTTGAGTTCAGCTTATCACCCACAGACAGATGGACAAACAAAGCGTACTAACCAGATGTTGGAAGATATGCTACGCATGTGTGTCCTTGATTTTGGAGGAGGTTGGGAGCCACATCTTCCACTGGTGGAGTTTGCTTATAATAACTCTTATCAGTTCACGATTGGCATGGCTCCATTTGAGGCATTGTATGGCAGACCTTGTCGTTCTCCAACTTGTTGGCTACGGGTGGGGGACAATAAGTTGCTCGGACCAGAGGTGATTCAGGAAACCTCCGTTAGGATTGAGATTATCAGGAGTCGCATTTAGGTAGCCCAGGACAGGAAGAAAATCTACGCCGATGCAAAACGGTTCTTCCGAGAATTTAATGTGGAGGACCAAGTATTACTACGTGTATATCCTATTAAAGGAGTAATGAGGTATGGAAAGAAAGGGAAACTGGCCCCGAGGTATGTGGGACCATTTCCCATTATCGATAGGATTGGGCCGGTAGCATACATATTGGGACTGCCAGAGCATTTACACCGAATTCATGATGTATTTCATATCTCATCGTTGAGATGATACCTTCGGGATGACATGGTCCACACCCACATCGCGATTGGGGAGATTGGCTTACAACCCGATAGCTCTTACAAGGAGAGGCCAGTGGCTATTCTAGACCATAACGAAAGGAGATCGAGGTCGAAAGTAGTCCCAGTTGTACGGGTCCAGTGGGAGCATCATAATGTGGAGGAATCCACTTGGGAGCGTGAGGCAGACATGCGTGAGAAGTACCAAGAGTTATTCTTACCAGGTATATCTTATTTTCTTTCGAATTTTGGGACAAAATTCCGTTATTAGGGGGGAAGTTTGTAATACCCCGTATTTTTATGGCTTTTAATTTTGGGGATTTATTAAATTTAATTAGAGATATTAATTTAATATTAATCCGGAAAATCATTTAAATACTTACTAGCGTGATGAGAGTTAGTAATTATTGGAACTTTGTTGTAAGTTACTTTATGGGTAAAGTAAGAGGTGTAATTGAATTTAGTAAAATTATCACGAGAATCTAATTTGATAATTTTGGAAATTTATCGGGACGCGCCTGTGTCGTGTCGGGATAAAATTCGAACTATTAAAAGTGAATAAATTATAAGTCACCCGTATGATCATTTTGAGTACGTCAATGTATCCGGAAGGGCCGAGATAGTCAAAATAATGTACTCGGGGGTTTAGTTTGGGTCTCGGGGCGTTTCTAGGCCTAATTAACATCCCGGGAGGGCGTTTTAGACATTTCGTATTTTTGGGCATGGAAACACACGAATTTCCAAGGCTTTATCAGATGTTAGGGATTTTCTTCTAGGGTTAGCATAACCAAAAACCAAAGACGGCCATTGGAGGGAAAGAGGAGAAGCTTTCCAAGGAGTTCTAGGCCAGGAACTCCACCGTTTGCACCGCCGTCGCCGCCAAATTGTAGATTGCGCAACGAGGATCACAACCACACCAATCTTTTCCACAAATCTGAACCAAGTATTCCCAGGCAAGTATCTATCTTGCTCTATTTCAGTTAATGCTTCAATGATATTAGTCTAGGGTTGATTAAGACTAGTTTTTGTGAAAGAAAAACCTATTTTGGAGACTCGAATTTGCATGGTGTATAGATAAAAGATGTCTTCTAGAAATCAAATTCACATGTAGAGGTTGAACCACTAATTTGCATTGAGTTAGGAGTATAAAATCTGGGAAAGGAATGGGAAGAAACTAAGTAAAGAAAAATATTAGGGTTCTTGATATTTTTATGGATTGTGGCCCTTTTAATTCGTTATACTTGATGAAAACTCGCATGTCTTACGCAGAATATCAATTATTTGGAGATATAACACTTGTAGTATTAATTGTTGGGAGTTTGGAAGTCAAATATGTTGGTTTGAATGATTTTGGAAGAGAATTTCCGTAACTGGTATTTCTGCATTTTCGTTATAACTGCTTGATCGATCGATCGACCTAAGAGCATCGATCGATCGAACCCCTACCATAGATGGATCGACCCATCCTGGAAAACTCATACTTCCCTTTTTAAATGGTTTATTTCAATTTAAATGAGTAGTAATCTTTGGACATTACTATTAAAACATTTTGGGAGGTAAAGAGGACTAGTAGGACTTGATAAAAATGGAGCATCTCATGTAAGACTAATTTAGGGTTAACGGGGAGTGAATTACACTTAAGGAATAGTGGGAACGTGTGTTTAAAGGGTAAGACTCGTAAGGAAGTTACGTCGTAAAATAAAAGAGTACCTACTGAAATTACACTTGGGGAGATAGGATTTCACGAGTGTTACGTAGTAAGTTGGAATAATCCCATAAATAAGATTAAAAGAGACAAATCGTTATACGGGATAATCTAGTAATGTGCAATAAGAATAAATATCATAAGTATGGGTCATGGGTGTACCTAAATTAGAATTGGGAATCGCAGTATACATATATGACTGTGATTGTGCATATACTATATACGTGTAAAAATCATGCCCGCGCTACTTGCTATCATTAAGGTTACCGCGCTGGGACAGTCTTATCTCGATGAGACCTTTATGGGGGATATTGACTTGTACCCTAGAACATAGGAATCCTTGGTACCGGCTATCAGATCGATAGTAAAACGGTCCTAAGAGACGTGAGGGTATGTGCTGACCTCTTAGTGATTTGGAACTATGCTTCGCCTCAATTTGTATGTGTTTTGTGTTAATACAGTTTGAGAGTGATTCCGAACTAGTATTTCCCTTAGTACTAGTGATACGGGGACTTGATAGCAGAGTATGCCAGCACCATAGATTTATGTGGGGTGCCGATAGTATATATATATATATATATATATATATATATATATATATATATATAATTTAAATTGGGAAGCTTTCTACTGTGATTAACAGTAGTTGAGTAATGTATAAAATTTTCGATATTTAAAAGTGTGTGAAAAGTTTGAGGCAACACGGAGAAATTTTATAATAAAATGAGATTTATGTGAAAACCTTGCCTTTTGAAATTAACTATCTTACCACTAGTAATTGTCGGCATGTAATCTTATGAGAATTTTAAGAAAAGCTAAACTGTTGGGATAAATAGTGTAGTAGGTGTGCACATTAGAAGAGAGGTGATAATTTCTCAAGTGAGTGCCGCATACTAATATGATTATTGCATTAGCCGGTAAGCATTTTAAATACTTGCTAAACTAATTTTTAAATTGTTTTACAATCGGGCTCTGACCCGTTTCTTATTTTCTCTTATCTCTTGTATATATATATATATGTATATATTACAGGTTACCAGCCAGAGGGGCGTCTTGCATAGGATCCTTTGGAAGGAACGTGCTGCAGCTTAGGTGGGAGTTGCAGGCCTCTTGCTTACACGACCTCATTATTGATTCCACTTCTAGTTCTATTTCGTCCAGTTGGGCACGTGTCGCCCTTTTCCCATTATTTAGTTGGTTTTATCTGAGATTGTAACTCGTTTACTTCCAATATTTATACTTTGGGATTGTTACTGTCAGGATGTTTTCCTTTGAAGTTTTAAAGTTGGAATTAATTAGTTGAATGCTTAAATTGCTTGGATTATCTTTTCCAGTCTAGTTGTTGTGTGATTTTTAAACCATGGATTATGAAAGGTTTTAAATATTGGTTTTAAATTAAATTTGGAATTGATGTCTTAAAATGGTTTTGTCACTTAGCTTAATTATTTAGGGTGTTTAATTTGAAAAGTTATTTTTGCGACAGTGATGCTAAGAATGAACCAACCGTTCACCTTGGTTATAATTTAATAAAGTACTGATCACCCAATATTTAATTAGGCGGGGTGTCACAATTAGGTTCACTTTCAAATTGGTATCAGAGGCTGGTTATACCAAATTATTGTGTGATCCTTTTTGTAATTTTTTTTATATCAATTTTTTGGAAAATTGTTAATCTTTAAAAATCCAAAATTTAATGAATAAATTGTATAATCGAATGCCTATATTTGATGTTTTTAACTATTCATATTGGAAAGCTAGGATGAGGTCAACCTTAAAATGTATTAATGAACGTGTGTGGTTGTTTTGTGAAAGAGGGTGGACACCACCCACTGTGACTATTGACAATATTATCATCCTTAAACCTGTCTCTTCTTGGAATGAGGACGACTTTAAATGGAGCAATTTTAACTTGGGCGGTTTGAGTGCCATCTTGGGAGACGTCACCCCTGACGAGTTCCACCACATTATGACATGCACCATGTTTAAAGAAGCTTGGGTACCCTCCATCTCACTCATGAGGGAACCAATGCTGTTGAAGCTTTTAAGCTACAGAATGTCACCACACAATTTGGAACTATTACTATGCTTGAGTCTGAATCTTTTGATGAGTTTTACGCACGTCTGTCTGATATAGTAAACTCAAGTTTCAATTTAGGTGAGAAAATTCCTGAGACGCGTGTAGTTAAGAAGATTTGAGATATCTTCCGGCCCCTTTATTCCTAAGGTTACTGTTGATGTTTAAATTGGTGTGAAATTTTTTATAATCACAGATAAATATAAATAAAGGAAAAAATCAGATAACCAAGGTTTTAACGTGGTTCAACTAAGGAAAAAACCTATGTCCACAGTTATAGTATTGCATTTGAGTGGTGATTACAATAAGCTCAAAGTAATATTGATCACTTGTCCCCCCTTAAGCTAAGGGACGCAATGCATTTATAATGGTTGAGAAACAACGAGATGGAATGACTTTACTTATTGAAGCATTTATATCCATGTAGAATAAATGTAACCACTGATCTTCAAAAACACGTGTGGAACAACTGTTGGTATCCCCATGTGAGTGACTTTTCCCTTCCCTTGATTATTCAACTTCCTGTCCGTGGTCGGCTGGTTGGCCGATTAAGTATATCTAGAGCCGACCAAGTATATGTGAAGCACTAAGGGGTGGATATATATATGAGGACAAATGTCCCTATCTCATTGGTCCATGTGGATGAATATTTTAACCCACAATAGAATCCCCCAATGCTCTTTGCTTGATGATTTAGTGAAAGGATGGAGTAGTTACTCTGAACAGTTGCTCGATACCCAAACATGGTGTATGTCGGCCACTGACCTTCATGACTTGTAATTTTTTCACTAGCATGCCAGTGTAGTGGAACTTTTGTAAACCGTTAAAAAAATAACCGCCAAAGGGCACCATAATCTTTTTTCACTTTGGGATACGTGCAACCGTCAGAAGTCCAATAATTAGTTCAGTGGAATCTTTTTCATTCCCAAGCTTTAAGGTGAATTTATTGGATCTATAAAAGGATTGAGTTCCCCCCCCCATTTCTCTTTACCTCAAACCTTCGAACTCAAGTTTTCTCTTTTTGCTTTCAAGTTTTCTTTGTTGTTCTTTGCAACCCTTCTACTATTATCAGAGAACTCTGTAAGGCTCCCTTATTCTTTACCCCTTCTTTTACTTTGTTACTTTAAAAAATGGTGTATATTGTTGATGAGATTCTTTAGAAGAGTTTAGAGAAAAATGAAAGATCCCCAACTGGGTATCCCTGAAGCTAGTAGATGGACCTGTAGATGTACCGTCTTTAGATGAGGGTCACTGGATTCACTCCATATTTATAACGGAGTGTGGAATAACCCCAAATCAGTTATTTCTTAAATTCTGTCAGTATTTTGACATGGTCCCTGCCAGAGTAGCCCCCCTGGAGAGTTGTAAATGGGGTCCATCGTTTGAATGAAATCTATGGAACCCACATAAGGATCAATGAATTAATGTACTGTTATAAATAGGGAACCACAGGAGATAACACAACATATTACCTAAAGACCAGTTAAGCTAATAAGGCTTTAGTATTCAATTTTCCTGATTCTAATCAAGACTATTACCATGGAGTAGTGGTCAAGAATTGACAACATGCCCCCCTTCCTGAGGGGGTTGAATATACTGGTCCCAAATGCCTTTAAGAAGGGTATGGAATAGGTCGGCCATCAGTTTGACCTGCTTTTATTTTATACCTTCTAATTGTTTGATAATATGTTGACTAATCATTTTTACTTGGGTTTCTTTGCAGAAGAAAGGAAATATAAGTGTCCCTATGATTCAGAAGTCAATTTTGACGAGTTAAAATTTCTTTGGTCAATCCATCAAAGAATAGGAGAAGAACACCCCAGGTCGGCGTTAGTATTATTGGAATATAGAAGCTCGATCACCTATTTCATTGCCTGACCAACAAAAGATATAGCCTAAGCCCCTATCAATTTAGAAGAAGAACCAATTTCTACTTCTTTGGCTGCAAAATCTTTTCGGGGTAAAGAGAGAGAGTTAGTTCTTGGAGGAACTTCTTCGTTTGAATCCTTTGACATTACCACCATCCAAACTTCGTTTTCTGAAGATTGTAAGCACAAATTTCTTATAGATTTAATTTGTTTATATTTGGCTTAACTCTGGACAAAATAAATTGAGTCTAGAATAGTAATTAATTCAATAATATTTAAAGTTTACAAAGACTCAAGATTGAAGACGTTACAATTTAAAGCCACGAAGAAGAAATTAAGACAACTTGCAATTTCACATTTTGTTTGTTCTAAGATCACACATGTATGAATAATCAAAGGAATATGTGATTTAGAATGTTGTTTAAATATTGGATGAATTAAATGTTTTTTAGTATTTGGGAATTAAAAATTAAAGTTTTGAAAACGCATTTAATTATATCCGAGATATATTGTTTTTAATACAAGGATAATCATGAAATAATAGAAAAGGGTTTACTGTCGTTCAAACGACATGTAACCTCATTCGAACGACATCGCTAGTCATTCAAACGTCATCGTTTGTCGCTCGAACGAGATTGCCTCGATTTCTGTGTTTCAATTATCTTGGACTCTGGGTTGCTCAGGTATAAAAATAAAACACTGCATAGACAATTTCAATAGAGATGAACAGTTTTAAGAATTCCCATTCTGTTTAGTTTCATCCTTTTGTAACACCCCACTAAATTCTAGCATCGGCCGCCACCAAAATTTAGCCGGGTGTTGGTAAATTAAATATCATTCTTAGCATGTGACAGCTATGAGACATATAAAATTTTAATCCCCACAAGATAAATGATTTAAATCAATCCCAAATATCAAGAACCTCCAATTGATTTAACACCAAAGTGCGATAAAAATCCATCACATGCAATCTCCGAATATCTCAATTATTATAATAAATAAAACCCAACTGAAATCTTAAGACAAGTTTGGAACCGAAAGGCCCAATAAAACCCAAGTCTCACAATAAATACGACTGAATAGGAGAAGAAACAAACTACTAAAACAATAAAATTGCTCCAGCTGCACTTTCGAAAGATCTCCAATAATTCTTATGCAGCTACTCCAAATAAATCCTTGAAAATATTAGTCAACGCATGTGTCAGAGCCAATTCACTGAGCATGAATACTAGCTACTCATTTCAATTAGGGTCCTTGAACCCAGACAATAGTGCTATATATATCGACCATAACAATAGAATCTTTTAATTAAAAGAAAGTCTATAATCATCAACGATAAATTTCTAAGTACCCGTAAGGTTTAAATGTGCCACACCAATATTATTTTATATTAGCCCAAGTCCCACGATGTTAATTTACCAAATTTTATTATTGTTCTCACTTTTTATTATGATGGTCCTCCCGTCCCGAGTGGTAATTTCCACCAAAGTGTCACACTTCTCCTTGTCACTCGTCCTCTGACCCGTTTAAACTGTCGGCCCAGACACATGACAAGGTTCCACTCACACACACATACCATTGTCAATTTCACCGTCAGATCCATTTTTATCCTGCGATCCTCACGATATGACAAGGTTCCACACACGACACGACATAAATCGCCCAAGCTGACCCGTATAAACTATTTTTCACTAACACATTATGTCACCAATAATTTTAATACCCGTTTTAGTCCTGCGGTATTAATTTCCCAAAATTTTTCATACTCATTTTTCAAATAAAATTTCCCCACCCTTAAAAGCGATGTGAAAATCATCAAAAATACCACTTAGTCCCAAGTAAGGTTCCCAAAACACAATTTCACCCTATTCTAAGATAATTATAAAAATTTCACTCCACCTAGATATCAATCCTAGGTTATCGTAACAATGGTATAATATAGGGAATTAACCCCCACCCCAATTTATATAACCCGCATAGACTCATACTAACTATTCCCATACCTAATTAGCATAAATTACAACTAAGGCCCACTTACTAGTCCCATACCTAACAAGTGTACTATAACAAGGGGTGAAAACGAATTACCTACAATACCCAACGTTCCCTAGATATTCAAAATTATAATATTTCATAAGTGACACAATCAACAATTTATAATAATATTCTCAACAACACTAAATTCCCAAATAAATGATTTTAAATCTAAATAGGGGGAAATCAAGAACACATAATTATTGTGATTTTCCGAATCACGATTACTCGCAAGTTCCATCTTAGTTATTATTTTTCTAGCACAAGTAATTTAGTTAATTTATGATTTTTTTACATGAAACATCCAAATTAAATTTCTAAGGGCTCCTCTACACGCATATGCCCATAACATAACCGATTACCCAAATACAATCCGAAGAACATTAAAGTTATAATTATTTGGTAGCGTTAATAATTGATACAAAACAGTCCCGAAATTAGTTTCTTAAAAATATCATGTTCTTAATTTATTTTAGAACACATGAGTTTTAATGGAGGCTACAATCAAGACACATAACACTAAGGGAAAAGAATAGGATAAACATGCATGTGAATAGATGTAGAAATTGACTAGAGATTCGAGTTCCCCTTGAAAAATTGATCAAAAACCCCTCTTGAACCAACTTGGAATATATATTTTTATGCCTTCAAAATGGAGCTTGAAAATTGGTTTGGGGGTTAGGGCTTGGAGGCAGAAGATGATGGAGAAATAGGGGGTTGGCTGCTCTTAGGTGAGTGGGGAATGAGTGTTAAAAACTCAGCCACGAAATCATATATATATATATATATATATATAAGTTTAAGGGTTTAAAGAAATAATAAAATTCGTCAAAATGACGAACTGCTGGCGCAACAATCTGTTGGGATCGATCAATCGACCTCCTGGCATCGATCGATCAATCACTCAGAATTTCTGATTCAACCAACACAAAAATAAGCTAAGGGATAAATTTCAAAAATCATTTAAAACTTCATTTTAACTCTGAATTCAATTCCGCTTGAAGTTTTATTCTTCTAAAATCATGACCAACATATTTTACCAATAAAAAATTATAAAATTCAAAAATTTATTTTTTTATCGAATTTTCTAATTTTATTTAAAAATACCCATTTAAAAATTCGGGCTGTTACATACTTCCCCAATAACAAAAAATTTTGTCCTCAAAATTTAGTAAAACTAAGTGTGTACCAAAACCAAAGTTCACGTACTATAATTAGGCGTCCATACACCTAATTTTACCCAAGTGAAAAAAATATGAATACTATACATATATCACGTAACAAAAATATTTTACGTACCGATCCTCTACTTAGCCACGTCGTGTCTCTTGCGGTGCCTGCTCCTCTCGAGGGTGAAGTAGGTAGCACCTCCCATAACCAGTGTTGGTTTGTGATGCAGCTGCCGGCTGTGCCCCAGGTGCTTCCGGCACTGCTGGCGCTCCCTGAACGCCTATCGCCGCCAGTTTTGCAGGTGCTCCCCGTACTATGGGCGCTACCGGTGCTGGAGGCCATTGGCTTTGCTGACCCTTAGTAATGGGACCCTGCTGTCCCTCTCTCTTGTAACACTTATTCTCTCTATGTCCCACTTTCCCACAAATGAAACACGTACCTTAAAAAGGCTCCGAATTCCTATTCTAATTTTTTCCCCCCTGACAACCCTACTTCTGGTTGTCCTGGTGAATATTTTTGTTCCGCTTTCCTTGGTTCGGCCTCTGCCTCTTCCATGCTTGGTCATCGCGACCCTTGTTGTCTCCTCCCTGACCCTCTTCCTCTTGCCTTTTTCCTAATTTCTTCTGATGGTTTATTTTCTCCTGCCAATGTAACATCGCGACATCCACTACTTGGGAGTAAGAAGTGTATGACGAATTTCCCAAATGAAGCACTACATCTTTTTACTCTCAGTATCTACCTCCTCCGGTATGAACATAAATAAATTGGTGAACTCTTGTTCATACTCGACAATTGATTTTGAACCTTGGTCCAACTCCACAAATTCTCTTTTCTTTGCACTCCTGATAGCATACGGGAAGTACTTGTTGTTGAACCTAATTTGAATCTCAACATAACTCAATTGATCTCGTTCCTCCGGTGTGGTGGTGCTCACTCACCACTGTAAGGCATTTACCGACAACTTGAATGTTGCTAACATATTCTTTTGCACCTCCGTGCATTCCACTAATCTCAAGTGTTGCTCCATGTCCCTTACCATTGGTGAGCAACCGTGGGATCAGATCCTTCGGCAAAGGTATAAGGATTTCCTTTGAAAAATCTAGTCCTCACTCTGTCCGAGTTTGAGATGGGTGGTCCTTGCTGTTGGGGTCCTAACGTTAACCCTATCTGTCTCCCGATTTTAATATCGGCCGCTGTGGCCTCTCACACAATTGTCGCTAGTGCCTCGTAATCCATAATAATCTGCCTTTGTCCCTCCTGAACTACCGGACCAGAAACAAGCTCCTCTCTCCTACTACCATTTCTTCTAGTGTTCGTCATTTGAAAAGATAGGAACAACCATCATGAGACTTAGGAAAACTAAGAGTATAAATCATCGAAATGAAATCTAAGATAAGCAACGTGGAAGCTAAACAGATTCATAACCTACAAGACCTACGACCATGCTCTGATACCATCTGTAACACCCCACTAAATTCTGGTGTCGGCCGCCACCAAAATTTAGCCGGGCATTAGTAAATTAAATATCATTCTTAGCATGTGACATATATGAGACATATAAAATTTTAATACACAAGATAAATGATTTAAATCAATCCCAAATATCAAGAACCTCCAACTGATTTAACACCAAAGTGCGATAAAAATTCATCACATGCAATCTCCGAATATCTCAATTATTGCAATAAATCAAACCCAACTGAAATCTTAAGACAACTTTGGAACTGAAAGGCCCAATAAAATCCAAATATAGTCTCACAATAAATATGACTGAATAGGAGAAGAAATAAACTACTAAAACAATAAGATAGCTCCAGCTGCACTTCCGAAAGATCTCCAATAATTCCTATGCAGCTACTCCAAATAAATTCCTGAAAATATTAGTCAATGCATGTGTCAGAGCCAAGGCTCTGAGCATGAATACCGGCTACTCCTTTCAATCAGGGTCCTTGAACCCAGACAATAGTGCTATATATATCGACCATAACAATAGAATCTTTTAATTAAAAGAAAGTCTATAATCATCAACGGTAAATTTCTAAGTACCCACAAGGTTTAAATGTGCCACACCAATATTATTTTAAATTAACCCAAGTCCCACGATGTTAATTTACCAAATTTTTATTATTGTTCTCACTTTTTATTATGACGGTCCTCCCGTCCCGGGTGGTAATTTCCACCAAAGTGTCACACTTCTCCTCGTCGCTCATCATCTGACCCGTATAAACTGTCGGCCCTGACACATGACAAGGTTCCACTCACACACACATACCCTTGTCAAATTCACCGTCAGATCCATTTTTATCCCGCGATCCTCACGATATGACAAGGTTCCACACACGACACGATATAAATCGCCCAAGCTGACCCGTATAAACTGTTTGTCACTAACACATTATGTCGCCAATAAATTTTAATACCCGTTTTTATCATGCGGTATTAATTTCCCAAAATTTCTCATACTCATTTTTCAAATAAAATTTCCCCACCCTTAAAAGCGATGTGAAAATCCTCAAAAATACCACTCAGTCCCAAGTAAGGTTCCCAAAGCAAAATTTCGCCCTATCTTAAGTAAAGGATAATTATAAAAATTTCACTCCCCCTAGATATCAATCCTAGGTTATCGTAACAACGGTATAATATAGGGAATTATCCCCCACCCCAATTTATATAACCCGCATAGACTCATACTAACTAGTCCCATATCTAATTAGCATAAATCACGACTAAGGCCCACTTATTAGTCCAATACCTAACAAGTGTACTATAACAAGGGGTGAAAACCAATTACCTACAATACCCAACGTTCCCGGGATATTCAAAATTATAATATTTCATAAGTGACACAATCTACAATTTATAATAATATTCTCAACAACACTAAATTCCCAAATAAATGATTTTTAATCTAAATAGGGGGAAATCAAGAACACATAATTATTGTGATTTTTCGAATCATGATTACTTGCAAGTTCCATCTTAGCTATTATTTTTCTAGCACAAGTAATTTAGTTAATTTATGATTTTTTTACATGAAACATCCAAATTAAATTTCTAAGGTCTCCTCTACACGCATATGCCCATAACATAACCGATTACCCAAATACAACCCCAAGAATAACAAAGTTATAATTATTTGGTAGCATTAACAATTTATACAAAACAGTCTCAGAATTAATTTCTTAAAAATATTACGTTCTTAATTTATTTTAGAACACATGAGTTTAATGGAGGCTACAATCAAGACATATAACACTAAGGGAAAAGAATAGGATAAACATGCCTATGAATTGATGTTGAAATTGACTAGAGATTCGAGTTCCCCTTGAAAAATTGATCAAAAACCCCTCTTGAACCAACTTGAAATATATATTTTTATGCCTTCTAAATGGAGCTTGAAAATTGGTTTTAAATGGGGGTTAGGTCTTGGAGGTGGAAGATGATGGAAAAATAGCGGGTTGGCTGCTTTTAGGTGAGTGGAGAATGAGTGTTAAAAACTCAGCCCTGAAATTATATATATATAAGTTTAAGGGTTTAAAGAAATAATAAAATTCGTCAAAATGACGAACTGCTGGCGCACGAATTCTGTTGGGATCGATTGATCGACCTCCTGGCGTCGATCGATCGATCACTCAGAATTTCTGATTCAGCCAACATAAAAATAAGCTAACGGATAAATTTTAAAAATCATTTAAAAATTCATTTTAACTCCGAATTCAATTCCGCTTGAAGTTCTATTCTTCTAAAATCATGACCACAATATTTTACCAATAAAATTATATAATTCAAAAATTTATTGTTTTCTCGAATTTTTCAATTTTATTTAAAAATTCAGGTTGTTACACCTTTGTTTATTCAAAATTCTATTCTCATAATTCCAAAGGTTTGTGATCTTGAACACATTCAGAAGAAGACTTTTTTCAACTCTTTGTAGAGAGGATAAACCTACACCGGACTGAGGTCATTGGGAGTGCTTGAGGGTATTCCTTGCTGGAGATAGGACTGCGGTTCTTGTTGATCTTCTGCGATTATTCCATTGCTGACGACATCGACCAACACCTGCGGGTATTCGTATGTCACCTTATTTTCACTGTAATCCGATTGTAAACCATTCCTTTACAAATTATAGTGGAAATAAAAAGGTTTTTTCCCTCCGGGGATTTTTTCCTGAATTTGTTTCTTTTACCGCATGCTTTATTTATTCAATGGGTTAAATTGATTAGATGCATGTTTAAGGTTTAAGAAGATAAAATTGCAAATAATTGATTTAGTTGGGTGTACCTAAAGCACTTATTAAAGGGCCTATGTGATGTAGAGCGAGTTTAATTAGAAACTGTGTTTAAAATTTATTGATATATCTTATCTGTTTTATGTTCCTCCATACTTCACTTGGGTATATTTGTTTGTGTCTCATGTATGTAGGTATCTATTTTGAGATTTAGAGATTCATTTGAGATTCAGAGAATCATTGCTACATCACATTCAGAGACAGTTCTAGACTCAATGTTGCTGTTTAATAGTTTATTCATGTCCCTATTTTTTTTTATATTTGGATCTTTGAGATAGGACATTTGAGTATAGCTAGCATTTTTATTTGTATTTTGTCCCGGAATAGACAAAGGAGGAGATTTGTAAGCACAAATTTCATATAGATTTAATTTGTTTATATTTGGCTTAATTCCGGACAAAATAAATTGATTTTAGAATAGTAATTAATTCAAGAATATTCAAAGTTTATAAAGACTCAAGATTGAAGACGTTGCAATTTAAAGCCATGAAGAAGAAATTAAGACAAGTTGCAATTTCACATTTTGTTTATTCTAAGATCACACATGTATGAATAATCAAAGGAATATGTGATTTAGAATATTGTTTAAATATTAAATGAATTAAATATTTTTTAGTGTTTGGGAATTAAAAATTAAAGTTTTGAAAATGCATTTAATTATATCTGTGCTAAATTGTTTTTAATACAAGGATAATCATGAAATAATAGAAAAGGGTTTACTGTCGTTCAAACGACATGTAAACTCATTCGAACGACAACGCTAGTCGTTCAAACGACATCGTTTGTCGCTCGAACGAGTTTGCCTCGATTTCCTGTGTTTTAATTATATCTTGGACTCTGGTTTGCTCAGGTATAAAAATATAACACTGCGTAGACATTTTCAATTGAGATGAACAGTTCTAAGAATTCCCATTCTGTTTTATTATATCCTTTGTTTATTCAAGATCCTATTCTCATAATTCCAAAGGTTTGTGATCTTGAACACGTTCAGATGAAGACTTTGTTCAACTCTTTGTAGAGAGGATAAACCTATACCGGATTGAGGTCATTGGGAGTGCTTGAGGGTATTACTGGCTGAAGATAGGACTACGGTTCTTGTGGAGCTTCTGCGGTTGTTCCATTGCTGACGACATCGACCGACACTTGCGGGTATTCGTATATCACCTTATTTTCGCTGTAATTCGATTGTAAACCATTCATTTACAAATTATAGTGGAAATAAAAAGGTTTTTTCCCTTCGGGGATTTTTTCCTGAATTTTTTTCTTTTATCGCATTCTTTATTTATTCAATGGGTTAAATTGATTAGATGTATGTTTAGGGTTTAAGAAGATAAAATTGCAAATAATTGATTTAGTTGGTTTTACCTAAAGCACTTATTAAAGGGCCTATGTGATGTAGGGGGAGTTTAATTAGAAAATGTGTTTAAAATTTATTGATATATCTTATATATTTTTCGTTCCTCCATACTTCACTTGGGTATTTTATTTTGTGTCTCATGTATGTAGGTATCTATTTTGAAATTCAGAGATTCATTGCTACAACACATTTAGAGACAATTCTAGACTCAATGTTGCTGCTTCATAGTTTATTCATGTCCTCATTTTTTTCATATTTTTGAGATAGGACATTTGAGTATAGCTAGCATTTTTATTTGTGTTTTGTCTTGAAATAGCCAAAGGGGGAGATTTGTAAGCACAAATTTCTTATAGATTTAATTTGTTTATATTTGGTTTAATTCTGGACAAAATAAATTGAGTCTAGAATAGTAATTAATTCAAGAATATTCAAAGTTGATAAAGACTCAAGATTGAAGACGTTGCAATTTAAAGCCATGAAGAAGAAATTAAAACAAGTTGCAATTTCACATTTTGTTTATTCTAAGATCACACAGGTATGAATAATCAAAATATGCGATTTAGAATGTTGTTTAAAATATTAAATGAATTAAATGTTTTTTAGTGTTTGGGAATTAAAAATTAATGTTTTGAAAACGCATTTAATTATATCTGAGCTAAATTGTTTTTAATACAAGGATAATCATGAAATAATAGAAAAGGGTTTACTGTCGTTCAAACGACATGTAAACTCATTCGAACGACAGCGCTAGGCATTCAAATGACAATATTTTTCGCTCGAACGAGATTGCCTCGATTTCTGTGTTTCAATTATCTTGGACTCTGGTTTGCTCAGGTATAAAAATATAACACTGCGTAGACGTTTTCAATAGAGATGAACATTTCTAAGAATTCACATTCTGTTTAGTTTCATCCTTTGTTTATTCAAGATCCTATTCTCACAATTCCAAAGGTTTGTGATCTTGAATACATTCAGAATAAGACTTTGTTCAACTCTTTGTAGAGAGAATAAACCTACACCGGACTGCGGTCATTGGGAGTGCTGGAGGGTATTCCTTGCTGAAGATAGGACTGCGGTTCTCGTGGAGCTTCTACGGTTGTTCCATTACTGACGACATCAACTGACACCTGCGGGGATTCGTATGTCACCTTATTTTTGATGTAATTTGATTGTAAACCATTCCTTTACAAATTATAGTGGAAGTAAAAATGTTTTTGCCCTTCGGGGATTTTTTCCTGAATTTGTTTATTTTACCGCATGCTTTATTTATTCAATGGGTTAAATTGATTAGATGTATGTTTAGGCTTTAAGAAGATAAAATTTCAAATAATTGATTTAGTTGGTTTTACCTAAATCACTTATTAAAGGGCCTTTTCGAAGATATGGAAAATAGGAGAATTCCCAACTTGATATCTAGCTTGCCTTCACCCCCACTCAAGAAGACGACTACTAGTGATAAAACGCCTGTGGTTATCAGTGTTGACAAAACACAAACCATAGAACCTCGGTTCAAGAGGTTGAAGAGATGTCTCTCTCATTGCAGGAATTGACACTAAAGACCTCAGCCGACTAGGCTTCTGATGATTCTACCTCTGTGGTAGTGAACCCTGATCTGGCCTGGGGTTGATTCACCCAGGAGTCCTTTCGGCTAATAGGTCGGCAACAACTCCCCTCTCCAGAGCCCATTTATTGGAGAAAGCTATCAAAATTTAGCAGTGGTAACTTGCTTAACCACTTACTTTTAGTAGTTTCCATTTTCCTTCTATGTAACTGATACTTACATTATTGTTTCCCTGTTGTGCAGTTCCTAGCCGACTATGACCAATTATTGATAAGGGATAATATGCTGAGGTTATCCTCAACTGATGTGGAGGAAGCCTTTAAAGGCTTAAAAGATTCCCTTGAATCTACCAATGAAGCCAAGGAGAGGGAACAAAAAAGTGATAGGACCAGTTGAATGAAGCCGATAAGAAAGTGAAGGCAACTGAGTAAAAACTGCTGGCAACTGAGCAAATGGCTGACAATTCAATGGTGGAAGCTGTTGCTGAGAAGAAAAAGTTTTTAAACTTAAAAGCTTAGAGTAAGAAGGATAGGGATGACTCCTTCAACAGGGGGTGGGACAAGGCCTTTGCTGTTGTTACTGTGCAGATTGAATATATGACTAAAGTGTCTTACAAGGATGGTTAGACCGCTACTTTGAAGGGGGTCGATACTACTGCCAACTCAGAATTATTTTTGAGATATGACCCTGGTACCACTCCTAATTTAGAAGAGCAAGTTGATGATGAAGAGGGGACATATGAGTCGTCCTTGGTGCCTATCACTGAAGGTGGGGCCATTCCTATATAAACAATAACTAAAGACAAAGAGAAGGTTTAATTCTTTCTAAGTATGTTGGATAGTCCTTTTTCCTTACTGCATTTCCTTTTGTTTGATCGTTGATTTTTTTTTATATTTTAGCTGTAAGGGATAATCAGTTGTAACACCTTTATTTTTTTAATGAATGAAATTTCTAACTTGGTTATCTAGTTGGATTTATTTGTAACTGTACTTGTTTACCATTATTGCTAGGATATTATTCTTATATTCATGTTTCTCAATTTTAATTCTAGGAAAAATGTAATCATATCTGTTGAGGCCGACTTGCAGAAATGCAACATGGAACTTTTTGGAGATGGTCATGTAAGCTTAATAGAGGTCGAGCTGGCAGGGTTTCTCAGAGATAATATATCTGACCAAGCTAAAGAGGCCTATGTTCATCTGTATGATCTTTTTGATCGGACTGTGGATAATAACACAACCTATTATGAAATGATTGAAAAGTTGAAAGACAATCACAATCTCTCCTTGGCTTTGGTTCATTATAATTATGAAGCTAAATATGAAGCACTGAGTGCAGGTTGGGGTTTTGGCAAAAAGCTTCAAGACATTTCATCGGCCTTCAGGAAAAAAAGAATTTTTGCTTAATCGAGATATGGAAAGTGCTCGGGAAGTGGCCACTATGTTGGAAAAGGAAAATAATGCCCTAAAAAATAAACTATAAAGTTTGAAGAGGCCTTCTGAAGTTGTCCCGAGTGAGGGTGAATCTTTTTTAGATATGGAGAATGTTAGGCTAATGGAGGATCTAGAGAAATTCAAGAAAACTAAGTCTGGCCAGTCGTCCAAATAATTAGTGGTTGCTCAGCCAACGGTTGATGAAGAGAGGACCAAAAGGACCTTAGCCAACCAAATGGCCTCACTTAAAGCTAAAGATGCAACCATTAAGAAATTAACTGATAAGGTTGATCGTTTGGTCTTTCATTTCAACAAAAAACCTAGGGAAGTTTGGATGGACGGCTATTATGCAGCTTTAGCTCACCTTGAAAATGAATTGGAACAGGCCCGAAATGAAGGTCATTAGTAAGGCTGGTTGTATGCCTTGAATATTATGAAGATTCCCAAGTTCAACGAACTATGGCATTGGCAAGGCCTGGGTGTGCTGGATTACCCAAATCCACCTTTTAAACTTGATACCAGTTGTATCCCTACTGATTATATTCCTCAAAGCCTGGTTAGAAAGTATTTAAGTGATCTCAACATACAAGAAGAGGATACTTAACCCAAAATTTATTGAACAAACCCATATCAGATGGTCAAGATAGGCTGAGAGACTTGACTTCTACTGTTCTTCCCTCTGCCCTTGATGTTTCTACTGCTGGAATGGATAAGGCTAAAGAAAAATGTCCAACAGAGTGATTTTTAGCCTTGTTCTTTGTAATATTTAACTTGATAATGATCCTATAAAATTTACTTGAATAAAAGAATGAATGCTTGCACATGTCTGTCTTTTTAATGTATTTAAACTTTGACAATTAAGCTTTCAGATTATTTGGTCGGCTAGGTAGCTGACTAACCTACTTGATTGTTTTTATTGTATTATCAACTATAAACGTGACTGTTGGGCCTTAGGTTATACTATTGCACTTAGAATTATCAGAACGGATCATTTATGATGCTAAGTGTTTGCATCAGCTATCATTGGTGACCAAATGCTTTAGGAATACTATAGGATTTTCCTGAATTTAATTTGGTCCGGTAATACTCCTTGTTATTGAATTAAGGTCGTACATGAAATTTTAGGAACTTCTTTTTTGTATCTTGTTAAAGACAAAATTATACATAAAGTTTTAGGAACTTCTTGTTCGTGACTTGTCAAAGATGGACTCTTACATGAAGTTTTAGAGTTTTTGAAGTTTGTGACTTGTCATAGATGGTCAAAGATGAAGTCTTGAAATTTGAAATTTTTGATGACACAATTTTCAATATTGTCATCATCATGCTCCCGAATAAAAATAATAAAAAGGGAGTGTAATTGCTAGAAAACCATAATTTTATTGAAATGAGTGAAATGAGTCCATCAAATTCCCCATAAATCTACTAAAAATATTTACGGAGATGATCGGTATTTCATGGATTATTGACCTCTTCCCCTTTAAGTGTCTCTACAAGACAAGTTCCTGTTCGAATAAGAACCGAGATACGATAAGTAACATGCAAGTTTGCTTCCTACTTATTCCCTTTCTGGAGGACGTTTTCCAGAATAGAATCTCCTTCCTTCAGGTCGGCCGGCTTCACCCTTATGTTGTAAAAGCGGGTTGTGAGCTGCTGGTAAGTAGCCAGTCGAATTGTAACATCCTCCTTTACTTCCTTAATCAGCTCCAGATCAAATTTTCTCATGAGACCACTCTTTGGGGAATCAAAGTTTAACACTCTATGAGTAGGAAGACCGACCTCAACTAGCACCATTGCTTCAGTCCCAAAAGTAAGCATATAAGGAGTTTCTTCCGTCGCTGTTCTCGATGTAGTTCTATAGTCCCAAAGAACTTTGTGTAACTCATTGATCCAATTACCTTTCACATAATCAAGTCTCTTTCTCAGTCCATCTCATAGCGTTTTGTTGGTTACTTCAATTTGTCCATTACATTGGGGATTACCTGGAGAAGAGTGAAGTTTTTGGATCTTAGAATGAATGCAATACTCCTCAAACTCCTGATTATCAACTTGCATGCCGTGATCAGTGATGAAGGTGTACGGGATCCCATATCTACAGATGATGCGCTTCCAAATGAATTAGAAGATCCTTTCATAGAGCATTTCAACTAATGGCTCAGCTTCTACCCATTGAAGTAGTCCACTACAACCACCAAGTATTTGAATTTACGCTTTATATTTGGTTGTGGGATGACTAAGTCAATCCAACATTTGGAGAATAGCCATGGAGAAGTGATTGGTGTTAATACAACCCCTATTATTCTATGGATTACAACAAACCTTTGACATTTATCACATTTCTTGGCAAAAGAGATACAACCGACTTCCATGGTCATCCAGTAATAACCTTGCACAACTATCCTTTGTACCAATGATCGACTAGTTTAATGAGCTCAACAGGAACCTTCATGAACCTCCTTGATAAAATCTGGTACCTCGATGGGGTGTACACAACAAAGTAGAGAAATAATGTATCCCCTTTTGTATAAAACTCCTCGCTCTAACACATAACTATCTACCTTGAATATCAACTTCCTGGCTTTTTTTGGGTCGGTAGACAGTACACCTTTGTTAATATAGCTTTTGATAGGATTCAACCACGAGCTTCCTAAGTCCATCGAAATGAAACTTACCAAATCCGTATCGATACTTCTATTTGTAAGTATTTCTACTGAGATGGTTCTCCTGAGATCTGTCCGGGTCGCTAAGGCCAGACGAAAAAGTGCATCTGCTCAAACATTTTCTATCCTTGGTATTTTGATCATTTTGAATGCTACTAATTTAGAGATGACTTTGATAGCTTTAGAAAAATACCGAACCATAAGATCTCCCTTCTCCCCATATATTTGAAGCATCTGGTTAATAATTAACTGGGAATCGCTATGTGCTATGACTTGCTCAGCTCTTAAGGATAAGGCTAACTGTAAGCCTGTGATTAATGATTCATATTCCGCCTCATTATTGGAGGCCTAAAATTAGAAACAAAGTGCATACTCCAAATATATGTCATCTGGGGTATTGATGATGAGCCCGACTCCACAACTAATAGCGCACGAGGAACCATCTACATATAGTTTTTAAACTGGGATGTTATCATCAAAGTTCCTTTCAGATTGCACTCCCTGTTTAAACAATTTCTAGCTCTGTTCCCTTTATCGCTGGGATATATCCTGCGTAACTGAAGTCTCTCGTTGGTCGACGGTCAATTCTGTTTGCTTTAGAGCTGAGCTCTCTTCTAATGAAGTCTGCTCAGTAAGTGAACTAGGGTTAGTGACAACCTCTTGATATGTGAATTCAACTATAAAGTCTGCTATAACTTGCCCCTTCATCGCAGTTCTAGGCTTATAAAGGATCTTAAATTCTCTTATCTTTTCCTAGGACATCAATCTCCATGATTTCTCTAGTTTGTGAAGCGCTTGGAACAAAGGTAGGTTGGTATAAACCACCAGGGTATGTTCCTATAAGTAATGTTTCATTATCCTAGAAGATTGTATAAGAGAAATGACTAATTTCTCCAAGCGTGGATACTTGATTTATGCTCCCCTAAAAGCTCTGCTAGTGTAATATACTGGTTTCTAAATTTCATTTTCTAGCTTAACGAGTGCCGAACTGATAGCAGACTCTAACATAGCCAAATACATGTATAACTTTTTTCCCATAAGTGGTTAGGAGAGCAGTGGTGGTGATCCCAAGTATTTCTTCAAGTCTTGAAAAGGTTTTCACATTATTCTTTCCTCTCGAATGATTTTCTAAGCACTTTGAAGAATGATAAGCACTTATCTATAGCTCGGGAGACAAATCGGTTGAGAGAAACCACCCTTCAAGTTAATTTATGTACATCTTTCTTACACGTGGGAGATTGCATGTCGATCAATTTCTTGATTTTGTTCAGATTGGCTTAAATTCCTCTTTAATTTATAATGAAGCCTAAAAAATCCCCTCCTGTATTCCGAACACCCATTTGGTCGGGTTAAGCTTCATTTGATGCTTTTTAAGTTGATCAAATGCCTGACTTAGGTTTTGGATGTGATTAGCAGCTTTCTTGCTTTTAGTAAGCATGTCATCCACATAGACTTCCATATTATCACCAATCTGCTCCTCAAAAACCTTGTTCACCAGTCTCTGGTATGTCATTCCAGTATTTTTTATCCCAAAAGGCATAACATTGTAGCAGTAAGTACCTCGGCTGGTTATAAAGGAAGTACTTTCCTTATCCTCTGGCTTTATTTTGATCTGATTATAACCGGAGTACGCATCCATAAAGCTTAATAATTCGTAGGCTGCTCTTATATCTACCAATTGGTCAATATTTGATAAAGGAAAACGATCTTTTGGGCATGCTTTGTTGAGGTCATTGAAATCCACACACATACGCTCTTTGTTCTTCTTCTTTCTGACCATCACGACATTAGCTTACTAGTCCAAGTATGTGACATCCTCTATAAATTTGGCCTTCTGTAACTTGTCCACTTCCTCTTGGATGGCCACATTATTTTCGGGGCTAAACATCCTCCACTTCTGCTTGATCGGTTTGAAAATTTTATATTAAGCTCATGTCATATAAAGTTAGGGTCAATACCAGGCATGTATTCATAGCTCCATACAAATAAACTTTTTCGCTCTTCAAGGAGTGTGATTAATTCCTGTTTAAGGGATGGTGCTAAGTTTGAACCAATCTGAGTAGCCCTTTTTGGCTTTTCATCATCCAGTATTATAGCCTCTATAACTTCCACTATTTGTCCTTTGGCCAAATCAGCTTCCTACCATGGATCTAAGGTATCAATCTCGTAGGTAGTGGTGTGTTTATTTAACTCGTCTTGGTTGATGGAAGTGTAGTAGAACTCTCTGGCCTCCACCTAATTTCCCTTCACTATATAGACCCCATAATGAGTAGGAAACTTCAAGAATTGGTGAACCGAAGAGGGTACTGCTTCAAAAATTTTCAACCCGACTCTGTCGAGAATTATAATATAGGCTGATTGAACGTTCTTATCTAGAACAAATAAATGGATCTCATCAGTTCTTCTCATCAACCAGGTGCCGATTAATACCTCCATATTAACAATCCTTAAAGGATAAACCTTTTCACCATAAAACCAATTAAAGGTCTATGATATGGTTCTAGTTTACTATCTCGTATCCCTAGGCTATGAAAAGAACTATAGAATAGGACATCTACTGAATTACCATTATCCACTAGAATTCTTGCAATTCTTGCTTCATATATCCTCAAGGTGACAACCAATGGGTCATCATGAGGATAAAGTACTCCTGAAAGGTCATTTTTGGAGAAGCTAATGACCAACTTATCTTTGTAGCCTTTCTGGTTCGACCATCTACTTCATTTGATAAATTAACCCGTCGAATATAGGAGCAGGCTTTGGCATCATTTAAGTAGGCCTTACTCTCGATAACTTCACCTCCGCCTCCAACGTTTCCTCTTTTAATAAAATGATAACCAAAAGAAATAATCTTTATATTAAGCTCTGACTCTTAGGTTTCTTTGGTAGGTCTGGATCGTCCTCGGGCTCATCATCATGACCTATTTTTCTCTCCTTTTTGTCTTTGCAAGGCGATTTCGACCTTCTTCTAGAATCCCAAACTTTTGTTCAATCAACAAATTTGGTCAACGTTCCTTTGTGAATGATAAATTCAATTTCATTTTTCAGAGCAATACAATTGTTAGTGGTATGCCCATGATCTTTGTGAAAGTCACAATATTTGGACTTATCCTTTCGATTAGGTTGCGATTTTAATTTCGCAGGCCCCTTCAAGTCCTTACTGCCTCTAATCTCCTCTAAGATGTGCACACCAATAATAAGTGGAGTATACTCCTTATACTTCTTAGGCTTCTCAGTTTTTTTATCTTTCTGTTCCTTCTTATCCAAACTCTTTCGGTGTTCATGATCTTACCAGCCTTCACCATCTGCTCTGTCTTGGCTTTAGGAGGTTCTTTTTCCAGTGTATAGTATAACTTCTCTAGGAGTAGTCCACTCATCAATGCAGTGATAACATTTTTCTCTTCATAATCTATCACTTATAACTTTTCATTATACTCTTGTGTAGTTTCTTCATATCATTGACGAACACTTAGTAGATGGGCTACTCTTTTGATCGGCTTGGCCTCAAAACAAAAGTCACTGATGCAAATTTCAACGAGTTGTTGAAAATTGGAAATTTATCCTCAGGGTAAATTATTATACCATATCTGGGCTGATCCAGTGATGGTACTTGAGAAAGCTCGATAACACATCTCATTAGGAACATAATAAATATTAGCTGCAGCCTAGTATTACTCAACATGGAGGATAGTATCGATCTTACCATCATACTTAGGAGTGACCACGGGTGGATTGAACTTGGAGGGTGTAGAGAATTTTACAATGGCTAGAATAAAGGGAGATCCCTTCACAAAACTTCTTTGCAGAGGGTCCTTAGTCTTAGCCATCTTTTCCAGATGATCTTCTAGTCTTTGTATTGATCTTTTCCAAGAGTGATCTTCTGGCTTAGATTTGGCTGATACGGCTTTGGTAGATTTATTAATGCATTTGTACTGAGCTCTTTTTTTAGAAAGTCTTCTTGGCATATGTGGATCCTTGGAGGCTTGCCTTAGACCGGACTGGTCCTTCCTAATGTTTATATAACCTCACTGGGTATTTATAATGTATTCTAGTTATTTGGAGGCCAAGGGGATCAAAGGCAGATGCCTTGCTCAACCTCTCTAAGGCGCTAGGCCATTCAGAAGTGCAAGATCGACCATCAAAGTAATCAGTGGATCTAATTAAAGAAGTTTCTCCTGGGCGATAAGAACTACCACACCATGATCGGGAATAGCTACCTATTTCATTTCTCGGAGGATGTGGCGACATTTCTCTTCTAAAGGATGGAGCGATGCTAGACTTGTCTTGCAATGATTGGTCCAGTTATCTCATCGTTTCCTGCATTGACTCTTTCCCTTTGGTAAGGCTGATTAAGATTCCTTGGAGATCTACTTTATTGGACGGAGCAGATGGAGTGTCATTATTACCACCAGTCGGAAGGCTAGTTTCTGTAATATCGGTTATCTTTCAAAGGACTCAATGAATAAAATATATAGAGAACGATATCAAATAGTCATTTCCACAGATGACGCCAACTTATTGATTTCTAAAATTAATGTGGACAATTTTATAATCACAGATAAATATAAATTAAGGAAAAATCAGACAACCAAGGTTTTAACGTGGGTCAGCTAAGGAAAATGCTTATGTCCACGAAAATAGTATTGCAGTTGAGGGGTGATTACAATAAGCTCAGAGTAATATTGCTCACTTGTCCTCCCTTGAGCTAAAGGAATCCATGTATTTATAATGGTTGAGAAACCAAGAGATAAAATGACTTTACATATTCAGGCATTTACATCCATGTACAATAAATGTAACTATTGATCTTCAAAAGCATGTGTGGAACAACTGCTGGTATCCCCATGAGAGTGACTTTTACCTTCCCTGATGATTCACCTTCCTAGTTGTGGTCGTTTGATTAGCCGATCAAGTATATCTAGAGCCAACCAAGTATATGTGAAGCACTGACATGGATATATATGAGGACATGTGTCCCTATCTCATTGGTCCATGTGGATGAATATTTTAACCCACAACAATTATCGTGCTAAATTAGTTAGGGAGACTAAATACTCTTAGGTTAAAATAACTCGTAGGGGCCTTCAAACGTATGAGATAGTTATGTTCCCTAAAAATGTTAAGCCCAAGGAAAAGAAAATTGCACTAAAAGCCTAATCTAAAAAGAAAGAGGAAGTGTCGTCGAATTTAGATTATGATTTAGACTTAGCCCTTTTTCCTAAAAATTTCAAAATTTTTCTCTATTTTAAAAAGCAAAATAGTTCCAAAGAAAAGAAAAGTTTGGAGAAAGATAAAAAATATAAATCGGGCAAAGAAAATTTTTGAAAAAAAAGAAAGATTTCTCAAAGAAAGACGAGGAGAGATGTTATGAGTGTGAGGTAAAGGGTCATAAAGCTCATGAGTGTTCGACTAGATGAAAGAGACAAGGGAAATGCAAAGCTTCCATAAATGTCACGCTTGAAAGGTGCCCAACATGTGCATTTTAAACAAAAACAAAATTTTCACCAAAAATTATCCAACTTTTAATTATGCCCCAAACCAAGTTGTGAGAACCATATTATTACTTTAAAACAATTTTATCTTGATTAATCCTAAACATGCATCTAGTGATTAAATCAAGTAACATAAATTAAAGAATACTGACAACGCCTGATGTATGAGGAAAAAACCCAAAACGGGAAACCAACCTCGGACGACCTAAGCCAGACAATCACTATGAATATGGATTTATAATGAACAGACAAAGACTCACTCAACGACTCGATCCCCACGGGTCTTGACGCTCTTATGATATTCAACCAATCCTCTCATAGTGCCCACACAGAAAGTCCTTCTTCCACGATACCTTTCCACAACACACGCGTTCACGTATGTCTCGGTGTCCACCGAATGGCGTTGATTCGTCTTCGATGTCGAACAAGAAGTCCTCTCTTTTCTTCACCGTAAAACCCTTTGATGTTCAATGTATAGAACAAACTTCTTTGGTGCAGTAAGATAACGTAAACATATAAGAATGATATCTCGGATCTTTTCAAACTTCTAAGGATGTGTTTATGCTTTATAAACCTTAGAAAATATGTGCAAACAAGTTTCTGGTTCGTATACTGTTTTTCAGAATGCACACTTACGAAACTCTGATAAAACCACATTTTAAATAACAATTAAGCACCGCCTCAAAATACGTATCGTTTGAACGACAATGCCACATCATTCGCGCGACTTAGGTATCTCGTTCGAACAAGATCCTTATGTCGTTTGAACGAGCTGACGTGTCAGTTTGACTTTTTGACTTTTAGCTCAAAACGTTTCTTTTAAAAGAGATCCAAATTAGTCAAACTCTATTTCGAGTATATTAGAATAAAACGTAGTGCAAACAATTAAAACACTTTTAAAAACATTTTAAAATATTTTTCTTTATAAAAATACATCCTTATCTTTTATAAAAATAATTCCGAGCACCATTAATTATACGCATTCATACCTGAGTGATCTCGAAATGCAATTAACTTTGAAGACGATTAAACTTGCACCAATTAAACATCGACATGATTAATTCTTTAAAGCTTTGCCGCAACATCTTCAATTTTTTTCAATACGTCATAGACCAAGTGGGATCGTGACAAAATAAAATCTCCCTATGACATATTACAACCATAGTTTTGTTCACGGAATTAAGTCAAGACAATACAGGGACTCAATTAAAAATTTATGTCCTTACAAATCTCCGCCTTTGACTATTCCGGGACAAAACTAAACCAGTGAAATGGCTAATCGGGCCGTCAAGACGTATGACGCCTAAATCCCATCCCATAAACCCAAAATAAAAAATACAGGACACGAACTAGTATATGTAGCACCGACAAGCATGAACTATCTGAATGTGACGTAGATTTGAAATCTCGAATCGCTGAAGCATACCTACACACATGAAACAGACAAACAAATACCCAGTGAAGTATGGAGGAACAAATGAAACCAATATATATATCCAAATGATACCAAACAATAATAGATACCAATATAAATAACCAATATGGATAAACTCTGAAAAGTCATTTGATAAATAATTTGAGCAACAAACTGATACCAATGTGTACTATCAATTTGAGATACCAATTTGTAAACATATGCAAACCAAAACATGCTCAAATCTGCTCAACTCTCCCCCTACATCACATACATCTCTCCCTCTTTTTGTCTTGAATAGACAATCCGGTGAAAAGATAAACCAAATAATATCTAGCATGAGAATATAAACCAATATGAATCAATGTGAAATCGCTAGATAATCATGAAACAACCAGCTAAGTATGATCAAGAAATGAAAAATCAGTAGCTAGTAAACTAAGGAATCACACATAGAATATAACAATCTAATCAGGTGTGATAAACGGACTATATGCAAAAATATAATTTAGAACCAATAAATCCTGAATATAAACCAATCAGTCCAGAAACGCTTCCAGCAGTACCAAAAATATACCAATTTAAACCAGAGGATTGCAAACCAATCAGAAGCCAAACTTCAGCTTGTCGTTCGAACGAGCCAGGGACATCGCTCAAACGAGTTGAGGACGTCGCTCGAACGAAGTACATATGTCGTTCGCGCGACATGGACATGTCGTTTGAATGACTTCTCGCGACCTGCCAAAATTTCCCAGATTCCCAGAAATATTATATAATATTGCCCAGTGAAAAAATTTTCACAAAAAAAAATTCCAAGAAGGGCCTGACAGAAGCAAAACAGTGTTAAAATAGTAGGCTTTTAACACAAAACGCAAAAACTCATAAAAACTAAAAATGTGAGTTACATGCAAACATAGTACTGATGTACTTAAACATGGATATGTAATGTATAGGTGTGAAGCTAAAAACAAATGAGTCACAATTCCAACACATAGAAACGATCAAGAAGCTCTAATTAATAGCGATAAATCATCAAACTTTATCATAGCCATATGACAATAAAAGTGTGATCTTAATGAACTAAACATACTACATGCACACAAATCCAGAATTTTGACGATTCTACAAATAATAGAGTCAAATTGCAATGTTTCAATCATTAGGATTATTTGTGCAAACCCGTTTAAATTTTTAATCCATCCAAACTCCCTCAATAATAGTATATTTTCTTTGGAATGAACTAAACTAATTTGGCCCTTTTCTTAACATATTGCATTTTCTTTTGGGTTCTTTTTAAACGGTGGCTTTCACGACGAGTTAATTTTGAACTGTCGCAGCCCTTTCCCGTGAATCACTCATCATTTTTCAATTCAAATCCTCACGATAAAAGGTCCTTACATGCACACTTCTCTTTAAGTCTACTTACGTATAGATGACAAGATTGAGATAAGAATGCCCCACCAAATTCAAATATGCAAGAGAAGTCAAACATTCATATGAACTCGTGCATGTGTGCAATGTTGGCATATACACAAAGTCAAATCAAAATGCATATCAACTTCGAAACAAACCCCGTATAAATAATGGTTAAGATCATTCTAAGCATCGATAATAATGACCAATTGTCCTAGCCACATGGATAATGAAACAATGGGGGGGGGGGGGGGGGGTCCAAGCACACCAATATGCCACATCAAACATGTAAACTCAAAAACAAAAATCGAAAATCTTTTTGGCTTTTCATATTTTGACTCAAATAAAAGCAAAATGTTTTTGGGTTTTTAATTTTTTTTTCTGACAAATAAAATCTTTTTGTATTTTTCAATAGGACTCAAACAAATGAAAACTATAATACAAAATGATACACATGTCATTATACTAGCAATGAATATATCATGAAGAAAACTAGCATATGACAAACAAGGCAATTCTATCATCCTTTAGATTTAGCATGGGAAGAATCAAGTGCACCTAAACAATAATCCTGAAGTTTAATTCCTAAAGCCACTAAATCCGATATCCTAACCCAAGTAGGTTTAAAACTACGCATGGGGGTTTTGGGAACCACTATAACTTTATTCCTAAACTTCCTAGGAGCTTGTCTAAGGTCGTAACAATAACGCCTAAGGTGACCTTTCCTACCACAAAATGTGCAAGTGTAACGACTATGGGAATGATTACCTATATGTGGACCTTTTCTAACCTTCCTAGTGTTTCTCACACGGGCGGGGGGAATGGGGACAACTCTCTCATCAAAACCTATACCTCTCATATCTCCCTTAATTTGGATGGTGCCTAGGATCTTATCTAACTTCTATGACCTAACCTCCAAATCAAACTTGACTCTAGACGAGTCTCTCAATCTTTCCTCCAACTCATGAATCCTAGACTTGAGCAAATGCCTAGACTCCTCAAACTCTAAAATCTCCTTTTTCAAGGACTCCATCAAACCACGGATATTATCTCTCTCTTTATCCACAAACTCTAGTTTCTCCCTAAAATTCTTCTATCGTGCCCTAAGATCCTCAATCAAATTATCATTATTTTCTATGGCACGCTCATTTAACTTAGCTTGCAATTTAGAGTTGGTGTTTTTCACCTTCACAGTTTCGGCATACAACTCATTAGACGCATTTTGTAACTCTTTCACATCTACCTCCTCCCCGTCACTCTCTTCACCCTCACTAACATGGGATACAGTCAAAACCTCCTTAGAAGTGTCATGTACATGAGAATCGTTGTCGCTCACATGACATGCCATAAACGCAACAAAGTTACGATCAATGGGGGAATTATCTCCCTCTTTCGGATCACTATCACTTAAGGTGGCATTATAGACAATGGGTTGCTTGCCCTCTTTCTTAAGTCTAGTGGACACTCCTTAACTTTGTGACCGTACCCCTCACACCCAAAACACTTATCCAACTCATCTCTCTTATGCTTCTCAAACTTATCCTTAGAGGTGGGATCTACTTTGTTATTCTTGAATTTTTCAAATCTCTTGGCATCTTTGGATTTCTTTTGAAACTTAATAATTTTTTTAAATTTATTTGCCAACAAAGCAACATCCTTAATATCAGAATCGGAATCCGAAAATTTTATTTCCTCCTTCCGAGTTTTCAAAGCAATAGCCTTTTCTTTCTTAGGCACTTGCTTGGCGGTAATCATGTCGATTTCATAGGTTTGTAAGTCACCTACAATCTCTTCTAGTTTCGTCGACTCTAACCTACCCAAGGAGTTTAAAATGGTCACTTTCACATCAAACCTACTAGGCAACGACCTAAGGATTTTCTTAATGACATGGTTGTCGGGAATTTTCTCACCTAGGTTAAATGATGAGTTGACAATATTGGACAACCTAGCATAAAACTCATCAAAAGTCTCACTCTCTAACATCCTAATGGTCTCAAACTGTGTAGTGAGATTTTGAAGCTTTGACGCCCTAACCGTGCTAGTTCCCTCATGAGTGAGTGCCAAAATATCCCAAGCCTCTTTTGATGTTTCACAAGTCACAATTCTATTATATTCATCCTGTGTGATATGTGAAGCAATAACGTGCAGACCCTTAGAATTATATTGTGCAAGTCTTTGTTCACTTTCGATCCATAACTCAACAGGCTTTAAACTAGTGACCTCACCTACAATAGTGACAGGGGGTGTCCAACATTTCTCAACTTCTAGCCATACACGCTCATTAACAGATTTTAATGTACATCTCATTCTCATCTTCCAATGAGTGTAATTAGTGCCATAAAAAATAGGAGTTCGAGAAAATTCATGTAATACCCCGTAATTTTAATGACTTTTAAAATGGGTTATATTTTAAATTAATTGATTAATTGGATTTTATTATAAATTAATTCATTTGGGTTTTATCCTAATTGTGGATATTAAAATGTATGATTCTGAATATTACTTAAAGATATTTAGGTAATATATGAATGTGATGATTATTGATATTGCTGTGTGATATAAATTCAATAATTTGAATTTTTAGTCACGTGTGGTATGGGACGTGTCGGGACTAATTTGTAAATTAAAAAGGAAACTTATTTTCTATCAACCTTATAGTCATTTTGACTGCTTCGTTGCATCCGGAAGGTTTAAAATAGTCAGAAAAGTCTATTTGGATGTTGAATTTGGGTCTCGAATCATTTGGAAATGAATAGACAACCCAAAAGGGCATTTTAGTCATTTTTATAGGGGGATGAATAGTGATTTTGGATTTTGTCCTATTATAAGTATTTGGAGATTAGTTGAACGTGGGTTCATTCATCTCTTCTTCATAACATTGAGAAGTCATCTTCTTAGAGAGAGTGAAAGGTTGCTTGGGAAGAGAAAAGCTTACTTGGAAATGAGAAGAACCAAAGACCAAAGGTCACCACCACCAACTACCACCGGAAGTTGATCGGAGAGGGGAGAACCACCTATGATACACCACCCCAAAGAATCGTACCTTCATTAGAGGCAAGTGTTTGATAATTGCAATCTAAGTTTATATATTGTCCATATTAGGATAGTTCTATAAAGATGAGATTTTTTCATGTTTGGAAGAAATAATGGAGTTGTTAAATGGATTTCTGGAAAATGGAACTATGTAGGTATCAAACCCATGTTGTAGGTAGATATTAATCCACGAAATAATCATAAATCTGTTGAAGAAATTCTGAAAACCATTGATGTGTTCTTGAAGATTTTATGTTGATAATTTTCTGGAAAAAGAGGATATAAACATGCTTTTAATTCAACCTCTTGATGATTCTAGGATGTTTAAAGCAGTAGAAATCATTTATATATGTTGATATATCATGTAGTAAGGTTTATAAGTCATTTGGGTTGTTAATATTAAGGTTTGATTGATAAAAAATGGTTAAACCCGTAGTAGAAGAAATGCAGAAAAATTGGGCTGTTACCTGGGCGATCGATCGATCGACCCCCTGCCTTCGATCGATCGACCTCCCCAGAATCTTTGAAGTTGTTTCTTTTTAATGGTTGTTCTTATCCCGAACCTTTTCTAAATATTTGGTGATTATTAATTTGATATAATGGGACTTAGGAAGGTTTAGTAAGCCCTAGTTAAGAATTGAATTGATTTGATTGGGATTTAATTGATTAGAATTATAATAAGTAAATTGAAAGAAATTTCGGTTGCTAGATTCAAGTGTTGGATTCTAATTGGTATTCATGAGGATTAAGGATAGGTCCAGTAGGGGAGATTTAATATAACACCTGGGTAGCCTTAGGGTTACAATTTGAACATCAAGGACTGAGTTTAAGCTCATTATTGATTGCACAAGGATTGAGTGTAGTACAAGCGCTTAGTGGTATGGCTCCTGGATATAGATGGGAGTTCAAACCACATTTGGTTGAAAGAGGGGATGAGGTTATCCCGATTGCGTATTTGAAGTTGACGGACCTCCACGATTGACAAATCTAAGTAGTAGTGTATTGGAGGGGTTCCTTGTTTGGATTTCGCTTTACGAGATGATTCGCGCATAAACCTTAACGACGTCGAGAGTGGAGAGATGCTATAGGATGCGAGAATGTTAATTTTGTTGATAAGTCATATAGTGTGAATGAAACACTTTAGACTATGAGCCATGTGATGATGGTTTTCAATCCTAGTTGATAGAAGATGTGTTTATAAGAGATTTGAAACTATCAGTTTTAACCCTAATTAAGGGAGAGTTTAATTCGTAGTAATTCGGGAAATAAGATGATACAGACCAGTAGGATATTAGTGAATTTCTACTGAATAAATACATTGAGGAAAACCTATTTGAACCTTGAGTAATGAGTGAGACTCTGGAATAATTAAATTAAGAAGTAAAGTCAGAATATTTTAATACGTAGGATTTAAAGAGATATAATGATGCGTATGGGAATTATAGAAAGGTAGTGTGAGTACCTTGTTGATATTATATAGGTAGACGATAATGCGTATTTGATTGATTGATAATTTATATGTATGACATACCTAACTTACTTGCTATCAGTGGGAGGTTTGCGCGTGAGGGCAGTCATATCCTAATGAATACATGGGATCTTTGATTTGTTGCTCAAGAACATAGGTCTATGAAAGACTTATCGGGGTGTTGATAAGTCTGCTGACTATGGGAACATAGGTATGTGCGTGGTCCGTGGGTATGAGAACTATGTTCGCCTCCAATTCTTTTGTTTTTGTTTGTGGTTCGAGGAATCCTTACCGAACCTTTAGTCCCCTATTCGGCGACCAGCGATATTGGGACATGATAGCAGAGTAATGCATTGCACCGCAACTGTGACTCGGGGTGCCGTATTATATATATATATATATATATATATATATATATATATATATATATATATAAAATGAATTAAATGAATGTATATATTGTGGTTAAATTAATCTACTGTGTGATAATTGTAGATAACGGTGAATAGAGAAAGAGAGTTGAATTAAGTTAATGAATGTTTATTCTCATAGATTTGAAAAGCTTAATTCTTATTACTGAGAAACGATTCATGTTAATGGGAAATGTATATGAATAATTATTTACATATGGTATGGGACATACGGGGTTATGATTCATATTATGGAAATTAGTGAAGAGGAACCATTAACTAGGAGGTTAATAGGAAACGTTAAGTGTGCACTCTAGATGATAGGTGAGAATAGCAAGTGAGAGTTGGATACTAACATGTACATAATAAATGCTTTATTGAACTTGTTAAATACTTGATGTTTTCAAAATCATTTTCACATCGGGATCTGACCCGTTTCCTTGCATATTTTCTTTTCTATTGTACCTTCTATATCAGGTGTCCAGCAGCAGGGACGCCAAACTTAGTTGATTTTGACGAGCTATGGAGCTATGGAGTATTGATTAGATGCCTATCTTCTTTTGATTCACAGTATTATCTTAGTTAGGGCATGTCGCCCAAAGGAACTCAATTATCTCTTTTCTATCTAAGTCAAATACTCTTTTACTCGTGTCATTTTAATACATTTAATATCGTTGGGATTACTGTATTGGATTATTATGTGGGAATGTTTATTCCAATTGCATTTAAATTCTTTTGAGTTATCTGTTCAGTTATTATTGTGGTATAATAATTTGTGTTGTGTTAATCGTAAACTAAAAATGGATTTTGTTGAATTAAAATTTGGAAAGTTTTTAACACTAGCTTAATTGGGTATTGGGTGAGTTGTAAATTTTTTCGACAGTGATGCTAAGAATGAGCCAACTGTATTTTTTGTTTTAATTTGGTATGGGACTGGCCACCCGGTATTTAATTAGGCGGGGTGTTACAATTCATTATATCCACAATTCATCTTTGAAAACATACGGGATCACAAAACAAGTAAAATATGTTTTTTTTGCTCTGATACCAATTTGAAAGGTGCCCAATATGTGTGTTTTAAACAAAACCAAAATTTTCACCAAAAAATATCCCACTTTTAATTATGCACCAAACCAAGTTGTGAAAACCCAATTCTTACTTTAAACCAATTTTATCTTGATTAATCCTAAACATGCATCTAGTGATTAAATCAAGTAAAATAAAGTAAAGAATAATCACAACGCCTGATGTACAAGGAAAAAACCCAAAATGGGAAAACAACCTCGGACGACCCAAGCCAGACAATCACTATGGATATGGATTTACAATGAACAGACAAAGACTCATCAACGACTCGATCCCCATGGGTCTTGACGCTCTTCTGATCTTCAACCACACCTCTCATAGTGCCCATGCAGAAAGTCCTTCTTCCATGATACCTGTCCACAACACACGCATCCACCTATGTCTCGGTGTCCACCGAATGGCGTTGATTCGTCTACGATGTCGAATAAGAAGTCCTTCTCTTTTCTTCACCGCAAAACCCTTTGATGTTCAATGTGTAGAACAAACTTCTTTGGTTTAGTAAGATAACGTAAACATATAAGAATGATATCTCGGATCTTTGCAAACTTCTAAGGATGTGTTTATGCTTTATAAACCTTAGAAAATATGTGCAAACAAGTTTCTGGTTCGTATACTGTTTTCCAGAATGCACACTTACAAAACTCTGATAAAACCACGCTTTAAATAACAATTAAGCGCCGCCTCAAAATACTTGTCGTTCGAACGACAATGCCACGTCATTTGCGCGACTTAGGTATCTCGTTCGAACGAGATCCTTATGTCGTTTGAAAGAGCTAACGTGTCAGTTTGACTTTTAGATCAAAACGTCTCTTTTAAAAGAGATCCAAATTAGTCAAACTCTATTTCGATTATATCAAAATAAAACGTAGTGTAAAAAATTAAAACACTTTTAAAAACATTTTAAAACATTTTTCTTTATAAAAATACATCCTTATCTTTTCTAAAAATAATTCCGAGCGCCATTAATTATACGCTTTCATACCTGAGTGATCTCGGAATGCAATTAACTTTAAAGATGACTAAACTTGCACCAATTAAACATCGGCATGATTAAGTCTTTGAAGCTTTGCCGTAACGTCTTTAATTTTCTTCAATACGTCATAGACCAAGTGGGATCGTGAAAAAATAAAATCTCCCTATGATATATTACAACCACAGTTTTGTTCACGGAATTAAGTCAAAATAATACAGGGAATAAATTGGAAATTTATGTCCTTACAACGCTTAGCAATAACGAGGTCAAGTCGATAAGTTCGGGTCACCGCATTCATGACTAGTCACGTTAGTACACCGAGTTCCCCTCACACCAATGAGGAATTTACTAAACACGGACACCTCGACATTGAGTATAGTCATTTCGATGAGAGTGAGTGGGAAGATGTTTTAAGTGAAAGCGATAGTGACCTATAACGTACCTATGTCGATCTTTATGCTGATCCCTTTAAAACTAAGAAATAAAATAATGGTTTAGCTATGAGAGTTTTAGACTTTGAGAAGGAGTTGAGAGAGGCGAGAGAAAGTGAGTCCTTGGTAAGAGAAGCTTTGGGAGAGAGAGTTTGTTTAGTTGAGAGATATAACAGGGACTTAAATAAAAAGGTATCTAGTCTTATGAGAGATCTCCAGGTATCCATGGAAACTCGTGAGAAACTTCAAGCCCTTGTATACCAACTCAAAAAAGATCTCGAACGTTTGGGGAAGTCAAGGTAACTATCAAGGATACATCGAAGAAGGTAGCTGCTCCTAGGGCTCGATTTAGGTTTTGGTGAGAGGCATGTAATAGGTTATGGCAGTGCATCCACTTCCCATATCGTATCAGAACCGATTCCTAAATTTGTGGTTGATCCTTATGGTCCTCAACCTAAACCACAAAAGAAAGTTCAACCTAAGAAAGCGAACTAAGGTAGACCCAAACATGTCTATGTTTACACTTTTTGCAAGAAAAGAGGTCACCTTATATGGTTTTGCTATAAAATAGGTAGAATAGGCGTACACATACTCACACGCACCACTCAAGTGACTTTGCTAGTCTTAGAGAGCAAGTTGTGTTCCTAGTCGCTACTTCACAAGGCTTAATGGACGAATTTCAACGAATGTCTTTGTCGTTACGCTTCAAATGCTCCGATTATAACCTACAACGATAAGGGAAAATAAAAATTTACCTCCACTTGGGGACCTAAGCAAGACGCCAAAGTCCTTATTGTGAACATTGCTCTCAAGGTTCAAAATACTTCCCAATGGTATTTTGATAGTGGGTGCTCTAGGCACATGATTGGTGATAATTATTTTTTCACCCACCTTGAGGATCGTAAGGATGGTAAAGTCACTTTTGAAGATGGGAGAAGGTCTAGTATTTTAGGGCGTGGATCTGCTGAGATTCCTGGTTTCCCTAAACTAGAAATTGTGTTGTATGTGAAAGGGTTAAAAGCGAACCTAATTAGCATAAGCTAAATGTGCGATGCAAACTTTGAGATAAAGATTGACCGGTTCGAATGTAACGTTTATGACCAATCCAGTGAACTTTTACTACAAGGTGTGGGGACCGAAGATAATTATTATGGGATTGTGCCTAAATCCTCTTTTGTGTACAACAGTGCCACGATCTCCACTATGGACCTTTGTCATCAACGACTAGGTGATGTGAACTTTAGAGATCTTGAGAGATTAGTGAAAAAATCCTAATTCGTGGCTTAACATCTGTTGGGAAACCATCTTCCTCAGTTTGTGGACCTTGACAACAAGGAAACCAAATTTGAAGTCCCCATCGAAAGTTGAATACCATTACCATCTCCTATGTTTTTGGAGTGGAATCACATAGATCTTATGTGTCCTACTCGCTCGAAGAGCTTAGGTGGTAAGAGATATATTCTCGTTATGGTCGATGACTTTTCTAGATATTTTATCATAGGTTTCCCTATAGAAAAGTCATGTGGTTGAGTTCCTTAGAACCAAGTTCCATGTCCTATAAAACCAACACGGTGTCACTATTAATAAGATGCGTAGTGACAACAACACTGAATTTAGAAAAGATAAAGTAGATAGCTATTGTGATGTAGTGGTCATTAAACATGAGTTTTTGACCATTCGTACTCTTCAATAAAATGGGATTATTGAGATAAAGAACCGGACAATAGAATAGATGGATAGATCCATGCTTCTTGGAAGAAACGTAAAGATCATTTAGGAAAGTTCGATTCCCGAAACGATGAGGGGATATTTTTAGGATATTCATTAACTAGTAGGGCTTATAGGGTTTTTATCCTTGCAAGCTCTAAGGTTATGGAGTCAATAGATGTCATGATTAGAGATGATGAGCTGTCAATATTTATTGCTCTCAGCCCATTGTGTGAGGATGATTCACCCCCTGATGACGATCCCATCCTTACTCATACTACCATGGTGAACCCTACTCCTGATTTAGAGGACCCACCATTTTGGGTTCGAAAGAGTCATTACCTTTCGCTATACTTGGTAATCTCACACTAGGTGTCAAGACTCGTGCTCAACTAGAAAATATGGTTAGGTATCTGTGCTACACCTCTTTAGTCGAGCCTAATAATGTGAAAGAAGCACTCAAGGATGAGCATCTGATATCTCCCATGGAAGATGATTTACTTCAGTTTTGTAAGATCGATGTCTAGGAGTTAGTCCCCCGATCTAGCAAGTCTAATGTGATAGGTACCAAGTGGATTTATAAGAATAAAATGGATGAAAATGGTTGGTCGCATAAGGCTACACAGGTCCAGGGTGTAGACTTCTACAATACATTCGCTCCTGTTACTAGGCTTGAGTCCATCCGCTTAGTACTCGCTATATCATGTCATTCGTGCTTCAAGTTATATGTGATGGATGTCAAGAGTGCTTTCCTGAATGATATTCTATATGAGGAGGTTTATGGAAAGCAACCAAAAGGATTTTAAGACCCTAAGGACCGAGACACGTCTATTTTATTAAAAAGGCCTTGTATGGTTTAAAGCAAGCACTTCATGCTTGGAACGAGAGGCTCACTTCCTATCACTTAGCTCGTGTCTTCAAGAGAGGGGGAATGGATAAGACGTTATTTATGAGGAGAGAGAGTGGTGCTATTTTGGTAGCCTAAGTCTATGTGGATGATGTAGTATTTAGATCCACTTGCTCTCACCATTCTATCACTTTTGAGGAGGAGATGAAGAGTGAGTTTGAGATGAGCATCGTAGGTGAGCTTACATTCTTCCTAGGTCTCTAAGTTCGTTAGCTTGAGGATGGGATATTAACATCCAAATATGCAAGAGACCTTGTGAAGAAGTTTGGTTTAGACTCCGCTAAGAACTTACGCACCCCTATGAGTACATTGACAAAGCTTAGCAAAGACGCTTTAGATAAGCATGTAGAGCAAACCCCTTTATCAGAGTATGATAGGTAGTCTCCTCTAGTTAATCGCTAGTTATCTCAATATTACTTTTAGTGTTGGAGTCTGTGCGTGATGCCATGCGTCCCTAAAAGAGTGACACTTATTCGCACTTAAACGTATTATCAAATACGTAAATGGAACTCTTTTATACGGTATTTGGTATTCCTTCGATACCGATGACCGTTTGTCCGCCTATTCGGTTATCGATTGGGCCGGGGATATTGATGCTTGTAGGAGAACTTCATGTGGGTGTATTTATTTTGGGAGTGCTCTTGTCTTTTAGTTGAGTAAGAAGTAAAACTCCATATCTTTATCCATGGCGGAGGCTAAGTATATTTTTGCCAGGAGTTGTTGTACGCAACTCTTATGGATGAAGAAAATGTTGGAAGATTATGGGATTTCACAAGGCATGATGACTATTTCTTATGATATAATGAGTGCAATCCACATTTCCCATAACCCTGTCGAATATTCGTGCACGAAGAACATTAGGATACACGAGCATTTTATACGTAACCTTGCTGAGGAGAAGGTTGTGCCCTTGAGCTTTATGATCAGCGATCGTTAGTTAGCCGACATATTCACAAAACCTTTAGACGCACTTCGATTTGAGGGTATTAAGAAATCTTTAGGTATTTGCACCATTAACTGAGTTCTGGTACTTTATCTAGTGTAGGATGATTTTCATGATAATTACTAGATTGTATTAGCATTGTGCTATCATTGTACCTATATTTTTCATTTTGATATTTGTATAAAAATCCAAAAAGAGTTTTGTTTTTCTGAAAATATTTTGAAAAAAAAGGTTTTTGTTTTTCTGGAAATATTTTGAAAAAAAAAGGTTTTTGTTTTTTAAGAAAAAATTAAAAAGGAAAAAAGATTTTATTTTGATAAATTTTTTGAAAAAAACAAAAAGTGTTTTGTATTTTTTTGTCACCATATATGGATCAACATTTAAGATGTTCGTATTACCCATTCATTCCATATTTCCATGTGACTTTTTCGTAGTGTTTTGAGACATGACGTTGTTTCATTTATGAGCTTAATAATGAGTGGATTCACTACAATGATCTTTGATGACTACTTTTTACATGCATGACTCCCTATCACCTTTACTGCACACGTGTACGAACATGTTTGAACGTTGCACTTACTTGTCACTGGTTGAATAAGATGTTATCATCTCAATTCTCGTTTATAGCGAACCAAATGTAAAAAGAGATAAAGTTGTGCATGTAAGAAACATTTCCCGAATTTAAGTTATTTTTCCAGAACATATTTTTATATGTTAAGCAATGGAAAGGGGATAGGAAAGATAAAAAATGTTCTTTGCATTAAAAGACACCATTTGCATAAAAGAGCCTAAAAAGATTAGAGTCACATTCAAACATAAGGGCCAGATCAATTTTTGATTCATTGATGCTTTGCTACACATGAGCATTAATTTTTTCAAAAATCATTGGGAGTTTATCATCATATATGTGAGAATTTGAGGGAGTTAAAGTAGAAGATCAATGGGTTTGCACAACTAAAATGTCCCAAAAAACATTACATAGTTTGGTGTCATTGGAGTGAGAATCATTTATGTTCATGACATATTGATTAAGTTGAGTTAATTTCACTTGAGTTCACAAATTTCACACCTAAGGCAGACTTTGAGCTATTTCGTTAGAAGTACCTCAAAACTTTGTGCACATATGTTATGACTGTCTATGTTGATTTACCTATGAAAAATTTTCACACCCCAACATCCCGCATTCATGATTTGGATATTTTAGTGTTAATTCGTGGTGTGTTGTATTTGAACATCTTATATATTTTTTTTCGAAAAAATAAAAAATTTTCAAAAATAAAGGAAATTTTCAATCGGGTTCCCATCATGTTTACCCTTTTGTTCTAACTTCAATATTCTTGTGATGATATCTTACTTCTTCGTGTGATGCTTATTTCTAATGTTTAGCTTCGATTCCTTTATCTATTATGGAAAAAAAAGGGGGAATATTAACAAATTGAGGGGGAGTTTTATTTTTAGTTTGAAACTTTATGCACCACGGTATTTTCTTTGTCTCATGTGTGTTGGACGTTCCGCTTGGATGGTGATAATTTGGACCCACATAGGATGGAGACAAAGATAGCCAAAGGAAATATCCAATCCATTTCGAAGACTTGAAAAAATTACATTACATTCCATTTTTATTTTTTAATTTCATAGAGTAGTTTATTTTAAGTCAATGGGATTCAATTTGATTTAGGTTTGTGTTTTATACCGGAATATCCAAAGGGGGATATTTTTGAAGGAAAAATTTATAATTGCTCATATTTTATTCTTTACGGTTTGGCGTATCCCGTTACACAAACATGACACCGTCACAACTTCTCGGTGCTCAAAGACTATGTTGAAGATTGGAATATTTGTTCATCTCCACATGCATGGAAGAAGATTGCGATCGTGGTTGGTAAAACGATTTTTCATTATTTCTGGGGTTATAAACTTTTTTATGAGGTCATTTTTATTTAAAGGTGTTTGAATTTTTTATAAGCTAAATAATCGAAAAAACGACACCTCGTTCGATCAAGTTTGGCTGTCGTTCAAACGAAATATGCAGGTCGTTTGAAGTCATTTCGAACGAGATACAAACGAGGCTTTTTCCATGGTTCTCTGGAATGTCGTTCGAAGTCGTTCTAACGAGGTACAAGGTGTTGTTCGAACGACATCCCGTTTCATTCGAACTACCGATTTTTTCTTATTTTTAAAGATTGTCTATCCCAAATCTTTTGTGTTTATCCTTTTTATCCAGCATTCTCATAAAAAGGTTGAAAGGGATCAGGTTGCTAAAGAACTCTTTCCATAAAGAAAAATGCTTTTGAGTTCCCTTTTTATGATAAGAAACTTCAAATCATATTGTAAACCCCGTTGAATTATTCAAGATCACTTTACCACATCACAAGAAGGAATTCTTGTTGAAATACTATTGTAGAGACATTTCTCTATTGCTAATTTGTGAAACGAGGTTTCACGGCTGAAGAAAAAGAGGAGGCTAATCGGTGGATACCGAAGGTAGACCACTACCTGTGGACGACTCTAGAGCTGAGTTGTATCTATTGACATTTTGAAGATTCTGCGCATCTAACTTAGTGTAGTTAAATGTGTTGTAAGCCGATTGTATTCAAAATTCTCAATAGTGCTGATATAAAATGGTTTTGCCCTTCTTAGGGATTTTTCCTCATCTCGTGTTTATTTTCACACTTGGCTTGGAAATAAAAATTGAAAATCATCTCGTATGCACACCATAATTAATTGAAGATAAAATTTAATTAAAAATTGAATATATGTGGGTGACATTTCGTTATGTAAATTGATCCCTTAGATCACGTGCACTCTCAGTATTCATATCACATATGTATTCTGTTCTTATTGGTGTTGATTATAAACACATGCTAGGTTAACTGAATGATACTTTTTATCTCAAAAATGAATTTTAGTTCAATTTAAACTCTTAATATTAAGAAGGGAAACAATCCATATTAATTCTGCGTAGTTTAGTTAGTGTACTATTAGACCATTCCTAGGTCCTAGATAGAAGTGGAAAAATAATAGTTTTTGCATAATGGTTTAGTCAAACAATCAAATCCACAACTTATTCATAATGTCATTGGAAAAAAGTGACATATAAGTTCCTTGAAGATGTTGATTGGCAGTGTAATTGTATTGAGGAACTCTTTTATGTGTGCGTTCATTGAACACGTTAGGATGATCAAATCAGTGTGTGCTTCGGACATTACAAATTTAGCATGCTAAAATCATAGGTCGTGGTAAACTACAATCAGTGACGGAGTCAGGAAATGTTCTTGGGTGGGGCACTTGACGAACTTGAAAATGCAAAATTTTCAAAATTGATGGGAGGTTTTGGGGTACGAGTTCTCGAGATGATTTTTTTAGGGTTATTTTTACATTTTTAAAAGTATTTAATTAAATATTATTAATTTAATTAATATCACAATCAAATTTTAATTAAGTCAAAGGGTCGGATTCAATAAAAAATCAAAATAACACCAATATTAATCCACAATGGCAAAAATACAAGTTACAAAAGAAACTAGTGTAAAATACAAAACTAAGATATAATATGTTCAGAAAATAAATGTGTAAATAAATTATGGTATCTATATTTTTTCCCTCAAGTTAATTACAAATATATTATAAGCCTTTAAATTTTAAAAATGAATAAGGAACTCTAAGGTACACATTATTTTGGCTATTACTCAGTTGTTGTTTATTACTCACTTGTAATCTAAAAAGACTAGTTGAGATGATTGAGATATAGAAAGTAACACGGTTAGTAGAGATATAAAAAATTTTCACTGCTCTATCAAAAAGATCCCTCCTTAAATACTAAACATCCTTGGAGTTCTCCTAATTTGGTGCACCTAGATAGAGTTTGTATTGTGTTAGTGTATATACATTTTTTTCAAAGTCTGGGTGGAGCACTTGCCCACCTCAACTACATTGTGGCTCTACCACTGTTTATAACCTCCCCTATAATGGTATCATTTTTGTGGTGACCATGATGTGTTCCCGGACAGGGTCCTAAGAATTCTTAGCGCCATCATATGTGGGAAAAAAATTGATATAAATAGAATGTGAGGGTGTAGTGAGATAGATGGTTATATAATATATATATTTTTAAAATAAAACTCATCGTTATCAGGGGGAAAATAAATGTGTTTGTCCTACATTTAGATTGTCGTAAGACACCCGGGTGGCTATTCAAAACTACAAGGGCCCTTGTTTACATTTTTATCTGGAGTTGTAACCATTTTCTCTTTAGATAAAATATATTTTGCAATTTAATTTAATATATTGCCCCCAAAGCACCCATTGTCCAAATTTTATTCAGAGTCTGAGTCTTTTTTTTATGGGTGTTCAGGCCAGTTTGTGTGCACCTTGACTAATTCCATGGGGACCTAAAGTTAACAACCGGGTAAAACCTCCACTAACCTTAAGGATATTTGAATTGGTGACCATTGCAAAGCAAATTCAAGGTCTGACTAACTGCACTAACTCTCGGGTTGTATCTAGGTTTTTTATTTAATTTGCATTTCCACAATTCTGGTGATTAACATCTCACCTTTCAGGTAAATGGAACCTACCATTTAATGTAAAAGTGGGGCGTTTTACATTTTATCGGGTCAACCTGAATGGTGTTTTTTTTTGCCAAAACAAAAGTTTATTCAAAACTAAGGTATTTTACAAGTGCTGTTCATTGCTACTGATCGGATTGGTGGGACTCGACTCTGATCATTATTCATGAAACAAGTACTATTGATCTAGTTGGTGATGCAGGAGAATTCTGAATCATGTAGCAGAAAAGATGATGAGATAGTGAAATCATGTTTTCTCATGACAATTTAGATTGAGACTTATAGTGTTTCATGTGTAAAACATGGAGAATTTAAAAATTTGGTTGGTAATTCATGATAACAAGAGGTTGATAACTTTTGAATTTTGATTAAGAAGTTGGAAAAAGAGTGAATACTACTACTATTAATATTTTTTTTATTACTTTTAAAGCATTATATCTCCTTTATATTTTAGATTTAAACTAGCATGCAGGCCACGTGATGCGTGGATGAATTTATTTAAACTGTATTATTTTGTTATTGTAGCATGTTTCACACAATGTGTTTTACAAGTGAATAATATTGAAATTTAAATTAATATTAAAATTCATATAAATGACATTCAATAAGTGCAACTATATTTTAAATTTTGAGTATACATTATAATTCTATTTCCATTCAGTTTTATGATCACTAAACGAAGAAAATATTATTTTCAATAATTGAATTAGTTTAATATAATAATTAAAAATATAGATCCTTTTTAGAATTAAAATTATGAGATAAAAATGGTTAATTAGTTATTTTTAATTATGTGAAGAATACCAAGTTTTAGCATTCAAATTTTAAAGTCCAGATGGATAGGTCAAACAACCTTTAAAAGGACATAAGTTGAAATCAAAATCAATTTTAACTTAGGAAAAGTTGGAAAGATAAAATAAACATAAGATGGAAAGTGCAATTGAATTAAATGATATGAGTATTTTTTAAAATAAAATATTTTTATAGACCAACAAATTCGATAAGGCATGTATTGTTCACTCGACGTATCAAATATGTAGGTTGAAGCTATAAATCATGAAAGTAATATTAAGAAAACAAAAAATACATCTGAATAATAGCAATTCAAAAGAATCGGGAATTTTTTTTATAAGCTAATAAAACGAATAATTGGAACCTGACAACTATACTAACCTTGTCCTTACATCTAAATAACAATAATTCAAAAATATATGAATTTTTTCACAAACTAATACAGAAAATAATTAGAACCTGGCAACTATACTAAACTTATCCTTATGTTTTAAAGCATAAAAACTTAGATGGCTTTTGTGTTCCGAAAACCTTAGATGTAGTAGATAATTGGGGATGCCATATGTAATCTACATCTCCTCCACCAAATGTTTCATGATTTGAAAAAGTAATAAAAGAACACAGAAAAGCTAGCTACATACCTGAAGTTCTTGACCTTTTATGAACTTTTTATTATTTGCTCCCAGAACTTCGATTCAACAGAGAAGATGATTCAATCTAAGTAACCAAATAAATTATATTATCTTTGACATGTACATATCTGTTGATATACGTGAGTTTATAACTACTAAATGGTGATAATTATTCATATACCAAACTTCAATTTCAAGACCATCACGTAGTTTAAAGATTAAAAAGTGTGAAGGGATGCATTTTTTTTTCCCTTTCACAAAACTCTTTTCAATAGAAAAATTGTTGTTTGGAGTCATTTTTCTTTTCGAAATTTAAAGTTGAAAGAGTATGCTCTAAGAAATGATTGTATTGTTATAAAAATCAATATTCTTCGGTCTAAGCGGTTCCTGGATTGTACATATATACTCCATAGTTATGAAATATTTATAAAATAGAATGTCCATATAGAATTAAATTATGAAAGCAATAGCGACACACACACACACACACATATATATATATATATATATATATATATATATATATAAATTTTTTTCAGATAAAAAGTATTGCCGTATTGCCGTTTATTTCATCTAATTAACATTAATAGTACATCCCTAAAAATATCTCACACTTGATATAGAAAGTCAAAAGGCATGCACAATATCCTCGAACAGTATTAATAAAATATATATTCATATGCTAGTAATTTTAGGCCATTCATTCTATTATCCACAATAGTGCCAAATGCTTAAGGAAGCCTTATGACCGACTGAAAAGTAGGCATGAAAAATGAAGAGTCTAATTGAATAAGGGGCTTTGAATTTGTGGTAATCAAGGAGGCATAAAGTAGGAACGTAAAGAAATAAATATAATTATTAAATGATATTGCCACGTGGCGTTATAAGAAGGTTTTAAGGATATATATATATATATATACACGTAGATTTAAATTAATCAGTTTATTAGATTTAGTAATTTTTTTATCGTTTAATGTGAAAATTTCATCACTAAAAGTGAATTTTGGTGGCATTTAATGACGAATAAAGTCTAATAAGTTGATTAATTTAAAATAAAAATAATAATGTATTAAAATAAAAATTATAATTTATTTTCATGAAAAGTTAAAAATATATTAGAAAAATATTATCTTACTTCCCCCCTTCTCTATGGAATCAAAGATTTCATGATACTGATACAAAATGCAAAACAAAGACAATAAATAAGGGAGGTGTTAAAGGGACAATCAAAATTTATATTGGACACCATTATCTATTTTAAAATAATTGTACATTATGTTTAAAAATATTATGTAGTAGTGATGAATATGCTGTATTGATTCAGATGATGAAATGGAAGTAGCATGTACCACCATTCATTAAATAACTTATGCCACGTTTGAAACTATTATTCCCACGTAATATGTTTCAAATAGCTTTTAAAAAGTAAAACATAGTATTTTAAATGTTTTTTTTACATGTTAATCAATTATGTTTGGATGAAAAGGGAATTGGACTAGATGTTGATGAGCTCAATGATATTATTAAAAGCATAATAGCAAGTGATTTTATTTTAATCCATAGATGCAAAGTTTTTTTTAAGAGTAAAATAAGTTTTTCTGTACAAAATATTTTATTGGAATGGAAATATCATAATCATTATAAAACTCGATTTAGATATAAATAAATAACTAATAATAGTCGCAATCTTAATAGTAAATTAATTAGAGATAAGTAAAAACAAAGAAATAGTAACCACTTTTCCTTTAAAAAAACAATACACGTGTCTTACAGAGAAGTGGAAATCATAACCTCCCCATGTTTTTAAAAGTGTGATATTGATATTGTAGGTTATGAAATAAAGTCGTTGTAGTATAGTGGTAAGTATTCCCGCCTGTCACGCGGGTGACCCGAGTTCGAGTCCCGACAGCGGCATAATTTTGGTTCTATTGCCAAACCCTTTAAGGGTGTTTAATGAAATACTAAAAGTGATGAATGCCTAATTTTTTTAGGGGAAAGTACACTTAGGTCCCTCGCAAACAAATTTTAAACACAAAAGGAATTTTGACAAATTTTAAACACTAAGGTCCACTAATTCTCTTCTTGTAGAAGTACGCGCTAGTGGCATTACAAGTGGACCTAATAGCAAATTGTCCTTAAATGTTTAAAAATTATCAACAAGGGATCTAAGTGTAAAATGCCCATTTTTTTATTGGTTAAAATTGGCTGGAGCTTGAGGAACCCCTGATTGCATGCAAAACTGTGACACCATGCCTAATAAAATATTGGGTGATCAATCTTTTTCCAGATTAAAACAAGAATATCATATGGTTCATTCTCAGCATCACTATCGAAAACTAATTTAATTACTAATAACTCATTAGGATGGCGTCAATATTTTATTTAACTAATCTTTTTAATCAACCCAACCAAGTAAAACAATCACAAGAATTTATATACAACAATTGAAATGAAATAAAATAACCGAACTCTCAGTACAAAATAATACAACAAAATCTAATGCCGTAAACAGAAATGCAGTACAAGATTAAACAAATATAGTTGGGCTATCGGTCCGAGTGCTTTTACAAAACCACCTATCTAGATCTCAAAGATAGAAGCATCTACAATAAACCTGCTTGCATCCACAGCTACTGCAGCAAACATTTGACTCGAAGGAATCATCATCCAGTCAAACCTGTGTCTGGACACCTATATATATACATATATAGCAAGAGAGGGAAAATGGAGAAACAGGTCAGAGCCCGAGTTATTTTGAAAATATTTAGCAAGTGCTCAAATGCCACATTTTAAAAATGAAATCTCTCATATTTAAACTGGTATCGCACTCTCATGAGATACACCTCACCCCTCTTCTACTAGCGCACCCCTATCGCATACATTTGAAACAACCTACATAAACTACCCTGTCTAACTAAACTCTTTCGTCCATCTTCTAAATCCTCATAACAATCACCTACCTTGCGTGATATAGTATGTTATACCGTAATCTATTACATAAGCTTTGTGTTGATATAATCATCCACGTGATATATATATATATATATATCCCTGTTTCTATGTAAAACGATACAATTAATATTCCATAACTTTCACTAGTTTAAAATACCATTTTTACTTTAACTTATAATATCCCTTATTATAAATGGTTCTCGCTTCAACCTACAATTCATATTTGTATTACTCCGGGTATAAATCTACCGGAAGAAGAATAACATCTTATTCATTTTACACTTTACACCATTCAAGGTTATATGATATCTCATATTCATATTCAAGAAATATACTATAAACAACAAGTATATTTATACCTATTTTATAATCATAAGTATAATAACCATCCCACCGAGTTATAACTCGAGGATGCAGTCTCAAAGTGCCCATCCATTTTTGGGTTTGCTCAAATTAACCCCGATACCAAGTCAGACTCTCTCATGATCATGGTAGGAATACTAAATGGTGGAGGTGGTCATATTCCCTCCTGAAAGTAGGATAAAAATATTGCACCCATATGTGGAATGATATGACCTGGGGATATACTCTCCCTGCTCCGCAAGTCAAGGGATTCACCCACATCGCGCAACCTCCCTGGATAGCATAAGATATGTAAACATACATAAATATATCCTTTGCATACCAATATATTTATAAACAAGTAGTATATATATACTGTAACAATACCCGTATATATAATATAACATTCCTCAATTTTCTTTGGCTATAATGGCCGAACTCTTATAGTGATAGCCAATACCTCGAATGTTCCCATTCATAATAGTATATAAGTATTCATACACTTAACATACAAAACCTACAAGTATTCTCTTACTTAAAATATAACTCACACCTTAATCACTTTTAAGGGTTATAATATAAACCCGAACATACCAATTCGTAATAATTAAATAAGTATACAAGATACTAATCTTAATTCCATAGGTATCGCATCACCTATCCTAATAGTTGTCAATAAACGTTTAGGATAACTGCCCAATTCTCTTTAGCCCATACCCTAAATTCCATCCTAACCGCGTCTTAGGATTTAATCAATTACAATTGGACCATATTTATCTTAACCGCATAAATATATCTACATACGCTTGCCGAATAATTTTCTCGAATATCTCTCGTCCTAAACATTCATTAAGTCCATACCCCGGATCATAATCTTAAATGATCCAAGGTTCCCTCTTCTTTACCCAAGGATTACTCACCCTTAATTCCAATATTTAGGCATCCTAATACTTCATTTAGAATCCCCTACAATAATCTCCAATTTATAATTTAACTCCCCTTAAACTCAAAGAAGGAAAACTGTCAAATTCAGCAAAGTTGAATCGATTTGCTTCAAATGCGAATCGATTCGGACCAGTGAATCGATTTGGGACAAATCCAAATCGGTTTGAAAAACGTTCTGCGAATAGGTCTTCAAAGGCACATCGATTCGTCCTGAGAGAGTCCTACAGGTTTCCTTATGCGAATAGATTCGATCTAGACCCGAATCGATTCGCCCTGTTCAGAGCTCACTGTTTGGGCGATTTCATCTTCTAAAAAATACCAAATATCAACCCAATCTCCATTTTGTTGGTTTCTAATCTCAACCAACAACAGTATAATCATCTAATATATGTTTTTCAACTAACACATCAATTAATTTGTGGTATTAAACCAGTTCTCTTAGATTCAAACCTTAAAACCATTTAAAACCCTAGTTTATCATATCTCCCCTTTCAATTCATATATACACACCCTTAACATGGTTTTAGCACTAGAATCCTTAAGGAGTTAACAACACATCAATTTGTTATCTCTAAATCAAATTTTCCCAAATTTATTTTAAGGGTTCTAACCAAAATTTATCTAGTTTACCAACTATAATATGAGATACACACTCAAATGAATAAAGCACGTAAATACTTGCCTCGGGGATTAAATCCGACGGCCTAAGTCAAATCCCGCGGAGTTTGGCCCGAAATTCCTTTTTCTCTCCTCTTTTCCTTCTTCCTTTCTTTCTTTTCTCTTTTCTCTCTTTGCTTTCCTTTCTCTCACCCTCTCGTGCCTTATAAGAAATAAAGGGAGTTTATTTCCTATTAAACCCCAAAATGACTCGTTTATACAATTGCGAGGCCCTACTAGTCCAAAAGTCTCCAGAATCCAAACACTACCCCCGGATACTCTATTCTTACTATCTCGACCGTTCCGAAACATACCGTGCACTCGAATATCCATCCGAGTTACCTAACTAAAATTCACTAGTCATACCCAACGCTTCTCTACACGCGTTTCCTACAACGTAAACTATTTCTCATCACTTAACCCAACTGCGACATGACATAAAAATATTCTAATTCCTTTAATCAATCCCCAAAATAAATGCGACACTCATAAGATAATCTAATACTTATTTATCCAGAGTTTACTATTCACATTAATCCTATACTTACTAAATTATGCTTACTTCTATAATTTAATAATCCTATAAAAGTATGGGGTATTACATACTCCCCCCTTACAAAGGAATTTCGTCCCCAAAATTTGGAGACAACCTGTACCACCCACCTAGGATTGCTAAATACACTATGTCCTAGTACACCGAAGTCGAATGGTACTACCTAATGGTACCCTACCATATACCACTTATCTCAAGGCTTGTACTCTAATGCACTAGGTTAACAACAAGCTTAACTAGATCTTTAAGATGAAACACTACCTCGGTCATAAAATCAACTCTAACAACGACACATCGCACCTAGTGCTTCTATAACCGCATATAAACAAAATGAGCCTATACTCACAGCTCTAACGTATCGATATTATCGAAATGGCGTGACTCAAAGTTTTCATTCATCTACATCAGAACATCGAAGTTTACTAAAAAGGAAACTACACTAGCACTTGACTACTCCCGTCAGTCTTATCACTTATCTTAGGTGTGCTAACTCTTGTTGCACCTATACAATTAGATTATCGCGTACCTCCTACAACGTTTAATCCATCAAGCTCCAAATGAAAATCCATTTGTCAGCATATTCTTCAGCTTTATATACTACGTCCCTTTTATTTCCGACGGTATATAAAACCAACTTACCGAGGTGCCCACACATCCTTTAATCCGTGCACATTGACACAACTATTGCAAACGTCACACACGTAACACTCTCTCTAAAAATGGGCCTCATTTTCTCAGCCTGGTAATAACACCTGGGTATTCCTAACCCGAACAACTCGAAATTTAATTTTTCTTATATCTAGAATTCTAATCCTTCTCAAGGTTAACCCACCAATCTTTTTGTGGTTAACTCACTACAATCTTCTTGTAACAGCGCCACTTGTCCCACTGGCCTTAATTCATGGAAGTCCTAAGATCAATGTGTTTTCCTACACACATAAAATGAGTACTATACTAACTATATCCCTAGCGTCCAAGGCCTTTCCTAACTCCTAACATTAGTTCGGTTTCATGCGTGGGACGTCTCGCAAAGCGAAATCCAAACAAGGAACCCTCTCGTTACACTACTTCCTCGCATCGTCGGTCATCAAAATATAATGGCCTAAGGCACACAACCGGGATGTTCTAAAATCCTATCTCGTAATAGTACTAATGCGCTTTTACCTCTATGTCATTCCATCTCGGCGAAATGGAAAGTCTAACTAGTTGGGGCACCTATACTCTGCACAAGTGTTACGAACATCATACCCAAAATATATTACCTCAAAATTTGCCTTCTACTTAAGGCTTGGCTATAAGCCTCAAATCAATTTCCTTTACCTTGCTTCACCCACCTACTTGCGATGAGAGAAACATTCTAGTGCTTTTCCACAACACTTCCACTCTCATTAGCCCTTAATCATTACATGACTCTCAGTTTATAGTGTTTTCTTCACAATAGGTAACTTATCATCAAAACCAACATCCCTGCATCCCATAACATCTCTCCACTCTCGACGTCATTAAGGTTCGTGCGTGGAGTGTCTTGCAACCGAAATCCAAACAAGGAACCCCTCCGATACACTACTAGTTAACTTTGTCGATTGTGGAGGTTCGTTAGCTTCAAATATGAAATCGGGATAATTCCATCCCATTTATCAACAAAATGTGGTCTGAGCTCCTACTTTTTTTAAGGAGACATACCACAAGTTCTTGTACTAACACTAAGTCCTTTGCGCGAACAATAACGAGCTTAAACTCACTTCTTAACGCTAAATCCTGCATACCTTAATTCATATCTATAAGGTCCCCATGCAGTAAAATTATGATAATAAAACATCTACTCATCGAGGTTCCATTTAAACATATAATAAATAGTGAGCTCAACCCGTATCCAGGTGAGATATCGTAAAAATAACCAATTCCACCCTGGAACTGCGAGTATGATAGCCTTGCAATCATTAGCCTGCTATCGCTTTGACCAATCAAAAACATATTATGTATAACACATACAAAATGAGCAGTACAAGCCCAAATATAAGCTCAATATACCAACACCCGCTTTCCCAACTAATGAAGAAAAATAGTACCCCGCTGTCGCGAAAAAGATATAGATATACACTCTATTATATTATCGATACTGACACAAAACTCGAATCACGCACACGAATCTAGGGTTAACAAAATACTGTGACACTATCTAGCCACATACAATATACCTCCTTCATCTGAGGTGAAACTCATAACAATGACTTCGCCAATCTCCCTGACTGCTCCAATTGGTTTCCAATTATAGTACACTTGCCTTAACCAAACCAAAAACTACTTTGATCAATGCCCCTTCTAGGCACCCTACTCTTGTCCTTAAACTCATACCGGGCAAGTTTAGAGCGTGTGGTTGTACACTCCACATTATAACATTCCCCATCTATGGCCACCCTGACCATGATAAATTATTAGTATCTCAGACTCTAATAGCCTCAATCCCGACAATCACCCCCATAGTTCCCTTAACTCCTCCAACTAAAAGGAAACATACTATTGGCCTCAACTATCCTGTTTCAATGAATCCCCGGGCGGATATCCACCTGTGGGGTTTCACGAACACTAATTCTCCATACTTGTTACAAACACTTACTAGCAAGCCTCGACTCTTTCTTCATTGTACCTACTTTAATTCGATACAAAGTTTATTTATCCATGTCACTCTTTATTCACCGTCGTCCTCTGACCGATCCTTATGTGAATAATTTAAAAACTGCACTCTCCCCAAGTTTGGTAAATTGAAGGAATTTGCGGTTAAAATCATCCATAATATTCCTCTATGATCAAAACATCCCACTCCCTCAAATATGGTGACCACCGTCCCCACCATTTCAATATTTCTCCAACGAGTGAAAATTTTTCCTCATATTTTTACATCTGGGCATTTCCATACCCTGCTCCAAGCCAAAGCTTCTGAGCCTTCTACTTCTACTGAATAACATTACACTGACTCCGTATAAATTAAAATTCAACGTATGGTCCTTATCAAATACCCTTCAAACTTTTTCATAATATAACTTAACTAGGAATTAAAGTTTAGCACAACTCTCTACTACAACGATACATAGATAATTATAAATACTAAACTTTAGTAGGCATTGCAGCAATCCACGACAATGCCATAAGGAGAGTGACCTCTACTGGGATCCTCATTCCCAACTTCAACTTACAGCTCCAACTAAGCCTCGCCTCCTGCCGCCCTCGCAACGGCCTTTCCTGGCCGCCCTTCGTCGATCAGCACACGAATCTCCCCCGAGTGTTCAAAAGATTTACTATAATCTTACATAATAGAAGGAGAATGAAATCTCACAATAGGAATCAACAATCCTAATGATAAGGCTCTATATCAAATAGAAAGAAATGCTAAAAGCGCAGTACGCCTGCAAATATTCCTAAGGACACTAGAACCTGATGCTCTGATACCATCTGTGACACCCCTCCTAATAAAATATCGGGTGATCAATCCTTTACCAGATTAAAACAGGAATCTCATATGGTTCATTCTTAGCAACACTATTGAAAACTAATTTAATTACTAATAAGTCATTAGGCTGACATCAAAATTTTATTTAACTAATCTTTTTAATCAACCCAACCAAGTAAAACAATCACAACAGTTTATATACAACAACTGAAATGAAATAAAATAAACGAACTCTCTGTATAAAATAATACAACCAAATCGAATGCCGCAAACATAAATGCGGAACAAGAATAAATAAATAAAGTTGGGCCATCGGCCCGAGTGCTTTTATAAAACCACCTATCTAGATCTAAAGATAGAAACATCTCCAATAAACCTGCTTGCATCCATAGCTGCTGTAGCAAACGTCTGACTCGAAGGAATCATTATCCATGCGACCCTGTGTCTCTACACCTATATATATACATACATAGCAAGAGAGAGAAAATAGAGAAATGGGTCAGAGCCGGAGTTTTTTTGAAAATATTCAGCAAGTGCTCAAATGCCATATTCTAAAATATGAAATCTCTCATATTTAAACTGGTATTGTACTCTCATGAGATACACCTCACCCCTGATCTACTAGTGCACACCTATCGCATAAATTTGACACAACCTAGTAAAACATCCCTGTCTAACTAAACTCTTTCATCCATCTTATAAATCCTCATAACTATCACCTACCTTGTGTGATATAATATATTATACTGTAAGTTGTTACATTAGCTTTGTGTTGATATAATCATCCACGTGATATATATATAGTCCTTGTTTCTATATAAAATGATACCATTAATATTCCATAACTTTCACTAGTTTAAAATACCATTTTTAGTTTAACATATAATATCTCTTATTATAAATGGTTCTCGCTTGAACCTACAATTCACATTTGTATTACTCCAAATATAAAACTACCGGAATAAGAATGACATCTTATTCATTTTACACTTTACACCATTCAAGGTTATATGATATCTCATATTCATATTTAAGAAATATACTATAAACATGAAGTATATTTATACCTATTTTATAATCATAAGTATAATAACCATCCCACCGAGTTATAACTCGAGGATGCAATGTCAAAGTGCCCATCCATTTTCGGGTTTGCTCAAATTAACCCCGATACGAAGTCATACTCTCTCATGATCATGGTAGGAATACTAAACGGTGGAGGCGGCCGGTCATATTCCCTCCTGAAAGTGGGATAAAAATATCGGATCCATATGCGGGACGATATGACCTGGGGATATACTCTCCCTTCTCCGCAAGCCAAGGGATTCATCCACATCGCGCAACCTCCCTAGATAGCACTAGATATGTAAACATACAAAAATATATAATTTACATACCAATATATTTATAAACAAGTCGTATATATATACTGTAATAATACCCGTATATATAATATAACATTCCTCAATACGCTTTGGCTATAATGGCCGAACTCTTATAACGATAGCCAATATCCCGAATGTTCCCATTCATTATAGTATATAAGTATTCATACACTTAACATACTAAACCAACAAGTATTCTCTTACTTAAAATATAACTCACACTTTAATCACTTTTAAGGGTTATAATATAAACCCGAATATATCAATTCATAATAATTAAAAAAGTATACAAGCTACTAATCTTAATTCCATAGGAATCACATCACCTATCCTAATAGTCGTCAATAGACGTATAGGATAACCACCCAATTCTCTTTAGCCCATACCCTAAATTCCATCCTAATCGCTTCCTAGGATTTACTCAATTATAATCGGCCCATATTTATCCTAACTGCATAAATATATATACATACGCTTGACGAATAATTTTCTCGAATGTCTCTCGTCCTAAACATTCATTAAGTCCATACCCCAGATCGTACCCTTAAATGATTCAAGGTTCCCGCTTCTTTACCCAAGGATTACTCACCCTAAATTACAATATTTAGGTGTCCTAATACTTCATTTAGAATCCCCTACAATAATCTCCAATATAAAATTTAACTCCCCCTAAACTCAAAAAAGGAAAACTGTCAAATTCAGCAAAGCTGAATCGATTCCCCCCAAATGCGAATCGATTCGGACCAGCGAATCGATTCGGGACAAATCTGAATCGGTTCGAAAAAGGGTTTGTGAACAGGTATTCAAAGGCGAATCGATTCGGTCTTAATCCGAATCGATTTGTCCTGAGACAGTCCTATCGGTCTCCTTATGCGAATTGATTCGGTCTAGACCCAAATCAATTCACCCTGTTCGGAGCCCCTTGTTTTTGCGATTTCATCTTCTAAAAAATCCCGAATATCTACCCAATCTCCATTTTCATGGTTTCTAATCTCAACCAACAATACTATAATCATCTAATCTATGTTTTTCAACTAACACATCAATTAATTTGTGGTATTAAACCATTTCTCTTAGATTTAAACCTTAAAACCATTTAAAACCTTAGTTTATCAATTCTCCCCTTTCAATTCATATATACACACCCTTAACATGGTTTTAACACTAGAATCCATAAGGAGTTAACAACACATCAATTTGTTAACTCTAAATCAAAATTTTCTAAATTTATTTTAAGGGTTCTAACCCAAATTTTATTTAGTTTACCAACTATAATATGAGATACACACTTAAATGAATAAAGCAAGTAAATACTTGCCTCGTGGATGAAATCCGACGCCCTCGAGTCGAATCCCGTGGAGTTTGGCCCAATATCCCTTTTTCTCTCCTCTTTTCCTTATTCCTTTTTTTCATTCCTCTTGTCTCTCTTTCCTTTCCTTTCTCTCACTCTCTCATGCCTTATAAGAAAGAAAAGGAGTTTATCTCCTATTAAACCCAAAAATGACTCGTTTACACAATTGCGAGTCCCTACTAGTCCAAAAGTCCCCAAAACCCAAACACTACCCCCGGATACTCTATTCTGACTATCTCAGCCGTTCCGAAACTAATCGTGCTCTCGAAATCTCCATCCGAGTTACCTTACTATAATTCACTAGTTGTATCCAACACTTCTCTACATGCGTTTCCTACAACGTAAACTATTTCCCATCACTTAGCCCAATGGCGACATGACATACAAATATTCTAATTCATTTACTCAATCCCCAAATAAATGTGACACACATAGGATAATCTAACACTTATTAATCTAGAGTTTACTATTCACATTAATCCTATAATTACTAAATTATGCCTACTTATGTAATTTAAAAATATTATAAAAGTACGGGGTATTACAAAAACTCCTCACAATTCAATATAGTGGCTTGAGTAGTTGCCTTCTTGTTGAATCCGTTTAATAATAAAGGAACACATCAAGTATTGTATATATGAATTGAATATTATGGGGTTATGTTGTATACTAATTGTAAACCCGCGTGATCCGCGGACTACGCATTTGTAATGGGTATTTTACACTTTAAGTTGTTTACTTTGCGTTGTCTAATTTTTTTTCTATGTAGTAAGTCCCAAACTAAAAGGTTCCACATCACGTGGATTGGTAACAACCAACATGTTTCGACGAATAATGAGTTGTGCATGTTAGTTCTGGAATCAAATCCCAAGTATGACCCATCTCATTCTGCAAACCCGATGTTATCGCATTTGTCTCTTAAACCCATAAATGATCTATCTCATTCCGTCAAACCCATTGTTATCGCATATGTATTTAAACCCACAAACTGACATTTTTTTACCCATTTTTTTAAAATAGCAAAAAATAATATTTTGAGTTGATTTTTTGTTAGTCTTTCTTGAAATGTTTAAATACCTTATAAAAATAAACTAAAAAAAATATTATTTACTATTTAAAAAAAACAAATTCGCACAGGTGGTATGTACATGCTGCTCTACATGTACATAACTCTAAAGATAATATTTAACCATAAAAATTGATATTGAATTATTTTGTGAAAATAATTGAATGGGGAAAACCAACTAGAATGGAATAAAAAATTTAGATTTTGTTCAAGAGAAAAAACAAAGATAATTTCAGATTGTAAAATGAAATAAAATTTTATTTATAAAAAAATAACTTTATAAAAATTCAAAAATGTAATCGTGGATGAAAATATAATTATTATGAATTCATTTTCTAAATTAAAAATACTCGGTAATATCAATAAGAAGTAAATGATGTGTGCTAGTTGAGTAGGACAAATTGCTTTAGCTCCATCACTGAAAAAGGCATAGAAAAATATGTGGGAAGCCATACATTGTACCGAGTTAGCAGTCATAAAAACACGGCCATATCAGTTGCTGTAATAATAGAATCCACTCTCCTCATTGGATACATAATATAAACATTTTCGAACTCCAAATCTTCATCAATCACAAGAGTAGAAAATCTTTTACGGACAAGCAAAGAACTTGTGTTCAATAAAAAGAGAAATGCTAGATCTGCAAGGGAGTCACTATATACATGTATAAAGAAAGAAAGAAGGATGCAATTTTGGTAATTGAGAGAAGGAGAGGCGTTTGAGATGGAAAGAAGGCTATGAAGAGTCTTTCATAGGGGAGATAAACGGATTAGAAGAAAATTAGTCTATTCTCTCTATATAATAGTTCATTTGTAATCAAAGTGTGAATCTTAGAATGCCACGTCAAGTTTGAGAGTGCATGAGGTTGCTTCTAGCTCTCTCATTAAGAGAGAGAAACTTTTCTACTCAACCAACACGTGTTATCTCATTATTAAGAGAAGAAAGTTTTTTTTACTCAACCCACACACACACGTTTCCCCCACTCATTCATCTTCTCCGACTCTCTCTACCCCATACCCAGCAAAATAAATCCCAAATCAATTCCCTACTGTCACATCGCTTTTCTTTCAACCCCACCATACCCAGCAAAACAAACCCCAAACCCACACAAACCCTATTTTTTTCCCCTTTCTTCCCTCACCCAAACTCTTTTACAATTGAATTTTCCTCATGGAGGTTTTTCCTCTCTCAATCAAACAGCCCTCTATCTCAAAATTACCTATCTCTATATAATAGTTCATTTGTAATCAAAGTGTGAATCTTAGAATGCCACGTCAAGTTTGAGAGTGCATGAGGTTGCTTCTAGCTCTCTCATTAAGAGAGAGAAACTTTTCTACTCAACCAACACGTGTTATCTCATTATTAAGAGAAGAAAGTTTTTTTTACTCAACCCACACACACACGTTTCCCCCACTCATTCATCTTCTCCGACTCTCTCTACCCCATACCCAGCAAAATAAATCCCAAATCAATTCCCTACTGTCACATCGCTTTTCTTTTAACCCCTCTATCTCAAAATTACCTATCTCTATATAATAGTTCATTTGTAATCAAAGTGTGAATCTTAGAATGCCACGTCAAGTTTGAGAGTGCGTGAGGTTGCTTCTAGCTCTCTCATTAAGAGAGAGAAACTTTTCTACTCAACCAACACGTGTTATCTCATTATTAAGAGAAGAAAGTTTTTTTTACTCAACCCACACACACACGTTTCCCCCACTCATTCATCTTCTCCGACTCTCTCTACCCCATACCTAGCAAAATAAATCCCAAATCAATTCCCTACTGTCACATCGCTTTTCTTTCAACCCCACCATACCCAGCAAAACAAACCCCAAACCCACACAAACCCTATTTTCTTCCCCTTTCTTCCCTCACCCAAACTCTTTTACAATTGAATTTTCCTCATGGAGGTTTTTCCTCTCTCAATCAAACAGCCCTCTATCTCAAAATTACCTAATCGAAATATAACCACAAAGTCTTCTAATCCAATTACAATACCTAACATGGTATATAAGGCAAGGTGAGTTCATTATTCATATTTACGTAATTTCAATTTGGGAGCAACTTATATTGATTCTGGATTGTTTCTCTGTTTCGATTTATTCATATTCTTTCTCTTTTTTCCATAATCAGGTATAGAATAATCAGGTATGTATTCTCTGTTAATATTTATACATGTACATGTAATTTTCTCAATCACACCCATTTACAAAAGTTGTTCTGAGTTTGATTATTCTGTTTATGTTTATATGATTTGGTTAACCTCACTTGGAACCTCATTTGGTATAAAGAAGTTAACAATTAGCTTCTATAAATGTGTGCGTGTGTTCCAACTTCTAGAGCTTGCCTCTCTCAATAAATGGTGGCCCTCTGTTTATACCGCACATATCATGTTCGTTGAAATACCTTACAATACAAAGGTATAACATATTTGACGTTGTTTTTTTGTTAGATTATTTAATTTTAGGACTTAAAATAATATTGATTATGGATATAGGACAACAAACATTTCGTTTTCATTTTTAGTCCCTATTTTCAAATTAAAGGAACATGTGGCATGCTGTGATTGGTTGACGTTTTATAAATATGGGTCCGCGCCAGCGACTTTATTCAAAAATAAGGATTAAAACCATAAATAAAATGTTTGTTGTCCTATTTTCAAAATACATATTACCATACGTCCTAAATTTACAAAGCCTTTTTTTTTATCCGTGTTTAATTTCTGTTGTACATGTGTGTTTAATTTCTATTGTGCATGTGTGTTGGCATATTTATTGTTTGCCAGTATTTATCATATAATATAAAAAAATATAGTTCAATAATATATTTTACAAACAATAAAAATAATTGTAAAACAAATTTAATCAATTATCTTAGGTACAATATCCCATTCCTACTTTCCCGTGCTGGCCTTTTACCACCCATCAAATGATGTTGGCTGCTTGAAATTGTTCTTTGTAGATAAGTGAATGACCTTGCTTTAGTCAATAACAAACAATAAAAGGAATGATCTTTGCTTTGGATAAGATTAACAGTGATTTTTTTTTTATTGTTTTGGTGTTAAGAGAAAGAACGGGGGAGGGGGAGAACTTTCATATAAGAAGATGAAAAGGATATGAGAGAGAGAAAATAAAAAGTAGAAAGAGGAAGATGAGAAGTTTATTTTTGTGGGACTCTGAAAAATGTGGAAATTGTTTTCTTCTCTATTACAGGTATCATTTTTGTGCCCTTGCCCAGAATAATTTTTAATCCAAAGAAAGTATGAAAAATAATTTTTTTGGACCTCACATATAATTATTTTAGGCCCCACATTATGCAACAAATAAGCATACCCAAAAAAAGGGCCCCGTGCAGTTGAGCATCTTACTCCTGCCCAGAGCCGGAAGCAAAAACAAATTTTTACTTCTCTATTCATGAATGACATTTCTTTTTAAAAATTATGGCAGGTGTGTGATATTAATATGTTGTTATAATAAAAAATAAATTTCATACAAATTATTTTCATGCTAATGTGAAAGTATAATGTCTGTTTACGTTTGTAATTATTTTTCCAAAACATCTATTTTCATTAATGAGAATTGGTTCTTATAAATTTGGAAATACTACTTTTTCTTATAAATTCCCAATTTCAAATCTCAAAAAATGGTGTGAAGCCCCAATGTAATTCTCTGAATTTTATTTTCCAAAGGGCAGTATGTTTTTATTTTGAAAACTTTCTTATTTTTTTCGGTGATTTTGCCAATTTGAGTTTTTTTTTTTTTTTTTGCAATATATGCCAAGTTGGATGCATTGTAAGTTAAAGCAAAAACAATTTTTTACTTCTCTATTCATGAGTGACATTTCTTTTTAAAATTATGGCAGGTGTGTGATATTAATATGTCGATTACATTAAATGGAAGTCATTCTGATGTGGACAGACTAAGGCTACAATCATCTAATGGTGTGACATCAAAACCCATTGCGCTTTTACGCCACCACCTTTCCATAATCTCTCGCCTCTCTATCTTCCTCTCGATTTTCTAAAATTTGAGTTTGCTTTGCGAAATTTGAGTTCTGAAATTTTTATTTACAAATAAAGTAGGGGTTTTATTTTAGTTCGTTAATTTTTTATTGATGTAAAGGATTTTGGGGTTCTCAAGTTTATATTTTTATTAATTTGATTATGACTCAATATGAGATTTGACATAACCCATCGATTGCAGAGATGAAGGAAAGATAAAATGTTTGGTGGGGATAAATTCAGGTGAACTTAAGTTGTTGAATTGTCAAGTCATAGAGAGGGATGAAGAGATAATTTGTCATTGTATGAGAATGTGGTTCCGTAATTGATTTTTGGTTCAAATTGAGTTAAAGATTTGATGTGGACTGTTATTTGGAAAAAAATGAGTAAATTGTGCCTATTAACAAATATATTTATATTTGTTTATATGCAATGTTGGCAGGATAAGCCATTTTCAATATTTATCAATATTTACTCTTTAAGTTACAGTGAGTGGGTGTCATAATATTTATATACATAAGTATATATATTGCCCGTGCATCGCACGGGTTGCATACTAGTATATCTAATATAATAAGATGGAGAGGCGTAGGTATGCCACGTGGATGCTCTAAATGGGGTTAATGCATGTTAGTAAAAATTAAATAAGTATTTATCAAAAATTATATTTACAATTAAACTTGATATTATAAGTTGAAATTTAAATGTTATATTTCAAAGTTTTGTCTTTAAAAATAACTAAATACCAAGATATACCTTGTGACATGAATGCACCCTGTTTTCTACAACTTTTTTTCGTTTGAGAAAATAATGGAAGTTATAATGTTTGTACATACATGTTTTGTCGTTAATCTGAAATCAAGATTATGTAAATAAGATGACGTAATTTAAGTACACAATACACTTTTTTCACTAAAAGAAAATAATTGGAGGATACATAAAGAAAAGTTAACATGATAGTTACCTTTATGAATATTTTCAATGTTTGAGCATAATTGCTTCATTATCATGTTATCTTAAAATATTTATAAAGCATATTTTTAAATTTTTTATATGTGGACTAAAAGGTAATTAACGATTAGTCCTATTCCATAGTGTATAATTATTATTATGAATACCTACAGTATCGACGACAACAATAAAAAACTTATTATATCAATCAACCATTTCGTAAAATAATAGATTCATGCTCCATGTGACCCATTATATATAAATGTAAATAAGAAGCAATTGATCCAGTTGTTCCTATACATCATAAAAATGCAATTAATCCACTTGTTCCTATACATCATAAAAATGTTGTAAGTATGAACCTTGATTAAACCATTCATTCATCAGAGCAACCCAACCCAGTCAAACTCAGAACATCATCTGAATTCTTGTAGAAAAGAAAAACGAGTTCAAACTTTTCTCTCTCGATTTTTTAATTATTTTCTCCTCTCCATATCAGTCTTTCTATTTTTTTAGCTACACGGTGCCTCCATTTTAAAAATACGAGAAATTTAACTACCAACTGCCACCTGCCCTCTCTCGCGGGCATGAGTCGGTGCATCGAAAGTGTAAGGACATTTTTGTCCATTATCAATTTGTATGTCGTTCGCCGTTACATCGCTGAAGAAATTCAAGATCATATTTTCATAATCGGATACGAATATCAAAATGAAGAAAGGAATCAGAATTTTTATCAGCCGAACCGGTCCGCACCCGGACCGATCCGCCCCTATACCAAACTAGTAGACCCCGGACTGGTCCGCCTGGGATAAATTCGAGCAGATCGTGCAGAGATTTTTCAGGCCCAATTTTTTCCTTTATAAATCAACTTCGGGAAGGTGTTTAGCAAGACTTTCATAGATGATTTTCAGAGTCCTAAAACTCTAAGTCTTCACCTTTGTGAGTCCCAAGACTCTTGTTTGATCCACACCACATAGTCAAACCCTTGTGAATCCGTTTTGTAACCCAAGAACACAACCGTGTGTCTGTTCATAACCTCGTGGATTAGACCGTTCTTCTTCTTCATTGCTGGCCTCCTGAAAAGGGAAACTTCCACCCGCCGACTACAGATCCGACGCCTGCGGGTAATTCTGTGTCACTGTATTTTCATTGTAATCCTAGAAATTATATGTTACAATATTAGAATGAAAATAAATGGTTTTGCCCCTTTGGGGGATTTTTCCTCACATGTGTGTGTTTGAATGTTCGTGCATGAATTATCATCTGGTTCAATCACATAGAATTGCATGTTTAGGATTTAATAATTAAAAACTGAGTTTAATTAAATAATATCTCTATTTGAACGCACACGCACTCTTTCAAATTGGTATCAGATCCAATTACATAACTTTACCGTGTAATTTTCCGCAAATTTTTTCTAAGATATCAATTTTCAGAAAAATTGATTTTTCAAAACAAGTGTGTTCATAATGGAGAAATTATATAATAAAATGCCAATTTTTGACGGAACAAACTGTGCATATTGGAAAGCCCGCATGAGATCTGCATTAAAAGCCATTGATGAACGTGTCTGGATTTTGGTTGAAAGAGGGTGGATACCTCCCTCCGTCACTGTTGAAAATGTGACCAAATTAAAACCTGTCACCTCTTGGACTGAAGAAGAATTTAAATGGTCATCTTTTAATTCTAAGGGTCTAAGTGCTATTTCTGGGTTTGTTACACGTGATGAGTTCAAATGCATAATGACGTGCACCACATCAAATGAGGCATGTGATGTTTTACAACTCACCCATGAAGGAACTAATGCTGTGAAAGAATCTAAATTGCAAAATTTAACAACTCAATTTGAAACCATCACCATGCATGAAACTGAATGTTTTGATGATTTTTATGCTAGGTTATATGACGTTGTTAATACTAGCTTTAATCTTGGTGAACATATTCCTAATGCTAGAGTTGTTAAAAAGATTCTTCGTTCCCTTCCTAAGCGTTTTATCCCTAAAGCCACTGTGCTAAATTCTATGGGTAATTTAAATACGCTAAAATTGGAGGAGCTAGTAGGAGACTTGCAAACATATGAAATTGATATGTTTCCTAAAACTGCTAAGCCTAAAGATAAGGGAATTGCACTTAATGCCCAAGAGAAAAAGAGTGAGGGGTCGGCAAGAAAGAAGAGAGAGTCATCTAGAAAAAGAGAGACAGATTCGTCAGATTCTGAGTGCAATTTTGACTTAGATGATTTGGCTCTTTTCGCTAAAAATTTCAAGAGAATTCTCAAATTCAAGAAAAATGGTAATTTTAAAGATAAAAAGAAGTTTGTGAAAAATAAGTTTGAAAAGTAAAATGAAAAAGTTTTTAGAGATCCTCCTAAGAAAGAAAGTGAGAGATGCTTTGAGTGCGACGGTAGGGGTCATAGAGCTTTTGAGTGTGCTACTAGGCTAAACAGAGAAAAGGGCAAAGCTGTCCTTAATGCTACTCTTAGTGACGATAGTGAGGTCGAGTCGGTGGATTCCGAAGATGAGTCACCGCATGATTGTAACTTCACCGCATTTATGGCTAGTCATGTGAGCACTTCTAGTTCTCCTCACGACGATGAGGATGTTGCATCACAGAGACACCTCGACAGCGAAATCGATGTGAGTGAGGGGGGCGATGACACAAGTGAGAGTGAGAGTGATCTTCAACGCACCTACGCCGAGCTATATTCTGAGTCCTTTAAAACTAAAAAGCATAACAAAGCGTTAGTTCTTAGGATCACCGCTTTAGAGGAAGATTTAGGAAAAGCGAGAGAGAGAGAGTCATCCACATGCACTACCTTAAGAGAGAGAGAGTCTGCCTATGTTGAGAAGGAGAGTTTGTTTAGAGAAAGAGAGAGCTTGTTTAGAGAGAGAGAGAGTTATTTTGAGAAAGAGTGAGGGGACTTGACTAAACAAGTGGCTAGTCTTATGAGTGAGTTCCATTCCTCTGTGGAGACTCGGAAGAAACTTGAAGCCCTTGTTGCCCAGCTTAGTCATGATCTTGAGAGAGTACAGGAAGTCAAGGTATAAATCGAGGACAGATCTGGGAAGATGGGAAAGATGCTCCTCCGCCCCGCTTTAGGTTTCGGGAATTGGTTATGATGGTGCCTCCACATCCCAAATTGCACTAGGACCAGTCCCGGAGTTTACTACTACTCCTTATGGTCATCGCCAAAACCCATGAAGGAGAGTTTGACCAAGAAAAGCAAGACAAGGTCCGCCTAGGACTGTGTTCTTTTGTACATATTGCAAAAGAAAAGGCCACCTAAGGGAGTTTTGCTGTAGTTTGGGTCAGACACGACGTACTTCTGCTCCACCTCGTTCTACTGATGAGTTTTCCAGTCTAAGAGAGCGTGTTGAGTTTTTAGCCGCCACATCACAGAGTTTAATGGAGGAATTCCGACAGATGTCTTTGCCGTCAGTGCATGCTTCTCACATTCCGGCTAAAACCAACAACAACAAGGGCAAACAAAAGGTTACCACTTCTTGGGTGCCTAAGAAAGATAAGAAAGACCTTGTTGTTCATGTTGCTTTGAAAGCACATAATACCTCACAGTGGTATTTTGATAGTGGGTGCTCTAGACACATGACTGGTGATGTCTCATTTTTTACCTACCTAGAGGAATATAAGGAAGGTAGAGTCACCTTTGGAGATGGGAGCAAGTCTAGCATTGTAGGACGAGGTACTGTAGAGTTACCGAGATTTCCTAAGATAGAGAATGTTTTGTACGTCAAAGGTTTGAAAGCAAACCTTCTCAGCATTAGCCAGCTGTGCGACGCTGACTTTGCAGTAAAGTTTGACCGGGACGCGTGTAATGTCTACAATCAAGCCGGTAAACTTTTAGTGCAAGGGGTGAGGACTGAGGATAATTGCTATGGGACTATGCCCACTTCCTCACTTGTCTGCAATAGCGCCACAATCACTCCTATGGATTTGTGGCACCAACGTCTAGGTCATGTGAATGTTAGAGATTTGACTCGTTTAGCTAAAAAGGACCTAGTATGTGGCTTACCATCTCTTGAAAAGTTAACTTCCACCGTTTGTGGACCCTGTCAGTTGGGAAAGCAAATTAGGAGCCCCCATAGGAAGTTGCATTCCATTACCACCTCCCGAGTACTTGAGCTGATTCACATGGATCTTATGGGTCCTACTCGTACTGAGAGTTTGGGTGGTAAGAGGTATATCCTCGTGATGGTAGACGATTTCTCCAGATACTCGATTGTAGGCTTTCTGAGGGAGAAATCCGATGCTGTTGAGTTTATAACAACCAAGTGCCGTGTCCTACAAAATCAACACGGAGTCACTATTAATAGGATCCATAGTGATAACGGCACATAATTTAAGGAAGCAAAGGTAGATCTTTACTGTGATAACCTTGGGATCAAACATGAATTTTCTGTTGTGAAGACTCCTCAGCAAAATGAGGTTGTTGAGAGGAAGAACAAGACAATCCAAGAAATGGCTAGATCTATGCTTCTAGGTCGTAGTGTGTCTAGAAGATTTTGGGCAGAGGCAGTGTCTAGTGCATGCCACACAGTGAATAGGGTTTACTTAAGTCCACACACCCTTAAGATGCCTTATGAATTATGGACCGGCAAGAAACCCAACCTTGCATATTTCCGTGTTTTTGGGAGTAAATGCTATATTCTACGGGATAGAGAGCAACTAAGAAAGTTTGACTCCCGAAGCGACGAAGGAATCTTTTTAGGATATTCATCAAATAGTAGATCATACCGAGTTTTTAACCTGAAGAGATCTAAGGTTATGGAATCAATAAACGTCACCGTGTAAGATGACGAACCTCCGGCGGTTATTGATTGTAACACCCCGTGTTTTTATTTATTATTTTAATTAATTAATTAGAATTTTTTAAAAAAATAAAATTTTGAATTTAATAATTTTTATTGGCTAAATATGTTGGTTATGATTTTAGAAGAATAAAACTTCAAGCGGAATTAAAATCGGAGTTAAAACGGATTTTATATTGATTTTATAATATTTTGCCTTATAGGCATTTTTTAGGCGAACTGTCAGTTTTTCGGGGTGATCGATCGATCGACCCTCCCAAAAAATGTGCGCTGTAAGCTATTTTTAGAGTTTGTGTAGGATTAGGACTCCTAAACAATATAGAACCTTGTTAGACTTCTCATAATCACTTCTTCTCCAGTTTTTCACCAGAGAACACTTCCAAATATTTTTCCTCTCACTCATAATCAACAACCTTCAACAAAATCAAGTTTTTGTCACAAGTTTTGGCACAAGTTTTTGAAGGCTTAATTGCGATTTAATCAAGTTTGTTCAAGAACACTCTTTTGCAAATTTTTCGCAAGGAATCCAGATTTCTAATCAGATTTTCAACACAATCTTTACAGGCATGAATACTCTATTCTCTTCCTTTAGTATTATGCGTTTTAAGTGTCGCCTAAACACTTAATTACATGTTTTCTTAAAAATAATTAGTAACTTAATTAGAAAAAGTGAATACTAATTGTGGGGCTGTTTTTATAAAATATTTTAATCTGAATAATATTCATAACCCTTTGGGTACATAGGATTCATGAGTGATTTTGGGTTTTATTGGTGTAGGTTGCATGTAGAAAAACTCTAGTTTTAAAATAAATGATTTTTGGGTGCGTATAACTCATGTAATACATGTAGAGATAATAAAATTTGGTTTTGATGAATATATGATGAAAACTTGGTATATTTAATTTAATTTAAAATAATGAGATTAATTGGGTATTTTTGACGAGGTGATAGTTAAATTAAAGATTTAATTGAATTGGACTATCATGCGTAGTTTTATATATTGATTAATTATGCTTATTTGTGTGACTTGTTGGTATTATGATGTTGCCTTTGTGACGATGGGTTGTTGGGTAATTTTTCTCTCCCTATATTTTAGAATGCCTTCTAGGTATGGGACTATTGGGTATGCCTTTTGATGATTTACGCCTTCTAGGTATGGGACTAGTGAGGGTAGATTATCGCATTTTTATCATCTTGGGGGTGGGATGATTTTTAGTACTTTATCGTCGTTACGCTAGCCTAAGCATGAGACTAGGTCGAAACTTTAAGTTAGAAATTCATCCTATACATAGGTTAGGACGTATTGATAACTTGGGGACCCTTAGTTATGGGACTAAGGGGTATTTTGAGGATCTCACATCGATTAAAAGGGTGGGATGATTATAAATTGAGAAATTGAGAATTAATGCCTAAGATAAAAACGGGTATTAAAATTTGTGGCGACATAATGTATCGGGGCCGACAGTTTAAACGGGTCAGAGGACGATTTATGTCGTGTCGTGTGTGGAACCTTGTCATGTGTCGGGGCCGACAGTTTAAATGGGTTAGAGGACGATTGACAAGGGGAAGTGTGACACTTTAATAAAAAGTGAGAACAATAATAAAAGCTGGTTAATTTAATTAAATTAACATCGTGGGACTTGGGAATTTAAAATCATATTGGTGTGCCTTTATAAATGGGAATTTTTGCGGGTAGTTAGTAGTTTATATTTATCGCGTTTAAATTATCCCGTTTAATTTAAAATATTCTATTGTGATATTTATTGCGTATAATGCTACTGTCTGGGCTTTGGCTCTGACCCATGCGTTGACTAATCTTTTTCAGGATTTAATTTGGAGAAGATGCATAAGTTTATCGGAGTTATCATCGGAGGTGCAACTGGATTTATTTACTTTATGGCATAGTTTAGTTAGAATTTCTTTTCCTGTCGTATTATGAGACTTCATTGGAGTTTTATTGGGACATTCGGTTCCAAAGTTGTTTAGAGGATTTCTGTTGGGATTATTCAGATTTTATTTAATCATTATTGGAGATTGCATTTTTGGAGTTAGCATGTGATGGATCTTTTATCGCTTAGTAATTTGTGATCATTTGAGATTGACTCAATTGTTTATCTTAAGGACTGATTTATTTATGTCTGATATCTGTCTCATGCTAAGAATGGTATTTATTTAGTTCACGCCCGACTTAGTTTTGGTGGCGGCCGACGCCAGAATTAGGCGGGGTGTGACAGATGGTATCAGAGCATGGTCTTAGGTCTCGTAGGTTATGAGTCCGTTTAGTATCCGCGTTGCCGATCTTTGATTCCCTTTGTTGATTCGTACTTCTTAAGGTAGAGGGTCTAGCATACATGTTAGATGTGTTTCTTGGAGATGTGAAGTTTTGAGTTAAGGACGTTGTAGACATTGAGTTTAGAATTAGTAAGCTTGATGTGGGGTTCCTTAGAATGGATTTTGGAGACGATAATTATTTTGGAGATTTTAGTACAGATGTTAGGTACCGTATGTATCGATTTTTGATGTTGAGATTTAATTTGAGGAAGTTAGAATTTTAATGACTTTTGGAGATAGGATTGAGTGGGGGATTTTTGAGAGCATGTGGTACGCCATTATTTTCATAGTTATGTGTATGTATATAGGCAATATATATTATTTATTTGCTCATGGGGTAGGTGCTCGTAGAATTGGGTGTATGGGAGCCCAATTATGGCATTCTATGGGTAGGCATATATGAGCCTTATTTTCTTTTGCGAGGTTTATGCGTTAATGAGTATGCTTCATCTAATTTCGAGGACGAAATTCTTTGCTAGTGGGGAAGTATGCAACACCCCGTGTTTTTATTTATTATTTTAATTAATTAATTGGAATTTTTGAAAAAAATAAAATTTTGAATTCAATAATTTTTTTTGGCTAAATATGTTGGTTATGATTTTAGAAGAATAAAACTTCAAGCGTAATTAAAATCGGAGTTAAAACGGATTTTATATTGATTTTATAATATTTTGCCTTATAGGCATTTTTTAGGCGAATTGTCAGTTTTTCGGGGTGATCGATCGATCGACCCTCCCAGAAAACGTGCCCTGTAAGCTATTTTTAGAGTTTGTATAGGATTAGGACTCCTAATCAATATATAACCTTGTTAATTCGTAGGGGGACTTCTCATAATCACTTTTTCTCCAGTTTTTCACCAGAGAACACTTCCAAATATTTTTCCTCTCACTCATAATCATCAACCTTCAACAAAATCAAGTTTTTGTCACAAGTTTTGGCACAAGTTTTTGAAGGCTTAATCGGGGTTTAATCAAGTTGGTTCAAGAACACTCTTTTGCTAATTTTTCGCAAGGAATCCAGATTTCTAATTAGATTTTCAACACAATCTTTACAGGCATGAATACTCTATTCTTTTCCTTTAGTATTATGCGTTTTAAGTGTCCCCTAAACACTTAATTACATGTTTTCTTAAAAATAATTAGTAACTTAATTAGAAAAAGTGAATACTAATTGTGGGGCTGTTTTTATAAAATCTTTTAATCTGAATAATATTCATAACCCTTTGGGTACGTAGGATTCATGAGTGATTTTGGATTTTATTGGTGTAGGTTGCATGTAGAAAAACTCTAGTTTTAAAATAAATGATTTTTGGGTGCGTATAACTCATGTAATACATGTAGAGATAATAAAATTGGGTTTTGTTGAATATATGACGAAAACTTGGTATATTTAATTTAATTTAAAATAATGAGATTAATTGGGTATTGTTGATGAGGTGATAGTTAAATTAAAGATTTAATTGAATTGGACTATCATGCGTAGTTTTATGTATTGAATAATTATGCTTATTTGTGTGACTTGTTGGTATTATGATGTTGCCTTTGTGACGATGGGTTGTTGGGTAATTTTTCTCTCCCTATATTTTAGAATGCCTCCTAGGTATGGGACTAGTGGGTATGCCTTTTGATGATTTACGCCTTCTAGGTATGGGACTAGTGAGGGTAGATTATCGCATTTTTATCATCTTGGGGGTGGGCTAATTTTTAATACTTTATCGTCGTTACGCTAGACTAAGCATGAGACTAGGTCGAAATTTTAAGTTAGAAATTCATCATATACATAGGTTAGGACGTATTGATAACTTGGGGACCCTTAGTTATGGGACTAAGGGGTATTTTGAGGATCTCACATCGATTAAAAGTGTGGGGTGATTATAAATTGAGAAATTGAGAATTAATGCCTAAGATAAAAACGGGTATTAAAATTTGTGGTGACATAATGTGTCGGGGCCGACAGTTTAAACGGGTCAGAGGACGATTGACAAGGGGAAGTGTGACACTTTAATAAAAAGTGAGAACAATAATAAAAAAATGGTTAATTTAATTAAATTAACATCGTTGGACTTGGGAATTTAAAATCATATTGGTGTGCCTTTATAAATGGGAATTTTTGAGGGTAGTTAGTAGTTTATATTTATTGCGTTTAAATTATCCCGTTTAATTTACAATATTCTATTGTGATATTTATTGCGTATAATGCTACTGTCTGGATTCAAGGATCCTATTTGAGGGGAGTAGTGTGTATTCTTGCTCTGGGCTTTGGCTCTGACCCATGCGTTGACTAATCTTTTTCAGGATTTAATTTGGAGAAGCTGCATAAGTTTATCGGAGTTATCATCGGAGGTGTAGCTGGAGTTATTTACTTTATGGCATAGTTTAGTTAGACTTTCTTTTCCAGTCATATTATGAGTATTCATTGGAGTTTTATTAAGCCATTCGGTTCCAAAGTTGTTTAGAGGATTTCTGTTGGGATTATTCAGATTTTATTTAATCATTATTGGAGATTGCATTTTTGGAGTTAGCATGTGATGGATCTTTTATCGCTTAGTAATTTGTGATCATTTGAGATTGACTCAATTGTTTATCTTAAGGACTGATTTATTTATGTCTCATATCTGTCTCATGCTAAGAATGGTATTTATTTAGTTCACGCCCGACTTAGTTTTGGTGGCGGCCGAAACCAGAATTAGGCGGGGTGTGACATTGATCCTAACCTTCAGTGTGAGGATGAGGACTTTTCTGGGAGTGATTTACTTGTCCCTCTCCCACACTATGTGGACCCTACTCCTGTGTTAGGGGACACACCTGCTTGGGTTCGCAAGAGTCATGACCCTTCTGCCATTGTTGGTGATCCCACTCTAGGGGTCAAGATTCGTGCTCACCTAGAGAACGTCGTTAGCCACTTTTGCTACACGTCCAAAGTCGAGCCCAAGAATCACAAAGAAGCACTCAAGGATGAACACTGGATATCTTCTATGCAAGATGATTTGCTTCAGTTTAAAAAGAACAATGTCTGGGAACTAGTCCCCCGACCTAGTGAGACTAATGTGATCGGTACCCGGTGGATATTCAAGAATAAAATGGATGAAAATGGTACCATAATCAGAAACAAGGCTAGGTTGGTCGTTCAAGGCTACACACAGATAGAGGGTGTAGACTTTGGGGAGACATTTTCTCCTGTTGCGAGGCTTGAGTCCGTCCGCTTACTACTCGCCTTCGCATGTCATCTGTGCTTTAAGTTATATCAGATGGAAGTCAAGAGTGCCTTTCTGAATGGCATTCTACAGGAGGAGGTTTATGTGGAACTACCAAAAGGGTTTGAAGACCCTAAGCACCCTGAGCACGTTTATTATTTGAGGAAAGCCTTGTATGGTTGGAAGCAAGCACCCCGTGCTTGGTACGAAAGGCTTACTTCCTATCTCTTAGCCCGTGGCTTCAAGAGAGGGGGAGTTGATATGACGCTGTTCATCAGGAGAGATGACGGTGCTATTTTGGTTGCCCAGGTCTATGTGGACGACATAGATTTTGGATCCACTTGCTCCCAACATGCTTATCACTTTGAGGAGAAGATGAAAAGTGAGTTTGAGATGATCATGGTTGGTGAGCTTAATTTCTTCCTTGGTCTCCAAGTTCGTCAGCTAGAGGATGGGATGTTCATCTCCTAATCCAAGTATGCGCGAGACCTAGTGAAGAAATTTGGTTTAGACTTCACTAAGCATGCACGTACACCTGTGAGTACTTCTATAAAGCTTAGTAAGGACACTTCAGGCAAGGACATAGAGCAAACCTTGCATCAGAGTATGATAGGTAGTCTTCTCTACTTGACTTCCAGTCATCCCGACATAACCTTTAGTGTTGGAGTTTGTGCGCGATATCAGGCGTCCCCAAAAGAGTCACACTTACTCACTCTAAAACATATTATCAAATACATGAGTGGGACTCTCTCATATGATATTTGGTATTCCTTTGATACCAATGACCGTTTGTCTGCCTATTCAGATGCTGATTGGGCTGGGGATGCAGATGGTTGTAGGAGCACTTCTGGTGGGTGTTTCTATTTTAGTTCTGCTCTTATCTCCTGGTTGAGCAAGAAGCAAAACTCCATCTCTTTGTCCACTGCGGAGGCTGAGTACATCACCGTCGGGAGTTGTTGCACGCAACTCTTATGGATGAAGCAGATGCTGGAGGATTATGGGATTTCACAGGACACCATGACCATTTCTTATGATAACACGAGAGCGATTCACATATCTCGTAATCCAGTCCAGCATTCGCGCACAAAACACATCATGATACGCGAGCACTTTATACGCCAGTTAGTTGAGGAGAAAGTCGTATCCCTGAGTTTCGTACCCACCGACCGTCAGTTAGCCGATATTTTCACAAAACCTTTAGATGCCCTTAGATTTGAGAGTCTTAGGAAGTCTTTGGGGATTTGCACAGTTGACTGAAGGGTTGTTCTTTGACTAGGATAGGATGATTTTTCATGTTCATATCATATGCTTCCTATTGCTAGTTTGTTTTATATGTCTTATTGTTTTGTTATACAACTATTTATTTATTCTTTTGAAAAATTCAAAACGATTTTCGTTTTATAAAATTTTTAGAAAAAGCTCAAAAAGATGTTTGTATTTTATTTGCACCTTTTATGGATGAGCATTTAAGATAGCCAAATCACAATTTCATTCCATTTATCCATGTGACTGTTTGATAGAGATTTGAGATGCTACATCATTTCATCCATGTGCTTTACATTGTTTGGAGTCCTTGAGATGTAATTAGTGATATCTTTCTACATGTTTGACTCCTATCTCCTTTATTGCACACATGCATGGCTATATTTGATTGTTGTACTTATCTATCTCATATTGGCTTGAGTGTTTCCATCTCAATTCTGTCTATACAAATACAATATGCGATAAAACTTGGCAAGATTGGAATGCATGTAAAAATCGTGTTGGTGAGACTGCGTGATTATTTGAAAATGAGGAAGGGATGTGAAAGGTTTCTTTAGCCTTTGCGATACTAAGCCACCATTAAGAAGGACCTAAAAAATGGAGGAATTTTATTATCCGAGGTCCAAAGAGGTTAAAAGAGCTCAATTTTTTTTAAGCCAATCAAAAGCAATTCATGCCAAATATGGGCCATTAGATTTCACCCTCAATTATCCAAAGTTTGAGAATTTAGATTACCTCTATTCAAATTATAAATCTGAGGGAGCTTGGTTGGAGAATTAAACGGGTTTGCACTTCCTTGACAGTCCTGAAAAAGCATGAAATCGTTTTGGACGTTATTGGTGCGGAAATCACTTTGAGCTTTGATTTGTTGATTTTATTTAGTCAATGTCTCATATTTCCAATTTTTTACACCAAAGAAAGATTTTGAGTTCATTCGTTAGGAACATCCGATATTCATCTTGCACATATGTCATGTTTATATGCATTGACTTTCCTATCGAATTTGATCACACCCATTCTTTTACGCTATCATCGACTTGGTTGTTTTATGTTTGTTCATGGTGCGATTTTTGTTTGTTATGTTTGAAAAACATGCAAAATTTCAAAAATAGTAGTTTATTCCTTATGACACCCCGACTTTGCTTGTTTGTTTTATTCTTCTCATTTGTCTATTTGGGGACATCATAAAAAAAAGGGGGAGAAAGAATTATCATATTATGGTGGAGGTTTGAGTTTTTGAGATTTCATAAAGTATTCTTTCATCATATATTGGTATCTATGTTTATCTCATTTCAAACTCGATATGTCACTTGGTATTGGCTTTGTCTCGTGTGTGTAGGTACTACTTTGATGATCTCTGAATTGCACACCTAGATGAGGAAAGCCTTAAGATTCCTGAAGAGTTGAAGAACAAATGATGAAGTCTTATTCATTTGTACCTTTTCAGTTTTGGGTTCATGGAAGGGTAGATTTGGATAGGCATTTTGATATTTGATAATTCTGAGGTTTGTTTTTATGTACCGGCATAGACATAGGGGGAGATTTGTAAGGACATTTTTGTCCATTATCAATTTGTATGTTGTTCGCCGTTACATCGTTGAAGAAATTCAAGATCATATTTTCATCATATGATCCGAATATAAAAAAGAAGAAAGGAATTAAAATTTTTATCAGCCGGACCGGTCTGCCTGATTTAAAAAAGAACCGGTCCGCACCCGGGCCGATCCGCTCCTATATCGGACCGATCCGCTTTGCACCAAACCAGTAGACCCCGGATCGAATGCGAACCGATGAAGATCCTTGAGAAAATGAAACCGGTCCGACCTTGGACCGATTCGCATCCATACCGGATCGGTGTGACACCCTGCCTAATTAAACCTTGGGTGATCAAGCCTTATTTTAATATAAACAGGTTTCTTATATGGTTCATTCTTAGCATCACTGTCGAACGCCTTTTTAAAATTACTAACCACCTAAATGTAATTAAAACGGGTAAAACAATAAATAATCCAAACCACATATAACCAAAACTAGATATGAATGCTCAGTACATAAAAATCTGAAAGCAAATAAAGTCTTGCCGTAAACCACGGCCCAAAGACAACTACAAATCCATAACTAGAATAAACTGTAATAGTAAAGGTGGAACGACATGTTCCAACTAGAAATAATAAAACTGAGATCCTGCACTAGAAATGAAAAAGAGGAAGCGTCTAAACAATCCCTGCAACCTCCACACTGGCTGTAGCTCCCAAATCTCTGACATGAAATCAAGCTGGGTGTCCTTGTGGCTGGGCACCTAAAAGGTTTTTAAAAATTTACATAGCAAGAGTTAGTACTCAAAACATTTGAAAATATTTTGCAAGCGGTTATCACAATTAAGTTATTGATTACACACATTAAGGTTTCACACTCTCCCTTGGGCCTCCTCACCTCTCTTACATAGTATATAACTATCGAGGAAACTTGGTCTACCTAGTTATACTGTCCATAACTGTAGTTAACTCAATAACTGCTCGTTACCTTATTCTTGTAATAATTACATCATGCTATAAATTATTACTGAGACATTTACTTATCATTTCATTGTCTACTATTCTCAATTTGTAGATTTAGCACATAAAACATTTTATCCCACAACAATGTATATAATATTAGTTACCACTAATATATCCTTTTATTACACACAAAGGACCCTTGGCTCGGAATAATTCATCGACTCCAAGTGAAAGTTGGTTCGGAATGGTTCACCGACCCCAACTATCTATAAATATAAATATAGACACATATTCTGGTTCGGGACTCTTTCATCACGGCACCAGTTCAAAGTTTGGTTCGACATTAAACATCGACCCCAAATTTATAATAGTCTTATGTTAGTTCAGAATGTCACATCGACCCTAACATAATTAATTTAGGTAATATTCTCTTAACCCAAACTATTTATATAAATTTAGTAGGTACGCACCCGACCTAGTAAATCATACCCGTACGTAATATATTTTTCTTATATTCTCCGTACTTATTAATTACAACATATCTCACTATTGTATTTATTCGAGTATTCGCGTAACTCTAAGGGTCCTAGTTACCCCTCCCTTAATTCAGTAGTTAAGTTAACTTTAACCTACTGGTATTTTCTTTCCGGAATTAAGTCTCACTCTTTCCGTAATTAAATTAACCATTTCAACTCACGGCTAAGTCAATCGTTCTACCGTCATTCCATTTCTCCAACATTCCTACTCAATCATTAGTGGAGGAACCTAATGGTACACCTACTGGTAATTTCCAAGTCCCCTCATAGGAAAAATATCAATTCTAAGGTTCCCATTAAGTAACGGCAATTAAAGAAATTTCTACACAACTTTCTATAGTTCAGACAGGGTCGATCGATCGAAGGAAGATGGTCGATCGATCGACTGCTTTGATCGATCGATACTCCAGGGTCGATCGATCGATCAAGCAGTGACAGACCCAGTTCATCTTCTTCCTACGGGTTTCACCATTTTTACATCTCTAACTTTCATGATAAGCCATCAAATTCACAACCAACAATTTCTAATCATTCCTACATGTTCTGGGATGATTACTAACGATTTAAAACAACAAAATCATTATAAATCTTGGCTAAATTCACTGAAAATATCCATAATATTCAAGAACCCTAAAACTGCATTCTTTATTTTTTTCATCAAAATACCAGATTTTCATACGAATTTCTCATCAGATTTTCTATGATATAAACCTACTTGGTAATTCAAAAACGTCCTACATGCAAATCCTAATCAATCATGGATTATTATCAACTGTTTATTCCCAAGAATATCATAAAAATCATGTTCTTCCTCAAGCTTAAACATGGGTATTATAACTCAATTATTTTGCAAATAACCACTTGCCTTAAGATTTGTAGGGTCTGATTTCGTGGTTGTTGATGATGATTGATGATATTGGTGTCTCAGTCCTTCTTCCCAACAATCTTTGTGGTGAAATCTTCCTAAGATGACCCCTCCTTCCTTCTTGCCTAAGGAATTTGCCTCTCTCTCTCTCTCTAATGGCTATGGTGTCACTCTAACTGTCTAACCCTAGCCACCACTCTTATAATCAGATATAGGGTTACAAAAATTCGTAGGTCTTCTTTCCCATAATTGTAAAGAGACCAAAATTCCTCCGAATGGTCCCGGTTTAGCCCGAAAATGACCCGGCACTCAACTAGTACCCCCGGGTACACTATTTTGACTAATTCGACCCTTTCAGAATCAACCGTAGACTCTAAATTATCATTTGAGTCTCATAAATATTTTTCTACTCTCATTCTTAATTTTGTCGAGTTATATCCGGTACGTCCACATAGTCACTAGACCGTACATATCAGCATTGAAAATTTCTACTCACCTTAGTAAATTTTCTATAACACATATTCTTCTTTATTAATATAATATCTATTTAAATTACTCTACTCACGTAATTTAAATCAAACATATTTAATCACATTAAATTACTCTACTCACGTAATTTAATTAAAGCGTATTTAATCCCATTAAATTACTCTACTTACGTAATTTGAATTAAGCAGAATTACGGGGTGTTACAACCGGTCCGCCTGGGATAAATTTGAGCAGATCGTGCAGAGATTTTTCAGGCCCAGTTTTTTCCTTTATAAACCAAATCCGGGAAGGTGTTTAGCAAGACTTTCATAGACGATTTTCAGAGTCCTGAAACTCTAAGTCTTCACCTTTGTGAGTCCCAAGACTCTTGTTTGATTCACACCACATACCCAAACCCTTGTGAATCCGTTTTGCAACCTAAGAACATAACCGTGTGTCTGTTCATAACCTTGTGGAGAAGACCGTTCTTCTTCTTCATTGCTGCCCTCCTGGAAAGGGAAACTTCCAGCCGTCAACTACAGATCCAACGCCTGCGGGTAATTCTATGTCACTGTATTTTCATTGTAATCCGAGAAATTCTATGTTACAATATTAGAATAAAAATAAATGGTTTTTCCCCTTTGGGGGATTTTTCCTCACATGTGTGTGTTTGAATGTTCGTGCATGAATTATCATCTGGTTCAATCACATATAGTAGCATGTTTAGGATTTAAAAATTAAAAACTGTGTTTAATTAAATAATATCTCTATTTGAACGCACGCGCACTCTTTCAGGAAGAACCGAACGGTGAGGCTGAACGGACATAATTTAATATGTCAAAGACAAAATAGGTCCCCTTGATTTTTATTTAACGATATAAGTCTCGTTGAATTTTTGATCATAATGATATTAGTCATTTTTGAAAATATGTATTTTGCATGTCTAAAATACTCTCATGTACATTTTTCTCAGCTCCTTTGGTTGCACTTGTTTCGGCGAAAAGTAAGGGAAAGCATGAGAAATCAACTTTCTTATGTAGTTTTGTTCGTTTGGTTTGTAGGAATCACGTGTAGCCCATGTAAATATACCATTCTTGTGGGAACTTTTTTATCGCAAATTATTTCCATGCAAATACCTCGGATTTTGCATAGTCAAAATTTTTTACGTCACAACCCTCAAGATCTAAATTCCTAGTACAATAAAAACCTATGTTCTTGCTTTAAAATCCTCTAAATATTTCACTATTTCTTTATATAGCATCCCCAAAAAATTTGATAATCTATTATTCTTCCGCCAAATTCATAGAATCTCCAAAAATCTTATGACTAATTGGCCTTTTGCAAAATCCCATATAATCCTCAAAACAGTTGAAGTCAGTTGATTATACTTATACTATATATAGAGAGTTAGACCCTCCTTAATATTCACTATTGTACATTCTCTGATCCAACTAATAAATCATGTTTCTACTAGAAAAAAAATTGTGAGTAAATATATATATATACAAATACGAGTGTTGTTCTGTATACTTCTTACTGTTAATATGCAATGGTGGATTTAAATTGAGCTTATATGTATTCCCATGTTTGTAGACACCATATTCTAGGACCCCATAAGTCTTTCCTTAGGTCCCTATAACCTACCCATTTACTATAAAACCTAGGTCATATTCCAAGTACTTATCTAGAGGCCATAAGGCGCACCCGAGCCTCGTTTGACTCCGATTAACTCTATTGTCAGAGAAAAAATTCAATGAATCCTCGAAAGGATATGAATTCCCTTTTTAATGACCCACCCCGTTTGCAAATCAGCATAATGGTTCAGACGAACAAACCATTTTACTACTGAAAATTGATCTGGAGGCCACCGGGCGCTCCCGGTCCCCGATTTGGCCCCAATAAACTTGATCGTTAGAGAAAAAGATCTTGGAATATTCTAAGGGCACTGAACTCCCTTTCCAACAGTCCACCCCATTCATAAATTGGCCTAACCATTCAGATAAACGATCCATTTTCCCTCGAAAACTGATTCGGAGGTCACAGGGCGCTCCCGGGCTCCCTTTGACCAAGGTCAACTCTTGAGCTTGTATGAGACTGAATGAATCTTCAAAGGGCACTGAATAGACTTTCCAACGGTCAGCCCTATGCGTGAATCGGCCTTACGGTATGAAGGAACGACCTGTTTTACTCTGAAAGATCACCAGACGCTTTTGGGCCTCAATTGACCAAAGTCAACTCTCCGAACCGAGTGAAGATCTTTAGAATGTTAAAGTACCTATTATAAACTTTCCAAAGGTCCACCCCGTGCGCAATTATGACTTACGATTTGGTTGAATGATCCATTATCGTTCGACGATCTCCTTTTCAAAGGATCGACAAGCGCTTCCGAGCCCCATTTGACCCAAAGTCAACTCCCGAATATGGGAGCGGCCCAAGGGAATCTTAAAAGTATCAGAATTACCTTTCTAACGGTATGCCCCATGCACGATTTGGATCAACAGATTGCGTTCTACGACCATTTTCCACATCACGTGGACTGGAAACAACCGACATGTTTGGACGAATAATGGGTTGTGCATGTTAGTTTTGGAATCAAATCCCAAGTACGACCCATCTCATTACGTCAAACCCGATGTTATCGCATTTGTCTCTTAAACCCACAAACTGACATTTTTTTATACCCATTTTTTTTAAAATAATAAAAAATAATATTTTGAGTTGATTTTTTGTAAGTGTTTCTAGAAATGTTTAAATACCATATAAAAATAAACTCAAAAATATTATTTTACTATTTTAAAAAAACAAATCCGCACAGGTGGTATGTACATGCTCCTCTACATGTACATAACTCTAAAGATAATATTTAACCATAAAAAACCGATATTGAATTATTTTGTGAAAATAATTGAATGGGGAAAACCAACTAGAATGGAATAAAAAATTTAGATTTTGTTCAAGAGAAAAAACAAAGATGATTTCAGATTATAAAATGAAATAAGATTTTATTTATAAAAAAACAACATTGTAAAAATTCAAAAATGTAACCATGGATGAAAATATAATTATTATGAATTCATTTTCTAAATTAAAAATACTCGGTAATATCTATAAGAAGTAAATCATGTGTGCTAGTTGAGTAGGATAAATTTATGTAGCTCCATCATTGAAAAAGACATAGAAAAATATACGAGAAGTCATACATTATACCGAGTTACCAGTCATAAAAACACGGCCATATCAGCCGCTGTAATAATCGAATTCACTCTCCTCAAACATAATATAAACATTGCTGAACTCCAAATCTTCATCAATCACAAGTCGAAAATCTTTTACCAACATGCAAAGAACTTATGTTCACTGAAAAGGATGCTAGATCTGCAAGGGAGTCACTAATATATGTATAAAGAAAGAAAGAAGAATGCAGTTATGATAATGTAGAGAAGGAGAGGTGTTTGAGATGGTAAGAAGACTATGAAGAATCTTTCATAGGGGAGATTAACGGATTAGAAGAAAATTAATATATCTAATAGAATAAGATGGAGAGGCGTAGGTATGCCACATGGATGCTCTAAATGGGGTTAATGCATGTTAGTAAAAGTTAAATAAGTATTTCCCAAAAATTGTATCTATAATTAAACTCGATATTATAAGTTGAAATTTAAAATTTATATTTCAAAATTTAGTCTGTAACAATAGCTAAAGACCGAGATATACCTTGTGACATGAATGCACCTTGTTTTCTACAACTTTATTTCATTTGAGAAAATTATGGAAGTTATAATGTATGTACATACATGTTTTGTCATTAATCTAAAATGAAGATTATGTAAATCTGATGACGTAATTTAAGTACGTAATACACTTTTTTCACTAAAAGAAAATAATTGGAGGGTACATAAAGAAAAGTTAACATGATAGTTACCCTTATGAATATTTTCATTGTTTGAGCACAATTACTTTATTATCATGTTATCTTAAAATATTTATTAAGCATATTTTTAAATTTTTATATGTGGACCAAAAGGTAATTAACGATTACTCCTATTCCATAGTGTATAATTATTGTTATGAATACCTACTGTATCGACGACAATAATATAAAACTTATTATATCAATCAATAATTTGTTAAAATAATGGATTTATGATCCATGTGACTCATTATATATAAATGTAAATAAGAAGCAATTGATCCACTTGTTCCTATCCATCATAAAAATGTTGTAAGTATGAACCTTAATTAAACCACTCATTCATCAAAGCAACTCAACCCAACCCACTCAAACTCAGAATATCATCTGAATTCTTGCAGAAAAGAAAAACGAGTTCAAACTTTTCTCTCTTGATTTTTTTTTAATTATTTTCTTCTCTCCATATTAGTCTTTCCATTTTTTTAGCTACACGGTGCGTCCATTTTGAAAATACGAGAAATCTAACTACCAATTGCCACTTGCCGTCTCTCGCGGGCATGAGTCAGTGCATCGGAAGAACCAAGCCGCGAGGCTGAACGGACATAATTTAATTTGTCAAAGACGAAATAAGTCCCATTGATTTTTATTTAACTCTACAAGTCTCGTTGATTTTTAAACATAATGATATTAGTCATTTTTGAAAATATGTATTTTGCATGTCTAAAATACCCTCACGCATATTTTTCTCGGCCCTTTTGGTTGCATTTGATTCGACGAAAAAGTAAGGGAAAGCATGAGAAATCAACTTTATTATGTAGTTTTGTTCATTTGGTTTGTAGGAATCACGTGGGACCCATGTAAATATACCATTCTCGTGGAATTTTTTTTATCGCAAACAATGCCCAAGCAAATAGCCCGGATTTTTCATCGTGGGAAAATTTTACATCACAACCCTCCAACTCCAAATTCCTAGTACAATAAAAACCTATGTTCTTGCTTTAAAATCCTCTAAATATTTCACTATTTCTTTATATAGCATCCCCAAAAAATTTGATAATTTGTTATTCTTCCACCAAATTCTTAGAATCTCCAAAAATCTCACGACTAATTGGTCTTCCGCAAAATCCCATATAATCCTCAAAATAGTTGAAGTCAGTTGATTATACTTATAATATGTATAGAGAGTTAGACCCTCCTTAATATTCACTCTCGTACATTCTCTGATACAGCTAATAAATCATGTTTCTACAATATATATACACACACACACACACACACACACACACACACACACACACACACACACACAAATACGAGTGTTGTTCTATATACTTCCTATTGTTAATATGCAATAGTGTATTTAAACTGAGCCTATATGTCTTCTCATGTGTGTAGACACCACATTCTAGGACCCCCTAAGTCTCTCCTTAAGTCCTTAGCACCTACCCATTTACTATAAACCCTAGGTCATACTCCAAGTACTTATCTAGAGGCCATCAGGCGTTCCCGATCCCCATTTGACTCCGATCAACTCTATCATCATAGAAAAAACTCAAAGAATCCTATAAGGGCTCTAAACCCCCTTTCTAAAGGTCTTCCCCATGCGCAAATTAGCATAACGGTTCAGATCAATGAACCATTTTACTACTAAAAATTGATCTGGAGGCCACCGGGCGCTCCCGGGCCCCAATTTGACCCTAGTCAACTTCATTGTCAGAGCGAAAGATCTTTGAATCTTCTAAGGGAAGTGAAACCTCTTTCCAACACTCTTCCCCATTCATAAAATGACATAACCATTCAGATAAACTATTCGTTTTCCCCCAAAAACTGATTCAGAGGTCACCGGGCTCTCCTGGGCTCCGTTTAACCAAGGTCAAATATTGATCTCAAATAAGACTAAATGAATATGCAACGGGTCCTGAATAGCCTTTCCAATAACATGCCCTATACACAAATCAGCCTTATGGTACGGAGGAACGACCCGTTTTACTCCGAAAGATCGTCAGGCGCTTTCGAGCCTCGGTTGACCAAAGTCAACTCTCCAAACCGAGTGAAACTCTTTAGAATGTCGAAGTACCTCGCATAAAATTTCCAAAGATCCACCTTGTGCGCAACTCTAACTTACGGTTTGGACGAACGATCCATACCTGTCCGACAATCTCTAGTCCAAAGGACCGAGGAGAGTTTCCGAGCCCCATTTGACCCAAAGACAACTCCCGAACCTAAGAGAGGCCCAAAGGAATCTTAAAGGTATCTGAATAAACTTTCTAATGGTATGAACCATGCACGATTTGGATAAACATATTGCATTCTAGGACCACTTTTTGAAAAAATCTACACGAGACTACCGATTGGCAGGTCCATTTCCCTGCCTATCGACAGTGTGTCTACGGTTACCTACTGATTGACAGGCCTGGGACTATGTCGATTAGCAACCCCCTTACCCTATAAATAAAGGGCATAATCTCACTCCCCAAACACCTCAGATCCATCAATATCAATGATCTTAGTAACATTCTCTTGTAATCAGCGAAGTTTCCTTGTGTGAAATTACTTTCCAGCTTTCATTCCCATCATTTTCATACCCAATTTAGCAAAATCTCATTCTCTCTCATCCAACATTCAAGGGATCTCATCAAGGATCAAGATCAAGCCTCAATTCTCCAAAGAAGGTCCAAAATCCTTTTCTCTCTTTAAATTCTTTATTTTTGGATTAGTTACATAAATTCTTAATCTATCTTTTACTTTAGCTCATACACCTTAATACTTCATACTTTATTAGTTATGTTTCACATACTTTATTTTCTATAAAAAATACAAAATAAAGAAAAAGATGGTTACACCTATAAATTCCAACGGGATTATCCACCACAATTTCTCAAAACTAAAATACGTTTTCTACACACACACACACACACATACACATAATAAATTCCCGTTCGAATCTATTGAATAAACCCCACCCTTGTGCCCCATGCAAACTATGTGGACTTTGATGCCTTTATAGGCTACAGAGGAATTTCGGGCTAAAACCCGATACTCGAGTCCAATTTATCCTTTTTCATATTCTCATCTTTTTAATATACATTATATATATTATATTTGTGATTCATATCGGCATTTTATCTAACAAATATTATCATTTTATTATAACAATCAATATCTCAATAAATGCATACATCGTATTTTCTAAATATTACTTTGGGAACATTCCTATGGATAACCTCACTCTATCTTTTCCATGATATGAGTTGGGCGATTCCGATGTCCATTATATATACACGTGCACACACATTTCAGGAAAATATTAACACAAGCCCATGAGAGACTGAAAGGGCGGGATGGGTGCCTAAAACCTTCTCATTGCGTAACTTATCCCCTAAACCTTCGAATTATTGGTTTCATAAGCATCAGTTTGTCTTCGATGGTGCTCTCTCGAAGCGGCGACATGTTCTTTTGCTTGTTTTGTGCAAAATAGGCTGGCGACTCCATCTTTTCACATCACCCCACATCATCGAGGGAACAAGGTGTGAGACCTTTTCTTTCCTCCTTTTCCCTTTTCCTTTTTCCCCCATCGTCGGGAAGGAATAAATCAGGATGGCCACATTCGCGACTCCGATGGGGAATTTCTTAAGAGGGCTAGACTATGTTTCCATGGGTGTTATCAATTTCTGCTTGTGTGCGTGTACACCTACTTGTATATTCCCTTTTTTTCTCATCTATTATTTCATATACATATATACTTTATGATTATATCACTACCCTCTCACACACTTGTCGATACTCTCCATGTACACTTCACACTACTTGCACATATAATCACTTATATCCACATATTGCACACTCCACTTAGACTATCCATGCTTAGGTGTCAATAACACACACCTCCACTTATCACACTTGTATATATCTGTGCTCACTCGCACTTATCACAAACCACTTATATTTGATCCATGATTAGGTTCACTACCACACACTCACATATCACACATCACTCACTCTCATATATCCATTCTTAGTGTAATATTCACAATCCATGTTGAATTTGTTTTTATGATACTTGTACATTATCCTATATTAGTATAGAGCTCATCATGCCAAATAAAACACCTTCGCATAATATACTAATCAAGAATTATGCATTTTGCACACTACATCACCAAAGAGCATGGCTATTGACAATATTTTGTCCAGTAACTGGGGGGTCACTTTGTGATGGGCACTGGTCCGGCAGGTCACAGTTAGCCATTGGCCAAGTACCTTCGATGTATATCGAACGGTTCCCCCCGCATTGTACCTCTTGACCGAAGTTATAACGAGAGGTATATCACAGGGAACTCGTTCACATACGTCGAGTATATTGAATTCTCTCTCACACATACTGTCCCCACAAGGTATATAGTAAGGCAATTGTACACTCAGTTATATCAAATGGCTTGTCCACACGTACCGATTGCCCTCGAAAGCAAGACGTATATCGTGGAAGTTATGTCAAAGGGGGAAACCTTTCTAATTAACCTAAAAAATGAATACCCTCATATAGATGTTAAACCTAGGGCACACATATTTAATTTGTCGATTACTACCCGAAACTATGCCAAAAATGTCGGGTCGATATGCCGCCCGAATTTTTGCTTGATTTCATCTTTTTCCAAAATAGGACCCTGTCCATGAGCCTGGTAACAAGTCTAACCGTGTTTTACATATTTTTCAAACCTAATTTTCCCAGGCTTGAGTCTCATACGACATTTCCTTTTTGCATTTTGGTAAACCTAATGCAAGTGAGAACATAATAATAATAACAATAATCAGACCCTTTTTCTCATTTTTCTTCTTTCCTTACCAAAGTGTCAAAAACATTCCCCACCCCTTCTTTTATAAAAAAAATGAAAGAATTTTTCTTTCCTTTTACCATAAATATTTTTCCTCTTTTTTACCCAAAAATATTTTTTCCTCATCTTTTCCAAAATAAAAAATGTCAAAAATATTTTTCTTCCTCTAATAAAAAGTCTTTGCCTCCTCTCTTTCAAAAATAAATTTAAATCTTTCCCCTTCTCACGTTGATCGCATAACCGACCCTTGTCCTGACTCCTTATTGGCTTCGATCTTCCGTTGAATTTCCCTAAATCTCCGTCAGTCCTCCCACCACTTCCTCTGAGTCCAGAATTCATTTTCACCCAATTTTCATGGAGAACACCCAGTACCGAATGTGTAGTCGGACTTGATGACGGTTCTAGCCCAACTCATTGCCAAGATTGACATCATTTAAACTGAGGTTCATGATATGCAACAAAATCGGGTCCTTATTCTCCAAGAGCCCGAGGTCCTCTTCCTTCGCACTATGGGTCCGCCTGCACCAGAGCCTATTTAGGTCCCGAAATAATATCAGCAGTCTCCACGTGCCCCTCCTGCTAATGGGCCACCACTAACTCAGATCCTTATATTGAATCTTGCCCAGCTAAGGGCTAACCTACTCGTGACCATTAATTCGAAGGAAGAAGAGTTAAAAAAGGCCAAGGAGGACCTTAAGATGTTGACCAAGAAGTTTGACCAAGTCTGAATCTCCGAGAACTACATGGATTACACCGATATGTCTCCCTATCCTAAAGCAAGGCTATCGAAAAGGTTAAAGATGCCCAACATTGAGAAGTTTAAGTGTAGTGTGCCCCCAATTTTTCGTATCCAAAGCTACCACCAAGCCATGACTCTTCTAGGTGCCTTCGAGTAAATAATATCCCAGACGTTCCAGCAAACTTTGAAGGATAGCGCTCTTCCCTGGTTCTTATCTCTCGAGGAATTAAGAGTATGTAGTTGGGAAGATGTTTCCCATGAATTCATGTCACAATACAATTATAACGAGGAGTTGGAGGTTACCTTCCATGATTTAGAACTTCTCAAGTAGAATTCTGGGTAATCTGTCACTAACTTCATAGAAAGGTGGAGAGAGAAAGTAGCCACCATGACTAATCGGCCTTTCGAAGAGGATAAAGTCAGTATCGTAAAGAAGAAATTCTTACCCCACATTCGAGCGACGATGGGAGGACAATATTACCCCCATTTCTTAGCTCTCCGAGAAGTAGGAGTAGAGATTTAAGAAATCCTTGTCAAGATAGAAGTTGAGCCGAAGAAAGTATCCGAACAGTTCACTCCCAGAAAGTATGAGAAGCCTTCCAATACCACAGTTTCAACCATCAATTATATCTCTTAGCCTACTCCTTCATGGGCACCAGAAAACCACCCTAACCTTATTGTAAAAGGAATATTCTGAGATTCACTCTCCCCTCTCCAAAGTTTTCCAAGCCTTTTTGAGCTGAAATCTTATTAAGCCATTGGATCCTCGTCCATTACCAAACCCACTTCCTAAAAATTTCAAACTTGATGTCCATTGTGATTTTCAACAAAATGTCGACCATACCACTGATCAATGTTTCCACCTCCGAAATGTAATCTAAGGTTTTATTGACTGAGGTATCATCGCCCCACCACCCAATCCTAAACCAAACGCTACCCACAATCCACTCCCAAATCATGCAAATACTATCTTCCAAGAAGAAGACCCATAATTTGATCCATTTACCCAGATTATACACAACAAATCACCCATCATACCCATATATTCCCCTAAACCCCTCTAAGTTTGCCCATATTTTCTCCTACATCCTACTTATTTTCCCGATGAATCTCTATCACTCCTTACAAGAGACTACACTGCTATTCGTACCCGTTTCAGAGGGAAAAATATATAATTATCAGCAATATTAAACTAGCTTCTAGAGATCAGGCTGAAATTGCCCTCAGAGATGACCATTGACTGCCAGAGATTCAGTACGCTATTCTTGAAAGCTCAAAAATGGGCTCGAGAGTTAAATAATTATGTGGTACCTACCGATGAAGTAAACTTAGATGATGTCGTCTAGATCATAGTAGACTTATTATGAAATTTGTAGTATGTCTGAGCTATTTTATGGTTTGAACCTATAAGGGATCCATATCCCTTCACTTCCACGTCTCCCCATTGAGTGGGAGGATCTATATGAAGAAGCCGTCGAGGTTTTGGATAACATTGACTTTTCATGGAAAGATGATGTCATTGCCACCAGATGGGGAGATGAATTTGATAGTTCGGATGAAGAGCAAAGCCCAGATAAGACTAGCCCAGTAGTCAGTATATGTGGAATGATGTGGTTCGCGGAGCTGCTAGGAAAGATAAACAAGGTGGCCAAACAACCCGAGATAGATGAGGAAATAAGGTTTTTGTTTTTCCCCTCTTCTGTGAACCATATAACTAGATGAGGGAGGAATTACCAGGTCTCAAATTTACAATCATCTGTGATCGACAAGGGCAAAAGGTGCTGAGAAACTTCGTATGTCAAAAATGACCCTCGAGGAGAGCAAGATCCTCGATCAATTGAAGAAAACCCAAGCTAGCATCACTCTGTGGGGAATCTTTATTCTTCCCATCTACATCGGAATGCCTTGATTAAACTACTTATCGAGAATAAGGTCCTTACTTCCACCACTTCAGAAGAAGGAGTGAATCTGGTCGAATCTCTAACCTCTACTAGAATTCTCTCCTTCTCTAAAGAAGAAATTCATAAGTTTGGTCCAAATCACAACTATGCTCTTAATATCTCTATTGGAGTCATGGTAAAGATCATCCCACTTTTGATTGTTGACACTGGATCAACTCTTAATGTTTGCCCATTAAGAACCCTCAACTACTTGGGACTGAAAGAGAACGACCTTGCTCCAACCTCTATCTCGGTGCGTGCTTATGATAATACTCATCGAGAAGTAATGAGATCCATAAAGATTTTATTAGGGATGGCCCTAAAAGTCCCATTACTAAATTCCAAGTCATCTATATCTAGGCTTATTTCAACCTTTTTCTCGGACAACCATGGCTCCATAGTATTAAGGGTGTGTCTTCTTCCCTCCATTATAAATTCAATTTCTTCACCATTGTTCATCACGATCTTGGCCGAAGACGATAACATTGAGAATTCAATCACTAGTAATCCAGTACTAGAGATATAACATGGGGAAAATTATATGCTTCCATTAGGTTTCCGGGTCGAACCACTTCCACTCCCAGCAGCGGATGATTTTAAGGATAGAGTCTGTCCAGAACACAACCCTCATGACAACGTCAATGTGATACATATGTTTAAAATCCTGCACTTCCTGCCTGGATTGGGTCTGGGAAGATAACAATAAGGAATTCCTAAACCCATAGTCCTGAAGAAAGCCTTTCTTCCTTGTGGCTTGGGTTAGCAACCATCATCAGAGGAACTCAGAATGCTTCACCAACCTTGATTAAAGAGAAGGATAGAAAGTTCCAGGACTGTCTCAAGGAATTCTTTGAATGGAAGATTCATCAAGAAGGGTGGAGTTTCCTTCTTTTGTGGATTTCCCAAACCTTGGTATGATCATGTGGACAAGAAGATGAAGCCAGGAAGGGAAAGTTCCCAGCATCATGTACAACCATTCATTGAAGAGACTATAGCTGCTACCTAACGTTCCAAGGGATGTGATTTATAGGATTCATTCAACTTGCAGACACTGGGGCTAACACTATGCATGATCTATTCAAGTGCTAAATCATCGGATCCATCCCACGTGAACAAAGCTGCTGATGCACCTCTCCTCAACTAAAATGCTATACCACTTCCACCCGCTGAAATGCAACCAAACCCAGATATTTATCCCATTTCCTCTTCTTTTGTTATTCCTCCCTATTCTGATCATAATGTAATCTAGACCTCCTATGATGAGGTTCTCAACTCTGTCTTTCCCAATAAAAAAATAAACGAAGATTTTGAGTATCTTACTGTGCCTTACATTAATTGCCTTAATTATAATCAAACTTTTGATGACGATGATTTTACAAATGAAAAATTCTTAAGTGATCTTAATAAGGTTAATCACAAATAACATAATCACATTCAAGTTAGTGGAGATAAAACTGTTGTTATTAATCTCGGTTCAAATAGCCAACTGCGCGAGATTAGGACAGGGTCCACCCTTGACGAGTAAGAGCGCGCGCAACTCGAAGAATTAATGAAGAATTTTGTGGATGGCTTCGCATGGTCCTATGATGACATGATCGTAATTGATCCTGAGATAGCTCAACATGAGATTCCAATGCTCCCAGAATATAAACTGATTAAACATAAACTGTGTAAGCTTCGCACCGAATGGTCTCTCAAGGTTAAGGAAAAAATGGTCAAACAGTTGAACGTAGGCTTCATTCGGGTGATCGAATATCCCATATGTCTAGCCAACATCGTACCCATGTCGAAATCAGGAGGAAAGGTTTGCATGTGCGTTGACTACCGAGATTTGAACAAGGCCTCTCCGAAGGATGATTAACCGCTACCCAATATCTACATGATTATGGACAACATGGCTAGTCACGCACTCAAGTCATTTATTGATGGTTTTACCAGATACAATCAGATCAAGATGCACCCGGATCATCAAGAGAAAACTGCATTATGAAGAAAGGCTTTAATATTAAAAGTTTTATTTACAAGGTTAATAAAAAACTGTTATAAGTTGTGTAAACTCCGAATAAACTTTTTGGGCAAAACTCTTTTAGAAAAATACAAGATGTGTTATAAAATACTTTTTGAATATATGGATAAAATTTGATAGTAGATTACCTTACTTTTTAAGTTTTAATAAACATCTAATAAAGTTACCATGCAGTCCCAATCACAACAACAGTTAAGAACATTCAATGAAATAGACACAGGAATTTTAACATGGTAAAACCCTTAAACAAGGGAAACATCCACGGTGCCCTCTACGGCACAAAACAAAAATCCACTAGAATAAAAATCAAGTTACAATACATAAGCAAAACACAAAGATCCTATCCTAAGTTCAGAATGTACCTACACGAGATTCTCCACTCCAAAGGTATTCTGAATTGGAACTTGATCTTTTCTTGATGCTTCTTTGTCGTTTCCTTGATCTCCTTTTCTTTGAATTATGATTCCAGCAACTCTTTTAAATTCAAGATTCTCAGATAGAACCACAGTGTCTAAGTGTTCATGTGAGATAGTGTTTGTGATGTGTTACTACATGTAAACATGCTACTCACCCTCTCAAGATTTATATCAACTTTCCTAATAAATTATAACAGTTCTAAAATGAGAGTTATTTCCGAATCTTGATTTTTCAAGCCAAGACTTCTTAATCTTTTATATATCCACAGATCTCAAGGATACCTTGCTCAGAAGATGGTTCATGGTTTTAAATAATTTCAGGGTTTTGAAAACATTTTTGAAATTGTAAACCTCCAATTGAGATGCAAACTAGACTAGAAGTCTACTTTATTAAAATAGATTCAAACTTAACATGCAGAAACTGATTCAACAATTTTTGTGATAAAACTTCTTTTTCAGATATGTACACCTTAAAACTTTAGCAAGCATTCTTTGTGTTCCTTTTATTTTTGTACACCAGTATTTCATAAAATATGAAATAAAAACTAGAAACACACAACTCAATAGATCTGAAAAATATTTTAAAACTTAAAAGTTTTTATTTCAAAATTTGTTGAAACATAATAGATTTAAAATGCTAGATCTAAAAAGAGAAACAGAAAAATCGTGTGATGTTCTCTTTTAGAAAAGCTCAAGTTCAATAATGAAACTTAAGTCTCTCTTAGAGACGAGTTCTAAGAGAATCAAAGATTTGAAGAGGTCTTCAAAATGAAAACACAACATCAAGAACACAGAAACCCTAAATGGATCTAACTCTTGAAAATGGGTTTTCTGGTGTTTCGAACTGTTTAGGTCTTGGTGTTTGGTTTGGGAGAAACACTCAGGGGGTTGAACTATGAAGAAAACTTATGGTTTCTTCTTCTAATCTCTCTCTTCTTCTTTCCCTCTCTTTCTACCTTCTCTCTACTCTCTCTTTTCTCTCAGAAATAACGAAATGGAAAAAGTCTCAAAATGCTGAGGCTTGGATCCTTTTTATACTAAACATAGAAGGATCCAGAACATCGACCTCAATCCAATGGCTGGGATTGAGTCTTGAGAGATTGACTTTTATGCAACGGTTCAACACAAGCGGTGGGTTAAATGCACATTGATTGGTTTAGGCTGGGTTCACAAGGATTGAGACAAAACACATGTAGTACGTTGATTAAGATGATCCAAGGGGTGAGGATGTGTACGCATTTTGTGTCTTACAGAAAACAAAAATCCTCTCGATAGGTTACCAACACGTGTACGCATAGGATGAAGGCAAGAACGCGTGTATGAAATTAATTACACATCACACCTCCAATTTTCTAGCGCTTTTTGATTCTACTCAGGCAAACAATCAACATAGAAAACAAGTTTCTAAAATTCATCTTATACCGACAACACTTTGAAAACCATTTTTTAATTAATACAAAAATCATTTGAAAAGTATTTAAAATTATATAAAATGATTTGTATTGAATTGGATTGATTGTAAAAAGATTTTAAGTGTTGGAAAACCATCAAAGTAAATAGGTGATATGTATGATGCAGTGAAAGTCTCCTATTTGTGGTTTTAAGGTTTAGAATTAACTTCCCTTTATGTTGATCTTGAAGGTTCTCTTGGACTGGATTTCTTCAATGAATTTGAACCTTTGAGGAGATGGAGTTCTTAAAAATAATTTAATCTATTTTGTCTAGATATGCAAATTAGTTGCAACTCCTATATATACAGACTCAAGCAAGCCAATATATAATGTGATCTCAATCTCCCTCTTTGGATATTAGAGACAAAATTCCCTTGAGTATTCAAAACTCGTGGGTGAAAAGAAAAGAAATCCTATTTGTCCTATACAAAAAGTCTAACTACCCTTTCCCATCCTAGAACCGAAAATAAGGTAAAAAAATACATCACTCAACTATATACAAACCAATACCCTATAAAAAGATAACCAATGGATCTGAAATGCCTGTAACAAGATAAACACTAAATTGGCATATTAGTTCAGTTAGAATAAGATATAGATAGAAAAATCTCTAAGCAATACTCAATATCTTCTCCCCCAATTTTTCTCAAATATACAAAGGGTATAAATCACACAAAAATAGAGATTAATTGAGAGTGATCATGCCTATAACTGTTCATAAATACTCAAATCGAATGTTATCTAAAGGTTTTGTAAAGAGATCTGCGAGTTGCTTTTGAGTTTTAAGATATTCAATAATGAGATATTTGGATTCGACAAGGCCACGGATAAAATGATGTCTAATCTTAATATGCTTAGCTCGTGAGTACAGTACATATTTTTTGGAAATATTAATTGCACTTTGATTATCACAAAACATGGTTAATTGTTTTTATGTGAGACCATAATCACTAAGCATTTGTCTAATCCATAGTAATTGAGCACAACAACTACCAGCTGCTATATATTCAGATTCGGCGCTAGATAATGAAATGCAATTCTGTTTCTTACACGGCTAACCTACGAGATTATTGCCTACGTAGTAGAAAGCACCAGAAGTGCTCTTACTATTGTCAAAACAGCCAGTCCATTCGGCATCAGTGTATCCTACAATGGAACTAGTTATATCATTTGTGTACCAAATACCAAATTTTAAAGTTCCCTTAATATATTTAATAATTCTTTTTACACTTAATAAGTGAGATTCATTAGGGTTACTTTGATATCTAGCACATATATACACGGTGAAGGATATGTTGGGTCGAGACGCGATAAGATACAAAAAACTCCCTATCATACTTCTATAAAGAGTGGGATCAACACTTTTGCCATTATTATCCTTAGAAAGTTTAGTTGAAGTACTCATGGGGGTTCGAGAAGTTTTTGCATTTTCTAAGATGAATTTTTTAACAAAATCTGCAGCATACTTGGATTGAGAAATAAGAAGACCATCACTGCATTGTTTTACTTGTAAATCCAAAAAATAGTGTAGTTCACCCATTAGAGACATTTGAAATTCGGTATGCATGATATCAGAAAAATTCTCTACTTGTTTAGGACAGGTGGAACCGAAAATAATATCGTCCACATATACCTGTGTGATTAAGACATGTTGATTTTCCTTTCTAACAAATAATGTTTTATCGTTTCCACCACGGACAAAATTGTGAGACACTAAAAAGGTAGACAGTATCTCATACCAAGATCTAGGAGCTTGTTTCAAGACGGATAAGGCTTTCTTAATCTTAAAGACGTGGTCCGGGTGTACATGATCAACAAATCCTTTGGGTTGTTCTACGTAAATTTCTTCAGACAAAATTCTATTTAAGAGAGCGAATTTAACATCCGTTTGGAATAATTTGAATTGCATATGACCAGAAATTGCAAGGAGGAGACGAACTGATTCTAGACGAGTAGCAGGTGAAAAGGTTTCGTCGAAATCCATTCCCTCAATCTGGGAGTATCCTTGAGCAACCAACCTAGCTTTATTTCTAATGACCTCCCCATTTTCATTAGTTTTGTTTTTGAAAATCCATCTTATGCCAATAACATTCGAATCTTTTGGTCTAGGAATAAGATTCCAAACATCATGAGTATTAAATTAGACTAGCTCTTCTTGCATAGCATTTATCCAAAATGAGTCAGTAAGGGCATCATTAACATTTTTAGGTTCCTCAAGAGAAACAAAATAAGAAAATTATGCCACTTATCGAAGTTGGGATCTAGTTCTAAATGGTTCCGAATGATTATCGACAATGGTTTCAGTGGGATGATCTTTAAACACCCAAGTGGGTACAAAGGTATCCTCAGGTGGCAGTGAATCATTATCATTTTGAGGATCAGGGGATAAAATAGGTTCGTCCTCATCAAACGTTACTCGTTGATTGTCACTACTCCTAACACTTGTGTAATCTACAATTACATTAATTGATTCCATTATAGTTTTGGAACTGCAATTAAACACACGCAAAGCCCTACTATTTTGGGAATAGCCAAGAAAAATTCCATTTTCTCCTCGGGTATCAAATTTTTAAAGATGCTCTCTATCTTTGCAGATATAGCAGATACTACCGAAGATTTTAAAATGTTTTAAGTTTGAATTTTTGTGGAACCATAACTCGTAAGATGTTTCTTTAGAATTTTTTTCTGAGGTAGATACGATTAATAATGTGACACGTGGTTTGGACAGCTTCTACCCAAAAATATCTAGGGAAATTCTTAGCATGTAACATAACCCTAGCCATTTCTTGTAAAGTCCTATTCTTACGTTCATCTATACCATTCTGCGTACAGTTTTGGGAGCTCTAAAATCCTGTTTATAGCCATTAGCTACGTAATACTCAGATATTCCACAGTCCTTGAACTCTCCACCTCTATCTATCCTAATTCGACATATCTGGGTATCCTTCTCATTCTCAATTTTCAGGATGATTCTTAAGAATTCATTGAAGGTATCTGATTTATGTTTCATAAAGGCTACCCTTGTATATCTCATATAGTCGTCCACTATATCTATGATGTAAGAGTTTCCATAAAAACTAATAGTTCTTGAAGGACCCATGAGGTCCATGCGGATAAGTTCTAGAGGCTTAGTGGTAAGAACATCTTTAACTTTCTTGTGTGGGGATTTACTTATTTTGCCTTCCTGACAAGGTACACATGTAGGAGTAAAAGAATTTTTAATTTTTTGGCAAACCTCTAACTATCTCTTAGGAACTCAGTCTTCTAAGGTTATCATAATTTGTGTGTCATAATCTATTGTTCCATAGATCAGAATCCTCTAATCTGGAAATAGTACAAGATTCAAAATTGGGGATTACTGTGTAACAGTTTTTCGAGGTTAATTTTCCTATTAAGATACAATTACCTTTTTCATCAATAATTTTGCAATCTTTTTTAGAAAAGGTAACTGAGTGATTGGAATCACAAAATTGTGATATACTTAAAAGATTGGCTTTAAGACCTTTAACTAAGAGAACATCATTCAGTTCAGGAAGCCCTTGCTCACTCAATGTTCCTTTACCTATGATCTAAGAAGAAACACCAGCTCCAAACATGACACTACCTCCAAGGAAGTCTGTCTTGTTCTTCAATTTGGTATCATCCTCGGCCATATGTTTAGAAAATCCAGGGTCTAAATACCATTAAGTTGAAGTGCTTTGTGCTTTTAAAGCATAAATGACAATGTTGCACTTGAGCTGGGGTAGTAAATCATCTTTTCTAATCCAAAGAGGCCTAGTTTTAAAATTTTTATGGCCTTTTGATTTAGAAAAGGTTTAAGGGGTGTTTCTAAATAATTTTTTCTTAGTCTTAGACCCTACCTTTTTCTTTTTAGAGTTAGAGTTGTTTGTGGCCTATCTAGGAAGTATATACGTAGTTCTGGATTTCCTAGAATAGTTAAAGTTTTGGTAGGTAGGACTGTATGTCCTTTTCTGGAAACACTCATCAAGAGTCTGGCAAAAAATATGATAGTAGGAACAATACTGATTGGTATAGGACTTGACTTTCTTGCTAAAGACTTTGAAAATTGGCTTGGATCTATTGGGTACAATAGTCCAGTCATCATTATATTTAGGTTTCTGTCTTTGGCCTCTGGCAGAAGGACAAATATATTTGGTTTGACTGTTTGGTTTCAACTGTTGATTGTACTGATTATGTGTTGATTGAGAGACATTGAGACTAGGTTCACCTTTTTGAACATTTTGAGAAGTTTGACCTTGTTTTATAAAAGCAACATTTTTAGAAGAAACTTTGGTCTTACTTGTGTGCACTATTTCTCCAAAACCTAGGCCAGACTTATCTTCAGAGTAAAATTTGCTTCCAGTAATAATTTTTCCATAAGTCTTGGTTTGTGTTTCAAAGTGTTGGCATTTTTTAAACACATTTGAAACCTTTTATTTTGACTCTTCTAGTTCAATAAGGGTTGCCTTGTATTTTTATTTAAATTCATGGTTCTTTTGAATCAAAAAATTTATTCTCAAGTTGTTATTCTCAATCTCAGTCTCATGAGCAACACATTGGGTAGTATAATCTTAAGTGTTCTTCCTAATGGTTTGGTTAAGTAAATCGATACGCTCACTTAAAGTTTTTATCATCTTTTCTAGGGGAGCACTCTTCTTAATCGTTTTAGTGTATAATTCATGTAAATCAGGTATATCCTCATCAGACTCACTATGTGCATCGTGTGAATTGTCCCTTATGTTTTTGATAGGTTCTTTACTCACGCACACGTTCAACTCGTCATCAACATTCTCACTTTGACTCACACACAATCTTTCAGTAGTAATAGGAACGGAATTATGAGCAAGATTATTCACAGCATCAACATGCATATCAAGTTCATGAGCAGGCAAGCATGCATCATCATTATATATTATCTTAGCAAAGAAAGACATGTATAACTCATTCATTTGGGTTGACTCAGTTTCATCCTCATCAGAATCACTAGAGTCATCCCATGTATTACATATATTTTCCTTGTTATTGTTGTTAAAACTAATTGGAAATTTAATAGCATAGTGACCAAGTTGACCACAACGATGACACTTAACATCTTTTATATCAGGTTTAGGTCTGTTGGGGTCATAGTTCCTCCTATTGTAATAAGTGTTCTTGGTATTGTCTCTATCATGAGGTCTGAGAGATTGATTTCTTGATAATTAGATTTTCCTTGTTTAAAGGCTACAACATTTCTAAATTTTAAAATCTTTTTGAAATGCTTACACATAAGAGCTATTTCATTGCCAAGGTTTTCCAAATCACAGTTTTCAAGACAGTTAGTGTCAAAATCTAGAGTGTTCAATTTAGGCTCTCGTAATTTAGACGAAAACACAACATTTGAACTAGAGGCTTTATTAGTCTGTTGGGTCAATTGCTTTTTAAAGTCTAGTTCCAATTCAACAGTCCTAAGCTCACTTCTAAGTAATTCAGTGGTAATATTTGGGTCATTCATTTATTCAATAACATATCTCTTGTTATCAAATTTAGATGAAAATGACCTAACAATATTTGACACAATTTCCTTTCTACTGTAGGTTATACCATTTGCATGAAGTTTTGTAAAAATATCAATTAACCTTATGTAGAAATCGTCAAAGGATTCACTGTCATTCATAATCAGGGTGTTATATTGCTGAATAAGCATTTGTGTTTTTCCAGCTTTGACACGTTCATCACCCTCATGAGCAATGACTAAAGTGTCCCATTCCTATTTAGAAGTAGAACATATGGATATTATTTTGAATTCATGTTCGTTAATGGACATAAAGATGGCATTCTTTCCTTTGTTATTATTAAAAGACAGTTTTTTCTCTTCCTTAGTAAATTCACTAAGAAGTTTCTTAATCCTTGTTGGATCAGTGGCAGATGTAGTTTTAGTAGGATGTTCAAACACTGTTTCAATCATTTCCCAGACTTCATCACCCAGGGTTCCTTGAATGAGAGTAGTCATTCGTACATTCCAGTACGAAAAATTCTTTCCATCAAAGAGTGGTGGTCTGGATAGGATACCTAACTTCTCAAATTTTTCTTCCATACTTAGAAATTTTCTAGACAGAAGTTTTGAAAATAATTTCTCAACTTTCAGGATCACAAAAGGTGTTCCCACTCTAATACAAGTTGAAGAAAGGCTTTAATACTAAAAGATTTGTTTACAAGGTTAATAACAAACTGTTATAAGTTGTGTAAACTCCGAATAAAATTTTTGGGAAAAACTCATTTCGAAAAACACAAGATGTGTTATAAAATACTTTCTGAATATATGGATCAAATTTTATAGTTGTTTGCCTTACTTTTTAAGTTTTAATAAACATCTACTAAAATTACCATGCAGTCCCAATCACAACAACAGTTAAGAAAATTCAAAGAAATAGACGCAGGAATTTTAACGTGGTAAAACCCTTAAATACGGGAAACATCCATGGTGCCCTCTAAGGCAAAAAAAAAATCCACTAGAATAAAAATCAAGTTACAACACTTAATCAAATCACAAAGATCCTATGCTAAGTTCAAAATGTACCTACATGAGATTCTCCACTCCAAAGGTATTTTTAATTGGAACTTGATCTTTTCTTACTACTTCTTTGTCTTTTCCTTGATCTCCTTTTCTTTGAATTCTGATTCCAGCAACTCTTTCAAATTTAAGATTCTCAGACAGAACCACAGTGTCTAAGTGTTCGTGTGAGATAGTGTTTGTGATGTTCTACTACATGCAAACATGCTACTCACCCTCTCAAGATTTATACAAACTTTCCTAACAAATTATAACAGTTTTAAAATGAGAGTTATTTCTGAATCTTGATGTTTCAATCCAAGACTTCTTGATCTTTTATATATCCACAGATCTCAAGGATACCTTTCTCAGAAGACCGTTCAAGGTCTTAAAAAATTTCAGGGTTTTGAAAATATTTTTGAAATTGTAAACCTCCAATTGACATCCAAACTAAACTAGAAGTCTAATTTATTAAAACAGATTCAGACTTAACATGCAGAAACTGATTCAATAATTTTTGTGATAAAACTTCTTTTTCAGATCTGTACACCTTAAAACTTCGGCAAGAATTCTTTATGTTCCTTTTATTTTTGTACACCAGTATTTCATAAAATATGAAATAAAAACTAGAAACACAAAACTCACTAGATCGGAAAAATATTTTAGAACTTAAAAGTTTTTATTTCAAAAATTTGTTGAAACATAATAGATTTAAAATGCTAGATCTAAAAAGAGAAACAGAAAAATCATGTGATGTTCTCTTTTAGAAAAAAAAAACAGTTTCAATAATGAAGCTTAAGTCTCTCTTAGAGATGAGTTCTGAGAGAATCAAAGATTTGAAGAGGTCTTCAAAATGAAAACACAACATCAAGAACACAGATACCCTAAATGGATCTAACTCTTGAAAATGGGTTTTCTATTGTTTGGAACTGTTTAGGTTTTGGTGTTTGGTTTGGGAGAAACACTCAGGGGGTCAAACTATGAAGAAAACTTATGGTTTCTTCTTTTAATCTCTCTCTTATTCTTTCCCTCTCTTTCTACCTTCTCTCTACTCTCTCTTTTCTCTCAGAAATAATGAAATGGCAAAAGTCTCAAAATGCCGAGGCTTGGATCCTTTTTATACTAAATGTAGAAGGATCCAACACATCGACCTCAATCCAATGGCTGGGATTGAGTCTTGAGAGATTGACTTTAATCCGATGGTTCAACATAAGCGGTGGGTTTAATGCACACTGATTGGTTTATGATGGGTTCACAAGGATTGAAACAAATTGCATGCAGTACGTTGATTAAGATTATCCAAATGCTGAGGATGTGTATGCATTTTGTGTCTAACAGAAAACACAAATACACTCGATAGGTTACCAACATGTGTACGCACAAGATGAAGGCAAGAACGCATGTATAAAAGTAATTACACAACACACCTCCAATTCTCTAGCACTTTTGGATTCTACCGAGGTAAACAATCAACATGGAAAATAAATTTCTGAAATTCAACTTATACCCACAACACTTTGAAAACCATTTTTTAATTAATTCAAAAATCATTTGTATAGTTTTTAAAATTATATAAAATCATTTGTATTGAATTAGATTGATTTTAAAAAGATTTGAAGTGTTGAAAAACCATTAAAGAAAATAGGTGATATGTATGATGCAATGAAAGTGTCCTATTTGTGGTTTTAAGGTTTAGAATTAACTTCCCTTTATGTTGATCTTGAAGGTTCTCTTGGACTGGATTTCTTCAATGAATTTGAACCTTTGAGGAGATGGAGTTCTAAAACATAATATAACCTATTTGTCTAGATATCCAAACTAGTTGAAAATCCTATATATACAGACTCAAGTAAGTCAATATATAGTGTGTTCTCACATTATCACCCCTTGGGGAACATACTGTTTCACCGTTATGCTATTTGGTCTAAAAAATGCTTGGGCTACCTACCAAAGTGATGCTACAACTATCTTGCATGGTCTGATATGAAAATAAGTCGAGGTCTACGTTGATGATATGATTATCAAGTCTAAAACTTGATGAGGTCATGTTCCCGCTCTACGAAAGTTCTTCAAGCAACTACGGCGATACCAGATGCGACTTAACCAACAGAAATGTGTCTTCGACATTACTAAAGGGAAGATTTTGGGATTCATGGTTAGTGAGAAATGGATAGAAGCTGATCCTGCCAAACTAAAAGCCATACTCGAAATGGTACCACCCCGAACGAAGAAAGAAGTCTGAGGATTTCTTGGAAAATTACAGTATATGAGCAGGTTCATTATCTAGTGACTTCTATCCGTGAAGCCATCTTCAAAATCCTACGAAAGGATTCAACTAAGGTTTGGAATGAATCTTACCAGGAGGCCTTTGATCGAATCAAACAATATCTAACTCGGCCTCCAGTAGTCATGCCACCATAACCTGGTCTTCCCCTACTCCTATACCTTACAGTAACAGAGACCGTAGATGGGAATTATTGGCCTAATTCCTTGAAGAGTCTCATAAATAGAGACCCATCTATTATGCCAGTCGTAAGGTGGTCGGGTATGAGGTCAATTACATTTCCTTGGAGAAAGCAAATGTTTCCCCTATTTGGGTCACCCAAAAATTATGACACTACATGCTCGCTTTGCCCATCAAACTTGTATCCCGAATTAATCTTATCAAATACCTGCTCATGAAACCTGCCTTGTCTAGTCGAATGGCTTTGTGGTTGATGCTGCTAGCCAAATTTGATATTATGTATGTCACGCAGAAAGACATAAAAGGAAGAGCCATCTCTAACTACCTCACTGACTGCCCTATGGAAGAAGCCGATATTTGGTTATCTGAATTCCCGGATGAAAATATCCTTTATACCTCCCAAGAAGACCTCCAATGGAAAATGTTCTTTGATGGTGCTACCAACAAGAAAGGATATGGCATTGGGATACTCCTAATCGCCCCTGATGACTCTCACACTCCCATTGCCATTAAGCTATATTTTCCCTACACCAACAACATGACCGAAGACCAGGCATGAATGCTAGGCCTTAAAGTCGCTCTCAAGAAAAGAATTCGAAGCCTAGATGTCTATGGGGATTCAACCTTCATCATCGATCAAGTACTCAGAAGATGGAAAGTCAAGGACGAGAAGATCTTACCCTTCTATGGCCACCTAGAAGAGTTGGCCTCCCAATTCTAAAATATTAGCTTCCACTACCTTCCCCGAGTAAAGAACAACTTAGTCGATATCCTTGCTACCTTAGCCTCCATGATTGACATGCCCAAAGAAATAACGATGGCCCCCTTCCTAGTCCAAAATCAAGCTAAACCTACTCACTGCTATCGCATTGAGCTCATTATAGAATAAGATCCTGATCTAGCCAAGTGCTGGTACTACTATATTTGGCCCCTCCTCAAGCATGGTAGGTATCCTCAAGATTCTAACAACCAAGCCCGAGCAACCCTCCATAAATTGGCTGCCTAGTACATTATCTTTAATAAAGCACTGTTTAGGAGAAACTTTGATGTAACCCATTTACACTACATCGCAGGGGCTGACATTGAAGAGATGATGCAAAAAATCCACAGGGGGGATGCGGACCCCACATGAATGGCCATATGCTCGATAAGAATATTATCTGACAGGGTTACTATTAGACTCCCATGGTTCAGGATTGCACCACCTATATTCGGAGATGCCTCAAATTCAAGAAGTTTTCTAATCTCAAGCACTTACTTCTGCGAGAATTGTACAACATGACTTCTCCCTGGACTTTCTCCATATGGGGCATCCACATCATAGGGAAAGTTACACCCAAGGCCTCCAATGGGAATGAATTCATTTTAATCGCCATTGATTACTTCACCAAATGGGTCGAAGTCGAGTCATATGCAGTACTGAATGCCAAAAAGGTGGCCAAGTTCATCCGAAAAATATCATCTGCCGATATGGGGTCCCGCACGAGCTAGTTTTAGACAACGAGTTGCATTTCGAAGAAGAAGTCATGAAACTGGTCGACGAATATGTGATCTAGAGGCACAAGTCTTCGCCCTACAAACCTCAAAGCAACGGTACAATCAAAGCTGCCAATAAGAAACTCAAAGTAATCTTCCAAGATTGGGTCGATCGGATCCCTTGCACCCTCTAGGGCTATCGCACTTCAGTTCGAGCATATACTAGGGATACCCATTACTCTATGGTATATGTCATGGAAGCAGTGTTACCCGTTGAGCTAGAAATTTCCTTCACTATGCGTCATGCTTGAAAGTAAAGTCAGCGAGGAAGACTGACATCAAAGTCATCTTGACTAGTTGTCACTTTTAAACAAAAGGAGACTAAAAGCTCTATATCATATACAAGGGTACCATCACCGAATAGAATGATCATTCAACAAGAGAGTCAAGGACCGTGGGGCTCGAGAAGGGGATTTATCCCTTAAAGAGATTGTAGAGCCCGTCTGGGACCCAAGAGGGAAATTCAAGCCCAATTGGAGCGCCCCTAATATTGTGAAGAATATCCTATCTGGTGGTGCCACTATGCTCATTGACCTCGATGGGTAAGAGATCCATTCAACTTGGATCGTCTCAAAAAATTCTGCCCTTAGTTAGAAATCTCGACGTTCTACGACTCTCCTCATCTCCCTTTAATTCTAAGAACAAAATCTTCATTTTCCTCTGCTCAAAACTACGTGGGTATTGGTCCTTTAAAAATCCTTTTTCTTTCAAAAATGAAAATTTTCAAAACCCCCAGAGGTACATAGGCAGCTTATACGCTTTACATGAGAACATCCCCCTTCTTTTCACAAAATGGTATTCTTTTTTTATCCTCGGGAACGACAGTTCATTTTATTATTTATATGAACAAAAAGGATTTTGCATGCCTTAGCGATTGGTATAGATCCTTCAAATGAAAAACTCGTCAAGCGGAACAACAATATAATCAAAATCCTCTTTTATTCCATTATCGATAAAACCTGGTACAATTACAAATATAAGCATAGGGAGTCAAATAACTTTCCCCACAAACCTTATTTTCCTAAAAACAAAACAAAACCAAGCCAAACTACTCCTCAACAACCTTCCCAAAGAAAACAACAAGATACGTAGCCAAACACCATACAAAATCTTTATAAATAAAACTCCCCAGGGATCCTAACCGCAGCTGCCAGAAGAGCCAGCCCCATCATCATCTACATCTTGGGGTCCTCAAACTTCCCCTGCTTGGATGGAATACTGAAGGCGCTCCATGGAATGGTAAGCCCAGCCCCGCATAGGGAAAACCACAACACCTCCCTCTATGGTGTCTGTGGGTACCCGATATTTAGAACCATTTTCCCGGATGAGTAGCCCAGTCCTGGCGGCCCAATGTCCGGGCCCCTCATCTCTTATATTGATCCGGTCTCTCCCACGTTTCCACAATTGGAAGTTATACGGGAGATGGAAAACGTGGAGAAACCCATCACCTCCACTTACCTACATGTACATATATATATTAAACCCTAGGTCCGAGGCAAAAGAATAAGTTTTATTCTCTGTAATTACTCTTCGGAGTATATAGAAATAATATCCACTGCACCACCGTGGACGTAGCCACATCCTTGCTGAACCACGTACATCCTTTGTTGTGTGATTGGCATCTTATATTCCTTGTTCTTCCTTGATAATTGCTTCTCTCGTATTTATTTGTGTTGCATAATAATTGTCACCACATTTGGCGCCGTCTGTGGGAAGCGTTCATCTTTCCCTGAGAAGAGCCCACATCAAGAAAGGAGTTTAAGATGTATGGTCACAGCAGCAATGCTCCCGAAGAAGCGACGGGAGAAAAAGTGGTTATCCCAACAAGCCTTCAAATTCTAATCATAGCGCACAATAAGCGAAGAGGGTGCCTCCAAATCAGCTTCACAGCTTTCGAATAATAGCAAAACAGCCATAATGGCTGATCATTTAAATCCATTGAGCCCATAAACATGGCCCAACAAATTTAGGGGTAATTGTGGGTACCTAAAATTTAGAACCATGGGCCCGGACGAGTAGCCCAGTCCTGGCGGCCCAAAGTCCGGGCCCCTCATCTCTTATATTGATCCGGTCTCCCCCACGTTTCCATAATTGGAAGTTATACGGGAGATAGAAAATGTGGAGAAACCCATCACCTCCACTTACCTACATGTATATGTATATATTAAACCCTAGGTCCGGGGCAAAAGGACAAGTTGTATTCTCTGTAATTACTCTCCGGAGTATATAGAAATAATATCGACTGCACCACCGTGGACGTAGGCACATCCTTGCTGAACCACGTACATCCTTTGTTGTGTGATTGGCATCTTATATTCCTTGTTCTTCCTTGATAATTGCTTCTCTCGTATTTATTTGTGTTGCATAATAATTGTCACCACAGTGTCAAACACGGCGGACCACCTTTGCTCGATCTTTTCTTCCAACATCTTAGCCATTTCCCTCCTCCACAGCCACTACATGTAATCCCTAGAAACATGCCAAACTTTGCTAACAAATTCGGCGGGACGAATCGATGGCCGATGACTCTCCCACAGAGAGATCAACCGCATGCGCATGCATTCTGTCGAATCCACCACATGAAATAAGTATAGTGTTCGAGGTTCGCAATTAGAGAGAAGCCTATCGGAGTCCAAATAACCGAATATACTTGTATTCTCCCAGTTCTAGAATGGGCTGTGACTCCCCCCACCTGGGTACCGACCAGTGTAAACATCGATCCCTGTGCTCTACATACCAATTCTTCCAGTTCTCGACATTTGAGTCAGAACTGATGAAGTAGCGAGTGAAGAAGTTCGGCATAGCTTCCATGGGATATTCAGTGGGATCACCAAATAAAATCTCTCAGACAGCCACATAAATAGCATAACGGGACTGCCCCTTATAAAGTCAGAACAACCTTTACACCAAGCATCTAAACCACTTAGGGTCTCTTCTAGTATCACCATCACAGGATTACGATGGTATGGCATCCATAAAGTGATAAAGACAAGCTGAAGGCCACTAAAAGGTCCTGATCACCAACAATTATTTTAAAGTTAAGCCAAGGATGATGGTTCCGGCATATCCCACATCACCAATGTCCTACAGACGCACATAATATATCACAGTCGGAGAGAGATCATTCCTCCCTTAACCAATGATCGAGCCGCCGAGGATGAAATATGGAGAATTCCTGCTAATATCTCCCGAGGAGACCGAGAGAATTCAGGCATGGCCACCGCAACACTAGGGTTTACTGCCAGCATGGTAAAGAACTCTTCGTAAGTCGTGTAGACTTTGTCCAAGCCAAAGTGAAAGACATGATCCTCTGGGTAACAAAATTGTATCGCTGCCATTAACATGTTCCAATCAATAGGTCGATTGTGCCACAATGAAACTCGATGTATGTTGACGGCATCATAGTCTACATTATATGGTAATATAACCTCTAAGTTTTTAAGGTAAAAGGTTAATTAAGCACTTTTGGTAAGAACCATATTGGAAATGATAAGACAAGAATCAAGAAATAAGCAAAGGAAAGGAAATGTGGATGGATGAAGAAAATACTCCACCATTACCCCTTTTTCATACTTGAAAAACCTGCCTAGAGACAAGGGTCCTGTGAAATTTGGAGGAAACCTTACCCCATCAAGGACCAAGTAGCTGAAGAAAGTGCAATCAATCCTTGGGATGATTGGACTGGACTGACCTGTCGATAGGCAGGACAAGGGGTATGCCTATTGCCATCCCCCCATTTTTAGAAAATTCTCCTTTCCCTTCTTTGTCAAAATACAAAACTTAAAATTTATTTTCCAAGTCAGGCCACTTCCTCCCATTTTCACTTATCCTTTTTCAAAATAAATTCATTTCCTTTTAAGTTATTATAATCCTTTTTATGGTCTCATCAGCAAAGTAAGAACTCAATATGCATTAAGTCATTAAAGCAAAGATAAGTTAATAAAAACTTCATTCAATTGCATATATATATTGCTTCATTGTCTTGCAGGAAAGGAAAAACATAAAAGCAGCGGGACTCAACTAAAAATCCCCCCCAAAAATTCTCTCTCTCTCACTCTCTCACACACACACACGCACACACACTTACCTTCTCTCTCTCTCTCTCTCTCTCACTAAGACCCCCATCCCTGCAGTGTACACGTTTTCCCCAAAAATGAGTTAAAGAGCCTTCACTACCTGATCCAGACCCTTTCCCAGATGAAGAAGATGGCACCAAGTAGGAAGGATCCAGGATTGAATCCCGAATATAAGCCGTCATAGAAGAAACCCAATCCTGATGTCTTTCAGGCAAGTAGTCGACACCCGAACATATTCTAGAAAAAACAAAAGCAGTAAATCAGTTAGTTTGAGGCAAAAAGAGAAATAAGGACAAAGGTCAAAGAAATAAAGAGTATACCTCCGACTGAAGGACATACTCTATCAACCCCAGTACCTTTGAGTCCATTGCATTGGGGCAATGAAGGATATGCACCAATCCTCCATCAGGCCATCTAATATTATAGAAAGGAGGAGCCAGTCGCAAAAATGGAACCTCAAACGTCGCCACCGCTGCTGATGTTGACGCACCACCCGCACTGTGGACAGACCCCACTGGTCGACTTGTGACCCTACCAGAAACCGCAGGGGAAGAGGCATAATGTCATATATGCTGGGAGGCATTAGCCAACTCGACATAAAATCCAGATAATCATAAGTCACCGTTGTGTCGGTATACAATGGGTAAGGCTCACCGACTATCGTCGCCACCCTCGCCTCCTCAGGCATCTCCCGTTCCCGCCTCATGTACCTTGGGGCCCTCATAGGTGGTACCATCTCCTCATCCTCCACCACCTGTAGTACTGTAAAAACGTGTGACTATATGATAATTGATTAAATTCATAAATTTCTAATTTAACACACTTATTTAATTAGAGTCTATTTAAACCAAATTAATTCAGCCCCTAAACATGCAACGACGAGTGTGGTTGTGTCAACCCATAAATTAATATAGCAAGCGACACAAATTTGAGGAAAAATCCCCCAAAGGGGCAAAACCTTTTATTTTCACTATAATTTGTAAAGAATGGTTTACACGGATTACAATGAAAACAAGAGTGACATACAAAATACCCGCAGGTGTCGGTTCTGATGTCATCGGCAATAATCTCTCGTAAGAACTCCAGATGGTCAGTAATGGAAAAGAAACGGCTTCTCCACAAGAGTGAACTTCATAAGGACTCCCTTCACAATAGCACGCAGCTGTCAGTTGTAGAGTTCTCCCTACAAAGAATGAACAAAAGCAAAATATGTTCTTGGGTTCCACAAAACAACTCACACAAAAGTAATTGGGAATTTTGTGAATTGTAAACAAAACAAAATTATTTGAACCCTTAAATAAGAGAAGGAAACATTTTGCCAAATAAATGTTATCTAGAGTTATGGCAGATAAACAAAAGTTTCAAAGGTTTTAAAACTCTTCTCCGCATCAAAATCAAGGCATGACATGACTTTTTATATGAAATTTTAAGTCGGTTAACGTACACAAGTAAACCAGCATGTCAACCAAAAATCCCGTCGCTCGAACGAAATCCCATCTCGCTCAAACGAGATACGCGTATCGTTCACACTACATTGCGCGACATCTCAACGTCTCTCGAACGTGATGTGTTCTTGCTTGAACGAGCTTAGCATCAAAACCAAGGTACGCTTACTGCCTTAGAAATTTTCTCAAAACTTCAAAAATCAACTTTCTCTAAAACAGTAATGAAACCTTTTTATTAAAAAACATTTATAAATACATTTTTATAGAAATTTTTTTTAAAACTCCTTTTAAAAATATCCCAACACTCTTAATATTAAATGTAAATGAAACTTTAAAACATTATCTTACCAAATGTCATATTGTTGGGCTTGAATGTTAAAGACAACTTGTAATTCGGATCCGTCTTTTGTAGATACAATCTTCTCAATTCTTCGACGACTTGTAGTGGTATACGAGATAATTAACTGTGACGAACATTAATAAAATTATGTTCTTACAAATCTCCGCCTATGTCTATGCCGATACATACATAAAAACATCCGAATTATCAAATACCAAAATGCCTATACAAATTTACCCTCCCATGAATCCCAAAACCTGAGAGATAAAATTTGCAAGTTCTCAATTTTTTTCTTCAACATCAAAACTCTCAAAGCTTTTCTTATCAGGGTGTGCAACATAATGATCATCAATCTTTGTACCTACACACATGAGATAAAGAAAAAACCTTCGTGATGCATCAAGTTGGAAATGATATAAATAAATCATTAATATAATCGAATCTCCCCTATAATGCAAAAAACTCCCCCATAACATGATAATTCTTCCCCCCCCTTTGTATGATGTCCCCAAATAGACAGATAATAAGAAACAATGAAAACATAGAGTGTCACGATAAAAATGCATAACGAATATGGACTAAACTACGCGCATGCAAAGGAGTATCTCAAAAACATCCACAAACTATTTTTGTATTTTTCAAAGAAAAAATAAGATACAAAAATCACACACCATGGATTTATACTAAAACAACTAAGTCATGGAAATGGAATGTATGGGTGTGAACACACTCGATAGGTAAATAAACTCAATCAATCATATGTGCACGATGAATACGTGTTCTCCTAACGAATGAACATAAAAAGTATCCTTAGGTGTAAAAATTGTTGAATTTAGATGACACCATCTTATGCAAATCAGAAAATCAAAGTCAAAGTGAGTTCCACACCAAGAACGTCCAAAACTATGTAACGATTTTTCAAGACTTTCAAGGACGTGCAAACCCGTTTTAATTCTCCATCCAAACTCCCTTATATATATTTTCTTTTAGAGGTGTATAAACTAAATTCTCAAACTTTGGAGAATTGGTGCAAAAACCTAATGGCCCATTTTGGCATGAATTTCTTTTTATTGCCTTTAAATTTTTTTGGGCTCTTTTAAACCTCTTTGGACCCCGGATAATAAAATTCCTCAATTTTTTAGCTCTAATTTAAACGGTGGCTTAATCGCAAAGGATAGATGAGTACCTTTCATAACCCTTCACCGTTTTCAAATAAAGCACACAAACTCACAAACGACTCTTATATGCACAACTTTCTTATCAAGTTTTATTGCGCTTGGTTCATTTTAAGGACAAGATTGAAGTGAAAACACCCAATCAACATGTGATTAGACAAGCACAATAATCAAACAAATCCGTGCATGTGTGAAATAAAGGAAATCACAAGTTAAACATGTAGGAAGTAACACTTAATTACATCTGAATGACTCCAAACATTATAAAGCACATGTATGAATTGACCTATTGTCTCAAAACACTATCAAATAGTCACATGAAAAATGGAATGGTGTTGTGACTCGGTCATCCTAAGTGTCCATCCATAAACGGTGTAAACAAAATACAAAACTCTTTTTGGATTTTTCAAAAATTTTATCAAAATAAAATCTTTTGGTATTTTTCAAAAACAAAAATCTAATACAAAAAGTACATGTCACAACGCTAGCAAACATAAATATCATGAAACAAAAAACTAGCGTATGATAAATATGCGAACACAATCATCTATATAATATGGAAAGAGAATAATCATGTGCAAGCAAATAGGAATCAACTTGTCTAAAATCTAGTGCCTCTAAAAGTGATTTCCTAACCCAAATAGATGTGAAACGTCATGTGGGGGATTTAGGAACCAAGGGAACACTAGACATAAACTTCCTAGGACTTTTTCCAAGTTCAAAACAAAAACGCCTAAGGTGACCTTTCCTACCACAATATGAACATGTGAAAACGAGAGGAATGTTATCTAAAGTGTGATATTTTCTAACGTCCTTGGGATTAATTGAACCTTTAAAACAAATAATGGTTTTGGCTTTAGCACTAGAAGCATGAGAACAAGATGAGCCATTACCATCACTATCAAACTTACTTGAATCCTTTAAATCATTTTTCAACTTCAAAATATTTGATTAAAGGAACAAATTAGACTCTTCCAAAGACAGGGATTTCTTTTTCAAATTTTCAATTAAAATCAATTGTTTATCACGCTCCCCCTCAATTAAAACAAACTTATCCCTAAGAGTCTTTTCACATGCCGTAAAATCATCGATTAATTTTTTATCCTCGACGGCACAAACGGGGACCCTAGAATTTTTTAAGTCCTCCAATTCATTTTCTAAAGATAGGACTCTCTCAACACTCTCCTTTTTGGACAATTTTAAATCATTAAAGTCTCGGTCCAAAGAAACAAGTTTCTCACGATAAAAATCTCTTTGATTTTGAACTGTTTGCAAAAGATCCATCGCGGATTTAAAACGAGAATTTTCTTTTTCCAAAAAATCAATTCTTTTAGCAAACGTCAAATTCAAATGATTTATATCATCGAAACTCTGACTCGTGTCATCAAAGGGGGGCATCTGATTACATGAGTGCTCCATCGGAAAAATTACCATTTTTCTCAAAACTGATTTTTCAAAAAAAACCAATATCACACATTTTGCGAAAAATAGGAATACACGATAAATTAGCGCAACTGGCTCTGATACCAATTTGTAAGAACGTGTGACTGTGTGATAATTAATTAAATTCGCAAATTTCTAATTTGGCACACTTATTTAATTAAATCTATTTAAACCAAATTAATTCAGCCCCTAAACATGCAACTACGTGTGTGCGTGTGTCAACCCATAAATGAATAAAGCATGCGACACAAATTTCAGGAAAAATTCCCCAAAGGGGAAAAACCTTTTATTTTCACTATAATTTGTAAAGAACGGTTTACACGGATTACAATGAACACAACAGTGACATACGAAATACCCGCAGGTGTCGGTTCCGATGTCGTCAGCTGGAATCTCCCGCAAGAACTCCAGATGGTCACCAATGGAAAAGAAACGGCTTCTCCACAAGAGTGAACTTCATAAGGACTCCCTTCACAATATCACGCAGCTGTTGGTTGTAGAGTTCTCCCCACAAAGAATGAACAAAAGAAAAATATGTTCTTGGGTTCCACAAAACAACTCACACAAAAGTAATTGGGATTTTTGTGAATTGTAAACAAAACAAAATTATTTGAATCCTTAAATGAGAGAAGGAAACATTCTGCCAAATAAATGTTATCGAGAGTTATGGAAAATAAACAAAAGTTTCAAAGGTTTTAAAACTCTTCTGTGCATCAAAAGCAAGGCCTGACATGCCTTTTTATATGAAATTTTGAGTCGGTTAACGTACAGAAGTAAACCAGTGTGTCAGCCAAAAAGTCATGTCGCTCGAACGAAATCCCATCTCGCTCGAACGTGATACGCGTGTCGTTTCACGCGACATCTCATTGTCTCTCGAACGAGATGTGATCTCACTTGAACGAGCTTAACGTCAAAACCAAGGTACGCTTACTGCCTTAGAAATTTTCTCAAAACTTCAAAAATCAACTTTCTCTAAAACAATAATGAAACCTTTTTATTAAAAAACATTTATAAATACATTTTTATATAAAATATTTTTAAAACTCCTTTTAAAAATATCCCAACACTCTTAATATGAAATGTAAATGAAACTTTAAAACATTATCTTACCAAATGTCATATTTTTGGTCTTGAATGTTGAAGACAACTTGTAATTCGGATCCGTCCTTTATAGATACAATCTTCTCAATTCTTCGACGACTTGTAGCGGTATACAACATAATTAATTATGATGGACATTTATAAAATTATGTCCTTACAAGGACTACTCTCTCCCCCAGATACCATGAGTAGCCAAATTCGTGTGCCAACAGACGACGCAGCTGGGCGTTCCCCCCGATCACCCCGGTGTGTTGGATGGCCGTCCCCCAGGGATAGAAGGTCACCTGTAAGATCCTTAGCAGAAAATCAATATCTGAAAAGGTCATCGAAGAAAAATGGTCTTAAGAGGAAAGAAGAATTTACCTGATTGCTCGTCAGGCCATTTAAGACTCAACGTACCACCGCCAAAGAAAGAGATTGCCTCGACTACCGATTAGACTTTCATCACCAGTACATATGGAATAAGTCCCCCACCGACTCTTACTTCAAACCTATCAAATTTTCATTAAGCCCAATCACCTCATAGAACCACGTCTGCAAAAGGACAAGGGCGATCAATCAGAAGAAAGCAACCAAGGAATTAAAAAAGAAATAAAATGCATAAAGGAAAAATGCAAAAAGAAAAGAATAACTCCAAAAGATACCTGGCTCTAGTAAAGGTCTGTCGACAGCACCAGCTGAATGCATCCAAAGATGACTAAAGGACCGCTAAAGTCAGGCTCCCCAATCAAAGAGAGGGATATTCGAAAATACCCTCAAATATGGCAGAAAACACAAGTGAACGACGTCGCCACGCGTCACCACCAAAAACCCTCCTAATAGTAAAAGGACAAATAAACGGTCCATCTGCCGCACCCGCAGCCCTTCAGTCTCATCAATCCTCTAACACAGTAAAACATCATTCAGAAGAGAGATGGATGGAGTCCCCTGAGTCTATCCGCCATACATCACCCAACGCTGCCTCCACCGCCGCCAGTGTCACCTGCAAAGTCTGGTCCACCTCTATCTGGGACCTCTCACAATCCCAGTAGCTGATGTACATTGATGGGAGTCACTGTCATCTCCCCAAAGACAAAATGCATGGTGTGGGTGGTATCCCACCACCTATCTCCCAAAGTGCAATAGACAGCCGTCGAACGGGGCGTCTCATCCAATGTGAACGTCAAACTACCAAAACTTGCTAATTAAACCACCTAGTGCACCACTGGAAGAAGGTGCTCCTAGACATCCTTGAACCCTGTTGTCCCCCGAGAACGCAGGTTCGACATAGATATATCAGTCTATCAAAAAAAGGAAAAACCCTTGTTAAATTAAAAAAAGAAATACGCAAAGGAAAAAGGAAATATACCAATGCTCATTAACACTTACGTAGCCACTTGGGTTAACCACACTAGATGATCGATGGTGTGCAGGCTCACGCAGATGGGTCTGCTCATTCACAACTTGCTCAAACGAATCAAAGACATTCTCATTACCCAGCACTAGGGTCACCCTAGCCCGCCACTCTAAATGCGGCCAGTCGTCAACACTCAACCACGCCATGTGGACCTCATTGCTTGAAAAATCCGCCACTTCTTAGTCTTATAAGAGAAAAGAATGCTAGAAGAGTTCGCCGAAAGGGAAGACAAAATATAGAAGATCTAAAAGCTGTGAAGAAAGAAGAAATATCGTCCCTTTTTATAGAATGCTAAGGGGCATGACGATCGGCAGTCCCCAACTACATACCGATCGACACTGTCCCTTAACCTATCCGAGGTAGTCCAAAAGAATATTCCATTGCCGTTTGGCAACCCCTACACCCTGTCGGTCAGAACCTGCTTAAAGTTATGTTCAAAAATTTGCCAAAAAATGCCAAAAAATCTCAAAAATTACCTAAAATATTCTTAAAATTGCCAAATGAATTTTAAAACTTATTTTCATGAAGAAAAACATTTTTTCAAACCTCTCAAACCACCGACTAAATTAATATCACATTTTCTCCTAGAATTATTTCTCCAGAGGAATTCGTAAATCCAATTGGATATCTCCCCTACAACATCTTTAAGGAACACCGTAGAAATAAAAAATTTCTCTAGCAGGGCTACACCCAATCCTCATATTAGTATCTTTTTTCTAGAGGAATCTACAACCTTTCCCAAGAAAACTATGCCCCACACCTTACTTAAGCTCTCAAAATTGTCTTTGACCCAAAGAAATGGTCACTCATACTAAAAGTCCTCAGAATTGGCTTCGACCCTCAGAATTATCGCTCCTACTTAGGGTGATCGGAATTAACCTCGACCCTCAAAATTGGTCGCGCCTACTTAAAGTCCTTAGAATTGACCTCGACCCTCAGAATTGGTCGCCAGGTCCTCAGAATAAACCTCGACCCTCAAAATTGGTCACCACAATTTAAGGTCCTAGGAATTGATTTAGACCCTCAGAATTGGTTGCTTCTACTTAAGGTCCTTAGAATTGGCCTCAACCCTCAGAATTTGTCGCTTTTACTTAATCCCTCAGAATTGGTTTCAACCTACAGAATTTATTACCTCTACTTAAGCCCTAAGACTCATCTCCAACCCTCATAATTGGTCGCTCGTACTTAAGGTCCTTAGAATTGACCTCATCCCTCATAATTGGTCGCTCCCTACTTAAAGCCCTCAGAATTAGTTTCGACCCTCATAATTGGTTGCTCCAACTTAAGGTCCTCAAAGTTAACCTCGGCCTTTTGAATTGGTATCCCCTAATTAAGGTCCTCATAATTGACCTCGATCCTCAGAATTGGCCGCTATAACTTAAGGTCCTCAGAATTTAACTCGACCCTAAAAATTGGGCACCACAACGTAAGTTCCTCAGAATTGACCTCGACCCTTAGAATTCATCCCCACAACTTAAGGTCCTCAGAAATGACCACGGCCCTCAGAATTGGTCGCTCCTACTTAAAGTCCTCAGAATTGAACTTGACCTTCAGAATTGGTCGCCTCGACCTAAGGTCCTCAGAATTTACTTCAAACTTCAGAATTGGTCGCTCCCTACCTTAGGTCCTCAGAATTGATGTCGACCCTCAGAATTGGTCGCTCCCTTATTAAGCCCCCGGAATTAGCTCCAATCCTTATAATTGGTCGCTCCCTACCCTAGGTCCTCCGAATTGACCTTAGCCCACTAGAATATACCATTCCCAATATTACCTTAGGTCCTTGGAATTGACTTCGACCCTCTGAATCGGTCATCCTTGCCCTTTAGGTCTTCATAATTGACCTCTTCCTAAAACATCATGTGACATATATTTAAGGGATTGCACTTATTCCAAGCTCAATCGTTGAGGGGCTCTATAAACACCATATTATAGGACCCCCTAAGTATCTCTTTAGGTCCCTAGCACCTCCTCATTTACTATAAACCCTAGGTCATACTCCAAGGCATTCCCGAGCCCCGTTTGACTCGATCAACTCTATCGTCAGAGAAAAACCTCAATAAATCTTCGAAGGGATCTGAATCACCTTTCCAATGGTCCACCTTGTGCATGAATTGGCATAACGGTTCAGACGAATGAACTATTTTACTGCTAAAAGTTGATCTGAAAGCCACCGAGCGCTCCTATGCCCTGATTTGACCCCAATCAACTTTATCGTCAGAGTGAAAGCTCTTGGAATCTTTAAAGGGAACTAAAGCACCTTTCCAATGGTCTACCTCATGCATAAAATAACATAACCATTTGGATGAACGATCCATTTTCCCTCGAAAGCTGATTCGGAGGCCACTGAGCGCTCCTGGGCTCTGTTTGATAAAGGTCAACTCTTTATCTCAAATGACCCTTATGAATATTCAAATGGCACTCAATAACCTTTCCAACAGTCCACCCCATGCATGAATTAACCTTACGATATAGACGAACGACCCAATTTACTCCAAAAGGTCACCAGGCACTTCTGGGCCCTAGTTGACCAAAGTCAACTCTTCGAACTAAGTGAAGCTCTTTGAAATGTCAAAGTATATCACATAAACTTTCCAAAGGTCCATCCTATGCGTAATTTTAACTTACGTTTTGGAAGAACGATTCATTACCATCCGACGATCTCTCGTCCAAAGGACTAATGAACGTTTTCGAGCCCCATTTGACCCAAAGTTAACTCTCAGACCCGGGGGTGTCCATAAGTATTCTTAAAGGCCTATGAATTACCTTTCTAATGGTATGACCCGTTCACTATTTGGATCAACAGATTGCGTTCTATTATCATTTTTCTGAAAAAATTTGCACGAGACTGCCGATTGGCAGGTCCATTTCCTTGCCTATTAGCAGTGTATCTAGGGTTAACTAACAATTGGTAGGGCCAGGTATATGCCTATTAGAATCCTCCTACCCTATAAATAGAGGGAATGATCTCACTCCCAACACACCTTAGATCCATTAATATTAGTGATCTCAACAACATTCTCTTGCAATCAATGAAGTTTCCTTATGTGAAATTACTTTCCATCTTTCATTCCCATAATTTTCATACCCAATATAGCAAAATATCATTCTCTCTCATCCAACATTCATCTCAACATTCAAGGGATCCCATCAAGGATCAAGATCAAGCCTCAATTCTCCAAAGAAAGGTCCAAAACCCTTCTCTCTCTTTAAATTTTGTATTTTTTCACTAATTACATTACTTCTTAATCTAGATTTTACTATAGCTCATACACATTTATACTTCATCGTTTATTATTTATATTGCACATACTTTATTTTCTATAAAAAATCCAAAACAAAGAAAAATAGGGTTACACCTATAAATTCCAACGGGATTATCCACCACAATTTCTCAAAACTAAAATACATTTTCTACACACACACATATAATAAATTCTCGTTTGAATCTATGGGATAAACCCCACCCTTGTGCCATTTGCAAACTACATGTACTTTGATGCCTTTATAGGCTACGTAGGCATTTCGGGCTAAAAACTGAGACTTGAGTCCAATTTATCCATTTTCATATTCTCATCTTTTTTCTATACATTATATATATATATATATATATATATATATATATATATATATATATATATTATATTTGTGATTCATATAGGAATTTTATCTAACAAAGATAATCGTTTCATTATAAGGATCAATATCTTGATAAACGCATACATCATATTTTCTAAATATTACTTTGGGAACATTTATATGGATGGCCTCAATCTATCTTTTCCATGATAGATATTTTCTAAATGTTCCCAAAGTAATATTTAGAAAATATGATGTATGCGTTTATCAAGATATTGATCCTTATAATGAAACGATTATCTTTGTTAGATAAAATGCCTATATGAATCACAAATATAATTTATATATATATATATTTATATGGATGGCCTCACTCTATCTTTTCCATGATATGAGTTGGGCGATTTCGATCTCCATTTCTATATATATACGTACACACACATTTCACGGAGAAATTAAGAAAAATATTAACACAAGCCCATGACATCCCGAAAGGGACGTATGGGTGCCTAAAACCTTCCCATTCCATAACTGAGGTTCGAACCTTCGAACTATTGGTTTCTTAAGCATGAGTTTGTCTTTGATGCCGCTCTCTCAAGGCGGCGACATGTTCTTTTTCCTATTTTGGGCAAAATAGGCTGGTGACTGCATCTTTTCACATCAACCCACATCGATGACGGTCGAAGCGCTCCTAGAGGAATAGGCATGCATGAGACCTTTTCTCTCCTCCTTTTCCCTCCCCCCCACTGAGAAGGGAGACATTGAAATGGCCACAATGTGCGTGTAATTTTTTTTACAACTGGTATCTTGATTTATACTATTGGATATTTGTTAATTGTATGATAAATAGACACACACAACTTTAATAATATGTGTGCATCTTTGTATTTCAGTTGATAATAGAAGCGTGTAATATACTATAAGTTTTTTTTGTAAACATTGTCATGCTTTATGTTTTTTTTCAGCTTTAAGTTTTAAACGTTCCCCTGGTTTAATAGAATATTATTTTCTTAATTTATAACAATTATTTACTGTAACACATGACTTTATATATATAAAAAAATTTATTATACATAAAACATTTAAAACTAATATGTAATTATAGTCCTTTAGTTTATTTACAAAAATATGTATAGATTATATCATTAATGTCTTTCATATGTGACTTTAAGTGAAAAATTTTAATACAGTAATTTCATACCATGCTATTGTGCACCTTGTATATTTTTAAATGTTTGGATTATATATTATTAATTCATTCACATGTGTATTAGAGTACTAATGTACAACACAATTATGTATGTTTAAGTATTTGAATAAAATAATGTTGCAGCATTTTAACGACTTCAATATAAAATTGATAGATGGATTAACGAGAAGATTCAGATGATGAAATGGAAGTAGCATGTGCCACCATGGAGAAAATCATTTTGAGTATCTAGACGAAGAACCACCTTGTAATAAATATTTAACAGATAGACATTTTAGTGAAGATGTAATAAAGACCAATGAACATTGTTACTATTTGTTGAGGATGAACGTAGAAGCATTTGATAAATTAGTATATATTCTAATGGGATAGGTTGGTTACATGGTACCATAAGGTTGAGGAACAATTAGCTATCTCTCTCCACACAATTGCTCCTTAATGCCCCTGTATATTTGAAATTGTAAGAATACATACATTTTTAAGAGTTGAAACTTGTGATCATTTCACCTTCTTCCAAGTTACATTTTGGGTAATTTTTTTTGTAGATGATCTCCTCATTATGGAGATTATATATATATATATATATATATATATATATATATATATACACACACACACACACACAGAGAGAGAGAGAGAGAGAGAGGTACAAAAGTGAACCAAAAGAATGAACTTTTTAATGAACCTATTAAGACATTAAAACAATAATCCGATTAATTTTAATTCCTTGTTGTAATTGGTCCCCACCAGTGGCAACGGACACGCGTGTGACACGAAACCCCTTACCCCACCCCTTACACGTGTCACACAGGTGTCAGTTGCCATTGGCGCGAACCAATTACAATAAGGAATTAAAATTGATTGGATTATTTGTTTATGTTTTAATATGTTCATTAAAAAGTTCATTCTTTTGTTTCACTTTTGAACCTCCCCCCCTCTCTCTCTCTCTCTATATATATATATATATATATATATATATATATGTGTGTGTGTGTGTGTGTGTGTGTGTGTGTGTATTACCAAATCTCTCAATAATCCTCCCTATTTAATTCATAAAACTTTAATATCCCCTTACTTACACATACACGTGCACACACACACACACACACACACACACACACACACATGCACACATGTGCACACAAACATTCTTGCACTTACATTTGATTTTTCATGGATGATATTATATATGGTGTCATCGGTTCAAGTAGTGCTTTACTTCTCATCTCACGCTTTCTATTATAGTAAATTTTATTGGGTCATCATAACATGTGCTCTAAGGGCACAAACTTAGAATCCAAAAATAGTATAAATAGAGTTTCGACACACTATTAATAGGATACATACACTCATATGGAGCTTCATACTTACTGTTTTGAGGCTCAAAACATGTGCCCTTAGGGCACATGTTAACATTTTCCATATTTATTATAGGAGTAAAAAGTTACTATGATATGAAGAAGAAGATCATATCATCCCTACCTGCACCAAAATCACAACCATCAACTTCTATGCGAGAATTTACCCTCATGGTAAATACTTAATGTGGGGACCAAAATATAATTGGGCCCAATTTCGGATTGGGCGACCAAGCCTAACGGCATTAGGGGAACGCCCGACTCAATTTACTAATAAAAATGATTATAACATTTATCACGTGGATAATTTTGAGGCAATAATGACTTGCAATTAGCCCATATCGTTACCAAATATCTCGTATGAGAATTCAGGTAATCACGACACGAGCTTATCTCAAGCCAAGGGAGTTCCTTGGCTTATTCAATCATTGTATTTTTAAATGACTATAAATACTGCCCACACCCCAGGGCCAAAGGGATGTAATTTTTGTACTTTAAGAGAAACTAATAAGAATACAGTGACCTATCCATGGATATAGCAAGTTGTCGAACCACATACATTAGATCCAAGCCGGAAAAGAAGAAAGAGAAAGAAGTTATTTTGGAGATAGCCCAGGATGGGGCTACTCCATCAAAATTACAACTACGGGACGTCCGATCAGGGATGGAGGTAACTAGGATCCACCCCGCTGATAGGGTCGTTAAAATCCTGGAGGAGGTTGTTTTTTATGAAAGTCGACAGAAGATAAAAATTTTTATCGTAACAACACTGCCTGACCTTGGACAAACGAATGAGTTTTTTAGACGCTTACTCAGGGTATGACCGAATTACTATGTTCGGCCTCAATCAAGAAAAGACTTCATTCATAACACCATTGGGTCTGTATTGTTACAAGGTCATGACGTTTGGCCTTAAAATTGCTGGAGCTACATACCAAAGATTGATGACAAAGATGTTACAACACCATATAAGAGAGGTCATGAAGGTGTATATTGTCGACATGATCATCAAAAGCAAGAATAAGAGAAACCATCTTGAAGACCTCACCAACACCTTTGAAATCCTTATGCGCTATCAATGAAACTCAACGCGAGAAAGTGCTTATTCAGGGTCCAATCATGAAATTTTCTGGGTTATCTAGTCAACAAGAGGGGAACTGAGGTAAATTCAGATCAGATAGAGGCTATTAATAAGGGTCCAGCTACCAAAAATGTTACGCGAGGTATAAAAGCTCTCTGGGACGCTTACATCGCTCAATCGCATCATTTTAATGTCATCTGAGCATTGCCGACCATTTTTTTAGTTACTCAAGAAAGAGAAAAGCCTAACTTGGAATGATGAGTGCCCTTGGGCCCTCGATGAGATCAAGTGTTACTTGATCAAGCCTGCGATGCTGGCGATCTTCGATCAAAGGGACCCCCTCTACCTTTATCTTGCAATATCAAGTCATACAGTCAACTCGACTTTAGTCTGCGAGAGAAAAGTGATGCATTTTTCTTTTTGCTACACCAGTAAAATGCTCCTAGACGTCGAGTAACAGTACTTGCCTTTGGAGAAATTGGTTTACGCATTGGTGATCGCTTCATGGAAGTTATATTATTATTTTGAGGCCCACTCCATTACTGTAATTACTTCTTTCCCTCATAAATTGTCCTTCGCAAAGCTGACCTTTCTGGACGGATGTCCAAATGGCCGGTAGAGCTTGGGAGGTTTAGCATTCACTTTCAATCGAAGACATCAATCAAAAGGCAGGTTTTGGATGATTTTATTACAGAGTTCATAGGAGTGGTCCTGCCGACTAGTAGTTGGCCGATTAGTCAAAGATTCATGAGCAGGTTCAGGCCAAAAGTTGGACACTATATATTAATGGTGCCTTTAATTCTAACGGAGCAAGCGTGGGAATTGTCCTCGTAACTCCAGAAGATACAGTGATCAAGCAAGGGATAATATTAGGATTTAAAGCCTCAAATAATGAGTCCGAGTAGTAGGCACTCATAGCTGATTTGGGCAAGGCCCACTTACTGGGGGAAAAATAGCTTAATTTTTATTGCTACTCCAAATTAGTGACCAATCAAGTCAATGGGGATTTTAATACCAAGGATAATAGGATGGCGGCCTACCTCACAGTCCTGCACGAGATGGTTACGAAATTCAAGTAAGTCCACGTTCAACAGTTCTCTTGGGGTCACAACAATCATGCCGACACTTTGGTAGTACTACGCATAGCAGTGGAATCAGATCTTAGGAGAACAATCGAAGTGGAATTTCTCGCCAAGCCCAATATTAACAAAATAATGAGCCGAGCACGTCCTTTCCATCGATAAGAGTCCTAGCCGGAAGGACCAAATCATAGTATACTTATAAAATGAAACACTCTCTACCGACAAGAAATTGACGCACTAGGTCAGAGTAATAGCTACCCAATTCTACTAGGATCCTCGGGGCAATTGCTACAGTAGATCCTTCACATGCCCTTACCTCCAATGCGTACACCCGAGGGATGTCGAGCAAGTTCTTTATGAACTTCCCGATGGAATATGTGGAATGATAAGTACCCAAAAGTGTACATTTTATACCCCGAATAGACGTATTTTAGTTGCTAATTCTCAACAATTTGGGTCCTATATGCTTAATTCTTTAAAGTGCAGGCTTGATCACCGTTTGCGGAAGTTCGACACTTATTTCAAGGCAAATGTGTGATTTATGGAGCTAATTCTCTGGTCCCGTACAAAACCCTAGCCCTAACCTAGCCCAAACCAAGCCTAAACTTAGCCCAAACCGTCACCCGAACCCCGTGTGTGTGTTATGTTTGTACTTTTAGATTTTTATTTGATTTGTTTAGAATTTTCTAGGATTTATTTTATATTTTTATATTTCTTTATCTCGATTTTGATTTTGATTAGTTTTTAATTTTTATCATTATTTTTTTTTTAATTTTTTTTATTAGGATTAGTTTTTAGGAATTTATTTTCTAGTTTTATTAAATTTGATATTTCTTTAGTTTTTTTATATTAGGATTATATTTTTAGTTTTAATAGATTTTTATTTTATGTCTTTTATATTTTTTTATCTAGGATTTTAGTTTTTTTTAGTTTTATTAGATTTTTAATGTTTAATTCTATTTATTTTTATTTTTGGGATTAGTCTTTAGTAGTTTACTAGATTTTTATTTTTAGTTTAGTTTAGTTTATTTATTTTATTTTTATTTTACTTCTTTTTATTTTATTAGGGTTATTTTTATTATTTTGTTATTTTATTTAGGGTACAAATTAAACACACACACATATCCTACACCATACCTTACACAACTCACATAAACCCTAATAGCCTACACACTCCTACACCTAAACACTACCTCACCCACACACCATTTACCATATCCCATACACACACCCAAAACTACCCCACCATCTTCCTCACAAATCCACTCACTCCATCTTCTCTCTCAACCCTCTATTAAACCACAACCCAAGAACCATTTTAACTTAAACCCACCTCCATTAACAACAACACCAATAAATGCTCCACCACTACCACACCTTCTACCACCTGCCACCAGCAGCAGGTGGTGGCTCCCAACATCGAACTCAGCCCTCGACCCCAAATTGCAACAACTACCATACCCGGTTGAACCATCCCAACCCGCCAACCTTACCCTCCTGAACATGAGACCAAATCGAACCAGGAACCAAAAAAACGCAGCTCCACCCACCGACGACCTTAACCAGAACCACTAAGCACCTGCCCAAAACCATTTTCCACAAAACCCACCTGCCGATCTAGCCCTACACCTACCCAGATACCCAGACCCACTTGTGATCTCACCATTAGTAGGTGGTGGTCAACCCGTGGCATCCCGATTACCCAAACTCAGACTCGGTTCGGACCTCTTGAAACCCGAATCCATCCAACTCCATTTTCGACCTTGACCCATTTCTTTCTCGTAGCTGCCAACTCAAGATTCCAAACAAAAAACAAAAATACAATAAAAAAACCACACATATTCTTATCCACCTGACAAGTCCACATCCTCTACCCCAAACCTGTTACCTGCAAACCTCTGACTAATCTTTTTAATCGCAGCTCCAAACGTCACACCAAATCCTGCCAAATCCTATTTTACTTCCATGACCCATTATATAGTCTACCTTACCTTCATCCCTTGGATAGGAGAAAACCCTCTCTTCAATTTAAAAGAGAGCAAGAGAAAGAGAAGTCGGGGAGTAATACAGACCGAGTAGACACAATAGGGAGTAGTTTAGATTTTGAGCTTCAATTTTTTCAGTTCTTTTTTTTGTGCAATTTTTAGGAGTAGTGTTGTAATAATTTTATTTTTTCTTTGATATTTTTTTAATGACTCGAGTGTGAGGGAGATTATTGTGAAATACAAATTTTGAGTTGATATTAAATTTCAGTGTTCATAAACTCAGATTTGTGGCTGAAATTCATTGTTCATGTTTGGGAAGATAATATTAAACTCAAGGAGACTTGGTTTATTTATTTTCTTTCTCACTCTATTTTATTCAGTATGTCTCTTATTGTGTCATTGTTACATTTTATTTGTAGTAATACCAACATGAGAGGCTAAATACCCCATTCAAGGGGTGAGATGGAACCCTTAACTTAGTTATTTTTATTTTTGGTTTGTTTATTTATTACGCCCCTTTAAATATTAATATTAAAATTTTACAATTTTTCTTTAGGCCTCGAGAGAGGGTGAATTATTTTCGAGAGAAAATTGAAAATTCAGATTATAATGTTTATTCACTAATTAAACTAGAGATATGCAATTTTTGAATGATATTGTAGTTTGAATTTCTCAACTCCAAAACTTATTTTTTTATGATTTAAATGCTTTTAGTCAATTTTCCCCAGCGGGTGATTTATTAGAAAATGTTTAAATCTAATTTTCGTGAGTATGTGAAATTTAAATATTTATCTTTTAAAAGGACTATATGTAGCTTTACATTTGCAACGAGAGTTGATTTGTGAATTTATATATGTTTTGGGGTATTTCAAATAGACAAACTAATTAATGAAAATAAATAGGTTAAGTGCTGAAGTTTAATCCCTTGAATTATCTCATAATTATTTTCTCCTCATATTTAGCTCACTTTATCATTTTCTTTAGTTATTAGTGTAGTTTTAATATTTAGTTCATAATTAGTAGTATAAATATCTCTTCATAATTATTTTAAAAATCACACATTGTCTTCATTTTTCTCTTATCCACATTAAGAATCGTGGATTAACCCCTTACTTGCCAATATACATTTTTAGTGTGTTTGTAGGTACCAAAAGGGATTTTTGATTGACCGTATTTACTCTACAACGACATATACATAAAAGGCGAGTTATCATGGAAGCCACGTAGGAGGAAGGTCCCTAGCATTTCGAGTAATCATAGAAGGAAACTGGTGGCTATACATGCAGAAAGATGCAAGTGTTTATGTTCGGAACTCCAAAAAGTAATAGAAATTCTCTCCCATGGTCCATCACTCGGCCAATGACCTAGGTCCATTGACCATCCCATTGACATTTTCACAGTGGGGGTTGGATTTCATGGTACCACTACCTACTACGCTAGGGAATCGCTAGTACTTGCTTGCAGCACATATTATTTCACCAAGTAGGTTGAGGCAGAACCACTGGCCAACATTAGAGATGCAGACATGATAAGGTTCATATGGAGGAACATCATAACTCGCCCAGGAGACCAACCGGGAAAATGCCGTTTGCACTCATGTATGGAATGGAAGCTATGATTCCACTCGAAGGCGATCACCCAACAATGAGAAAAAAGATGGCCGTACAAGCGTTGAATGACGATTCCCTTTGTGCTGAACTTGACCTGGCAGATGAACGAATAAAGAAAGCCATGGTCAAGCTGGCCTCATATCAATAGTAGTTAGAGAGGCAGTGCAATAAGGGTGTCAAACCGAAGAAGTTTCAGGTGGGGGATTATGTCCTCTAGCAAATTCTCGACAGCGCTGTAAGGCCATCAAACGGAAAGCTAGGGCCCTACTAGGAGGGACCATTAAAAGTAATCAGAGATGACCTATAAGAATCCTATCACTTAGAAATAATGGAGGGCAGAGAGATACTAAGAGAATGGAATGAGGACAACCTTAAGAAGTTCTACTTTTAGTCTTACTTTTCAACACTTAGTTTTTGTAAATTTTCATTTCAAAATTTATGTTGCTCAGAGTTGATTATTTTAGTTATGAATAAAGTCCATTCTTTCCCTATTTTTCTTAATCTCTTAAATACCTAGTTGATTTACATTATTTCCGAAGTCATAGGCTCATAATTGGTATAAATCTTTGAAGTATCAATCAGGCTTTAACTTAATTGCAATAGTAATTTAGTTTATTATAATTAAAACTAAAGTTCTCACGTCCTTGTTACAGTCAACACAGGTGACCTCAAGACTTGCCTAGGCAAGATCAAAGCCCTATGGGGGATCCCTAGACAGTAAGCCAACTTTTTTTGGTCGATCAAAATCCTGAACGGGTGGATAAACCATAAACCATTTAGATTTTTGTCATTGTCTCTTCTAGGCCTAAAGAAGTGTGACTACACGATCTAAAAGGTAAGAAAGACGAACACAACACATGAAAGGCATAAAGGAATGGCAAAATTAATAAAATTGGTATTGAATTAATTCTTTGGCATCCAATTACAAAAGATAATAATTATAAAATAATTACAAAAAGCACAAAAATGATTAAAACAGTTTAAGGTTGGCTCACCAAAAATTTCTCTATCGTATTTCTCCGACTATCGTTAGGATCAGGTCGGTATTCATCATTCCTATCAGTAGCTCTCGACAAGCTTAAGAGGAATGATGTCCAAAAGGACCCACATCTCATCTCGCCAAAATGGAGTTCGCCAATACGTTGGGCACTCAACATAGTACATATACCAAAGCTGTGAATCCCTAGGTTTATTAACGACCTTAGGTGCATTCAACCAATTATGATTGTAGGCCATATATTGAGCTTTTTGTAGTCTCGCAATGGAATCTTGACATCGCTCATCATAACCATCTACCCAAGATCCTCAGGGACCCATTATGAATAACTAACAGATCTTCTTCACATCACGATGAGTCCCATAATCATGACATTGCACCCCTGGACATTTCCCTTGACCTCAACAAGCCATTTCTTCAAATCATTATTTTTTTACTAGACTACGGCCCTGGTCTCCCCCATTTCCTTGGATTCTAAAAGATGAACCTTCAGATCATTTATCTATTTTCTGTATGGAGGAGCACACTCCTTCCAACTCCTTTAGTTTGGCAACCACGATGGACTGGCCTTTATAAGCCTCAGTCCTTTTCTTCAATGCTTTAAAAGCAATTACATATGCTTGGTGGGCTTGGTTAGTCACACCCTGCCCAAGCACATTATCTAAGTTTCTGGATTAGGATGGAATCTCATCGACAACAGACTAAAATGAAAAAGAAAAGGAAAAGACTAGAAGTAATTAAAAAATAATTCATCGAAGGAACTCAGATTAATATAAATAGACTTCACTCAAAGTAATGGAAATACTATTTTCATTGCCATTACAATCTAATAACAAAAAATAAAAGGAGGACAAAGTACAAGCAAAAAGGGAAAAACTCTTGGAACTAAGGGATACATTTCTTCACCCGATCTTCTCACTCATCCTCCTTCCCCTTGGTCACCACCACCTCGTCCTGATCGGTAGGGTTGCTGGTGGATGTCCCCTCATCAACCTTCAGAGGGTAACTAGGGTGATGCTCGTCGAATAATTCAGACTTGACAGGGACTCCAACATCCATCCAAGAATTTTTTATCTTCAAGTGAGTGTTATCAACCTTTGAAAAACTGTTCTCAATTTTTAGTAAGGCCATGGCCCCGATGGTGGTCTACCTCTCTTGATCATAGTCATGCTTGACCTGGGCCATAGACTTCTGAGATTTTTGGAGTGCCTCACTCAATTCATCATTTAACTTGGACTGGTCTTCTCGACCATCCAAGTGGTTGGAAAACTCTGCCACAAACTGCAAATCAAAAGAATAAATAACAAATGTTAGAGTTGTTCACAAATTATAATCGATCACACCAAGAGAATAAATAAAGGAAAATAAGATCCTCACCAGTGAAAAAGTTTAGGAATCACATATGGAAGGATGGTAAGGTCTTAGCATTCTCAGTTGCTCGCGATCACCGACCCCTCAGCAGGCCAAGGGACAAGGTGGATTTATGGGCCATGAATTGGGCCTAAAAGACCTTGGATATAGGGGGAGGGACTTAGTTATTCTTTAAGGAAAGAGGGTCCATGAGGACCTTCCTCTTTTGATTTTCCTCCTCCTTCTTCCTTTTCTTCTTTTTTTCCTCCCCATTATTTTTCTCCTTGACGACCAAACCTTAGTCGTCATCTCTGGAGGACTCGCCCTTAGCCTTCTTTTGGGACTTGGACTTGGGGGAAAGGGAGGCGATAATCATCATCCTCCAATAATAGGATCCTCTTCCTAGTGGGATCCATAGAGTCCTCTTCATCTGGTAATATGGAACTGACGATAAGGGATTCAAAGGACGGAGAAGCTTCCTCGTCAGGGAGTGTGGGATCAAGAATATCGTGTACTGGATGAGAAATAAATCTATTGATAGTATTAATGTAATCCAAATGGAAGGAGGCCGATATTAGGTGCTCACCATCAGGAAGGTAGTCTTTCACCCTTCAAGCCTTCAATAAGTCAGCACAATTGTCATCTTCCGATGAAGGCTCCTTGTTCTTCTTGTGAGGTGCTCAAAGGTGTAACACCCCGTATTTTGGGGGAATATAGAAATGAATTAAATTGCAGATTTAAGAATTTATTTATTTAGGGAAATTATTTAATTCGATGGTTTGGATTTAATTAATTCAGTTTAAATTTAATTTCACGCGTGCCGTATTTTGAGGTGGAAATAAAAGGATTTTATGAAGTGACTCAGATGGTGATTATGAGGTCATAGTTGATTCCAAAAGGGTCAAAATAGTTGGAATAGTATATCTGGTTGTATAATTTGGGTCCCGGGATGATTTTAAATCAACTCAGCAACGTTTAAGGGCGTTTCGATCATTCGGGAGTTTGTGGTTTAGATAACTCCAAAAATTACAAGTTTATATCTACCTACTAGAGAGAAGGTCTAGGGTTAATACAAATCTAAAGGGTGAGAGGCCATAGGATAGGAATAGGAGGAGAGAACCAAGCTTCTTATTCCATTTTTTCGCCCTGAACGCAACATAATCGAGATGAGAGCGACGGGAGAACAACCATAGCATCACACAAATGAAATTCAGACCTGTTATTTAGAAGCAAGTGTTAAAATTGCATTTATTATAAGCATTTTATAATACCCATGTAGAGTAGGTTTAATTTACATGTTTTTGGGAGATTTAATGTGAATTTGGGTGGGTATAATCCATAACTTGAAGTAGGGATGCATGTAGAGATATTACTTTATGTTGGTAACACGAAATTAGAGCGTTTGGGATGATTTATATGAATAAAATTTGGGTTGTTGGTTATAGAGATGAAGAACATGGGAAAACTAGGGTTTTGTGTTAATTGAGGAAGAAATTGATTCTTGGATTGAACCACTAATGTTTTTGTGAAAACTTTTCATTGGAAATCACCCCTATGCAATAGAATAAGGTGTACTTATGTTGGCTTAAAGTTTGGTATAGAATCATGAGGTTTTGATGGATGAAACCTTGGAAAAATGCAACTACACACAATAGTTGGTTTTCTGTAGATTTTCGAAACGACTTAGTCCTTAGCCGAATCGATTCAGTCCTTAGGCGAATCGATTCGGCTAGGCGAATCAATTCGAGCCAAGGCCGAATCGATTCGATTTGTCCAGATTTGTGAAATTTTCCCTTTAAGCCCTTAAAATGTGATGTATTAATTGGGGACCTTTTTGGGGACATTCTTAGAATTTAATGAAAGATATATTGGATGGCAGTAGGCCTTGTTAAGTTTGAGATTTATCCATATATGTGAGAGTGTAAGGCTAAGATTAGTTGGGCATAACGATTAGCGTAATAATTCTAGAGAATACGAATGGATTACGATGAGGGTAAGGGAAATTATGAGGTGGACTAGTAGGGTATTTATGAATCAGATACCGAATTAACCTAAGAAGTAACCACATGTCCTTCGGGTAGAGAATAATGCTCGGAAATATACAATAGTGAATTAATTTTGTAAATTAACTGTACGATGAGTATTCAAGAGATAAATACTATGTACGAGCAATAATCATTGGTTGACTATATAACTATACGAATTATGTTTATAGGTTGAGGGTATACCTATACGGATTATGTTTATAGGTTCAGTGTATACCTATAGGGATTTATGTTTACAAGTTGAGTGTATACCTGTACGGATTATGTTTATAGGTGGAGTGTAAACCTATATGAATGATATTCATGGGCTGTGCGTATGCCTATGTGTGACATATGGATTAGGTTGTGCGTATACCTACTATGTGCTTTCATATGTGTGTGAACATACCTACGCTGCTTACTATCACGGAGGTTCCCGCGCAGTGGGTGATCCCACCTTGCCAACTCCAGGGAGGTCTAGATTTATGCCCCAAAACATAGAACTTAGGGCGTCTCACTGTGTGTCATGTATTAGTGGGGTCGGTGTGTCGTTTGGGTATGTTCGGTATGCGCATAGTCCAAAGGCTTAGAACTATATTCGCCTCTATTGTTTGTTATTTGATTGGATTTATGGCTTGAGGAGACATTCCAATTTGATAGTACATGGTTAGGTACGAGGGGTACTTGGACTGATAGCAGAGTATTTGAGTACACATCATTATGACCAGATAGGGAGATGCGGTATTATATATATATATATATATATATATACTCATGGATGTGAAATCTTACTTATGCATGATAGTAGTGAGAATAGATAGTGTATATTTAAACAATTATTAGTCTACTTAAGTGTGATAGTAGTGGGACTAGATAGTGTATAGCTAAAGCAATGATTAATCTACTTACGTGTGTTAGTAATGAGATTAGATAATGTAAATCTAACGTAACATTTAATATACTTATGTGCGATAGTAGTGATATTAGATAGTGTATATCTAAACAAGTTTTTAACCTACTTAAGTGTGATAGTAGTGAGACTAGAAAGTATATATCTAAATGAACATAAATCTACTAATGGGTAAATAGTTAGAAAGATAGGCAACGTATGTCTAAAGTAAGATTTAAGTAGAGAAACTTAATGGAAAGACTTAAATGATAACATATGTGAAATGTTAACTTTGGTTTAATAATAACTTAAGGGAGATGTTAACTATTAAGTAATTCGATAGAGTACTATATGGGCGGTATGGTAAGTTAATGAGAAACTTAACAAAGGACTTAATGATAATTAATTGATGATACGAAAAATCGTCCACTTGTCGTTCTCGTATCAACAAGTCAAGTATAAGATGCATAACAAGTAAAGAGAGCAAGTAAATAGAGAGAAAACAAGATATAGAGTGGTTCAGCCTCGAAGATAGGCCTACGTCCACTGTGTTGCTCCGTTCTCATTATATGCGTTGTATTATACAATATGATCATGCCTAAAGAGGCAAACAAGTATGAGAATAAATAAGAGTACATGGAAATATTGAGGATTCTGGTGTGCCGAAGAGATAGCTACGATGTAGATTAGCAACCCACAAGTTGAATGTTAGGGTTGTGTAGAGAGAGTCTGTATTGTAGAGTCTTCCCCGGGAGTCAGGAATAGATCAATCTCCCGCTATTTTGAGGTGTGGTCCTCTATTTATAGAAGATATGCTCACATGCTCTGAGCACGTGATGTACATAAAATATGGCATTACCGTAATAGAGAGGGATGCGGCTTGTAAGGCAAGTAATGTGAGATCTGCATCTTGCATCAGGCTAGAGCCAAAGGGACCGCGCCCTGTGCTGATAAGAGCCGCGCCCTGTGCTGAGAAGGGCCATGAAATATAATCATATATTTGTACCATCAATATAGAACCCTGCGCGGTAATGTGCTATATTTTTACTATCAATAAGCCCCCAAGTCATAGTGCCAATAGATTGCGATTGGGTCTGCAACTTAGTTTACTCTTCTTAGGTGTCGCGGTACTTCCGAGGCGACGATTCTTCTTCCGCACTCTCAAATTGTTCTGGCCATGGACTTCATTACGTTTTCCAAATCCTTGAGAGCATTTTGAAAGCTGAACTCTGTTAACTCGTCCTCTTGCTTTTTCTGATGACTGTCCAAGGCCAAGTGCGGTGGTTCTGAGGCAGTCTGAAATTGATCATTGCCATATTTTTCATTTCCCGGTAATTTTTCAACCGATTATCCTTTTTAAATATCTTTTTTAGTTCATAATTCCTCCAAACTTCTGAATTTTTGTATCGTACTTTCCTGAATTATGCATTCATAATTGCTTTCTGAATTTAAGCTTTCCTGGACTTATATCTGTGAATAAGATCCCATTTGTTTGACGAGTGTCTAGGGTTTGGATTGAATAGTCTATTAATTCCCAAGAATGATAAATAGTTATAGTAATTATTTCCATATTGCACTTTGAATCAATCTTCATACGCTGAAATGAACCCCTAATCTTCCATTGCTTGGATAACCTTACGTGTATTTGTGTTGAATCCCATTGAATCATATTGCAGTTCTTGAATAAAACTCTTTCTATTCTGGGTCTTCGATCTTTAAACGAATTAACATTAGATACTTAACTGTTTGAGTGAGAGGCCGCTACATGATAGAGTACTACTTAGTAATCTGGGGTTGCCTTTAATCCTTCGAATATTCCTTGATTTGATCCCTAGCCGCCGCTTGTGGCGAGCGTGACTGCAGCCCTTTAGGCCCTTAGATTTAGACCCTGCGGTGCTTTAGCCCATAACTGTCATTGAGTGAGTGGCCGTGGCACTATAAAACCAATTCAATCCGTGTGCCGCATCAATGTTTATCTTTTGGGGTCTCAAACCCCACACTTGCCCATTTGGCCCCAATATTTCCTTTTCATCTTGATATTCCATTGTACCTGTCGTAGCCTCTAAGAGGCCTCTATTCCATACTGGCTGCGGCACCTAACTGTGGCTTGTGCTTTTTAGGTACTGCTGCAGCCATATGAGATTTGTCCTTGATGAGTTTTTAAGAGGCTTTTGGGCAAATCATTTTGGAGCCTCTTCTCCTGAACTCCCTTTCGTGCCTCCTCTGAAATCAATAGGGCTTGCCAACTGAGGAATTGCCCCCACTGCATAGTATTAGACTCAGACTCTGCGGACTCTGCTTCTAGGAAGGTTTCTGAGACCACGCGAAATGAAGAGGAAGCCAACTCTAGTAACTAACCAATGGATGTGGAAGATGATGCCGCGGCAAGGGGTGCTGCCGATGTTAGGGACGAACCAGCTGGCCCATCTGGGAGAGCTGAGAGACCCCTACCTGTGCTTGATATTCGTAGCATCGTGACCCAAGACTGGGTTGACCAGGTAGCTGAAGCCTTCAAGTTTCCAGAAAACTTGATGTGCTCAGCACCTACTGCGAACCAAACACCGTGCATGACACTTGTTGATGATGGAGTATATTTTCCACTTCATGCCTTTATTTATGGGCTTTGACTTCCAGTCTTTGTTCCCATCAGATGAATTTTTCAAACCATGAAATTAGCACTAGCCCAGTTAGATCCCAATGGCTGGAGGGCCATCCTTGCCGCGGTCGTTCTTTAGGAGGATCTATTCAAAAAGGATATTGCTCCCGTAGAGTTTTTTCACTTCTATCGCCCGAAGGAAAACTCTGTGAAGTTCGCCGGGTACTACTACTTCTATATCCGCGCCAGGGATGAGACCCTTTACTCTGGGAGGTCGAGCAGTGTAAAGAACTAGAAGGGGAAGTATTTTTACATCTTCAGAGAAGGGTGGGAGATTCACCCTCAGGAGAACAAGAGGGAAAAGTCCTTTCGAATGCCACGGAAGTGGGGTTATCCCTCCAAACTAGGTAATTTGATTATAGCCGCGTCCCCTCTTTGTAGTCACTTACTAATCTCTACTAACCTTTGAATTATTTTTCTGTAGTTCTTGACAACTTGCAACTGAACGGGAGGCAGGAGAAAAGAGTTGCTAAGGTCGCGGCCATTCCAGCTGAAGAGAAGAAGTTCAGCATCCTTGTAACATCTGTAACTGTATTTGAAGTAGGGTTCTTTCCCAGCAAGTCTATTCCATAAAGGATGGTCACGGGAGGTAATAACCTGATCATCAGTCTTTATCCGCGATAACTTATGTTGAAACTTTAATTATTTATTGTTGCTTTTCCTCTTCAGGCGAGGAAGTTGATAGGGAACTGTTGGCTGCCCAACTAGCTGAAATGGATGAGAACACAACCGTTCTTAATAACGCTGCAAGGCATAGGAAAAGGAAGAGGACCAAGACAAAGGCACCAGCCGCGTCCCCTTCTAGAGATCAAAATCCCCTATCGCAACCCCAAATCATACCGCGGACAAAACCAACTTTGCTGCCCCCAAAGTTGAATTCGATGATGATATTGGAGCAAACCTGGCCGTGGAAGGTTTGATGTCCACATCAGATGCACCTATCCATTCAACTTCTCTGTCGTCGCCAACTGTTGGTGCTGTTAATGCCAACTTAACTCCTCCTTAGTACCACGCCAGAGCTGGTCCGGACAGTTGAACGTGGCCACAACTAAGATATCCTGACCTTGAGTCCTCATGGGATACTATCGGGAAGGACGCTGGAAGGATGAAGAGGGCTCTTGACGCCGCGAACCTTGACAAGTTGGTGGAAGAATATCATGATGATCTGGAGAACCGCGGCCTCCATAGTCTTTTGAGGGTAAGTGCAAGTGTTCTCTCAGTTTTAATTTTGCATTCCATACTTTGCTCTTAACTTTTTCATTTCAGGCAGCGGATGTCATGGTGGCCCAAAAAAGGAAGTATGAGGCCCTCTACAAACTATAGGAGGCAGCGAAGAGGGTACATACCGCTGACTTAGAGGCTGCACAAAATTTCTCTTTTGAAGTTGGGAAACAGTCTGCTGTCGCGGCTCTTCAGGCAGCCCAGATGAGCTTGGAAGCTGTAAACAAGGCCAAAGAGTAAGTGGAGGAAAACTTTAAATAGGCTGCGGAATCCCTCAAGGTCTCCCAGTCTCAGACCGTGGAAGTTGCACTGGCCGTGGAAATTTCCAGTATTAAGCTCAATCTTTTTCAAAAGAAATACGAGGAGCTGGAGGCCAAGTCTTCCCAAGATGCCGTAGGCCATGCCGCAGAAATTAAGAAAATGGAGGGGGACTATGCCAAAGCCCTTCAACTTTCCATTGACAGTACTGTGGAGTTATTCAAGGGCTCTAGGGACTTTTATCTCATCAATAATAGGGCCTACCTCCGCGACTACCAAGAACTTAGGCGTAGGGTAATAAAGAACTTTCTCGACTCTAAGGAGACTATTATTTCCTGGGGACTTGGTGATGCTGAGCATCAAGAGTGCATAGCTGAGAGCAAGGCCACGGCTGAAGAGAAAGCGAGGCTGAGAGCAGAGGTTGAGGTAGCGACCGCTAATGAGGAAACTGAGAACGTCGCGGATGGCGATGAGGGGGAAGAGCGTGATGATGCTGCCTCCTGAACTATTTGTAATTTTTTAACTATCATTGATACAGGGTTGCGTCCCTTCTATTATTTTGCATTTTGTAGTGGCTGCGGCCTATTTGTCTGTAATCTTAACTAATATTATCTATGCTGCGACCCCCTTTTCTGCATTGATTATTTTTACCTCATTTTCTTGTAGCCTTTTGTTCTTATACTTTGCTTGCTTCAATGCTTTCATGAATGATTTTTTGATCGAATGAACTTGTGGAAGTAATAGATTAAGTTCGTGGAACCATAGCATACGATTTCTTCACATAGGTTACAGTCTCTTCTTGAACATCCGTGGCACCTTTGAGTGTGTCGTCTAATATGTTAATGGATGCGTACACATAAATAATTCTACATCACCATCAAACGTATAGGTCATAGGCTAAGGCTGTAATGCGTATGGCTTCTGTACACGCGACGTGGCCTTTTCCCCATTTTCTTGCACTGACGAAGGGCTGCCACTTAAACAGGGCCGCGACAGTTTAATAATTCTTCCTTTCGTGTCTTCTGAAAGAATTTATTTAATGGCTACAGCCATATTGACAGGTATGTGTCACTTTTGAATATTTAAATTCCCTTTGTAGTAGCTTTAATTGGATCTAAAGCCAAGTCATTACCGCATCAACCCTTAGTCGCCAAATTTATAGGATATATGCTCACATGCTCTGAGCATGTGATGTACATAAAATCTGGCGTTACTGTAATGGATAGGGATGCGGCCTGTAAGGAAAGTAATGTGAGTGATGCATCTTTCATCAGTCTAGAGCCAAAGGGGCCGCGCCCTGTGCTGAGAAGGGCCGCGACATATAATCATATATTTGTACCATCAAAATAGAACTCTCCGCGGCAAGGTGCTGTATTTATACTATCAATAAGCCCCCAACTCGTAGTGCCAAGAGATTGCGATTGCGGCTGCGACTTAGTTCACTCTTCTTAGGTGCCGCGGTACTTTCGAGGTGACGATTCATCTTTTGCGCTCTCTTATATAAATTTTTCTGTCCGTGGACTTCATTATGTTTTCCAAATCCTTGAGAGCATTTTGAGAGATGAAACTTATTAACTCGCCCTCTTGCTTTTTCCGGCGGCTGTCCAAGGCTGAGTGCGATGGTTCTGAGGCAGTCTGAAACTGATCATTGCCATCTTTTTCATTTCCAGGTAATTTTTCAACCGATCATCCTTTTTAAATAGCTTTTTTAGTTCTTAATTCCTCCAAACTTCTGAATTTTTGTATCGCCCTTTCCTGAATTATGCATTCATAATTGCTTTCTGAATTTAGGCTTTCCTGGACTTATATTTGTGAATAAGATCCCAACTGTTTGATGAATGTTTAGGGTTTGGATTGAATAGTCTGTTAATTCCCAAGAATGTTAAATAATTGTAGTAATTATTACCATATTGCACTTTGAATCAATCTTCATACGCTGAAATGAACCCCTAATCTTCCATTACTTGGATAACCTTGCGTGTATATGTGTTGAATCCCATTGAATCATATTGCTGTTCTTGAATAAAACTCTTCATATTCTGGGTCTTCGATCTTTAAACGAATTAACATTAGATACTTAACTCTTCATATTCTGGGTCTATCAAGCTTGGGTCAAGGTTGTGTGACACCTGCTGCTGCCCCTTCTAGAGGGGTAGCCACCCCTATTACGATTCCGACAGAGATGATTTCGGCTCGGAAGGCGGCACCGGAGCAGGTTCTGGCGCCAACAGGTTCTCCAGCTGCTAAAAGCACGTGTTTGAAGGAGTCACCCTCTAAGGCTGTTACTATGGAAGAGCTGAGGAAAATCCTCTCCTCCTCTCAGAGGGAGGGTTCCCACCTATACGAGGAATTACAAGACCCCTATCCACAGGAAGTAAGTGAGAAGCCATACCTCGAGGGGTATATTCCACAAAAATTTATCAACTTCGGCGGTAGGGGGGAGAATCCTAGAGGACATGTGAAGAGGTTCGTCGAGTACCTGGGAATACATGGTGGCAACAAGAACCTGAGGTTGAAGGAGTTCTCCAAGACCCTCACTGGGAAGGCTTATACATGGTATTCCCACTTGGCGCCTAACAGCGTCCCTACCTGGGAAGAGATGCACAGGCAGTTCCTCCAGAAGTTCTTTGTAGCAGAAGACGAATTTACATTGAGGCACCTAGCACAAGAGGTCCAAAAGCCAGGAGAAGAGTTGATGCATTACATCAAGCAATTTCGTGAGAGGGCCTTAGATGTCCATGAGGACGTGGCGGAGGCCAGGTTACTGCAGATATGTGTGGAAGGACTCTTAGAAGAGTACAAGTTGCACTTGATCAACGAAACTAGAGATGGAACTTTGAGAGAATTCACCAAGGCTGCTAGCAACATAGCTATGATAATCAAACCAAGAGCCCCGGGTTGGAGGACGCAAGATCCACTGACTTCCGGGAGGTTTCAAGTTTCAAGGAGGCAAGCGGTTAACTATGTGGACGGGAGTAACAAAGGGAAGAAGGGAGGCTCTGGGGCCAAGACTGACAGTCCCGGCAACAAGAGAAAGTTTGGGGAAGATACCCCGTCGCCACTACCATGCAGCCTAGCTGAGGCTATGGATTGTTACCGCACCTTAGTACGAGAAGGTGTAGCAGGACCTCCTCACCTAAAAGGAGAAACCCCCACTGCAGCTGACAAGGCCAATCCAAAGTACTGCGAGTTGCACCAACGAGTACAGCACTCTACCAAGGATTGTTATTATTTACGTAGGATCATTGGCGAGCAGATGGCCAGCGGTACCTTGTAGATACCCCTTGTGGACGTTAACGAGAACCCACTTCCTGCGCATCACTTTGGCACCGCCAACATGGTAGTTGCCTATGACGAAGAAGCTACAAAAAGTCTGATGAAGTGGGAGAGCGGCGAGCAGTTATGCGAAGAGTTAGAAAATCTATCACTAAGAAGACTTGAGCTAGAAAGAAAGCTAGAGGAGTGGTTCTTCACTCTAGATCAAGAAGATGGAAGCAAGGAAATTGAAGAAGCGACCCTCTTGGAAGGTGAGGTAGATGTCATTCTCGCCCTAGATGATGGAGGGACCTTCGAGGCGGAGTATGTTTGCAGTGCCCAGACGTACGAGGTAGACCTAGATTCTAAATGTGAGGCCATAGCAAGGAGCCCAAGTTCAAGTGGTTTTTCGACCAGATAGGGATGAAGTACGACACAAGGGTGTCCATCATGGGGAAAGTCTGGAGGCAGTGCAGCAGTGAGGAGACCCTTCGTTAAATTGGCAGGGGCCAATCAGAAGTATGATTAAGAAGTATACTTCTGAAGTGGTGTTTTCAGAAGCAGATAGGTTGGTGCCTTACTTCCACAACGGCCCGTTTTATGTCACAGCCATGTTAATGGAGTCTCATTTCCCAGGGCGTTGATGGATGGAGGAGCATCCATTAACATCATGCCCATCAGTACATTATATGAAACATGAATTGACCAGGAGAAGGTGGTTCCGGTACCACTAGTAATTTTTGGATTTGACAACGCCGGAATATAGTCTATTGGATACGTGAATGTGGGAATTAATTTGGGAAATTTCACCTCCCACATCAAATTTCATGTTATTAATGCTAACACCAGCTACCAATTACTCATTGGAAGGGTATGGATGCACACTCATGGTAGAGTGCCTTCCACCTACCATCAATGCACGAAGGCAAACATTAGAGGTACATAGATAGTGATCAAGGCCACGCAGAGACCCTTCGCCATTGAGGAGGCCCACCTGGTGGATGTTACCTTCTACACCGAGTTAGATGAGGAAAGAAAGGTCTCTGCAAGAAAACTAGAAGGAATCAAGGTAGCTGAGGGAAGGGTTCCGCAGAAGAAGTCCGTTCATGACCGTATAGGGGGAGGATAATCCCCCACATGGCAAAAGGGAAGAGGAAAGTAGAGGAGGTAGCTAGACCCCCCTCGAACTTGCAAGAAGGTGGTCTTGCCCGATAGAAAGATCATCTACCGTTTATAACGGTCTGCGCGGGTGGTGTTCTGGGATGAGAGCATCGACCCGATGCCCGAGTGTTTTATCGTTGATGAATCCCATATTATTGAGAATGTTGAGGAACCAGAAGAAGCTCCAGAGTGAGTGCAAGACGGACCCAGACAGCAGCTGCAAGAATTAAAGGAAATCAAGTTGGGGCCAGAAGAGGGCGAGAGTAGACCCATTCTAGTCTCCAAGTGCCTAGAATCGAGGCAGAAGGAAGAGCTCATCGGTCTACTTAAGGATTTCACTGATGTGTTTACCTGGAAGTACACGGAGATTCCAGGAATAGACGTAGAAGTGAGCTCTCATAGATTGAACATCCTTCCCAATGCCCTTCCGATAAGGCAAGCCACACGCACATACAAATCAAACCTTGATTTGAAGATAAAAGTTGAGGTGGAGAAGTTGTTAGCGGCAGGGTTCATCAAGCCTATTCAGCACCCCATATGGCTGTCCAGCATAGTGCCAGTGGCGAAGAAAGACAAGATACAAATAAGAATCTGTGTAGATTTTCGTGACTTGAACAGGGCATGTCCTAAGGATGAATTCCCACCACCCAGCATAGATAGCTTGGTGGATGCCACCGCAGGACATGAGATGTATAGCTTCATGGACGGGTATGTGGGCTATAACCAGATTAAAATGGGCCCTACCGATGTGGAGAAAATTGCCTTCCGCACATCGTTAGGGAAGTTTCACTACACAGTCATGCCCTTCGGATTGAAGAACGCTGGGGCCACATACCAGCGGACCATGATGGCAATTTTTCATGACCTATTTCATGATATACTAGAATTTTATGTGCATGATCTAGTGGTGAAGTCTAAGAAAGAAAGCAAGAATATTCAGGATCTCAGGAGAGTATTCGAAAGGTGTCGTCGGTATAAGATGAAAATGAACCCCTCAAAGTGTGCCTTCGGGGTTACTGGAGATAAATTCTTAGGTTTTGTGGTAAATAGACAAGGGGTGCAAGTGGATGCAGAAAATATGAAAGCCATTGTGATGATGCCACCGCCCAAGAGTTAGAAGCAACTTAAGAGCTTCCTGGGAAAGGTATCCTACCTGCGGAGGTTTATACCCGCGCTGGCAGAAGTAACTCATCCGTTCGCTCCTTTACTAAGAGACAAAGCCAAGTGGGTTTAGGGAGAGAGACAAGAGAAAGCATTCGGGAAGATTAAAGAAGTCCTAGCCTCTCCTTCCACGATGATTCCACCCAAATCCGGAGCGCTGCTACTGCTCTACCTTACGTCTACAGAGAGATCGATAGGGGCCCTTTTGGCACAAGAGAAAGAAGGAGTGGAAAAGCCGGTCTACTACCTGTTAAGAGTAATATCTGGAATAGAATCAAGATACACCAGCGTTGAGAGACACTGCCTGGCATTGGTATTTGTAGCCCAGAAGTTGAGACACTATCTTCTAGCCTTCATAGTTCACATAGTCACCAAGTGTGATCCCATTAAGTACCTCCTCGCGCGAAATATACTCGTGGGACGAGCAACAAGGTGGTTTTTGATCCAGTCAGAATACGATCTAAAATGCGTAGTGCCTAAAGCCATTAAAAGCCAAGCAGTAGTAGATCTGCTTGCCCACTTCCCAAGTGGAGTTTTCAAACCAGCTAGTGAAGAGTTACCCGGAGAAAGTTTTCAAGCATGCACGACGGAGGAGGTGAAGAAGTTTTTTATGGAGTTTGATGGTTCCAGTGCTCAAGGAACAGGTGGAGCCGGCGTCATACTGTCATACGGGAAGGAGAAGATCACCCTCTCCTTCAAGTTAGATTTTAAATGCTCAAATAATGAAGTCGAGTATAAAGCCCTCATTCTAGGGATATTGGAAGCGCTCAGAAGAGGGGTCAGGGTATTGTGTATACGAGGGGACTCCAATCTGGTAGTAAGGCAGGTTAATGGAGAGTTTTCCCTTAAACATGCCAACTTAGCGCCGTACAGACACATCATCCAAAGGCTGCTGGGACAGTTCTTAGAAGTAACTGTGGAGAGGCAGGCGTGAACGATGAACAGGTACCCTGATGTGCTCGCCACCATAGCATAAAAGTTGGACATGGAGGAGTCAGAAGCAACCATCACAGTGAGGCAGAGAACGGTACCCACCACTGTAAAATCCTTATTCCCAAGTAACGAGCCAGAAGATTGGAGGCGTCTGGTGGAAAAAAACTTGAAACCAGGGAAGGGACAATGAAAATATTAGAGTTAGACAACTATCATGTGCTGCAGGGAACTTTCTACTTCAAGAGTCCTGGAGGGTTTCTAGCAAGGTGAGTAGGGGAGCAAGAAGCCAAGGAAAGATTAATGGAGATGCACCAGAAGCACTGCGGAGATACGAATATCCCCCTTTACAGACGACTGCAGCGAAGTGGGTATTATTGGTCTGCCATGAGCATAGAAGCGGCCCGCTTGCAACAAAGTTGTTTAAAGTGCCAAGTTAATTTTGACTAGTCGATGGAGGCTAACTTTATGGAAGCCTTCGAAGATTGGAGACAGCCGTACCTAGCATATCTAAAAGATGGGGAGCTGCCCGCTGAGAGAGCGGATGAAATTTACCTTAGAAAAAGGATATCCCGTTTCTACTTGGTCGAGGGAGAGTTATATAGGAAGGGGTATAATGAGAAGGCGCTAAGGTGCGTAGCCAAGGAAAAGGTGGAAAAGGTGCTGAAAGAAGCTCATGATCCCTCCCATATGGGAAGCGCTAAGCTGTATGATCAACTGATGACGCTGGGATACTACTGGCCGACCATGGAGGATGACTCCATTGGGTATGTGAAGAAGTGTAGAGCATGTTAAGTACATGGAAACATGGTGCACGCTCCCTTCGTCAGTCTACAAAGATTGGAAGCTCCTTATCCCTTCCACACATGGGCGTTCGACCTGGTGGGAAAGATCGCCCCGGCATCTCACGGCAAGGATTTTATCATTGTGGCTACAGAATTGTACACCAAATGGGCGGAGGCCATTCCTTTAAGGAGAGTCACCGCCCAAGTGGTAACCCATTTTATAAAGTAGTATATCATATGCAGGTTTGGTATACCCAAAGTGATCCTAACGAATAACGGGAAGAAATTTGTATGTAAGGAGATGGACCTCCTCATAGACAGGTATAAGATTGTGCATAATAGCTCAACCATATCCTACCCCAAGGGCAATGGCCAGGCAGAGGCTACTAATAAGACACTGATAAATTTTTTAAAGAAAATACTAGAGGACATGCCGGGAGCATGGGATGAGAAGTTGCCTATGGTGTTATGGTCCTATCATACTTTGAAAAGAAAGCCAACATGGTTCACTCCCTTCTCTCTAGTATATGGGACCGAAGCTGTCCTACCAGTGGAACTGGTAGTACCTTCAGCCATAATTTCTCTTAGCAATGGGCTCATCCCTGACCCAAGGCATGTGCAGCTGGAGGCGCTGGACGAGCATAGGGACAAGGCGAGAGCGAATTTTAAATTCTACACTCAGCAACTGTCCAGAGCCTACGAGAACTTAGTCAAGCCTAGAGAATTCCAGGAGGGAGATTTAGTCCTGCGAGCATTAACTCACTATCTTCGTAGCATGTCGGCATCAAAATTCAAACCTAATTGGGAAGGCCCTTTTATCGTCAGAGGAGTGGGGAAGTCGGGCTACTGCCAAATATCAGAACAAGAGAGTGATTGCCTCCAGTCCATCAACTGCAAGTGGCTGAAGAGGTACTATGCTTAGTAACATCTAAATTTTTTTTCTTTGTGTTTGTCATGTCTGTAATGGATTTCAAGGATTGCTCCTATACCAGCAAAGTTTTTTTGTAAAATTTTTTTTAGAGCAATACTACATTGTAAACAGCACACAAAAGTACAGAAATGAAATAGCAACACTTTTGATCACTGTTGATGTTTGTTTTGTTCACTCATTTATATATATATATATACACTCCTTACTAAGTTAGAAGAGAGTACACAAAAATCAGGAACTTTGATCACTACACTTGGGAGGTAAGTCCATCCTAAGAGAAAGTATACTGAGCAAAGTCCCCCAGACATAAATTAATAGAAAATATAAAGGGGAGATTAAATTCCTCCTCTTTAATATTACAAAGAACAGCGAAACTCTTAAAGAGAATATAGAGCAAGGACCCCAAAGACTAGGGGCTAGCTAGTTCAAATAGTTTTTTCTCATTAAAATCAGGCTTTCGGGAAGGGGATAGGGGTCACCCCCCCTCTAACCTAGCCTTCATGACTATAAGTAGTAGTGCGCAGGAGTGCCCCTACAGAAAGGAGGGGCAATCCCAGACAGTAACATGCAAATACCTCACAGTTACAAGAGGTGCATTTTTGTGAAAAATATATATAATATGTATATATACACATAACTTTTCATATTAATGCAAGTACCCCGCAGTATATGGGACAGCCATCAGTAGACTAAATGCTCACAGAAATTAGAGCAAGTCATATAAAACAAACACCCACAATCTAAGCGGAGAACAAGGAAAAAGAAAGTGCAGAAGAAACAAAGTGTCTCATTCAGGAATTATAAGTGATGTACACATAGAATTCTGAGCACTACAAAGCAGGAAGTAGCCCATCTGCTAGAAATCACAAAAAATAAATCATCATGCATCTTGATACCAAAATTAATCTGCTGACATGGACCAATCATACGAAGACATGTGGCTATCTACATGGCAACAACAAACACTTCCGAGGAACCCACTCGCTCCGAGGAACAACACTACAACGAGGAAGTCTAGTTCCCCGAGGAACTCACAAGCTCTGAGGAACAATGCCTCTCCGAGGAACTCTTAAATACCGAGAAGATTAGGCGGTCCGAGCAAGTCATGGCGGTCCGAGCTGCACCTCGAAGCAGGATACCAACAGTTTAACTGCTCATTAAATCCTTATCATTTGGACACTCACGCAAAGAGGGCATTAAATGTATTACCCTTTCATATGTATATCATTTAATGTATTACCCTTTCACATTACAGCCTCAGGGCTATAAATACATTGTATAATCCTTATTGTAAAAGGAACCCCCAGACCGGAATTTCTTGAGATAACTTGTAATCCAGAATTCCCATACAAACAGCAATACCAAAACAGTGGACGTAGGCCATTCTTATAAGGCTGAACCACTTTAAAATTATTTGTCTCATTTCTTTATCTGTGATTGAATTATTAGAGTGATCTAATTTTTTACATCAACAGATTCGCGCCGTCTGTGGGAAACGACTGATAATATCATTTTTCATCAAAAACAATCCATTACCAATGGCGGATATTCCTGAATCCAGCAATCGAAATGCTGGAACCCCTCTAAATCCATTTGCTCCACCAATTATTCCAGATCTGACTGGAATAATGGCAAATCTGGCTCAGGGCCAGACCGTCATGCAAGAAACAATGCGACAACTCATCCAAACCCTCCATGGCGGTGCATCAACCCATTCCGGACCACGAAGCATTCAAAGAAATACCCGTGCGCCTTCTTCGCATACTAGGCGTACTAATTCATATCGCAATGAAGAATCTGAAGATTTTTCTTATCAACCTGGACGAACTTCGTCAATGCGGGCCACAGATACTAAACAATGTGTCACCCTCTCCCCAGAAAGGACCTGCGCATTGGAAAGATTAAGTAGGGTTTCTCCTTTGGACCGATTAGGCCCTAGGAGGAACAAAAGTCCTCCTAATGCAGCGTCGAGGAGCTTTCGACGACCATCAGATTTAAGGGAAGGATCTGCCCAGTCGCGACCCGCTGCTCGTCAAGATAAATCCTATGACCGACCAGCTGCTCGTCAAGATAAATCTCAGGAAGCTACTTCAACGCGATCAGTTGCTCGAACCAATAGGCCCGAGCAAGGAAATGATGCATGGAAATGATCTATTCAGAGGCTGGAGGATAGATTAGGAGAAATGGGTAAGGCCAAGAATCCTCTACAATGAACCTTTGTTTGAGGAACACCTTTTGTCCAGGACATTGTTGATTTTCTAATACCATCAAAGTTCAAAGAACCTATTGTGACTCCCAAGTATGATGGAAAGATTGACCCTGTCCTTCATATATAACAATACTAAGTTGCAACCGACATCTATGCTGTCCCAGATGAGATGAGATGCAGAACATTCTCGGGAACACTTATCGGATCTGCTCAAATATGGTATAATAGTCTTCCTCGAGGCAAGATTTCAACTTTTCTTCAACTGGCCAAGCTATTCATTGGGAATTTTTGCTTTGGATCAAAGCCAGTGAAACGAGTAGCTCATTTGTTAAGTGTTAGATAAAAAACTGGTGAGAGTACCAGAGATTATATAACTCGTTTTAATAACGAGAAACTCGAAGTCATTGATTATGAGGAGAAGACAGCGATTACCACTTTGATTAGTGGACTACTGCCAAACAAGTTGTACTACACTTTGGCCAAAGATCCACCTCGAACCATGTCGGACCTGATGGGAAAAGCATCCAAGATTATGAATGCCGAGGAGGCTATGTCTGCGAAGAAGAAAATGGACGCCAAAGAAACCAAGGTGGAAGGTGATAAAGCTAAGAAGAAAGAACATAAGAACAATGGTGGTGACAAACAATCCAAAAATAGGTCGTCATGGGAGGTCTTGAGGAAATTTGATAATTACACACCTTTGAAGGTAAATATTAACCACGTCCTGGAAGAAATTAAGAACAGCGAGGAGTTAAACTAGCCAAAGAAAATGAAGGCAGACCCTGACACGAGGAATAGGGAAAAATATTGCGAGTTCCACAAGGATCATGGCCATATGACCAAAAATTGCATAACTCTTCAGAATTAAATTGAAACACTCATCTGACGAGGAAAGCTAGCAAAGTATGTTAATTGGGGAGGCAAAAGAAAAAACAGCGACCGAACTAGAGAGAGGTCTAGATCTCCTCGTCGATCAGAGGAGAACAAGAAGAGAAACCATAAAGTTGATCCAGAGGATGACATCGATCTTCCCAAGAAACCAAGGTAGCCATAACGAGAGGTATTTTCAATACGCTTTGGGTCATTTGATTGTAATGTTATTACAGGAGGAGATGCAGGAGGAGGAGACCTTACTGCAGAAAGAAAAGCTTACCTCGGCGAGGCTTAAGCTTGCTCGTACATTCAGCGAATAAATCTAAATGAGGAAGCTCGCCCGAGAAAGGTGAACAAGGAGAAATTGGTTATCGGTTTTTCAAAAAATGACCTTGCAGGTGTTTTATATCCTCATGACGACCCGCTGGTGATCAAAATGAGAATGAAGGAAGTCATGATTTCAAGAGTACTGGTCGACAATGGTAGCTCAGCAGACATCATGTTCTACTCGTGCTTTGATAGTTTAAATCTAAAGCTATCTCAACTGGAGCCTTACCACAAACCCCTCATTGGTTTTGCTGGCGAGAAAGTATTTACACTTGGGACGATCAAGTTGGATATATTCATTGGTACGTGGCCTGCTTGTCGGACATAAAGAATACGTTTCTTCGTGATGGATAAGAATGTCCAGTCATCGTACAATATCATCATGGGAAGAGTAGGATTGAAGAAGTTCGAGGCTGTACCATCTACAGTGCATCAGTGCCTGAAATTTCCAACAAACTTTGGAGTAGGAGTTGTGAAAGGTGATCAGAAAGTAGCTCAGGAATGCTATTATTCATCCGTCGAGCAAGAAAAACTGGAAGAATTAAAGAAAAAGACTTCTACCTATCAAGTGGATGAAGGTGCAGAAATTGAAACATTGGATCCTCGAGATGAGTCTCAACTCGTGAAGGGTCAAGTGGTGGAAGCTACTGAAAACATCATTCTGGACGACGAGCACCCTGAGCGAACTACTCAAATAGGTTCGTCGTTGGAAGCCTCATTAAAATAGGAATTGATAAATTTCCTTAGAAGCAGAATACAAACTTTTGCGTGGAGTCATGAAGATATGCCAGGGATAGACCCAAACTTCTTATGTCACGAACTCAATGTGAATAAGGAGATCAAGCCTGTGAAGCAGAGAATAAGAGTATTCAGTCCTGAGAAGAATCAAGCTATACATGAGGAAGTCGAGAAGCTCCAGAAAGCTTGTTTCATTGAAGATGTTAAATATCCAGATTGGTTAGCTAATGTGGTGATGGTAAAGAAGAAGAACAACAAGTGGAGGATGTGTGTAGACTTCACCGACCTCAACAAAGCATTCCCAAAGGATCACTTTCCATTGCCCCGAATTGATCAACTGGTGGATGCTACCTCGGGACACGAGTTGCTGAGCTTCATGGATGCTTATTCTGGCTATAATCAACTTAAAATGAAACCTGAAGACAGGGAGATTACTTCTTTCATTACCCCTCGGGGAACTTATTGTTATAATGTTATGCCTTTTGGTTTGAAAAATGCAGGTGCGACATATCAAAGGCTGATGAACAAGGTCTTTGCTGAATAAATCAGTGACAACATGGAAGTCTATGTTGATGATATGCTGACGAAAAGCAAGAAAGCTGTCGATCATCTAGTTGACTTAAGTCAGACTTTTGATCAACTAGATAAATATCAAATGAAGCTGAATCCGACGAAGTGCATCTTTGGAGTACGAGAAGGCATGTTTCTCGGGTACATTGTCAATCAATGAGGCATTGAAGCAAATCCTGAAAAGATCAAAGCTCTATTAGGGTTGCGATCTCCAACGACAAAGAAGGAAGTACAGAGTCTCACAGGACGAGTAGCAGCACTCAATAGATTTGTGTCACGAGCAACTGATAGATGTCTCCCATTCTTCAAGACACTCAGAAAGACTTTTGAATGGAATGATGAATGCGAGAAGGCTTTTCAATACTTGAAGAGATACTTGGGAACACCTCCATTGTTGTCCAGGCCAGTGTTGGGAGAAAAATTGTACTTATACCTTGCAGTGTCCGAAAATGCAGTTAGCTCGGCGTTGATCAGAGGGGAGAATGGAGTACAAAATCCAATTTACTACACAAGTAAGGCCTTCCGAGGAGCAAAGATCAGATATCCAAGGCTAGAGAAATTGGCACTGGCGCTGATTGAGGCGAGTAGGAGAATGAGGCCATACTTCCAGGCTCATACTAAAGTAGTATATACTGATATGCCATTGAGGCAAGCCCTGCATAAGCCTGAAAAATCAGGAAGATTGATGTATTGGGCAATAGAGTTCGGTGAATATGATATAGTCTATGAACCCAGATCATCGCTTAAAGGGCAGGCTGTAGCAGATTTTATAGCGGAGTTCACATATCCTGATATCTCCGAGGAACAAAAGTTGCTCGCTGATCAACCTGTGGATGTTACAGGATGTGACGCAGAGATAGTTGTGAGGACTCCGAACGAGAAACAAGAGTTGCTCGCTGATCAACCTGTGGATGTTAGAGGATCAACAAAAACTAGCTCAGACCAACTCCGGTTGGTAAAAGGGCAAGTGGATGTTACAAGATCATTGACTTCGGGCTCAGACCAACTCCGGTTGGTAAAAGGGCAAGAAGAAATGATCGACGAAGAGCAAGAAAAATCCGAGGAGGAAAGGAAGCAACAAATATTTCACCGAGGAACTTTAACTGATCAAAAATTTGAAGACGAGTTACCTATATGGAGACTATATGTAGATGGCTCATCTTGCACTGCAGGATGCGGCGCGGAGATAGTTTTGAGCACTCCGGATGAGGTCGATATGGAATACGCCTTGCGTTTCCAATTCAAAGCTTCCAACAATGAGGCTGAGTATGAGGCCATGATTGCAGGACTTGGATTAGCAAATATTATGGAGGCGCAACAGGTCATTGTTTTTAGTGATTCTCAATTGATCATAAACTAAATGATGGGAGTATATGCAGTTAGAGGAGAATTAATGATCAGATATCATGCAAAGGCAAAGGAGCTGGTGTCAGAATTTACCGATATTCAGCTGGTCAGAATACCAAGAATGGAGAATGCGAGAGCAGACGCCCTAGCTCGACTAGCATCAGCTACTCGCACCGAGCTACGACGAACAATCCCAATTGAAGTGTTAGTTGGTCGGAGCATAGATGAAGATCTGCCGATGAACTTTATCACCCTTGATTTAGGACCATCTTAGATGGATTCCATCAGGGCGTATATCGAGAAGGGAGAATTGCCAATTGACAAGCTCTCTGCCAAAAAATTGAAGTTTAAAGCTGCTCGATATGTATTAACTAATGGTGTTTTATATAGACGAGGAATTATGGAAGGTTTGCAGAGATGTGTACACCCCTCCGAGGTGAAAGAATTAATTGAAGAGATCCACGAAGGGTCTTGTGGAGCACATGTAGCAGGTTGGACACTTTTACAAAGGGTAATCACGCAAGGATATTACTGGCCGACGATGAGGGCTGATTGTATAGCCTACGCCAAGAAGTGTGACAATTGCCAACGCTTTTCCTCCATCCGAAGAACTCCACAAGCATTGTTGACACCCATAACTTCCCCTTAGCCATTTGCCATGTGGGGAATTGACTTGGTTGGGCCACTGCCAACGACCCGAGGAAGGTTCAAGTACCTTGTCGTCGCAGTGGATTATTTTACTAAATGGGTAGAAGCTGAGACACTCATTGACATGACGTACGAGAAGGTGTACCAATTTGTTTGGAAGAACATCATTTGTCGATATGGTCTACCTCATGCCTTCATCACAGACCATGGAACGCAATTTGATAACGAGGAGTTTGTCGCCTATTGTTATCAATCAAATATTTTGAAGGTTCACTCAGCACCAGGCCATCCTCAAAGCAATGGACAAACTGAAGTGACAAACAGGACGCTGCTAAATGGCTTGAAGAAAAGATTGGATGATGCAAAAGCAAACTGGATCAACGAGTTACAATCAGTACTTTGGGCTTACCGAACTACTCCCCGAGTAGCAACTGGAGAATCACCATACATGCTGGCGTTTGGAAGTGAAGCTGTCATACCTGCCGAGTTGGTCCTTCCAACACACAGGGTTCTGAATTTCAATTCCCCTGTCAGCGACTTAATGAGAAGACTGGATTTAGACATGCTCGAGGAAGTTAGAGAAGAAGCAGCCATTAGAAATGCTGCTTACCAGCAGCGAACAGCTTTGTTCTACAACAAAAGGGTGAAGAGGTGCGACTTGAAAGAAGGAGACTATGTGCTGAAGAAAGTAATTCAAAAGCACAATAAGCTGGAAGCAAACTGGCATGGACCATACCGAGTTACATAAGTTGTTCGACCAGGAACTTATCGCATAGCAACTCTAGAAGGGGAAGAGTTCAAGAATGCATGGAACGCAGAGCACCTACGCAAATATTATCAGTGATGTATATGTAACATAGTTCCATCAGTATGAATAAAATGAAGATATTCTGCTAAAGTCTCTCCTTTTATTGAGAATTTTTCGGGGAATACTAGTGCTACACACTACTCAGCAAAACTCGCAAAATATTCCTAAAAATGTCAGCTTCGGCTGGTTAGGAAACAAAATATTTCTAAAAATGCCAGCTTTGGCTAGTTAGGAAACAAAATATTCCTAAAAATGCCAACTTCAGTTGGTTAGGAAACAAAATATTCCTAAAAATGCCAACTTCGGTTGGTTAGGAAACGAAATATTCCTAAAAATGCCAACCTGTTTGGCTAGGAAACGAAATATTCCTAAAAATGCCAACCTGTTTGGCTAGGAAACAAAATATTCTTGCAAATGCCAACTTATGTTGGTCGGGAGGTAAGATTATTCCAGAAAGTGCAAAAGTTGCTAACTATGGCTGGTCGGGGATAAAAACCCACCAACTTTAGTTGGTCGACAAAGAAAATTTACCGACCTTGGTTGGTCGGAAACATTTAAGAGAAAAGTCTACTAACTATGGCTGGTAGGAGATAAAAACCCACCATCTGTAGTTAATCGACAAGCAAAATTTACTGATCTTGGTTGGTCGGAAACATTTTATGGGTAAAATTATTTCAAAAAGACTAAGTATAGCTGGTCGGGGATAAAAACCCACTAACTGTAGTTGGTCGACATGGAGAGTCTAAAAACCTTGGTTGGTTGGAAACATTTTAAACAACATTTTTATACTCATTACTTTATTATTATTAAGCGATCGAGCAACAATATTGATACTTATAACTTTTTAATTGTTACTGAGTTAGTCGATAAACAACACAATATTGTTATTTTTTTTAACAGATATGCATAAATATAAAGTGTTTGATAATTACAAGACAGTAGCAATCAAGATTTGCAAATAAAAATGAAAGTCTTTCATTGAATTCAAAATAAATTACATTGATAAGGAAATTACAATTACATTAACATGTATACTAACTATTACATAAAAAATTCCTATTCTACTGGTCTCTTCCCCTCTGCTTTTGACACAGGTTCCTCGCCAGCAGGCGGATCATTTAAAGACAGAGGAGAATTGATGAAGTTGAGATCCTTCAACATCCTGACATTCATCACGGATGGTCGATCTAAGAGATGCTCGGGACGAGGTACCTCGATTTGAGAATGTAAATTGTAGTCACCAAGATACTTTAAAATTAAGCTCCGAGGAATGGCCCGAGCAGGGATCCAATCCATGTCCAAATTGTATGGTGGCACAGGCAAGTCAAGCAACCCGGGATCATGATAGTCCCACAGATAATGACCTTGCTCGAGCTTCAACACACCTTAGGCATTCAGCCAGCCTTGCTTGTAGCCCTCATTGTTGGCATTCTGGATATGATCGTCCAACTGGAATAGTGCTTCGTTGTATCCAACAATCCAGAACTCCCTGGGATGTTTGTGGAATTGATATGTTAGCTTTTCTAGCTGCTCGTGGAGATTCTTGATGAAAAGATCCTTATTCTCCAAGATTGACTTCTGCGCAGAGAGCTATTTTTCCAGGTCCCTAATCTTCTTCGACATATCAGACAATGCTTGGTTCTTCGCCATTAGTTGGAAAGCCTAGTTCTCTAAGGCAGACTGAGTCCTTTGTTCCTCAATAAGAACCCGAGCTGCCCTTGCTCGTCCCCGAGGAGCTCTTGCTCGACCGCGAGAAGATGTAGAGGTGCCAGAGCTCCTCAAAGTCTCCAACTCTTCCCTTAACTTGGCGTTCTCAACCTCTAAGAACGAAATCCCTCATCGGTCACTCGGGTCAAGGCACTAGAAGTGGAAGCTGCAGACTTCAATTGTGACAGCTCTTTCTGCAGGTTGTTATTTTCCTTTTCCAGCAACTCAGCAATCTGTCTGCATTCTTCGACTTCACCTCTCAAGGTTCTCTCCCTTACATCGTACCCAGCAAAAAGCTTCTCGTAGCCCTTGTCGGCAATGATCTGCTGGTACTCCTTCTCATTCCCCTCATGCAACAAAGCAGTGGATTCTTTATATTGGAGCTGAAGGTCCTCGAGGGTGCTTTGAAGATCATCGATCATTTCGTAATAGGCAACGTTATTGGCTATAGCCCTATCAAGAAGACACTTCAGATATTGATATGTTTCCACTGCCTTTTCTGAAGCATCATGACCAAGTATGTCGATAACTTGTGCAACACTCAAGTCTGTGTGACCAGCCTTAAAGTACTCATTACATTGTCGCAGCAATTTTGTATCATGGGCAGAGAGCAGTTCCATCCTGGCCAGAAACTAGCAGAGAAAGAAGAGCAATCATCAATAAGAAGAATAAGCAGAGTATAAAGGAAAGATAGACAACAATATGCAAAAAAGTTCAAATTTTATTAGATCATAATTCAGAGTTACATCTTCTAAGTTACATTTGAAAAAGAGAAATAAAATAAAGAGAAACCCGAACAACACTAAAACTTTTCCTTATCTCCTAAAACCTTCTCTGGAGGCTGGGATGAAGAGGTAGGTTGCTCAGAGGGAAGCGATAGCTGCTCGGGAAGAATAGGCAGTTGCTCGGAGGAAGAAATGATTTGTTGATTTTCCTCATCAGCAGGCTGGATGGCTAGGGCATGATTTCACATCACCATCGAAGATTCTTCAGAGGTAGCTTCGTCCTCTTCTAACTCTTCTGGAGTTGGAGGGGAACCAGGGATATGTCTCTGAAAGAGCTCAGAAGATTCGTCGACCTTCATCTCTTGAAGGGCGACAACCCATCCATCCCTAAAATATTTAAGACCGCCATAGTCTACTTGCGACACCATGGCGGCCAAACCCTTGTTCCAACCCTTGTCCCAGCCAGAGGTGAAGGACTTCTTCACAGCAGCTTTCCTTTTCAGCTTCTCTGAGGAAAGTTTCTCAGATAGCAGGTTCTCAGCAGCCTTCAATTTAATTTCTGCTTCCTCCTTTTGCCGACCTACTTCTTGAAGCTGGCCCAACCTTTCCTCAGCAACCCTAAGCTTATCTTCAAGCTCTCTAGCAATTTTGAGCTTCTCTGCGAGCTCTTTATTTGCCTTCTCCATAGCATTCTTTTTCCTTTCCAACTCTTTGGAGGCTTCAACAGCTCGAGCTTTATCCTGCTCGGTGGAGGCAAGCTTCTTCTCCCAGACAGCTTTGTCATCAGCATATTTGTGGCGAGAATCTGCCAGAGACTTGGTAGTTTCTTCCAGAGCTCCCTCCACACTGGATGAGGAGCAAGAAGCCTTAATCGCTTCATCCTTCTTCAGGATTATATTAAAGCAGCTCGTCAACTGTGAACAGAAAAAGAGAGCAAGTTAGAAACAAAAATGACAAAGGAAATATGAAAAATTCAAAGTAAAGAGACTTACAGAAGCAAGATGACGAGAAACTAGTGAGGTGACCATGTCCCGAGTAAGGTTCTCTTCGGTACCTTGTACCTCGGGAATGATCGAGGACTTTACCGAGGTCATGGCGGAGCTCGGGGGAACGAAAGTTGGAACCCCAGTTCCAGTAACTAGGGGCTGAGTAATGGTATCAGCCAAATTCACCAAGGAGCTCTTATTCAGCCTCCTCGGGGGAACAGGTACCGATTCAACCAAGGAAGAACCCTTGGTCGGTGATATCACAATCACCTCTCCAGGAGCAGGAGACCTTCTCAGAACCACTGCGGACTTGTCGGCAACTTTAACAGGAGCAGTGGGAGGAGCTGCATCAATCTTCTCCGTCCCCTCCTTTGGGATATCAATCCTACTCCTTTTTACCACCCCAGAATCGGAGGCAGTCTTCTCAAACAGGACAGGAGGTCTTCTCTTCTTCATCCTTTCACTTAAAGGAATATGGGATTCAGGTGATGAGCTTGTGGAAGCAGGAACTGACTCTGATTCACTTATCACTGGACGAGCAGTGAAGGAAGTGGTGTAGCTCTTGTACTGGAGCAGATACGAGGCGGACCTAATGTGCTCGTCGGCAACACTGTGATGCAGACTCCAGATAAGTTTCAGATGTCTTACATTAACATCTGCTTCCTTTGGGCACTTTCTTTTGTTATCAACTGCAAATAGATAAACATTGTTATCAGTGGCACATTTTATCAAACACAAAAGAAACATGATTTCAAAATAAAATAAAATAAAAATAACCTATCCCGTTGCCATAAGGAGGGCATCTGGGACCTTGGTAAACCTCATCTCAAGCTAATGGAGGGTGTTGCCAATTTTTTATGACAACCCCATGTTCAAAATAATCCCTATTGGCATCAGGGAGATTGACTACTAAGGCTCTATTTAAAAATCTAGTTTTTAAATAAAAAATATTATCATTAACTGCCCATCTATAGCAGTACATGATTTCTAGAATTCCTATGCGAGTTCCATGGACTTGATTTAATTTATGCACCCCATTAACTATTCTCCATGTGTTGAGGGCTATTCTCGCAGGAACGACGTCAAAATAATGACAGAATTCCAGACACAAGGGATTTGGTGGAAAAGAAAATCCACACTCAGCAATAAAAAGGCTGGGGAACCAATGTCCCTCAGCCAAATTGAAATAATCAGAAGTCTCAGAAAGCTCTTCCAAGACAACCCAAGAGGGAATGGAAAAATCAGAGCGAAACTTTTCAAGAGACTCAATAGAGTAAACCATGATGATGAATAAAAGAAATGAAGAAGAAAGAAGAAGATCTTACAGAAAAAGAGTAGAGCTGTTGACAATGAATGACGGAAAAGATGAACGCACAAGAGAGTAGGAAGAGATGACGTAAAACTCGAAGATAAAAATTTGAAAGGTAGAAGACGATGGGAGCGTCTGTGAAGTTTAAATACCTTGCCTTGGGAAATGGTGAAGTAATGATTACAAAAAAGGATGATTACATTACCGGTGGCTAAAAAGATGAAAAGTAGCGAGGGAATCAAAGAGGACAATAGCGGCTAAAAAGAGGAAAAGTGGCACGGGAATTGAAGCGGACAACAGCGGCTAAGAAGACGAAAAGTAACACGGGAATCGAAGCACGCAAAAAAGTCCAAAAAAGCATGATTCTACGAATTAGGAAGGAGAAATAAATACAAGGGAAACGCTCCTAAAAATCAGGAAGACTATTTAAAGCTACCATATTCCGAGAAAGAATGTTCCATACTCCTCAAATTTCGAACTATGAAACATTGGGGGCTTCTGTTGATACCAAAATTAATCTGCTGACATGGACCAATCATATGAAGACATGTGGCTATCTACATGGCAACAACAAACACTTCCGAGGAACCCACTCGCTCCGAGGAACAAGACTACAACGAGGAAGACTAGTTCCCCGAGGAACTCACAAGCTCTGAGGAACAATGTCTCTCTGAGGAACTCTTAAATACCGAGAAGATTAGGCGGTCCGAGCAAGTCATGGCGGTCCGAGCTGCACCTCGAAGTAGGATACCAACAGTTTAACTGCTCATTAAATGCTTATCATTTGGACACTCACGCAAAGAGGGCATTAAATGTATTACCCTTTCATATGTATATCATTTAATGTATTACCCTTTCACATTACAGCCTCAGGGCTTTAAATACATTGTACAATCCTCATTATAAAAGGACCCCCTAGACCGGAATTTCTTGAGATAACTTGTAATCGAGAATTCCCATACAAACAGCAATACCAAAACAATGGACGTAGGCCATTCTTATAAGGCTGAACCACTTTAAAATTATTTGTCTCATTTATTTATCTGTGATTGAATTATTAGAGTGATCTAATTTTTTACATCAACAACGCGCGATGGCACCATCATACGACGGACCAGCCTCCCGCAGAAACTCTTCCTCCAACCTGATGAATTTAGCCTCATCCTCTTCATCGCCAGACTCGAGTCTGACAAGCTTCACCTACAGTAGGGCGATCTGATTTCGGATCCTCGTAGCCTCAGCGTGCCGCTGCTCAAGTCTAGACTGTCGGGAAGTATGAAATATCACTATCTTTCGGAAAGGAACACTCAGAAAGGGGAGAACCCCCGCATTAAGCCAATCCAAACGAAAATGATAGAACTGCTGCAAGTCGCGGAGAGCATCCAAGAATAGCAAAATGGAAGAGCTAGTTATCTTAGCAGGGAAGGTAGCCCAAAACTCATGAACGTGGCTGGCGAGAGCCCTCAAGTTGAAGGCCGTAAGACTGTTAATCTGAAGTATACTCTGGGAAGTGCATGTCTCAGGATGGTGCTCTAATATGAGATCCAAGAGACGACGCTCATGTGCCCTGAATCGTCCTGATAACTCCTCATGCCATAGTCTACTCGCAATAGTCGCAGCATCATCTATTTCATCATCGCCATCGAAGTGGCGATACCCCTCCTCAGAAGGGAGGAAAAAAGACTCTCCACAAGAATCGACATCATCGACCAAAGGAGTGAACTCAGAGCTATGATCTCTCTCCACATACATCCCACTACCAGACTCCACAGTCATCGGAGTACTCTCATGCACATGGAAACAATGAGACAAGGGTGAAATGAGAATGCTTGCACAACATACGCAAGAAGAAAAAGAGGGGAATAGTAAAAAGAGGGGGTATGCTAGTTTAATACCTCTCTCGCAGTTGCCCCACTGCCAGACTCCACAGTCATCGGAGTACTCTCATGCACCTGGAAACAGTGAGACAAGGGTGAAATGAGAATGCTTGCACAACATACGCAAGAGAAAAAGAGGGGAATAGTAAAAAGAGGGGGTATGCTAGTTTAATACCTCTCTCGCAGTTGCCCCACTTCCAGACTCCACAGTCATCGGAGTACTCTCATGCACCTGGAAACAATGAGACAAGGGTGAAATGAGAATGCTTGCACAGCATACGCAAGAAGAAAAAGAGGGGAATAGTAAAAAGAGGGGGTATGTTAGTTTAATACCTCTCTCGCAGTTACCCCACTACCCGACTCCACAGTCATTGGAGTACTCTCATGCACCTGGAAACAATGAGACAAGGGTGAAATAAGAATTCTTGCACAGCATATGCAAGAAGAAAAAGAGGGGAATAGTAAAAAGAGGGGGTATGCTAGCTTAATACCTCTCTCGCAGTGGCCCCACCACCGGTCTCCACAGTCATCGGAGTACTCTCAGGCACCTGGAAACAATAAGACAAAGGTGAAATGGGAACGCTTGCACAATATACGCAAGAAGAAAATAAGGGAAATACTAAAAAGAGGGAGTATGCTAGTTTAATACCTCTCTCGCAGCCATCCCACTCTCAGACTCCACAAATATCGGAGCAACTTTCTCAGGCTCCATAGTCATCGGAGCGACCTCGCTCACCTAGAGACAGTGCAACAAAAGGTGAAGATGGGACTGCTTGTTCAATTTAAACAAAATAATAAAGACATAAGAATGACATAAGGGAAGTAGATACCCTTATACATTATACCTGAATAATGCCTTCTGTAACAGTCAAAGAAGGAGGAGCAGGGGCTCCCATAGGGGCCGCCACACTAGTCGATGCTCCTAAAGGGGCTGCCTCAGCGACCAGTGATTCTGAAGAAGCTACCTCAACCTCAGTCACTTCCGGAAGAAGAGCCTCAGCGACGGCGGTCGCAAGGAGTAGGCGAGGCTGCGAGTGATAAGAAAGGGCAAGAGGGGCTGCTGAAGAGACAATGGCAGGAGCCACACTCGAAACAGCGCCCAGGGATAACTGCAATAAAGTAAAAGAAGGCTATGATAAATATAGGCAAGATAGAGAAGAAATATATAACTAAGAAAAGAAGAAAGCACCTGAGCCCCATCCAAAGGGGAAGAGCGGAAAAGGACGGTCGACGCAGTAGGGGCTTTGCTGATAGCCTGCAAAGAATGAAAACATGTTATTCATCGCATGTTCGAGGAAAAAGAGATTCCATGTTTCAACGGAAAGGCCTGGCCTTAAGTGTGGGCTCACTGGTTGAAGCCACAGTAAATATTGGGCCACGAAAAATCGCCTGAATCAAGAGTCTACCGTCCATAGATACGCGGACCCGAGGGATAGAAATCCTCCCCGAAGAGGATAAACCCAGGATAATAACGTCAGGTAAGGGAGGATCCCCTCCCTGAGAAGAAAATCAAAAAGCCATTAGGACTCCTATTGAAAGGAAATAAATATTCAAAAGTAAAAATACATACCTTAGATAAAGAGATGCCCAGGGGCTCAGCTATAGAAGTGCCCACCGCCGAAATAAGAGAAGATGAGGTGACAATGCCGAAAGACACAACCCTCTATGCATTGTAAATGGGTAAATAAAAGGAAAAGGTAAAGATGAAAATGGCATAATGAAAGTTTTGAGAATAGTGAGGCATACTTGAGGAGAAGGAGAAGTCACAAAAGTGGTCCTATTTCCGGTAAAGTGCACAGAGGAAAGCTGCAGGGAAATGACAGTGTACACAACCAAGATGTAATTGGAAGACTAACAAATTAAATCAGATGGTAAAAGAATTAGGGAGATAGCAAACCTCTCTAAAAAGTCCTCGGGAATTAATGAGCATAGAGTTCGTCTCCCGCTAAAAGGGCGTCAGTCGTAGTGGGGGAAGAGGATAACTACTTGCCTTTACGGAAATGACCTGAAAAATAGGACAGAATGCTTTCATTAACAAATAAAAAAATAATGAGGGGTAGAAAGAAAATCATATGCAAAAAAAATAGATGAGTAAAGGGGGAACGCTTACAGTAGCAGGGCGCGTGGTCTGGCCATAAGGGAGATGGGTGGGGATAACTCCCCCAGGAGAATGGGAGGCCTCATCATCATTAGAAGAATCTCTCGAGACTGATAACAAAGCATACGTGTCAGTCGTGCTTTCGCTATGGAAACCCAGGCCGCCCATATCACCCGAAGAAGAACTATGGTCGTCATAGGAAGGGGTGCTTCCATAATCAACTAGTTCCTCTTCCAATGAAGGGGAGGGAGATAAAGAAAATCCGAGAGAACTAGTTCCACTAAGTAAAGAATGTCGTGATACAGTACCTTCTGCAACAGGAATAGACGCGACACGCGCCTCCAGGGAAGAAAGGCTCAGTGAGGAGTAACGTTTCCCTTTCACTACTTGGGAAGCCTCCTCCACCCCAAGATCTCCAGTATCGGACTCTTGATCCACCATAGAGGAAGCAGACATGTCAGCACCATTTCCTTTCTTTTTCTTTACAGCCCGGGTCCTCATAGAAGAAGAGGAAGGAGAAGCGGTAGTAGTAGGAACAAAATTAGATACATCTGCTTCAGGGTGTTTCCTTTTGCTCGTAGTAGAGGCGCTCGCTTTCCCTATGCTTTTTGATCAGCTTCTAGACTTCACAGGGGGAAGCTCAGTCGGCGGAGGCTGAAGTGACTCGTCAATGAGAGGCTTCACTAAAATAGGAATGGCCTGCTCCAAGGGTGGCGTGGAAGTGGTACTGAGAAACCAAGGATCTTTCTGCGTCCGCCTGACCAAAAACTGGGCTTTGGTGTATTTAATGGGGTTGGTCTCATGAGGGGCCAACTACACATTCTTGAATAAGATGAACCTGCCGCTGCCAAAGAAGGAACCAAGATGAAGTGAATGAAGGATGATAATCACAGGGAGGCACATAGAGACCAACCAAACCACTAACCCTACGGAATAATCCCTAAAGAGTAAAGCTAGCACACGCCTCTGAAAACGCCTTAGAATGACTGCTGTAGGTAGGAAGAGGAGGGATGTGAATGCCCTGATCATAGCCAAACTGTCGTCTTGCCCTCTCGGAATGATAAGATTCAACACGTGGACCTAACTCGGTCCAAGAAGGGAGGTGTCATGGTAAGAGCATTGTCACTACATTAATACGAGGACAGGTGGAAACAGACCCCACTGTTGAAGGGCAATAGAAGGTCCCGCCATCGCCAAGGAAAGAAAGCCAGCTGAAAGTTCCCCCAGGGCGTTTGGTATAAGGCCGAAACTGAAACTCCTCAATATCGTCAATTAACATTCCCATAGATTTCTTTGGAATTTTCTTATGCCACCGGAGAAGTCTCGTCACATCGCAATAACAAGCGTGAGCCCCTGAATTAAAGTGGGGGAAATGCTCAAATAAAAAGGCCATTAAGAGAGCGGCGATCGCATGATTAGCGACATCATACCGACCGCAAGACCTCTCTACATCTATGTGTGCTCGGTCCATCCAGGTGTAAAGAGAAGCCAAAGTCAAGGCGGCCATAGGTATCGACCTACCGCGAGACAACCGTATAACCAATCTAAAAAGAAGTTCGTGAGGACAATATTCGGGCTTACCTGACAGAAGGAGCCGAGTCAGAAATGTAACAAAGAAAGCGGATAAATGTGCAGGAGAGTGGAACTTAGGACCGTCCTGGGATCTGGGGGGCTGTGTGTGAAGTCTCCCCCTGCTGCAAATGCTCAAAATCTCTGAACTAGTATCTTTGCCATTTGGCAAAGGAATGCTTGGAATGACCAGTTATATTTATAGCCACATACTTCGAGCACTCTTCAAGAGCTGACCGTAGCTCCCCCACCATATCATGCTCTAAAGAATCCTCCCAGTCATCAGAAAAGACCTGTTGCCCAAAGAAAGGAAGAGCGTACAATTCACATACATCTTCTAGGGTGACGGTAAACTCGCCCCAGCCTGTGAAAAATGTGTGAGACTCCATACTCCACCGAGACAATAAAAGATTGAGCGAAGAAATATGCTTAGATATGTTGCAGGACTTCAGGCTGTTGACGACGGTAAAAAGTCCTACCTCCCTAAGAATAGCCACATAATCAGGAACGCTCAGAACGTAATCAACCCAGCTAGCCCACTCCTCCGTGGGACCCCCCGGGGCTTTAGCTTCAACATTGGAATAAGGAAAGTCACCGCGGTCGACTCGAACTCGGATAATGGAATTCGGAGAAATGGTAGGGAGGTCAGCAGACTCACTTAACCCCACATGAGAGTGCTCGAGAACAGCATCAGAAATTTTTTCCTCAAATTCGGAAAGCGAAACCATGAAGTTATCAGCAGGTCCAAAAAAAGGAGCCTGACGATAAATACCAAAATCCTGCCCTTGGCGAATGTGCATATAGTCCTTGCATGCCTGAGAAAAGGATGACGTAGCTAATGAACCACCAAGAGCCATTGGCTCAAGAAAATAACTCATCCTAGTGGGGACTCCGAGTGAGGGATCATGGGTGTCCCATGTCGCAAAAAAGAAGTGGAAGTGGAAAACCCCGCAAAAACATGTGAAGAGCCCCTGGTCAGCAGAACACTCTCCATGATGCCAACAATGGGCGAGACACCTGGGTCGTAGAACCTTCGACGTGATAAGAGGTCGAGACCCCCCTACCAGAAACAAATGGAAAATCGCGCATCTCCCCAAACGCAAATACGACCAGTCAAAAAATGTCAACACCACAAGGGGTCGAGAAACCTTGGGTCGAGGACCCTCGACGTGACAAGATGTCGAGACACCCCCAGTTTCTGACGAGGGACCCGTAGACGCGATGCCAAGCCGCGAGACCCCCGACCACTGACGAGAGGCCACCATACTGTCATAGGTCGAGACACCCCCGTCCAAAGAAACTAGGGCTTTTGAAGAATCCAAGGTAACTGGTGAGGGATCCTCGGACGTAGGGTCGACTCGCGACAAACCACGGGTCGAGACCCCCCTCTCTTAAAAAAAAATCATGGCCGTCGAGACCCCCTCCCTCCAACATTGTTTCCAATAGACAAATAATCCCCCGCACCTAGAGCAATGTGCGAGGAACCACCGTCACCGCCAACATATGTCGAGACACCCTGACCCAAACCAGCCTTGTAATTCTCATGTGCCGAGGTCAAGATACCCCCGCCCAAAGCGACTAGGGCTTTTTAAAAATCCAAGGTAACTAACGAGAGACCCTCAGATAGGGGGTCTGCTCGTTTCGAGCCCTTGTCAACAGCCATATCAAGTGAAGGATCCAAAGCCATGTGCGGATCGGGGGAGACACACTCCATTTCCAACGAAACACCATTGGATGAGACACTCCTCGCTGACAGCAGAGGATCGGGCGAGACACCCTTTATTTCCAACAAAACACCACTGGATGAGACACTCCTTGCTGACAGCAGAGGATCGGGTGAGACACCCTTTATTCCCAATGAAACACCACTAGTCGAGACACCCCTCGCTTCGGAAGAACCCAAAAAGTGTGCCTTATCCGCTGAGTGAAATCGCGAGGAGCCCATGAGGGTTCTCGAACCAAAATCTGAACCACCGCCCGATGGAAAGGATGTAGGTGGCACGGACCAGGCGTCGACGCTGCCGATAGAACGGGGCAATAGATCACCGGCGACCATAGTACTAACGGTCGGAGCAATTGGGAGGGGCAGTGAAGGTGACTTGGGGCCAAAACTCATGGATACTTTGGGGGTATTTACATTGGAAGAAGTATTTGTTGGATTAGAATCCATTAATGGGAGACTATGGTGTTTGAAAAAAGCTAAAGAAAAAAAGGATGGGAGGCTATGGTGTTTTGAATTCCCTTTCTCTCACTACAAATCCAAAGGGTCTTATGTTTTTTTTGAAGAAGATGAAAGAGCCCAAGAAAAGGGTCTTATGCTTTTTTACATCAGAATGGGAAAACGTACAGGAAGGCAAAAAAAGGTGATGACCTTTTTTCCCCAAATGATGAGATGACAGTTCCCACACTGACGCGTGGATTCTCAAGAATTAAAAAACCTCGGATAAAGGGACACCGCACTTAATGATCCTAGGGTCCCTAATATATATATATATATATATATATAATTGTTGAAGTTGAATTTATGGCGTACAAAGTTTTTTTAGTCTACCCAACCAAAAAATCTTTCCACGAGGGGCTAATGTAGAAGGGTGTCTACCAATAAAAAAAATAATAAATAAAATAAAAATGCTTTTTTTATTAAAGACATCCGAGAGGTACCCGCGAGGGTCACCGCAGAAGTCCAAGATTGAGAAGTGCCACTTCAAGGGTCATTGCAGCAATGACATTCGAGAGGTGCCTCGCAAGGGTCACCGCAGAAGTTCAAGATGGAGAAGTGCCACTGCAAGGGTCACTGCAGCAATGACATTCGAGAGGTGCCTCGCAAGGGTCATCGCAGAAGTCCAAGATTGAGAAGTGCCACTGCAAGGGTCACTGCAGCAATGACATTCGAGAGGTGCCTCGCAAGGGTCACCACAGAAGTCCAAGATTGAGAAGAGCCACTGCAAGGGTCAGTGCCACTGCAAGGGTCAATGTAGCAATGACATTCGAGAGGTGCCTCGCAAGGGTCACCGCAGAAGTCCAAGATTGAGAAGTGCCACCGCAAGGGTCAGCGCCACTGCAAGGGTCACTGCAGCAATGACATTCGAGAGGTGCCTCGCAAGGGTCACCGCAGAAGTCCAAGATTGAGAAGTGCCACTGCAAGGGTCAACGCCACTGCAAGGGTCACTGCAGTAATGACATTCGAGAGGTGCCTCGCAAGGGTCACCGTAGAAGTCCAAGATTGAGAAGTGCCACTGCAAGGGTTAGCGCCACTGCAATTGTCACTGCAACAATGACATTCAAGAGGTGCCTCGCAAGGGTCACCGCAGTAGTCCAAGATTGAGAAGTGCCACCGCAAGGGTCAGCGCCACTGCAGCAATGACATTCGAGAGGTGCCTCGCAAGGGTCACCGCAGAAGTCCAAGATTGAGAAGTGTCACTACAAGGGTCACTGCAGTAATGGCATTCGAGAGGTGCCTCGCAAGGGTCACCGTAGAAGTCCAAGATTAAGAAGTGCCACTGCAAGGGTCACTGCAGCAATAACATTTGTGAGGTGCCTCGCAAGGGTCACCGCAGAAGTCCAAGATTGAGAAGTGTCACTGCAAGGGTCACTGCAGCAATGACATTCGAGAGGTGCCTCGCAAGGGTCGCTGCAGAAGTCCATGATTGAGAAGTGCCACTACAAGGGTCACTGCAGCAATGACATTCGAGAGGTGCCACTGCAAGGGCCAGCGCCACTGCAAGGGTTCCGACAGAAGCTCATATCGAGAAGGAACCCACCCAGGGCGGCCAGGATGACGGAGTAGCTACCACGAGCAACTCCTCATCATGAAACGTCATTCTTTAAAAGAAACAACAGTATTAACACATTTGCTTTCTTGTACAGGTTGCCTAGTTGAGCAAGCAGGGCTCAAACAGGCTAGTTGGGACCTCCTGGGAGTTTTGGCTTGGCGGCTGAGGGACAAGGTGTGTTGAGAAAGCTCAACCACTTAGCACTATAAGATTGAGAGAATACTAGTAGGAAGACCCAGAAGTCACTCAAGACTACACACACTTCACACTTGGTCATGAGTGAAGTGAGCAGCCAAAGAGCTGGCTACTCACAAGAAATAAACTCTTTACAAGAAAATGACTTTTCCAGAAGAGGGGGTCCTCGAGGTCCCTCTCAAGAAAAATAACATTTTTAGAGGAAAGGAGTCCTTAAGGTCACCTCTCTCAAGATTTGCAAAATTGCACCACAAGTTACCGTTTCAAAAGATAACTACCAAATCTGATATTTTTTCCTCATTAGGGGACATATGTGCTTTTTGACTTTGGTCGGCGCCAGGTGGCGCCTGCAGGAGGGGATAGGCAGGGTTGTCCAGGTAGGGAAAAATGGTACACTTCAGACATTGTTCCCCACCAACCCTCTCAATTTTTGCGCCCAAAAATTCCAACTCATCCCTAATGCCCTAGTATAAATAGACCTCTGGGCAAGGTCAAAAAAGGGAGGATAATAGAAATTGCACTGTTACTCTGCTAAAATATCACCAGACCTACCTAGTATTCTCTCCCTGCTCATTCTCTTAGTGCTGAGTGCCTTGTTCCTTCACTCCCCATTGACAGCCATCATTCTCAGGTGTTTTGCTTGAGAAAATTACTATTTTTGCTATGAAAGTTCATCTTCTTACAGGGAGTGAGTCGAAGCTTGAGTTCCATTGTTCCCAGAAGAAGAAATTTTCTTGAGAAGCTCACAAGGAGACCTTGAAGACCTTACAGGCAGCGTCCATTAGAGTGGGTCACGCCTCATCTTTTCCAGTTATTCATAGAGCCCAGTCTCACTACCCTCCTACACCCTCTGTAGTAGCTTTAATTGTATCTAAATCCAAGTCATTATCGCATCAACCCTTAGTCACTTTAACGGCTGCAACTATACTGACAGGGCTACTGCACTCTTTTAGCCCTTTCATCTGAACATGGGACTTTGTGGATATACGGGATACTTTCAAGCCTTCCTAGGCTGGGTTTTGTTATTAAGCCACCCACAGCTAACATTGATACGACGCAAATATTGCGTATTTCACCCGTTAACCTACGCCTTATTAGCCCCCTTGGGTATCGTAATCCCTATACTTATGCTCGTTAACCAGACAACCTCGGATTTCTATGTTAACATGTTTTGCAGGGGTTAATTGAGCTTTTGTAGGTGTTTTGATGCTTAGTATGAAGTTTGGATGCTTTTCGGAAAACTTTCGTCGACTTTTACAGCTTCGGGGGCATTTTAGTAATTCCAGCATTCGGGTTTGAATCCCGAGCTCTTCACGGAAGTTGCATCCCTTTGATTTCTCTTCGCGTGGCCACCGACGATGCATGATTCCGAGTTGTAATGATGGAGTTATGGCATTTTTAGGATGATTTTTACTTAAAAAGTACACTCAAGGTCACATTCAAGGGCATTTTAGTCATTACATATTTTGGTTTTTTAACCTAATGTCTTCTTGGATGTTGTAGTCCTCTGAGTTATCTTCGCGTAGCCTCCGACCGTGCCTCATTCCGAGCTATAACGAAGAAATGGCGGCATTTTCCGTAAAACATGACAAAGCTGCAGAATTGCAGACCTGTAGGGGCGAATCGATTCGCCCCAAAACCGAATCGATTCGGAATTGCTGCAGAATTGCAGTTCGAACTTCCCCTATTTCCGTATCGATTCGGCCCAATGCCGAATCGATTCGGCCCTGCTGATATTTGTTTTTCTCCCCTTTTATTTACATGTTTGCCATGGGATTGGTTTTGTATAAATACTCTTCCTCTTCATTTTGAAGAGATATCTTACATTTCACATTAGTTTAGGGTTTGTATGGAGCTTTGCCCTACTCCACCACTTTGGGTGTTTTGCCCACTTTGATGTATGTAAGCTTATTAATATAGTTGTATTTCTTAATTTCTTGCTTTGATAATTAGTTTACATGTTTTATTAATTAGTTTACTTGCTTTATTTCTTGCTTTCCTAGTTTAATTAGTTTAATTTAGTTTATTTCCATGTCGTGCCCTTAGATAAATAGGGTCGGGATTTCGTTACGCCATTTACGGGTTTGGACCTCGAAAGTTAGGGTTTCGTGTAAAATTGCATTTAATTGAAACCGCGTGTATTAAAGTTGGATTGTTATGCGTTTAGCTTTATTTGTCACGCAACTTTAGTGTTTATAGCGATAATTCGAATTTAATCCGCGTGTGACCATTTTTTATTAAATGTTTAATCTCGCAACTTTGGCTTAAATTCCTTATTGCGTGATGTTTATGCTTAATTGAAAATGATCGATTAAATGTTTTCGAATCGAAATTCTAATTAGTAGTTGTTTAGCCCGTGAATGTGTGTACGCGATCCCGATCGTCGCTTTCCTTTAATTTAGCGTTAACTTCTCTTTTGTTTTTCCACCATAACCACCCATCACCTTTTCTTATTTCTTTTACACCATTTTTATTCTTGAAGTTTTAAAACAATTAAAATCTAAAATTCAATCACTCCCAGTGGATTTCTTACGATACCCGACTTACCGCTGTATTTGCTTGTCAAGTGTAGTAGTAGATTAGGATTTTTTTGTATCGCGGCGGCGAAACACACAACGATTGTGTCCTCTCACGAACACACTTTTTCCGCCCGGTCACAAAATGGCGCCGTTGCCGGGGAGTGTGTTTTAGATAGCAATTTTTTTATTATTTTGTAGTATTTTTCCTTTTGTATTTGTATTCTTTGTTTTAACCTTTTTTGCAGGATAGCATATTTGAGCGCTAAGAAACTTCGATTCGCGGTTGCTCACTTTCTTGCTTGGATTCTCCATCTACAAAAAAAAACGAGGTAATCATGTCCTACTTTTATAGTTATTACGGTTATTCTAATGATTCATACTTTGGGGATAGTTTTCAGGTTTTTCATTTTCAAGATTTTCTTGAAAAAGAAAGACTTGAAAACATTTATCGCAATGAAAATCTTTATTGGGAGTTTGAGTTGGATTCATATTTTGAAACCAATGACGATTTTTATTCCGATGATTTAGAAGATGAGATTTTACCAAATGAGGAGTTCGAGGCTCTTGAGCCGAGGAAGCCTACTTTGGAAGAAACTTTTCTTCTTTACTCCCAAGGTTTGGAAAGCTTAAATGATGCTGGAACGAGACTTGGAGCACTTTGCGATGAGATGAATTCTTATGCACAAAACAACGAGGCGGTGGAAACTTGCGTTTCACCTAAATTTTTTGAAGAATTTCTCACCGAATGTGAATCTCTCTCCCCCGAAATTCAATCTCCTTTCGACGATATGTTGACGGAGATTGAATTTTACATCATTACCATATACGTTTTCCATCATTGAACCATTAGAATTACCGGTTGATTCCTATGAGTCGGTAGAAACTTTTAAAACTTCTACACTTTTTGCCGATGAGGACTCATTATCGGACTTGTTTTCGATGGATGTTATCCCCACGTGTGCACCCTCTCCCATTCCATTTGAAAAATATTTGGGAGATGAGTCAATTTTTGTTGGACCTCAAGTGTACCTTTCCCCCTTATTATCCAAATCCCCCATCGTCCGCCCAAAATTTCAAATTGGCGATGGTTCACTTTTTTCACCACCCACATGCCTTCTGTTGTTCAAACGGAATTCTTATTTTTCGGGAGGCATGTTCGCTTTGGAGGGTCCACCGTTGATCTTTCAAAGTCAAATACCTTTTTGGGTGGACCCTCAACTATTTAGACTTCTAGTGTATAGTTAGTGTGAAGCCTAAATAGTAGGTTGTAAATAGTTAGCTTTTTAATTTTCTTTCTTTCTTTTTTTTCTTTCCTTTTAATTTAGTCTAGTGTAATTAGTTGACTTTTTGTTATTTGTTTTTGCTATGCTCGGTACTAACTTGTTTTGTAGATTCCTTTGGACTCGTGCTTATGGAGATCTCTCCAATTTTTGGTAATATCGTTCTTTTCCTCTCTTTGTGTTGTGTTCTTAATGCGCATTGAGGACAATGCAACATTTAAGTTAGGGGGTGTAGGATATTCTATCCATTTCATGTGTAGTCCATGGATTTGCTCACATTTAGTTACTAAGTATGCCTTTTTGTGAAAAATTTGAAAAATTTCAAAAATATTTTCTTTTTTTTTTCTCCTTTGTTGGGCATTTTGCCTTGTTTCCAGTGATAAATTTCAATAATTGCCCGATCCAATAGACAACTCAATGATGCATGTTCTCGATTTTAGAAGTTATTGGACTTTAGTCCTCAAATCATTGATATTGTGAATAACTAAATGAATTAAACTTTATCCCATGAGCATATGCACTTTCCTTGTTATATTGATTTGGTTTAAGATTTTTATAACTCGGTAATCTTTTGTTGCATTGTATATACTTACACCGAGTAAGATTTGTACCTTTCGTCGTTTGTGAGTGTTATACACTATTATTTCCTCTTTGAAAACGTTGAATTCGTTGGTAATCTCTCTAATCTTTCATTTGACCGTTCATTAATTGAGTTCATGCTTGAAATGTGTTACTTGATCATGATTTTCATATATTGTTTTGACTTGAGAATTGCGTAAACTTTGTGAAATGATCATAGGCCATCTTTGTTATATGACCCATAGTGACCTTGACCTCACCCTTATATTCTTTCCCTAGTCAACCCCTTTGTGCCTAAATACTAGCCTTTCGTTTCATTACCCAAAATCCCATAATCAACTCCAAATTGGAGTTTTAAGTCATACATACACCTTACATACCTTTGTTTGGAATGTTACATGGGATTGAATGTTGTTGTTGTATTGCGGTTGCAATTTTAGGCATATGAGAGTTTGATAAGAGTGATGAAAAGAAAAGAGATGTGAAAAAAAGTGAAGAAAAAGAGAAAGCAAAAGAAAACATGAGAAAAAGAAGATAAGAAAAGAAAAAGAAAAGAGAAAGTTGTATATGTTGTGTATAGTTCAATAAGCTTTGATTACTCTCCAGTTGTTATATCTAATGCTTGTTTGGAAGTTACTTTCCATTTTTGATATTGCCCGCATCCTTCCCATTATTCCAAGTTTTCATCTCCGAACACTTTGAATTCGTACATATACCTTTCATTTCGTACCTTAACCCCAAACCTACATTACAACCCTATAAAGTCCTATGTGATTTTAGGGTGCATTTAATTTAAAAGTCATAATAGTTTTGATAATCTGTGAAAATGCATTTCGCCTTTTTTAGTGTGAGGTATCCTTTCATTGAGATTACAGTTTTTCATTTTATATATAGCGTTCTTCATTTGTGACATGTATGCGTCCTAGTTTCCATTTACATTTACTCTTTGGCCCACATGTCCCGTGTATTACCTCCCTTTTCATAGTGAATTCATTTGTTGAGCGTAATGCCCGTGAGGATTGAATGTATGCATGCTTTTATGTTTATCCGGTTTATTTAAGTTTTTGCCAAATCATATTTTGCATATGCTCTCCCCCCTCCCACTTTTAAAGTTTCAATTCTATAAGGTGCATTCAACTTGTTAATAACAACGGACTTTAGCTTGAATTCGTTCAATATGCTAATAACATGTTTGAAATCTTTTTCGTTGTTGTTGAGTTTGTCGCATGTTGGGTTGGGAATATTTTGAGGAAACTGTATGATGTTTGTGGGTTTCACCCCTGAAAACCCTCACAAGACAACACTCGTCCACTAGGGTAACCTAGGGGTTTAACGGCTTATTGCATATGCTAAATGCAATCGTTCGCCCGCGAAAGTGGCCTTATCCTTTCTTATCCCATTTTTGTACTTGTATCCTGCTTTTGGTTTACCTGTAGCTCTTGTTGTTTCCTATTTCATTGCTAGGGACTAGCAATGTGTAAGTTAGGGGGTGTGATACGACGCAAATATTGCGTATTTCACCCGTTAACCTACGCCTTATTAGCCCCCTTGGGTATCGTAATACCTATACTTATGCTCGTTAATCAGACAACCTTGGATTTCTATGTTAACATGTTTTGCAGGGGTTAATTGAGCTTTTGTAGGTGTTTTGATGCTTAGTATGAAGTTTGGATACTTTTCGGAAAACTTTCGTCGACTTTTGCAGCTTCGGGGGCATTTTAGTAATTCCAGCATCAGGTTTGAATCCCGAGCTCTTCACGGAAGTTTCAGCCCTTTGATTTCTCTTCGCATGGCCACCGACGATGCATGATTCCGAGTTGTAATGATGGAGTTATGGCATTTTTAGGATGATTTTTACTTAAAAAGTACACTCAAGGTCACATTCAAGGGCATTTTAGTCATTTTATATTTTGGTTTTTTAGCCTAATGTCTTCTTGGATGTTGTATTCCTCTGAGTTATCTTCGCGTAGCCTCCGACCGTGCCTTATTCCGAGCTATAACGAAGAAATGGAGGCATTTTCCATAAAACATGACAAAGCTGCAGAATTGCAGACCTGTAGGGGCGAATCGATTCGCCCCAAAACCGAATCGATTCGGAATTGCTGCAGAATTGCAGTTCGAACTTACCCTATTTTCGTTTCGATTCGGCCCAATGCCGAATCAATTCGGCCCTGCTGATATTTATTTTTCTCCCCTTTTATTTACATGTTTGCCATGGGATTGGTTTTGTATAAATACTCTTCCTCTTCATTTTGAAGAGATATCTTACATTTCACAGTAGTTTAGGGTTTGTATGGAGCTTTGCCCTACTCCACCACTTTGGGTGTTTTGCCCACTTTGATGTATGTAAGCTTATTAATATAGTTGTATTTCTTAATTTCTTGCTTTGATAATTAGTTTACATGCTTTATTAATTAGATTACTTGCTTTATTTCTTGCTTTCCTAGTTTAATTAGTTTAATTTAGTTTATTTCCATGTCGTGCCCTTAGATAAATAGGGTCGGGATTTCGTTACGCCATTTACGGGTTTGGACCTCGAAAGTTAGGGTTTCGTGTAAAATTGCATTTAATTGAAACCGCGTGTATTAAAGTTGGATTGTTATGCGTTTAGCTTTATTTGTCATGCAACTTTAGTGTTTATAGCGATAATTCGAATTTAATCCGCGTGTGACCATTTTTGATTAAATGTTTAATCTCGCAACTTTGGCTTAAATTCCTTATTGCGTGATGTTTATGCTTAATTGAAAATGATCGATTAAATGTTTTCGAATCGAAATTCTAATTAGTAGCTGTTTAGCCCGTGAATGTGTGTGCGCGATCCCGATCCTCGCTTTCCTTTAATTTAGCGTTAACTTCTCTTTTATTTTTCCACCATAACCACCCATCACCTTTTCTTATTTCTTTTACACCATTTTTATTCTTGAAGTTTTAAAACAATTAAAATCTAAAATTCAATCACTCCCTGTGGATTTCTTACGATACCCGACTTACCGCTGTACTTGCTTGTCAAGTGTAGTAGTAGCTTAGGATTTTTTTGTATCGCGACGGCGAAACACACAACGATTGTGTCCTCACACGAACACACTTTTTTCACCCGGTCAAACATACATGATACTTTCAAGCCTCCCCAGGCTGGGTTATGTTATTAAGCCACCCACAGCTAACATACATGATACTTTCAAGCCTCCCCCGGCTGAGTTATGTTATTAAGCCACCCACAACTAACATACATGATACTTTCAAGCCTCCCCAGGCTGGGTTATGTTATTTAGCCACCCACAGCTATGGATATATATAAAGTCATCCTGATTAGATATTACAAGTCTCCCAACTTAATGACGCATCCCGAGAGCAGAGAGCAGGCTTATTAAGCCCCTATGGCTAATAAAAGCTCCTTGAATCCTCGGATGCTTTCGTGAATATGATCATCGTATGATAAGATATAGTTGCACATCGTGAGGGGAATTTGTGATCTAATTATGAGTGCAATTCCTCTGTGGGTGCATCCTGAAATAATAATAGTCTTTCGAGATAATCTGTTATTCCAGATCTAACATATTGTCCCCATTCGAGGTCTGTTTAAGACAAAAATGGTCTTCATAAGATAACATTTCATGGAAATGAGAATCAAAATACAACATTATAAAAGTGAACTTGATTGCATATAACTATTCATGTATATATATATATATATATATATATATATATGACTTTGTTAAGATAATACAAAATTTAGTTTAAAACAGCATAAGAGTTGTCACTATGAAGTAGGGGAAATGGAATATGAGACGTAAGCCTGGAAAATGGGCATGTGGTATGTGAGACTAGACTTCATCCTCTAAACATCTTTAAGGAACCTCCGCAGCATCCCTTGCCCAATCAGCCTTTCAATTTCATCCTTTAGTGCATAACACTGGTCAGTTTCATGGCCATGGTCCAAATGGAACCTGCACCAAGTAGCTCTATTCCTCTTGTGGAGTGGAGCTCTTAGTTTTTCTGGCCACCTCAACAGCTTGTCTTCTTTGATGAACTCAAAGATATCTTAAATCGAGAAGGCCAATGGAGTGTAGGCCTCAGATTTCTTCTCTGCCTTCTCCACTCTCCTTTTTAGGACCCTGGCCACGGCCTTTCCTTCTGCGGCCAATGCTTTTATCTCGTGCGCCTCCTTGGGTGGAACTTCTAGAGCTGCGACAACACAGATTCTGGGTGCCGAAACCACATTGGGTGAGGTCGTGACCTCTAGCATTAGGACCCTCTAAGTCAAATAGTTGACCTGGGTCTGGAGTGAGGCATGACTGCTATAGAGATGGTTGAGGTGATTGTACAACTGCACAATCTCATCTTTGAATTCTCTGATCTTGCTGGATTCTCCCTCCAGTTCTACTTTTGTTAGTCTTTAAAAAGTACATATAATCTGAGATAAATCTAACTGAAGTGAGTAATCTCAAAAGTATTGGAGTAACTAAGTAGGAAATGGGGATGTAACGTTTGCACATCTATATGGTATTGCTGTTAAGGCCGCGGCCAATATGGCACATAGGTGTACTACCGTGGCCTTTGCATGATATTCACCAAGGTTGAGTTGGAAACCACCTGAGTACGTTCCTTAATGTTTTGAAGCTTCTGTAATACAACAGCCCAGTAGAGGCCCCGGCATATAAGGTAGTTGAACTACCACGCCGCATCCCTACACAGGCAGTGAAGGGACAATCCCAAAATTGAAACACATAAACTGAGTTTTTCTCTCGAAACTCATGGAGATCATACCTACTAGGGTCTATCCATTGAGAGAATAACCTCTCGGTGCATAAAAATAGCACAATTCTATTGATAAACTCTAAATCATAGGCAAAGAATAGCAAAAAGGGAGTAAACACAATCCTTCCTTAATCATTCATCTTTTCGGGGCTAAAACCCATCCTGCTTTTTAGCATTACCTAGATGTTATGATATCACAGGGGTATGTAGAATAAATCTACGATCATGAGAAGAAGACCCAAAAGTAGATCTCATGGTATGAAATACCCATTTAAGGGTGTAAGTACAAAATAGAGATCAATAACCAAAATTTACTCATGGGATGATGACCCAGAGGATCCCCATGAATAGAATAGGGTGTTTAAGAACTTGAAATATAAAGAAACAAGATTGAAATATCTCGTTCCCACAGACATCGCTAAATTGATGATACGAGAAATTGTCCACTTGTCGTTCTCGTATCAACAAGTCAAGTATGAGGTGCATAACAAGTCAAGAGAGCAAGTAAATAGAGAGAAAGCAAGATATAGCGTGGTTCAACCGCTAAGATAGGCCTACGTCCACTATGTCGCTCCGTTCTCATTATATGCGTTGTACTATACAATATGATCATGCCTAAAGAGGCGTACAAGTATGAGAATAAATGAGAGTACATGGCAATATTGAGGATTCTGGTGTACCTAAGAGATGGCTGCGATGTAGATGAGCAACCCACAAGTTGTATGTTGGGGTTGCGTAGAGAGAGTCTGTATTGTAGAGTCTTCCCCGGGCGTGAGGAATCGATAAATCTCTCCCTATTTTGAGGTGTGGTTCTCTATTTATAGGAGATATGCTCACATGCTCTGAGCACGTGACGTACATAAAATCTGGCGTTGCCGTAATGGAGATAGATGCGGCCTGTAAGGCAAGTAATGTGAGTGATGTATCTTGCATCAGGCTAGAGCCAAAGGGGCCGCGCCCTGTTCTGAGAAGAGTCGTGCCCTGTGCTGCGAAGGGTTGCGGCATATAATCATATATTTGTACCATCAATATAGAACCCTCCGCGATAAGGTGCTATATTTGTACTATCATTAAGGGTATATTGTAGCGTACTGTATGGGTGGTACAGGTGAACTAGATTGGTTAGTAGTTAGATACTGGAGACCTAGTTAGTTTTGGTATCATGACTAGGCGTGCTTAGTAGCAAACGTTAGGCGTGCACTATAGATGAGAGGCGAGGAACTTAAGGAAGTGTTCGCAACCTAACATGTGTATCTAATAACTGTTCATTTAAATTGCAATTTAAATACTTGCTAAATGTTTTCAAATGATTTTTACTTTGGCTCTAACCCTTACTTGCAAAACTTTTTCCAAAACCTTTTAGGTGTCTAGCCACAGGGACGCCAATCAGGATGATCTGTTCTAGGGATGCGTAGATGCAACACTTGTGGATGCTTGTAGGATTTGGACTTAGTCGCTTCAGTTACTTCATTCCTAGTGTAGGATGAAGTTCAGTATTTCTTTCGGGCGTGTAGCCCTCAGTTATTCCATTTATGTCAGTCAGACTTTATATTTAGATTTTTATTTATCTTGGACTTTTATATTGGATTATTTATTTTGCATGTTATGTTGAATATTGTAATTATTTTTGCACAATGATGTTGTTTAAGTAAAAATATAAAGTTTGGCACCGACTTTTTGAATACTACGTGGTTAGTTAATATTTAAAAATGTTTTCGACAGTGATGATATGAATGAACCAAATGGGAATCCTGTTTTAATTTAAGAAAGGCCTGATCACCCGATATTTAATTAGGCGGGGTTTCACAAAAGGAACAAAAAAAGGCATTACTAGCAATAATACACCAGAATGACAAAGAAATAAAAGCAATTAAAGGATAAAGTGTTAACCTATATCACCCCCAGTCTGGGTATAGAAACCCCACGTATTCTTCGTCTTTAGGGATCGATGGATGTTGCCAATTTCTGGAAATAAACCCATGATCCCAATATTCTTTATTAGAATAGGGAGGTTTACGACCAACACTATGTTCGCCTTCTACGCCTTCAAGTAAAGAAGGCCATCTGTGGTATGAGACTAGGTGTAATAATACCTGATCTCTGGGATACCAAGACTGGTCCCACAAAGCTCGTTTATCCTCTTCACCCAATTTATAATACGCCAAGTATTGGGGGCACATTGAGCTGAGACCACCCCGAAGAACTCAAAAAATTTAAGTAAAAGAGGGTTTGGGAGGAAAGTCAATCCCCCCTGGACCACACTAAGGGTGTGAATCCAGTGTCCCCTATTAACGGTAACAACATCTTTGGGCATGGGGTCACAGTCGATTATGACCCAAAATTGTATAGAATAAGTTTTCCTAAATTCGTATACGCTCTTACCATGAAGAATGTTCGACATTTTCAGAAGGTTCAATTACTGTAACTAAAATAAATAGAGGAGGAAAAGAATAAAACTATGAGAACAATAGATGATGAAGAGAATGATAGAGACTTACAAAAATGGATGAATGCAAATAAAGAAGCTCGAGGGTCTTTTGTTAGCAGAAGATCGGGAGAAGAGATGCCAGTTTGTTATCAAATATTTAAGAAAACCCAGATTGAAAGAGGGTGCACAATCATAATGGCCGGGAACCAAAGGGATTTTTGGCACTACACTCTCTCATCAGATGAGCGTACTCTTACAACTTCTGCTTGTTTACAAGTGTGACCTGCAAGTTAAAATTCAATAAAATGGATCGAAACAAGTGGGCCTTTGACAAGGGAAAAATCCTCTGGCCTAACGATCTTTGACCAGGAATCTTAGAGGCAATAGTGTGGACTAAAATATAATTGGGCCTAATTTAGGATTGGGCGACCAAACCCAACTACATTAGGGTCACGCCCATCCCATCTTACCAATAAATAGGATTAGTACTAATATATCACGTAGATAATTACAAGGTAATCACGACCTGCAATTAGCTCATATTGGTTACCCAAAATCTCGAGTGAGATATCCCGGGAATTACCACATGAGCGTATCTCAAGCCAAGGGAGTTTCTTGATTTATTCAATCATTATAATCTTAAATGACTAAAAATATCGCCCACATCCCAGGGCCAATAGGGATGTAATTTTTGTACTTTGAGAGAAACTAATAAGAATAGAGTGACCTCTCTATGGACGTAGACAAGTTGCCGAACCACATATATTAGTGTGTCATGTGATTGGCATTGTTATGTTTACTTTTTTATTGTTTTCAGGAATCTCTTAATTGTGATTAATTTGCACTCACACTTACTATAAGTGTAATTGTTTATTCTAAGTAGAAATTATTTACTAAATGGAAATTTACTCTTGTAATTTTATTTGATATAAGTGTTAGTAAACATTTACTTAGTACATATATATGACCGTATCTGCATTTTTTTCTCATTAAAGTAATCAAATATATAACTATTTTATACATAGTTATTATGACTGTAATTGTTTACACTGACTAATACTTATTTACCAAACGATAATTGACCTTTCGAGTAGATAATTATTATAAGAGTAATATTTACTAGCTAGATAAACATTTACTTCCTAAATATTCACCTAAGTATCTGCACTAGTTCTTCTTCTTCTTCTTCTTCTTCTTCTTCTTCTTCTTCTTCTTCCTCTTCTTCTTCTTCTTCTTCTTCTTCTTCTTCTTCTTCTTCTTCTTCTTCTTCTAGTGACGATGCTGGTGGTTCAAACAATGGTTGTTTACAATGATTTTTAGTGGTGGTGATAAATGTAATTGATAAATATGATAATGGTTATGATTTTTATGTTAGTGGTTAGGGATGGTGGTGTGGCAGAGGATGGAAGCGATGTTTGACAATTGGACGTGACACATTTATTTTGATTTAGAATGTGTAGGGGAATTTTTGTTTTATTTTTTCCTTTATGGAACTAATATAACTTTTTTAATGTTCACTAGTCAATGCGACCTATTTAATAAAATATTGCTAACATAAGACTTATATACAAAGATCCTACTAGCGTGATACGACTATATTTTATTAAATTAAAAGAATATTTTTCTTATTTTCAAAGGGTAAACAATTATATCCTATAAGTTGTGACACCCCGCCTAATAAAATACCGGGCAATCAATCCTGTACCAAATTAAAACAGGAGTCTCATGTGGTTCATTCTTAGCATCACTGTCGAAAACCAATTTAATTACTAATAGCCTATTAGGCTGGCGTCATAATTTTATTTAACTAATATTTTTAATCAAACCATTCAAATAAAACATTCACACAATTTATATATATGAAACTGAAATGAAATAAAATAACCAAATACTCGGCTCAATATAATACAACCAAATCGAATGCCTCACTAAAAGGAGGTAAAAGTATAAATGAATACAATTGGGTTTTCGGCCCAAGTGTTACTACCATACGTCCTATCTAGATCACAAGAATAGAAGCATCTAAAAATAAACCTGCATGCATCCACAGTTACGGCAACAATGTCTGACTCAAAAGGATCATCATCCATGCATCCCTGTGTCTGGACACCTATATATATATATATATATATATATATAGAGAGAGAGAGAGAGAGAGAGAGCAAGAGAGGAGAAAATAGAGAAACGGGTCAGAGCCCGAGTTTGAAAATATTTTGCAAGTGCATAAATGCCATATTGTTAAAATATGATTTATCTCATATTTAAATTTGTATCGCACATCCGTGAGATACCCCTCACCCCTCTTCTAATAGTGCACACCTATCGCATACCTTTATACAACCTAGTTAAGCTACCCTGCCTAACTCACCGGTTTCACCCATCTCCTAAAGGTCCTTTTTACCCAAGTACTAAGGACTAAACTTCTCCCCAGTCCTAACACTGCGCTATGTTTCATGCGTGGGGTGTCTTGCGAAGCGAAATCCAAACAAAGAACCCCCCCGATACACTACTACCTGACAATGTTGATCGTCGAGATTCATTAGGCCCTCAAGACATAACGCATATACAAAAACTCGTATAAAAATATATTTGGTTCTCACTAGAACCTATAATCCATATTTATATAGATCCGGATATAAATCTACCGGAATGGAAATAACTTTTATCATTCTTTCCATTCTTATCTACGTTTAATTTATATAATTTTTCATTTTCATATACAAATAATATACCATTCATAACCAGTATAATTATACCTATCACAATCATAAGAATAATAACCATCCCCCCGAGCTATAACTCGAGGATGCAGTCTCATAGTACTATCAAAATCCGTGTTTACTCACTATACCACGGTACCAAGCCAGACTTACTCATGGTCATGGTAAAAATACATAATGGTGGAGGCGGTCATGATCCCTATGCAAGTGGAGTACACACATCGCACTCGAACGCGAGACGATATGACCTGGGGATATACTGTCCCTGCTCCTCAAGCCTGGGGATTCACCCACATCGCGCAACCTCCCTGGATCGCACTAGAGAAAATATATAATCTGGTTGTTCCAACCCTATGCCCGGTAAATACCGTGGAACCCAGCCTCTAAGATACAAATATACCAATCACACACAGATATGTATGTATTTGCGTATCATATTATATATACTGTAACCACATCGTATATATAATCTATATCACTTCTCCATACATATGGCTATAATTGCCAAACTCTCATAGTGATAGCCAATAATCCTGAATGTTCCCATTCGTAATATTATATAAGCATTCATATACTTAAAACACTAAACCTATAAGTATTCTCTATACACACTTACCGAAGACCTCTCTCGAATGTTTTTCGACCCGAACCTTCACTAAGTCCATAGCCCGGATTGTACACTAAACTAATACAAGGTTCTCTCTTTCATTCTAAGGTTTACTCACCCTCAATACCGTCATCTAGGAGTCCTAATATCATAACTATAATCCCCCATAATAATCTCCAATTGCAATTTAACTCCCCCTAAACTCGAAGAAGGAAAACTGCCAAATTCAAAAAAGGAGAATCGATTCGCCCCAAATACGAATCGATTCGGGCTAGCGAATCGATTCGATTTTCATTCGAATCAATTTGAAAAGTATTCTTCAAGAAGGTCATCAAAGGAGAATCGATTTGGTCTTAATCCGAATATATTCGGACTGAGACAGACTTACAGGTCCCCTTATGCGAATCGATTCGGTCTAGACCCGAATCGATTCGCCCTGTTTGGAGGGCATTGTTTGGGCGATTTCATCTTCTGAAAAATACCCTAATATCAAACCATTCTCCATTTTATGGTTTCTAACCTCAACAAACATCATCATAATCATCCTAACACTGATTTCTAACTAACACATCAATTAATTTTCTCCCAATGTTAGGTTGGATTTCTGACTAACGATTTCGATCTCGGACAACCTTCCCTAGAAAAATCAATATAAATTAAAAAAAATCATAAAAATACACGATGGGAATCCACACACCCGTATTGAAAAGATCTACAAATTTCATTTTTTGACCAAGAGCCGAATCGATTCGCTTATTGGTCGAACCGATTCGGAAGTGACGCTATGTCACTATTCACCTTCTTCTCCAAAAATCCCAAACCTCCATTAATACACCTGCAAGCTTTTTATTTCTTATCCCAATCTTATTTAATCACAACCAAATATATATATTCTAGAAAAATAGGTTCTAATCATCCTAGAACCAAGAATTGACAACTAATTTCTAGAAATCCCAAAGTTTTCCTAATATGAGATTTTATCCGATTTTAATCGTTCAACTTTCGAAAAAACCATTTCGATTCAAGAAAACCCAACCCGAAAACCTTTAAAGTTTATCACTACCAACTATAATATGAGATATATGCTTAAAAGAATAAAGCAAGAAAACACTTGCCTCGTGGGTAAAATCCGACGACCTCGAGTCCAATCCCGCGGAGTTTTGCCTGAATATCCTCTTCTTCTTCCTCTCTTCCTTCCTTTATTCTCCTCTTTCTTTTCCCTCTTTTTGTTTCTTTCTCACACTCTCTCGTGCCTTTTATAAAGAGATAAATAAGGGTTTACCCCTTATAAACCCAAAAATGACTCGTTTACTCAATTACGAGTCCTTACTAGTCCGAAAGGCCCCATAACCTAAACACTACCCCCGGATACTCTATTCTGACTATCTCGACCATTCCGAAACCAACCGCGCACTCAAAATCTCCATCCGAGTCACTTAGCTGCAATTCACTAATTAGACCCAACACATCTCAATACGGGTTTTCCAATTAAAATATTATCCTTTGTCGCTTTACCCAACTGTGACATGTAATTAAAATAATTTGACTTATTTACTTAGTCCTAAAAGTAAATGTAACACATGTCGGTAAACATCTAACACTCTTAAACTCCAAAAATTATTATTCACAGAAATTCCTCAAGTTTCCAAATTACACTCAATTATGTAATTTAAATATCCATTAAAGTACGGGGTATTACATAAGTAAATTTGAATTTTTTTTACCAAGTTTCAAATTAAACCATTTTTATATTATTACAAAAAGTGATTCAAAAAATGCAAAAAAGTAAAACAACCACATAACACCATATATACGGGGAAAAAACTCCAACAATGGGAAAAACCTTAGGCCAATTTTAATGACAAATGTACTACTTTTGACACTTGCATAGGTGCCAACAACTTGAGAACTCTATATAATCGTGATAAGTTTTGGTTCACAACGAGTATCTTCAAACCCAACAGAAACTCAAAATTTTTCTTTAGATTTTATTAAAACTTATTCTAATGGAAAAGGAAGCAATAACATCTAAAATAACTACACTCAAATATGTGAGGAGATTCTAAAGTTGAAAAGTGTAGGTGAAAGTGTCTGGTCACTCAAAATTTCACAAATTATTTTTGACACCAAAAAAAAATAATAATTGGAAAAAATTTGTTCAAGTCTTGAGTAATGAAGGAAGAAATATTCAAGAAGGTTTTTTTTACAATGGAACAAAGAGTTTGAAGAACAAAATACGAAGAATAATTTTTTCTCCCAAATATGATTTCTTAAGGTTAGATGAAAAAATAATTTTTTTGCTCTTCATTCACAATTTGGATTGGTGTAAGCTATATATCCCAAAGGGAAACACTAAGGTGGCTCATGTTTTTGTGCTATATACTTAAGTGGACATTTGACAAATCTTATTTGTGAAATCTCGAGATGTGACTTACAACATAAATTTATACCAAATCATCAAATGGTATCCTTTAGAAAAAATGTCTCATGCATTATTAATATGGTTTGCGGGAAGCTCACTGAAGACAAGAGGTACTTCGTTGCAGAGAGTTTTCAATAGTCAGGTTGTGAAACAATCCAAAATTTTACAAGGTAACCCCTAGGACATTTGCGTCCAGCAATGGAAACTTTTTTTGGAGCAAAACGAGCCTTCACTGTGGCGAAGTGTCAGTGAATAAGGCAAAAGGAGATAAAATTTCTATGGAGTGTCTTGGTTTTAACATTCCAAAGAATACTTGTCAATGAATAAATAACGATTCAAATTATGCAATGTGCAATTTTAACATAAGATTAATAAGAATAATATATTGCACATAATAATTGGAAATTCGAAATCCTTACGGTTAATTTCAATCGTCTGGTTGTGAAACAATCCAAAATTTTACAAGGCAACCCCTAGGACATTTGCGTCCAGCGATGGAAACTTTTTTTGGAGCAAAACGGGCCTTCGCTGTGGCGAAGTGCCAGTGAATAAGGTGGCAAAAGGAGATGGAATTTCTATGGAATATCTTGGTTTTGACATTCCAAAGAATAATTATCAACCTATAAATAACTCTTCAAATTATACAATGTGCATTTTTAACATAAGCTTAATAATAATAATATATTGCACGTAATAATTGGAAATTCGAAATCCCCATGGTTAATTTTATGAATATTTACACACTAAGAAATAGTTTTATCTAAGGGGTGAATCTTTGTCCGCTAGTCTAATGTACATTTATCCTAAGTGATATGCTCCTGGAAATGCCGTGAATGATTCAGTCAAGTTTATGAAGCTTTTTGATGACCTCAAGGACAACACTCGAAGAGTGATTTTTTGAGACAACCCTAACTATGGATACACAATGAGTATACTATAATCTTATAGTCTCTCTCTTTATTGAATTCCAAGACAACCCCCCCCCCCCCCCGACAAGTAAATTACCAAATCTATCACCTATGGCATGAATTTTTCGACCAAAGGAATGAATATATAAAATACATCTACATGTAACAAAATTACAAGACACTTAAAAAGTCACTCAAAGAACTCTTGCACCTGTTTTTCCTTATACACACTAGCAAATTCATCAAATACGAATGCATAATATATAGACATTAAAAACATATGAGTAATAAGATGAATCTCGTAAAAGGCATTCATTAAACTACTAAATCACACTCCCCTTTACTTATGAAATCTTGCTCAATAAACATAATATATAATACAAGCACTCTCTCCCCTTAAGGATAATAGATACAAAAATATCCAATATATACCAAACATGTTATATTTACACTCACCATATCTACTAACATCTCCCCATTGTTTTCATTGATAAAACAAAGGAATGAACCTATCAACATATGTATAGTATAATTAGAGATAATTTCATGGTGTGTAACTAAGGTAAAAATGATCTGCTAAAATCAAACTTATATTAACACAACACACACTACACACAGATTCACAAAATGTACTAAATGCAAATGATATATAAAAAAATAAACATACACCAAAGTAAGATAAGTACATCCAACTATAGAGTTTAGTATTACACCATGATAAGTAAATATAAATCCTAATCCTAACTCTAAAATCCAAAAAATTTCCATAGGAAATAAATCTAGTCAAGCATCTCATATCTTCATTGTTCTCTTCTCGCGCTGATCATGAAAAAGGTACTTTATATATTTCACAATGCCAATTTCATAATTCTAAGTCCCATTCATTAGAGAGGAGAACACTAGAAGATGAACCATTTGTGGAGATTTACGCATCCGTTTCTATAGAAGTAAGAAATTATCTAAAGTTATCAAGGGTAGGAAAAAGACTACTGCACACAAGATCAGTCGTCTTAAGAATAAAGACAAAATGAGAAGATGAAAATGTTCATGTTCTAGGTTTAAGAGATGAGATTCATAAACGAAAAGCATGAGGTGGAGCGATATGTGGAGGTGAATCGTAGTCCATTTGAACAACCTCTTTATGATTTTATTTAGGGGAGATAACCGTCTGAAGTTTTGATTCAATTTCATCCACATGTATGAAGACCCAATGTTCAAAAAGACTATGCACAGTCAAACTACTAAAGGTAAATGCAGTAATCCAGAGTTAACTTGGTCGTGGTGTGGAATTTCATTAGATTGAAAATGTAATCCTCCAAATTCATACTAAGACCTTTTCCAATTGCATACAATAAAATCATATGGTCATTAAAAACATTGGTAGAGTATTCCATATTCAAAATGTAAAAACATGATATGCCACAACCATATTCAAAACGTAGGAACAACATGATATGCCACAACCATATTCAAAATGTAAAAATTATTATACAAGTAAGGCTGGGTAACATTCCGTGTATTCCGTCCATGACTATAGTTATAAATTAAAAATTAATCACTTCATCACTAAAGGATGCATAACTTATTTATATGGATACTCAATGTTTTTAAGATTACAGAGACCGCAGTGTCAGACAATCATCTTAGGTTTAAATTAAATCCTTCTTTTCACGAACCATGGTAGTTATGATGCCAAGACCACGATTATCAGTACCACATGTAACATAAACATAATAATGGCAAACCATGTTGTGATAACATGATCTTGACTGAGTGCAAAGACCTTTCCATCCATGGCTATAAAAAAATGTGGAATGAATGTCCCAAACAAAGATCCCAAATCAATACTCCTCTCCAAATGTCGCATCGCTTCTTATATTGTTTTATTGGAATTCTTTGGGACTTTATTAATGCCGAGGTGATAACACGAGTTTTTGGATCCATGAGAATAACATAAAATCATACAACCAAGATAAGAACCAAAGGAATCCTAAGAGAAAATAAATATCAATAAGATACACAAGAATATCCTAAGCTAAATATATATGAAAGAGTTTCATGTATGATAAGACGATAAACAATCATTAACTCAAACACATACTTAACACTAGAGTTGATGGGTATGGGTATGTAAAAGTAACCAAAACTAAGACACACTAAAAAAAGACTACTCTAAAGCATTAATATCATCTCAAGATAATCAAAATCATCAATTATTGACATAAATTCAACCAACTAACTTAAGATCTAAAAAGGAAATCCATAAACAATAGCAATTTATTTTATCAAATTCTTGAATAACAACTGAATAGAAGATGAAAAACTTGTAAATATTCCAAGATAAATGATAATAAGTGAAGGATATTTGTTAGAGAGATGTGAAAGATTGAGAAACTTTGGGTTGTTACGAAATGATTGAATAAAAAAACTAAAAATACTTAACTTCTCTGTTCACTGGAGTGAGTGGAAGCCTTCCCTAGCGGCAAAATAATCCTTTCTACAGTGGACATTCGTCGAACTAGGTTGCAATGAATTTCAGGGACTAGATTGTGCAAAACATACACATTCTTGTTGTATAAGATAATTTTCTAAGAATTTAAGTACACTACTTCGCCTATAAAATACAAACTTCGATATGATCAAACACGGTTTGAAAAATTGGATCAAACAAGGTTTCAAAAATCAAACTCAAGATTTATTGTTATTTAAAATACTTTAAAAAATAATGGTTTTTCATTCATATGCCAAATGATAAATTAAAGCCATTTGAAAAAAAATATTGATTCAAAGACATAAATCGTGATACAAAGTGAATAAAAATGATAATTAACCGATAAAATCAATATTAAAGATTATTGTTGTAACTTACTTTGGAAATCTTATCTTTATTCAAAAAAAGATAAAGCCGCATTTTTCTTACAAAATACAAAATTTTAAAATACTATTTTTTTCTTCTACATAAGTGAATTTTTGATTAAAATCTTTTTGGTCTAATATCCTTAGTGCTAACCAATTTTGGATAGATAATAATCCATGAGGGTTCGATTTCTTATTTTTTTTTGCAAGTGGAGACTTTTGCTCATTGATAAAGGGTGGGGAAATACTTTCATTTTAAAGGTGAACACACCTCAATCCTACTATTTCAGCCTTAACCAATTTTTATCTCATGATTATTTAAATAATTATCATTTACTTTTGAATCACAACCATGATGAAAAATTACATTCACAAAGGATTCAAATTGACATTATTTTTCGGTTATCACATTTTTATATTATTTTATTTTATTTATAATTAGAAAAAAATAACTTCATTATATTTCACAGGGATATTGATCAATTTTATTATTTAGTGTAAAGTGCACGGGTTAGGTCAAATACTCTAAAATTTTAAAGCTTAATTTATCGAAGAATATCAAGATATATAATTATAAACATGGAGTAAATATGCCATTAATAAAATCAGTTGTACAATATCAAATCATATAGGTTTAAATTGAATCACATGGGATATAAACATACCTATAAACACAGAAAAAAATTCTTTCTACAAAGAACAAAAAAAGAACTCATTAAAATGTAAAAGATGAAACTGAGCGTAGATAATGCCAATGTTTAATGAATAATGTCTGGTGCACATACTAGGTATATCCAAAAATAACACTACTCTAACTTTTCGAGGAGGATAAAGTCGTGAAACATTCTCTTAAAGTACCTAACTTGATTCTATCTATGACATGTTTTTTAACCCAACTCTGATGGAATTGAAGTGTTGCAGTTTTGAACATGACTTTGGGAGGGACAACCAACATTATATTTGACTTAGAGACCTTTTAGGGGATCATTGGTTCTTTTTCCCATTATGATAAAATTTCTTACCACCTCTAATAATATCCAAACTCAAGGATGGTATAAGTAAAGTGCAAAACTCCTCAAGGTGACCCTCGTTATAACAATGGGTAGACGTAAAAGGTTCGAGATCTATGATAACTTATTAGAGCCCAATATTGCACATATATAGTTGTGTATATGGACAATATATCATCCCGAGATCTTAATTCCTATCATTGGAGATATTTTTGTATACATGCAATATATTTTAATGTTATATATTTTTGTATACTTTTGTAGGGTCAAGAAACATTCTACAAGTGAAGCGAAGATTATTTCCTACCAAAAGGGTCAAGAAAGCATTCTACATTTGAAACAAAGCTCATTTCCTACAAAAGGAAGGTCCCGGATTTAAAGTAGGATGTGCAACTCTTCGAAGAAGGATTACATTTGTTTTGAAGTTTTGGATGATTTTTGGGCATAAATGGATTCTTTTAGTGTTGGGAAAATTGTATCTTCAACAACACATAGCAAAATATATCTTTCCCTACCAAGATGTATTTTTCCCTCTAAGATGTATTTTTCCACGTCAAAATGTAATTTGCTTCACCAGAAAATTACAATGATGTCACTATGGGACTTGAGTTTTAACACATAAAATTTTAAGCTTTTGCGCGGACTTTTACATCATTCTTAGCTTAGGAAGAGTTCACAATTTGTACTTAGAGAGTTATTGATAAATAAAGATGAATAAACAATGGATTTATAGTAAATTTGAAGATAATTAAAGATTAAAGCCCTATTTTCATTCAAGATTCATGGATTTCTTTTTTTATTGCATGTGTATTTCTATTTCTTTTGAATTCATAACTATGAGTTTCTATATCTATATGGTTAGGGTATTGAATTCAATATGAATCCTACTGAATTAATGATAGATTAATTATAGAATACGTTGATTGGTGAAGCTGAGTTGTTATTGTAGGGATTTATTTTCATCCATATTGTCAAGAACACATGGATTGTTGGTATATCTCCACAATTCTAATTGAATTGGTTTTATTTGTTCATAATATATCTTAATTAAGTGTTTTTAGTTAGTACCTTCACAATATATATTTGATTTCAAATAAGGATTCAAAAAATCAATATATTTACATAGTCAATCAATCATTTGTGTTAAGATTCATATTAAACTCATGATCCTTAAGCTTAACTCTCATTTTAATTATCAATTGCTTATTATTTTTGTGTTTACTTTCTAATTACCTTCATTCAATTTAACCAAATTCACATCAAATTTGATACTTACACAACATGTTTGATAAAATGTGTGTATAAGGATAATTGGTCAATAATTTTACCATCCTCCATGGAATTCAACCCCGTGCTTATCGGGATATACTACTTTTTTATGGCTTGCACTTGCGTCATTGACACACACTTTTTAAGCATAACAAAACCATAGATTTTTAAGTTGAATATTTTTAAACTTGAATTAAAACTCTTTCAAGTTTCCTTCCTAATGACAAAAGGAAAAAAAATGAATACAGCCTCACACTTACTCTTCACAGATGTATTGGTAGAAGAAGACTCTCCCAGGGTAGGTATGAAAATGGGTTATGATGTGAGGTTTATAAAATTACTTTGTCCACTTGTGGATGTAACGTTTCCTCCATTGTACCCTTTTCCTATCATGTCTTCTGATGATTGTTTGGGATCTAAGAAAATATTACCTAAATTTTAATACCTCTCCACAATGTTTAGTTTCAAAGTAAATGAAGAGATAATCTCAATCTTATGAAAAGAAATCTTATTACTCAAAGCCAATTTATAGTTCTAACTTTATTTCTAGGGAACCTAAGTTACTCTACTTTTCTACGAAGAAATACGCTATTACTTCCTTTTAAACCAAGTGGTTCTCCAAAGAGAATGTGTTAAGTGTTCACATTGCTCAAATAACAATCTCTCACCATGGCCATATCATTCTCAAGTATAGACAATGCGGTGGAAATCTCAACATTGAAATTAATAAATTTACAGGATTCCTTAAGAAGTTCGACATCGATTCCAAATTCCTCATCGTAATTAGAATAAAAGTCACCAGCAAAAGGGATCACAACATGCTCAATATTGTTCATTGCATGAACATCAAAGTCCTCCAAATTGTCTAACTCATTAAGACGTTATATACCCACATTTTCATCACTAAATTCCTATTTAAGAGTGTCTTAAATAGAGTCAAAATCACTCAAAGTGTCTTGATATGCATTTTAGCCACTACCTTGAATCAACTGAAATAAGAATTGATTTTCCACATGCCTGTTCGAGTACGATTGCAATATGTGAAGGTCCACTTGGGATTCAATATTCTAATCCCAACATCCTTAACCATTCCCAAACCTAGGGATATAAGTTAAGGTTGACTTTAGTTTGATAACATTTTTCCCACGACTTGGAAAATTTCTTAGTGAAAAGAGACATCTTATCTTTAATAGTGTCAATGGCACTATAAGACGAAGAGTCCTTGCAATACTTAGATTTAAAAGATATGCGCTTCTCGGTAATGGGCTCCCCATAATGATAATTTAAATTCATCTTATTTTTTTTGTAACGCCTGAATTTATGGGTTACTCGTGGTCAACTCGGTACGACCCGAACATTTGGTGTGAAATGCAATGAGACAACCTAAATAATGTTGCTAATGTAATTTTATTTAATTAATGTTTCACTTATTTAATATGTGATTCCAATGTAAATCAAATTACATGAGGAACCCGTGGGAAGCATCCCCGGAATCCAAGCATACAGAGATACTAACGTTAAAATAAAAGAAAGTTTACCTCAATAACGCCCTCAAATTACGGAACCGCATATAACCTACCATGACAAAGAGGAGAGAATGAGCCAAATGACCAGTGGATAAATGGAATAATGAAATATAGAATCGAACGACAGAAAAGAGACTAACACATTAGCTGCGTGCACATGCAATTACTTCGTATCTACAAACATACTTATACATTAATTTGTGGGACCATTTTATCTTAAAACGTTATTTGTTCTGATTAACTCACCTTAATCTTATAAAAGAGTCCCCTTTTTACTTGAATTGATGTTTATTTCCCAATTTAATGCGCCTAGTTAAATGCTTAAAAGAAATACTATTTGTTTAGAGACAATACTTCCTTCACCAAAATTATCCATTTACTCACGTCGAATTTACCTTAGTATTTTCTTTTAAAATTCACCTTTCAACAGACGCACACACCATGCTACAAACTACTTTTGTTAAAAAACTTTCATAAACACACCCTTTTGTTAATTATGAGTTAAACCTCCTTAGGTTACTTAAGTATCCATTTAATCACCTCACTTTATAGTTCTTGTACTTTATGGACTTTAGTCAATTTCTCACTTTACTTGTCAGTGTTACCTTTCCACCGAAAGACATATTAATTTCATTCAAGTTAGGTTGTCTTTATTATATTCACCACACAACCCATTTCTTGACATGTTTCACTTTTCTCATTATCTTTTCTCAGAATCATCCAAATATCCACATACTTTAATGGGCTCCCCAATGTCGGCTATGCTACCGTATGCTCTGCCAGTGATTTTGGGTCTTTAACTCCAGGGCTCCAGTCCCTTTTTAGCTATTCCTAGTGTCTTCTGAGTTCATATTAATGTGTATTAATATTTTTCAAATGTCAACATTATTCCACTTTTTATTGGCCGAAGCTAAAATCCCGGGTTTCAGCCCACCTTGTGTTGCACTTTAAAAATCACCATTTTTTTGTCTTTACACACTTATGTTGATTTTATTCTAAAATCACTTTCATGTAGGACTATTCATGTAACAACATTTCCAATAATTTTATTTCATAAAAAAATTCCACTTTATGTAAAATTACCATTTTACCCATTTATTTCCAAGCATTCATTATTCCCATTTTCAAAAGTGTTATTTTCCCAAAACCATCATGAAGTTATACACGCCAACTTTTCAAATGTTTTTAACTCATTGATACTTATTTAATACTTTGGGGTAGCACACTTTACAAGTTGAAAATATCTTTATTTCATCACTTTCTTTCTCTAAGAAATCATTAAACATTTGGAAGACTACCTTATGAGAAAAGACCATTTTCCCTTATTAACACATCTAGTGTTAAGGCCATACACTTATCAAATTTGACACACTTTTTCACACACTTTAAGGGCTAAAATTTCTATTTCCTTTATTCCAAGTTAAAACTAATTAAAACCTCCATTAAGCTTGTTAATGGGCCTATCATTAAAATACTACAAATTTATACACATAGGAAGAAGGATTTTAAGTCCAAAACGCTAAGAAAAATGATTTTAACACATGATTTATTCAAGAAATTCCTAACATTTGCAACAACAAGATTTTGAAGACCAAAAACATTTTGATCTTTCAAAACTTGAATAAATGCCTATCTTTGTGAAAATTTCATATTTTACAAGAAAACATTTAAACATTTTTTCATAAAATATCTTTGACAAAATAAGTATTATGTCAGCATTTTTATTTCATAAAAATGTTGAACACCAAGTTTTCTTGAAATATATCATTTTACTGAATATTGAAATCCATTATAGGCCTTTTTACACAAACCATAAGAAATACTTTCTAATATATTTCATGCATTCTATTCTAAACCTTACACACAAAACCAAATACCAAGGAATAAAGTCTTAAACTTAAAGAGTAGAGTTTTTTCCACCTCAAAGAAGCTTCAATAATGCTAGATGAATACTTAAGAAGATGTTAAACTTCCACCTCCTAAGGTGGCCTAAAAGATATTGGTGGTGTTGGGTGGTTTAAGGTGGTTGTGGTCGAGGGGGAGCTCTGAAGAGCTAGAGAGAGCGAAAAATGTGATATAATATGGGTTAAAATGACCCAAATATCACATATATACTTCAAAACCTTTAGGGGTTAAATCCCTAAAATGTCCAAGAAGTCAATCCCGAGGTTGATTTGCTGCCTTGAGAATAAGACACGTATTTTCATCTAATAACCCACATTTGAACTACATATTCCAAACTATAGAATTTGACTTCTGAACGTTTTGTTTGAACGCAAATGGATCTCGTTCGAATGAGAACTCCCATTTCATTCTATCCAAGCTGCATCTCATTTGAACGAGATAAAAATCTCATTCAAACGTACTTCAAATGAAGTTCTAACGAGGGTGGTCAATCCTATACAGAGGTGCCTTGTTCGATGGTTGTTAGAAGACCATTCGAACGAGATTTGAATCTCATTCAAACGACTTCGAGTGTCATTCAAATGACCTTGAATTTTCATATATTACCTTTAGGTCCATTTTTCTCCCAATTAATTGCACCAAGACCACTATATTCCTCAAATTCAACCCATAATTAATCTCATAAGGTCCAAGGCCCAATTGGGTTACAAAAAATCACTGAATCACCTGGGTACATTTAAAGTCGTAAGGGCGGGTGTTACATCTTCCCACTTTAGGAAATTTCATCCTCAAAATTATCAATCCATTAAAGTTTCAAGTTCCTATGGTTTATTAACTCTCATTCTAAGTCATAGGAATCCTTTAAGGATAGATAATTGAAGTCCTCAATCACTAAGATAGCATCATACGCTCCTCACAAGGAGCTGTCTCCAAAGAGCTCGATATGCGACATGTTCTAACACTCACCATCAGGATAGACATAAAGGAAACATAGCCATACACATGTCTCCACTTACTCTATGATCATGCTCAATTAATTCCAAATACTAGTTTTTCAATACCCAAATCATACCAGTGCTATCATCAGACAACACTCTCTAGTGATCGACACTCACCCAAGAGCAAAACGACACACAACTATCACCCAATCCATTATCATGAATTATTTCAAATATTAGGACTACATATCTTGAGCCTGCACAAATTCTCGGGTCCTCCTGACCATGAAAATTCACTTAAACTTGATAGTAACCTCACATAGGTAGTTACTCAACCAAGTCATAATCGTACACCTGGTTGACATCTTTCAAAAGATTCCTTTGTGAACCTAGGTTCACTCTAGGAGTCCAACTATGGAGCATTCACCCGAGTATTATAATAATCCACTCCTTGTGGAAAAAAAAACACTATGTGCCAAGATATCTTGAATTCTAACTGTGTCCATCCTCGATCCTTGCGATGGGAGAGACGTAGGAGGGGGTGTCATATCCATGGTAAGAGGATATCGGTCCCACACATCCCTCTCGAGAGCGCTTCGATCGGCGCCGACGATGTGTGAGGTGAAAAATATAGAGAGATGGAGTCGCCAGTCTATTTTACTCAAAACAGACAAAAAAAAAGGGGGAGCCATCCCGAAGGACAACATCCAAAGGTACATGGATACGTACGATACCAAAATAATTCGAAAAGGGTTCGGAGGCTAAGTTACGAAATGGTAAGGTGTTAGGCACCCATTCCACCCTTACGGTCTCTCATGGTTTCTTGCTATTTTCCTTTATTTCCTTGTGATATGTGTGCATGTGTATATGTATTGGAGATAAGAATCATCGAATTGTATCATGGAAGAGATAAAGCGAGTCATCCATAGGAATGTTCCTAAAAATAATATTAGAAAATAGGATTTACGCGAATATCCTAGAGTTGACCGTTATAATGGAATGATAACGCATACGGAATAATACGCCAATAAGAACAAATATATGTATATTTAAATATATAGATTTAAGGAGAATTAAGTTAAAGAATATAGAAAAATAGAAAATGGGAGAAAAGTAGAACTCGAGTCTCGGGTTTTACCCCAAGACACCTACGTAGCCTATAGAGGCATCAAAGTCCATGTAGTTCGTATGGAAAACGAGGGGTGAGATTTATCCCATAAATCCAACTGGGGACTTATCTTATATGTGTGTGGGTGTAAAAAAGTGTTTTAGTCGTGAGAAAAGTGTGAGAGAAGTGAGAGAATTCCCGTTTGGAATTTATGAGCAAACCCTCTTTTTCTTGTCTTTTGGGTTTTATTTATATGAAAATAAGAGATGTGCGATAATACTAAATAAAAAGTATATTAGGATATGTGAGATGAGAGAATAAAAGTACTAAGTAATAAAATAAGTTAATGCGAATTTAGGAGAATTTAAAGAGAGAGTTGAGAGAGTTGGACCTTCTTGAAGATCTTGAATGTTGAAGAGCGGCCCGTGCACTTAGATGATGATGAAGAATAGGTAATTCACCAAGTTTGATGAAAAAGATGATGAAAAGTGAAGGTTGGGAAGGGATTTGGAAGTTGAAATCACGCTGGCTTTTAGAGGGATTTTCTGAGTTCGCAGAGAGTGATGGATTTCAGATCTTGTGTCTTACAATGAGGCCAGGCCCTCCTTTTTATAGGCCCAGGGCATTGCCGATCAACATAGTCCTTGTCTTGCCAATCGACAGGTTTTTTAGGCACAATGCCGATAGGTAGGGTTTGGAACCTGCCGTTTAGTAGTCTCTTTCAGGTTCCTTTAAAAAATGGATTGTGGAGCGCAAACCGTTGATCCGAACCGCGCACGGGGTGAATCATTAGAAAGGTACTTCAGAGACCTTTGAAAGTATTTTAGACTACTATCGGGTCTGGGAGTTTAATTTGGTTCAAATGTGGCTCAGAAGCGTTTATCGGTTCTTTGGATGGGGAATTTATCGGACGCAAACTGATCATTCGTCCGCATGGTTAGTCAGAATCACGCACAGGGTGGACTGTTAGAAATGTTAGGAGATGTTATTAGACATTCCAAAGAGTTTGAATCGATTTAGGAAGTTAACTTTGGTCAATCGGGGCCTGGAAGTGTTCGGTGACATTTTAGAGTAAAATGGGTTGTTTGTCCGCATTATAAGTCAGAATTGGGCCCAAAGCGGACCATTGGAAAGGGGTTTCAGTTCCCTTTAAAGATTCATTTAGTCTCAGTTGATCTAAAGAGTTAACTTTGGTCAAACGGAGCCTTGGAGCATCCGGTGGCCTCTTGATCAAGTTTTAGGGGAGAACGGGTCATTTGTCCGTACCGTAAGTCAGAATTGTGCACGGGGTGGACCGTTGGAAAGGGGTTTTAGTGACTTTTGAAAATTCATTCAGTCTTAATTGAGCTGAAGAGTTGGACTTTTGCTGAAATGCAGCCTGAGAGTTCCCGATGGCCTCTTGGTCAGTACCCGGGGTACGACTTGGGTTTGTAGTGATGAAGGGAGGTGCTAGGATCCTAAGGAGAGGTTTAGGGGGTAGTAGAATGGGGTGTCTATAGAGCCCCTCGATGGGTGAGTTTGGAACAAACGATAGCCGTTGAATAGACACCGCATGATGTCTTTGAAAGTGTATGACCAATTCAGAGGGTCAATGCCGATTTTTAAGACCTAAGTATGAGGATGACCGATTCTGCGGGTCGAGGTTGATTCTGAGGACCTAGGGGGAATACCGAGGATGATCTAAAGGAAGTGATGATCGTAGATTTATGTCAATTCTGAGGACCTAATGTGATGCCGGGGGCGACCGATTCTGCTGGTCGAAACCAATTCTGAGGGCTTAAATTGTGATGACCAATTCTGCGGGTCGAAGCCAATTCTGAGGAGATGACCAATTTTGTGAGTCGAATCCAATTCTGAGGGCTTAAGTTGAGATGGACAATTTTATGGGTCGAAGACAATTCTGAGGGCTTAGGTTGAGATGACCAATTCTGAGGGTCGAAGACAATTCTGAGGGCTTAAGTTGAGATGACCAATTCTGCGGGTCGAAGCCAATTCTGAGGGCTTAGGTTGAGATGACCAATTCCGCGGGTCGGAGCCAATTCTAAAGGCTTAAATTGAGATGACCAATTCTGTGGGTCGAATCTAATTCTGAGGGCTTAGGTTGAGAGGACAAATTTTACGGGTCAAAGCTGATTCTAAGGGATTAAATTGAGATGACCAATTTGGGGGGTCAAAGCCAATTCTGAGGGCTTAAATTGAGATGGCCAATTCTGCAGGTCAAAGCCAATTCTGAGGGCTTAAGTGTGATGTTCTCAGGAAAATCTGACGGGGAAATTACCTTATGATTTTGATTTGAGCTGGGGAGTTGATTGTTGGGGAAATCCTCGTATCTTTTGGACACTTTACCGGGGGAATATACAATTTGATGCTGTAGATTCTACTGGGGAAGTGATTAGGTGGTCCAGGGTTTGGACGTATTTCTCGGGGAAATTTGGGAACTTTGGGGAATAGGAGATAACCTGAAGTTTGGGATACTTTAGAGGCCCTCTGGGGATGTTGCCAAGGAGAGATCCGCTTGGCCTTTGAATGTATCGCTGGGGAAATAGGGGTTTCTCTTGAGGGAGTGTGAAATTTTTCGGTAAAATTGTTCTAAACCCTCCCTGGGATTTTTAGGAACAATCTGAGGATTTTTCAGGATTTTCTGGTATTTTTTGGGAGCTTTTGTACGAAAACTTAAGGGGGGTGCCGATCGGCATGGTGTGAAGGTTGCCATTCTATAATGGCACAGACTTTTGGACTACCTCAAGAAGGTAAAAAGTCTATGCCAATCGGTATATGGGGGTGCAATGCCTATTGGCATGACCCTTGGCTTCCTATAAAAAGGGGGCGGGTTCCCCTCACTTTTCTCATCTTCTTGCCTTCCATCTTTCTGCAATTTTCTTCTGCGAATCGTTCTAACATTCCGCAATCTAAAAAATGGACACTTTTGTGAGCACTGTGGTACACAGGGAGTGGTTGGTTGTTGACGACTAGGCAAATGTGGAGTGGAGGGCCAGGGCGCCTCTTGATTTGGGGAGTGATAACTCTTTTGATGCATTTGACCAAGTTACGAACGAGCGGACTTTACTGCGAGAGCCATCGCATCATCGCTCTTCTAGGGTGGTGAACCCTGGTGGTTATGTAAGTGAAAAAAATGACCTTTGGCATTCTTTTTTTGATGATTTCCTTATTTTTTCTTGGATTTTGACAAGGTTTTTCTGTTGACAATCTGATGTTTCTTTGTCGACTATGCATGCCCATGGGATAATGGGGCTTAAGGATTTCTAGCAGCACCTTCCACCTATAGTGGGTTTGGGTAGTATCGTCAGCAGGGTTTGGGAGGCTGGCATCTGTACTGGATGAGACGCCTCATTCGATGACAGTCTTATGCGATCGGGGGAGAGGTGGTGGGACACTACCCAAACCTTCCATTTTGGCTTCAGGGAGATGACTTTGACTCCCATTGATATGCAACATCTAGTGGGACTGGATTGTGATGGAGAGCAGATAGAGGTGGATCGTTCCATACAGGTGAGGCCGGAGGCAGTGCAGGCAGCACTAGGTGATGTGGGGAGGATAGTATTTGGGGACTCTATTCATCTGTCCCTGCTGAGGGTTGTTTTGCTGGGTAGGGTGGTTGATGTGGAGGACGGGCTGCAGGTGAGACATTTTCCTTTTCATGCATTCGTATTTTCCTTGTGCGTCTCTTTTTTATCACGGATTATTATCTTTGGCAGGCATGGTTCTATGAGGTGATTGGGTGTAATAACCAGATGATATCTTTAAAGGACGAGACTGTTGGGTACTTTTACCAGTTGTATCGGTGGCGGAAGGTCAATCGACAGTCGAGGAAGTCTCTTTCTCTAGAGGTGGTGCGTCAGGTCTTGAATGGCCTGACCAGTGATAGGGTAAGAATTTTCTCTTCTTCAGCCTTGGTCTTTGTGTGCTCTGATTCCATATTGACTTATATTTGCTAGGGATTTTTTAGGTGACCTTTTACTCTTGGGGGATGGCTGTTCAGGACACAGGATCGACTGGGGTGAATGCACAAATGAGGTGTTTGCCGGCGCATGAGTTTGGTCACTCTTGGTATCTCGAGGAGAGGGTGGTCCAAAATATTGTTGAGGAGGAAGTGGTGGTATAACTGCGAGGCCCCCAATCTCTATGAGGTGGGAGCGGCCGTTGCCAGAGGATGTGAGGATCGCAGCGATGATTGGCAAGTCCTATCTGTTGTACACCGATACGGCTATGACGTATGATTTTATGGACTTCGTGATGAGTTGGCTGATGGTGCCCATCATATATAATGTACTGCCTTTACCTCCCATGGGTTCGAGTCAACCAGTGGGGTCCTCCCACAATGGTGGCGATCCGTCGACATCTGCGGCGGCGACAACTTTGGAGGTCCCCTTTATGAGGTTGCATACCCCTTCATACAACATTCGACAGGCTGATAAAGGTGTGGTGCCTATGTTACATCGTCCTCATGCAATGAACCCAGAGGAGTTGGGCATAAAAAAGGAGGTTCTTCGTCCTTTGGTATATCTTTCTTGTTCTTATCTTTTCCTTCTTTTTGGTTTCTTTTAATTTTTTCTGCTTGATACTGATTTTTCCTTTTCTTGAAGCAAGTCAGGGTGTCCACCACTTGGCTGAGGGATATTAGAGACTGGATATCTTCGACGACCACCCATATTAAGGATGCGGTTCCTGTTCCTTCTTGGTTGGTGCCGTCTGTCTCATCCGGGGAGGAGTCTGGTTTGGGTAGCGGTCGTGCGTCATTCATCGCAGGGGAAATAGAGCGCGTAGTAGGGATGTGATTTCTTAGAGAGAGAGGGTAAGGGTAAGTGAGAGAGAGAGAGAGATAATGTGGGTTCAGGATGAGTCCCATTATTTTTCTTCTTTTCTTTATTTTCCTGCAAAAATGATGTAACACAGAAAAATATCTATGCAATGCAATGGAGTTTTTTATTATCTTCTGTTAGTAATGAATGAATGAATGCATATGCGCTTTTTACTTTGTTTCTGAGACCATAAAAAGAAATATTTTTGGGATTTGAAGGAAAGTTTTATTTAAAATGAGAATTTACATAAAGATGGAAGGGGATTTTAAAATTCTATTGAGAATATCAATTTATTTTTATTGAGTTTTCTGATTTTGACAAAAGAGGAAAAAGGGAAGTTTCTAAAAATAGGGGGTTGCCGATCGGCAAGAACCTTGTCCTATCTATCGACAGGTCAGCCCACTCTAATCAATCAAAGCTTTGATTGGTACCCTCTTCAGCCTTTGGTACCTTGTGGGGCAGGATTTCCTCCGATTTCTGCAAGGGTTATGTTTTTTAGTGAGGGTTTTCAAGTATAAAAAAGGGTAAGGGTGGAGTGCTTTCATCACACCTTCATATTCTATCTTTCTTATTCTGTGAGATGGCTCTCCCTGGTAGTGTTGAGTTTGCCAACTACCTCGAGACTTTGGAGGCAATGTGCTCTTATAACGTCGACTACGATGCTTTCAACATGCGTCGAGTCTCTTTATGGCGTAATCCACCTATAAAGTGGAACATGCAGATGGAGACAGTACAATTTTGGTACCCCGACGATCATGTATTCCGTTTTAGCTTGGAAGAAGTCTGTCAGACTTAAGAGGAATTTTTTGCCATGTTGGGAGTAAATCCTAGTGTGGCGGCTGCTATGCCTGAGTTTTCCCGGTTTCCTTGGGAGCTGTTGGTTGAAATTATTCTTATTCCATCCTCGGCGCGTAGATCCTTGGTCACCGGAAGAATAATTTCCCTTATGGCGGTGCTGTGGTCTGTGCATTTACAGGAGGTTGGTGATGCTGGATATGCTAGAGCCGTCGTTCTGGGCTTGGTTTTGAAATTGTTACTGGTGACTGGGGAACTGCAGGTGGACCCACAAATTGCAGCTATTACTTCATGGATGTCCTACCGTCGTAATCTTGCGACGGTGATACTGGTGGAGACTTTGAATGGCCTGGATGCTTGGTGAGAAGGTCGTTCTGACTTTCTAAGGGGTATCCCTGTGATGTTGTTCATGTGGTTGTCCAAAAGGCTCCCCCTAGTGACTCCTCCGGAATACCCTTTATCGGTTGTACCCAACTTCTTTTCGTGCCATTTCATCAACGTTGGCCTAGATATTGAGAGATGGGAGAACTAGTTTGTGGATCATGGGGCTCTAAATGTGCACTAGTCAGTGCCTTGGTGGGGACAGTTGTTGCCTATTCTTGAGCTGGAGGAATACCCATATGTATGGCTTGTTGGTCTCAGACAAACCTCTTACTATTTACCTTGGCGGCTTCAGTGCCAATTTGGTTGGGAATAGGTCGTGCCACCTCGGACACTAGATTTATTTTCAGTAGAAGATCTGACAGAGCGTCTGCGCATGCGACTTGGCTCTTTGTGGCAGAGTCGGCGTCCATTGACCCGTCCTTTTCAGTCTGTTGGGATAGTTTGGCACATCCCCGAGGATTATATGAAGTGGTTATGGAGAATAGTGGTTAGTAAGATGTTGGTAATGGAGACTGGACAAAGGTGGCTTGTCTTATCCGATACCATGGAGGGAGGTGTGGTAGTTTTTTCGAGACTGGCTCGAGCTTATTGGTCTATGGAGCATCTACGACACTTTATTCAGGCAGGGGAAGCTTGGGGACCCCAGGATGTGGATGATGATGATGGAACGGAATCCTCTGGTAGCTATGGTTAGGACTCTTCGAGAGTTTGTTTTATATTGGGGAATAAATTTGGGAATTTATTTGGCTTTTTAGGAAGGTAGGGGGAAGGGAGTTATCTGTTCCTTATGTAATTGCACTGTAACTTCTTATTAGTGTAGTAAATAAGTTTTTGATCATCCAACTGTTCCTTTTGATGAATTTTGTCTTTATCTATACCGATCGCTAAGGCATGCATTATCCTTTTGTTCAAGTATATGTTAGAATGAACTGTCGTTCTCGAAGATAAGAAAATAATAGTTTTTTTATGAAAAAGAAGGGGCCGTGCTCACGTAAGATGTATGAGATGCCTACGTACCTCTGGGGTTTTTTGAAAGGTTTTAAGTTTTTTCTAAAAATATTTCTTGCAGAGGATAAGGCCCATATAGTTCTGGGTAGAGGGAAATGAAGATTTTATTTTATTTTATTTTATTTTTTTTAGAATAGAAGGGAGATGATAAGAGTCGTAGCGCGTCTAGATTTTGAATTAGGGGTAAAATTTCTTGAGATGGTCTAGTTTGACTGGACGAGCCATATCTTCTCCATCTAAGTCGGTGAGCATGGTGGCATCGCCGGACAAGATCTTCTTGACGATGTATGGGCCTCTTCAATTGGGCTTGAATTTACCTCTGGGGTCCCATATGGGCTCTATTATTTCTTTGAGGGCTAAATCCCCCTGTCGGACACCGCGGTCCTTGACTTTCTTGTTGAATGATCATGATATACGACGATGATACCCTTGTATTTGGTATAGAACTTTCAATCTCCTTTCATCCAGGAGGGTCAGCTCGTTAAGATGGCTTTGGTACTAGTCTTCTTCACTGACCCTGCTTTCACGCAACGAGGGTATTTCCAGCTCCACGAGTAGGAATGCTTCCATGCCATAGACTAGAGAGTAAGGGGTAGTCCCAGTAAAGGTTTAGATGGAGGTTTGGTAGACCCAAAGGGTGTATGGGATTCGATCGGCCCAATCTCGACAGCTATCGATCATCTTACTGATAATGGCTTTGACGTTCTTATTGGCGGCTTCGATTGCACCATTTGTTTGAGGTCGGTAGGGAGAAGATTTGTGTCTCTGAATCCCATACTCGTTGACCACTTCTATGACTTCTGCCTCAAAATGCAACCCATTATCTGACACTAACTCATGAGGGACCCCATATCGGCAGATGGTGTTTTTTTTTATGAAATAGGCCACTTTCTTGGCATTTAGGACTGCACATGACTCGGCTTCGACCCATTTAGTGAAGTAATCGATGGCAGCTATGATGAATTCATGCCCATTGGAATCCTTGGGTGTAACTTTCCCTATGATGTCGATACCCCAGGTGGAGAACATCCAGGGAGAAGTCATGTTATATAACTCTCGCGGAGCCAGGTTTGGAAGGTTGGAAAATTATTAGCGTTTGAGGCATCTCTGGACATAGGCGGTGCAATCCTGGATCATGGTGGTCCATTAGTAGCCTTTTCGGATGATCTTCTTCACAATAATGTGATCATTCATGTGGGACCTGTATTCCCCACTGTGGATTTTCTGCATTACCTCTTCAATGTCAGCCCCTACGATGCAGTGTAGATGGGCTCCATCGAAGTTTATTTTGAATAGTGCTTTATAAAAAGATGATGTATTAGGCGGCCAGTGTTCAAAGGGTTACTCGATCTGTCTTGTTGGAACCCTCGAGATACCTACCAGTCTTGAGGAGGTGCCAGATATCATAGTACCAGTAATTAGCTAGCTCGGGATCTTCTTTGGTGATGAGCTCAATGTGGCAGCAGTGGGTTGGTTTATCTTTCTTTTGAACTAGGAAGGGGGACATCGTTATTCCTTTGGTCATGTCGACTCTGGAGGAAAAGGTAGCAAGGGCATCGACTAGATTGTTATTTGCTCGAGGTAAGTAGTGGAAGGTGATATCTTACAACTGGGAGGCTAGTCCTTCTAAGTGGGCATGGAAGGGTTGGAGTTTTTCGTCCTTGACCTTACACTTTCTGAGCACTTGACCGATGATGAGGGAAGAATCCCCATAGACATCTAGACATTGAATACCTTTCTTGAGAGCAATTTTGATGCCTACTGTACACGACTCGTATTCAGTCATATTGTTGGTGCAGAGGAAATCAAACTTGATGGCGATGGGAGTGTGGGAGTTATCTAGGATGATCAGACGTATCCCAATGCCATATCCCTTTTTATTGGTAGCGCTATCAAAGAACATTTTCCATCGAAGGTTGTCTTGAGAAGCGTAAAGGATGTTTTCATTTGGGAATTCGGAGATCCAGTTGTTAGCTTCTTCCATGGGGTAGTCAGCGAGGTAGTTAGAGATAGATCTTCCTTTCATGGCTTTCTACATGGCGTACATGATGTCAAACTCGGCTAGGAGCATCAACCACTGGGCCATTCATCTAGATAAGGCGGGCTTCTCAAGCAGGTACTTGATGGGGTCCATTCGGGATGCAAGTTTGATGGGGAAGGCGATCATGTAGTGTCGTAACTTTTGGGTGACCCAAACAAGTGCGACACATGCCTTTTCCAAAGCAGTGTAGTTGGCTTCGTACCCAGTTAACTTACGACTGACGTAATATATAGCTCTTTCTTTATGGGAATCTTCAAGGTATTGGGCTAGCAAAGCCCCAGCTGCAATGTCGATTATGGTTAGGTATAGGAGTAAGGGGAAACCAGGATGTGGTGGCATGAGTACTGGTGGTTGGGTAAAATATTATTTGATTCGGTCAAAGGCTTCTTGGAAAGCCTCGTTCCAAACCTTGGTTGAATCCTTTCGAAGGAGTTTGAAGATAGGTTCGCAGATGGAGGTTAGTTGGCTGATGAACCGGCTAATGTATTGAAATTTCCCAAGGAAAACTCAGACTTCTTTCTTCGTTCGGGGAGGTGGCATCTCATGTATGGATTTCATCTTGGTAGGATCTTCTTGTATCCCCTTCTCACTGACCATGAATCCCAAGAGTTTTCCCTTTGTAACATCGAAGACACATTTCTGTGGTTTGATTCTCATCTTATACCATCGTAGTCATTCGAAGAACTTTCAGAGAGAGAGAGAACACAACCTTCTCCAGTTTTGGATTTCATAATCATATAATCCACATAGACCTCGACCTCTTTGTGAATCAGATCGTGCAGGATGGTTGTGGCAGCCCTCTGGTACGTAGACCCAACATTATTGAGACCAAATGGCATAACAGTGTAGCAAAAGGTTCCCCACAGTGTCATGAACTCAGTTTTTTCTTGATGATCCGAGTGCATTTTGATTTGGTTGTATCCGGCAAACCTGTCGACGAATGACTTAAGAGCATGACTGGATATGTTATCCACGATCATGTCGATATTGGGTAACATTTAATCATCCTTTGGAGAAGCTTTGTTCAAGTCCTAGTAGTCTACACACATCTGAATGTTTCCTCCTAATTTTGGCACAAGCACTATGTTGGCTAGCCATGTGGGATATTCGATCACATGAATGATGCCCACATTCAACTGTTTGACCACTTCTTCTTTGACTTTGAGCGACCATTCGGTGCGGAGCTTTCTTAGTTTTTGTTTAACTGGCTTGTAATCTGGGAGAGTGGGGGTCTCATGTTGAGCTATTTTGGGATCAATGTCGGGCATATCAACATAGGACCATGCGAAGACATCCACAAATTCTTTCAGTAATTCTTTGAGTTGCGCACACTTATGCTCATCAAGGGTATCCCCTATCTTAATCTCGCACAGTTGGCTACTAGAACCGAGGTTAACAATAACAGTTTCTTCTTCATTAACTTGAACGCGGTTATGTTGTTTGTTATGAACCTTATTTAGATCAGTTAGGAATTATTCATTTGCGAAATCATCATCATTAAAAGTTTGATTAGAATCCAAATAGTTAATGTAAGGCACATCAAGATAATCAAAATCTTCATTTATTTCATTCATAGGAAAAACAGCATTGAGAACCTCATCAAAGGAGGTTTCGATTACATTTGAGTAAGGATAAACAACAAATGAAGAAATGTGATAAACATTGGGGTTAGGTGGGATTTCAATAGGTAGGACCGGCGCAGCATGCCAGTTGAGGAGATGTGTATCAGCAGCTTTAATCAGGTGATATGGATCTAGTGATGTGGTGCTTGAATGAACTATGCAGAGTGTCAGCCCCAGTGTCTGTAAGTTGAATGAATCCTCAGAGTAACTTCCCTCAGAATATGTGGTATCTTTGATGAGTGGGTGTAGATGGTGTCAGGAACTTTTGGCTCATGGGTGACTGTCTTGGAAAAATATCTCCATTCCATGCTTTATCCTTTTGTCTATATGGTCATACCAGGTTTCCAGAAAGATGCAAAAGGGGAAGTACTCTCCCTCTTTAATGAATCATCCATTCAAGGATCCACCTGGGATAGTCTGGATATAGTCTAATATTCTATTTAGTCGATACTGGCGGATCATTCTGAGCTTTTGTTCTTATAGTTGATACCCCAAACCACAAGGTGGAAAGGTTTTTTCAGTTCAATGACTTTAATTATCCCTTGCGGTCTTTGTCCTAGCCCTAGTCCAGGCATGAAGTGCATGTTTCTAAATAACTGAATCACATTAACATTGCCATGAGGGTCGTATTCTGGACAAACCCTTTCTTTGAAATCATCCCCTGCCAGGAGTAAAAGTGGCTCAACTCGGAATCCTGATAGGATCATATCCTTTGACCCGTGCTGTATCTCAAGGATTAGATTGCTAGTGCTTGCACCCTCGGTATTGTCGTCGTCGCCCAAAATGGTGATGACTCATCCATCGACGAAGAACTTTAATTTGTGATGGAGTAAGGAATACACACCCTTGATACTATGGATCCAAGTTCATCTGAGCAACCGGTTAAAACAAGATGGGATGTCAATAACTTGGAATTCAATGATAGGGTTTATAGGGCCATCCCCTATTATAAGTTTTATAGATCCCATCACTTCTTGACGAGTATTATCATAAGCACATATAATAGCGGAGGTTAGAGTGAGGTCACTTTCCTTCAGCCCTAAGCATTTGAAGGTTCTTAATGGGTAGACATTCAAGGCGGATCCATTATCCACAAGAGAGAGCGGTACAATTTTCCCCATAACTTCGATGGAGATGTTGAGGGCATGATTGTGATTTGTCCGAATTCTGTGGATTTTTCTTCGAAAAAGGATAGCATTCAGGTAGAGGTCAAGGATCCGACAAATTTATCACCTCTTCTGGTGTGGTAGAAGGAGGGACTGTGGGTCTAGTGAGCAACTTGATCAAAGCATTTCCCTGCAGCTGGGAAGACATGAAAAGCCCCTATAGAGTGATGTTAGCTTGAGTTTTTTTCAGTTGATCAAGGGCCTTGCTCTCCTCGAGGGTCATCTCTGGCATAGGAAGGTTTTCAATGCCCTTCCCTTTGTTATTGGCTGGTACTAAGCTCGAGATTTGGTAATGCCTCTCTGATCTGGTCATGTGATTTATTGAAGAAGGGAAGAACATGAATCCTGTTTCCTCGTCGATATCAGGTTGTTATTCCACCTTGTTTATTTCTCTGAGGAGTTCTTAAAATGATATCATCCCACACATATCGACCACCTGGCCAGTCTTCTTTGAAGCTTGCTCTTCATTTGAATATTAAAATTCTTCCCCCTATCTAGTGGCAAAAATTCTATCATTCTATGCAAAGTCAATGCATTCCACAACTTTAATGGCTTCTTCGTACAGGTACTCCCATTCTATGGGGAGATGTAAGGGTGAAGGGACCAGGTGCCCCTGTAGATTTGGAGTACCAAGTAACTTGGTCATACTGTAAATATTATTGGTTTGCCAATTCTGCCATGATCTGGACAACATCATCTAAGTTGACTTCATCGATTGGTACTACCCAGTTGTCTGACTCTCGGGCCCATTTTCATGCTTCCAATAGCAACGTACTGAACCTTTGGCAATCAATGATCATATGTGGGGAAATTTTAGCCCGAACTCTAGGAGTTAGTTTAACACTTCTGATAATACCATACTTCCATTTTCAGAATGGGTAGGGACAGCAATGCATGCTCTGGTAAGGAGTGACAGTGCCTGATCAGCGAGGCTTGTAGGGTGTAGGAGGAAGTATGGGCAAATTTGGAGAGGCTTGGGAGAGTAGATGGCTGTGATTTGAGTTGAGGGATTAAATTCTGGGTTCATTTCTAAGAAGATAGCATTGGTATGATTTGGGAGTGGATTATGAGTAGTGTTTGGCTTAGGATTGGCTGGTGGGGCAATGGTACCCCGATCAATTAGACCTTGGATTATATTTCGGAGGTGAAAGCATTGGTCGGTGGTATGGCCAGCAGTTTGGTGAAAGGAGCAATGAGCATCTGTCTTAGAGTTTATTAGGGGTGGATTTGGCAATGGACGGGGGTCCAAGGGTTTGATAAGGTTTCGACTTAACAGGGCTTGGTAAACTTTGGAGAGGGGAGCATGGAGCTCCGTGCTTTCCTTTCGGACTGGGATATGGTGGCATTCTGGATCCCATGAGGTGGTTGGTTGGGAAATGTTATTGATGGTTAAAACTGCAGCACTAGTGGGCTTATCGTATTTTCTGGGGGTGAACTGTCCGGACACTTTCTTTCGTTTAGCTTCTATTTTAGCAAGACCCTCCTCGATTTCTACGCCGACTTCTCTGAGAGCCCGAAAGTGGGGATAGTATTGTCCTCCCATTATTGCTCGAATATGGGGTAAGAAGTTCTTCTTTACTATGTTGACTTATTCTTCCTCGGATGACCGATTGGTCATGGTGGCTGATTTTTTCCTCCATCGGGCTATGAAGTTACTGACTGATTCCCCAGAGTTCTGCTTGAGAAGCTCTAAATCACGATGTGTGACCTCAAGCTTTTCGTTTTATTTGGACTGCGATATGAATTCTTAGGCTACGTCCTCCCAGATACAGATTATGGATTCCTCGAGAGACAAAAACCATTCGAGGGCGCTATCCTTCAAAGTTTGATGAAATAATTGGTCTACCACTTCTTCAGAAGCCCCTACGAGAGTCATAGAACGATGATAACTACGAAGATGAACCATCGTGGGCCCACTTCCTCTGAATTTCTCGATATTTGGCATCTTGAACTTCTTAGGTAACCTCGCCTTAGGATAAGGAGACATGTGTGTGTAGTCTATGTAATTTCTAGAGATTCTGACTTGGTCGAATTTCTTAGTTAGCATATTGATATCTTCTTTGACCTTGTTCAACTCTTCCTCTTTTGGATCAATGATCATAGGCAAGTTAGCCCAGGATGGGCAAGGTTTGGCATAGGAAGCTAGGCAGGCGGTGGCCCATTAGCAGGAGGGTCATGTGGGGTGTGCTGATACTCTTTGAGAACCCAAATAGGCTAGGGTGGACCCATAGCGTGAGGGAATAGGGCTTCGGGCTCTTGAGGAATAGGAACTTTGTTTCATTTCATCTCTCGGACCTCAGTCTGGAGGTTGTCAATATGGGACACGAGCTGAGCTAAAACTTCCATCAGATCTGGCTACATAACTGGTACTTGATCTATGTTCTCCATGGAAAATGGATGGATTCTGGACTCGAAAGAAGTAGCAAGGGAACGAACTGAACTCCGGGGTGATTTGACTGAAGATCAAAGCCAATAAGGAGCCAGGCCAAGGGCGTGTGATCGACCTGAGAGAGCGTAATATGGAATTTATTTTTGAGATAAAGAATGAAAATATTTTTGACATTTTTTCTTTCTTTTCTGAGATTGAAAGGGAAAATATTTTTTTCTTTTTGATAAAGAAGGGATAAATGTTTTGGGAGACGTATCTCAGCATGATTATTATTATTATGTTCTCAGTTGTATTAAATTTTCCTAAATGCAAAATGAAATGCCAGACGGGAACCGAGCTTGAAAAATTTGGGTTTATAACATATGCAACGCTATGGATCGACTTGTAACCAGGCTCACAGGTAAGGTCCTGTTTTAAAAATGTGCAAAATTTTGGGTGGCAGGCCGACCCAAAATTTCGGCAGAGTTTCGGGTCTAAACTGATAATCTAACATGTGTGTCCTAGGCTTGACACTTATATGTGGGTATGCAATTGGTTGGGTGGATCGAAAAGGGTCCCCCTTTGGCATAACTTCCACGATATACGTCTTTGCTTTTGAGGGCAATCGGTATGTGTGGACAAGCCATTTGATATACCTGAGTGTACGTGAATTGCCTTACTATATACCTTATAGGGACGGTACGTGTGAGAGCGAATTTAATATACTCGGTGTACGTGAATGAGTTCCCTGTGATATACCTCCCGTCATGACTTTGATTAAGCGATACGATGCGAGAGAACTATTCGACATACATCGAAGGTACTTGGCCAATAGAAGTGAGAGTTATATTGTTTAGGCTAACTGCGGCCTGCCAGACCAACGCCCATCATTAAGTGACCCTCCGATTATCGAATAAAATTTGGTCAATCACAATGCTCTTTGGTGATGTCGTGTGAATCATGCATGATTCTCTTATTAGTATCTTATGCTGAGAGTATCTTTCTTGATCATGCCCATTAGGGAGCAAAGTATAAGTACCAATGGTATACCAAGTATGGATGGGTGATGCGTGCAATATGTGGATATATGTGATCCTAGGTGCACGTGGTGCATAGTATACATGGAGAATCCCCTACAAATGTGTGAATAGAAGGATAAGAATAAGGTATACATGGAAAGGGAACATGCAAAATAGGGGAATAAATAAGAAAATAAAACACCCATGTAAATAGAGTCTTTCCCTCAAAATAATCCCCAGCGGAGTCTCCACTGTGGCCATCCCCGTTCCTCGCGGCGGGAGAGACGTTGGAGGGGGTGTCATCTCCGTGGTGAGAAGATCTCGGTCCCTCGCATCCCTCTCGGGAGTGCTTCGGCAGACGTCGGCGATGTACGAGGTGAAAAATGTAGAGAGATGGAGTCGCCAGTCTATTTTACTCAAAACAGACAAAAGAAAAGCGGGAGCCATCCCGAAGGACAACTTCCAAAGGTACATTGATACGTACGAAACCAAAATGATTCGAAAAGGGTTCGAAGGCTAAGTTACGAAATGGGAAGGTGTTAGGAACCCATTCCACCCTTGCGGTCTCTCATGGCTTGTTGCTATTTTCCTTTATTTCCCCGTGATATGTGTGCATGTGTATATGTAGTCGAGATAGGAATCATCGACTTGTATCATGGAAGAAATAAAGCGAGTCATCCACATGAATGTTCCTAAAAATAATATTAGAAAATAGGATTTACGCGATTATCCTAGCGTTGATCGTTATAATGGAACGATAACGCATACGGAATAATACGCCACCAAGAACAAATATATGTATATGCAAATATATAGATTTTAGGATAATTAAATTGAATAATAGAGAAAAATAGAAAATGTGAGAAAAGTAGGACTCGAGTCTCGAGTTTTACCCCAGATGCCTACGTAGCCTATAGAGGCATCAAAGTCCACATAGTTCGTATGCAAAACGAGGGGTGGGATTTATCCCATAAATCCAATCGAGGACTTCTCTTATATGTGTGTGTGTGTAAAAAAGTTTTTTTGTTGTGAGAAAAGTATGAGAGAAGCGCGAGAATTACCGTTTGGAATTTATGAGCAAACCCTATTTTTCTTGTCTTTTGGGTTTTATTTATATGAAAATAAGAGATGTGAGATAATACTAAATAAAAAGTATATTAGGATATGTGAGATGAGAAAATAAAAGTGTTAAGTAATAAAATAAGTTAATGCGAATTTAAGAGAATTTAAAGAGAGAGTTGAGAGAGTTGGACCTTCTTGAAGATCTTGAATATTGGAGAGCAGCCCTTGCACTTGGATGATGATGAAGAATAGTTAATTCACTAAGTTTGATGAAAAAGATGATAATAAGTGAAGGTTGGTAATGGATTTGGATGTGGAAATAACACTGGCTTTGAGAGGGGTTTTCTGCGTTTACTGAGAGTGATGGATTTCAGATCTAGTTTCTTGAAATGAGGTCAGACCCTCCTTTTTATAGGCCCAGGGCATTGCCGATCGGCATAGTCTTTGTCTTGCCAATCGACAGGTGTTTTTAGGTACACAACCGATATGCAGGGTTTGGAACCTACCGTTTGGCAATCTCTTTCAGGTTCCTTTCGAAAATCGATCGTAGAGTGAAAACCGTTGATCCGAATCGAGCACGGGGTGAACCATTGGAAAGGTAATTCAGAGACCTTCAAAAGACTTTGGACTGCTCCCAGGTTCGGGAGTTGACTTTGGGTCAAATTTGGTTGGAGAGTGTTCATCAGTCCTTTGGACGGGGAATTTATCGAATGCAAACGGATTGTTCGTCCGCATGGTAAGTCAAAATCCTACATGGGGCAGACCGCTAAAAAGGTTAGGAGATGTATTTCGACATTCCAAAGAGTTTGACTCAGTTTGGGAAGTTAACTTTGGTTAACCAGGGCCTATAAGCTTTCGGTGACCTTTTAGAGTAAAATAGATCATTCGTCCGCACCGTAAGTCAGAATTGGGATCGGAGCTGACCGTTGGGAAGGGGTTTTAGTGCCCTTTGAAGATTCATTCAGTCTTGATCGAGTTGAAGAGTTGACTTTGGTCGAATAGAGCCTGTGAGCATCCGGTGGCCTTTTGATGAAGTTTCGGGGGAGAATAGGTCATTCGTCCGTACCGTAAGTCAGAATCATGCATGGGGTGGACTGTTGGAAAGGGGTTTTAGTGCCCTTTGAAAATTTATTCAGTCTCAGTCGAGCCGAAGAGTTTGAGCTTTGGTCAAATGGAGCCTGGGAGTGCCCGATGGTCTCTAGGTCCGTACCCGGGGTATGACTTGGGTTTGTAGTGATGAAGGGAGGTGCTAGGGTCCTAAGGAGAGGTTTAGGGGGTACTAGAATGGGGTTTCTACACTAACACCTTACCATATCCTCGAATCACAATTCTTCTCTTGACAACTGGAGCCTCTAATCTCCATACTAGGAAATTTGTAAGATTGCTAATCCTAAGGAAAGCAAACACTACGAGAAAACTCTGTTGTGGAACATGCAACCACACATTCATGGAACTTTTACAAACAAAGGAATATTTCAAACAAGAGTGTACCTAGTTGCCAAGCTGAAATGACCACACTTAGTCCATCCGCACTCATACTGAGCCAAGTCGTGCTATGACCAAATCATCACATGGAACACTACCAGACCACTGAGATTGGGAGGACACCGCCCTCAACCACTGGAATCGAAGGAAAATGATCCTCGATTTCCAAAACTAAAAGGACATAATGAATTTGCATGAATAAATAATCATTACGAGGGAATCCCATCCACATACAACTACTATGGTTTACAAAGGCAAACCTATGCCATACGCTTGACTCCTTATATGCATTTTTATAAGATCCTAGCATAACCATATACCCTAGCTTGAGTCATTAACCCTGATGAATCAGATTACACACAACACATCTCCTCGAGACGAAAGTAACATAAGAACCAATTGTCTAATGGGAAGTCAGATTCTGGACTTACCTCATTAGGAATAAGGCTTTCCAGTTTCGTCCTTAAAGAAAGCGAGCCATTTCGATCGACGAATGCCAAATGCCCTTGTTGACACGCATTTTGTCCATCTCTCTAGTCAACCTGACATCGTAAACATTCTAGCACACTTGGTTCACTGTTTACTTTATTGTACCATGATCATAACCCAACATCTCATTAGGAAGTACCTAACCAGGAAAAACATTCTCTTTGTAATAACCTTTAATGACATGAGGTCATCACGGCTCCTATCTCTAGATTCTACCCAAACTGAATTTACGTGATGTCCATACTGGTCGCCATTATCACTATAAGGGTAATAAGTTCTACATAGGTCTAGGCTCCATATTCCTCACCAGTCTGGCAAGATTTGCTAAGAACTAATCCTTTACCTTTAAGGGATATTCTAACTTACATTGTCAAGACATGTCGATCCTAATCATGCTTCTATATCCCTCTTAGGGTTCTATATTTCGAGTCCTTAACATGACATCATCAATCTAATTTCCCAATGCATCTCTTAGTACCCATCACAACAAAGAACGACACATACACTAGCCATCTTACAATAATAGGCATGATTTCCAACATTGGTACTAGTCTTCAATTATCCTTAGAAAGTTACCTCACCTATTTACATCAAATTGGATGACCTCTCCAAGGACTAAACGATTCGGCTCCTTTAAGTTTGAACAATATCCTGAGATCATTACGTGACCCTTAAAGTAATCACCACTAGAACATTAGCACTTCATAGTACTGAACTTAACTAGTTTCCTAAGGATACCGCACGTAAAAGTCCTCAAAATCGACAAGATTTCATCACCTATGACTCTCTCATTGTAGGTACGCTCCACAAATTTCTCAATATCGACATCATGACTATTAGGTGCTTGTAAATATATTAGTCTACAAGTCTTTACACATGGCACACTTTAACCATTAAACTCCTCAAGGCATCACAACAAGTTGATTTCTATTACAAAGGGTGCCATATGCAAGTAGTCCCAAGGACACTCCAAGGACTTCCGTAAATCACACTCACATTGAAAATGCCTCACATTTAGTCATCAGATAGGCCGCTAGAATGGGCTATGGCATTTATATAAAACTCTTATTTCCATTTTTCTTGAGAATCAGAAAAGGATCTAACCTATGATTTTGTCCTCGAGATCCCATAAAGGTCCCAAAACCTTCTTCCAATGGATAATGCCATAACCCACGTATAAAATCATAGGCTAACACTGCTAAGGATTCTTGTAGGAAACATGATATCATGCGCAACCTATAAGCCTTTAAGTCCTCACCACCGACGTCACTTGAGATCCTATTCCTCAAAATTTGCATGATACTTTCTAAAATCTCATAATGGAGGACTATTTAGGGTTTACTCCTACACCACCTAAATTCATTATTGTCTCACATGTAACACACTCACTGTCAATGGCCTGTAACTCTCATCATAGCTTATGAGATACAACTCAATTGAAAGTCACCAAGGCACTTACTTAATATGATATGATTCTATCGGCTCGGGCCGAGTATACATCTTCAAGTAATAAGCAACGCGATTCTACATGCCCTCCGAGTTATCAAATGTTTGTAACATGATATTACCCCAAGGATCAAGTTAGCCTAATCACATTAGTGAATTTAAGTACTCATAAGTACTTAACCAATAAACATAACGCATCCTTATCATAAACTTGCTATCACTTACACATGACACTCTAGTCACCTAACCTCCACAGTTGACTGTAAACCACTCATGTTTCCTATTCTATGGACATTATCTACTTTTATTGACATATAACCAGGTTCCTCACATCATCAAGGGTTGAAATAAAATAACCTCACACTAAAAATAGTAGTGTTGCCACTACTAGCTCGCACAGACAATCGTGAATTACTAACATGTCTAAATTAGATGCGTGTAAGCTATTAATGGAAACTAACTTTGCCACATGCTATTTGGCAATAAATTACCTGTCATGCTAATATTCTTGACTTCATCGTCGAGAAAATTAACTGTAATCATCACCATTCTAGTGTGACTAGCCCAAAACCAACACCGACGTCAAAGATCCACTACCGACCTCACAACGTCACTCTCATAAGGAACCTTGAACCTAGAGCTCTGATATCACATGTAACGCCCCAACTCAGATTTATGGGTTACCCGTGGTCAACCTGATCTGACCCGAATGTTGGTGTGAAATGCAATGAGACAACCTAAATAATGTTGCTAGTCCAGTTATATATAATTAACGTGTCGCTTGTTTAACATTCGATTCTAATTTAAATCAATCTACATGATGGAGCTACTAAAGTAAAAATAAAATAATGCTTACCTGAGTAACGCCCTCAAAATACGAAGACGAATATAACCTACCATGATAAAGAGGAGGGAATGAGCTAAATACCCAGTGGAAAAATACAATAATGCTATAGAATCGAACGTTAGAAAATAGACTCTAACACTTTAGCAATGTGAACATGCAATTACTTTGTATCCACATACATACTTATACAATAATGCACGGGACCATTATATTTTAACACGTTATTTATTCCGATTAATTCGCTTTAATCTCATAAAAGAGTAACCTTTTCAGTTGACATGATGTTTATTTCCCGATTTAACGCACCCGATTAAATACTTAAACAAAATACCATTTGTTTAGAGAGAATACTTCCTTCACTGAAATTATCCATTTACTCACGCCGAATTTACCTTAGTATTTCTTTGAAATTCACCTTTCAACACACACACACACGCACCGTGTTAGATTATATTTATTTTTTGTTGAAAACCTTTCATAAAAACCCTTTTATTAATTATGGGTTAAACCTCCTTAGGTTACTTAATTACTCATTTGTTCACCCCATTTTATCGTTCCTTTAGTTTATGGACATTAGTCATTATTCATTATTCATTCTACTTGTCCGCATTATCTTCCAACCAGAACACATATTAATTTCATTCAAGTTAGGTTGTCTTTCTTATATTCACCACACAACCCATTTCTTGACATTTTCCACTTTTCTGATAATATTTTCTCGAAAGCTTCTAAATTTCCGCATACTTTAACGGGCTCCACACCACCTGCTATGCTACCATATGCTCTGGCCATTGATTTTGGGTTTTCACCCTAGGGCTCCGTGCGCTTCTTAGTTATTCTCGGTGTCATCTGAGTCCATATTAATGCCTGTTATTCTTTTTCAAATGTCCACATTATTCCACTTTTTATCGACCGACGCACACCTTGCATTATACTTTAAAAATCACCATTTCTTGTTCGTTACACACTTATGTTGATTTTATTCCAAAATCACTTTATGTAAAATTACTATTTTACCCCTTTATTTCTAAGCATGCGTTTTCCCCATTCTCACAAGTGTTAATTTTTCAAAAACATCATTAAGTTATACACGCTAACTTCTCAAATGTTTTTAACTCATTTGCATTTATTTAACATTTTGGAGTAACATACTTTACAAGTTAGAAATCTCTTTATTTAATCACTCTCTCTCTCTATGAAATCATTGAACATTTGAAAACTATTTTATAAGAAAAAACACCATTTTCCCTTACTAACACATATAGTCTTAAGGCCATATACTTATCACATTTTCAACATATTTTCACATACTTTAAGGGATGTAATTTATATTTCCTTTATTTCAAGTTAAAACTCATTAAAGCCTTCATTAACCTTGTTAATATGACTTTTATAAAAATACTACAAGTTTATAAATAGGGGAAGAAGTATTTTAAGTCGAAAATGCTAAGAAAAATGAGTTTAACGCATGACTTACTCAAGAAATTTCATCACATTTGCAACAACATGATTTTCAAGACTAAAGCATTTTTTATCTTTCAAAACTCGAATAAATGCCCATCTTTGTGAAAATCTTAAATTTGACAAGAAAACATTTAAACATTGGTTCACAACATATTTTTGACAAAATAAATATTATTTTAACATTTTTATTCCGTAAAAATGTTTAATACCAAGTTTTATTGAAATATATCATTTTACTCAACATTCTTGAAATCCTTTATAAGCCTTTTTACACCAACCATAAGAAATACTTTCTTAAATTATTCATGCATTCTACTCTTAAACCCTACACAAATAACCCTCCTAAGGTAGCCTTAAAGAGGTTCCCTAGCCATGAAGCTTGTCTCCATGAAAGCTCCAAGTAAATCCCCTTTCAAACTCTATTAATCTTTTACATCTCTTCTTCAAAACCCTCTAACAATATATCCAAAATTCCTAGTTTTGCCCATAGTGGCGTATATGAGTTTATAAGGCTTAATTATGACGAAAACTATGAAATACTAGGGTGGCTCAAGATGAAGGGTGGTGGTGCTAGGGTATTTTAAGGTGGTTGTGATAGAGGGGGAGCTATTAAGAGCTAGAGAGAGAAAAATATGATATAATATGGGTTAAAATGACTGAAATCTCACTTATATACTTCAAAACCCTTAGAGGTTAAAACCTCAACATGCCTAAGGGTCCGTTTGGTTCGGGGTAAAATATGTTTCAACGCGGTGAAAAGTAATATGGTGAAATATGTTTTCACCTATTTAGAGTCAATTTTCTTTCTATATTCTTGTTTAAAATTTTATAATTATAGGGTGTACATTTATTCACAATATTAACCCAACAAAAAATTAATTGTAAATAGGTGAAAATATATTTCACCATATTACTTTTCACCGCGTTGAAACATATTTTACCCCGAACCAAACGGACCCTAAGAAGTCAATCCCAAGCTTGATATGTTGCCCTAAGAACATGACACATGTCTTCATCTAACGATGACCCACATTTTGACAACTGTCTTTGCTAATTTTTTGAGAGGAATGCACTCATACGATCAGATTTTCTTCATCTAAATCTCAGGCGTGGTTACTCTATTCCTTTCCTTTAGTATTATGTGTCTTGATCATGGCCTACACTAATACACATGCTTTTATAAAATAAATTAGAGATGTAATTAAGGAAAGTGAGAAGATTTTGGGACTGTTTTTACGTAAAACTTTAATATGTTTTAAAACTCATAATCCTTATATGATTAGCGTAGAGATGGGTTTTCCAAGTAATATATCGATGCTTACATGTAAAGGTTGCATAGGAAAGTTAATAATTGACCAAATCATTTTAAAATCTTATTGTAAATAGGTTACTTTTGTTAGAAGAAATTATCATGATAGGATAATGTAACTTGCATGTACTTGAAAATTTGAAAGAATTATGTGATAAATTTGCCTAGTTGATTGAGAAAATTTAAATGGAATTTATTTGGATAAATTATTATGTTCCCAATAAATTTGTTTGGATTCATTAAATATTATAGTCGTGGCACTAAGTAAATTATGTGATTTTTGACATCACGGGAACAACGGGTTACATGGGTTGTTATTGATTCCATCTTATTTAGGTTGCTTTCTAGGTATGGGACTAGCTAGTAGACCTTGGGGTAGTTATTTCTCTCTAAGTATGGGACTAGTTAGTGATAACGGTTTATGGATATAAATTCCGAGTTGAGGCTGATTTTTTTACTTTATTCCTTGATTTCGAGAGTCTACAGATGAGACTAGGTGGTATTTATGATTGGGTATTCTTCATTTAGGATAGGATTTTGTGAGACTTCTAGGTATGGGACTAGAGATGTTGTGAGGACTCATCGTCGATTAGAGGGTGGGGTTAATAATAATTAATGAGAACTTGAAATTTAAGTTGTCTCATTTTATGGTCGTTAAATGACCGTTCGAATGAGAGTTGAATCTCGTTCGAATGACTTTGAGTGCCATTCGAATGACCCTGAATTTTTCAAATATTACCTTTAGGTCCATTATTATTCCAATTAATTTCACCAAGGCCACTATATTACTCAAATTCGACCCATAATTCATCTCACAAGGTCCAAGGCCAAATTAGGTTACATAAAGTCATCGAATCACTCGGGTACATTTAAATTCGCGAGGACGGGCGTTACATGTTTAAAGTGAATAAAATAAATTGTCCACCTTCAAGGTAACTTTAAAAATAACTCAAAGTTCTTCAATGAAATTCACCTTGCCACAAAACCTCTTAGGGAGAGAATAAGGAATTTTATTAATAACATGCTCATTCAAAAAGTTATTCCCCACGGTGAAAGCCGAGTTCATTATGTCATTAAGTTGTGCATATAATTAATCAAAATATTTGTTCACCTTCATCATAAAGATCAGAATTGGGTGGTTAACCATTAAAGTTTAGCATGATTCATGGTGAACCATACCTCCTTAGACATCTTACAATTAAAATACACTAACGGCTTAGAATATAACATTGAGCCCACGAGAGCTCCACCCACTCAACCTTGGTATCAATGCTAATAGAAATAAACTACTTTTAGTCCAATAGAAAAAAATCCCATATGCACTCACTAAGTGACATTAAATATTCCATCACATGTTCCTTCCATTGGGTATAACTTCTACTAGGGGTGCAACTGGTATGGTTTGGTCGGTAATGACCCCTTACCAATACCAAAACCACAATCTAAATGGTAAAACTATTTGTACTAAATTTATCGACCGGTACGTCAAAAAAAAAACCGACTAGTTTTTGGTATTTTTGGAAATTTTTGGTTTTTTTGGTTTCGCTAATTTCAGTTTCAATTAGGTTTTTTCTCGATAAATACAAGAATTACAAGTCGGTTTATGCATTCGGAAAATATGGTATAATATTATGATTTCGATAAAATTTTGTACAAATTTCGGTACCAAATTATAAACTCATTTAATTAGTTAAATGTATTGTTTAAAACTACAATATAATATAAATTGCAGTGAAATGATTTTAATCACACATATATCTGGTAGCTTTTGCAGATGCTGTTTGCTTTTTATACTACTAAAACAATTTTGATGAAAACAAATCTACAAAAAATGAAATCTCACATATCCACATAAAATGAAATCTCAAAATAGATGTATCTTTTTGGTAACTTAATAAAAATCAAATCTCAAAACTAAAATGATTTCACACGATTGCATACAATGAAAACCCTTTGTATGTGTAATAACCCTCTCTTCCGATAGCCCATTTTATCCTTAATTACCATGTGTAGTAATCAGTTATTATCTGATAAGATGCTGAGTAAATATTAATTTGATATGTCAAGTCAATATTTACTAATATGTTGTGTAGTTACCTCGTGAGTAGATAAAACGTGCATGTGGTAATTTTAATGTCATAAAGATTTAAAATGACATTTTGGTTTATTATGAAACCGGAAGTAAAATGAGTTATAAAAGTCCCAAATGATAATTTGGGTAGTGTAGTTAGACCCGGTAGGTGTTTGACAGTCAAAATAAGTGACATATTGTATTTTGGCATTTTGGGGACTTTTGACTGGTTTTGGCTTAAATAGTGTAGTCGCGTATTAGTATATCGCGTATTAGCATTTTAAGTTGGGCTTTTTAGACTTAAGCCCCGTTTTATTTCCCCACCCCTATTCCCATTCTTCCATTTTACACAATTGAGCCCTAGAGAGAGAGTAGAGAGAGGAAGAGAACTTGGGAGAAAAAGAGAGATTGGAGCTTGGATTGTTGCCTCCTTCTTCATCAAATCAGATTCTTACCTTGAGGCAAGTAATCTACTTGCAAATTTATGGTTTAAGTAGAATAAATTGCATTGATATTTATGATTTAGAAATGTTAGGGTTTTGGTGGAATTTTGGGTATTTAACCCTTTGAGATTGATTTGGATGATAAACATTACAAATGATGGTAGTTGGGTGTATTTTTGGTGTACTAGTTCCATTGAATCAATTGGGTTTGGCTGGTTTGGGTTTGGTTATAATTTTGGAGTTCAAGACTCCATAGCCATTCTTGGCATTTTCGCAGGGGCGAATCGATTCGGCCCCTTGGGCGAATCGATTCGCATAGATGCAGAAACCCAGGTCTTGTTGTCCGAATCGATTCGGATTTAGAGCGAATCGATTCGGCAATTGCAGAAACCAAATTTTATTGTCCGAACCGATTCGCTTTCAGAGCGAATCGATTCGCTGGGGCGAATCGATTCGGTTCCAGCAGATTTTGGGGGTCTTTTTCTTTTAATTTTCCTCCTTATTCTTTAGGATTAGGACTTAGGAAACTTCTTTCAAGAAGTAAACTTAGAGTCCTAGAGTAGCTATGGAGTTTGGTCGTTACCCTGGACTAGAAATGGGTTCATCTGGGGTTTGTTTCGGGGAGGTCTAAAAGAAGTGCTAAGGCATTTCTTCTTTTATTCAAACTCTTAGAAGTTTGGAAGTTAGGAACCCTAACTTGGAGACTAGAAGGGCTTGTCAAGTTACATAGGCCTTGGAGATTTGTAGGATCATAATGATCATTTGGAGAGTTAATCGGGGATTGTAATTTGAGGAATAAATGATAAATTCGATGGGAATTAGGTTCGCATAAAATGAACCCATAGGTGTTTAAAGAGAATAGGTTCAATTTAGAATGAACCCCGTTGTTTAATGATATTAGGTTTAATAAAAAGAACCAATCACATGATTAATGGAAATGGATTTTTGGAAATAAAATGATGATAAATGTAAATGTTAATTTACTGTTACACACCTCTCTAAATGACATCATAAGGGAAGTTCGCTCGTGAGGTGAAGCCCCATGGCTAATGAATGCAGGGTGGATATAGTCCTAGGCCATGGGAGCGTTTATGGTTGTATATTTTTCTGCGGGGGTAGGGAGATTCCGGGTGTGGTCTTGGCTACCACGCAGGCTCATGGCCGCTTCTCGACGTGTTCCGTTAGGTACCCAGGTTGTCTTATGTTAGGCCCTGGAAGATGATGGTCATTTAGGGGCGCGAACAGCGGGGAAACCCGGACTGGCGGTCTTAGATATCGTTATATGTATATGAATATAACTATATTTTCATCAAGTTGGACTTGATGGTTGTTAAATGCCATAAAGAGCATAAGTATGTGCCAGGAAGAGCACGGGAATAATATATGTGCCATTAAGAGCACTTGATGTAAATGATATTCCTAATAAGGAATGGAAAGATAAAATGGGAAGTTTTAATTAATGAATAGAAATTATAACTTCTTGACTTAACCAAATATATGGGTTTATTCCTAATAAGGAATGTCTGAAGGAAATGGGAATTGTATTAATAAGGAAGGGTTTTTAAATTTCAATGCTTTACCTTCTATCCTTGCTTGTAATTGTAGCTAGCATGTCATGTGATCATCCTCATTATTCATGTATAACTGTTCATATCTATCATGCTTTTTATTCTTCTAGAAATCATATAGAACCCGGCCCTGACCGGTTTACTCTCTTGTTGTATATATATAATTGTATCCGCTCAGGTGCTCCACCGCAAGGACGCCCGACTTGACTTTTCAAGTTCCTTGCACCTTCGACGAGCTGTAAGACTTTGCGGGTTATTACAGGATGTTGTATTAGACGCTTTCATTATTGTTATTCTAGTTATGATCGGGTCTTGTCCCTCGGGCGTGTGGCCCAACTATTGTATTTGATTAAGGGTTATATTATGTAAGACCTTTTATATTGTTGTACGTTGTCTTATGTAGCTGTGGACCGATGGCTTATTCGGTCCATTTGTGTACATTCGTTTTAGTTATATATTATATGTTATCTTTTGGAATTCCACTTGCTCGTCAGACTGGGTTGTTAGTTTAAATTTTCATAACCGCATTTTTTAAAATTTTACGCTTTTTGGCAACCTGTTTTCTGATTTATTGGGTGGTTTTCCCGTATACTCAGTTTATATTTGTGATGCTGAGAATGATATCCATCCATGATCCCTGTTACGTTTGAGTATCGAGCTGGACACCCCTTATCTCGGATTGCGGGTTGTCACAGATGGTATCAGAGCATCAGGTTCTAGAGTACTAGGATCTGTGTGGACTTGTCTCGTTCTACCGTAGCGTTCTTTGATGTAGAACCTAATGTTAGGATTTCTTTGATGCTTATGTTTACGATCTTCTGCAAGATAGATTGTTTTAATTAGCATTCTAATACTATTGTTCTTCCATCTCAGATGCCGTCTAAGAGAGGTCGCCCGGCGAGACGTGTTAAGGTCGTTGTTGATACCAAAATTAATATGCTGACGTGGACGAATAGTATGAAGACACGTGTCGATCTACGTGGCACAATAACAGCGAGGAAGATCATTTACTGAACAACCATGGTTGGTACCGAGCAACGAGAATACACCGAGGAGTTCTATCATGCCGAGGAACTCCATCCGAGGAACTCTTTCATCCCGAGATACTCTAAGTACTCCGAGGAACTCTTGATCGACGAGCAACTAAGGCGGTCCGAACTGCACCTCGGCCGTATCATCAATTATCAGACGGACAACTGTTCAACTATTCATTAGATTCTTGACGCACACGCCGCATTAAATATATTACCCATTCATATGTATATCATTTAATGTAGTAGACCTTTCATGAACAGCCTTGAGGCTATAAATACCTTGTATCAATCCCATTCAAGGGGACCGGAATTTCTTGAGAGAACTTGTAATCAAGAATTCCACAAACACTCAGCAATAAATGTAAAGCATTTCCTTCATTATGAATAAAACGAGGATGGTTCACCATTTTCTTTCTGTTGAAAGTTTTTCGGGGAATACTAGTGTTGAACACTACATTACTTGATAAGAAGAAGACATGCTCTACGGAGTCAAAGAAGAAGACTGCTCTATGGAGTCATGCTCTACGGAGTCATGCTCTACGGAGTCAAGCTCTCCGGAGCGCTCTACGGAGCAAAAGTGCTATAAGTAGCCAACCTCCTTTGGTTAGGAGGATAAGCTCTCCGGAGCGCTCTACGGAGCAAAAGTGCTATAAGTAGCCAACCTCCTTTGGTTAGGAGGATAAGCTCTCCGGAGCGCTCTACGGAGCAAAAGTGCTATAAGTAGCCAACCTCCTTTGGTTAGGAGGATAAGCTCTCCGGAGCGCTCTACGGAGCAAAAGTGCTATAAGTAGCCAACCTCCTTTGGTTAGGAGGATATGCTCCAAGGAGCCAAAAAGTTCGAAAGAACCCTACTACTCCTTTGATTAGGAGGTGTAGACCAGCATGATCAACTACGGTTGGTAAGACTTTATATACTCTCGCATTACAACTTATGTTTGTCGGGAGGTAACATTATTACAAAAAGTTCTTTAAAGAACAAAATATTGAAAACTGTACCAAGTATGGTTGGTCGGAGATAAAAACCCACTAATTGTAGTTGGTCGACGAGGATAAAAGTATTGACCTTAGTTGGTCGGACACATGTTTATATTTGAAAATTGAACCAAGTATGGTTGGTCAGGGATAGAAACCCATCAACTATGGTTGGTCGACAAACATTATTTATCCACCTTGGTTGGTTGGAAACAATTTTGAACAATTATGCTTATTATAAATTCTAATTTGGTTGATGAACCATATAATTTGCAAACAGAAAAATAGCTATTGGCAAAACAGAAAATGAAACTCTTTCATTAAGATAAAAATGTATTACATGTTACATGAATGTGCTAACTATTACATTAAAGATTCCTACTCTATTGGTTTCTTTCCTTTGTCCTTTGAGACAGGTTCATCGCCAGCAGGAGGATCCTCTAGACACAGAGGAGAGTTAATAAAGTTCATGTCCTTCAGCATTCTGACATTCATTATTGTAGGAGTATCCAACAGGTGCTCAGGACGAGATACTTCAACTTGAGAATGAAGGTTATAATCACCAAGATATTTAGATATTAAACTCCGAGGAATGGAGCGAGCAGGAATCCATGCCATATCCAATTTATAGGGAGGAACAGGCAAGTCTAGCAATCCAGGAGCATGATAATCCCATAAATAATGACCTTGTTCCAATTTTAATACACCCAGGGCGTTCAACCATCCCTGCTTATAACCTTCGTTGTTAGCATTTTCAAGGCGATCATCCAAATGGTAAAGAGCTTCATTATAACCCGCATTCCAGAACTCCCGAGGTTGTTTATGGAATTGGAAAGTTAATCTATCTACTTGCTCGAGAAAGTTCTTGATAAGAGCATCTTTATTATTCAGATCAGATTTCATCGCAGTCAATTGATCCTCTAAAGATAAATTTTTCTTAGACAAATCAGATAGAGCACGATCCTTAACATTCAGTTGGAATGCTTGAGTTTCCAGAGTAGATTGGGTACGAGATTCTTCAACATTACGGCTAAGAACTCTTGATCGGCTCCGAGAAGCAATTGGAGAATTTTGCTCCTCGATGATTCTTCCTCGCCCCCGAGAACTCCTTCCTCGTCCCCGAGCAGTTCCAGAAATGGAAGATCTTCTTAAATCCTCCAGCTCTTGCCTCAGTTTGGCGTTTTCGACTTCTAAGAATGAGAACCCTTCATCAGTGACTGGTATTAATGCAGTAGAGGATGAAGCAGCAGATTCATACTGAACTAATTTTTTCTGCAAATTGTTATTTTCTTGCTCCAGGATCTCAGCGATTTGTCTGCAGGCTTCAATTTCACCTTTTAAAGTCCTCTCCCTGATGTCATACCCAGCAATGATTTTCTTGTGGCCTGTTTCTGAAGAAAGCTGCTGGTATCTATTTTCATAATCTTCATGCAACAAAGCCATTGATTCGTTATGTTGATTTTGAAGATCCTTTAAAGAACAATGCAACTCTTCAATCAATTCATAATAAGCGATATTGTTAGCTACAGCTCGGTCGAGTAAACTTTTCAAATACCGATAAGCCTCAGTTGCCTGCTCTGAAGCATCATGACCAAGAATGTCAGCAATTTCAGAAGAACTAAGGTCCGTATGACCAGCCCTATAGTATTGGTGACATTGCTGCATCAGCTCGGTATCATGAGAAGAGATTAGTTCCATTCTAGCAACAAACTAAAGACAAGAAAAAGACAACAATCAACAAAGAATCATCAATAACGACGATGAGTAAAGAAGTATTTTATTAGATCATAAAAGGATTACAGTGTTCGATTACAAATAATAAAAGATAAGAATGATACCGAACAACTTCACACCTTTTCCTTGTCTCCCAAGACTTTCTCGGGAGGCTGGGACGAGGAGCTCGGTTGCTCGGTGATAACAACAGCTTGGTCGGCAGAAATCCTCTCAGCAGGAGGAGGCATAGAAGAAATGTCCTCAATGATAGAGGGTTGAGAAGCAGAGATTGTGACATCCACAGCTATGGAAGATTCATCTGATGCAGGTTCATCTTCTTCTTCTTCCTCAATTGGTGGAGGAGGACCAGGAAGATGCCTTTGGAATAGCTCAGAATTATCTTGGACTTTTAGCTCTTGCAGAGCAGCTACCCAACCATCATAGAAGTATTTCAACTCCCCATATTGGACTTGGGACGTCATTGCAGCTATCCCTCTCTCCCATCCTTTCTCCCAACCAACACTGAAATGTTTCTTGATAGCAACTTTTCTCCTCGATTTCTCCGAGGAAAGCTTCACCTCCAGTTCCTCTTTCTTAACTTTAATATCTCGCAAAGTAGATATTTCTTCTTCTGCCTACTTCAATTTATCATCAGATTCCTGATGTTTAACTTCCAGATCTTTAATTTTCTCCTCCAAATTCTTGGAGGTTTCGGCCATCTTCATCTTATCAGCCTCAGCCACAGCCAATTTTGTCTCCCAAACAGTTTTCTCCTCGATGTACTGTTGGTGAGATTCCTTGACAGATTGGGTTAAACCCAACAAAGCATCGTCAACATCGGACGAGGAAGTGGAAGCTTTAATAGCTTGATCTTTCTTCACAATGGTATTGAAACAGTTAACCAGCTGAAAGGTAAGAAAAACAATAGAGTTAACACAAATACAAGATTTCAGGAAAAAGAAAAGAAAGACTAAAGGTATGAGAAATTTACTGAAGAAAGATGGCGAGCAGCAAGGGATGTCAGTGTATCCCTAGGAATCTTTTCATCAACCCCGAGAACCTCGGGTATAACTGAGCTCGTTGAAGAGCTCGGAAGAATGATTTTTGAAATACTACTACCACCAGCGGGTAGAGAAGACGCAGTTCCAGCAAGATTAACCGAGGATGATTTCCTCAATCTCTTCAAAGGACGGTCAGCAGCATCAACCAAGGAAGAAGTCTTGGTCGGAGAGATGGCAATTACATCAGCAGGAGCATTTTTCTTGCTCGGGGCCACTGGGGGCTTCTCGGCAATTTTGAAGGAACCAGCATCTACTTTTTTAGTCCCCTCTGGGACATCAATTTTGCCTTTCTGGGCTCCAACAGCAGAGGAAGTGTCACCAAATAGAGCAGGAGGAGCTCTTTTCTTGCCCATTCTATGAGATAGGGGAATATGAGAATCTGAAGATGAACTTTCTGGTGTTGAGGCTGGTTCAATAGGGCGAGCAGTATAAGAGGTTGTGTAGCTCTTATACTGCAGCAAATATGATGCAGATCTAATGTGCTCGTCTGCAATCGTCTTATGCAAATTCCAGATAAGTTTTAAATGCTTGATATTCACTTCCGACTCTTTTGGAGTTTTTCTTTTACTATCAACTGCAAATAAATACATAAATCTCAGTCACACATTTTGTCAAACATGATGAATACGCAATTTCATAAGTAAAATAAAAATGAAAAATAAACCTATCCCATTGCCGTATGGGGGGCATCTGGGACCGTTGTATACTTCATTCCCAGATAAAGGCGCGTGTTGCCAATTTTTTATGACCAACCCATGCTCAAAATAATCTCTATTTGAATCAGGGAGGTTAACTACAAGGGCTCTATTTAAAAACCTAGTTTTTAAATAATAAATATTATCTAAAGTGGCCCATTTATAGCAGTACATGATTTCTGGGATCCCTATACGAGTCCCATGAGTTAGATTTAACTTATGCACCCCGTTAATTATTCTCCATGAATTGGGGGCTATTTTTGCAGGAACAAGGTCAAAATATTGACAAAACTCAAGACATAATGGATTTGGGGGAAAAGAAAAACCACATTCAGCAATGAAAAGACTGGGGAACCAATGTCCCTCAGCCAATCGAAAGTAATCTAAAGGCTCAGAAAGAACCTCTAGAGTTACCCAAGAAGGAATGGAAAAGTCAGAACGAAATTTCTCAGCAGATTCAACAATATAAACCATATTGAATAAAAGAGATGCAGAAGAAAGGAAGAAGAGCTTACAGAAAGAAAAGAGATGTGTTGACAGCGAACGGAAACAAAGATGAACGCACAAGAGAAGAAGAGAAGAGAAAGCTTGAATGCAGAGAATGAAAAACGTAGACAACGGTATGGTTACCAAAGAAGTTTAAATACTTTACATTGGGAAGCGGCGAAAGAAATGATTACCAAAAAGAAATTATTAAACTTCCGGCGGCTAAAAGGACAAAATTTGCACGAATATCAAAGCGCTTATCAAAAAGGCGGAAACTGCGAAATAAGAAGGAAAATTTGAATACAATGTTCCTAAAACCCGGGAAGTACATTTAATATTGCCACATACCAAGAAAGAATGTTCCATACTCTTCAAAGTTCAAAATATGAAACATTGGGGGCTTCTGTTGATACCAAAATTAATATGCTGACGTGGACGAATAGTATGAAGACACGTGTCGATCTACGTGGCACAATAACAGCGAGGAAGATCATTTACTGAACAACCATGGTTGGTACCGAGCAACGAGAATACACCGAGGAGTTCTATCATGCCGAGGAACTCCATCCGAGGAACTCTTTCATCCCGAGATACTCTAAGTACTCCGAGGAACTCTTGATCGACGAGCAACTAAGGCGGTCCGAACTGCACCTCGGCCGTATCATCAATTATCAGACGGACAACTGTTCAACTATTCATTAGATTCTTGACGCACACGCCGCATTAAATATATTACCCATTCATATGTATATCATTTAATGTAGTAGACCTTTCATGAACAGCCTTGAGGCTATAAATACCTTGTATCAATCCCATTCAAGGGGACCGGAATTTCTTGAGAGAACTTGTAATCAAGAATTCCACAAACACTCAGCAATAACATAACAGTGGACGTAGGCTTTATTCCTAGCCGAACCACTTTAAAAATCTTTGTCTTATTTATTTATCTGTGATTGAATAATTAGAGCGATCTAGTTTTTTACATCAACAGTCGTAGAGAGGGAAGTAGGTCCTCCACCGCCACTACAAGGGACGGTTAATGTTGCGGATGTAGCAAGCATAGTGGCTGGAGCGGTTCATGCCGCCATGTCCGTAGTGATCCAACAATTTCCATGGGCCCCAGGTGTTCAAGCTCCTACGGGACTTACTCCGTGGGAAAGGGTTAGGGAGTCCTTTCTAAGGGGCAATCCCCCGGAATTCGAGGGAGGTGCGGATGTTATTAAAGCCCATCAATGGAAGAAAGACATGCAACGCCACCTTCGAATGATAGAATGCAGTGAGGATAAGAAGCAAGTCCTTACCACCTTTAAGCTTGTCGGATCTGCGTTACACTGGTGGGAGACGATGACCACCCCAGAGCAAAGAGACACCATGTCAATCACTGAGTTCTGGACTTTGTTTGATCTTAAGTATTTTCCTCCCGCGGTTCAGAGGGAGATGAAGAGGAAGTTGCAGGACGTGGAGCAAGGGGAGAGGTCTGTAGCGGATTATGAAGAGGAGTTCACCCGGTTAGCAAGTTTTGTACCAGATGAGGTGACTCCGGAAGAGAGGAAGATCTCGAAGTTTATGGGAGGTCTAAACTGGGGAATCCGAAAACACTTATTGGGTAACCTAACTTTCCAGACTTTTGGCGAGGTTATGAATGCAGCCTTACTCCATTGCCAGGAGCATCGAGTATATATGCAGGGTAGCGAGAAAGCTACTGAGATGAGGCAAGTAAGGAAGCCTGGAGAGTTTATTGCGAGGGGCAATAATAGGCACGAACAAGGTGCTTTGCATCAGGCAGATCGGGGTGGCCCTGGAGATAGAGGTCCTCCGGGCCGAGGCTCTTCTCAATTTCGAAATAACAGGGGTAGAGGTCAGGAGGAGATGAAGGGACGGTGCTTCCAATGTGGGGAGGCAGGTCATTACAAGAAGGAGTGTCCTCAGATGATTGGGGGTCAGTTTCCTCGGGTTCCGCAACCACCGTATGTTCTGTTTCCACCACCGGTACCTATTATGGTTGTTCCTCCGCAGCAGGGGCAACTGCAGTATGGACGTGTTTGTCATGATCGGGAGGCTATGTTTCCTCCAGCCCTGCCGGCACCACCCGTTATTAAGGGTAAGTTTTCACTCAGGGATACGTGAGTTATATGTTATTCGAGGCGGGTGTTACGCGCTCATTTGTTTTACGAGTTTTTCTCAGATTACAGATTTCATAATATCTGCTGAGAGTATTTTCATTAGTATCGAGTTCTATGCGTAATGGTTCGCTCTTTTCTTTTGTTTGTATGTATATAGGAAATTCTCTTATTAGATTGTGCTTGAGGCCGATTTACTCGTCCTTAACATGGTCGAGTATGATGTGATATTGGTATGTGATTGCTATGCCTTATCTCCACGACCAACAAGTTGAGTGGTAGCGTATAGGAGGGGTTCCTTGTTTGGATTCCGCTTCTGCGGGACGCTCCACGCGCGAACCTTAACGACGTTGGGAGTGGGGATATACTACATTTCCTTTCTTTTACCTTGTGTGTATTACGCTCTATCTCCATGATCAACTAGTTAAGTAGGCATGTGACGGAGGGGTTCCTTGTTTGGATTTCGCTTTGCGAGACACTCCGCCGCATGAACACTTAACGATGTTGTGAGTGAAGATATGCTATTCTTCCCTTTTATTATATTTTATTTTGTTACTTTATTGTAGGAAGTGGGATTTGAAAGTTTAGCCGGGGATCACGTACTAGGATGATTTATGGCTATTAAAGTGCGACATAGGAGCACTGCACATAGTTCTCTCCTCTGATCGATATGAGGGAGACCGAGGTATGAAGTCGAATTGAGACTTCGGGTTATGCCTTGATATGGAAGGCTATTTATTGAGATCCATGTATTATAGGGTATATAACCCTAGGGTTTCACGAAGGGTCAACTTTGGATTGTTAATATTCTTTTGTTAGTTAAATAGATAGTGTGTAGCTGTAGAATCTTTTGGTCCCGAACATGTGTCTTAGACCTGTACCCCTCGATGACTGACAACGCGAAGTAGTAGTGTAACGGGAGGGTTCCTTGTTTGGATTTCGCTTCGGCGAGACGTCCCACGCACGAAACTGAACGATGTCGGAAGTTGAGAAAGGTCTTGGACACTAGGGATATACTTAGCATTAGGTGTATACGACTTAGATAGGGTATAGGTAGATAGACTTTAGGATTGTTTAGGCGTAGGGCCTTTTAGTATCGGACGTAAGTTTAGGAATGCTGTTGGGAGTTGACCATAAATAAGTCATGCGTAAACTCTAAGAGGGATTGGTTTCATGTTATATGAAGTGGGAGGATTTCGAGAAGTTGGTGGTTAAGGCCGAAGGAGATGAGGCCTCTAGTAATGGAGTGTTACGGAGGTAATGAAAGGGTGAATTAACTCTTACCCCTGAGCCACGTGGTTAAGCTCGAAGGTAGATTCTATTAGCAAGTCTCTGTCATGACGGGGAGTGATGATACTGGAGTGTCGATTTATTGTGGATGCGCCTCACAAGTTTAAACTTGTAAGGAGTATTATCCCCTATTTAAATTGAAGTCCATCTTGAGGGTGGGGTGCGTTCCCTTAAGAGAATTTTGTTCCGAACGGAAGGGACTTAAGTTAAGCAGATATGGAGAGATCACGCAGTTCTAACGTTTCGATGCATCAAGGTAATGACGATTCGTGCCAAGTTATACGTCGCTAGTACTATTGGCTGGGCATGGGAAGGTTGTTGTACTGAATCAAGACTTCCGTTTCTCATTCTTGGCAAGTTTCCAAGAAGCCATGGGAATCGAATTGTGGTTAATTGCTTATGATCATTTTCCACAGATGACCAAACCAATAGAATAAACCATATGCCGAGGCATATACTCCTTACCTGCGTACCTATCTTGAAGAGTAGTTGGGAACGATGCTTTCCACTCGTTCAATTTGCCTATATAGAATTTGTGGTTGGGACGGCGCTTTAGAAGAGGCCTTGTATGGTAGGCTTTTTAGATCTCCCGCTTGTTGGTTAGAAGTGCGAGATGATAAGTCTCTCGTATAACTGAGACCGACAAAAGAGCTCATGCGATGCGAGAAGAAGGCATCTGGAGTCGAGGTCATTAGACCAAAGGTTGTGGTGAGTATCGCCTGAGGAGGACGTTATGCGTTTCGAGGAGAAGAGGAAGACTTGCACCGCATGACGTTGTACCTTTCCTAGAAATGTCGCGGTGGGCCCGGTAAACTATTTGCTCGCTTTATCGAAACATTTAGCGGCAAGTTCATAATTTGTTCCTTGTCTCTCATGCAAGGGAGTACGAAGGATACGATGGTGCCTTTAGGCACATTCCTTTCGAAGTAGGTGCAACTTGACGGTTCTTATTAGATGTAGCCGGTCGCTATCTTAGAGCGTAGAGTTACGTTGGTATCACCGATAGTACTTTGGGGATGAGTTCTATATAGTCAGCTTAGGTCGAGAAATCGACATCGGGGCGCGAGGATGACTTACGGGAATAGTATCCGCACCTCTCCTTGCGACGTATATCCGAATTTTGGGGGAAAAATTCCCTCTTAAGGGGGGGAGTATGTAATAACCCTCTCTTCCGATAGCCCATTTTATCCTTAATTACCATGTGTAGTAATCAGTTATTATCTGATAAGATGCTGAGTAAATATTAATTTGATATGTCAAGTCAATATTTACTAATATGTTGTGTAGTTACCTCGTGAGTAGATAAAACGTGCATGTGGTAATTTTAATGTCATAAAGATTTAAAATGACATTTTGGTTTATTATGAAACCGGAAGTAAAATGAGTTATAAAAGTCCCAAATGATAATTTGGGTAGTGTAGTTAGACCCGGTAGGTGTTTGACAGTCAAAATAAGTGACATATTGTATTTTGGCATTTTGGGGACTTTTGACTGGTTTTGGCTTAAATAGTGTAGTCGCGTATTAGTATATCGCGTATTAGCATTTTAAGTTGGGCTTTTTAGACTTAAGCCCCGTTTTATTTCCCCACCCCTATTCCCATTCTTCCATTTTACACAATTGAGCCCTAGAGAGAGAGTAGAGAGAGGAAGAGAACTTGGGAGAAAAAGAGAGATTGGAGCTTGGATTGTTGCCTCCTTCTTCATCAAATCAGATTCTTACCTTGAGGCAAGTAATCTACTTGCAAATTTATGGTTTAAGTAGAATAAATTGCATTGATATTTATGATTTAGAAATGTTAGGGTTTTGGTGGAATTTTGGGTATTTAACCCTTTGAGATTGATTTGGATGATAAACATTACAAATGATGGTAGTTGGGTGTATTTTTGGTGTACTAGTTCCATTGAATCAATTGGGTTTGGCTGGTTTGGGTTTGGTTATAATTTTGGAGTTCAAGACTCCATAGCCATTCTTGGCATTTTCGCAGGGGCGAATCGATTCGGCCCCTTGGGCGAATCGATTCGCATAGATGCAGAAACCCAGGTCTTGTTGTCCGAATCGATTCGGATTTAGAGCGAATCGATTCGGCAATTGCAGAAACCAAATTTTATTGTCCGAACCGATTCGCTTTCAGAGCGAATCGATTCGCTGGGGCGAATCGATTCGGTTCCAGCAGATTTTGGGGGTCTTTTTCTTTTAATTTTCCTCCTTATTCTTTAGGATTAGGACTTAGGAAACTTCTTTCAAGAAGTAAACTTAGAGTCCTAGAGTAGCTATGGAGTTTGGTCGTTACCCTGGACTAGAAATGGGTTCATCTGGGGTTTGTTTCGGGGAGGTCTAAAAGAAGTGCTAAGGCATTTCTTCTTTTATTCAAACTCTTAGAAGTTTGGAAGTTAGGAACCCTAACTTGGAGACTAGAAGGGCTTGTCAAGTTACATAGGCCTTGGAGATTTGTAGGATCATAATGATCATTTGGAGAGTTAATCGGGGATTGTAATTTGAGGAATAAATGATAAATTCGATGGGAATTAGGTTCGCATAAAATGAACCCATAGGTGTTTAAAGAGAATAGGTTCAATTTAGAATGAACCCCATTGTTTAATGATATTAGGTTTAATAAAAAGAATCAATCACATGATTAATGGAAATGGATTTTTGGAAATAAAATGATGATAAATGTAAATGTTAATTTACTGTTACACACCTCTCTAAATGACATCATAAGGGAAGTTCGCTCGTGAGGTGAAGCCCCCTGGCTAATGAATGCAGGGTGGATATAGTCCTAGGCCATGGGAGCGTTTATGGTTGTATATTTTTCTGCGGGGGTAGGGAGATTCCGGGTGTGGTCTTGGCTACCACGCAGGCTCATGGCCGCTTCCCGACGTGTTCCGTTAGGTGCCCAGGTTGTCTTATGTTAGGCCCTGGAAGATGATGGTCATTTAGGGGTGCGCACAGCGGGGAAACCCGGACTGGCGGTCTTAGATATCGTTATATGTATATGAATATAACTATATTTTCATCAAGTTGGACTTGATGGTTGTTAAATGCCATAAAGAGCATAAATATGTGCCAGGAAGAGCACGGGAATAATATATGTGCCATTAAGAGCACTTGATGTAAATGATATTCCTAATAAGGAATGGAAAGATAAAATGGGAAGTTTTAATTAATGAATAGAAATTATAACTTCTTGACTTAACCAAATATATGGGTTTATTCCTAATAAGGAATGTCTGAAGGAAATGGGAATTGTATTAATAAGGAAGGGTTTTTAAATTTCAATGCTTTACCTTCTATCCTTGCTTGTAATTGTAGCTAGCATGTCATGTGATCATCCTCATTATTCATGTATAACTGTTCATATCTATCATGATTTTTATTCTTCTAGAAATCATATAGAACCCGGCCCTGACCGGTTTACTCTCTTGTTGTATATATATAATTGTATCCGCTCAGGTGGTCCACCGCAAGGACGCCCGACTTGACTTTTCAAGTTCCTTGCACCTTCGACGAGCTGTAAGACTTTGCGGGTTATTACAGGATGTTGTATTAGACGCTTTCATTATTGTTATTCTAGTTATGATCGGGTCTTGTCCCTCGGGCGTGTGGCCCAACTATTGTATTTGATTAAGGGTTGTATTATGTAAGACCTTTTATATTGTTGTACGTTGTCTTATGTAGCTGTGGACCGACAGCTTATTCGGTCCATTTGTGTACATTAGTTTTAGTTATATATTATATGTTATCTTTTGGAATTCCACTTGCTCGTCAGACTGGGTTGTTAGTTTAAATTTTCATAACCGCATTTTTTAAAATTTTACGCTTTTTGGCAACTCGTTTTCTGATTTATTGGGTGGTTTTCCCGTATACTCAGTTTATATTTGTGATGCTGAGAATTATATCCATCCATGATCCCTGTTACGTTTGAGTATCGGGCTGGCCACCCCTTATCTCGAATTGCGGGTTGTCACAGTATGTTGGTTGAAAATATTTAGTGAAGTCTTTTAGATCTTTGATATTAGTTGAGATCATTTAGTACATAGGGATTTTTTGGGATTTTGAACAATTGTGATCTTGTGAAGGAGAGGTGGATAAGTTACCAAAAAAATAGTATATCTGTTATATGAAAAATGGTATATAGATTATACAAAAATGGTAAATATCCAATTCAGATTAGAGATTTAGCGTGCACACACTGTTATACAAAAAATGGTATATCTGTTACTAGTAAGTGTTGCGTACGTTTGAGCATCTTATGTGAGGGAGGGGGAGATCGGAGGTCGAAGGCTATGGGGGAGGCAAGAGGATAAGATCAGAATGTTACCAGAAGACCGGAGGATAATATAAGAGTGTTGTATGTCTTGGTCTTGTTCCTCTTTGTTGTTTTGCTGATTCGTGAGAGAATAGAGAAAATGATTAGGGTTTTGTGGCTTATATACTAAGAGAAATGAATGGATGAGATGTGTTTAAAATGAATGATCTTAATATATATATATATATATATTTTTTAAATATAGTTTTTATTTGGTCATTTGTATGGTAATATGCGAAAAATTTGGTATGGTAAATTCAGTAATTTTGCTACGATAAATTCGGTATGGTAATTTCGATAAATATGGTTTTTATGTTTGAAAACTAAAACCAACCAAATTTTCTGCGGTACTTTCGGTTTTGGTAAAATCAAATTTTTGTATGTCATAATATTAAACGAAAATCATTTATTCTAGACCAAAATAGTACGGTATAGTAAAAACTCATACCGATTGTAATCATAACTTTTACAATCGAATAAAGGATATCTAAGAGACAAACAACAATTCATCATGCACTAAAGATGATTTACTCTAAGTGATCAAACCTAAAAATAAAGGGACCCGAACTAACTAAGAGTGCATGCTCTCGACGGTAGCTATCCAAGTAAAATCAATTGCCAAATTAAAAGATAATTCTTATTATTTTTAAAGGGAAAATAAATTATATTCTAAAAATATATGTGACAAAATATTTACTAAGTATATAATCAAACCATTTTCGTCTTCTTATTATGACAAGTGATTCCAAACATGCAAAAACGTAAAACAATCACACAACACTGAATTTACGAAGATAAATCCACTAATGGGAAATACCTGAGGCCGATTTGAAGGACAAATGTCCAAAGGTAAATACATACAAGGAATAACTATGAATTGCTCTCCCTTTATTAAAACTTCCTTTTTCATAACTAATCTTTTGACTTAGGATGACACCAACAACTAGAGAATGCTACACAACCGCAAACGATTTTTGTCCGTAATTGACATATTTGAACCCAACCAAAAATAAAATCTTCTTTATAGTTGAAGAGAGAAATTTCAAATGGAATGTTGATACAAAAAATTATCCTGCTACGTGGACCATTAATGTATGAACACGTGTTATCCATATGGACATTAATCTAAGTCAGCAAGGCTGAGTCACCAACCAACTGAAGGAATGCCAACCAACAGGTTAAAGAAGCCCGACCAACACCAGGAAGACTGACCAATAGTGACAGTAAATTGCCAATAGTTGTATACATTATTAACATTGTACAAATGCAGATGCCTATGTTATAAAGGCATTCCTTCCTTTATTATTCTGACTCTTGTACACCCTCAAGGGGCTACAAATACATTGTAAACCCTACACCCAAGGGACATGAACAAAGAGACAAGAGGCAATTGAACAAAGCAATACACCACAGTGGACGTAGGCCTTTCTTTTAGCCAAACCAATTTAAAAATCCTTTGTCTCTTTTACTCATTTTTATCTGTGATCAATTAATTAGGCCAGTCTAGTTTTTTGCATCAACATGGAAAATAATTCAGGAGAAATAGTAATAACTACACTAAGTTGTGTGAGGATATCCTGGAGTCGAAAAGTGTAGATGAAAGTGTTTGATAACTAAAAATATGGACAAGTGTTTTTGAAACTCAAAAGAAAAACATAATCATGAACAAATATATTTGGAGAATGATTTCTTCAAGTCTTGAGTAACAAAGGAATAAATATACAAGAAAGTCTTCTAACAATGGATGGAAGAGTTTGAAGAACTGAAAGTGAAGAGGATTATTTTTTCTCTAAAAAATAAAATATGTTAAGCTTGGATACAAATTGTTTTTCTCTTCTTTCTTCACAAGTTGTAATGGTGTATTATATGAGAGATATATATCTCAAAAAGGAACACTAGATGTCTAAAGCTTGTGTTCTATACATTCAAGATTACATATGGCAAATCTCAACTGCCTAATTTCGAGATGTGACTTATGAAACAACTTCTAACAAAATCATAAAGAATATCTCCTTTCGAAAAACCATCACATGCTTTGGTATCATGGTTCTTGGGTAGCTCGTTGGAGCGAATATGTCTTTATCACCATAACTTGTCATTGAGTCAGACCTCAAAATAGTCCAAAGTTTACAATTTAAGCTAATAGAAAATTTGTGTTGAGCAAGGCCAACATTCACTGGAGTGAAAGGGTTTTTAGCTGCGTTGAAGTGTAAACTAATAAGGTTTGTAAAGGAGACAAAATTCCCATGAAGTGTCTAAATTTTGACATTCCAATCAGGACTAGTTTTTGTAAGGACATAAATTTCCAATTGAGTCCCAGTATTATTTTGACTTAATTCCGTGAACAAAACTGTGTTTGTAATATATCATAAGGAGATTTTATTTTGTCACGATCCCACTCGGTCTATGACGTAATAAAGAAATTTAAGACGTTACGGAAAATCTTCAAAGAATTAATCATGCCGAAGTTTAATTGATTCATGTTTATTCGTCTTCAAGTTAATTGCATTTCAAGATCACACAGGTATGAATGCGTATAATTAATGGAGCTATGAATAATTTTTATAAAAGGATAAGTATGAATTTTTATAAGGAAAATGTTTTAAAATGTTTTTACAAGTGTTTTAAATGTTTTACACTACGTTTTATTCTGATAAGCTCGAAAAAGAGTTTGAATTAATTGGATCTCTTTTGGAAGAAATGTTTTAAAGAAAAAAAGATAAACTGACACGCGCGTCATTCAAACGATAGCTCGGATCGTTCGAGCCAGATGGCTATGTCACACGAACGATTTGTTAATCTCATTCGAACGACAGATTTTTTGAGGAAGTTAATATTTCCTATTTAAAGTGTGGTTTTGTCATAATTTAAATGACGTGCAATCTGGAAAACAGTTTTCAATCCAGTACAATTTTTGCACATGTTTTTCTAAGGTTTCAAAGCTTAAATACATCCTTAGAGTTTGCAAAGATCCGATTTATCATTACTATATGTTTATGTGATCTTGCTGCACCAAGAAGTTTTGTTCTATACTTGAACATCTGGGTTTTGCGATGAAGAAAAGATAAGGACTTCTTGTTCGACATCGTAGACGTATCAAAGCCATTCGGTGGACACCGAGACATACGTGGACGCGTGTGTTATGGACAGGTCTCGTGGAAGAAGGACCTTCTACGTGGGCACTGTGAGAGGAGTGGTTAAAGATCAGAAGAGCGTCAAGACCCGTGGGGATCGAGTCATTGAGTGAGTCTTTTATCTGTTCGTTGTAATTCCATATTTATAGTGATTGTCTGGCTTGGGCTGTCCGAGGTTTTTTTCGTCTTGGGTTTTTCCTCGTACATCCTGCGTTGGGAGTATCCTCTACTTTACTTTACTTGCTTTAATCACTAGATTCATGTTTAGGATTAATTAAGATAAAATATGTTTAAAGTAACTATTGTTTTTTCACAACTTGGTTTGGTGCTAATTAAAAGTTGGATAATTTTTGGTGAAAATAGGTTTGATTTGAAACACACGCATAAAGGCCACTCTTTCAAATTGGTATCAGAGCTAGAAAACATAATTTATTTGTTTTGTGATCCCGTGTGTCTATTTATCTCTCTTGTGTTTGTTTTCTCTGAATGGATTCTCTAAACTTTGACGATTTACATCGTTTGAATTTAAAGTTTGCAAAACGTATTAAAGTTTTGGAGGAAGAAAATTCATGTTTTTAAAATATGATTGAATATTTGCAAACGTTTCAAATTCAAAGTGATATTTTTTGTGAGAAGTTTGGTTCCTTGTTTAATTATTTTAATATATTAAAATTGGGTAAAAAGGAGAGTGATGATAGAGTCCTCATTTTAGAAAAAGAGTTAGAGGATTTGAGAAATTCTAGGGTGTGTGCCGTTGAGAAAAATAATTCGATTAATGATTTTGTGGCACGAGAAAAGGCTCTTAGGGATAAGTTTGCTCACATTTAGGGGGAGCGAGATAACCTTCTAGGGGTAATTGATGATTTAAAGGAGTCCCTAAAGTTTGAGGAGCTTAATTTTTTATTTGAGTCAAAAGTTTTGAAGTTTAAAAGTGTTTCAAATGACTCGAATAGTTTGTGTAGTGATGGTAATGGCACGTCTTGTTTTAATGCTTCCGTTGCTAATGCCAAAACCATTACTTATTTTAGAGGATCAATCACATCCGAGGGTGTTAGAAAAGGTCAGCCTAAAGGTCCCGTTCCTTGTCGAGTTTACACATGTTCGCATTGTGGTAGGAATGGTCACCTTAGGAGTTTTTTCTATGATCTTAAAAAGGACCCAAGGAAGTTTAAACATAGTGTCCCGATTATTCCCAAAACTCATTTTGTTAGGTATACACCGGTTTAGGTTAGGAAATCCATCTTGGAGATGCTAAATTCTAGGTTGGTTGATTCTCACATGGTTGCATATGATTCGTCACGTTCTATTTCTTATGGATAGTTGCTTGCATGATATTGTTTGTCATACGCTAGTTTTGCTTCATGATATATTCTTCCTAGTGTTATGACATGTTTATCATTTTGTATTATAGTTTTTCATTTTTTTAAGTCCTATTCAAAAATACAAAAAAAAATTGTTTTTGAGAAAACTTTTGAAAACCAAAAAAGGTTTTGCTTTTATTTGAGTCAAAATATGTGTGAAAAGCCAAAAATATTTTTTGTTTTTGTTTTTTAGTTTACAGGATTAATGTGGCATATTGGTGTGCTTGGACCCCCATCGTTTCATATCCATGTGGCTAGGGCATTTAGTCATTATTATCGATGCTTAGAATGATCTTAACCATTGTTTATATGGGGTTATTTCGAAGTTGATATGCATTTTGATTTGAATTTGTATATATGCCATCATTGCACACAAGCACGAGTTTATATGAATGTTTGACTTGTCTTGCAAATTTTAATTTAGTGAGGCGTTCTTATCTCAATCTTATCATCTATGTGTAAGTAGACTTAAGGAGAAGTGTGCATGTAAGAACCGTTTACCGTGAGGATTTGAATTTGTACCTAATTAAAAAAAATGATGAGTGATTCACGGGAAAGGGCTACGAGATTTCAATTGACTCGTCGTGAAAGCCACCGTTTAAAGAGCCCAAAAGAAAAGGTCGATATGCTAAGGAAAGGGCCAATAAGATTTTCTCTAAGTTGAGAATGCTAGAAACCTCAAAAGAACTTGAAAAAATATATATTTATGAGGGAGATTGGTTGGAGAAAATTTAAACGGGTTTGCACCACTAATCCTAATGTTGAAACATTGCAATTTGATGCTATTGTTTGTAGAATCATCGAAATTCTGGATTTGTGTGTATGTAGTATGTTTTGTTTATTAAGCTCACACTTTAATTGTCATATGGCTAAGATAAAGTTCAACAATTTATCGCTATCAATTAGAGCTTCTTGATCTTTTTGATGTGTTTGAATTGTGACTCATTTGTTGTAGTTTCACGCCCATACATTCCATATCCATGTTTGAGCACATAAGTACTATGTTTGGATGTAACTCGCATTGTCAATTTTTATCCAATTTTGCGTTTTGGGTAAAAAGATTACTGTTTTAGCACTGTTTCGCTGCTGTCAACCATTTTCTGACCTTTTCTTCTGGAATTTTTTTCACTGGGAAAAAATTTATGATATTTCTAAAATCTGGGAAAGTTTGGTTGTCGTGAGAAGTCGTTCAAACGACATCTCATGTCGCGAGAAGACCCCGTTTGAGCGACATTACCATATCGCAAGAAGACTCGTTCGAGCGACGTCCTCATCTCGTTTGAGCGACGTTCCTGAATCGTTAGAACGACGATCTAGGAATTTACTTCTTTTTGTTTGTAGTCCACTAGTTTAGTTTTTGATATTTTTGGTACTGCTGGAATCTTTATGGACTAACTAATTTATATGCAGGTTTTATTGTTTCATATTGGAATTTTGCATATGATCCGTTTATCACACCTGATTAGTTTGCTATATTCTTTTTGTGAATCATTGGTTTACTAGCTACTGATTTGTCATTACTTGATCATATTTAGCTGGTTGTTTCATGATTATCTAGAGATTTTTAATTTAATATATCTTCATGCTAGATACTTGTTAATTGGTTTATCTTTTCACCGGATTGTTTATTCGAGACAAAAAGGGGGAGAGATGTATGTGATGTAGGGGGAGATTTGTTGATCATGTTTATTGAGATTTGATTTAAATGTTGTATGATTACATATTTTACAAATTGGTATCATATTGTTGCTCAATTGTTTAACAAATGATTTTTTTTAGAGTTTATTCATATTGGTATCTATTGTAAAATTGGTATCATTTGGATATATATTGGTTTCATTTGTTCCACCATACATCAATGGGTATTTGTTTGTCTATTTCATGTGTGTAGGTTTGCTTCATAGATTCGAGATTTCAAGTCTACATCACATTCGGACAGTTCATGCTTGCCGGTGCTACATATACTAGTCCGTGTCCTATAATTTTTGACTTTGGGTTTATGGGATGGGATTTAGCCGTCATACGGATTGACGACCCGAATTAGGCATTTCATTGGTTTAGTTTCATCCCGGAATAGTCAAAGGGGGAGATTTGTAAGGACATAAATTTCCAATTGAGTCCCTGTATTGTTTTGACTTAATTCCATGAACAAAATTGTGTTTGTAATATGTTATAGGGAGATTTTATTTTCTCACGATCCCACTCAGTCTATGACATATTAAAGAAATTAAAGACGTTGCGGCAAAGCTTCAAAGAATTAATCATGCCGATGTTTAATTGGTGCATGTTTATTTGTCTTTAAGTTAATTGCATTCCGAGATCACACAAGTATGAATGCATATAATTAATGGAGCTCGGAATAATTTTTATAAAAGGATAAGTATGAATTTTTGTAAGGAAAATGTTTTAAAATGTTTTTAAAAGTGTTTTGAATGTTTTACACTACGTTTTATTCTGATAAGCTCGAAAAAGAGTTTGACTTAATTGGATCTCTTTTGGAAGAAATATTTTAAAGAAAAAAGTCAAACTGACACGTGCGTCGTTCAAACGACAGCTCGGATCGTTCGAGCCAGATGGCTATGTCGTGCAAATGACTGGTCAATCTCGTTCGAGAGACACATTTTTTGAGGTGATTAATTTTTCCTATTTAAAGCGTGATTTTGTCAAAATTTAAATGACGTGCAATCTGGAAAATAGTTTTCAATCTAGTACGAGATTTGTACATGTTTTTCTAAGGTTTCAAAGGTTAAACACATCCTTAGAGTTTGCAAAGATCCGAGTTATCATTACAATATGTTTATGTGATCTTTCTGCACCAAGAAGGTTTGTTCTATACTTGAACATCTGGTTTTTGCAGTGAAGAAAAGAGAAGGACTTCTTGTTCGACATCGTAGACGTATCAAAGCCATTCGGTGGACACCGAGACATACGTGGACGCGTGTGTTGTGGACAGGTATCGTGGAAGAAGGACTTTCTGCGTGGTCAATGTGAGAGGAGTGGTTGAAGATCAAAAGTGCGTCAAGACCCATGGGGATCGAGTCGTTGAGTGAGTCTTTTATGTGTCCGTTGTAATTTCGTATTCATAGTGATTGTCTGGCTTGCGCCGTCCGAGGTTTTTTCCCATCTTGGGTTTTTCCTCGTACATCCTGCGTTGGGAGTATCCTCTACTTTACTTTACTTGCTTTAATCACTAGATTCATGTTTAGGATTAATTAAGATAAAATATGTTTAAAGTAACTATTGTTTTTTCACAACTTGGTTTGGTGCTAATTAAAAGTTGGATAATTTTTTGTGAAAATAGGTTTGATTTGAAACACACGCATAAAGGCCACTCTTTCAAATTGGTATCAGAGCTAGAAAACATAATTTATTTGTTTTGTGATCCCGTGTGTCTATTTATCTCTCTTGTGTTTGTTTTCTCTGAATGGATTCTCTAAACTTTGACGATTTACATCATTTGAATTTAAAGTTTGCAAAACGTATTAAAGTTTTGGAGGAAGAAAATTCATGTTTTTAAAATATGATTGAATATTTGCAAACGTTTCAAATTCAAAGTGATATTTTTTGTGAGAAGTTTGGTTCCTTGTTTAATTATTTTAATATATTAAAATTGGGTAAAAAGGAGAGTGATGATAGAGTCCTCGTTTTAGAAAAAGAGTTAGAGGATTTGAGAAATTCTAGGGTGTGTGCCGTTGAGAAAAATAATTTGATTAATGATTTTGTGGCACGAGAAAAGTCTCTTAGGGATAAGTTTACTCACATTGAGGGGGAGCGAGATAACCTTCTAGGGGTAATTGATGATTTAAAGGAGTCATTAAAGTTTGAGGAGCTTAATTTTTTATTTGAGTCAAAAGTTTTGAAGTTTAAAAGTGTTTCAAATGACTCTAATAGTTTGTGTAGTGATGGTAATGGCACGTCTTGTTTTAATGCTTCCGTTGCTAATGCCAAAACCATTACTTATTTTAGAGGATCAATCACATCCGAGGGTGTTAGAAAAGGTCAACCTAAAGGTCCCGTTCCTTGTCGAGTTTACACATGTTCGCATTGTGGTAGGAATGGTCACCTTAGGAGTTTTTTCTATGATCTTAAAAAGGACCCAAGGAAGTTTAAACATAGTGTACCGATTATTCCCAAAACTCATTTTGTTAGGTATACACCGGTTTGGGTTTGAAAATCCATCTTGGAGATGCTAAATTCTAGGTTGGTTGATTCTCACATGGTTGCATATGATTCGTCACGTTCTATTTCTTATGGATAGTTGCTTGCATGATATTGTTTGTCATACGCTAGTTTTGCTTCATGATATATTCTTCCTAGTGTTATGACATGTTTATCATTTTGTATTATAGTTTTTCATTTGTTTAAGTTCTGTTCAAAAATACAAAAAAAAATTGTTTTTGAGAAAACTTTTGAAAACCAAAAAAGGTTTTGCTTTTATTTGAGTCAAAATATGTGTGAAAAGCCAAAAATATTTTTTGTTTTTGTTTTTTTTTTTAGTTTACAGGTTTAATGTGGCATATTGGTGTGCTTGGACCCCCATCGTTTCATATCCATGTGGCTAGGGCATTTAGTCATTATTATCGATGCTTAGAATGATCTTAACCATTGTTTATATGGGGTTATTTCGAAGTTGATATGCATTTTGATTTGAATTTGTATATATGCCATCATTCCACACAAGCACGAGTTTATATGAATGTTTGACTTGTCTTGCAAATTTTAATTTAGTGAGGCGTTCTTATCTCAATCTTATCATCTATGTGTAAGTAGACTTAAGGAGAAGTGTGCATGTAAGAACCGTTTACCGTGAGGATTTGAATTTGTACCTAATTAAAAAAAATGATGAGTGATTCACGGGAAAGGGCTACGAGAGTTCAATTGACTCGTCGTGAAAGCCACCGTTTAAAGAGCCCAAAAGAAAAGGTCGATATGCTAAGGAAAGGGACAATAAGATTTTCTCTAAGTTGAGAATGCTAGAAACCTCAAAAGAACTTGAAAAAATATATATTTATGAGGGAGATTGGTTGGAGAAAATTTAAACGGGTTTGCACCACTAATCCTAATGTTGAAACATTGCAATTTGATGCTATTGTTTGTAGAATCATCGAAATTCTGGATTTGTGTGTATGTAGTATGTTTTGTTTATTAAGATCACACTTTAATTGTCATATGGCTAAGATAAAGTTCAACAATTTATCGCTATCAATTAGAGCTTCTTGATCTTTTTGATGTGTTTGAATTGTGACTCATTTGTTGTAGTTTCACGCCCATACATTCCATGTCCATGTTTGAGCACATAAGTACTATGTTTGGATGTAACTCGCATTGTCAGTTTTTATCCAATTTTGCGTTTTGGGTAAAAAGATTACTGTTTTAGCACTGTTTTGCTGCTGTCAATCATTTTCTGACCTTTTCTTCTGGAATTTTTTTCACTGGGAAAAAATTTATGATATTTCTGAAAATCTGGGAAAGTTTGGTTGTCGCGAGAAGTCGTTCAAATGACATCTCATGTCGCGAGAAGACCCCGTTTGAGCGACATTACCATATCGCAAGAAGACTCGTTCGAGCGACGTCCTCATCTCGTTTGAGCGACGTTCCTGAATTGTTAGAACGACGATCTAGGAATTTACTTCTTTTTGTTTGTAGTCCACTAGTTTAGTTTTTGATATTTTTGGTACTGCTGGAAGCTTTATGGACTAACTAATTTATATGCAGGTTTTATTGTTTCATATTGGATTTTTGCATATGATCCGTTTATCACACCTGATTAGTTTGCTATATTCTTTTTGTGAATCATTGGCTTACTAGCTACTGATTTGTCATTACTTGATCATATTTAGTTGGTTGTTTCATGATTATCTAGAGATTTTTAATTTAATATATCTTCATGCTAAATACTTGTTAATTGGTTTACCTTTTCATCGGATTGTTTATTCGAGACAAAAAGGGGGAGAGATGTATGTGATGTAGGGGGAGATTTGTTGATCATGTTTATTGAGATTTGATTTAAATGTTGTATGATTACATATTTTACAAATTGGTATCATATTGTTGCTCAATTGTTTAACAAATGATTTTTTTTAGAGTTTATTCATATTGGTATCTATTGTAAAATTAGTATCATTTGGATATATATTGGTTTCATTTGTTCCACCATACATCAATGGGTATTTGTTTGTCTATTTCATGTGTGTAGGTATGCTTCATAGATTCGAGATTTTAAGTCTACATCACATTCGGACTGTTCATGCTTGCCGGTGCTACATATACTAGTCCGTGTCCTATAATTTTTGACTTTGGGTTTATTGGATGGGATTTAGCCGTCATACGGATTGACGACCCGAATTAGGCATTTCATTGGTTTAGTTTCATCCCGGAATAGTCAAAGGGGGAGATTTGTAAGGACATAAATTTCCAATTGAGTCCCTGTATTGTTTTGACTTAATTCCGTGAACAAAATTGTGTTTGTAATATGTTATAGGGAGATTTTATTTTCTCACGATCCCACTCAGTCTATGACATATTAAAGAAATTAAAGACGTTGCGGCAAAGCTTCAAAGAATTAATCATGCCGATGTTTAATTGGTGCATGTTTATTCGTCTTTAAGTTAATTGCATTCCGAGATCACACAAGTATGAATGCATATAATTAATGGAGCTCGGAATAATTTTTATAAAAGGATAAGTATGAATTTTTGTAAGGAAAATGTTTTAAAATGTTTTTAAAAGTGTTTTGAATGTTTTACACTACGTTTTATTCTGATAAGCTCGAAAAAGAGTTTGACTTAATTGGATCTCTTTTGGAAGAAATATTTTAAAGAAAAAAGTCAAACTGACACGTGCGTCGTTCAAACGATAGCTCGGATCGTTCGAGCCAGATGGCTATGTCGTGCAAATGACTGGTCAGTCTCGTTCGAGCGACACATTTTTTGAGGTGATTAATTTTTCCTATTTAAAGAGTGATTTTGTCAAAATTTAAATGACGTGCAATCTGGAAAATAGTTTTCAATCTAGTACGAGATTTGTACATGTTTTTCTAAGGTTTCAAAGGTTAAACACATCCTTAGAGTTTGCAAAGATCCGAGTTATCATTACAATATGTTTATGTGATCTTGCTGCACCAAGAAGGTTTGTTCTATACTTGAACATCTATTTTTTGCAGTGAATAAAAGAGAAGGACTTCTTGTTCGACATCGTAGACGTATCAAAGCCATTCGGTGGACACCGAGACATACGTGGACGCGTGTGTTGTGGACAGGTATCGTGGAAGAAGGACTTTCTGCGTGGTCAATGTGAGAGGAGTGGTTGAAGATCAAAAGTGCATCAAGACCCATGGGGATCGAGTCGTTGAGTGAGTCTTTTATGTGTTCGTTGTAATTCCGTATTCATAGTGATTGTCTGGCTTACGCCGTCCGAGGTTTTTTCCCGTCTTGGGTTTTTCCTCGTATATCCTACGTTGTGAGTATTCTCTACTTTACTTTACTTGCTTTAATCACTAGATGCATGTTTAGGATTAATCAAGATAAAATTGGTTTAATGTAAAAATTATTTTTTCACAACTTGGTTTGGTCTTAATTAAAAGTTCGATAATTTTTTATGAAAATTGGTTTGATTTGAAACACACGCATAAGGGCCACTCTTTCCGTTGTTCGACATATAAAAACGTCTTCTAATTATGCAAATTTCATTTTTTAACATAAGTTTAATAAAAAGAGTTTACCCTAATAAAGGGAACATGAATTGTTTTCTAAATCAATGGCAATTTTAAATTCCTCATAAAATTGTCCGAACTGAAATATGCGAAAGGAATTATATCAACTTTAAATATGTGTAAAGTTTTTGTGATTAAGTGTATATGGGTATGAGTAAGTTAATGTGTGAGAAATATCTTTATAAAAGTCAATATCTATATCTATATCTATATATATATATATATATATATATATATATATATATATATATATTGAGAGAGAGAGAGAGAGAGAGAGAGAGAGAGAGAGAGAGAGAACTTTGCAAACAAAGATTTTTACGTGGTTCGACCTCCAGTTATATCCATGCCCAAGACTGTACTCTAGAACTTCCCCATATTTCGATTGTTTGTGGTGGAACCAACTCCTCAAAAGGAAATAAATAAGCCCTTTCAATCTAAACCAAAAAGGACATAACAACCTCCTTAACCAAGAGTACCATGAACACTCTAGAGGAATAAATATATCTTTGAAACCTCACAACCATAACACTGCCGACTGATAAAATACAATTTATTTTTGCACCATAAGAATATACTAAAAAGAGAATGCTGTTAAACAAGGAAAATATTTTTCCTGAATGGAATAACTTCTCTAGAACTATAACACATATTTTTTATAAGCTAAAGGCTCAAATAGTGCATATGGTGTGGTTATATTTTTCTCTTCTTTTTCTATTCAAATTTCAATAATTTGGTTGACATAAGTGTTTTAATTAAGCTTTGATGATTTGATGTTATTTATGATTTCTTATGTAAGTTAAAGGTTATTTTATAAGGTATTTATAGACTTTAAATTGAATAGAGCTGTGGCCCAACGAGCATGAATAGAGCTGTGGCCTTCTTCAAGTGGGGGATAATGTAAAGAGATAGAGTCACCAACTTATTTTGGTCAAAACAGGCAAAAGAATATTTTCTCCTCAAGAAAACGGCATCAAGATCAAACTGATGCTTGCAAAACCAAGTAGTTTGAAGGTCCGGGGACTAAGTCACGGAATAGGAAGGTGTTAGGCACCCATTCCCCATTTCGATCTCTCGTGGACTAATGTTAATCTTCTCTTTTTAGAATGTGTGACGTGTGTGTACCTGTGTACAATATAAACTGGGCCAAATAGAATCATCCAATTCACACCATGGAAGGGATGGAGCGGACTCATCCATAGGAGTATACCCAAAAATAATGATAAAAATATTTTCACACCCCGCAAAATCCGATAGATGGGGTGTCCAGCCACCCCGCCGAACTACGTCGGTCGTGAACTAAATAAATACCATTCTTTTAGCATGAGACATATATGAGACATAAATAAATCAGTCCATTGGATAAATAATTCAATCAATCGCAAATGATCATAAATAACTGAGCGATAAAAGATCCATCACATGCTAAAACTCCAACTAAATTCAATCTCTAATAATGATTGAATAAAATTTGAATAATAAAGTTTTGTAAATAATCCAACTGAAACCCCTATCAACTTTATAACTGAATGGCCCAATAAAAACCCAAATTAAGTCTCATAATGAAATACGACTGAAAAGAAAGTCTAAATAAATAAAGCAATAGAACGAATAAACTCTAGCTCCACCACCAAATGATAAAATCCGATAATCCTATGCAGCTTCTCCAAAACTTATCTTGAAAAATGTTGGTCAACGCACGAGGTCAGAGCCCCGAGCATGAATACACATTGCTCCCCTCAAATAGGATCCTAGAATCCAGACATTAGCATTATACGCAATAAATATCACAATAGAATATTTTAAATAAAACGGGATAATCAAATGCAATAAATATAAATCATTACCTACCCGCAGAATTCCCCATTTCAAAATGCACACTATTATGAATTTAAATTCCCAAGTCCCATGATGTTAATTTAATTAAATTAACTAAATTTTATTATTGTTGTCACTTTTTATTATGGCGGTCCTCCCGCCTGGGTGGTAATCCACCAAAGTGTCACACTTCCCCTTGTCAAATGGCCTCTGATCCATTTAAACTGTCGACCCTACCCCATGACAAGGTTCCACACACAACACAACATAAATCGTCTGGTGGCCCGTTTAAAATGTCGGTCCCTAACACATTATTTCTCCACAAGTTTTAATACCAATTTTTATCTTAGTCATTGAATCTCAATTTCTCAAATTCATAATTTATAGATTACTCCACCCTATTAATCATTGTGAGATCCTCAAAATACCCCTTAGCCCCATACCTAAGGGCCCCCAAGTTATCAATACGTCCTAGCCTATGTATGGGATGAACTTTTAACGTAAACCTTAACCTAGTCTCATGCCTAGGCTAGAGTAGCGACGGTAAAGTATCAAAAATCAGCCCATCCCCGACATAATAAAGTCGTAATAATCTACCCTCACTAGTCCCATACCTAGAAGGCATAAATCATTAAAAGGCCTATCCACTAGTCCCATACCTAAAAGGCATCCTAAAATATAGGGAGAGAAAAAATACCCAGCAACCCGTCGTCACAAATGGCAATTTAATAATGCCAACAAGTAACATAAACAAGCATAATTAATCAACGTATAAAACTACGCAACAGTCCAATTCAATTAAATCTTAATTAAATTATCACATCACCATAAACACCAAATTAATCTCATTTACTTATTTTAAATTAAATACACCGATAATTCATCATTAATACATCATATTCCAAATTTAATTATCTATAGACAAATTACATGAGTTATACGCCCCCAAATTCATTTAATTGAAAACCAAGGTTTTTCTATATGCAACCTACACCAACAAAACCCAAATCCACTCATGAATCCTACATACCCATGGGTTATGAATATTATTCATACTAAAAGATTTCATAAAAACAACCCCGAGTTTTAGTGTCCACTTTCTCTAATTAGATTGCTAATTGATTTTAAGAAACACATGAAATTAAGGTTTAGGCAACACTTAAAAAGCATAATACTAAAGGAAAGGAATAGAGTATTTATGCTTGAAATTAGATGGAAAAAAATCTGAGTAGAAGGTTGAACTCCTCTTAAGAAAACACTAATTGAATCTTCCAAACTTGTTAAAAGTTGGGGCTAGGGGTTGCAGATGAGAGAAATATGTTTTGAGAACCTTACTGGAGAAAGTTTGGAAGAAAAAGTATTTTTCGAAGTCCTAGCCCCGTATCAATATAGTATTTAAAAGGTTTAAGAGCTAAAAACCCGATTAGGACTCTCTAATCCATCCTTCGCCTTTATCGTTCGAACGGCGTATGCTATCGTTCGAACGAGATGCAACGTTGTTCGAACGACATACACTGTCGTTTGAACGACCCCACATCCAAAAATGCAGTCTTTTAAAATCTAACTTTTTATTATGATAAATAGTGTTAAAAATGCACCTGCCAGTTAAAACGATAAAAATCCTTATAACCTTTTTATAAAAGACCCAAATTAATTCCCGATTAAAAAAATTTACTAATAAAACCAAGTTAAATTCTTAAAGGCTATTAACTCAAAGATTTTAATTTTCTCCAACTTAATTAAAGTCAATTAATTAAAAAAGGGGTGTTACATACTTCCCCACTAGCAAATGAATTTCTCCCTCAAAATTCAACAAAAAATGCAAACGCGTAAAATAAAATTTGGGCTCACATATGCCTACCCATAGGGTGTCATAATCAGGCACCCATACACCCAATCTTACCCACACGAAAACTCACTATTTCAGAATACAATATATATATACACCTACACATTTTAGTATCTAGAAAATAGTGATTACGTTCTGACACTCCTCTAGCCATGCAATATATCTTGCTCTGCCTGACGTTGAGGCACCTAGCACCTCCCATAACAGGTACTGGTTGGTGCTGTGACGACCCCCTACACACCTGACGCAGTCGGTGTTGTTGACGCCCTTTGAACACCTGACGCTGTCGGTGCTGCTAGCGCTTCTTGAACATTCGCTAATGCTAAGACTGGAGGCCTTAGTCCTAGCTACCCCTGAACTCCTTGCCCTTGTTGTCCTTGTGTAGCTTGACCTTCTTAGGCCTGTACTCCTTGGTTTTGTTGGCCCGCTCTCTTGTAACACCAAGCCGCTGAATGTCCTACTTTCCCACAGAAATATTACAATAAAGTCTCTCGAATATAAAATTATCCAACTAAAAATTTCACCAGTAATTAGTACATAAAAAATAAATCTTCGAATTCAAGCTCTAAAACAATTCTTCAAAATAGTCCATTACGTCCCAATCCACGCTAATTAGCCAACTAAAAGAAAATACGGGGAAGTGCACAATATGACATGAATAGATGCTAAAAAATAATTAGCACGATGAATAAATCACAACAATACGAATACGTGTATACAAATCAAATGCAATACTCAAGCATTATATCAATATTAATTTCTCAACAACACATAAATGAGTCACCAGGCCTCACCTCACCGCGCCTATGCATTCTGAAGCATATTCGGATTTTGGACGATTGGAGGGTGCCCATTCTCCGTGTCATATTAAAATATCATGACACGATGCTCAAATCACAATATAATATACCACAATGAATCAATATGTTGATTCCAATAATTTCTCAGATTTCAAATGAATATCACAATTCAACACGAGTGCAATCAAGACAGAAATCAAACGAAAATACTCACGAGAGAATTTAGGAGAATATTGTGTACGTCCCGTACCTCAAAATCTGATCGCACCATCACGTTCCTCTCGCGAAAATAATCAAATCTCGTTCTAGCCCAAACCCGAGAAAACACCAAATTAGCCCTCTAATCAAAGGTTGAAATCTTGAATAAGTTTGGTTCTATGGTTTGTAGATGAAAGGGAGTAATTTTGGAGAGGTCTTCTGGTTGAAAAGTTTGAAAAATTGATCTGAAAAGTCCATCCATGAATTAATTGTGATATATAAAGGATTAAGAGTTTGATTAAGAAAAGAGTTCTAATTAGATACAAATACTAAAAAAAACATTTCGAACGATCGGACCGTTGAAATTGGTTGAAAGTTGGGAACGTATTAGCTAAAGACGAGGGAAAGATGCATAAAAAAATTCATCTCGATCGGACGGTAAAAAAATTTGATATATTTTTTCTAGAGAGTTTTATGTTTCGAGGACTCTTGGAGAGTTTTATGTTTTGAGGACACTTCTAAACGCCCCAATACTTATATATACTCATATTACAAGTCCTTTAAGCTAGCTTTCCGAATTTCGAATATAAAAACCAACATATTTAATTATTAAAAATAATTAAATCCAAAATTTATTTTTCTCAAATTTTCCAAAATTAGTTTAAAAATACCCATTTAAAAAATCCGGGTTGTTACAAATATGTTGAAGTGTTTGTCGAATCACAAATTGCTATGAAGGAGCGAATGTGCATATCGGGCGAGACACGCGTAGGTAGGAATATAAAACTCACAAAATATGTATAACAAGATATAAATTAATTATGTAGTCATGAAAAAGGGAAAACGGACTCGAATCTCGGGATTGTCCTAAGATGCCTACATAGCCTAAGGGGCATCAAAGTCCACTTAGTTCAAAAATGGAATAGGGGTGGGGTTTAACCCATAAATACAAATGTGGGACTTTATTATTCATGTGTAGAGAAAATGTGTTCAAAGATAGAAAGTGTGAAGTGGAAATTTCGCCTTTGAAATTTAAGAATAAACCCTCATTTTCTTTTTTTAGGGTTTTTTAAGAAACTAGATTATGTGCAATATTACTACTAAAAAGAAGAGATTAGTGGGTATGATATAATAAAAAAAACACAAAAATAGAAAAAAGGTGAATTATATTAAAAATGAATAAACTAGAGAAAGATATCGAGAAATAGACCTCCTTATGAATGCTTCTTACTGATTTTGAGAGAAACAAGTGCATTGATTTTGATGTGGTATGAAAGTGATGTGGAGAGGTGGGGTAAATTACCAAGTGAAGTAAGGAAGTGAGGTAAGAGAATATGGGAAATTAGGCTATATGCAAAGTGAAAGGCTATTCGAGAAGAATGTTTTCTGACTTTCTGAGAGGGGTATCCAGTATCTCCCTCAAGGTGAGATTATGCCCCCATTTTTTAGGGTCAAGGGGTGCCAATTGGTATGCCCTTTGGCATGCCTATCTGCATAAGGCCTGCCTTGCTAGGAAAGAAAAGTACACCATGCCGATAGGTAGGATGTCCCAGGTACCTATTGGCAATCCAGAACGAGTTTTCGAAAAAATGGGCATAAAATGAAAACTGTAAGTTTGAATCACGCACATGGCGACCATTAGAAAGGCAATTCAGAGCCCTTTAAGTATCCGTTGAGCCACTCTGGGATCCAAAATTTGACTAAAGTCAAACGGGGCTTGAAATCTCTCGATTGTCTCTAAACAAGAGGTTTTTGGAGGAAAATAGATCATTCTTTCGAATCGTAAAGCTGATTCACACACAGGATGGACCGTTTAAAAGGTAATTAAGTGCCCCTTGATATTTCATTGAAATTCGCCTAGTTTGGAGAGTTGACCAAGGTTAAACGGTGTGTGTTAGTGCTCGATGACCCTACGGAGTAAAACGGTTTGTTAGTCGGAACCGTAAGGCTGATTCGTGCACATGATGGAACGTTAGAAAGTGGATTTATAGATCTTCAAAGATTCATTAAGCTTCAATCAAGATGGAGAGTTTAACAGAGTCGAATGGGGATCGCGAGCACCTGATGGCCCCTAAATTGGTGTTAAAGTAAATCAAATCATTCGTGTAGATCTTGAGGCTGATCCCTGCACTGTTGGAAAGGGAATTCAGTGCCCTTCAAAGATTAATTGAGATTTGATCAGGATGGATAGTTGACCGTATTCGAATGGGTCTGAGATCTCTTGGTGATCTCTAGAACGGTACTTGGGGTATGTCATAGGGTTTATGGTCAATGCGTGCGCGCTAGGGACCTAAGGAGGTTCTTAGGGGGGATTAATAACAGGGGGAAACTGCATCGCAAGTGTATAAAGATATACGCCGGTCGTTATTTTTGGTTCCAACTGCTATGCTAAAACCTAAACTATTGACTACACTCTTTTAAGGGAGTATAATGGCCAATCGGGGTATCAAAATCAACATAGACTAGTTGTTACAATTATATTGATTTAATACTTCAGAAATAAAAATGTAAAAGATAATTGTTATACTATGTGTTTAAACTAAGACTAACAAAGGGAATAAAAACTATAGATTGTGACTAATAACCCTCATCTCGAGTTAATTGGTATAAATGGTTACATGGGAAGACAATAACAATTAAATAAATCTAGAGTTGTCACCCCCTAAATCGTCATAAAAGCCTACTATGATTTTCGCATCAACAAATACCCCGAAAATTACATACACATGGTCGTAAATATAGAGCATACATGATATAATCCGTGAAATATCCTATGCGGAATAACAACAACAACTGAATAAAATTAAACTCATAAAACCCATCACCAAAGAAAAGCAACCAAATCAACCCAATGTGGGTTCAATCGATCATAACCTAAACTAAATTACTTAGAAAGCATGTCAAATGACATTAATTCAATGCAATCAATAAATGAAAGAAATAAACCTAAGTTACAAAGCAAGAAATCTAATTAACAAATCTTGAAAAACAACAATGGAAGCTTGGATAAGTGGAGAAGATAATGAATAGTGTTCTTACACATCCAAAGGGACAAACCCTAGGAGAGAGAAAAGGGCACGCCCAGAATCACCTCCAAAACACTAACCTCCAACCTAACTCCTAAAAAGATGATAAAAGAAGAAGAAGATGATGAAAAATACATTATGTCTTAGAATAAGTAAAAACCTAGTTAAATAGTAAGTGGCAAAATAAATAAATGGAAAATAAATGGTAATGATTTATCCTAAAAACCATGAAGGAGCTCCTTGGGAAAATGCTCATAACATGTTCGTTAGGAACCGAATTGATAAATCGTAGGAGGACACATGAAGCTGACTCGAAGGAATAAAACTTTCGTGAAGAGTTCGGGCACGAAGCTCAAACACTAAAATGACTAAAATGCCCCTGATGTTGCGTATTACATTGAAAACTTCCTAAAAAGCACCAATTGCATCGTTAAGCGTTCCAATACCTAAAAAAGCTCAATTATACATTAAAAAGCATATAAACATACATAATAGAGGTTGTCTAGTTAATGAGCATAAATATAGGAATTAAGGAGCCAAAAAGTGCAAAAATGCATAAATGTAACGGGCACAACTATAAAATATTCGTGACTGATCACACCCCCTTACTTACACATTACTATTCCATAGGGATAAAACAAAATAAGACCCAACACATAGAGTAGTAAGAACAACAAAGATATGTACATGGATAAAATACCACTTTTGCGGGCGCACGGTTGCATTTAACGAATGCAACAAGCCGTTAAACCCCTAGGTTACCCTAGTGGACGAGTGTTGTCTCACGAGGGTTTTAAGGGATGAAACCCACAAATATCAAATTTCCTCAAAACATACCCAACCAACCAATACAACAAGCTCCACAAATATCGAAATCCACAGAGACTAGTTGTTACAATTATATTGATTTACTACTTCAGGAATAAAAATGTAAAAGATAACTATTATACTAGGCATCTGTTTAAACTAAGATTAACAAAGGGAATAAAAACTATAGATTACGAATAATATCCCACACCTCGAGTTATTTGGTATAAATGGTTACATGGGAAGACAAGTTTAACAAGATTGAATCTCATTTCAACAATTAATTAAATCTATAGTTTCCACCTCCTAAATCGTCATAAAAGCCTACTATGATTTTAGCATCAACAAATACCATGGAAATTACACACACAAGGTCGTAAATATGGAGCATACATGATATACTCCATGAAATCTCCTAGGCGCAACCCAATCGAATTAAACTCATAAAACCCATCACCAAAGAAAAGCAACCAAAATCAACCCAAGGTGAGTTCAATCAATCATAACTAAACTAATTAGCTAGAAAGCATGTTAAATGACATTAATTAAATGCAAGAAATAAATGAAAGCATTAAATAAAGAAATAAAACTAAGTTACAAATCAAGAAAACTAATTAATAAAGCTCGAAAAATAATAATGGAAGCTTGGATAAATGAAGATAATGAATAGTGTTCTTACACAACCAAAGGCACAAACCTTAGGAGAGAGAAAAGGCACACCCAAAATCACCTCCAAAACCCTAACCTCCAACCTAACTCCTAAAAAGATGATAAAAGAAGAAGTAGAAGAAGTTGAAAAATCGATTATGTCTTCAAATACATAAAAATTCACTTAAATAGTAAGTGGCAAAATAAATAAATGGAAAAAAAATGATAATGATTTATCCTAAAAACAAAGAAGGAGCTCATCGAGAAAATGGTCATAACAAGTTCGTTAAGAATCGGATTGACGAACCGTCGGAGGCCACGTGAAAAAAACTCAACGAGCTACAACTTTCGTGAAGAGTTCAACACGAAGCTCGAATATTGAAATGACTAAAATGCCCCTGAAGTTGCGTATTACATTGAAAACTTCTCGAAAAGCACCAATTGCACCGTTAAGCATTCCTATACCTACAAAAGCTCAATTGTTCCTCGCTAATCATTCAAACATACATAATAGAGGTTTTTTGGTTAACGAGAATAAATATAGGAATTAAGAAACACAAAAGTGTTAGAATGCGTAAAGATAACAGGCGCAACTATACAATATTCATGACTAATCATCCCCCAACTTACACATTCCTACTCCTTAGTGATAAAACAAAGACATGTATACAAAAAAAGTTCCACTTTTTCGAGCACACAGTTGCCTTTAGAAAATGCAACATGTCGTTAAACCCCTAGGTTACCCTAGTTGATGAGTGTTGTCCCGTGAGGATTTTTAGGGATGAAACCCACAAAAATAAAATTTCCTCAAACCATGACCAATCAACCAAATATGCCAAGATAAAAAACAACTAGATATTTCAACATATTATTAACAAGCCAAAAGAGAATTTAGCCCAATAATCCAAAACTATCAACATTAAAAGAATAACTATATGGAATTGAAAACTCAAATGTGAGTGGTGTGCGTTCACATGAAAAAAGTTTTGATTCGGTAAAAATGCCTATAACCTCAATAAACATTAGAGCCTGCTTCCACTCAATCCTCTTCGGATAATACATGAAACAAATAAAATCACTCGAAATGGGGTGTAACACACTAACATGAGGCCATAATGAATAAATGTAAATGGAAACTAGGCCGCACACATGTCATCAATGAAGAACGCAATATATAAAGTAAAAACTCTGCAATTTCAATGGAAGGATATCATCATTAAATAGGTGAGATGCATTTTTCACAGATTATCGCAATTATTATGAAATTTGAATTACATTCACCTTATGATCACATAGGACTTTTATAAGATGTAATGTAGGTTTGGGGATGAAACACATGGGATAATGGAAAATTGTGGGCAATATAAAAATTATAAAATGATTTCCATAACGAGCATTGAATATAAAAATGGAGATTGACAAAGGTTATTGAACACTATGTACATAAATGAAATACTTTCTCTTTCTTCTTTTCTCTTCTTTTTCTTTTGCTTTTGTTTTTTCGTTTTTTTCTTTTCTTTTCCACTTCACTTTTTTCTTCACTTTTTCTCTCTCACATGCTTAATTGCAAGCACGTAACACGAACATCATTCAATCCCAAGTATCATTCCAAACAAAGGTATGGAAGGTAATATGTATGGTATATAACTCAAATTTGGAGTTGGTTATGGGATTTTGGGTTTTGAAACGAAACGATGTATTTAGACTCAAAGGGGTTGACGAAGGAAAACATATAAGGTGAGTTCAACGTCAATATGGATATTATAACAAAGAGGGCCTATGATCCTTTCCTAAAATTTGAGCAATTCTCGAGTCAAAACAACATCAAAAATCATGCTCAAGTAACACATTTCATAATGAACTCAATTAATGAATGATCAATGAAAGAATAGTGAGATTACCAACAAATTTAACGTTTTCAAGAAGGAAAGTGTAATGTATAAACATTAGCAAATGAAGAAAAATACAAAGATCGCTCAGTTTTAGTGTACACAAAGGAACAAAAATATACCAAGTTATAATTTTTCTACTGAATCATTTATAAAATATGCTCAAGTGCTCATGAGTTTTCAAGGTTTAATTCATGCATTTATTCTCAATATTAAATAAATTGAGGACTAAAGTTTAATAACATGAAAAAAATAGAAAATGCATCATTGCATTAGTAATTGGATATGGCAATTATTGGATTTATCATAGGAAATGTGGGTAAAAGGCCCAACAAAGAGAAAAGAAATGAAGAAAATAAATTTTGAAAATTTTATTTTTATTTTATTAAATTAAAAAATATAATTAATAAATATGAACATGGTTCATGATGATGAAAAATAAATTGACATAAATAATCACACACACCCAACTTGAAATGCACATTGTCCTCAATAAAATTAAAGACGCCATGACAAAGAGAGGGATATAAATAAATCACCCCAATTTGGAGCGATCCTCGAGGTAGTCAACGTGAGCCTATACAAACCCAAGAAAAATAAAATATTTACATCAAGAATTAAGTTAAAATAAATCATGTCGTATGTTATAACAATATAGAAAGGCTGAAGTGCAAATACTAGATAATTTGATGGTGAACATTTGATTTTATAAAAATGGGGGTCACACACATCAAAACCCAATAGATAACCAATGAGTACATTATTATTTCAAATCCCATAATTACACAAAACAACTTAATACAATAGAAAGAAAGAGAAAAAAATAAAAAGAATATTTTGCATTACAAAAGTACTTAGGAACTCGGACCACCAGAGGATACCGACGCATATCTTCACCCCCACACCATAGTCTTTATTGATGTCTGCCCAACCTTTCACCACCACAAATGTCACATAAAAGAATAAGCATCAAATCCTCATTGATGCGACCATTCGTGGAACGAAAAAAATCCCAAATGTGGTGATGCAAGATGACTCGTGCCACCCTTTCACCATGGAACCCCTAGAAATCTTGGGATGGCACACACTTAGGCCACCATTTTGAATAACAATAGTAAATTTTGGTGAAAGTGTATAAATATATACGCCGGTCATTATTTTCGGCTCCCATTGCTATGCAAAAACCTAGAGTATTGACTACACTCTTTTAAGGGAGTATAGCGGCAAGTCCGGGTATCGAAATCCACAAAGACTAGTTGTTAAAATTATATTGATTTAATAATTCTGGAATAAAAGTGTAAAAGATAATTGTTAACAAAAGAAATGATAATAATAGGCATGTGTTTAAACTAAGATTAACAAAGGGAATAAAAACTATAGATTGCGATTAATATCCCTCGCCTCGAGTTAATTGCTATAAACGGTTACATGGGAAGACAAGTTTAACAAGATTGAATCTTATTTCAATAATTAATTAAATCTAGAGTTGTCACCCCCTAAATCGTCATAAAAGCCCACTATGATTTTGGTGTCAACAAATACCCCAAAAATTACACACACAAGGTCGTAAATACAAAGCATACATTATATAATCCGTGAAACATACTATGCGTAATAACAAGAACAACCCCATCGAATTAAACTCATAAAACCCATCACCAAAGAAAAGCAACCAAATCAACCCAAGGTGAGTTGAATCAATCACAACCTAAACTAAATTAGCTAGAAAGCATTGTTAAATGACATTAATTAAATGCAAGCAATAAATAAAACAATAAACCTAAGTTAAAAATCAAGAAAACTAATTAACAAAGATGGAAAAACAATAGTGGAAGCTTGGATAAGTGGAGAGGACAATGAATAGTGTTCTTACACAACCAAAGGGAAAAACCCTAGGAGAGAGAAAAGGCACACCCAAAAGACCTCCAACACCCTAACCTCCAACCTAACTACAACAAAGATGATAAAAGAAGAAGAAGATAAAAAATCGATTATGTCTTCAAATACATAAAAATCCACTTCAATAGTAAGTGGCAAAATAAATAAATGGAAAAGAAATGATAATGATTTATCCTAAAAACTAATAAGGAACTCCTCGGGAAAATGGTTATAACATGTTCGCTAGGAACCGAATTGACGAACCATGAGAGGCCACACAAAGCCGACTCAAAGGAATACAACTTCCATGAAGAGTTCAGGCACGAAGCTCGAACACTGAAATGAGAAAAATGCCCCTGAAGTTGCGTATTATATTGAAAACTTCCTGAAATGGCCCAATTGCACCGTTAAGCGTTCCTATACCTAAAAAATCTCAATTATACCTAGAAAAGAATATAAACATACGTAATAGAAGTTGTCTTGTTAACGAGCATAAATATAGTAATTAAGGAACACAAAAGTGCAATAATGCATAAGGATAACGGGAACGACTATACAATATTCGTGACTAATCATACCCCCTAACTTATACATTACTAGTCCCTAGTGATAAAACGAAACAAGACCCGACACACAGAGGGGTAAGAACAACAAAGATATGAAACGAAAAAAGTGCCACTTTCACGAGTGCATGGTTTCATTTAGCGAATGCAACATGCCATTAAACCCCTAGGTTACCCTAGAGGACGAGTGTTGTCCCATGAGGGTTTTCAGGGATGAAACCCACAAACATCAAATTTCCTTAAAACATGCCCAACCAACAAATATAACAATCTCAACAACAACTAGCGATTTCAACATATTATTAACAAAGCAAAAGAGAATTTTGCCCAATCATCCAAAACTATCAACATTAAAATAATAACTACATGGAATTAAAACCTCAAATGTGAGTGGTGTGCGTGCACATGCAAAAAAGCTTTGAGTCAGTAAAAACGCCTATAGGCCGGATAAACATTACGGCATGCTTCCACTCAATCCTTTTTGGATATTACACTCAACAAATAGAAGCACTCGGAATGCGGTGAAACACATGGGATATGAGGGCCTAATGAGTAAATGTTAATGGAAACTAGGCTGCACACATGTCATCAATGAAGAACGTTATATATAAAATAAGAACTTTGCAATCTGAATGAAAGGATATCATCATGAAAGAGGTCAAATGCATTTTTATAGATTATCGCAATTATCGGGATATTTGAATTACATTCACCTTTGGATCACATAGGAGTTTTATAGGTTGTAATTCAGGTTTGGGGTTAAGGTTATGAAATGAAGGGAATATGTATGGATTCAAAGGTGTTTGGAGATGAAACACTTGGGATAATGGAAAGTTGTGGGCAATATAAAAAATTGGAAAATGATTTCCATAATAAGCATTGAATATAACATTCGAGAGTGAAAAAGGTTATTTAACACTATATACATAATTGAAATACTTTGTCTCTCTTTTGTTTTCTTCTTTTACTCTTCATTTTCTTTTGCTTATTTTTCTCCTTTTTCTTTTCTTTTTCACTTCCCTTTTTTCTTCATATTTTCACTCTCACATGCTTCATTGCAACCATGTATCACAAGCATCATTCGATCCCAAGTATCATTCCAAAAAAAGGTATGGAAGGTAATATGTATGGTATATAACGCCAATTTGGAGTTGCTTATGGGATTTTGGGTTTTGAAACGAAAGGCTGTATTTAGGCTCAAAGGGGTTGACGAGGGAAAACATATAAGGTGGGGTCAAGGTCAATATGGGTGATATAACAAAGAGGGCCTATGATCCTTTCCTAACATTTACACAATTCTCGAGTCAAAACAACTTCGAAAACCATGCTCAAGTAACACATTTCATAATGAACTCAATTAATGAATGATCAATGAAAGAATAATGAGATTAGCAACAAATTTAACGTTTTTAAGAAGGAAAGAGTAATGTATAGACACTCGTAAACGAATAAAAGAACAAATATCGCTTGGTTTTAGCATACACAAAGTAATAAAAAGATACCCAGTTATAATTCTCCTATCGAGTCATTTATAAATATGATCAAGTGCTCAGGAGTTTTTAAGGTTTAATTCATGCTTTTATTCTCAATATTAAATAAATTGAGGAATAATGTTTAATAACATGAAAGAAATAGAAAATGCATCATTGAATTAGTAATTGGATAGGGAAATTATTGAATTTATCGTAGGAAATTGAGGAAAAAGGCCCAAAAAAGAGAAAAGAAATAAATAAAATAATTTTTGAAATTTTACTTTTATTTTTTTAAATTGAAGAATATAATTAATAAATATGAACATGGATCGCAATGATCAAACATAAATTGAGATGAATAATCACACACCCCCTAACTTTAAACACACATTATCCTGCATGAAATTAAAGACACTATGATAAAGAGAGGGATATAAATAAATCACTACAATATGGAGTGATCCCCCTGGTAGTTAATGTGAGACCTATACAAACGAAATAAAAACAAAAATATTTACCGCAAGAATTAAGTTAAAATAAATCATGTCGTAAGTCAAAATAATATAGAAGGGCTGAAGTGAAAACACTAGATAATTTGATGGTAAACATTTGATTTTATAAAAATGGGGGTCACACACATCTAAATCCAATAGATAACCAACAACTACATTATTATTTCAAATCCCATAATTTCACAAAACAACTTAATACAATAGAAAGAAATAAATAAAAATAAATAAAAAGAATATTTGCCATTGCAAAAGTACTCAGGAACCGCGACCACCAGAGGATCTCGACTCATATCTTCACCCCACACCATAGTCTCGTTTGATGTTCGCCCCTTTTTTCCACTAAGAATGTTGGATAAAAAAATGCACATCAACTCCTCATTGATGCAACCATTCATGACACGAGAAAAACTCCCAAATGTGGCGAAGATGACTCGCGCCACCCTTTCATCACAGAACCCCTTTAAATCTCAGGATGGCACACACTTGGGCCACCATTTTGAATAACTGGGGAAAATCATTGCGCAAGTGTATAAAGATATACACCGATCGTTATTTTTTACTCCCACCGCTATGCAAAAATCTAAACTGTTCACTACACTCTTTTAAGGGAGTATAGCGGCCAGTCCGGGTATCAGAATCCGCAGAGACTAGTTGTTAGAATTATACTGATTTAATACTTCAGGAATAAAAGTGTAAAAGATTATTGTTAACAAAAAAAAAGGTAATACTAAGCATTTATTTAAACTAAAACTAACAAAGGGAATACAAACTGTAGATTACGACTAATATCCCTCACCTTGAGTTAATTGGTATAAACAGTTACATGGAAAAACAAGTTTAACAAGATTGAATCTCATTTCAACAATTAATTAAATCTCGAGTTGTCACCCCCTAAATCGTCATAAAAGCCTACTATGATTTTGACATCAAGAAATACCCCAAAAATTACACACACAAGGCCATATATATGGAGAATACATGATATACTTCGTTAAATCTCCTAGGAATAATGACAAGAACAACCCAATCGAATAAAACTCATAAAAATAATCACCAAAGAAAAGCAACCAAATCAACCCAAGGTGTATTCAATCAATTATAACCTAAACTAAATTAGCTAGAAAGCATGTTAAATGACATTAATTAAATGCAATAAATAAATAAAGCAATAAATCAAAATTACAAAGCAATAAATCTAATTAACAAATCTTGAAAAACAACAATAGAAGCTTGAATAAGTGGAGAAGACAATGAATAGTGTTCTTACACAACCAAAGGGACAAACCCTAGGAGAGAGTAAAGGCATACCCAAAATCACCTCCCAAACCCTGACCTCCAACCTAACTCCTAAAAAGATGACAAAAGAAGAAGAAGAAGATGAAAAATTGATTATGTATTCAAATACATAAAAACCAGCTTAAATAGTAAGTGGCTAAATAAATAAATAAATGGAAAAGAAATGATAATGATTTATCCTAAAAACCAAGAAGGAGCTCCCTTGGAAAATGGTCATAACATGTTCGTTAGGAACCAAATTGACAAACCGCCAAAGGCTACGTAAAGAAGATTAAAAGGGCTACAACTTCCTTGAAGAGTTTGATTCGAAGCCAAACATCAAAAAGACTAAAATGCCTCTGAAGTTGCCTATTACATTGAAAACATCCTGATAAGCACCAATTGCACCGTTTAACGTTCCAATACCTACAAACACTCAATTATACCTCACAAACCATATAAACATACATAATATAGGTTTTCTTGTTAACGAGCATCAATATAGGTATTAAGGAACACAAAAGTGCAAGAATGCATAAAGATAACGGGCGCAAATATACAATATTCATGACTAATCAGGGGTATCTTGGGATGGGGTGTCTATGGTGACCCTCGATGGGAGAGATTGGAACAAGTGATGGTCATCTAATGATAGACACCACATAGATGATCGAGAAGAGTAATGAGGTCAAATCTAAGTACCTAAAGGACGAGGGTCATCGATTTAGAGGGCTAAGGTCAATTCTGAAGACCCATTGAATGATGACCAATTTTATGGGCTGAGGTCAATTATGTGGAATAAAAGTTGTGATGGCTGATTCTACGGGTTGAGATCATTTTTAAGGACGTAAAGTTATGGCAACCAATTATGTAGGTCGAAGTCAATTCTGAGGACCTTGATATATGATGATAATTTTTACTTGCCGAGGTCAATTATAAGGACCTTGAGTTATGATGACCGATTTCAATTATGAAGACCTTGAGTTGTGATGACAAATTATGTGGGTCGAGGTTAATTCTGAGTACCTTGGTTTATGATGATTGATTCTACGAGCCGAGCTCAATTATGTGGACCTGAAGTTGTGACAACCAATTTTACAGGACGAGGTCAATTATAAGGAGCTTGGGCTATATTAATCGATTCTACGTGTGAAGATGTATTCTTGAGGATCTTGAGTTGTATGACCGATTCTATGGGACGAGATTAATTCTGAGGACCTTGACCTATGATGATCAATTCTGTGAGTCGAGGTATATTCTGAGGACCTAAGGTGGTGATGACAAATTCTGAATGCTGAGGTTAATTCTATAGACCTTGAGTTTTGATTTATGGGTTATAGCTTTGATAGGGATCGCCTTAAAGGGTTTTAGTGAAAGAACACCTTTGGTTTCATTGGGTAATGTGTTGACTTGCCTTTTCTAAGGAAAATGTAGGAGGCTTAGATAGGGCCACACCATTGGTTTCATTAGGGAATAGGTTGATGGTAAAGTTTTTCATTGATCCAAATGGGGATTTTTGAGGGTCTGTAAGGGGTTTGGTGTTCCAAAAGTTATTTTCTTGAGGAAAAAGTGTTTTACATTTTTTTTAGGATTTTATGGGAATTTTTAGAATTTGTTCGAGCAATATTTGGATTTTTCCAGCATTTTTAGGATGAAATTTAGGTGCCTAGGGGGACTGCTGATAGGCAAGTCAGGTTAGGTGCCTATCGACATAAGTCATAAACTCTTGGGCTTATTAGTAAGGGGCAAAGACTTTGGCAGTCGACATGGTCAGAGGGCTGTCGATCGACATGCTCCTTAGCCTACGATAAAAAGTGTGTGGCTTCTCCTAATTTTTCATACTTTTAAGTGATTGAATCTCTTTATTTATCTCTCTAAACATTATTCCTAAGTCCTTATTTCTTCAACACTTCAAATGATAGGTACTTATGGAAAAGGTTAATAATGAGTGGATATCCGTTGACTATTGGGCAGGCCTGTAGTGGCGATCTGTGGTGCTTCTTGCACTTGGCAATGAAAATTACTATAACTCCTTTTAGTTGGTTGTTGATGAGAGGATTTTATTGCATAAGCCCACGTACCACCATTCAAAAACGGTGAAGAACCTTAATGGCTATGTGAGTATTTTAACCTTTGGTTTTCCAACTCTTTTTCTCTTTCTATTCTTCTTGTTCTAATGACGGGTTTTCTTTTAGTTTCTTGCAAACTAATATAGCTTCTTCAAGCATTTGGCCCTAGGAGATGACTAGTTTGAAGGATGCTCAGGATAAGTGTCCTGCGATAGTGGGCTGGATGGTGTCATTTGCTAGATTTAGGCCCTTGGCGGGAACATTTGATGAGACGCTGCGCTCGTTTGTGGTGTTGTGTGCACTCTTTGAAAAGGTGGTGGAACACACCCCTTACTTTCCATTTGGGGGTCGGGAATATGATTGTCACTCCAATGGATGTCCAGCAGTTGATGGGGCTAGATTGTGAGGGGCATCGTATTGTGGTGGACCGTACTCTAGGATCACACTGGAGGTGGTGCAGGCTGCTTTGGGGGATGTGGATAGAATCGTGTCGGGGGATTATATACAAATTTCTTTATTAAGGTCAATGCTATTGAGGAGGTGGATTGATGAGGCTGATGGGCGGTAGGTGCGACAGAAATCCTGTCTAATAATTTTTCTTTTCCTTGGAGGATTCATGATGATGATTAGCGATGACTTCGTCCATCTCTGGTTTGTATCATATTTGAGGTTTATTGTGGACCCACATCTATACAATTGGGGGAGATTCACCTTGGCATCCCTTTATCATTCTCTTGATGAGTTCAGCCGATGCTATTAACAAACTTTTATAGAACCCACGTACATTTTTTTAAACAAACAAGAAATATTATTGAATCAAAACAAAAGAGTTCAAGGATAGATTACAAGGAGAAAAAAGAAAGAAAAAAAGAAAGAAAAATAAATGGAAGAGTACAATGGAGCATAAAAGCAAAAAGCAGTCTATCTAGTGAAACCTATAAGAAGGCATGCCCATGAAGTCATTAAAGACAGGACTAAAGAGAATGTATGGGACCCACGTACATTCACTAGGTAACTTTAGTTTATTTTCCTTTATTTTATTACAACCCTTATCCTGTTTCTTTCTTTTAATTTATTTTCATTCTTGTAGACATTGTTTTACGAAGTGATTGGGATCAATGAGGAGTTGGTGTCCCTGAAGAATATGAGTCAGGGGACTTTTGTCGAATGTACCGGTGGAGGAAGTCCAATCAGCAGTCAAACTGGTCTTTATCCCCAAGGACAAACGGAAGGTGTTGAATGGCCTAATGAGTGTTTGGATTAGCTTTTGTCTTTTTCTAGATTTTTTGATATCTTTATCTTGGGTGGATACATATTCTTTTTGGGGTATGTAGGTGGCATTATAACCTTGGGGTATTTCTTTACGGGCCACGGGGGTTACCGGTGTGCACGTGCATATGCGACAGTTATTGGTGCATGATTTTGGGTACGTCTAGTAATTAGGAGAGAGAGAGTTATGAGGCAGATTATGGAGGAGGTGGAGGTCCCACCGTCAGTGCCTTCGGAGTACATTAGGCATGTGAGAGAGATGATGAACGATGCCAGGGCATAGTTTTAATGGGTGAGCCCTATACACTCTACACTAATACGATAATGGGTTACGACTACGTGGATTTCGTGACCAGTTTGTTGATGCCTTCATATATGTATGACGTGGAGAATATGCCTCATCCTACCACTACTTGGGGGAGGGATACTAGTGCACCGGTGGCGTCGTCCCACAGAGGTGATGTGGCTACAGTGGGGGAGGAGTCTCCTCTTATTCAAGACACTCCTACTTATTACAACTTTCGATTGAGCAGTGGGGAGACGTTGAGGGTGTCCCACTATACTCATGTGTCGATAACTAGGTTGACGGGCCTTATTGATGAGGCGCTCCTTCTTGAGGTATACTTCTCTTCTTTCTTTTTATTTCCCATTTCTCGCTCCATTTCTTTGCTTTTTACTGACTTGCTTGACTTTTGTTATTTTCTGTTTCTTCTTATAGTTTGTGTAGGTGCCAACCAATTGACCGTGGGATAATAAGGACTAGATGGAATCTATATCTGCTTACGTGAATTATTCGTCCATTTCATGTATGGTGCCGTCATCTACTTTAGATAAGGGTTCTAGCTCTGAGACTAGAGGGTCTACTACCCATCGTAGAGGGAAGCGTGTGCCATAGATACTGAGGATTTGAGGGTTTTTTGGGGGGGGTTCAAGGAGTGTCCCATTGTATTTTTCTTTTTTTTTTGTTCCCGCAAAGATTTAATAATCCCAAACAAGGATTACATTTTAAAATTTTAATTTTTTTTTTGGTATTTTTCTTAATTTAGTGACTTAATCTACATGCACTTAATTTTCTGCTTAGATTTCTCAATTATTTGCAAAGACATAGATAAGCATGAAAATGATTTTTAAAGAAAATATGTTTATTTTATGAAAAGAGGAGTAAAAATAAGTAATAACTCATGGATTAACATTTTTCAAAGTAACAACTTTTGGAAATTGATTTTGGGCAAAAGAGGAAAAATGAATTTTTTGTAGGGGGTTGCCAATCGGCATACCCCTTGTCATGACTATCGGCACAAGGGTCAAGTCAAATCACTCATTTGGCCTATATTTCACTTTCTGCATACTTAGAGCACTTGTTGGGAAGAGAGATTAGTGAGGTTTTGGGTGATTTGTCTTTTGCGAGATTTTATGGGTATAAAATGGGAGTTTGGGGAGTGCATTCTTCACCACCATCCACATTCTCTATTTTGTGTCTCTCTTCTATTTTGTAAATGTATCTCCTAATTGCCTAGGTATTTTCTTCCTACCTTGAGGGTTTTGAGGCCATGTGCCTCTGTAATGTCACCTATGATACTTTTAGCTTGTGGCGGGTGTCTTTATGGCGTAATAGGGCTATAGACTGGAATTTACTAGAGGCGACGGTACAATTCTGGTACTCCAAAGATAATTTTTTTTTATTTGGCCTAGATAAAGCCTGTCCTACTTATGAGCAGTTTTCAACAATATTTGGGATCAGCCCCAGTGTGGCATTAACTATGCCTGACTTCTCTCGCTCTACTCGAGTGTATTTGGCAGAGTTACTTCATATATCTCCCTCGATAGATCGACCCCATATCTCCCTCCCAATGGTTATTAACTCGATGTGACAGAGGGACTTCTGTGATGCTAGTTTTGCTAGAGCTGTTGCCTTGGGCCTGACTGTAGGCTATTACTAACGATACGTGACCTGACGACCAATTCTTAGGTGGCCTCAATAGTGGCATGGATGTCATACCGTTTTAGCCCTGTGGCGATAGTGCTAGCAGAGACCTTGAATGGTCTTGATACTTGGAAGGAGGGTCACTCTGATTTTCTGTGGGAGAGCCCTGTGATGCTGTCCATATTGTTTTTAGAAAGGTTTCACTTGGTGTCCCCTCCTAAGCAATCCCTATCCGGTGTCCCTAAATTCTTCATCCATTTCTTGTTTAATTTTGTCCATTTAATAGAGAACTGGGTTAATTGGTTCATGGAGCACGGATCTTGGTGTCTTCGTTGGTCTGTGCCATAGTGCGGGGACTCACAACCCATTTTTCAATTAGGAGAGTACCAATATATGTTGCTAGTTTTATTTTGCCAGACTTCCTTATATCTTCCTTGGTGGCTTCTACGCCAAGTGATATGGGAGTAGATAGTGCTTCCTCATATAACTAACTTCTTCTCAGTAGAGGACTCGACTGAGTCTTTAAGAATGATACTGGGACCTTTGTGGTAGGGCTAACGACCGTTTACCCATATGTTACAATGTGTTGGAAGGGTCTTAGCACATGTCTGGGGATTAGTCGAAATGGTTATGGAAATGGGTAGTTGGAAAGATCTTGGAAGCAAAGACTGGGCAAAGGTGGCTTGTGGCTTTCAACACCATGGAAGAGGGTATTGTGGTTTCAAAAAAGCTTTTCAAGACATACCACTGCATGGAGTGCATTCGATGTACTAATCAAGAGTGAAAGACTTCGGGACTTTGGGGAGCAAGCAATGATAATGAGGCAGGGCCATCTGATAATTGAGGGAAGCATTTTATGAAGATGGGTGTAGTCTCTGTGAATCTAGGGAATCTTATTTGGGGTAATTTAAGTTGGTTTTTGGGATGTCTTAGGATTTTTCGATGAAGCTGATTATTTGGTAGGGATTGGGTAGGTTATTTGTAGGTTGGTTTTGTTATTGGAAAAAGGGGGTTTATTGGACTCCCTCTAGTTATATTTCATGTAATTGCTATGTTTCTTGATTTTGAAATAAAATTGATTTTGAAATGTTTTGTTGTGTCTTTCGATGAATTTTGCATTTGAATTATCTATACCAATCTCTAGAGCATATATAATCCTTTTATTCTTGCAAAACCAAGTAGTTTGAGGGTTTGGGGACTAAGTTACAAAATGGGAAGGTGTCAGACACCCATTCCGCCCTTTCGGTCTCCCATGGACTAATGTTAATCTTCTCATTTTTAAGTCCATGATGTGTGTGTGTGTACATGTGTAAAATATAATCGGCGGGAGAATGAAATCATCCAACTCACGTCATAGAAGGTATGGAGCAGAGTAATCCATAGGAGTATACTCGAAAATAATGATAAAAATATGATATAAGTGTTTGTCGAATCATAAATCGCTATGAAGGAGCAAATGTGCATGTCGAGGGAGACACAAGTATGTAGGAGTATAAATCTCACTAAATATACATGATAGGATATAAAATAAATATATAGTCATGAAAAAGTGAGGACTCGAATTTCTGGATTGGCCCAAGATGCCTACCTAGCCTAAAGGGCATCAAAGTCCACGTAGTTCGAAAATAACATAAGGGTGGGGTTTAACTAATAAATCCAAATGTGGTACTTCTCTTATGTGTGTGTAGAGAAAATGAGTTTTAAGAGTGAAAGTGTCAAATGGAAATTCCTTTTTTGGAATTTACGAATAAACCCTCATTTTCTTCTTTTGGGGTTTTTTTATGAAAATCGATTATGTGCAATATTACTAATAAAGAGTAAAGATTAGTGGGTGTGATATAATAAAACAAAGCAAAAAAATAGAAATTAGTTGAACAATATTAAAATGAACAAACTAGAGAAAGGGATGGAGAAATAAACCTCCGTATGAATGCTTATTACTGCTTTTGAGATGCAAGTGCGCTGATTTTAAAGGTTTATAAAAGTGATATGGAAAGGTGGGGTGAATTACTAAGTGAGGTAAGGAAGTTTTGTAAGAGAACACAGTAAAATGGGATATTTGGAAAGGGAAAGGCTCTGAATTGGAGGAGAATGTTTTTTTAATTTTTGAGAGGGGTCTCTAGTGTCTCCCTCATGGTGAGGTCATGGAGCCTTTTTATATGGTCAAGGGGGTGATAAAAATCATAGCGTGTCGTGTACCAGAGAAGGTGTTCTGATAGAGGTGTGGCGGCCCCTTTTTATATGGTCAAGGTACTTCTAGTTCAATAGTGAGAACTTCTTCCATGCCGTATACCAGAGAATAGGGAGTAGCCTCAATAGGTGTTCTGATAGAGGTGTGGCAGCCCCAGACGGCGTGTGGGATGCGATCGCCCTAGTATTTAAAACTTTTGGTCATATTAATCATGATGGTTTTAGGTCTTTTATTTGTGTCTTCGACAACACCGTTGGTTTGGGGTCAGTAGGGAGAAGACTTATGCCTTTGTATTCCATACTTATCGACTAGTTTTGTGACTTTGGCTTCGAAGTGGAGCCCATTGTCTGATACCAACTCACAAGGAACACCATATTGGCAAATGCTATGCTTTCTGATAAACTTTAACACTTTTTTTTTTAATTCAGTATTGTGTGTGACTGGGTTTCGACCCACTTTGTGAAGTAATCGATGGCAACCAGTATGAACTCGTGACCGTTAAAATCTTTAGGAGTGACCTTACTTATGATTTCTATGCCCCAAGTGGAGAAGGGTCAGTGTGAGGTCATGTTGTACAATTCTCTAGGAGGCAAATGTTTGAGGTTGGCAAATTGTTAGCACTTAAGGCATCCTCAAACATAGGCAGTGCAGTCTTTAACCATGGTAGTCCAATAGTACCATGCCAGATGATCTTCTTGGAAATCATGTGACCATTTATGTGGGCCTACATTCCCCGTTGTGGATCTTCTGCATCATTCCTTCAATATCATCCCTTGCTATGTAATGCAAATGGGTTCCATCAAAGTTTCTCTTAAAAGATGCTTTATTGTAGATGATATAATGGGCAACCAGTTTGCAAAGGGTCGTACAATCTTCCTTATCTAGATATCGAGGATATCTACCATTTTTTAGGAGGCAACAAATATCATAGTACCATAATCCGTCCATGTCGGGATCTTCTTTAGTAACGATCTCAATGGGGTAATAATGGGTGTGCGTAGCTTGTTTTTTAACTAGGAAAGGGGTCATTGTTATTCATTCGGGCATATAACCCTAGAGGCCATAGTTGCAAGGTCATGAACTCGACTATTCTTTAAGCGAGGAAGGTAATGGAAGGTAACATCTTTGAACTGGGGGGAGAACTCTTCTAGGTGTGCGTGAAAGGGTAGGATCTTCTCGTCTTTGACCTTTTATTTCCTGAGAATTTGTTCGACAATGAGGGAACAGTCTCCATAGACGTGTAGGTTCTTGATACGTTTCTCCAGGGTGATGTTGAGGCCTACAGTGCATTCCTTACATTTAGTCATCTTGATAGTGCAAAGGAAATCTAGCGTAATGGCATTGGGAGTGTGGTAATCATTAAAGGCGATCAGGAGTATCCCAATGCCACACCCTCTCTTATTGGCAGCTTTGTCGAAGAACATATGCCATCTGATATCCTCCTAGTAGGTGCAAATAATGTCTTCATCTGGGAATTCCGAGACCCAAAAATTGGTTCCTTCTATAGGATAATCAACAAGGTAGTCATAGATGGCCCTCCCTTTCATGGATTTTTGTGTGATGTACACAATGTCAAACTCAACTAACAACATCAACCATCAGACCATTTGTCTTGACATAGCGGGTTTCTCTAGTAGATTTTTGATGGAATCTATTCGTGATATTAGTCTGATGGGAAAGGAAAGCATAGAGTGCCATAATTTCTATGTGACCGAGACTAAGGTGACACATGCTTTCTCCAGGGCAGTGTAATTGACTTCGAACTGACCAATTTTTGATAAGCGTAGTAGATGGCACTTTCTTTATGGGATTATTCAATGTATTAGGCTAGTAAATCCCTAAATTATGTATAAGTCATAGTCGAATAAAGGAGGGGGAGACCTAGTTGAGAAGGCATGAGCACCATAGGTCGAGTGAGGTATCGCTTAATTTGGTCAAGTATTATTGGCAAGATTCGTTCTAGACTTTGGTTTCTTTTCAAAGAATTTTAAAATTGGGTTTACAGATAGAGGTCAGTTGGCTGATGAACCAACTGATGTATTGTAATTTACCTTAGAATCCTTGAACTTACTTCTCCTACTGGGGTGGTAGTATCTCGAGGATGGATTTTAATTTGGAAGGGTCTTCTTCAATATATTTCTCACATACCATAATCCCAAGAGTTTCCCTTTAGTGACACCGAAAACACACTTTTGTGGGTTAAGACGCATTTAGTATTGTCGTAGTCACTCAAAGAACTTTGGGAGGGCAGGAGTGTGACTTTATCGAGTCTTGGACTTGGTGATCATGTCATCCACATGATCCTCAATTTTTTTTATGAATAAGGTTGTGTCCATCCCCGATCCTTGTCGCGGGCGGGCGCGCGAAGGGAGGGATCCTCGGGTCCCATGCATCCCTCTCGGGAGCGCTTCAGTCGGTGTCGTTTGAGATGAGGTGTGAAGATGTAGAGAGATTCAGAGTCGCCAGTCTATTTTACTCAAAATAGACCAAAGAAAAAGGGGAAGCCACTCCGAAGGATGGCATCCAAAGACATACTGGTGCATGCGAAACCAAAATGATTCGAGAAGGTTTCAGAGGCTTAGTTACGAAATGGGAAGGTGTTAGGCAACCATTCCGCCCTTTCGGTCTCTCATGGATATTTGCTATTTTCCTTTATATTTCCCCCGTGCTATGTATGCATGTGTATATATATAATGGAGGTAGGAATCCTCGACTTGTATCATGGAGAAGATAAAGCGAGTTATCCATAGGAAGATATAAGAATAGTATTAGAAAAGTAAGATTTACGCGATTACCCCTACGTTGCTCGTTATAATGGAACGATAACGCCTATGGAGTAATACATTACAAACATATAGAATATAAGAAGATTAGATTTAGAGAAAATAGAAAGTAAAAAAAAGTGAGAAAAAGGACTCGAATCTCGGGTTTTACCCTGAGACGCCTACGTAGCCTATAAAGGCATCAAAGTCCACGTAGTTCGCATACAAAACGAGGGGTGGGGTTTATGCCATAAATCCAAATGGGGGATCTCTTATTTGTGAGTGTGTGTAGAAAAAGTGTTTTAGTTGTGAGAAAAGTGTGAGAAAAGTATAAGAATCCCTTATTTAGAATTTATGAGCAAACCCTCTTTTTCTTGTTTTTTGGGTTTTATTTATATGAAAACTAGGAGATGTGCAATAATACTAAATAAAAAATATATTAGGATGTGCGAGATGGGATAATAAAAGTGCTAAGTAAGAAAACAAGTTATTGAGAATTTAAGAGAGAGTTTTAGAAAGTTGGACCTTCTTGAAGATCTTGAGCTTGATCTTGAATGTTGGAGAGCAGCCCTTTCACTTTGGATGATGATGGAGAGTGGTTAATTAACCATGTTTGATGAAAGGGATGATGAAAAGTGGGACTAAAAAAGGGATTTGGAAGTTGAAATCACGCTGCCTTCGAGAGAGGTTTCTGGGATTCGTAGAGAGTGAATTTTATCAGATCTGGGCTCTCCTTGCAAATGAGGTGAAGGCCTCCTTTTATAGGCTCAGGTCACTGCCGATCGTCATAGACCTATTCCTGCCTATCGGCACCTGCCGATAGGCAGGGTCTGGAACCTGCCATTTGGCAGTGTGTTTCAGGCCTTTTCAGAAAAATGGCTTCCGAGGGAAAACCGTTGGTCAGAATCGCGTACGAGATAGATCGTTAGAAAGGTAATTTAGATACCTTCGAAAGTCCTTTAGACCACTCCTAAGTTCAGGAGTTGACTTTGGGTCAAATATGGCTTGGAAGCGTTTATCGATCCATTGGACGAGGAATCGCTCGGACGCAAACAGATTGTTCATCCGCATGGTAAATCCGAATTGCGCACGGGGTGGACCGTTAGAAAGTTTAGGAGATTTACTTCGACATTCCGAAGAGTTTAACCCGGTTTGGGGAGCCGAATTTGGTCAATCGGGCCCTGGAAGCGTTCGGTGACCTCTCGGAGTCAAACGGATCGTTCGTCCGCATGGTAAGTCAGAATCGCGCACGGGATGAACCATTGGAAAGGGGATTCAGTGCCCTTTGAAGATTCATTCAGCCTCAGTTGAGATAAAGAGTTGACTTAGGTAAAATAGAGTCCGGGAGCGCCCGGTGGCCTCTAGGTCAGGTTTTGGACGGAAACAGATCGTTCGTCTGCATGGCAAGTCCGAATCGCGCACGAGATGGACCATTGGAAAGGGTATTCAGTGCCCTTAGAAGGTTCATTCAATCTTGGTCGAGATGAAGAGTTTGAATTTTTGGTCAAACTAGGCCGGGGAGTGCCCGATGGCTTCCAGGTCAGTACTCGGGACATGACATGGGTTTGTGGTGATGAAGGGAGGTACTAGGGACTTAAGGAGAGTTGGGGGTAATGGAATGGGGTGTATACAAAGGTTATAAAGGATGGTTGTGGAATCCCTTTGGTAGGTATCCCCGACATTCTTGAGTCCGAATGGCATGACAGTGTAGCAGAAAGTTTCCTAGGGGGTGATGAAGGCATTTTTCTCTCGGTGGTCAGGGTGCATCTTGATCTGGTTATGATCGACAAATTCGTTGAAAAATGATTTGAGGGTGTGGATGGTCGTGTTGTCCACGATCATGTCGATTTTTTAATGGTTAATCATCTTTCGAGGATGATTTGTTAAAATTCTGATAGTCGATGCACATGCGGACTTTTCCTCCCGGCTTTAGCATGGAAATGATATTTGCGATCCATGTAGGGTATTTGACCACACAAATGAAACCCGCGTTTAGCTATTTGACTAATTCTTCTTTGACCTTGAGGGAACATTTCGCTTGGAGTTTTCTCAACTTCTACTTGATCGATTTATATTACAAGAATGTCGGGATTTTGTGCTAGGCTATCACAGGGTCAGTGTCGGGCATGTTATTATAGGACCATGCGAATTTATCCATAAATTATTTCAACAACTCTTTAGATTGCGTATGATCATGCTTCTTAAGGGTGAATCCAATCCTAATCTTGCGCTGATGGATACTAGAATCGAGATTAATAACAATAGTCTTATCATCACTAGATTGAACACAATTATCTTGTTTATTATTTTCCTTATTGATATTTTAGGAATTGTTCATTTACAAAATCATAATCATCAAAAGTTTGGTTAGAATCAATGCAATTAATATAAGGCACAACAAGATAATCAAAATCTTCATTTATTTCATTTTCAGGGAAAACAACGTTGAGAACCTCGTCAAAAGAGGTTTCAATTATATTTACATAAAAAAAAGGAGAAACAAAACCATGTTCAGTAGTTTGAATAGGATAAATATTAGGGTTGGGTTGAGCTTGGGCTGGACTAGGATGGCATGCTAGTTTAGAAAAGGTATCTCTATAATTATGATCTGAATGGACGGGTTCAACGGTGCATCATCTAGGCGAATCATGTAAAGACTTAGTCCCAGTGTCTACAGGTCAAATGATTACTTGGATTTTATACCCTCTAAGTTCTTAATGATTGCTATGGTTTACATGGTAATAGGTTCCACTTCTTGTTTTCAGTCTTCATCCCAAGTGTTGTTGTCTTGAAAGAAGATCTCCAGGACCGATATAATTTTCTTGTCAAAGTGGTCATACCACAGCTCAAAAAATCCACAAAACGGGAAGTCTTCACCCTTCTTGAAAAATCTTCTGTTCATAGACTCTCCTGAAATAATATTTTCATTCTCTAGGATTACGATCAGCGGAGTGCTTTGAGTTTAGCTGGTGAAGGATAGTAGCCTAAGCTATATAGGGTAAAGGCTTCTTTCAGGATGATAGACTCAAGGATTCCTTTCTGGCATCGCCCTAGCTCCATTCCAGGCATTAAGTGCTTATTCTTGAACATATAAGTTATATTAACATTGCCGTGAGGGTTACTCTCTGGACAAACTCGGTCTTTAAAGTTGTCCTCTACAGGGACGGGGAGAGAAATAATTTTGAAATCGAAGAGGAGCATGCCATTAGTCTTATACTGAATTTACAATACTGGATTGCTGGTGTTGACATTTCCTGCACTGTCTTTTTCCTCTAAGATCGTGATTTATTGACCTTTGGCAAAGAACTTTAGTTTTTTATGGAGAAAAAAGGATACCCCTCGAATGCTGTAGTGCCAACGACAACCAAGGAGTAAGCCAAAGAAAGCTGGTATGTCGATGACTTGGAATTACATTAGAGGATTGATAGGGATAGACCCTAGTGTGAGTTTTATGGAACTCATTACTTATCGACAAGTGTTATAATACGTGCGCACATCGATAGATGGAGGAGTGATACCACTGACTTTCAATCCTTAGAAGTTAAAGGTCCCAAGTGAATAAATATTGAGCGTAGAGCCATTATCTACAAGTGATAGTGGGACCATCATCACTAAGACTTCGAGGGAGATGTTAAGAGTACAATTGTGATCAGGGCCAAACTTTAGGATTTCTTCTTCAAAAAAAGAGAGGAGTTTGGTAGAGGTTAAGGATCTAACCATATTCACGTCTTCTTTGGGAGTAGTAAAGGAAGAAACTATGGGTCCGGTGATGAGCTTTATCAAGGCATTCCGGTTTAGTTGAGAGGACATGAAGAGTTACCATATAGTTGTGTTGTCTTATATTTTCTTGAGTTGATTTAGGACTTTGCTTTCTTCATCGATCATTTCTAGCATCGGGAGCTCTTCAACAACTCCCTTTCATTTGTCTACTTCGGTTGAATGGGGAATCAAATCTTTATTATACCACCCTGATCTGGTCATGTGGTTTACAGAGGTGGGGAATAATAAGAACCCTATGGCTTCATCTACTTTGGGCTGAATGGATACTTTGTTGATTTCTCCAAACAAATCCTCTAAAGAGATCATTCCAAACAAATTAACACTGAACAAGCTTCTTTATGGTTTGGTTCATCATCTGAGCTGTCAAAGTCACACCCCACCCGGGGATGATGTCTTCTTGCCAAGAGTAATAATTACATTCGATAACCTCTACGACTTCATCATATAAATTTTTCGATTCAATGAGGAAGTGAAGGTGTGAAGGGACCAATCACCCCTAAAGTCTCAAAGCAGTAAGAAACTCAGGAATGCCTCAGATTTCTCCTGTCTAGCAAAACATATCCTCCATAATTTTTACAATGTCATCTAGATTAACTTCTTCAATGGGTAATACTCACTAATTTGATTCTCGAGCCCAGTTTTGGGCTTTCGTGAACTGGCCACTGAATTTCTGGTAGTCGATGGACATCTCGACAGGAAATATCAGTCCAAACCTTTGAAGATGGTCTAGCATAGAAGGTAGTTCCATTCCACTCCCCTACGACCGGGTACAAACATAAATACATGTTATCATAAGGAGCGATAGAGCTTGATCAACAAAGCATGAAGTGTGTAGGAGAAAGGATGGACAAACCTTAAAAGGTTTGGGTGAAACTGTGGGGGTAATGGGTGCTTTGACAAACGTAATTTGGGTAAAAGGTTCAAAACCAGGGTTACTTTCCAAGAAGATGGCATTCTCTCTAGTTCTATGTGCTAGAAGAGGGTTGTGAGTATTGTTGGGCACTGACGGGGGGATGATACTCTGTCTATCAGGCCTTGGATCACATTTCTGAGATGAAAGAATTAGTCGGTGGTGTGGCCTGCGACTTCATTAAAGTCAATCAGGGTATCGAGCTTGAAGTTTTTAGGGAGTGGGTTTGGTAATGATTGAGGTTTCAGTGGTTTGATTAGATTTCAGGCTATTAAGGCCTAGTAAACTTTCGACATGGGAGCATGGAGCTCAGTGTACTCTTTTCTGGAAGGATTGGGGCAAATTTCTAGTGCCCAAGATATAACATGTTGTTATATGTTGTTGATGGTCAAGACTGAGGCTTTGGCATGCTTTTCATACTTCCTTGGTGTAAATTGTCTGGTCAACTTCTTTGATTTAGAATCCACTTTAGTGATATCTTCTTTGATTTCCACACCAACTTCTCGGAGGGATTGAAAGTGCAGATAGTACTGTCCTTTCATAGATGCTCGAATATTGGGCAGGAAGTTTTTCTTCATAATGCTCACTTGTTCCTTCGTTGAAGGTTTGTTGGTCATAGTGGCAGTTTTATCTCTCAACCTTCCAATGAAGTTATTGACTGATTCTCTGAGGTTTTGCTTTAGTAGTTCTAGTTCCCTACGTGTGACCTTTAACTCCTCGTTGTTTTTGTATTGAGACCTGAATTCCCCGAGCAACATCTTCCCAACTAAATTAATTGGGCCATTATTTCTGATAAGCACCCAAAAGTATATATTTTATATCCTGAATAGAAGCATTTTAGTCGCTCATTTTAATTAAAAATGGCCTTATATTTGTATTTATTTATTTCTCAGGTCAATACGCATTTACGGTACAATTAATGCTAAATCAAGATAATTGCGACATAATAGCGATCAAAAGCATGCATCGAAGAAATTAAAGAGACCGTGAAGTCAGAAGTTCCATTGAGCTTGCCCCGATCAGTTCCGATGCCCGAACTAGTCCTGTAACCCTAACCTATCCCAGATCTAGCCCAATCGATACCTCGAGCTTAGTATGTGTTGTGTTTGTACTTTTATCATTTTTTAGAGTTTTTAGTTTGTGTCATTTTTATTTTTAGGAATTCTTTTAGATTTATTTAGAATTTTCTAGAATTTATTTTCTAATTTTATATTTCTTTATTTTGATTTTGATTAGTTTTTAATTTTTATCTTTATTTAATTTAATTTTATTAGGATTAGTTTTTAGGAAGTTATTTTTAGTTATAATAGATTTTTTTTTAGGTCTTTAGTTTTTATTTTTATTTGATTTTTTAATTTTTTTTTTAGTTTTTTAGTTTTATTTTTTTTAGTTAGTTAGGGTATTTTAATTTTATGTGTCCAAATTACAAAACACACACGACCCACTACATATATACTCACATACACCTAAAACCAACCCTCACCCTCATCCTATCTCCCCTACACTCACCCACATACAAACAGTACCCATTTTACTATTCACCTTCTTCAACCTTTCCACCATCCATTTCTCTCTCCTACCCTCCATTAAAACTCCAACACCGCAACTCACACCCAATTCCATTAACCCCTAAACCAAAATCTGCCATACCCAGAATCCGTGTAACCGACAACAACCCATCTCCCTTTTAACCCACGACCTTAAACCCCCCTTCACCCATATCATCACCCCTGCCATGGTTGCCCAACCTGTTACCATGGCCGAACTCTGAACCCAGCACCTCCGGCTAACACCTCGGCGGCGGCGGCGTTAAACTCAACCCGAAACCACCCCCATCTCTCCAAACCCACGACCCGACCCTAACGCGACTTCAAACCCGGATATCTCTCTCTCTTACCCAACCCGAGCCAAACCAGCATAGACCCAATACCATTTTCATTCCAACAAATCCCAACCCACGATTTCTACCACCACCTGCCAACTCAAGTTTCCAAAATAAAAAAAAACAAAGACCAAAAACCAAAAACCAAATAATAAAATATAACCCACAAGTAGCACTGGCAAAATTATGGGCTGGGTCTAATTTGGGCGGATCAAATATGGGTTGGGCTAAATGTGGGTTGGGCCAAATGTGGGTTGGGTTAAATGTGGGTCGGGCCAAATATGGGCGGACCAAATATGGGTTGGGCCAATCCATTATTTTTCTACTAAATTAAGTATTACAATTCGAGGTATATATAAAAAAAACTCATATTTTACTCATAACTTTTTAAAATGAGTATTATATTTGATTTGTATCGTTTAAAATTGAGCTCCATATTTGATTTTTTGTTTTCAAATATGGGCCCCATATTTAACTCATAGCTTTGAAATATGGGTCCCATATTTAACTCATAGCTTTTAAACATGAGCCCCATATTTAGATGCTTGGGCTAATATGGGTTATTTTATTATTTGGGCCACATTTTGCCACTACTACCCACAAGTTTTAAAACCCCCCTTAACCCGTTCCACTAATTCTTCCACCCACTTCTTTAAACCCACTAACCAAAACCAATTCCCTTAAAAATCTGAACAAACCACGCCACTAACCCATTACCCACATATTTTATTCCCAATCCCACAAAATCAGGAGCAAACAAAATCCCTCAAATCTATCACCCAATAGAGAAAACAAATTGGTGGGACTCTATAGGTTATAAAACAAGAAAATGGAAGCTCATTTGGGGGAATTTGAAGAGAGACGTGAGGGGGACAATATTAGAGAGAAGAGAGCATTTTTTTTAGTGCTCCATTTTTTGGAGCTCATTGTGTATAAATTTTTATTACTTCTTTTATATTTTTTTTAGTGATTTGAGTGTGAGACAGAAAATATTGGGACACAAATTGTGAGTTGAGTGATAATTTTGTGTGTTGTAAACTCAGATTTGTGGGTGAAATTAATGTTCACGTTTGGGAAGAAAATATCAAACTCAAGGAGACTTGGTTTATTTTTATTTTTTTCATTCCATTTTATTATGTATGCCTCTTATTGTGTCATTATTATATTTTATATGTAATAATACCAAAATGAGAGGCTAAATACTCCATTCAAGGGGTGAGATGGAACCCTTAACTTAATTATTTTTAATTTTTTGGTTCATTTATTTATTATGACCCTTTGAATATTAGTATCAAAATTTTACAATTTATATTTACGTCTCGAGAGATGGTGAATTATTTTTGAGAGAAAATCACAAATTCATATTATAATATTTATTCATTAATTAAACAAGAGATAGGCAATTTTTCAATGGTATTATAGTTTGAATTTCTCTACTCTAGCAATGTAATTTTTAATGATGTGAAATACTTTTAGTGAATTTTCCCTAGCAGGTGATTTATTGGAAAATGTTTAACTCTAATTTTTGTGAGTATGTGAAATTTAAATATTAATCTTTTAAAAGGACTATATGTAACTTCACATTTGCAACGAGAGTTGATTTGTGAATTTATATATGTTTTGGGGTATTTCAAATAGATAAACTAATTAATGAAAATAAATAGGTTACGTAGTGAAGTTTAATCCCTTCAATTATCTCCTAATTATTTTCTCCTCATATTTAGCCCACTTTATCATTTTCTTTGAGTTCATAATTAGTAGTATAAATATCCCTCCAAAATTATTTTTAAAAATTATACATTGTCTTTATTTTGCTCTTGTCCACATTAAGGAGCGCGGATTGACCCCTTACTTTCCATTATACATGTTTTAGTGTATTTGTAGGTACAAAAAGGATTTTTGATTGACCGTGTTTGCTCCACAATGACACATATACGCAAAAGGTGAAATGTCAATTTCTTTAAAAGACAGGAACTATCGAAGGACACTTTCTTTCAGGGTCTGCTGAAACAATTGGGACATTATTTCTTCTGTGGCACCGAGATGGGTCATGGCTCGATGATAACTTTCTAGGTGCACAATTGGGGGACTTCTGTCCCCTAACTTCTCGATGTTTGGCATCTCGAACTTCTCTAGTAGCCTGACTTTGGGATAAAGAGACATATGAGTGTAATCCACGTAGTTCCCAAATATTTTAACTTGGTCAAATTTCTTCGATAGCAGCTTGATGTATTTATTGACCTTATTCAATATTTTTTCTTTGGGATCCATAGGCACTGTCAGATTAGCCCCTGGATAGGCAAGGTTCGAAATCGGGAGTTGAGTAAGTGGCGACCCATTTGCAAATGGGTCATACGGGTAATCTTATGGGACCTAAACAGGCTCGGAGGAAGGTGGACCTATATCATGAGGAAAAATAATCTTAGGTTCACTAGCTTCATGATTTTGGGCTCGATGTTGCTGCATCTATTGGACATCGGTTTGAAGGTTGTAAATATTGCTACTGAGTTGGTATAGGATAGCCATCGGATCTAGCTAGACATTCAGTGCTTAATCAACATTTTCCATGACTAGCTTCCCTAGGTAGATCCCAAATTCAGTTGAAGTTGTTGAAGAAGCGGTGGAGTTTCGGGGTGGTTTAAAAGAAGATTAAAGCCAATAAGGAGCCAATAAAAGTCGGATGTACAATTGACCTGAGTGGAAACATTATTTGGGTTTATTTTTGTAAGGAATATGGAGAATTTTTGATATTTTAGAAAATGCCGTAGGTGTTTTTGGTTTTTAAAAAGAGGGAAAAGGAGAAGAATATCAGCTTGGTTATTATTATTAATAGGTTTTCACTTGTATTATGTTTGCCTAAATGCAAGAGAAATACTGGATAAGACCTGAGCTTGGGGAAAAAGGGTTTAAAAAAATATAAGACACAATTTGACTTGTTTCCAGGCTCACGGACAGGTTCCTATTTTGAAAAAGGCAAAATAGCGCAAAAATTCAAGCGGTATGTCATCTTGGAATTTAGACATAGTTTTGCATGGTAACTGTGGTCATCCCGAGCGGTAGGGTCTCCTAGAGGTAGACCCCTCCTTCCTCCCCCTTTTTTTTGACGTGTGCATAGGATTGCATCCTTTATCGGGGCACTCGGCCATCGTCGATGTGGGATGATATGTAGAGATAGAGTTACCAGCCTATTTTGCACAAAATTGGCAAAACAAATGTTGTTGCCTTGAGATAACGGCATCAAGGACAAAACTGTTGATTGGAAAACCAAGTAGTTTAAGGGTGTGGGTACTAAGTTACGGAAAGGGAAGGTGTTAGCCACCCATCCTGAACTTTCGGCCTCTCATGGGCATGTGTTAATCTTCTCTTATGTAACTCCGTGATGCGTGTGCTTATGTGTGTAATATAAATAGAGGAAGGAATCGCTCGACTCAGTTCATGGATAAAGGGAGAGCAAGGTCATCCTTAGGAGTGTTCCTAAAATAATAATAAAAAATGTGATGTAAGTGTTTGTCGATTCACAAGTCATTATGGAATAATGGTTGCGTATATCGGATAAGACACAAGTAAGGAAACATGTCAAATGTATATACCACGAATATATAATGAGAATAAAATAACAAATGCATGTGGGAGTACTCGAGTCGAGGGGTTTACCCAGGATACCTACGTAACTTGGGGGCTTAAGGTCCACGTAGTTCGAAGACAACATGAGGTGGGGTTTAACCGATAAATACAACTGGGGACTTTTTTATATGTGTGTGTGTAGAAAAAGGTGTTTAGTGTGAGAAAGTGTGGTGAGAAATATCCTTTTGGAATTTACGAGTGAACCCCCTTATTATTGTTTTTGGGTTTTTCTATGAAAATAAAAATGTGCGAATACTAATTATAAAAGTTTTAGAATTAAGATATGTGATGTAATGAAGTAAACTATTAAAGAGAAAATGCATTAACTAATGCAAATTAAGATAATTTAAACACAAAGAGGAAGAAATATATCTTCTTATGACTTGAAGTAGATCTTGCTTATAGATGTGCTGATATCAAGATCAAGTGATAATGGTTTGATGAGGTGGATTGGAATTTACTCAAAAGAGTATGAAAATGAATGTCAAAAATAGCTTTTAAGGAAAAAACGACTATGAATTTGAGGGAATTCTCTCTGAATTGGTAAGAGGGATGTTCAGGGGTACTTAAGGTGTGTCTTTCAAAGTGAGGTCATGGATTTTATTTATGGGACCAAGGGGGTGCCTATCGGAATGGTCCTAAACCATCCTATCAGCTTAGAACCCTAGACATACTGCCGATAGGCAAGGTCCTGAGGTTACCAATTGGCAGTTTGAGGCAGGTTGTTCAAAAAATGATCGTAAAATGTGAACCATAAGTCAAAATCATGCACGGGGCAGACTGTTGGAAAGGGTATTCAGATATCTTTAAGAATCCGTTGAGCCACACCAAGGTTTGGGAGTTTACCAAAGTTAAAAAGTTCCTGAAAGCACCTATTGGTTACTCAACAGGTAATTCTCGAACAAAAATAGATCGTTCGTTCGAACCGAAAGACCGATTCACATATGGGTTGGATCGTTGGAAAGGGTATTATGTTCCTTTCAATACTATATACACGGTCATTCGGTTAGGAGATCTCCCTAGGTCAAATAGGGCTCGAGAATTCTTGATGGCCTTCGAATCTATTTTTAAGGTAAAATGAAGCATTCGTTTGAATTGTAAGGCCAATTCGTGTATGGGGCGGACCGTTGGAATGGGGGATTAGATACGTTTGAAGATTTATTGAGATTTTTCACAGGAGTGGAAGTGATCAGAGTCGAATCGGGGCTTAGGAGCGCCTGATGGCCTCCAGATCAGTTTTCGATAGTAAAATGGATCGTTCATTCGAAATGTTTGTCTGATTCATGCATGAGTCGAGACATTGCAAGGGGAATTTATAGCCCTTAGAAGATCCATTGAGATTTTTCTCAGATAAAAAGTTGAATGGAGTCAAATGGGGCCCGAGAGCACCCGGTGGCCTCTAAAGCTTTTTTTTATAGTAAAAAAACCGTTTGTCTTAACCATAAGATGGATTTGTGCACGAGGTGCACTATTGGAAAGGGTATTCATATTCCTTAAAATATTCATTGAGCTTTTGCTCGGATGAAAAAGTTGATCGGAGTGAAATGGGGCCTAGAAGTGCTCGATGGCCTCCAGATTAGTTTTTGATAGTAAAATGGATCGTTCATCCGAATCGTAAGGCGAATTCATGCATAGGGCAGATCATTAGAAAGGGGATTTATATCCCTTTCGGGATTCATTAAGATTTTCCTTAGACAAAAAATTTAACCAGCGATAAACGGGGCCTGAGAGAGCCCGATGGCCTCTAGATCGGTACTCGAGGTATGACTTCGGGTTTGCGATGAATGGGTGAGTGAAAGGGACCTAAATAGGTGCTTAGGATGGTCTTAGTATGGGTTGTATATAGAGAGTCCCTCGACGGGTGAGCTTGGAACAAGTGAAAGTCGTCGAATGATAGATACCACATTGATGTTATGAGAGAGGGTTTTAGGTCGATTTTGGGGACTTAAATGAGGCTGACTGACTCAGTGGGTCATGGTCAGTTCTAAAGACCTAAGGAAATGAGGATGACCAGTTCAGTGAGTCAGTGTCTGTTGTACCGGGGATAACCAATTCTGAGGGTTGAGGTCAATTCTGAGGACCTAAGTGGTAGTGACCAATTCTGAGGGTGGAGATCAGTTCTGGGGACCTAAAGTGATGACGAACGATTCTGAGGGACGAGTTCAATTCTGAGTACCTAAAGTTGTAGCCACCAAATCTTTGGGCTGAGGTTAATTCTAAGGACCTAGGATTGTAGAGACCGATTCTGAGGACCTAGGGTTGCAGCGACTGATGATACGAGAAATCGTCCACTTGTCGTTCTCGTACCAGCAAATTATGTGTAGGATAAAGTGTATAACAAGTAAAGAGATCAAGTAAAGAGAGAGATGAGACAAGATATAGAGTGGTTCAGCCCCTAAAATAGGCTTACATCCACTTTGGTGCTCTACTCTCATTATATGCGTTACATTGTACAATATAATCATGCCTAAAGTGGCGTACAAGTATTTGTATAAAGGAGAATACATGGCTGTGGTGGTTTCGGTGTGCCGGAGAGGTGGCTGCGATGTAGATGTGTGTCCTCCAAGTTGTATGTTTTGAAGTTATGTAGAGAGAATATGTATTGTAGAATCTCCCTCGGGGGTGTGGAATCGATCTCCTATTTCGAGGTGTGGTCCTCTATTTATAGGAGATATGCTCACGTTCTTTGAGCACGTGACGTACATAAAATCTGGAGTTGTTGTAATGGAGAGGTATGCGGCCTATAAGGTAAGAAATATAAGTGCTACATCCTATAAACGGCTAGATTCAAAGATACCGCACCCTGTACTGGGTAACACCGTGGCCTTTTCATGATGGCAAGTGGTATGTGTCGTGCCCTGTGTTGAGTGCAGATGCACCCAATGCTGAGAAGGTCCGCGACGTATAAGCTTGTGCGGTGCAAAGTATCATCCCTGACGTGGTGGTATATTTTTACTATCAATAAGCCCCTAAGTCGTAGTGTCAAGAGATTGCGATTGGGGTTGCGGCTTATTTGAGTCCTCTCATGGTGCCGCGGTAGTCTCAAGGTGACGCTTCGTCTTCCCGCGCCCTCTTATATAAATTATTCCGACCGTGGACTTCATTACGTTTTCCAAACCTTTGAGAGCATATCAAGAGTGAGTTCCTGTGCATCTGTCTTCTTGCATTTTTCGACGATCTTCCAAGGCTGATTGTGTTGGTAATAAGGCAGTCTGAGGCAGATCACTACCGACTTCTCCATTTCCAGGTAACTTTCCAACCAATAACCCCTTTAATAACTTTGTAGTTCATGATTCATCTTCATAACTTCTGAATTTGTGCATTTCCCCTTCTGAATCTGTTGCTTTCTGAATTTGTATTAGACTTTTTTGGATTTATATTAGTTTCTGAGAAAAAACCCCAATTGAATGATAGGAACCTAGGTTTTTGATTGAATAATCTGTTAATTTCCAAGAATCGAACACGTGTGAATGATAAATTATTATAGTAGTTGATAAGCACCCAAAACTGTGCAATTTATATCCCAAATAGACTTACTTTAGTAGCTAATTCTCGGCAATATGGGTCTTATGTGCTTAAATGTTTATCTTGTAGGTCAAATGTCCGTTTGCGGTGTCAAAAGCTATATATCGAGGCAAATGCGCATTTTATGGAGCTAATTTCCTCCCCCGTAACCATACCCAGACCTTACCCGAGCCTAAGCCTAGCCTAAACCTACCCTAAACCCTGTGTGTGTTTTGTATGTGTCTTTTTATCATTTTTTAGATTTTAAATTTGAATCATTTTTATTTTTAGGATTTATTTTAGATTTATTTAGTATTTTCTAGGTTTTATTTTATTTTATTAGTATAATTTTATTTTATTTTGAGTTTTATTAGTTTTTAGTGTAGTCTTATTTTATTAGGATTAGTTTTTAGGAGTATATTTTTAGTTCATTATATTTTATATTTTTAGGACTTTAATTTTCATTTAGATTTTAAATTTTATTTCTTTTGTTTTATTTTAGTTTTTATATAAGCTTAGGATTTTATTTTTTAGTTTTAATATTTTTATTTTTTATTTTCTTTTGTTTGTTTTATTTTTTTATTTTTTATTTTAATTGAGTCTTTCTTTTATTATTAGAAGTAGGATTTTTTATTTTTTAGAGTTTTATTTTTATTAGTTAGTATTATTATTTTAGGGTTCAAACTACACACACACAAATTCCATACACACTCCTACACCCTAACAATACCTATCCTCATACTCACCCACACCAATACTTCCCTACACCTTACCACACCAAATTACCCTCACCCTCATCTTCCAAACACCCACTTCCACTCTCTCTCCTCTTTTCCCCCATAACCAACTCCACCATAACTCACCACCTCCATTAACAAAAATATTCCCAACCCGAACCAGCCTCGAACCCGGACCCGCCTGCAAACGATTCCGACCCGACCTCCCAACTCCAGCCGAGATCTAAACCGGTCGGCGACCTAAACCAACCCATTTTTTATGACCTGCCCCGTCACCCGGAATCGCGCTCGTTCGACCCTAAACCCGTGGCGACGTGACCTCACCCCATTACTTCTATACTAGCAAACCTGCCGACATTCACCTAACCCCCTACTGCCGGCGAAACCGCACCAACTCACCCCTCAGTCTGGTGACCTCCAAACTCCGGCGGTGACTCGACCCTTACTCCCTGCGACCCCGCTGTCCTCGACCCCTCCTCAACCCGGTGCTACTCCAACCCGATTCACCCCTAGCCTCGGCGCTCCGTCCACTACCCGATCCGACACCCAACAAATAACTTCTACCCCAATTTCCAAAACTACCCCGTTAACTAAATCAGATTTATTCCAATCCCCTCACCCATATGACCTCACACCTCTCCCACATGTTCACCCTAGCCCATTACCAAAAATACCCCTTAGCTCATGTGTGCCATGCGTCTATTATAAAAGAAGACTCAAAACCCCATTTGAAGGGGACTTAGATACTTATCATATCAAATAGAGAGAGAAAATTCTAGAGAAAAGTAGAGAGTTAAGTTAGAATCAATTAGGTAGAAATATTTGTAAATAGTTTTTTTTTTAGATATTTGTGAGTGATAAATGTTGAGAAATTCAATTGAGTTGATTATTGTTGGATGCTCAAATTGGATGGATTGTGCTTGATTTCAAGGAAATAAGAGTTCAATTTCACTTCAAGAGATTAGGTTTGATTGTTCTCTTCTCTTCTCATTTATTTTATGCCTTTGATTATTAATTTGTCAAATCTTATACCATGTTAGGCTAAATCCCCTTTCAAGGGGTGGGGGGAAACCCTTATTTGATGTTATTTTAGTTTAATTAGTTTGATTACTTGAAAATTCCCTTTGATTATTAAATTTCATCCCTCACCCTTAAATTTACACCTCGAGAGAGGGTATATGATTTTCGAGAGAAAATCAAAATTCTAGTCATAATACTCATTTTAGATTCGAACTAGAGATAGATGTTTCTTAAGTGGGGTATTATAACTTGAATTTCAACTCTAAATTTATTTTCTAAGCTTTACATAAATTTTAATTGATTGATCATTAAAAGGAGTGTAGATCTATTTTTCTAGAGTTTTGGGGTGTTAAATTTAATATTTTAAAAGGTTACTATTAAAATTACATTTGCAACGAGAGTTGATTTGTAAGTTTGGTATTAGTTTGGGAGAATTTAATTAAATAAATTAATTAATTAGAATAGCTAAAATTTGTGGTGTAATCCCACTCCTTGATTGTTCTCACAATTATTTACCTCACTTTATCTCTTATTTTAGTGTTAAACTTTGTTTTCATTTTAGTCACTTTTTAGTTAGTTATTTCCATCTCACATTTTAGTTTAGTTTAGTTTAAAACCTCACCTCACCCTATTATTTTAATATTTGAAAAAGCTAAAAAAATAGAAAAAGCATAAGCGCAAAAAGAAAATAAAAATTGAACTACGTTTGAGTTTATCTCTAGCTTACCCCCTTGGAAGTGGATTGATACCCTTACTTACCTCTACACTTGAGTTGATATTATTTTGTAGGTATTTGAGGTTTTGATTAGAAGGACTTTTCAAGCAACGACAAAAGAAAAACATATACCGAAAAGTTCTTTCTATCAAATGGCGAACACCACCCTATGTTTTACCATGCTTATAGACTTGTACACATTTTTTTCCTTATCACTTATTCATGTTTATTATTGGCTATGTCTTTCCACTTCATTAGTGGTTGATTCTGGTAATCTCTTTCCTACCTTATGCTCTCAATTTTAAAAATCATTTTACTTAACATCAAGGACGATGTTCCTTTTTGTTTGGGGGTGGGGAATTTTATCAAAATCGTGGCTCTTTTGAAAAATTTTGATTTTTAAACTTTCGTGCAGTTTATTTCATCTCACTCATTGATGTTAATTTTCAATCATCAATATTTTTAAGTTTAGGGATCAAGCTAGAGAATATTTTTCTAATAGCTTAGTAATACGTAACAAGGCACGTTACACCATGAATTTCTAGACTCAAAAAAATTGTGCACTTGTCATGTCAATACGGTTTAGAGTTGAGGAGTACTACATTTCTAAAGAGAACCTTAAGGATAACTAGTGGAGACTTTAGCCCGTGAGATTCGTGCCTTTCACCTTTTTGAGTGTCTTACGCAATCTCCGAGTCACAAGTTGATTCAACTTCGTTTGGGTCCGTACTTTAATTGTTGTATGATCTCATTATTCTTCATTTTTGGCTTGATCACTGAGAATGACATCTTTTTCAATTTGTAAGAAACGCGTGTCTTAAAATTTGTCCCGAATACTAGATTTTCATCCATACACCTTCTACTTTTCCATATATCATTCCTATCACATTCCCATTCCCTTCACCCATTACTTTTCCATATTTCATATATATTCCCCTCACCATCCATATACATTCCCCACTCCATTTATATATCGTCCATCACCATTTTTGATAAAAGAGTGTGATTTCAAATGTAAATGTCTTCATCGTTGGTTTGAAAAGAGAGCGAAAAACAAAAAAAAATCGGGAAAATAGCAAAAATAGGAAAAATAGAAAAAAGAAAAAGAAAACAAAAATATAGAGAAAAAGAAAAGAAAAAAAAAAGAGAGAAAAGAAAAAGAAAGAGAGTTTATAGTTAGTAGTTGGTTTTGAAATAAAGACATTTGTGCCTAAAGTGTATACACTCTTCTTTCGCATCCATTTCACATCCATCTTTTATCCATTACACGTCCATCACTCATTACTCATCCATACATCACCATTCTACCTCATATCATCATATCATTTCCATCTCATTTCCCCTCACCCATAATCATCCATATATTCCCCTAGGTGTTCGGGAAAATGAAAGTCGACGTTGTGAATAACTCGACGTTCTCCCTATAGTGATTAGCATTTCTTTCATGAGATCATTTTTCTTTCTTATGTGTGTGTGAGACATTTGAACTTGCTTACATTTACTCACCTCCTCACACACAGGAGAGATACACTAACCCTAATCTCGAGAGTTCGTTTGAGAGAGCTATATCTAATGAGATTTGAAGTTGAAGCGTTGATTCTGATAATGCAATCTAGGAATTACTCTTATGATACTCGATCCGTTTTGATCGATTCACACACACACGTTGAGTTCTAGGGAGGATGTGCCTTGTGTATTCACTTAGCTAAATTTTTACACATTCTAGCTTGTATTTCTGAAATAATTTATCTCATGATGGATTGTGCGATTATTCTATGTCTAATAAGAGATTGACTGCCTTTTGCAAATAAAGAATTTTGTGGGTATATTCCTTGCAAACCCTCACGAGACACAACTCGTCCTGCAGTGAAACCTATAGGTTTACAGGCTTGTTGCACATGCTAAGTGCAATATCAAGTTCCCGCGAATGTGGTACACTTTTGGTTTCTTATCTTTCTCTTTCTCTCTATCTTATTGCTCGAGGACTAGGAACGCTCTGTTTGGGGGTGGTGTGATAAGCACCCAAAAATGTACAATTTATACCCCAAATAGACGTACTTTAGTTGCTAATTCTCGGCAATATGCGTCTTATGTGCTTAAATGTTTATCTTGTAGGTCACCGTCCGTTTGCGGTGTCAAAAGCTATATATCGAGGCAAATGCGCATTTTATGGAGCTAATTTCCTCCCCTGTAACCATACCCTAACCTTACCCGAGCCAAAGCCTAGGCTAAACCTACCCTAAACCCTGTGTGTGTTTTGTTTGTGTCTTTTTATCATTTTTTAGATTTTTAGTTTGAATCATTTTTATTTTTAGGATTTATTTTAGATTTATTTAGTATTTTCTAGGCTTATTTTATTTTATTAGTATAATTTTATTTTATTTTGATTTTTATTAGTTTTTAGTGTAGTCTTATTTTATTAGGATTAGTTTTAGGAGTTTATTTTTAGTTTATTATATTTTATATTTTTAGGACTTTAATTTTCATTTAGATTTTAAATTTTATTTCTTTTGTTTTATTTTAGTTTTTATATAAGCTTAGGATTTTATTTTTTAGTTTTAATATTTTTATTTTTTATTTTCTTTTGTTTGTTTTATTTTTTATTTTTATTTTAATTGAGTCTTTGTTTTATTATTAGAAGTAGGATTTTTATTTTTTAGAGTTTTATTTTTATTAGTTAGTATTATTATTTTAGGGTTCAAACTACACACACACAAATCCCATACACACTCCTACACCCTAACAATACCTATCCTCATACTCACCCACACCAATACTTCCCTACACCTTACCACACCAAATTACCCTCACCCTCATCTTCCAAACACCCACTTCCACTCTCTCTCCTCTTTTCCCCCATAACCAACTCCACCATAAGTCACCACCTCCATTAACAAAAATATCCCTAACCCGAACCAGCCTGGAACCCGGACCCGCCTGCAAGCGATTTCGACCCAACCTCCTAACTCTGGCCGAGATCCAAACCGATCGGTGACTTAAACCAACCTATCTCCGGTGACCTGCCCCGTCACCCGAAATCGTTCCTGTTCGACCCCAAACCCGTGGCGACGTGACCTCACCCCATCACTTCTATACCAGCAAACCCGGCGACATTCACCTGACCCCCTGCTGCCGGCGAAACCGCACCAGCTCACCCCTCAGTCCGGTGACCTCCAAACTCCGGCGGCGACCCGACCCTTACTCCTTGCGACCCCACTGTCCTTGACCCCTCCTCAACCCGGTGCTTCTCCAACCCGATTCACCCCTAGCCTCAGAGCTCTGTCCACTACCGACCCGACACCTAACTAACCACTTCTACCCCAATTTCCAAAACTACCCCTTTAACTAAATCAGATTTATTCCAATCCCCTCACCCACATGACCTCACACCTCTCCCACATGTTCACCCTAGCCCATTACCAAAAATACCCCTTAGCCCATGTGTGCCATGCATCTACTATAAAAGAAGACTCAAGACCCCATTTGAAGGACACTTAGATACTTATCATCAAATAGAGAGAGAAAAGTAGAGTGTTAGGTTAGAATAAATTAGGTTGAAATATTTGTAAATAGTTTTATTTTTATTTTTGTTAGATATTTGTGAGTGATAAATTTGTGAAATTCAATTGAGTTGATTATTGAGTTGATTACTGTTGGATGCTCATATTGGATGGATTGTGCTTGATTTCAAGTAAATAAGAGTTCAATTTCACTTCAAGAAATTGGGTTTGATTGTTCTCTTCTCTTCTCATTTATTTTATGCCTTTGATTATTAATTTGTCAAATCTTATACCATGTTAGGCTAAATACCCTTTCAGGGGGTGGGGGGAAACCCTTATTTGATGTTATTTTAGTTTAATTAGTTTGATTACTTTAAATTTCCCTTTGAATGTTAATTTTGATCCCTCACCCTTAAATTTACGCCTCTAGAGAGCGTAAATGATTTTCGAGAGAAAATCGAAATTCTAGTTATAATAACCATTTTAAATTGGAACTAGAGATAGGGGTTTCTTAAGTGGGGTATTATAACATAAATTTCAACTCTAAATTTGTTTTCTAAGACTTACATAAATTTTAATCGATCGATCCTAGAGGGTGATTAATTAAAAGGAGTGTAGATCTATTTTTCTAGAGTTGTGGGGTATTAAACTTAATTTTCTAAAATCTTACTATTAAAATTATATTTGCAATGAGAGTTGATTTGTAATTTTGATATTAATTTGGGAGAATTCAATTAATTCAATTAATTAATTAGAATAGCTAAAATTTGTGGTGTAATCCCACTCCTTGATTGTTCTCACAATTATTTACCTCACTTTATCTCTTATTTTAGTTTAGACTTTATTTTTCATTTTAGTAACTTTCTAGTTAGTTGTTATCATATCACATTTAGTTTAGTTTAGTTTAAATCATCACCTCACCCAATTGTTTTAATATTTGAAAAAGCTAAAAAAGTTGAAAAGTGAAAAAGCACAAAAAGAAAATAAAAAGTGAATTACAATTGAATTTGTCTCTAGCTTACCCCCTTGGAAGTGTATTGATAGCCTCACTTACCTCTATACTTGAGTCGATATTATTTTGTAGGTATTTGAGGTTTTGATTAGAAGAAATTTTCAAGCAACGACAAAAGAAAAACATATATAAAAAAGTTCTTTCTATCAGTAGTTGCTGATTTGCTCTTTGGATTAATCTTCACATGAAAAATTGACCCTTAATCCTCCATTGATTAAATCATATGGCCTGTATTTGATTCGAATCGCGTTAGAATCATACAAATGTTCTTAATGATCATAAGCAAACCCTTCATATTCCGTGTCTTCGATCTTTAAATGAATCAACATTTCGATACTCAATTGTTTGAGTGAGAGGCCGTAGCATGATAGAATACCCCTTTAGTAACTTTAAGTCAGGGCTGCAGCCGGTAGGCTCTGAGTGTAACCCCTAAGGTTTAGGTTTCGTGGCTTTTAAACCCACTGGTTGAAGTTCACAGCCTTAGGTTCTTTAGGTTAGAGTCAGCAGTGTTTTAGCCGATTAGTAACTAAGGTAAGGAAGTAAAATATATCTAATCAACATGCCGCAGCGATAGTTGTCTTTTAGGGCTCCAAACCCCCCGCACTTAGCACATTTAGCTAATCTTTGTTGATAATTTCTCTCACTTTAATCTTCATATACTGTCGCGGCTTCATAGGGCTTTTTTGAATCATAATGGCTACGACACCTAACTGCGAACTCTAGTTTTCAACTACTGCTGTAGCCATATGAACTTTGATCCAAACGAATTTCTGAGAGGCTTTTAGGCAAAACATTTCGGAGCCTCTCCCCCTGAGCTTCCTTTTGTGCCTCCTCTGAAGTCAGTAGGGCCTTGTCAACTGAAGGATTGCCCAAAATGCATAGTACTAGACTCAGACTCTGCGGATTCTTCATGTAGGAAGGATTTCAAGGCCAAGCTAATGGAAGAGGAAGCTAATTCTAGTAACCAACCATTGGACATAGAAAATTATGCTGCGGTAAGGGGTGCCACTAATGTTAGGGACGGACCAGCTGACCCATCTGAGAGGCCTCTTGCTGCGCTTGATATCCGCAGCATTATGACCCAAGATTGGGTTGATAAGGTAGCTGAAGCCTTCGAGTTCCTAGAAAACTTGACGTGTTCAACACCTGCCGCGAATCAAAGGCCGTGCACGACACTTTCTGACAATGGTGTATGTTTCCCACTGCATGCTTTCATTTACGGGCTGCGACTTCCAGTTCCTGTTCCCATCAGACGAATTTTTCAAACGATGAAATTAGCATCAATGCAGTTAGATCCCAATGGCTGGAGGGCCATTATTGCCACAGTCGTGCTTTGGGAGAATTAATTCAGGAGAGATATTACTCCCGCAGAGTTTTTCCACTTCTACCGCTCGAAGGAAAACACTGTAAAGTTTTCTGGGTGCTACTACTTCTTGATCCGTGGTAGGGACGAGACCCTATACTCTGGGAGGCCTACCAATGTAAATAACTGGAAGGGAAAATATTTCTATATCTCTAGAGAAAGGTGGGAGATCCACCCTCAGGAGAACGAGAGAGAGAAATCATTTAGAGTGCCGCGGTAGTGGGGGTTCCCCTCTAACCTAGGTATTTGGATTATAGCCGCGTCCCCCCTATATAATTTCTTTTTATTATTTCTGTACTAACCCTTGAAATGTTTTCTGAAGTTCTCGATAACTTGCAATTGAGCAAGCGACAAGAGAAAAGAGTTGCTGAGGACGCGACTGTTCTTACTCAGCAGAAGAAATTCAGCACACTTGTAACTTCTGCTTCTATATTTGAAGCAGGCTACTTCCCCAGTAAATCCATACCCAAAGAGATGGATGCAAAAGGTAATAACTCGATCAACAGTCTTATTTCGTGGAAACTTATATTTAAAACTTCAGATATTTATTATTGCTTCACTTCTTTTAGGTGAGGAGGTTGATGAGGAACTCTTGGCTGCCCAAATGGCAGAAATGGATGGGGACACAACTGTCCTCAATAACACTGCAAGGCATAGAAAAAGGAAGAGGCCCAAGGCTAAGGCTCCAGCCACAGTCCCTTCCAGTGACCCAAATCCATCTGCCGTGGCCCAGAATCAATCCCCGAAAAAAACTGTCCTTGCTGCTCCCCCACTCCAAGAGGAGTTTGACGATGATATTGGGGCCAATTTGGCTGCGACAAGTCTGATGTCAACATCTGATGCCTCCATCCATTCAACTTCTTCACCGCCGCCACCTATTATTGCAATTAATGCTAACTTGGTGCTTCCTCAGTGCCGCACCGAAGTTGGTCCTGACGGTCGATCGCGGCCATAACTAAGACAGCCTCACCCTGAGTCCTCATGGGACACTACTGCGAGGGTTGGCTGAAGGATGAAGAGGGCTCTCGATGCCGCAGACCTTGACAGGTTGGTGGGCAAAGATCATGATGATCTGGAGGATTGTGGCCTCCATAGTCTTTTGAGGGTAAGTTCAAGTGCTTTCTCAGTTTTAATTTTGCATTCCATACCTTTCTCCTAACTTTCTCTTTTCAGGCTGCGGACATCATGGTAGCTCAAAAGAGGAAGTACGAGGTCCTCTACAAACTAAAAGAGGCTGCGGATAGGGTATATACCGCTGACTTGGAGATTACATGAAATTCCTCCTTCGAAGCTGGTAAGAAGTCTTCTGACGTGGCACTTCAGGCGGCTCATATGAACTTAGAAGATACAATCAAGGAAAAAGTAGAAGCGGAGGCAAATTTCAACCAAGCCACGAAATCTCTTAAGGTTTGTCAGTCACAAGCCGCAGAAGCTGCCCAAATTGCTAAGTCCTCCAATAATAAGCTAAGACTCCTTCAAAAGAAGTACGAGGAGTTGGAGAACAAGGATGCCCGTGACGCTGAAGCCATGTGGCGGTAGTCAAGAAAATGGAGGTGGATCACAATGAAGCCCTTCAACTGGCCATCGACAGCACTGTGGAGTCGTTCAATAGCTCCAGAGATTTTTACCTCATAAATAATAGGGCTTACCTCCGCGGTTACCAAGAGCTTAGGCACAGAATCATTAAGAACTTCCCCGAGACTAAAGAGTAGGTTATTTCCTAGGGACTTGGTGATGTTGAGCATTAGCAATGCATAGCTGAGCTCAAGGCCACAGTCAAGGAGAAAGCCAGGTTAAGGGTAGAGGCTGAGGTAGTGATCGTGGATGAAGAGACCATGACAGCCGCGAAGGGGGATGAAGGAGATGAAGCCGATGATGCTGAATCCTAGGGCTGTGTCCCTCTTTACCTTTTTATTGCCTGTAATTTTTAACATTAATTCTGAATCTTTATGTTGCAAGTTAAGATTGTTGTCACTCTTCTTCATTATCAAGGCTGCGACTACATTTAATATTGACTTTGCTTTCTTTTATTTAGCTTGTTGTAACACTTGAATGAATGCTTTCCCTATACATCTTTGACTGCTTGAACAATATAGTTGGTTGTTATCGTCCCATAACCAATATGGAATATAAAGAATGGTAAAGGTCGTGGTCTGTAACCTAAACATTTGCTCTCTTCCCTTCCAACTTTACTATCAAGGCTGCGGCTACATTTAAAAGCCAATGGTTTCTGTATAACATTTGCATGATTTTTCTTCCAATGCCTTGATACTTCAACTGATGCTTTTTCCTTTCACTTTCTTGTTTTAATAAACCAATCTGAAATAGTTTAAGGACGTGGCACTGTAACTGGATCCTCATCACAATGTCACTTCTTGAACATGGTTGCGGCAGGTTAACTATCCTGCCTGCCTTTTTCTACCGCGTCTTCTGAATGAATTCACTTAACAGCCGTAGCCATATATTTATCCCTTTAGAAAATTAAGGCCATCCTGTTGTAGCCTTATCGTGCCTTATGATCATAGTAACACAGCCTTCTTTAGTCGCTTCAATTTCCTTTCACGACTTTCCTTTAGTCGCTTTGATTGGGTTATTATTAGCCTCCCCAGGGCTAGGTATTATAAAGCTTCCCCAAGTTTACATGGATATGTATAAAGCCTTCCCATGCTATAATAGGGTTATTCGTAGATAATTAGGTCTTTGGTCCCCTAAGATATAGGATTATCCGTAGACAATTAAGTTTCTAACCCTTGTGGGTTATTTTCAGGCCTTCTCGGGCTAGGTATTATGAAGCTTCCCTAAGATAAAATGAGATCATAAAGTTAACGCTATTGAGTATCATATTCACCAAGTTAATGATATTTTTCGGGGGAGTAAAATCCCCTGGCTAATGATGCCTCCCGTAAGCCAAGAACGGGCATTGGAAGCCCTAGTTACGAATGACGCATCCTGATAGATGTTTCCAAGGATGTAACCATTGTACGCTGAGATATAGTCTCCATATGCGGCGTTATAAGTTAATTCCTCCGTCGCTCTTAATAGTTGCTTTCGCTATTTCAAGTTATCATTTGCCTTCATATGGTTAGGCATATCGACGGGCGTTGATGGCCCATTTAGATATAATCATTCCCAATAGAATTTGATGTCTCCATATAGAATCTATTTAAGACAAGAAGTCTTTCATAAGATATCATTTAATGGAATCATGGAATTAAAATATTATATTCATTAATTCTCTTAATCATAGACATAAAAAGTCAAAATAAAATAAAAGGTATTATTCACTATGAGCATAAACAAAAGGAGATATAAACTAAGTCATAAAGATAAGGGAAGTATGGCCCATCAGGGAAATTTACATCCCTTAAGCATCTCTGAGGAACCTCTGCAGCATTCCTTGCCCTATCAGCCTTTTGATATCATCCTTCAGAGAATAGCATTGTTCAGTGTCATGGCCATGGTCCTGATGGAATTTTCACCAAGTAGCTTTTTCCTCTTATGGGGTGGTGCCCTCAGCTTTTCTGGCCACCTCAACGGCTTGTCCTCTTTGATGAATTCAAAGATGTCTTCAATCGGGATGGCCAATGGAGTGTCGGCCTCAGATCTCCTCTCTACCTTCTCCCTTCTCCTTTTTACGGTCTTGGCCATGGACTTGCCTTATGCGGCTAGTGATTTTGGTTGGGACATTCCCTCGGTTTCTTATGTAACTGCTGCGGCAGCGCTAGGAGCTGCAAAAGTGATCTTTGGTTTCGCGTCCACATTGGATGAGACCACATATTCTAGCATGAGGACCCTCTAAGTCAAATAGTTGACCTGGGTCTGGAGTGAGGCATGACTGTCATAGAGATGGTTGAGGTGATTGTACAGCCGCACAATCTCATCTTTGACTCTGTGCTCTGGCTGGATTTTCCCTCCATTTTCTGCTTTTGTTAGTCTTTAAAAATATACAATCTGAGGGAAAAACAAACAAAAGTGAGTAATCATAGTATAAAATTAACCAGGTATGAAGTTGGGATGCATCGTTCGAATTGTGGTATGATATTACTGCTATAGCGCCGACCAACAAAGCATACTTATATATGGACCTAGCTCTTTGAAAGATATTACTGATAAGGCCGCAGCTAGTAAGACACATAAGTGTACTGTTGTGGCCTTTGAACGATATTCAACAAGGTTGAGATGAAAACCACTTGAGTCTAGTCCTCGATGACCTGAAACTATTATAATGAAACTGCGCTTGTAGAGGCTGCGGTATGAAGGCATTTTAACTACCTGGTCGCATCCCTGACTAGGCAGTGGATGGAACAATCCTGAGACTGGAACCCATTAATTAAGTTTCTCCCAAACATGTGGAGAGCGATCCTACTGGGGCATATCACTAAGAGAATACACTCACGGTGAATAAAAATGACACAGTTCTAATGATAAACCCTAGATCACAGGCCAAGAACAACAAAAAAGGAGTAAATACAGTCCTTCCCTAATCATTCATCTTTTCGAGGATGAAGCCCATCATGCTTTTCAGTATTATCTAGATGAAACGATATCACATGGGTAAAAATGGATTTAAGGTCATAAAAAGAGAGACCATAACAGATCTGAATATACAAAACACCCATCTTGGAAATATAAAATAGAGCTAAATAACAAAAAATCTACTCATGAGATGACGATCGAGATGATCCCCATGAATAGAATAAGGTGTTTAAGAGCTCAAAACATAGAGAAATAAGATTGAAATATTTCGCTTTCAATAGACGGCGCCATATTGATGATACAAGAAATCGTCCACTAGTCGTTCTTGTACAAGCAAATCATGTGTAGGATAAAGTGTATAACAAGTAAAAAGAGAGATGAGACAAGATATAGAGTGGTTCAGCCCCTAAAATAGGCCTACGTCCACTTTGGTGCTCTACTCTCATTATATGCGTTACATTGTACAATATAATCATGCCTAAAGAGGCGTACAAGTATGAGTATAAAGGAGAATACATGGCTGTGGCAGTTCCAGCGTGTCGGATAGGTGATTGCAATGTAGATGTGTGGCCTCTAAGTTGTATGTTGAGGTTGTGTAGAGATAATCTGTATTGTAGAATCTCCCTCGGGTGTGTGGAATTGATCCCCTATTTCGAGGTGTCGTCCTCTATTTATAGGAGATATGCTCACGTGCTCTAAGCACACGACGTACATAAAATCTGGAGTTGTTATAATGGAGAGGGATACGACCTGTAAGGCAAGCAATGTGAGGGATGCATCATGCAAAAGGCAAGAGCCAAAGATGTCGCACCCAGTACTGGGTAGCACCGTGGCCTTTTTATGATGGCAAGTGGTATGTGTCGCTCCCTATGTTGAGTACGGCTGAACCCTATGATGAGAAGGGTTGCGGCATATAAACTTGTGCAGTGAAGAGTATCATCCGCAGTGTGGTGCTGTATTTGTACTATCAGCGACCAATTCTGAAGGATGAGGTCAATTATGAGGATGTAAAGTGATAAGGACCAATTCTACGGGATGAGGTCAGTGATGAGGACCCAGGGTTGTAGCGAACAATTTTACGGGCTGAGGTCAATTATGAGGACCTAAAGTGATGACGACCGATTCTGAGGGTCGAGGTCTATTATGAGGACCTAAAGTTATGATGACCCATTATGCAGACCAAAATATATTCTAAGGACCTAGGGTTATAGTGACAAATTTTGAGTGCCGAGGTCAATTCTGAGGACATAAAGTGATGAACCGATTCTACGGGCCGAGGTCAATGGTGAGGACCTAAAGTTCTAGTGGCCAATTATGCAGGCCATGATCAATTATGTGGACCTAAAGTGATGATGACCCATTTTGAGGGCCGAGGTCCATTTTGAGGACCTAAAGTTGCAGTGACCAGCTCTGAGGGCCGAGGTCAATTCTGAGGACCAAAAGTGATGACTATCGATTCTGCGGGTCGAGGTCAATTCCGAGGACCTGAAGTTATAGCGCGAGGAGTTTCTCTCCTGAGGAATTTTTAGATTATCTTGGGAGTGCAGATGCATGTGTGGTGCCACTGGGGATTGTGTTATTTTAAGATTCTACTAGGGAAGGAGTTATCCTTTAGATTTTCGACTGCAAATTATGTTGTCTTAAGGCTCCGCTGGGGGATGTTTTGGCTGAGGAATATTAGACTTGGATGCGGGCACATCTTTGGTTCTGCAAGGTTAATTCAACTGGGGATTATTGAGGGGATAAGAGCGTAAGATTAATCCTAATGGGTATTTCGAGAGTTTTGTAAGGGGCTTAGTGCTCCAAAAAATATTTTTCTCGAGGAAAATGAGGTTCTATATTTTTTTGGGATTTTTAGTAATATTTTGAGCAATTTTTTGTATTTTTCAGGATTTTTTGGCAAATTTTGGAGGGGGTTGCCGATAGGTAGTCCTGGGGGTGGGGTGACAATCGACAATGGTAGGGCCTCTGAGGCTTCCTTAGGAAGGTGAAAAGATAAATGTTGATTGGTATGGTCAGGGGGGCAAATCTTCCCCATTTTCAACACCTTTAAGTGTTCGAATATTTGGCTTTATCTCTCTAAAAACCGTTCCTAAGTCCTTATTTCTTTCAGACTTCAAATGACGGGTTCAAGTGAGGTGTACGACAATGCATCACTGGCTATCAATGACTGGGCTAGCCTGGAGTGGCAGTATAGGGTGCCTTTTGTTTTGGACAACAAAAATGCCTTTGATCTAATTGATCATATGGATGATAATCATACTCTTATACGTGAGTTGACATACCATTGTTCGTTTTGGGTGAGGAACCCTAGTGGGTAGGTCAGTGCAGTGAGTTTTGATGTTCCATTTCATTTTTCTCTTTCTTATTTTGTGCAAATGAAGGGTTTTTCTTCTTTTTCTTTTATAGACTGGCATTGCTCCTTCGACTATCCTATCTCGAGGGATGATGGGATTGAAGGAGGTTTGGGAGAATCTCACTGGTGCGGTATGATGAATGGTCTCCTATGCATTTTTTGGTTGTTTAGTGGAGGCTTTGGATGAGACACCACATTTTACTACGATTTTGTGTGCTTTAGGAGATGGGTGGTGGGACACTACCCACACTTTCCATCTTGGCTTTGGGGAGATGAACATTACTCCCATAAACATTCAGCAGCTGATAAGGATTGACTATAAAGGGTTTCAGATTGTGGTGGACCGCAAGCAGAGGGTGATGTCGGAGGCGGTGCAGGAAACTTCTAGAGATGTGGGTAAGATTATTTTTGGGGATTCGATCCCTATTTATACTTTGAAGGACACTCTCTTGAAGAGGAGGGTGGATGTGACTGATGGGCAGAAGGTAAGTCAGACAACCCATTTTCTTCTGTTGGGTGTCTTTCTGATGGTGATATCATCCATCTTTGGTTCTTGTCATATTTGCGAACGATTTCTGATGCCCGGATGTATGATTGGGGTAGCCTGATGATAACTCTTGATTTATGTCTTCCTTGTGGATTTGGAATGTCGCTGCGGTCAAACTTTGAGTATCAAATTCCTGGAATTACCTACAAAACTTGTCTAAAATTCAGTATCGTGGTAAATTCGAGCATAAATCCAATTTCTAGTGTTGAAATTGTAATCGTGAAAACTTGCAATTCCAATTTTTATTAAAAATCTTTTTGTGTTTTTAAAATTTTTACTTGTTTTTTTTAATATTTTAAAAAACAATTTTTCAAGGGAGGAACGAAAATTTATGCAACTAAAAAGACTATGAAAATTTAGAAAGTAATCTAGTTTAGAATTTATGAGAAGAAACAAGAGGTGGGATTACACTGCGTAGTCAAATTAATTTAAAATCCTAATTATTCAATTGAATAGTTCAAAATAATATTGAATTTAAAATTTAAATCTCCTTACAATCCTAATTTCAATTTTATCTTTTTCAGCAATTAAATCAGGACTAGTCATAACATAAAAAAATTAAGATTCACGCTCGTTTCAATAAAATATCCGCTAAGATCAATTTATTAAAATTTGTACGAATCTTTGAATTGCATACACAAAATTAATATTTAAATTTAAGAATAATACTTATCTCTAAGTGAAATTAAAAAATCAAATATTAATTTTTACCATTAATTTATTAACTCTCGTTACATAAATTAATGTGTGATTTTTTCCCAATTTAATTAGCCTTGAACACATCAACGAATCATTATTCAAATAAAAAAAATTCAACATATGCGTTTCATCCCACCCCTTGAATGGGGTGTTTAGCGAGACATGTTTAAAAATTCAGCACAAACACAATTAACAAACAAGAAACTAAAGAGAAAGAGAAAGAGATACAATGCGGAATAATTTCTTGTGTCAACTGTGTGCATGAACACGCGTCCCAAACTTGTCACAAAATCTGACTGGATTACAAAACTAAAAGTAAAAAATGAACCGTTGATACCAAATTTAGTTTGCTTACGTGGACCATTCACTTGAAGAGTGGCAATTACAAATACTTTCAATGAACAACATACTGTCACCAAGATACTCAAGCGCCCTGAGCAACTCAATCATACCGAGAAGCTTAGGAGCCCCGAGGAACTTGAGGCTCCGAGCAACTTAAGCGTACCGAGCAACTCAGGCGGTCCGAGCTACTTAGCGTGCAGAGCATCCAAATCAAGAGAATCAAAAGACAACTGCGCATTAAATGCACATTATTATCATACAGATGTATATGTCTACTAGATAACAACGCATTATCTTTTCATATGTACAGCCTCAAGGCTATAAATACATTGTAACCTCCTCATAAGAAGGGGACTTTGGATCTCTTGGAAAACCTATTATCGAGATTCCAAATAAACAGTCAGCAATACAAAAACAGTGGAAGTAGGCCATTTTCCTCAGGCTGAACCACTTTAAAAATCCTTTGTCTTATTTATTTTATCTTTGATCAATTAATTGGATATAATCTAGTTTTTTACATCAACAGATTGACGCCGTCTATGGGAAACGACTGTACTTAGCGTTTTTCACCAAAATAATTCATCATCTATGGTCGATAATCCGGAATCCAGTAATCGAAACGCTGGGATCCCTCCAAATCCATATACTCCCCCAAATGTTCCAGATCTGGATGGCATAATGGCTAATTTAGCCCAAGGGCAAACGACTATGCAAGAAACTATGCATCAACTTATACAAACTGTTCAGGGTGGAATGCCAGCCCCATCAGGACAACAAAATGCTAAGAGAACTACTCATCTACCCTCTTTACGAACTAGACGAACGCTATTCCCCAAGGTATCTCAATCTAGATGCATCGAATCATATCGTACTGAAAGATCTAGTGATCCTTCTTATCTACCTGGTCGGACTTCATCAGTACGAGCTATAGATTCTCAACGAAATGTCACTCTATCTCCAGAAAGGACTAGTGCTTTGGAAAGATTGAGTTGAATCTCTCCTTTTGATTGTTTGGGACCTAGGACTAGTAAAAGTACTCCTAGGATTGTGTCGAGGAACTCTCCACGACCATCCGATCTAAGGGAAGGCTCTGCCCAATCACGACCAATAGCCCGTAATGAAAGATCCCAAGAGGAAAACTCAGCGCGATCCGTTGCTCGAACAAATAGGCTCGAGGTGGGAAACGATGCATGGAAAGGCTCTATTCAAAGCTTGGAGGACAGATTAGGGGAAATGTCTAAGGCCAAGAATCCTCTACAAAGAAATTTTGTCCAAGGGACACCATTCGTACAGACAATTGTGGATTTTCCCACACCATCAAAATTCAAAGCTCCTATGGTGATGCCCAAATATGATGGAAAAACTGATCCTGTCCTTCATATTGAATAATACCAAGCTGCTGCCGATATCTATGTGGTTCCAGATGAGATGAGATGTAGGGCATTTTTAGGAACTCTCACCGGGTCAACCCAGATATGGTACAACAACCTTCCTCGGGGGAAGATTGTGTCTTTCCTTCAACTAGCAGAGATCTTTATAGGGAACTTCTGTTTTGGAGCAAAGCTAATCAAACGAGTAGCACACTTGCTAAGTGTTAGACAAAAGGCAAGTGAAAGCACCTGAGACTATATAACTCAGTTCAATAACGAAAAACTTGAAATAATTGATTACGAGGAGAAAATAACAATTACTACTCTAATGAGTGGACTGTTGCCAGATAAGTTTTACTAAACTTTGGCCAAAGATCCACCTAGGACCATGGCAGAACTGATGGAAAAAGCAACCAAAATCATGAACGCCGAGGAAACCATGGCTGAGAAGAAGAATGCAGACACTAAAGAGACCAAGGTTGAAGATGTTAAAATCGAAAAGAAGGATCAGAATAACAATGGTGGCAATAGGCAGTCAAAAGGAAAGCAAGCACTAGAGCAGATGGAGAAATTTAGAAATTATACTCCTTTTAAGGTAGATATAAATCACATTCTGGAGGAGATCAAGAACAGTGAGGAGCTATCCTGGCTAGGGAAAATGAAGGCAGATCCTGACAGAAGGGACAAGTCCAAATATTGCGAATTCCACAAAGACCATGGTCATATGACCAAACGATGCATAGCTCTCCAGAATGAAATTAAAGCACTAATGAGGCGAGGAAAATTGGCTAAGTATATTGATCGCCAAAATGGTGGAAAGACCAGCGATCGAGGAAGGCAAAGATCTAAGTCTCCTCATCGAGCAAAAGAAGACAAAAAGAGGGACCATAAAGATGATCCAGAAGATGATCCTGATCTCCCCAAAATACCAAGACAGCGAGAACGCGAGGTATTTTCAATCCATTTTGGATCATTTGAATGTAATGTTATTACAGGTGGAGATACAGGAGGTGGAGATCTTACTGTAGAAATAAAATCTTATCTCAACGAGGCTCAAGCTTGCTCGTACATACATCGAATAAACTTGGCTGAAGATGATTGCCTGAGGAAGGTGAATAAGGATAAACTGGTCATTAGTTTCTCTAAGAACGACCTGGCAGGTGTACTATATCCTCATGATGACTCATTGGTGATCAAGATGAGAATGAAGGAGGTGGTGATTTTACGAGTACTGGTGGATAATGGTAGCTCGGTAGATATCATGTTCTATCTGTACTTTGATAGTTTGAATATGAAGCTAGCCCAGTTGGAGCCATATCATAGGCCCCTCCTTGGTTTTACTGGCGAGAAGGTTTTTCCACTTGGGATGATCAAGTTGGATATGCTTATAGGTACATGGCCTGCTTGTCGAACAAAAATGGTACGCTTCTTCGTAATGGACAAAAATGTTCAATCAGCTTATAATATCATTATGGGAAGGGTAGGTCTGAAGAAGTTCAAAGCAGTACCATCTACTGTACATCAATGTTTCAAATTCCCAACCAATTTTGGAGTGGGAGTTATCAAAGGCGACCAGAAAGTAGCTCGGGAATGCTACTATTTGTCCACCGAACAAGAGGAACGCGAAGAATCTAGGAAGAAGACTACTACCTATCAAGTGGATGAAATAGAAAATGCAGATATTGAAACGTTAGACCCTAGCGACAAGTCTCGGCTCGTGAAGGGAAAGGTCATGGAGGCTACCGAAAATATCATTCTGGACAACGAGCGTCCAAAACGAACAACTCAAATTGGTGCATCACTGCATGTATCGATAAAAAAAGAATTGATAGAATTTCTAAGGTGCAGAAAATAGACTTTTAAATGGAGTCATGAATACATGCCAGGAATAAACCCGAATTTTCTATGTCAGGAGCTCAATGTGAATAAGGAAATCAAGCCGGTGAAGCAGCGAAGAAGAGTGTTCAGCCCCAAAAAGAACCAAGCTGTACAGGAAGAAGTAGAGAAACTATAAAAATCCTTTTTCATTGAAGACATCAAATATCCTAATTGGCTAGCAAATGTGGTGATGGTAAAGAAGAAAAATAATAAGTGGAGGATGTGTGTAGACTTCATCGATCTTAATAAGGCATGCCCAAAGGATCATTTTCCTATGCCCCGAATTGATCAACTGGTAGATGCTACCTCGGGGTACGAATTGTTGAGTTTCATGGATGCTTATTCTAGTTACAACCAGATTAAGATGAAACCTGAAGATAGAGAAAGTACCTCTTTTATCACCCCAAGGGGAACTTATTGCTATAATGCTATGCCTTTCGGACTTAAAAATACAGGTGCCACATATCAGGGGCTGATCAACAAGGTGTTTATAGAGCAAATCAGTCATAACATAGAGGTTTATGTTGACGATATGCTGACAAAGAGAAAGAAAGATGACGATCATCTAGTTGACTTAGGTCTGACCTTTGATCAACTAGAGAAATATCAGATGAAATTAAATCACACCAAGTGCATATTTGGGGTGCGAGAAGGTATGTTTCTCGGATACATTGTTAACCAACGAGGTATTGAGGCGAACCCCAAAAAGATCAAGGCCCTATTGGAGCTATAATCTCCAACTACGAAGAAGGAAGTGCAAAGTCTCACAAGGCAAGTTGCAGCACTTAATAGGTTTGTATCACAAGCAACTGACAGATGCCTCCTATTCTTCAAAACACTCCGAAAAACTTTTGAGTGGAATGTTGAATGCGAGGAGGACTTTTAAGAATTAAAAAAATATCTGGGGACATCTCCATTGTTATCTATACCAGTGATGGGAGAAAGATTATACTTGTATCTTGCAGTTTCAGAGAATGCAGTTAGTTCGGTGCTGATAAGAGTGGAGGATGAAGTCCAAAAACCGGTCTATTACACCAGCAAGGCCTTTCGAGGAGCAGAAATCAAATATCCAAGGTTGGAGAAGTTGGCACTAGCGTTGATCGAAGCAAGCAGAAGGATGAGGCCATACTTCCAAGCTCATACTATAGTTGTGTATACTGATACGCCATTGAGACAGGCTCTGCATAAATCAGAGAAATCAGGAAGATTAATGTACTGGGCAGTAGAATTTGGTGAATATGACATAGTTTATGAACCTAGATCATCATTCAAGGGACATGCAGTAGCTAATTTTATTATAGATTTTACTCATTCTGATACCCTAGAACAACAGGAGTGTAATACAGACCAACCTGTGGATGTTACAGGATCATCAAATTTAATCCCCGACCAACTTTCAGCCATGAACGATCAAGAAAAGATAGTCAACGAGCAACAATAAGTGCCAGAGGAGGACAAAAGGAAACATCAAATATTCCATCGAGGAACTCTGTCTGATCAAGAGTTTGATAATGAAGTACCTGTATGGAATTTGTATGTGGACGGCTCTTCGTGCACTACAAGTAGTGGGGCAGGAATTGTTTTAAACAGTACTGATGAGATTGATGTGGAGTATGCTTTGCGCTTTCAATTTAAGGCTTATAATAATAAGGCCGAATATGAAGCAATGATCGTGGGTCTAAGTTTTGCCAAAACCATGAAGGCAGAGCATGTCGTTGTATTAAGTGATTCCCAATTAATCGTAAATCAAATTCTGAGGGTGTATGCAGCAAAAGGAGAATTAATGGTCAAGTATCATTCAAAAGCAATGGAGGTTGTATCGAGTTTTACTGCAGTTCAGTTGGTTAGAATACCAAGATTGGAGAATGTAAGAGCAGACGCCCTAGCTCGGCTAGCATTAGCCACACGCACCGAGCTACGAAGAACAATCCTGATAGAAATCGTGGCTGGTCAGAGCATAGACGGAGATTTGATGATGAACTTCATTGCCCTCGACTTGGGACCATCTTGGATGGACCCCACCAGAGCCTATATTGAAGAGGGGGCTTTCCCAACTGATAAACTCGCAGCCAAGAAACTAAAGTTTAAAGATGCTCGTTATGTATTAACCAGTGGCATTTTATATAGACGAGGAGTTATAACGGGGCTACACAGATGTGTCCATCCATTCGAAGTGAAAGATTTGATCGAAGAGGTTCATGAAGGGTCTTTTAGAGCCCATGTAGCAGGTCGGACGCTTGTGCAATGAATAACAATGCAGGGGTATTACTGGCCAATGATGAGAGTTGATTGCTTAGCTTATGCCAAGAAGTGCGATAAATGCCAACGTTTCTCTTCTATCCGAAGAACTCCCCAAGCATTATTAGCACCCATAACGTCCCCTTGGCCATTCGCTATGTGGGGGATAGACTTGATTGGGCCACTTCCAACGACCAGGGGAAGATTCAAATACCTCGTGGTTGCGGTGGATTATTTTACTAAATGGGTAAAAGTTGTGCCTCTCATTGATATGACATACGAAAAAGTCTATCAATTTATTTGGAAGAATATTATTTCCAGATATGGTCTCCCACATGCATTCATTACTGACCATGGAACCCAGTTTGACAATGAGGAGTTTATTGCATATTGTCATCAATCCAATGTACTAAAGATCCACTTTGCACCAGGCCATCCCTAGAGAAATAGGCAAACTGAGGTGACAAACAGAACGTTACTAAATGGTTTGAAAAAATGACTGGATGATGCAAAGGGAAATTGGATTAATGAGCTACACTTTGTGTTATGGGCTTATCGCACCACACTACGAACAACAACGGGAGAGTCTCCATCTATGTTGGCATTTGGTAGTGAGGCTGCCATACCTGCTGAATTGGGTCTATCCACACATAGGATGCTTAATTTCAATTCTCCTGTCAGTGACTTGATGAGAAGATTAGACCTGGATATGCTCGAAGAAGTTAGGGAAGAAGAAGTAATCAGGAAGCAATATATCAATTACCACCAACTCCGGTTGATCAGAAATTCAATACCACCACCTCCATTTGGTGGGAAATTCAATTACCACCAACTCTGATTGGTCAGGAACTTAATACCACTAACTCCGATTGGTCGTAAATTCAATTACCAGCAACTCTGATTGGTTGGGAACTCAATACAACCAACTCCGGTTGGTTGGTACCAAACTTGGCAAGAAGCTGGATGACCTCCCGGGGCATCCACTATCTAGACAACAAGGTAATCCATACGAGATTACTATAAATAAGCAGGAATATGGGATGCAAATCATTCCATTGCTTAGGCCCAAAGAGTGACAAGTCACTATAATCAAATAACAAATAAGGCAAGTTCCATTATCCAAAGAAAAATAGGATATATATATATATATATATATATATATATATATATATATATATATATATATATATTCATAATTGAATGAACAAAGACATCCTACAAATTGATTCGAAGAAAATGAAATGGAAAAAGACTAAAAATTTCTTCATTCAAATCAAGTAAAATTACATATGATGTGAAAAGTCCAATTCATTACATAAAATATCCTACTCTATGGGTTTCTTCACCTCTTCTTTTGAAACAGGTTCTACCCCGGTTGGAGGATCATCTAAGGCATAAGGGGAATTTATAAAGTTTACATCTCGCAGCATTCTAACATTCATTATGGATGGCCGATAAAGCAATTGCTCTAGGTGAGATATCTCAAAGTTTGCATGAAACTGTAATCACTGAGATACATGGAAATTAGGCATTGAGGAATTTCACGAATAGGAATCCAACTAATATCAAGCTTAAAAGGAGGCACGGGCAAAATTGAGCACTCCAGGATCATAATAATCCCATAAGTAGTGTCCTTGCTCCAATTTTAGCACACACATAGCGTTCAACTATCCCTGCTTGTACCCCTCATTATTCGACTGCTGTATCCTAGCATCAAGATGGTACAGAGCTTCGTTATACCTAGCCATCCAAAATTCTCTAGGTTGTTTGTGAAATTGATAAGTTAACCTCTCCAGTTGCTCGTGGAGTTTCTTCAAAAGAATTTCTTTACTTTCGAGAGCAGAATTCTGATTAGAGAGTTGCTCGATAAAGTTCAGAATCTTCTTAGACATTTCTGCCAAGGCTTGGTTCTTCACCATCAACTGAATGACTTAATTCTCTAAAGAAGACTGAGTTCTCGCTACTTCAATGATGACCCGACCAACCCTTGCTCGTTCATGAGAAGATCTTGCTCTACCACGAGTAGATGTGGAGGGTCCAACTCGTTTCAAAGTTTCTAACTCATCTCGTAAGTTAGCATTTTCTACCTCCAAGAAGAAAAAGGCTTCATCATTGATGGGGACCAAGGCTCCCAAGGAAGAGGCGACAGATTTGAGTTATTTTATTTCCTCCTGCAAAGCAATGTTCTCCTGCTCCAACAACTTGGCGATATGCCTATGCTCTTTAATTTCAAGCTTCAAAACACTCTCCTTCTTCTCATGAGCAGAGATGAATTTGTCATACCCTTTGTCAGCACTCAATTGTTGATATTTTTTCTCTTATCCTTAATGAAAAAGGGTAGTGGATTCTTTATACTGCTGTTGGAGTTCCTCGATCATTCCTTGGAGATCTTCAATCATCTCGTATTTGGCCATATTGTTGGCTACAACACGATCAAGTAAGCACTTCAAGTATTGGTAAACTTCAACTGCTCGATCAGAAGCACCTGATCCGAGGATGTCAGTTATCTAGGCCTCATTAAGATCCTCATGACTAGCTTTAAAATAATCATTGCATTTCTTCATCAATTCTATATCATGAGCTGATAAAAGCTCCATCCTGGCCATAAACTAGTAAAGAGAAGAAATAAAAAGAATCAATAATGATGCAGATAGAGTGAGTAAAAGAGAAATTCAAAATGAACAACCAAAGTTCAAATTTTATTCATCATAATTCCAGGTTACATTTAAGAAAGCAATCAAATAAAAGACCCGAACAACTTTACACCTTCTCCTTATTCCCAACTACTTGGTTGGACGGTTTGGATGAAGGGGTTGGTTGCTCGGAGGACAATGGTAACTGCTCGACACAAGTGCTGGTTGGTTGGAGTTTCTTGGAAGGTTGAACAACAGGAACAATAGGGACTTGATCTCTAGTCATAATAGAAGATTCATCTGAAGTAACTTCATCTTCTTCTTCTTCTTCTTCTTCTCCAGGAGAGGGAGGAGGACCATGAGTATACTGCTGGAATAACTCATAATTCTCAGCAACCTTCAACTCCTTCAAGGCTGCTACCCAACCATCCCTAAAATATTGGACACTGGCGTACTCTATTTGAGAAGACATGAAAGCCAGTCCCTTGTTCCAGCCTTTGTCCCAACTAGCACTGAATGATTTTTTAACAGTAACTTTCCTTTTTGCCTTCTTTGAGGAGGTCCTCTCCCTAAGGAGGTCTTCGGTAGACTTCAGCTTTTCTTCTACCTCTGTCTTGTGTCCCTCTACATCTTGAAGCCTAATAACATTCTCCTCAGAAGATTTAATCTTGACCTCAAGATCCTTGTTGCTCTGTTCAACCTCCTTTAATTTTTTCTCCAACTCTTTGGAGGCAGTTTCAGCCTGATCTCGATTCGCTTCAACAAACTTCAATTGCTTCTCCCAAGCATCTTTGTCTTCCTCGTACTTCTAATGAGATTCCCTCAAAGACTGGGTCAGTCTTGCAAAAGCTTCTTCTACTCCACCCGAGGAGCTTAAAGCCCTGATAGCTTCATCTTTCTTTAAAATGCTGTTGAAATACGTCACAAGATGAAAAAAGAAAGAACTTTAAGTCAATGCATGAACATAGTATTAAAAAATAAAGGGGTCAAGCTAAAGATACGTACTGAAGAAATGTGTTGAGCAGCCAGTATAGTAAGTTTCTCACGAGAAAAGGTGTCTTCAACACCTTGATATTCTAGAACAGTCCAGGATCTTACCAATCTCATAGCAGAGCTCGGAGCAACAAGAGCTGGAACACTACCTTCAACATTTGAAGGTTGAGAGATAGGTCCAGAAGGTCTCTTAGAAGAACTTATTTTTAATCTCCTTAGAGGAGCAGGAGAATTTCCAACTAAAGATATTGTCTCTATTGGGGAGATGACAAGAGTCTTACTCGGAGGCACAGGGGGCTTCTCGTCAGCTTCCTTGGCAGCAGTGGGAGGGGGTACATCTATAGTCTTTGTCCCTTCTTCTGGGACATCTTGTTTACTCTTCTTTGACTCCACGGTGGCATAGGCAGACTTGTCAAAAAAGGCAGGAGCTCTTCTCTTCTTCATCAGATCAGTGATGGGAATGCTTAAGTCAGAAGAAGAACCTTCCACACTAGTTTCAGAGATTGATACTTAGTCAAGATCAACCACCATAGGAAGAGGACGAGTAATAAAAGACGAGGTGTAGTTTTTTATTGCAATAAGTAAGAAGCATATCTAATATGCTCCCCAGCAACAGATTGATGCAAGGTCCCAGATAAGTTTTAAATGCTTTATATTAACATCAGTCTCTTTTAGAGGTTTTCTTTTACTGTCAACTATAATAAATAAAAACAAATGCCAATGATGCATTTTACCAAACACAAAGAAAAAAAGATTTCAAAAATAAAAACAACCTATCCCATTGCAATAAGGTGGACATCTGGGACCTTGGTATACATCATCTCCATGTAATGGAGGGTGTTGCTAATTTTTCATCACAACCCCATGATCAAAATAGTCCCTATTGGCATCAGGAAGATTGACAACTAAAGCTCTATTCGAAAACCTAGTTTTTAAATAGAATGTGGTATCACTGACAACCCATCTATAGCAATACATAATCTCTAGAATCCCTAATCGAGTTCCATGAAGTTGATTTAACCTATGTACGCCATTAACTATCCTCCATGTATTTGGAGCTACTTTTGCAGGTACAATATCAAAATATTGGCAAAACTCCAAACACAGGGGGTTTGGAGGGAAAGAAAAGCCACATTCGGCTACAAAAAGACTTGGGAACCAATGTCCCTCAGCCCAAAAAAAATAATCAGAAGGACCAGAAATTTCTTCCAAGATAACCCACGAAGGGATTGAAAACTCAAGACAAAATTTTTCTTACGATTCAACAAGATAAACCATGGTGAATAAAGAAAATAAAGAATAAGGAAAAAAATCTTACAAAGGAAATGGAGATCAATTGTTAATAATGGAAAGAACGAAGGCACAAGATAGAGTGAAGATGAAGAGTTTAGAGATATAGATTTTATAAGTGAAAAATGATAGGAATTCTATCACACTTAAATACTTTACCACGGTAATAGAGAAAAACAATGATTACAAGGAAAGACGTTTACGTTTCTGGCGGCTAAAAGAAGAAAAAGGCACAAATATCGAAGTGATAGTGAAAATTCAAAATATTTATGAAGCTCGATGTTATGCGCTCAAAAAGGAATTATGTATAAGGAACATTTTCCTAAAATCCATGAAGATCAGTAATCCAGGCAGTTTTCAAGAAAAATGTTCCACACTCTCCTTCAACCTCAATTGTGAAACATTGGGGGCTTCTATTGATACCAAATTTAGTCTGATGATGTGGACCATTCACTTGAAGACACGTGTCTTCCTACGTGGCAATTACAAATACTTCCAATGAACAACATACTGTCACCAAGCTACTCAAGCGCCCCAAGCAACTCAATCATACCGAGCAACTTAGGAGCCCCGAGGAACTTAAGCGTACCGAGCAACTCAGGCGGTCCGAGCTACTTAGCGTACAGAGCATCTAAATCAAGAGAATCAAAAGACAGCTGTGCATTAAATGCACATTATTATCGTACAGATGTATATGTCTATTAGATAACAGCGCATTATCTTTTCATATGTACAACCTGAAGGGTATAAATACATTATAACCTCCTCATAAGAAGGGGACTTTGAATCTCTTGGAAAACCCATTATCGAGATTCCAAATAAACAGTCAGCAATACAAAAGAAGTGGACGTAGGCCATTTTCCTCAGGCTGAACCACTTTAGAAATCCTTTGTCTTATTTATTTTATCTGTGATTAATTAATTAGATATAATCTAGTTTTTTACATCAACATGAACCTACAAATTTTTCTAGACCTAAAACTACATTTTTTTGTATTTTTCTAACAATTTTTTCTACCCTCTTTTTTTCTTTTTCTGTCTCTCCGTTCTCTCTCTTTATCTGTGTTCTTTTTTTGTGCTGTGAGAGTCCTTCCTTCAATGAGCTAATACCCCTTTTTTTTTTATAATCCACGACTTTTGTTGGTGGATGGTGAGATTTTGTGGGATCTCCTTTATTTGGATAAGTCAAAGGAATATGTGGATTCTTGTAAAATCTTGCCAGGTGGAATTTGTTCCCATTTTGAAGGAAAAGATTTGGTTTAAAAAAATGGGTTTGGTTGGGATTTGTTCGAGTGTTTCAAACTGGGTTTTGGGGGTAAGGAGGTCTCGGGTTTCTAAGTGGGCCGGAGCAGGTAGCAGGGGTTGGGTTGAACCTGGGTCTAGCCGGAGGTAATCGGGATCGTGGCTTGGGGAGTCTCGCTGCCGGAGTTTTGGGGGGCCGGCGCCGGTAGGGTCAGGTTTTGGCTGAAGTGGGTCTTGTCGTGGGTTGGTTTGGCTGCTAGTAGGGTGGTCGCAGAAGGTGGGCTGGATTTCGGGTTTGGGGTTCCGTCGGAGGGGGTAATACACAACCGAGGGTCTCGGGATTCATTTTGGAGGTGCTGCGATTGAGGTATGGGGGTTGTTGAAATGGAGGAGGTATAAGGGTTTTGATGGTGGCTAAGGTGGAGAGAGAGATTTGTTGGGTTTTGGGTTTAATGGAGGAGAGAGAGTGAGTTGGTGTTGGAAGGTAGAAGATGGAGTGGGGGATGATTTGGTGTGTGTGTGTGTATGGAAGTTAGGGTGTGTGTGAGTGGGATAGTTTGTGTGTATGTTTGGTGTAGGTAAGTGGTGTGTGTGTGTTTAAGTTGGACCTTTAAAAAATATAAAATAAAACTAACTCAAAATAAAACTAACAAACTAAAAAAAAAAATTAACTAAATATAAAATCCTAATCTAAAAAAAGAAGAAGATAAAATTCAAATAATAAAATAAAAGAAATGAACACTAAAAATAAAAATATAAAACTAAAGACTAAAAATAAACTCTTAGAAACTAATCTTAATAAAATATGGCAGAATAAAATAAAATCAAAACTAAAAACTAATAAAAAATCAAAATAAAATTATACTAAATAAAAAGAAATATAAAAATAGAAAATAAATCCTAAAGATTCTAAAAAAAATCTAAAATAAAACGACTCAAAAATAAAAATAATCTAAAAAATAATAAAGGTACAAAATCAACACACATCGAGCTCGGGGTATGGATTGGGCTAGGTTAAGGTTACAGGACTGGTTCGGGACATCGGAACACATCTCGGCATGCTCAAATTGGACTCCAGACTTCGCGATCTCCTTTGATTTTCTTCGATGCATGCTTTTGACCGCTATTGAGTCACAATTGTACTGATTTAGCATTATTTGTACCGCAACTGCATATTGACCTGAGAAATAGATAAATACGAACATAAGGTCGTTTTTATTAAAAATGAGCTACTAAAATGCATCTATTCGGGGTATAAAATAGACACTTTTGGGTGCTTATCACACCACCCCCAAGCAGAACATTGTTAGTCCTCGAGAAAAAATTAGAGAGAAAACAGAGATAAGTTACCAAAAGTGTGCCACTTTCGCAGGCACTGACAATTTCACTTATCATGTGCAACAAGCCGTTAAACCTGTAGGTTTTCCTACAGGACGAGTGGGGTCTCGTGAGGGTTTGCAGTGAATTTACCCACAAAATTCGAAAACTTGTTTAAATGTAGTATCTGAGTGGATGATGAAACGATATACAACCCAACATTAAAAGGACATCAAGGAACATCGTATTCAACTATCAAAATAAGATACGAAATCACTTAATACCAAAAGCGCAATCTTTCCTAAAATTTAACGTGTGTTGTGTGAAATAATTTTAAGTATCATTAGAGTAATTCTAAGATCGCCTTTTAGGAAACGACGCTTTGACTTCAATTCTCACTGGATATATCTCTGTGAATCGAACTCTCTGAAAATTGGGTAAGTGTATCTCTCTAGGATGTGAGGATGTGAGTAAATGTAAACAAGTCCAAACGTCTCACACCCTTTATAAGAAAGGACAGATACATAAAAGAATTTTGATCTCATGAACGAATGCTAACCACTATGTCAAGAATGTCGAATTATTCACCATATAATCTTTCCGTTTGCCCGAACACATAATCAAAGGTGAAAATGGGATTTATGTAAGGTGTGTAGGGATAATGGATTGAAGAAGATGAATGATGAGGTGTTTTGAGAAGAGTAAAACACACTTTGACTAACTATTGTCTTCATTATTTGAATTTATGATCGCATGCTTTTCTTTTCTTCTTTTCTATTTATTTTTTATTTTTTTATTGCGATACATTTTTCTTTTCATAGCACAAATGAAGACAATTTACATGGAAAATTTCAAACACTCTTTTTCTCAAAAATGATGGATGGTATTTGGGACATATGGATAAGGGTAATATGGAAAATGATAATGGGTGAATGATAATGTGATAGGGAAAATGGTACGTGTATGGAAAAATCCGTTTAGTGCTCGGGACAAACTACAAGACACATGTTTCTTACAACTCGAAAGTAATGCATTCTCAATGATTAAGCCAAGTTTGAAAAAATGATGAGATCATACAATGACTAAATGTAGTACCCAAAGAAAGTTGACTCAATTTGATACTCTGAGATACGTAAAAACCCTCAAAAAGGTGAAAAGCTCAAATCTCACGGGTTTAAGTCGCCATTAGTGATCTTTTAAGGCTCTCTTGATAATATAGTTACTCTTCAACTTTTTATTGTAAATGCGATAGTGTAACATTTCCGAGTTTAGGAATTCATGGTGCAAGTACACTTTAAGCGGTATCAATTAATTTAAGGTTAAAAGCATAATTTTAGATTTGAACACAGGTATTCTGAGATTCCAAAAGAGGGACGATAGACAAATCATGTCATAAAAGTTTAGTTTTAACTGTAGAAAAAGTTTAAAATCACTTGTTTCTAAAATTTTTCAAAAGAGGTACAATTTTAATAAATTTCCAACCCCCAAACAAAAGAGAACATCGTACTCGATGTTTAAAACCATATATAAAAATGAAAAGAACAAGGGAGGAAAGATATTATTATAATGAACCACTAGTGAAATGTATCGCATTCCGGAGGATAGAAGAAACCTGAAGAACAGATGTGATACAAAAATACGTACCAGTCTATAAAGCATGTGAAAATCATTGGGTGGTGTGAAATACCATCCCCAAACAGGATAAGATTCATACTAAAAAATAATGAACGACGGGCTACCTCCCGGTAGCGCTAAGTTTAACATCTTCAGCCAAACTGAACCTCTCTCACCCAAAAGATAAGGTTTAGGAAAGCATAGGGCGGTAAAAAAATGGGGTGATAAGTATCACCCCCAAACAAGACTGAACCGTCAGTCTTCATAAGTGGGATCAACAAGGTCAATTTCTTCAATGTGAGAGGGGCCTAGCTCAAAGAAATGCTTCAATCGTTGACCGTTGACTTGAAAGCGGTTACCATCCTTAGGATTTTGAACTGTGATGGCACCATAAGGAGTAACAGAGTCAACAACAAAGGGTCCAAACCAACAGGTTTTTAACTTCCCGATAAAGAGATGAAGACGGGAGTTATATAACAACACTTTCTGACCAGGGTGGAATTCTTTACGGAGGATGCTTCGGTCATGGCTCCACTTCATTTTGTCCTTGTACTTCTTGGACAAATCATAGGCATCATTTCATATCTCCTCTAATTCAATAAGTTGGAGCTTTTAATGAATGCCAGCCTCGTCGGTATCAAAATTGAGGGCTTTGACAGCCCAATAAACATGATGTTCTAGCTCGACAGGTAAGTGGCATGGTTTACCAAAGATCAAGCGATAAGGAGACATGCTAATCGGAGTCTTAAAATCAGTACGGTATGCCCACAAAGCATCATTCAAGCGTAAGGACCAGTCTTTCCTATTAGGATTGACTTTTTTTCTAAGATTTTCTTGATTTCGCAGTTGGAAACTTCAACTTGACCACTAGTCTGAGGGTCGTAAGAGAGACCAACTTTGTGGGTAACCCCATACTTTTTGACTAGATGTTCAAAGATGCGATTACAAAAATGTTTACCCCCATCACTAATGATAGCTTTGGGAGTTCCAAAACGTGTGAAAATATATTCCTTAAGAAACTGGACCATAATGCGATGGTCATTGGTGTGTCAAGCTATGGCTTTAATCCATTTGGAAACATAATCAACTGCAACTAGTATATATTGGAAGCCGTGAGATGATGGAAGGGGACCCATTAAATCAATGCCCCATACATAAAAGATTTTGATGATGAGAATGGGCGTGAGGGGCATCATGGGACGACTAGAGATACGCCCAGATTGTTGGCATTTGGCACAAGCCTGGCAGTAGTGGTGGGCATCTAGAAAAAGAGTGGGCCCATAGAAACCACATTGCAAAATTTTGGTGGTGGTTTTCTTGTAGCTAAAATGACCTCCACAGGCACCATCATGACAAAAGGAGAGTATACTTGACTATTTATAGTTAGGAATACAACGACGAATGACTTGATCAAAGCAATACTTAAGAAAGAAGGGATCATCCCAAGAGTAAAATTTTAACTGGGCCATGAACTTAAAACACTCTTGTTTTGACCAATGAGTGGGCAGTTGGTGGGTAACAAGGAAATTAACAATATCAGCATACCAAGGAGCGGTGGAGATAACAAAAAGTTGCTCATCAGTAAATGTTTCAGAAATAGGGATAGGATCAGATGTAGACGTAACCGTGAGGTGGGAGAGATGGTCTGCAATAAAATTTTCACACCCTTTCTTATTGTGAATTTCGAGGCCAAACTCTTAAGACAAGAGAATCCACCGTATCAAATATGGCTTAGAATCCTTCTTATGAAAAAGGTGCTTCATGGAGGCGTGGCCAGTGTAAATGATGATAGGTAAACTGATGAAATAAGATCTAAACTTATCGAGTGCGAATACAACAGCTAGCAACTCCTTTTCGGTGGTCATGTAATGAAGTTGAGCATCATGGAGGGTTCTGCTAGCATAATAAATTACATGCTGGATCTTGTCAACCCGCTGGCCAAGTACAACACCTAGAGAAAAATCAGATGCGTCACATATGAGCTCAAAGGGTAAATACCAATTAGGAGACTTAATGATAGGAGCAGAAGTGAGATCGACTTTAAGGCGCTTAAAAGAAGCAACACATGCATCATCAATGACAAAGCGAACATCTTTGGATAAAAGGGTTGTTAAAGGTCAAGCAATTTTAGAAAAGTCCTTGATGAAATGACAGTAAAAGCCTACATTCCCTAAGAAGGAGCGAATGTTCTTGACAGACTTAGGAATGGGAAGAGAGGAGATTATGTCAACTTTTTCTTTATCTACTTCAATACCATCGCGAGAGACTACGTGACCTAAAACAATCCCCTTTTTGACTATGAAATGATATTTTTCCCAATTGAGGACCAATTTCTTTTCATGACAACGTTTGAGGACCATAGTGAGGTAAGAAAGGCATTGCTCGAAGGAAGAACCAAACACAGAAAAATCATCCATAAAGATTTCGAGAAAACGTTCGACCATGTCGCTAAGAATGCTAATCATACACCGTTGAAAAGTCGCAGGTGCATTGCAAAGGCCAAAGGGCATGCAAGAGTAGGCAAAAGTGCCAAAGGGACAAGTGAAGGTAGTTTTCTCTTGGTCCTCAGGGGCAATTGGAATTTGGTTGTATCCTGAATAGCCGTCAAGGAAGCAGTAATACGCATGACCATCTAAACATTCGAGCATTTGGTCGATATAGGGAAGAGGAAAATGTTCCTTACGAGTGACAGCATTTAACTTACGATAGTCAATGCAAATACGCCAACCCGTTTGCATACGAGTGGGAACAAGCTCATTGTCACTATTTTTTTGTGACGGTGACACCAGAATTTTTCAGTACTACATGAATGGGATTAACCCACTGACTGTCTGAGATAGGGTAGATAATACCAGTATCGAGCAATTTAAAAATTTCAGCGTGCATGACTTCTTTCATAGCAGGGTTGATTCGACATTGGGGTTCACGAGAAGTCTTGGCATGTTCCTCTAAATGAATGCGATGACTACACACATTGGGGTTCACACTGTGAATGTCTGAAATGGTCCATCCAATAGTAGTGGTATGCTGAGTAAGGGTGTGGACTAATTTCTCTTCTTGTGCAGGGTTCAAGTTGAAAGCAATGACGACATGGTGATGGTTGTTGGGGCCTAAGAAAGTATATTTCAACTCGAGAGGTAAGGGATTAAGCTCCAAACTAGCAGGTGGCGCATGAGTGACATCGGACTCAGATGTAGAAACAGAGTCCGGGGAGTTCTCGGTGCATAAAGTGAAGGAATCTGATGTGGCAGGGAGTTCAGAAGGTGGAACAAGGTGATCCATAGAGTGAATAGTGTCAACATAGAGGGGCTCGAATGGAGGATCCCACGAAGAAGTGTCCATCGGTGGAGTGGAATCGATCAAGGCATTGAGTTCAAAGATGGAGGAATCAATGTCAAAGTCAGATCTAAAATGAGCCAAACATTGTTGGAGAGGATCGACAGGGTAAGTTTGGTCAAACATTTAATTAACTAAGGAGTCAATCACACACACCTCCTTAATAGAATTGGCATCAGCCGGTTTGTGCATAAGGTGGAATATATTGACTTCTATTGTCATTTTGCCAAAAGAAATATTCATGGACCCGTCACAACAATTGATGATGGCATTGGCAGTGGACAGAAAGGGGCGACCCAATATGATAGGAGTATTGCTTGGGTCAGGCGCAGGAGAGTCTAAGATGATGAAATCCATAGGATAGTAAAAATCTGAAACTTTCACCAAAACGTCTTCAACGATTCCTTTAGGTACTTTCACAGAATGATCAGCAAGTTGAAGAGTAACTCATGTAGGTTTCATGTTTTGTAAACCTAACTCAAGGTAGAGGGAGTAAGGTAACAAATTAACACTAGCCCCAAGATCAAGTAAAACACTAGTAGTGAACTTGTCGCCTAACATGCAAGAGACAGTTGGATGACCAGGGTCTTTATACTTCACAACACCGTTATTATGGAGAAGGGACATAGCTTGCTCAGTGAGGAAAGCATCTTGCGGAACATTTGTCCTATTCTTAACAGTGCACAAGTCCTTCAAAAATTTGGCATACGAGGGGACTTGTTGAATCACGGTGAGGAAGGGAATGTTAATGTGAACATTCTGAAAGACTTTCTTGATCTCATCAAATTGCTGGGCTTTCTTAGTGGGAGCCAACCGCTGAGGGAAGGGTGCCTTGGGCACATAAAAAGAGGTGGGATCAGGAGGATTGGACTGAGTGTGAGCTGGGGATTGAGATGGTGGGGTAACCTTAGGGATAGGTGCTAAAGGTGGTATGGTCGGTTGTGGGACATTAGTGGGAGCATGAACACCATTATCAACTTGTTTCCCCGAGTGAAGAGTAGACATCGCTTTCATATCCGCTTGGTAATTTAGTTGATTGGAAGTGGAACCAACCTCGTAGGCCGAGTCTTTGCCAGTCCCCTTAGGGTTAGCAATGGGTTGACTGGGAAAATGATCTTTCTCTCACTCAGAATCGAATTGGTTGAAACACTGCTCAAGCTGTTGGAGGGCTAGAGTTTGAGTGGTCATAAACTGAGTGAGGAGATTCTCGAGAGAAGAGGTGGAGGAATTGGGCTGAGGGGCATAAGATGGTTGGGGAACCAACTCGCGCTGATAATTAAGCGGTTGTGAATACTCAAAGGAAGGAGGGGGAACAGGAACAAGCTGATTATTGTTGTTTGAATGTTCGCCGTAGGGGACAAAGGAAGATGGAAAGCGCGATTGATGGTAAGGAGCAGACTGATGTGGGACAGGAGGGCGAGGTTGACTTTGTGGGTTATGTGGAAACCCAGGGGGACCACCAACTTATTGTTGTGGTTGGGAAGGAGCGGAGTTATTGCCGTACTTATAAGAGAAATAGGGATGATTCCTATTGTTAGGGTTGTAAGTAAACAACGAGGGAACGGGTTTCCTAGTGGTATCAAAGGCACATGCTTGGGCTATGGTGGGTTCGGTATCATCTTGCATGAGGGGGAACAAATGAGCTAAATGATCTTGACTTAAGCAGACACCACAAGATGAAGGACTAGAATCGTTGACAATCATTGATTGTTTAGAAAGTGTAACATTTTGTTGCATAATACAACTGAGAGCGTCAACGGTTTTAGTCAAAGAGTGTAAGTTGTGTAGCAAAGTTTTAAAATCAGGATCATTTTTTACCTCAGAAGTGTTACCTACATGTAGAGGATCGAATCTCGAAAATGCATTGGTGACCTCCCAATCTTGGGAGTCATCGCCTAATTCAAGGAGAAAATTATAGGCGACAGTGGGAGTCAAATTCATGAACTTCCCTTTATGCATGGATTCAATCAGGGTGCGAGAAGAAGGGATAAGACCATTGTAAAAACTATGGACCAAGCGACTTTTCTCGAGACTGTGATGTGGGCAACTATTAATATAGTCTTGAAAACGGCCCCATGGTTCACAAAACTGTTCAGTAGGCTTTTGTTTAAAATCTTGAATTGCTTGGCGCATTTCATTTGTTTTGCTCATGCGATAGAATTTAGACATGAACTTCTTGACAAGTTGTTACCAAGTGAGGATAGAATCCGGGGGCAAGGAATGGAGACACATGGATTCATTATCGTGAAGAGAAATGGGAAACAACCGAAGACAAATATTTTCTTCGTCTAAGTTTTGATTTTTAAAAGTAGCGCACACAGTGAGAAATTTCTGCAAGTGAGTAGAAGGAGATTCACGTTCAAGGACATGAAAACTGGGCAACATAGAAATAGTCGCGGGACGAATTTCAAATTGCACGGCCTAAGTGGGCGGAAGGAAGATACATGAAGGTGGAGTGGCCGTAATCGGGGTAAAGTTGTCGCTTAAAGCGCGTTTGTCGGCCATGATGGGTGGGGTAACAGAACCATGGGAAGTGGGAGAACTAGGAATCTCTGTAGAAGAAGAACACAGATCAGAAAAATGTGGAACACCGATAGGAACACGATCACCTAAGAGGTAATTTAGAGATGGAGCACTAGGGGAACGTGTTAATCGATGATCAATGCGTTGCTAATGTGGCATAAAAGCAAGGAAAAAAAAATAGTTTTGGGATTTTTGGTTGTTTGAAAAAGAAGAAAATCTTTTTGGATTTTTTGGAAAATAAATAAGGAAAAAAGGAAAAATATTTTTGGAGTTTTTGTTTTTGAGAGAAAAAATTAAGGCGGAAAAAAGGAAAATATTTTTGGAGTTTTGGGTTTTGTTAAAAAATGAAGAAAAAATGGGAAAAAGGGTGATGGACTAATGGTGGAAAAACTGACAGTTGGAGCAAAAATTGGACTACCTAAAGGAACTACTTAGACATGTACACAAATGGAACAAGTCCGAAAGAGCACATAGCCAAATTATCATCTTCAAGTTAAGTGATTGGGTAGTCAATTTTAACTAGTCCGCTGGAGAGCAAATTACGGAATCTTAGGCCTCGTCGGTAAAAGTGTGCTCCTACTTTCTTCTCGAGAGACAAGAGGCTTACTAGTTAAGGCTCACCACACTAGCTACTACAACACACAACTATCCGGTACCACGCTGGGGAAAGCACAAACCCGTTTTACTGGGCGGCCTTACTTAAAACCCAGTTTCCCTAGACAAAAGTCTTAAGATAGTTGAATGAAGATTTGCAGGTGTGGAAAGGACCCACTAGAGTATCCGACGAGGGTCTCGTTCCAAAAGGGTCCTAATGAACACCGTTCCTACTTGGCTTGATAGTTGATAGATTTTAATTTAAGTGAGAGCACATGTAACAAGCAAATGGAGATGTGATTGAGTGGCTGATGAAATCCCAACTCGTTGTAATGATCGAGTATAGGTCTTAGGTAAATTTATTCGTCAAACCATCCAATTTAAGTGCGATACAGAAATAAAAAGCATATAGGAGCAAGTAGCACATAAAAATTGACTCGCTTGCAGGAGATTCACGAGTAATAAAGAGTTTACCTCCCATGGTTTTTACACGCGTGGGGTGAAGACCGAGTTGAGTCGACCAGGGGGGAAGTACGCCTACTTTAGTCATCCCTGAGAATCCTGCCAACCCAAAGTAGAGAGGCTTCTAAATCCTCGCCTTTGGACACCCTCTCTCTACATTGTCCGGTATCCCTTTTCGTTTTTTTGGAATAAATATTACAAAAATAATCGGTGTAAAAAATGCACCCAAATTAATTACAAGGCCTCAATAATCCTAAACAACCAGTCTAAGGAGGGAGCAGAAGGAATAACTACACTAAAAAAATGAAAATTACAAATCTTCACGGGCTTCAATCTTCAAAAAATCGACAACGGCGCCATTTGATAACTCTTGATTTGTGTCTTCCTTGTGGATTTGGAATGTCTCTGCGGTCAAACTTCGAGTATCAAAATTCCTGGAATTACCTACAAAACTTGTCTAAAATTCAGTATAGTGGTAAATTCGTGTATCAATCCTATTTCTAGTGTTGAAACTGTAATCGTGAAAACTTGCAATTCCAATTTTTATTAAAAATCTTTTTGTGTTTTTAAAATTTTCTCCTATTTTTTTTATTTTTATATTTTAAATAATAAAATTTCAAGGTTGGAACGAAAATTTATGCAACTAAAAAGACTATGAAAATTTAGAAAGTAATCTAGTTTAGAATTTATGAGAAGAAACAAGAGGTGGGATTACACTGCGTAGTCAAAATAATATTGAATTTAAATCCTAATTATTCAATTGAATAGTTCAAAATAATATTGAATTTCAATTTCAATTTTATCTTTTTCAGCAATTAAATCAGGAATAGTCACAACATAAAAAAAAATTAAGATTCACACTCGTTTCAATAAAATATCCGCTAAGATCAATTTATTAAAATTTGTACGAATTTTTGAATTGCATACACAAAATTAATATTTAAATTTAAGAATAATACTTATCTCTAAGTGAAATTCAACAATCAAATATTAATTTTTACCATTAATTTATTAACTCTCGTTACATAAATTAATGTGCGATTTTTCCCAATTTAATTAGCCTAGAACACATCAACGAATCATTATTCAAATAAAAAAATTCAACATACGCGTTTCATCACATCCCTTGAATGGTGAGTTTAGCCAGACATGATTAAAAATTTAGCACAAGCACAATTAACAAATAAGAAACTAAAGAAAAAGATAAAGAAATACGATACGCAATAATTTCTTATGTCAACTGTGTGCATGAACACGCGTTCCAAACTTGTCAAAAAAATTGACTGAATTACAAAACTAAAAGTAAAAAATGACCCTACAAATTTTTCTGGACCTAAAACTATATTTTTTTGTCTTTTTCTGACTATTTTTCTACTCTCTTTTTTCTTTTTCTGTCTCTCTGTTCTCTTTCTGTATCTGTGTTCTTTTTTTGTGCTGTGAGAGTCCTTCCTTCAATGAGCTGATACCCTCTTTTTTTATAATCCACGATTTTTGTTGTTGGATGGTGAGATTTTGTGGGTTCTCCTTTTTTTGGATAAGTCAAAGGGATATGTGGATTCATGTAAAATCTTGGCAGGTGGAATTTGTTCCTATTTTGAAGGACAAGATTTGGTTTTTAAAAAAATGGGTTTGGTTGGGATTTGTTCGTGGGTTTCAAACCGGGTTTTGGGGGTGAGGAGGTCTCGGGTTTCTCAGTGGGACGGAGCAGGTGGCAGGGGTTGGGTTGAACCCGGGTTTGGCCGGAGGTAATCGAGATCGTGGCCTGGGGAGTCGCGCCGCTGGTGTTTTGGGGTGCCGGCGCCGGTAGGGTCGGGTTTTGGCCGAAGTGGGTCTCGTCGTGGGTTGGTTTGGCTACTGGTAGGGTGGTCGCAGAAGGTTGGTTGGATTTCGGGTTTGGGGTTCCGCCGGAGGGGGTAATACAGAACCTAGGGTCTCGGGTTTCATTTTGGAGGTACCGTGATTGAGGTATGGGGGTTGTTGAAATGGAGGAGGTATAAGGGTTTTGATGGTGGCTAAGGTGGGGAGAGAGATTTGTTGGGTGTTGGGTTTAATGGAGGTGAGAGAGTGAGTTGGTGTTGGAAGGTGGAAGATGGAGTGGGGGATGATTTGGGGTGTGTGTGTGTATGGAAGTTAGTGTGTGTGTGAGCGGGATAGTTTGTGTGTATGTTTGGTGTAGGGAAGTGGTGTGTGTGTGTTTAAGTTGGAACCTTATAAAATATAAAATATAAAATATAAAATAAAACTAACTCAAAATAAAAGTAACAAACTAAAAAAAAAAATTAACTAAACATAATATCCTAATCTAAAAAAAATAAAAGATAAAATTCAAATAATAAAATAAAAGAAATGAACACTAAAAATAAAAATATAAAACTAAAGACTAAAAATAAATTCTTAGAAACTAATCTTAATAAAAAAAGACAGAATAAAATAAAATCAAAACTAAAAACTAATAAAAAATCAAAATAAAATTATACTAAATAAAAAGAAATATAAAAATAGAAAATAATTCCTAAAAATTCTAAAAAAAATCTAAAATAAAACGACTCAAAAATAAAAATAATTTAAAAAATAATAAAGGTACAAAATCAACACACAACGAGCTCGGGGTATGGATTGGGCTAGGTTAAGGTTACAGGATTGGTTCGGGACATTGGAACACATCTCGGCATGCTCAAATTGGACTCCAGACTTCGCAATCTCCTTTGATTTCTTCGATGCACGCTTTTGACCTCTATTGAGTCGCAATTGTACTGATTTAGCATTATTTGTACTGCAACTGCTTATTGACCTGAGAAATAAATAAATACGAACATAAGGTTATTTTTATTAAAAACGAGCGACTAAAATACATCTATTCGGGGTATAAAATACACTTTTGGGTGCTTATCACCCGACCTTGGCGTCCCTCTATTCTACCATGTATGCTTTCAGTCGGTGCTACCGCCAAACTTTTACAGGAGCCATGTATCTTCTAGAGGTAATCTTAAATTTAATTTCCTTTTACTTGCATTGTTTTTTGGTTTCTTTTTGTTAATTTATATCTTTTGATGACGTGGTTTTACGAGGTGATCATGTGTAGTGGAGGGTTGATAACCCTGAAAGATGAGAGCTTGGGGCATTTTCACCGGATATTTTAGTGGCAAAAGTCCAATAAGATGTCGAATCAGGCTTGGTCCATGGCGGATGTGATGGGATCTAAATGCCTTAACAAGTGATCAAGTTATCTTTTTATGTTTCTGAGTCCTTTTTGCATCTTAATTTCTTGAGTATATACTAATTTTCTGTTGGGAATTGCAGGTGACCTTCTACCCCTAGGGATGACTCCGCATGATACGAGGGTGACGGGCCTACATGCACAGATGTGGCGATTGATCATGCATGAGTTAGGGTATATCTAGTAACTACGGGTGAGGGTAGTGAGGAAGATTGTGGAGGATGAGGTAACACTCCCACCATTATTGCCCCCATGTACATAAGACGGGTGAGAGAGATATCAGATGATGCTCGGGAGGTAGCAATAATCGAGGAGCCCTACACACTCTATACATATATGGTGGTGAGTTATAAATATCTAGATTATGTGACGAGTTGGTTGATGCCCTCATGTATCTACGATGTAGAGAACATGCCTCCATCTACTACGACTTTGGGTAGGGGGATTAGTGCACCGATGGGATCAACCCATAATGCAAGTTGTGGTACGTAAACGGGGATGATCGGGGAGTCAATGAGCGTGCCGCATCGCCTTTATTCGTCAGTGTCTTGATTGATAGGCCTTACAAACGATGCCTTTCGTCCTGAGGTATATCCTTTTCTATCTTGTTCTGCTGACTTTCCTTTGCTTCTTGACTAATTTTGCAGTATGTTCAGGTATCGACCACTTGGCTGCGGGATATCAAGGATTGGATATCCTCCATAACGGAGTATATTAAGAGCTCAGCTTCTTCATGCTTTATGCCGCTTGCCACTTTTGATAAGGGCTTGGGTTCAGGGAGTGGAGGATACGTCTCTCGCCACAGGGGAAAGAGCGTCCGTCATGGGGATTGAGAGATAAAGAGAGGGTTTGTGGGTTGGGAAGAGTTTCGTTTGTTTTTCCATTTTTTTTCATATCTGTAAAATTTAACTCAATGAAGCAATATATTGAAGAAATGTGCATTTTCTTTTTGGCCTTTTTCTTGATTTAGTGACTTATTCTATATGCAGTATTTAATTTTCTGTTGAGATTGTTTATTTTATGCAAATATAGAGATAAGTATTGGAATAAAAAGTCAACATGGTTATTATTAAAAAAAGTAAACCTGATTAACTCAGGGAAAAGGATTTTTGAGTATGAATTAATTTTCTTGAGACAAAGAGCTCAGTAAATAACTTGGGGTAATTTTTCAAAATGAGGATTATTCTGAAATTGATTTTGATAAAAGAGGAAATATTGAATTTTCCAAATTGGGGGTGGGGGGGTGGGTGGGTGGGGTGCCGGTCATCATACCCCTTGACTTGCCAATCATTATGGATGTCAAGTTAAATCATCCCTAGGCCTTGAGTTATCTTTCCTACACATCATATTACTCTTGTGGGTTTGAATTTTACTTAGGTTTCCTGAGCCCATGTCTTTTGCCAAAGATTTTAAGTACAAAAGTAGGTGTGTGGGATGGGTTTTCTTCACCAACACCCACATTCTTATATCTTGTTTACTATTCCTCATTTTCAAATGGCTCTTCCCATACACGAAGGATTTGCTTTGTACCTTGACCGTATGGAGAACATGTGCTTGTATAATGTGGACTACGGTGCTTTCAACCGGCGTCGAGTTTATTTATGGTGTAACCGTGCGATAGACTGGAACCTGTTGGCAGTAACATTGCATTTCTGGTATCCTGAAGATCATATCTTTTGTTTCGACTTGTATAAGGTTTGTCCCACTTATGAGGAGTTTCGGCCATTTTTTTTTTGTTGGGGGGGGGGGGGGGGGGGGGGGGGGCTATGCTTTATTTCTCCCATTCTCCTCATTTTTTTGTCGTAGGTGCTTCACATTTATCCTTCGATGGCTAAACCGTTGGTTACCGGAGGGGCAATTTCTCTTCAGGCGGTTACGTATTCAATGCGTCTAATGGGTTTTGAGGATACCAACATTGCTGGGGCTGTCTCCTTTGGCCTTATTGCGAGGATATTATTGGTGACGGGGGCTGTCGATCCCCAGGTTGCTGCTATAACGGACTGGATGTCTTACCACCATAATCCCGCAACGGTGGTGCTGGGTAAGACCATGAACAACCAGGATGCTTAGAAGGAAGGTCGTTCTGATTTTTTTTAGGGGGAGCCCCGTAATGCTGTTAATGCCACTTGCGGATAGGTTTCCCTTAACAACCCCTCCTGAGTACCCTTTGGAAGTTATGCCCAATTTCTTTGTTCGATATTTCTTTAGCTTCGGCCCATCTATAAAGAGTTGGGTAAATTAGCTTGTAGAGCATTAATCCCGGTGTCTTCACTGGTCAGTGCCATGGTGGGGGAAATTACTCCCTATTTTGTTTCTTGGAGATTATCGGTATGTACGGATGGTGGGACTTCTGAAGACTTTTTTCTATTTCCCCTAGCTTCTTCTTTGCCAATTCAAGTGGGAACAGTTCATGCCCCCTCGTATAATAAATATCTTCTTTGTGGAGGATTTGGACGAATCGCTGAGGATGAAGCTAGGCTCTTTGTGGCAGTGCCATCATCCATCTATCGATCCATCACAGTCCATGGGAGAGGCCTGAAATGTATCTGGGGACTACCTAAAATGATTATGACAACGATTAATAAAGAAAGTCTTGGGGAAGGAGAGTGGTCAAAGGTGGTTCGTGTATTTTGACACCATGGAAGATTGTGTTGTGGTTTTGTCTAGGTTTGTCTAGGCGTACTGGTCCATGGAACATATAAGGAATGACAATCAGTAGTGAGAAACTTGGGGACCTCCAGAGGATGGTAATGATGATGAAGCGGGGCCATCCGACAGTTAAAGGAAGCGTCTTGTGATGCTTTTGGTGATTTTTGTGAAGCTATGGTGATTGGGGTGTTTTTGCGTTTGGAGTTTGGGATAAATTTGTGTAGTTTGGTTAGAGTTAGGTTTGTTCAAGAACAGTTTTGGTCAGCGAAGAGGGGGGTTTGGTTTTCCTCCCTTCATTGATACTTCATTTAACAGTGTTGTATTCCCCTTAATCAGAAATAAAAGTTGATTTTGAACATGTTTTGTAGTGCCTCTCTATGAGTTTTGATATTAAATTATTTATACTAATTGCTAAGGCATACATAATCCTTTTGTTCATGTAAATGATAAAATTAACCACTGTTCTTCGAGGTTAGAAAATAATATAATTTTGTGAAAAATAAACTAACCGAACTCATGTATAGCGTATGGGCTGCCTACCTATCTCTAGGGATTTTGAAATTTTTTATGAGTTTTATATTAAAAGAAAATGTTTTTGAGAGGATCAGGTCCCACGTAGTTCTGGGTAGTGGAAATTGAATTTTTTTAGGAATAAAAAAGGGGGGGGGGGGTGAGAAGAGTCGTAGCGCCAAGATTTTGGACTAAGGGTAAAATTTCTTAAGACGGTCGAGGTTAACTGGATGCACCATCTCGTCTCCATAGAGGTATGTGAGCGCGACACCTCCTGAGAAAATATTCTTCACGGTATATGGGCCATTCTAATTTGGTTTGAATTTCCCTCTAAGGTCCCAGACGGGTTCTATTCTTTCTTTGAGGGCAATGTCTCCTTTATGGACACCACGATCCTTAACTTTTCGGTTGAATGATCACGTTATTCGGCGACGGTACCCCTGTATATGGTATACAGCCTTCAGTATCTTTTCATCCATGAATGATAGTTCATTAAAGTAGCTTTTAGTCAATTCTTCTTTGTCAACTTTGCTCTCGAGTAGGATGCAGAAGGAAGGTATTTCCAGCTCGAGGGGTAGGACGACTTCCATGTTGTATACTAGAGAATAAGGGATAGCCCTAGTAACTAAAGTGTGGAATCCCCAGAGGGCGTAAGGGATATGATTTGACCAATCTATGCACCTCACAGTCATTTTGTTGATTACGATCTTGAAACTTTTATTAGCGGCTTCAATGGCACATTGTTTTGAGGTTATAAGGGAGACGATTTGTGTCTTTGAATTTTGTACTCATACTGAAGGAAAGATTCGTCAAGGAGGGTGAGGAATTCTCCTTCTATGGCTTTCCTGAACCACGGTATGACCATGTGGATAAGAAGATGAAGACGGGGATGGAAATCTTCTTTCTAAACAGCTACTCTTGGCCTGAAGATTACCAGCCTAAAGTGTAACCTCTCACCAAGAAAGTCGTAGCCGTTGCCAAGGTATCCAAGGAAAGTGATTCCAAATAATCATTCAACTTGTAGACATTGACGCTGACTCTCTTTATGATCCATTCAGATTCTACACTGTCAGACCCGTCCACTCTGATAAAGGGCACTGATGAGCCACTTCTCAATTGGAATCCTATACCTGTCCCACTTATTGAGATTCAACCAAACCTTGTTGTTTACCCTATCTCATCATCTATTATTGTTCCTCCTTTTTTTGATAAAAATGTAATTGAAACCCCTTTTAATAAGGTTCTTAACCTTATTTTTCCCGAAAGTGAAATAAATAAGGATTTTGAGTATCTTGATGTGCCTTACATTAATTGCCTTAATTCTTATCAAACTCTTGATGATGATGACTAGGCAAATGAACAATTCTTAATTGATCTTAATAAGTTTACTAACAAACAACATAATCGCATTCAAATCATCGAGGATGAAACTACTATTATCAATCTCGTTTCCAGTAGCCAATAATACGAGATTAGGATAGGGTCCACCCTTAATGAGCATTAGCGTGCACAATTTAAAGAACCGCCAAAGGAATTTGTGGATGTATTCACATGGTCCTACGATGACATGCCTGACATCATTCTTGAAATAGCTCAGCACAAGATCATAACTCTCTCGGAATGCAATCCAGTCAAATAGAAGCTAAGGAAACTTCGCACCGAATGTTACTCAAAGTCAAAAAATAGGAGTTCAAGTAATTGAATGTAGGCTTCATCCGAGTGATCGAATATCCCACATGGATTTTCAATGTCGTCCTTATGCCGAAATCAGGAGGAAAAGTCTGCATGTGAATCGACTATCGGTATTTGAATAGAGAATCTTCAAAGGATGATTACCCATTGCCCAACATCGACATGATTGTGGACAACACAATAAGCCACGCCTTTAAGTAATTCATCGATGGATTCGTTAAATAACAAGATCAAAATGCACCTTAACCATCAGGAGAAAACCGCATTCATGACCTCCCGAGGAACCTTTTCCTACACGGTATGCCATTTGAGCTCAAGATTTCTGGGGCTACATACCAAAGGGTTGCCAAAACCATCTTGCAATATTTGATACACAAAGAGGTCGAAGTCTACCTAAACGACATGACTATTAAGTCTAATACTTGGGAAGGTTACGTTCCTACCTTCTGAAAGTTCTTTGAATGACTGCGGCGATACCAAATAAGGTTTAACCCACACAAAAGCATTTTTTACGTCACAAAAGAAAAGCTTTTGGGATTTATTATTAGTGATAAAGTAATTGAAGCAGACCCTACCAAGCTAAAAGTTGTACTGGAAATGTCACCACCTCTAATAGAGAAGGAAGTTCGAGGATTCTTAGGAAAACTTCAGTACATCAGTCAATTCATCAACCAACTTACTTCTATTTTTTATCCCATCTTCAAACTGCTCTGGAAGAATTCTACCAAAGTATGAAATGAGGCCTATTCGAAAGCCTTAGACATAATCAACCAATACATTACCCGACCTCAGGTACTTATGCCTTCGAAGCCAGGTCTCCCTCAACTCCTATACTTGACCATAATAGATACTCTAGTGGGGGCTTTGCGAGCCCAATATATAAAAAAAATGCAAGGAAAGGGACATCTATTATGCCAGTAAAAAATTGGATGGGTACGAAGTCAACTACACCGCCTTGGAGAAAGCATCTGTCGCCCTAGTTTGGGCCACTCAAAAGTTATGACACTACATTCTTGCTTTTCCCATCAGATTAGTATCCCAAATAGATCCTATTAAGTATCTTCTTGAGAAACCTTCCCAATTTAGCTAAATGGCCTGGTGGTTACTACTGCTAGTTGAGTTTTATATTATGTATACAATGTAGAATCATTAAAGGGAGAGCCATCTTCGACTACCTTGCTGATTTCCCCATAGAAGAGGCCGATGTTTGGATCTCTAAATTCCCAAATAAAGATATTATCTACAGTTCTCAAGAAGACCTCCAATGGTAAATGTTCTTTAATGGAGCTACCAACAAGAAAGGATAGGACATTGGGATACTCCTGATCGTACCTGATGACTCTCACACTCCCATTACCATCAAGCTAGATTTTCCCCACACCAAGAATATGATCGAATATAAGGCATGGACTGTATGCCTCAAAGTCTCCCTCAAGAAAGGTATCAAACACCAAAATGTCTACAGGGACCCTACTTTTATCATTATCGAAGTCCTTAGAAGATGTAAAGTCAAAGATGAATATCTCTTACCTTTCCACGCTAACTTAGAAGAGTTGTCTTCCTAGTTCCAAGATATCATCTTTAATTACCTACCTCATGCAAAGAAGGGCTAAGACGATGCCCTTTCTACCCTGGCCTCCATGGTCGACATTCCCGAGGGAATAACAATGGCTCTTTCTAAGTAAAAAAAAAAGCTAGGCCAAGCCTTTGCTACCATATTGAGCTCCTCACAAAAGAGGATTCTGATATGGTCGAGTTTTGGTAATACAAAAGTTAGCGCCTCCTTAAGCACGGTAGGTTTCCTCAAGATGATAACAAGAAAGATTGTGCAACCCTTCATAAACTGGTTGCCCAGTACATCATATGTGACAAAACACTGTTTAAGAGAAACGTCAATGGAACCCGTTTCCAGTGCATTACAGGGGCTGACATTGAAGAAATAATACAGAAGATCCATTGTAAGGAATGCGGACCCAACATGAACGTTCATACGCTTGCTAATAATATCATCTAATAAGGGTATTATTGGACCACCGTAGTTCAGGATTGCACCACCTATGTCCAAAGATTCCCCAAATGCCAGTAACTTTCCAACCTCCAATGTTTACCTCCTCGAAAATTATATAACATAACTTTTCCCTGGATGTTATCCACCTGGGGTATTGACATCATAGGTAAATTCACACCCAAAGCTTCAAATGGGCATGAGTTCATCCTGGTCGCCATTGATTACCTCCCCAAATGGGTCAAAGCCGGGTCATATACAGTACTGAATGCAAAGAAAGTGGCCTAGTTTATCCGAAAGAACATCATCTGTCGATACGGGGTTCCTCAAGAGCTAATATCGGATAATGGGTTACACTTCGAAGCCGAGGTCACATAACTGGTTAACGAGTATGGAATTTAGATACACAAATCTTCTCCCTACCGATTCCAAACCAATGGTGTTGTCAAGCAGCCAATTAGAACTTTAAATCCATTATCAACAAAATGGTTGAGAGTTATGGAGATTAGGCCGACCTGATTCCCTACCCATTCTGGGGTTATCAAACATTAGTCAGAACGTCTAATGGGGCTACCCAATACTCTTTGGTATACGACATGGAAGCAATCCTACCCATTGAGATAGAAATACCTTCCCTATATGTCATGATTGAGAGAAAAGTTAGCGAAGAAGACTGGCATCAGAGACACTTTGAGGAAATGTCACTTTTTTATGAAAAGAGGCTAAAGGCTCTATACTACATACAAGGGTACCATCATCGAATAGTGTAATCATGTAATCTAAGAGTCAAGGATCGTGGTGTCTAGGGAGGAGACTTGGCCCTTAAGGAGATCATAAAACTTATTTGGGACCGCATATGGAAATTCATGCTGAATTAGAGGGAACCCAACATAGTGAAGAAAATTCTCTCAGGAGGTGCTTCTATGATCACTGACCTTGATGGATAAGATATGTAACGTCTAATCAACTTGGACCATCTCAATAAGTTCTACCCTTAGTCCAAAATCTCGGTGCGCTATGACTCTCCGGATCTCCCTTATATTCTAAAAAAAATCTCTTAATTTATCTCTACCCAGAACTACGTGGGGACTAATCCTCTAAAACCCCTTTTTGTTTTCAAAATCAAAAATTTTCAAAACCCTCAAAGGTAAGTAGGCAGCTCATATGCCTTACGTGGGCATGGTCCCCTTCTTTCTCACAAAATGTTGTTTTTTATCCTTCGAGAATGGCCGTTAATTTTATCATTTACATGAGCAAAATGATTTTGTATGTGTGGCCATACCTTTTTTTGTATTTCCCTCCCTTCTCGGGGTTTCGACAATCACGCGCACACTCGGAGAGGAAGAAAAGGTATCACGCCCTTTTTTAGAAGCGCTTTGGCCGTCGTCGATGTGGGGTAACGTAAAAAGATGGAGTCACCAGCCTATTTTTCACAAAACAAGCAAAAGAACATGTTACCTCCTTGAGAGAGCAGCATCAAAGACAAACTAATTCTTATGAAACTAATAGTTTTGAGGTTCAGAGGCTAAGTTACAAAATGGTAAGGTGTTAGGCACCCATCCCACCCTTTCGATCTCTCATGGACTTATGTTACTATTTTCCTTAATTTCTTCGTGAATTTTATGTGTGTATATATAAATGGAGATCGAAATTACCAGACTCATATCATGGAAAATATAGAGTGAGGTCATCCAAAGGAATGTTCCCAAAGTAATAATTAAAAAATGTGATGTGTGTGCTTATCAAGATATAAATTGTTATGATGGAACAAAAATATTTGTTAGATGAAATGAAAATAAGAATATTAAGAATGATATATATTATTAATATATAGGAAAACAATGGAAATATGAAAATGGGAAAATTGGACTCGAGTCTCGAGTTTTAGCCCTAAACGCCTACGTAGCCTAAAACGACATCAAAGTCCACGTAGTTTGCATGTGGTATAAGGGTGGATTTTATCCCATAGATTCGAACGAGAGTTTATTATATGTGTGTGTGTAGAAAATGTATTTTTAGTTTTGAGAGATTGTGGTGGATAATCCCATTGGAATTTATAGGTGTAAACCTCTTTTTCGTTGTTTTGATTTTTTTTATAGAAAATAAAGTATGTGCAATATAACTAATAAAAGATGATACGTTAATGTGTAAGCACTAAAGTAAGAACTAGATTAAGAATTTATATAACTAATGAAAAAATAAAGAATTTTAAGAGAGAGGAGGATATTTGGACCTTCTTTGGAGAATTAAGGCTTGAACATGATCCTTGATGAGCTCCTTTGAATGATGGGATGAATGCTCAATGGGAGAGAAGGAGATTTTACTAAATTGATTATGGAAATGATTGGGATGAAAGAAGGAAAGGAATTTTGCAAAGGAAACTTTGCTGATTAAAAGAGAATGTTCCTAAGATCATGAATGTTGATGAATCTGAGGTCTTCCTTAAGAGTGAGCTCATGACCTCCTTTTATAGGGTTAGGGGATACCGATCTACATACCCCTAGCCCTGCCAATTGGTAGGGAAATGGGCCTACCAATTGGCAGTCTCGTGCATATTTTTATGAAAACACAGTTGTAGAACGTAATTCATTAATCCAAATCATGAACGGGCATACCGTTATAAAGGTAATTTAGAAACCTTCAAGATTCCTTGGGCAGCTCTCGGGTCCAGGAGTTGACTTTGGGTCAAACAGGGCTTGAAAGTGCTCATTAATTCTTTAGATGGGAGATCATCACACAATAATTGATCATTCAACCAAACTATAAGTCAGAATTGCGCATGGGGCAGATCGTTGGAAAGTTTATGCAAGGTAATTCAACTTTCTAAGGATCGTCTCTTGGTTCAGAGTGTTGATTTTGGTCAACCATGGCTAGAAAGCACTCCATGACCTTTTGGAGTAAAACAGGTCACTTGTACCTACCATAAGGATGATTCAAGCACGGGGTAGACCTTTGGAAAGGGTATTCAGCTCCCTTCGAATATTTATTCAATCTCATTTGAGCTGAAGAGTTAACTTTGGTCAAACAAGGCTTGAGAGCGCCCGGTGGCCTCTGGACCAATTTTTTAGGGAAAACGAATCATTCGTCCGAATGGTTATGTTATTTTATGCATGGGGTGGACCGATGGAAAGGGGTTTAAATTCCCTTAAGAAATTTATTGAGCTTTCGCTCTAACGATGAAGTTTATTGAGGTCAAACTAGGGTGCTCCATATCAATTTTTGATAGTAAAATGGTCCGTTCATCTAAACTATTTTGATAATTTTCACACGCAGGAGACTGTTGGAAAGGGGATTAAGATCCCTTCGAATATTCATTAAGATTTTTGGATCGGAGTTGAACGGGTCTCGGGAGCCCCCGATGGTCTCTATATCGATACTCGAAGTATGACCTAGGGTTTGTAATGAATTGTGGGTGGTTATAGGGACATACGGATAGACTTAAGCGGTCCTAGAATATGGTGTCTATAGATCCCCTCAACGGGTGAGCTTGGAACAAGTGAAAGCCATCGAATTCACACCACGTGATGTTTCAGGAAATAGGTCAATTCTGGGGACCTTATGTAATACCCCGTACTTTTGACTATATTTATTTTGAGGATTAATTAATTAAATTGCGTATTAATTGGAAATTAATCCGGGTTATAAATACTAATGAGATGCGAATTGGTATTTGATTATGTGCATATATGATTATATATGTATTTGGTATTATAAAATTTGTCGTGAGATTTATATACGGCATTTTAGAAATTTTGTTGAGACGCGTGGGACCGCCGCGTCACGGTATAATATTTTTGATAATAAAAAGTGAATTTAAAATCTATAATCCGTATGGTCATTTTGAGTGCGCCAACGCGTCCGGAAGGGTCGAGATAGTCAGAAAACACTAGCCGGGGGTATAGTTTGGGTCCCGGGGTATTTTTAGGCCATACCGGTAACTTAAAGGGTATTTTAGTAATTTGGTATTTTTGGGTAATTAAAAGTGACGAAAATTGAGAGTTGTAATCTGATAAGGAATTGACCCAACCAACCCTTATTAACCCAACAAGCTACGGAGGTTTATTAAATTAGGTTTTCATAAGTTTCCCCAAAGCAAACCCTAGCCACCATAACCTTTTGGAGAAGAAAGCTTGGAGAAGGAGAGAGAGAGAGAGGAATTCTGCAGAAATTCTACACCGAATCCACACCAAATTCAGAGACAAACAAGGCAAGTGGTTTAATTATGTTTAATTTCAAAGGATGTTCTTTCCATGTTAGAAAATTGATGTTTTACAAATTGTTCTTGGAAGATAAATGAAAACCCATGTTAATTGGACTTAGAATTTGATTATTGAGGACCAATTGCATGTAGAATAGTTTGGAGACAATAAATCTGATGTTAATACATGTTGGGTGAAAGAAAAACGAATTAAATTCTGGGATTTGATGATGATATGTAGTTAGGGTTCATGTTCTTGAGATATTAGGAAAGAGTGTAGAAAGCTGTAAATTTAATTGATATTTAGGTGGATTGATCCCTTAGAAACATGTTAGGATGTGACTATATATGTTTAGTATTGATTATAGGCCCTAAAAAGTTGTTGGGATGAACTTTGGAATTGATTAGAAGTGATAAAAATGGTTAAAAACGAATTGGAAAAAAAATCTGGGCCGAAACTGGCCAGTCGTTAGAAGCAGCCCCCAGGTCGTTCGAACGAGCTCGTTCGAACGAGCTTCTAATGAGTTGACCAGTCGTTACTAACGAGTAGGGATTTCGTTCGATATCTCGTTCGATATCTCGTTCGAACGAGATATCGTTAGAAGGGATAGTTCTTTCGAACGAACTGGGATCTCGTTCGAACAGCCTCGTTCGAACGAGACTTCTAACGACCTGACAGTCCAAACTCGTTCGAAGCCTCGTTCGAACGAGACTTCTAACGAGTTGACAGTTTGATCCTTTTTAAACTGTTTTGACTTTTGGAGTTCCGTAAACTTGTTCGAGGTTATAGATAGCATTCCTTTGATGATATAGTGATAAACTTGGGACATTTGGGTATTTATGAGGAGGAATTATATACAAGAGTTGTATTACATGGACAGTTTGGGATGAGATGTGAGTGTCTATTACGACGTGAGAAATTATGGCGCGTATAATTACAAACCGGAATAGTACGAATTGTGATAATTATAGTTAGTACAAGAATGCGATATGTACTACGATTAAAATATGGTATTACTAAGATGTGTGTTTACTTAGTATTAGTATATGGATTGTGTGTATGACATACCTACCATACTTGCTATCACGGGAGGTTTGCGTTCGCTTAGGACCCTCTAATCCTTGTGTGCCTACGGGGGGGATATAGACTGGTACCTTGATGAGCATAGGTCATAGAAAGACTTATTGTGATATTAATAAGTCCACTGACCGTGGGAGCGTAGGTATGTGCGTGACCCACGTGATGGTGACTGTGTTCGCCTCCACTATTTGTGATTTGTGTTATCTGGACTATTCCTGAGAGATTCGGAATATGTGATCCTTATGTACGTGATGTACCATGATTGATAGCAGAGTGTGTGTGCACCATAGCTTAGATTGCGGGGTGCTTGTATCGTATATTTATGATGTGAATAATATACCTTAAATTAATGGAAATCCTCATGTTAATGTTGTAAAAATATTACGGTATTATTTCGAGTTATATAATGAGTTAACTGATAGTTATATCAATGGTATATTTAGTAACTGAGTTCACGTTAAACCCCTATTTAATTACGAGCGTTGTTATGTTAAATGGAACTGAGTAATATGGGTAGAACCTTTGGCAGTCTAGCCAGTTATGTAGTCACTTAGCTAGTTGTATGGATAGATATAGATGGGTACTTGCGTTAGGAGTGCACAATTAGACGAGGGGTGAGAATATAATGTGAGTGCACGTCCTAACATGTACTTTGCATTTAATGTTTTAAATGTTTTTAAAGCACTTGCAGGTTTTTAAAATATAACTCCACATTCGGGCTCTGACCCGTTTGCTTTTCAAATCTTTTTCTTTGCAAAACCATTTTAGGTGCCCAGCCACAAGGACACCAAGCATAGGTACTCATTCAGGTGACGAGCTGTAGCTGCTTGTGGAAGCTACAGGGATTTGCATGTAGACGCTTCTATCTCTTTGGATTCCAGAATCACTATCTATCAGTTGTAGGGCATGTTGCCCATTTCTTTAGAGACATCTTTTACATTTCAGTTTTCAGACTTTAGCATGTATTGTTTCAGTTTATTTATTTTAGTTATGGGATTATAGTGAGGGGTTTCCTCCAGACTTTATTTACTCTCTTGTGATGGTTATTCATTTTACTTCAGCATGGTGAATGGTGTTATTTACTTCTTCATTATTCTTGTTGCATGTTAATCAGACTTAAATTAAAATTTGGCAACTTACTTTTTAAATACTAGGTGGTTAGTAATAATAAAATGTTTCGACAGTGATGCTATTAACTGAGCCAACTTGGCATTTTGAATTAATTTTATAAAGGAGTAGCTACCCGGTATTTAATTAGTCGGGGTGTCACACCTTAGGGATGAGGATGACCGATTTGGGGGGGTTGAGCCCATTTCTGAGGACCGAAGGTAATGTATGGGATAGCCGATGCTGAGGTTAATTTCGAGGACCTGATACAAGAGCAACTAATTCTGAGGGTTGAGGTCAATTCTGAGGAACTTAAGATGGTAAACGACCAATTCTGTGGGCCGAGGTCAATTCTGAGGACCTTAAGTGGGAGCGAAAAATTCTAGAGGTTGAGGTCAATTCTGCGGACCTTAAGTAGAGAGTGACCAATTCCAAGGGTCAAGATCAATTCCGAGGACCTTAAGTGGGGAGCGATCAATTCTGAGGGTCGATATCAATTCTGAGGACCTAAAGTGGGGAGCGACCATTTATGTGGATCGATGTCAATTTCGAGGACCTTAAGTGTGGAGCGATAAATTCTGAGGGTTGAGGTCAATTCCGAGGACCTTAAGTGGAGTGACCAATTCTGAGGGTCAAGGTTAATTCTGAGGACCTTAAGTGGATCGATCAATTATGAGGACCTTAAGTGGGGAACCACCAATTATGAGGCTTGAGGTCAATTCTAAGGACCTTAAGTGGGGAGTGACGAAATTCTGAGTGTTGAGATCAATTCTGAGGACCTAAAGTAGGGAGCGACCAATTCTGAGGGTCGAGGTCAATTTTGAGGACCTTAAGTTGGGAGCGACTAATTATGAGGGTCGAGTTCAACTCTGAGGACCTTAAGTAGGGGCAACCAGTTCTAAGGGTCGAGGTCAATTCTGAGGACTTTAAGCAGGGATGACCAATTCTAAGGACCTTAAGTGGGAGCAACTAATTCTGAGGGTCGAGGTCAATTCTGAGGACCTTAAGTTGGAGCGACCAATTTTGTGGGTTGATGTCAATTTTGAGGACCTTAAGTGGGCCCTAAGGAATAACTCTCCTAGGAATTTTTTATTTAAGACTCCACTAGGGAGAAGACATTCGTTCAGGGATTACGTCCTATTCTAAAGGAATTGAAAATCTTAGTCTGGGAATTCCATTTGGGGACATAGTTGATGACTTTGAGGTTTTAGGATTCTGCTGGGTATAGTGTTGCTGAGGACTGCTGCTCAGTGAAGACTTCTAACTGTGCTTAGGGAAATTTGGAATTTTTCTGAGGAAAAGTTTAAGTCAATAAAACCTGCTAAAAACGAGTGGCTTTGTTGAGGAGGCATTTGATTTCTGTTGAAGATGAAGTTCAAGGATTCCATTGGGGAGTGGCAATGAGTTTTCGGGATGTGGGTGCACCAAAATTTAAGTTTATAAGCTGGGAAATATGTGATATTAATTCGACTGGGGATTTGGGGAACTTGAAAAATGATTTTCTTAGTGAAAAAATGTTCCAAAATTTATATGGTAATTTTAGGATTATTTCGAGATTTTTTGGGATTTTTTTTGTACGAAATTTCATGGGGGTACCGGTCGACAGGTGGTGGGAGTTGCCAAACGACAGTGGCATGGTCTTTTGGACTGCTGAGGAAAGAGGTTGGGACAGTGTTGACCGGTTTGTGTCAGGGGACAACCGATCGTCATACACCTTAGCCTCTTATAAAAAGGGGCGTGTTCTCCCCATTTTTCACACCTTCTAACTTTCTCATTTTCTTATTCTCTCTCTTGGAATTTTCTTTAACGTTCCTTCTTCTTTTTAGTTTAGAAAATGGAGAATTTTTCTAGCAGTGAGACCCACATGGCGTGGCTAGGCGTACTTGGAGTGGAGGGCCATAGTGCCTTTAGCGCTGGGCAACGAGAATACCTTTGATTTATTTAATCTCTTCGCCAATGAGGAGAATATTCTGCACAAGCCTGCGCACCATAGATCGTCCAAGGTTAGTAACTCTGATGGTTATGTAAGTATCGTAAGCCTTTTGGCATTCCTTTTCACATTTCTTCGCATTTTCTTGTTATTTGAATTTTGATCAAGGGTTTATTTTACGATAGACTGACATTGTTGTGACGAGTCTTCGCTCCCTTGGGACAAAAAATTTTAGAGATGTGTGAGAGAACCTTCCTCCAATGGTGCACTGGGTGGTTTCCTCAACTAGTTTTAGTAGTCTGACATCTTCATTGGATGAGACGCCACATTATATAGCTATTTTATGCGCTCTTGGGGTGAGGTGGTGGGATACTACTCACACAGTACATTTGGGTTTTGGGGAGATAACAGTGACTCCCATCGATGTACATCATCAACTAAATTGTGAGGGGACCTAGATAGAGGTGGATCGCACATTAAGGGTGACACCGATGGTGGTGGAGGTGGCACTGGGTGATGTTGAGTGGATAGTCTATGGTGACTCAATAAACATATTTTCTTTATGGGAGACACTTTTGAGCTGAAGGATTGACGAGATAGATGGTCCTCACGTTCATTAGATGGACTATTTATTCATTTTATTTCTATTGGGAGGATTCTGGTGCCATCGAGCGACGAAGTCATCCATTTATGTTTTTTTTACCATATTTGAGGGTATTTTAGAATATCCATTTCTTTGACTGGCGGAGCCTGACTTTGGCGAACCTTTATTCATCTTTAGATTCTTTCATTCGGTGCTACCGATGGACTTTTACTGGAGCCACGTATCTTTTGGAGGTATTTTTCCCTTTTGCATTTTCCTTTATGCATTTTATTTCTTCTTTGATTCATTGATTGCTTTCTTCTGATTGATGACTCTTGTCTTTTTACAGACGTGGTTCTATGATGTGATTAGGCTCAATGCCCATTTGGTTGGTTTGAAGGATTATTCGATCAGGGGTTTCTACTGGATGTACCAGTGGCGGATGTCCAACTGACAGTCGAGGCGATCCCTTTCCTTGGCGACGGTGTGTCAGGTCTTGAATGACCTGACGAGAGATCGGGTTACCCCTTCTTTTATCTTTAGATTTTTTTTTCATTTTCCTTACTGTTTGTGCAGTATTGACTTCATCTTAGTAAAATGTAGGTAACCTTTTATCCCTGAGGGACGACCATTCATCATATAGGGACAACTGGTGGGCATGCGCAGATGCGCCGGTTGCTGGTGCATGAGTTTGGCTACTCCTGGTATCTGGGGGATAGACTAGTCAGATAAATTATGGAGGATGAACTAACGATCCCACCAATAATTCCCCTGAGATGTATGAGGTAGGTGCAGGAGATGTCGGAGGATGACCGGGTGTCAGTGATGATCCGTGAGCACTATTCTATGTACACTGACCCAAAGGAGGTGTGCGACTACCTCGACTTTATGACGACCTGACTAATGCCATTATGCATTTATGATGTGGTAAATATGCCGCTGCCAGCTTCAACTTGAGGCAGGGGTACCGGTCAGCCAGATGGGTCCGCCCACAATGCGAGTAGTGCGTCGACATCAGAGGTTCCATTTTTATAACTTTCTCCTCCCTCCTACAATATCAGACTATCTGAGGGAGGATCGATGCATATGCTACATCGCCCAAATGCGATGGAACCGGAGGCATTGGGGAGGATGGAGGACATCCTTCAGCCATAGGTATATACTTGTCCTTTTATTTTATTTTTTTGATTCCTTCTTTGCCTCAGACTGACTGATTTTCTCTTTTTTTTCCTTTCTTACAGTATGTCCGGGTGTTGATTACCTGACTGAGGGACATTCGAGATTGGGTTACTTCTGTGATGGTTCATATTCGAGAGTCGATCTCGGTTCCTTCTTGTCTTATTCCATCTACCACGTCTGAGGAGGAGACTAGATCGGGTAGCAGAGGCTCCTCAGCTCGTCCTCGAGGGAAGTGCGCGCATCATTGGAACGAGGGATCATAAGGGGAGAGAGAGGGAAAGAGAGATAAAAGAAAGTTGAGAGAGAGTGTTTGGGATTCCGATTGAGTCTCGTTATTTTTCTTCTTCTTTTTCTACAAAAGAGATGTAATGACACCAATATATGTATGCAATGAATGGGGTTTTATTTATTTATCTTTCTTTAAATGACTTAATATTCATGCACTTTCTACTTTTTTTGCTAAGACGACAAAAAAGGATTAAAATTACTTAAAAGAGAATCGTATTAAGAGATGATGAGTTTAAAAAACACGAGGAGAGTAGAATTCTGAATTCTTTTGTAATAAAAAATATTTTTATTAAGTTTTTTAATAAAAAAGGAAAAAGGAATTTTCTAAAAATAGGGTGATGTCGATCGACATACCACTTGTCGTGCCTATCGGCAGGTCAGTCCAGTCTAACCACCCCAAGGGTTTGATTGCACTTTATTCAGCTACTTTGTACTTTATGGGGTAGGGTTTCATCCTGATTTTATAGGACCTTTGTCTCAAGCCAAGTTTTCCAAGTATAAAAAGGATAAGGTGGAGGTTTTTTCTTCACCCATCAATTTTTTCTTTCTCTCGCTTACTTATTACTGTGTGTTTTGTTTCTTCCAAACTGGGTCTTTCTATAAGTTCTGAATTTGCCTCTTACCTCAACAACTTAAAGGCTATGTGCTCGTACAATGTAGACTATGACGCCTTTAACCTGCATCGACTTTCCTTATGGCACAACGACCCATTGACTGGAACATGCTGATGGCGGAGGTCGATTCTGGTACCCCTAGGATCATTTTTTTCATTTTGGCTTCGACGAGGTCTGCCCGATTTATGAGGAGTTTTCTACTATGCTGGGGATAAATCACAGTGTGGCGGTGACCATGCCCGAATTCTCTCGGTCTCCTCGGGCACTATTAGCGAAATATTTTAATATTTCACCCGCGACGGCTATGTCATTGGTAACTGGAGGAATGATATCCCTCCCAGCGATGTTATATTTTGTGCATCTACCGGATGTCAATGATGCGGGCTACGCCAAAGCCCTCGACCTTATCTTAACTTCAAAACTACTATTGGTGACTAAGGACCTGCGGGTGGACCCTCAAATTGCCTCCATTACGGCATGGATGTCATATCGTCGCACTCCTGCGGCAGTGATATTGGCGGAGACCCTAAATGGTCTGGATTCTTGGCGAGAATGTCATTTTGACTTTCTAAGAGGTAGCTTAATTATGCTATTCATGTGGTTGTCAGAGATATTTCATTTAGCGGGCCCTTGAATATCCCTTGGCAACTATGATGAATTTCTTTACTGGATATTTCACCAGCTCTGTCCAAACTGGCGATAAATTGGAAAACTAGTTTGTGGATAATGAGTGTCGATATCTACGCTGGTCAGTACCCTAGTGGGGAGAGTTGCAACCCATTATGGAACTTAGGGAATACCAGTACATTCGGTTGGTTAGCCTTAGGCATAACTCTTTCTACTTTCCTTAGCAGTTCCTGCGCCAAGTATAATGGGAGAAGATTGTGCATTCCCATATTCTGGACTTCTTCCCTATGGAGGATTTCAAGGAAGGTATGCTCATGCGGCTAGGATCTTTATGGGAGAGGCGATAACCATCGACCCATCCTTCCCAATCTGTTGGCAGGGTTTGGCACATTTTCGGGGACTACATGAAATGGATGTGGTGGAGGCATATTGTTTTTTCTCAGGCTGGTTCGGGCTTACCATTCCATGGAGAGCCTTCGGTATTCCATCTAAGCAGGGGAAGTTTGGGGACCCCAAGATGTAGATGATGATGGGGTTGGTTCTTCTGGAAGTTGAAGGTAGGGCCTTTTGTAAAGCTTTTGAGTGTTTAGTTATGTGTTTGATTGTTAGGAATAAATTTGGGAAGTTTAGAAATATTTTAGTTTGGTTTTGTTTGTAGGTTAATAAGGTTGGTGGGTGTGTGGGTGGGTGTGTGTGTGTGTGTGGGGGGGGGGGGGTAGTTATTTGACTCCTTACGCTGATATTTCATGTAATCGTACCAGAATTTCTCATTAATGGAATAAAAAAAGTTAATTATATTGTTGTGCCTCTTAATGAGTTTTTCATCTGAATTATCTATACCTATCGCTAAGGCATACATAATCATTTTGTTTATGTAAATGATAAAATGAATTGTCATTCTTAGGAGTAACAAAAGAATTTCATTTTATGAAAAAGATGGGGGCCGTGCTCATGTAAATCATACGATCTTCCTACGTACCTCTGGGTTTTTTTTAAATTTTTCGAGTTTTATTTTTGAAAGTAAAAAGATTTTTAAAGGATTAGGCCCCACGGTTCTGAGTAGAGGGAAATGAAGGTTTTATTTAATAATAGAAGGGAGATAAGAGGAGTCATAGCGCTCCAAGATTTCGGACTAGGGGTAGAATTTCTTGAGACGGTCAAGGTTGACTAGATGGGCCATCTTTTCTCTGTCAAGGTCAGTGAGCATAGCAGCGCCACCGGATATGAACTTTTTTACGATGTAGGGGCCACTCCAATTTGGCTTGAATTTCCCTCTGGGGTCCCAGATGGGTTCTATAATTTCTTTGAGGACTAAATCCCCTTATCGAACACCATGATCCTTGACTCTCCTATTAAATGATCGCGCTATTCGACGATGGTACCCCTATATATGATATAGAGCTTTTAGCCTTCTCTCGTCGAAGAGTGACAACTCGTCAAGACGACTCTGGTGCCATTCTCCTTCGTTGGCTTTCCTTTTAAACATGACACATAGTGAATGTATTTCTAGGTCAATGGGTAGGAATTATTCCATCCGTATATTAAAGAGTAAGGGTTAGCCCCAGTAGACGCCGGACTGAAGTACGATAGCCCGAGAGGGCGTAAGGGATCCGATCGAACCAATCTCGATAACTCTTGGTCATCTTGTTGATAATTTCTTTTAGGTTATTATTAGTTTCTTCGACTGCACCATTGGTTTGAGGTCAATAGGGAGAAGATTTGTGCCTCTGGATCCAATACTCATCGACCAATTTCGTTACTTTTACCTCGAAATGTAACCCGTTGTTTGACACTAGCTCATGTGGGACCTCGTATTGACAGATGATGCTTTTTTGGATGAATTTGGGTACCTTTTTTTCATTCATAAGTGTGTATGACTCGACTTCAACCCATTTAGTGAAGTAATCGATGGCAACGAAGATGAATTCATGACTCTTGGAGGCTTTGGGTGTAACTTTTCCTATGATATTGATGCCCTATGTGGAAAATGGCCAAGGAGAGGTCATGTTGTATAATTCCCGCAGAGGCAAGTGCTGAAGATTGGTAAATTATTGGAATTTAGGGAACCTCCGAATATAGACGGTGCAATCTCGAACCATGGTAGTCCAATAGTAACCCTATCGGACAACCTTCTTGGCAAGCATATGGCCATTAATGTGGGTCCACACTCCCCGATGTGGATCTTTTGCATCATCTCCTTAATGTCAGTCCCTGCGATGTAGGGTAAGTGGGTTCTATCAAAGTTTCTCTTGAATAGTGCTTTATCATAGACAGTGTATTGGGTAATCAGTTTGCATAGGGTTTCTCTATCTTTCTTATTTGAATCTTAGGGGTACCTACCATTCTTGATGAGGCACCAAATATCGTAATACCAGCACTCCGTCATATCAGGATCTTCTTTTATGATGAGCTCGATATGGTAGTAGTGGGTTGGTTCAGCTTGCTTTTGGACTAGAGAGGGGGCCATCATTATTCCTTCGGGCATGTCTACCATGGAAGCTAAAGTAGCAAGTGCATCGGCTAAACTGTTCGTAGCTTGGGTCCATTAATGGAAGGTAATATCTTGGAATTAGGAGTCCATTTCTTTTAGTTTCTCATCCTTGACTTTACATTTTTTGAGGATCTAACTGATGATGAGGGTCGAATCCCTGTAGACATCTAGGTATCGAATTCCTTTCTTGAGAGTGACTTTGAGGCCTACCGTGCATGCCTTGTATTCAGTCATGTTGTTGGTGCAGGAAAAATCTAGCTTGATGGAAATGGGAGTGTGAGAGTCATCAGGGGTGATTGGGAGTATTCAGATGTTGTATCCTTTCTTGTTGGTAACCCCGTTGAAGAATAGTTTCTATCGGAGGTCTTCTTAGGAAGTACAAAGGATATGTTCATCTGGGAACTCGAAATCCGAGCATCGGCTTCTTCCATAGGGTGGTCAGCAAGGTAGTAAAGATATGGATCTTCCTTTCATGGATTTCTGTGTGACATACACAATATCAAATTTGGCTAGAAGCACTAACCATCAGGCCATTATGCTAGACAAGGAAGGTTTCTTGAGCAGGTATTTGATAGGATCCATTAGGGATACAAGTCTGATGGGAAAAGCAAGCATGTAGTGCCGTAATTTTTGGGTGACCTGGACAACGGAGACATATATTTTCTCCAAGGCAGTGTAGTTGACTTCATACTCGGCCAACTTGAAACTGGCATAGTAGATGTACCTCTCTTTGTGGGGTTCTTCAAGGTATTGGGACAACAAAGTCCCAACTGCTGTATCTATTATAGTCAAGTATTGGATTAGGGGTAGACCAGGTTGCGATGGCATGAGTACCGGTGGTTGGGTTAGATATTTCTTGATTCGGTCAAAGGCTTCATGAAAATCTTCATTCCAAACCTTGGTTGAATCCTTCCAGTGGAGTTTGAAGATGGGTTCTCAGATAGAAGTCAATTGGCTAATATACTGTAATTTTCCAAGGAATCCCCGAACTTCCTTTTCCGTTTGGGGTGGTGACATTTCGAGTATGGCTTTCAGTTTGGCAGGATATTCTTCTATCCCTTTTTTTCTAACCATGAATCCCAAAAATTTTCCTTTGGTAACACCAAAAACACATTTATGTGGGTTAAGTCGCATCTGGTATCACCATAGTCGCTCGAAGAACTTTTGGAGAGCGAATACATGACATTCCCGAGTTTTAGACTTGATGATCATATCGTCCACATAGACCTCGATTTCTTTGTGTATAAGATCATGAAAGATGGCTATGGGAGCCCTCTGGTAGGTAGCCCCTACATTTTTTAGGCCAAATGGCATAATTGTGTTACAGACGGTTCCCTATGGTGTGATGAACACAGTTTTCTCTTGATGGTCTGGGTGCATCTTAATCTGATTATATCTGGAAAACCATTAACGAATGATTTGAGAGCGTGACTAGGCGTGTTGTCTATAATATGTCGATATTGGGTAGAGGGTAATCATTTTTTGGAGAAGCCTTGTTCAAATCTTGATAGTCCGCGGACATTGTGGCCATCCCGATCGATATCGTGCATCGGGCGAGGATCGAAAGGTCTCGCTCCTTTTTTTTTTCTTACTCAGGGACACTTTGGTCGTCGTCAGAGTGGGGTTAATGTAAAGAGACGGAGTCGCCAGCCTATTTTTCATAAAATAGTCAAAAGAACATGTTGTCGCCTCGAGAGAGCAGCATCGAAGACAAACTGATGCATATCAAACCAATAGTTCGAAGGTCCAGGGGATTAAGTTACGGAATGGGTAGGTGTTATGAACCCATACTGCCCTTTCGGTATCTCATGGGCTTGTGTTGTTATTTTCCTTTATTTCTACGTGAAGTGTGTGTGCGTGTATATATAATGGAGATCGACATATTTCAACTCATACCATGGGAATGATAGAGTGAAGTCATCCATAGGAATGTTCCTAAAATAATATATAGAAAAAATATGATTTATGCATTTATCGCGATAATGTTCGTTATTATGAAACGATAATATGTATTGGATGAAACACTAATAGACATAATATGTATATTAATGAAATAATATGATGAAAATGAGGAATTTAGTAAAATTAGAAAATTGGACTCGAGTCTTGGGTTGTAATCCGAAACTCCTACGTAGCCTATAAAGGCATCAAAGTCCTCGTAGTTCGAATGCAGCATGGGGGTGGGGTTTATCCCGTAGATCCGAACGGGATTTTATTATATGTGGCTTTAGAAACATATGTTTTAGTTTTTAGAAAGTGTGATGGATAATCCCGTTCGGAATGTATGGGTGTAACCCTCTTTTTGTTTGCTTTGGTTTTTTAATAGAAACTATAGTATGTATAATATACTAATAAAAATCTAGATATTAATGTGTATGAACTAAAGTAAGAACTAAATTATGGATCTAATGAAATTTATGCAAAATAAAGAATTTAAAGAGAAATGGAAGAAATTGGACCTCCTTTAAAGCTTGATATTTGATATTGGATGAGCTCCCTTGAATGTGAGATGAATGTGGTATGAGAGAGAATATGATATGCCGAATTGGGTATGAAAAGAATGGGAATGGAAGCTTGAATGGAACTTCACATGGATGAACTTCGCTGATTTCGAGAGAACGTTGCTGAGATCACTGATGTTAATAGTTTTCTGGTCTTGGTCTCCTTGGTAGTGAGGTCATGCCCTCATTTTATTGGTTCAGGGGGTTGCCAATCGGCATTTCCCTATTCCTGCCCGTCGGCAGGTGACCCTAGACAAACTGCCGATAGGCAGGGAACTGGACCTGCCAATTGGCAGTCTCGTACAGATTTTCTCAAAAAAATGGTCATAGGATATAATTTGTTGAGTCGAATCATGAACAAGGTGTACCGTTAGAATGGTACTTCAGATACCTTCAAGAGTCCTTTGGACCGCTCCCGGGTTTGGGAGTTGACTTTGGGTCAAATGTGGCTCGAAAGCGCACGTCGATCCATTGGGTAGGACATCATCGGATGGAAACGGATCGTGCGTCCGTATGGTAAGTCATAATCATGCACGGGGTGGACCGTTGTAAAGGTTAGGAGATTAATTTTAACATTCCAAAGAGTTTTGCCTGGTTCGAAAAGCTGACCTTGCTCAATCGGGGCCCAAAAATATTCGGTGACCTCTTGGAGTAAAATGGATCATTCATTTGCATCGTAAGTTAGAATCGCACATGTAGCAGACCGTTGTAAAGGGTATTTAATTCCATTCGGATATTCATTCAGTTTCATTCGAGCTGAAGAGCTGACTTTGGTCAAACGGATCCCGGGAGCGCCCAATGGCCTTTAGATCGGTACTCGGAGTGTGACCTAGGGTTTGCATTGAAATGAGGAGGTTATAGGGACCTAAGGAGAGACTTAATGGGTCCTAGAATGTGGTGCATACCCTCAACGGATGAGCTTATAAAAAGAGAACGACGTCAAATAGACACGACATGATGTTTTTTTTGGAAAGAGGTTGATTCTGAGGACCTAAGGGATGCGGAGGACCGGTTAAGAGGGCCGAAGTCAATTCTAAGGACCTAAGGGGATGCTGGGGATGGATGATTCTTAGGACCTAAAGGGGGTGATAACTGAGGTCAAAGGTAGGGAGTGACCAATTCTATGGGTCGAGGTCAATTCCGAGGGCTTAAGTTAGGGGTGACCAATTCTGAGGGTCAAAGCCAATTTCGAGGGCTTAAGTTGGGGGTGACCAATTTTGAGGGTCAAACCCAATCCTGCAGGCTTAAGATAGAGATGAACAATTCTGTGGATCAAAGACAATTATGAGGGATTAAGGTAGGGGTGAAAAATTTTGAGGGCCAAAGATAATTATGAGGGCTTAAGTAGAAGCGACCAATTCTACATGAAAGAGTGGCCCTATAAAAGTGTTTCAAATCAAACCAATTTTCACCAAAAATTATCCAACTTTTAATTAGCACCAAACCAAGTTGTGAAAAAATAACTTTTCCTTTAAACTAATTTTATATTGATTAATCCTAAACATGCATCTTGTAATTAAAGCAAGTAAAGTAAATCACTACGCAGGATGTACGAGGAAAAACCCAAGACGGGAAAAAAACCTCGGACGGCCCAAGGCAGATAATCACTGTGAATATGCAATTACAATGAACAGACAAAAGACTCACTCAATGACTCGATCCCCATGGTTATTAACGCTCTTCTGATCTTCAACCACTCCTCTCACAGTGCCCACGCAAAAATTCCTTCTTCCACGATACCTGTCCATAATACACGCGTCCACATATATCTCGGTGTCCACCAAATGGCTTTGATACGTCTACGATGTCAAATAATAAGTCCTTCTCTTTTCTCCATCGCAAAAGCCAGATGTTCAAGTATAGAATGAACCTTCTTGGTGCAACAAGATCACATAAACATATAGTAATGATAACTCAGATCTTTCCAAACTCTACGAATGTGTTTGAGCCTTGAAACCTTAGAAAAATATGTGTAAAAACTCGTACTGGATTGAAAACTGTTTTCACGATTGCAAACCTCTCAAATTCTGACGAAATCACGCTTTAAATAGGAAAAATTAACCGTCTCAAGAAATGTGTCACTCGAACGAGATTGACTAGTCGTTCGTGCAACATAGCCATCTCGCTCGAACGATAGAGCTGTTGTTCGAACGATGCGCGTGTAAGTTTGACTTTTTCTTTAAAACGTTTCTTCCAAAAGAGATCCAATTAAGTCAAACTCTTTTTTGATCTTATCAAAATGAAACGTAGTGTAAAACATTTAAAACACTTTTAAAACGTTTTAAAATATTTTTTCTTATAAAATTACATCCTTATCTTTGATAAAAACAATTTCGAATCTCATTAACAATATGCATTCATACCAGTGTGATCTTAGAATGTAATAAACTTGAAGACGAATAAACATGCACCCATACTTGGCATGATTAATTCTTTGAAGATTTGCTGCAACGCTTCAATTTCTTCAATATGTCATAGACCAAGTGAGATCGTGACAAAAATAAAATCTCCCTATGACATATTACAAACACAGTTTTGTTCATGGAATTAAGTCAAAACAATACAAGGAATCAATTGGAAATTTATGTCCTTACAAATCTCCCCCTTTGACTATTTGGGGACAAAACTAAACCAGTGAAATGCCTAAGCCGGGCCATCAAGCCGTATGATGCCTAAATCCCATCCCATAAACCCAAAGTAAAAAATTACAGGACACAGACTAGTATATGTAACACCGGCAAGCATGAATTGTCTGAATGTGATGTAGACTTGAAATCTCAAATCGCTGAAGCATGCCTACACACATGAAACAGACAAACAAATACCCAGTGAAGTATGGAGGAATAAATGGCACCAATTGAAAAATCATTTGTTAAACAATTTAGCAACAATATGATACCTATTTGTAAAATGTTTAATTAAACAATATTTTAATAAAATGACAATAAACATGATCAACAAATCTCCCCCTACATCACATACATCTCTCCCCCTTTTTTGTCTCGAATAGACAACCCAGTTAAAATATAAACCAATCAATAAGTATTTAGCATGAAGAGATACCAAATAAAAATTTCTAGATAATCATGAAACAACCAGCTAAATATGATCAAGTAATGACAAATCAGTAGCTAGTAAACAAAGGAATCACACATATAATATAGCAAACTAATTAGGTGTGATAAACAGAATCATATGCAAAATATCAATTTTGAAATAATATAATCTGCATATAAACCAGCCAGTCTAGAAAGCTTACAGCAGTACCAAAAAATATACCACAATAACCACGGTGCTGTAAACAAAAAGAAGCAAAAATTCCCAGACTCGAACGAGACAGGGACTTCGCTCAAACGAGATGAGGACGTCACTCGAACGAGACTTTTCGTGAAATGGTAATGTTGCTCGAATGAAGTCTTCTCACGACATGGAGATGTCGTTTGAACGACTTCTCGTGACAGGAAAAACTTTCCTAGATTCCTAGAAATATTATATATTTTTTTCCCAGTGAAAAAATATCCAAAACAATCACACTGGAAGGGCCTGACAACAGCAAAACAATGCTAAAACAGTAAGCTTTTTTTACCCAAAATGCAAAAATGCATAAAAACTAACAATTGGAGTTACATGCAAACATAGTAATTATGTGCTCAAACATGGACATGGAATGTATGGGCGTGAAACTACAACAAATGAGTGACAATTCTAACATATCGAAAAGATCAAGAAACTCTAATTGATAGCGATAAGTCATCAAACTTTATCATAGCCATTAGGGAATTAAAGTGCGAGCTTAATGAACTAAATATACTACATGCACACAAATCCAGATTTTTGACAATTCTACAAACAATAGCGTCAAATTGCGATGTTTCGACATTAAGATTAGTTGTGCAAACCCATTTAATTTTCTCCAACCAAACTCCCTCATATATACATACATACTTTTTTCATGTTCTTTTGAGGTTTTTAGCATTCTCAACTTAGAGAAAATCTTATTGTCCATTTTTATTAGCATATTTCTTTTTTCTTTTGGGCACTTTAAATGGTGGCTTTCACGACGAGTTAATTGAACTCTCGTAGCTCTTTCCTGTGAACACTCATCAATTTTTTTAATTTTGATATCAATACAAATCCTCACGGTAAACGGTTCTTACATGCACACTTCTCCTTAAGTCTAATTACGCATAGATGGCAAGATTGAGATAAGAATGCTTACTAAATTCAAATATGCAAGAGAAGTCAAACATCCATATAAACTCGTGCATGTGTGCAATGATGGCATATATAGAAAGTCGAATCAAAATGCATATCAACTTTGAAACTACGCCATTTGAAAAATGGTTAAGATCATTCTAAGCATCGATAATAATGACCAAATGTCCTAGCCACATGGATAATGAAATGATGGGGGGGGGGGGGGGGTCAAGCACACCAATATGCCACTTATAACATGTAAACTTAAAAAAAAACATACAATCTTTTTGGCTTTTCAACATATTTTCACTCAAATAAAGAAAAATATTTTTAGATTTTTCAATAGGACTCAAACAAATGAAAACTATAATACAAAATGATACAAAAGTCATTATACTAGCAATGAATATATCATGAAGCAAACTAGCATATGACAAACATGGAAACACTATCATCCTTTAGATTTAGCATGGGAAGAATCAAGAGAACCCAAACAAGAATCATGAAGTTTTATTCCTAAAGCCACTAGATCCGATTTCCTAACCTAAGTAGGAGTAAAACAATGCATAGGGGGTTTTGGTAACTGGGGAAACTTTATTCCTAAACTTCCTAGGAGCTTGTCTAATGTCGTAACAATAACGCCTAAGGTGACGTTTCCTACCACAGAACGTGCAAGTGTAGCGATGGTGGGAATGATTACCTACTTGTGGACCATTTCTAACATTCCTAGTGTTTCTCACACGTTTGGGAGGAATGGGAACAATTATCTCATCGAAACCTATATGATATGCCCAAAGTGTACCAGACAATCCAGAGATCTCAACCTCGGCCTTATAAAAGCCGAGGTAATAGAAGTTTGAAAAATACCCATCAACAACATTGTACTACTGAGGTGGGCTACAGTTGACGCCCCCATCATTATGGACCTCGTCTCGGCTTGTAATAAGTCGAGATCATCTAGAACCTTGGAGCACAGTTCTTCTGAGGTTGTCCATAGCCAACATCGCTCTTACCTCAACCTCGGCTGGTCATCTGCCGAGGTCAACAAGGACTCATGGGTTAACCACCCTTCAACATCATCATTAGAACCAACCGACGTTGCAAGATCCATATGAGGATCAACAGCTCTACAGGCTCGTCTCCAATTGTCAGTGTCAGTATCGGCCTTGGCCGACATCACACATCTCTTTCCTCGGCTAGGCATCCCAGCTAAGGACATCATATAATTCCCAGCTAAAGCAGGGGTCATACCTCACTAACCTCATACTCACTCAGGCCGAGGTTGGGACCAAGCAGAGATAGTAGACTTTCTATGCGTACATGTATGACTTGAAGCACGTGGACAAATCTGTTATAACTGAATCATTCCCTCCATGTGAGGGAATATTGAGGTCATCATTACTTAGTTAAAGATTATCCAGGTGTTATCCTTTCACTATCTAGATCTCCATGCACATGCTCATTGCATGCTTGGGGCGTACATTACACCCCCAAACAATATATTTAGTGGTCATCCTTTACTTTGAAAAAGGATCCTAAATTAACAACCCTTAGCTGAAACTCTGTCCAATTATATAGTAGAGAGAGAAAGCTTGAGATATTGTATCCATGGCCGTTAGTGCCTTATTCTGGTGACCTTACTTACTCACTTGCACAATGGACGTAGGCCTAATTGGATGAACCACTTATATATTGGTGTTCATCCCCTTCTCCTCATCTCCATCTCTTATATTCAGTATATACTTGAACTGCCATTGTTGTCACTAATTTGAGCTTACAAACACCTTGAAGGGTGGTGTTGTTTCCAGCATCATTATTTTGGCACCGTCTGTGGGAACAAGACGCAAATCTCTTCCTCTTTTTCTTCTTAATCTCATCGGAGACTCTGGTGGTGAACCAGGCCTCACCACTTACGTGGAGCTGTTTCACCACCGAAAGAGGTCCTTTAAGGTATTGAGCTCATTTACTTCACAAGATCTTTAGTTTTAACATATGGCATAATAATTTCCACCACCTCCTCCACCACCTGGTGTTGGAGGACCTAGTTCCTGCCCGGCACCTCCCCAGTCCAAAATGACTAAGGTGGTGGTAGCCTTAAGGTCCTTGGCTGTAACGCAACAAGCGATGAAGGAGAAATTTGCACAACTCAGTTAAAATATGATGAGGTCGCCTGGGGTCTTACCAGAGATGATTACTCCGGCGGCTGCTCAACCCCATCATGAGACCAGGGGACCACTGCAGGCATCACGAAGAGACCAACCTACACCTCAACGGAGGAAGGATGTTGCTGACCATAGGCGTTTGCATCTGGGGAGGCAAGGACACCCTTACCCTAAGGATAGGTATGATGATATGGAGGCAGAAGATGCTCCAGAAGATTGTTGGGAGCCGTATGAGGTTTTAAATAACACAGTGTATCCTATCCAGTAGAGTCGAGGTTATGGAGGCAGAAGAGGTGAAGGTGCCCAACAAAGAGGATCAACTTTTGATCGATTGACCAGAGGGTCGGCCTTTGAAAGGCTCGACCCAGTAAATAACCTGAGGCAGAGGTTATCCAGGTCATGAAGTTCTGCTGGCTCTCAAAGGGAAGATGGGGAACATCGACCTCATCCTGGATGACCTCATTATGGCCGACCCCATAAGGGCCGAGACAGGGAACAAGAGAAGGTCAACAACCGACATTGTGCTGTGGCTGGCGAACCCTCAGTCCACCCTTTGGAGGTGGCTGGGGATAACCTCAGCCAGACCGACATTGTAAGGCCATGGAATGATTCCATCTAACGTCTTGAGGAGAAGATAGGATACCTCATCAAAATCCAAGACCCATTGCAAAGAGAGTTCTTATAGGGTTCTCCATTTTTGACTAAGACAGTGAGCTTCCCAACCCCTGCCAAGTTCAAGCCACCTACAGGGTCTCCCAAATATGATGGTAGTACTAACCCTGTGCATCACATTGAGATGTACCAGTCTGCGGTGGACTTTTTTTCAATCCCAGATGAGATAAAGTGTCGGGCCTTCTACGAGACTTTAACAGGAGCTGCACACATCTGGTTTACCTCTCTTCCGAAGAACTCAATTGAGAACTTTAAGGGCTTGACTGAACGGTTCATTCACAACTTCTATTTTGGGGTAAGACCTCAAAATAAAACCACTCATCTATTGTATGTCAAGCAGGGAAGGAGTGAGATTCTAAGAGACTACATTACTAGATTCAACAAAGAGAATTTGGAGGTTAAAGATTATGAAGAGAATATAGCCATGACAACCCTCATTGGAGGATTCCAGAAGGGAAAGTTATTATGGAAACTTGTGGAAGACCCTCCCAAGTCTATGGCAGAGCAATTTGCAACTGCAGGAAAGGTCATGAATGCTGAAGAGGCCATGGCTGCGAAGTATGAGGATGAGAATGGAAGTGGCAGTGGGAAATTCCAAAAAAAGAAAGATGGAAAGAAGAGGTCAAATGACGACAAGTTCGCATGGTATACTCCTCTAACTGTGAGCTGCGAACACATCCTCAATGAGATCAAGAATGACCGGTCCCTGAAATGGTCAGAGAAGCTAAAGGTTCCTCCGCATAAGAGGAATAAGTTTTATGGTGCGAGTTACTTTAAGACCATGGCCATGTGACAACCAAGTGCTTCGCTTTAAAGGATGAGATCGAGAAGATGTTGAAATTCGAAAAGTTGAGGAAGTATGTCGATGGTAAGGCTAATAAAAGGGGAATAGTTGACCCTAAAAAGAAGAAGGGCGACAGATGTCAAGATGACATGCCAGCAAGAAGAGAATATGACTGAGATGGAAATGATGAGGATGATCCAAACCTCCCACCGAAAGATGACAATTCCCCCGTGAAGAGGGTTGGTATGATCTCCTTCGGTGTTAGCACCATATGTGGAGGACTCATAGGGGGTGGCTCTGAAGTAGCGTACAGTAAAGCTCATGTAGAAGAGGCTAAGTCTACGGCCGAAGTAGAGGTTGTAAATCTGGCATCTTCAGAGGCGAAGCAGAAGAGAAAGAAGGTGAATATGGACACTCTTATAGTTGGGTTCTCCCTACTCGACTTTAAGGGTAACTTAGCTCCACATGACGACCCTTTGGTAATTATAACAAGAGTGAATGGATGTGAGGTGCAAAGAATTCTCGTAGATGGAGGAAGTTTAGCAGTTGTGATGTTCTGGACCTGTTTCAAAAGCCTAGGTCTCAGCAGAGCTAGGCTGGTACCCTATCATCATCCGTTAATGGGTTTTAGCGGTGAAAAGGTCCATCCGCTGGGCATGTATGAGATGGACGTGCGAATGGGAGATGAGTGTCCTAAGAGGTTGACCCGAAAGATCAATTTTTTCATTATGGACGAAAATGTCTTCTCGGCTTATAACCTCATCATAGGAAGAGTAGCCCTTAAGTAGTTTGAAGCTGTGTCGTCAATGGTCCATCAAATGCTAAAATTCCCAACCCCCTATGGTGTAGGGGAAGTGCAGGGGGCCAGACCTCGGTGCGAGAATTCTACTTCAACTCACCTCAAGAGAGAGAGGCCCATAAGAGGGCCACAACCACATATAAAATTGATACACTTGACCCTAGAGATGAAACAAAGTTAAAGAAAGGAGAGGCCGTGGAAGAGGTATAATCCATCGTCCTTAATGAGGATGAACTGGAAAAAACCATCCAAGTCGGCAAGGCCTTAAAAGCGGAGATCAAGGAAGAGATGATAAATTTCTTGAGGAAGAGGCAGAGTGTTTTCTCTTGGAGCCACACGAACATGCCTAGCATCGACTCGGAGGTTATGTGCCATAAACTCAATGTGGCAGAAGGTGCTAATCCAATCAAACAAAGACGAAGATTTTACTCTAGGGAGAAGTATGATGTCATCAGAGAAGAGGTAAGAAAGTTGGAAGAGATAGAATTTATCAGGGAGGTCATATACCCGGAGTGGTTATCAAACACCAAAGCTAATGGAAAATGGAGGATGTGCATAGATTTAACCAACCTGAACAATTCTTGCCCAAAAGATAGTTATCCCTTACCTCGGATTGATTAGATTGTAGACATCGTGGCAGGGCATGAGCTCATGAGCTTCATGGACGCGTATTCAGGCTATATTCAAATCTTCATAGATGTTGAAGACTCAGAGAAGACAACCTTCATCACCGACAAGGGGACACATTGCTATAAAGTTATGGCCTTCGACTTGAAAAATGCAGGGGCAACGTATCAACATCTTGTGAATAAGATGTTTGAAAATCAAATTGGCAAGAATATGGAGGTGTATGTAGACGTTATATTGATGAAGAGCTTGAAGGCATGCACTCACGTCGCAGACCTAGAATAGACCTTCGATACCATGGACTTGTATATAATGAAACTTAATCCTGCAAAGTGTGTCTTCGGGGTAGGATATGGAAATTTTCTTGGATTCATTATCAATTAGAGGGGAATAGGGGCAAACCCTGAGAAGATCAAGTCTTTGCTTGACATGAAGACACCAAGAAGTATCAAAGACATTCAGAGGCTCACTGGAAGAGTAGCTCCACTCAATAGAATTGTTTCCAGAGCGACGGACAAGTGTCTTCTATTTTTTAAGGTGCTTAGAAAGGCCTTCGAATGGGAAAAAGAGTGTGATGAGGCTTTTAATCAACTCAAGTCCTACCTCAGATCTCCCTTGCTCTTATCTCGGCCCATCATGGGAGAGAAGTTGTATATTTATCTAGAAGTATCAGAATCAACAATAAGTGCAGCTATAGTAAGGGAAGACGTTGGGGTCCAAAGGCCTGTATACTTCAATAGTAAGGCCCTTCAAGGGTTTGAACAGAACTATCCTCAAATGGAGAAGTTGGCCTCGCATTGATACATGCTTCCAGAAAGATAAAACCCTATTTTCAAGCACACTCTATGGTCATCCTCACTGACTCCCAACTAAGGCAGGTCTTCCACAATCCTGAGAAGTCAGGCAGATTGATGACCTGGGCCATTGAGTTTGGAGAGTACGACCTTACTTATCAACCCAGGGAGGCCATTAAAGGACAGGCACTTGCAAATTTTGTTGTTGAGTTCATATGGGAAGAGACTGAGGTTGAGAATAATTTAGTGATCATAGATAGATCAAATATTAACGTCTTTCGAGAACTGAAGAGGTTGTGTCCAACAAAGCCAAAAATGGAATAGCTGGGAATGAGGAAGACAGGTACCTGTTCAAGAAAGAAACCCTGTCAAAGGAGAGCCTCTCTTCAAATGAAGACATTTGGAACCTCTTCGTTGATGGGTCTTCTTACGAAAGTGGAAGCGGTGCAGGGCTGATACTCTCAGCTCCGGATGGTACCAACGTTAAATATGCATTAAGGTTCAACTTCAAAGCATAAAAAAACTAGTCAGAATATGAGGCCATAATAGAAGGCCTCTCCTTGGTAAAGACCCTTAGGTTTGTACGACTCCTACTTCATAGTGACTCAAGGTTAGTTGTCAACCAAGTGTTTGGCGTTTATGAGGCCAAGGATGAAAGCATGGCTAGATACCTGAAGAGGGTACGAATGTTGCTAGAAGATTTCAAACAAGTAAAGATGAAGAGGGTACCTCGGCAAAATAACAACCACGGTGATGCACTAGTAAGGTTGGCTTCAATAATAAGGATAGACATCAGGAGGACAGTACCAGTCGAGATCCTACTCAAATCGACCATCGAGGAAGAAGAGGTCACCAGCTCTTACCTCAACTTGAACCTAGGAGACTCATGGATAGACCCACTCATCAGATATATCAAAGAGGGAGAGTTGCCAGAATCAAAGCTAGAAAGGAGAAAACTGAGGTACTGAGCTGCAAAGTTCTCAATAATAGGAGATGTCCTATATAAGAAAATATTTTTGGTACCTCTCCTAAGATGTGTTAATCCCACAGAGGTCCCCCACATCCTAGAGGAGGTACATGAGGGTTATTTCTCCAGCCACATAGGAGGAAGACCTTTGGCCAAGAGGATTATCACATAAGGATACTGGTGGTCGACCTTGGCCAAGGATGTTGCAGCCTACGTTAAGAGGTGCGACATATGCCAAAGATTCTCCACTATACCCCATTAACCTCATCAGCCTATGACGTCAGTCAGTTCCCCTTGGCCATTCGCAGTATGGGGGATTGACTTGGTGGGTCCTTTGACAAGGGCTGCAAATAATTACTGATTTCTGATAGCAGCGATTGACTACTTCTCCAAGTGGGTGGAGACTGAGCCGATGATCATGATCATAGAGCAGAAGACCTTCCAATTTATCTGGAAGAGTATCATATGCAGACATGACATACCTAACACCCTCATCTCAGACAATGAAACCCATTTCAAAAATCCTTGGAAAAGTATTGCGAGACAGTTAGGATCAAGCAATTTTTCTCTTCTCCTGGATGACCTCAGGAAAACGGTCAGATAGAAGTCACGAACAGAACAATCCTCGACGGGATTAAGAAGAGGTTAGAAGAAGCTAAGGGGAGATGGATTGAGGAGGTTTATGCTGTGTTATGGGCCTACAGAACAACGACTAGGACACCAACGGGGGAGACCCCATTTATATTAGCACATGGCTCAGAAGCCACCATACCGACGAAAGTAGGACTCCCCACTCACAGAGTTCAGACCTATGACCCTAAGAAGAATGGGGAGGAGACAAGACTTGGCCTAGATTTGATTGATGAGAGAAAGGAAGACATCGATATCAGACAGGCATCTTACCAGCAGAGAATAATAAAATTCTACAATCAAAGGGTGAAATCAAGACCCATAGTTGTAGGAGGCCTAGTGCTGAAGAAGACGTTGCAAAAGGCAAATAAGCTTCACCCAAATTGGCATGGCCCTTACAAAGTGATCGAGGAGGTTTTACCCGGGACCTACAGGATGGAAAACCTTGAAGGGGAACCTTTCTCCAATCCATGGAATGCTGATCATCTGAAAAAGTATTACATATGATGTTTTAATAGTTTCTATGTAAATGTATCACCTTATGAAGAGATTATTAATGAGAAGATCAGTTATTGTGTCAATACTTAGTTCATTATGCTTTAATGGTAAAATTTATGGGGGCAACATCTTAGTTTGATGACCTCTGACCTTAAACATCATAATTTGCTGACAGGGTCTAAGGTGAAACATCATATTTGGATGACCTCGGACCTTGAACATCATTAATTTAGTGAAAAATTTATGGGGGTAAGATCTTAGTTTGATGACCTTAGACCTTAAACATCATAATTTGGTGATAGGGTCTGAGGTGAAACATCATATTTGGATGACCTCATACCTTTAACATCATTAATTTGGTGAAAATTTATGGGGTAACATCTTAGTTTGATGACCTCAGACTTCAAACATCATAATTTGGTGACATGGTTTGAGGTGAAACATCATATTTGGATGACCTCAGACCTTTAACATCATTAATTTGGTGATAGGGTCTGAGGTGAAACATCATATTTGGATGACCTCAGACCTAATAACCATTAATTTGGTAAAATGTTACAAGGTTAACATCATAGTTTAGTGATGAAGACACTGATGCACGAGATATAAAAACATTCGAAGGCAAGAGAAGCAAAGTTCTCCTCAGAGAATGGTATAGCACAAATAAGTTAGAATTATAAGTCAAAAGCTAATAGAAAATATTATTAGAGGTTACAAACCGATATGAATCAAAAACAAAAATTAAAAATAAGAGCTTCACAAAGTATGGCCTAAGTGTCTGCAATCTCAGGGTTAGTGGACACTTCCTTGGACGATGTTGGTCACTTCTACCCCATCATCATAAGGATTAACACCTTCAGTCCTGGTAGATTTCGATTGAGCAGTCTCGATAGGTGTAACACCTCCTTCCTCTTAGACCTCTTGTAAGGCATGAGAAAATCGAGGATCAGCGTAGCCCAGACCAACGAAGTCCGAGGCTGCCAAGCTCCTTGACTCCTTATCTTTCATTGCAACCCATTTTCCAGTGGCCTTAACACCCCTTTGGAGGTATTCAAAGACAAAGATGATGATTTCGTCAGAGACCTTGTAGTCCTCTAAGATCTTATCTGAGGCATCCTCCACGGAAGCTTTGACATCGGCATCCACCTTTCGTTGAAGGGCTTCATCCTTGGCCTTCATAGCAGAGCTGTTATCATTCTTAAGTTTGGCAATGTCTTTCTCCAGCTGCGTAGTCCTAGCTTTAGACCCCTCAAAGGCAGTCTTCAGATGTTCCACTTCGCCATTAAGAGCGACCTCTGTCTTCTGGGCCTCTTTCCCCTTCTCAATCAGGGGCAACATCCTCAGCGTCCAGTCGACAAACTGGTGCATGGTGAGGATACCCTGCAAAACACATTTAGACACATGAGTTCACGAGTTAATTAAATTCAAAGCCGATGTTATACTTCTACAACAACAACAAAAGTCTTACTTGGATAAATCGGTGGAGGCAGAACTCGGCCAACAGAGGGGTGTCCAGAGAATGGTAGAACCGTTTGTCAGAATCGGTCATCACAGAGCCAATGGCGTCCAAGGACTTCATACTTTGGCCAATAAGGCCGTCGTCGATCTTCAGCTGCTCCAAACGAGCAACTAATGCATCCTCAGAGGATATGGGGATCGCGCGATCCCCCTTATCGATTTTCTTCTTCTGCCTCTGATCCTCACAGGGAGGGTCATTGGATTTCATTTTTTTGGAGGCATCGGTCCTTGAAATGGTAGGAGGAGGCACATTCAGGCCAGCTTTCTTAACTAGTTTGGTAAGGCTGGGGGCTTCCATTTCCCAGATATCATCTGATACTCATTCCGGACGCTCTGTAAAAAGAAAAGATCTAAGTTAAAAGATCAGAGACATAGCAAAATCATAGGTATAACTTGTTGAAAAAATAAAGTAACTTATGAAGCTCGGTGAGGGGAATCCCCCTAAGGCCACTCTCAGAGAGGTTGTAGGGGGTCATCAAATGCTCGTACTTGACAAGCAGACCATGCTCCCCCTGATCTTGAAGGTTTTTGACCTTCTTAAAGTTATTCTGGCTTAATCCAAGGTCATCCCTGGCAGCCATTGACACCTTTCCCCACCTCAGAGGTATTCTCGGCTTTAAAGATGAAGAGGTGGCACAGGGACCAAATTCCCATGACCCTGAGGCGAAGAAGTATCGTGATTTCCAGTTATGGTTCGAAGTCTGGGTAACCAGCAACATCCTCTTATTGGACTTCCAAGCTATAAAATGGTAGTAACTCGGATGATTCCTGGTAGAGGAGGGCACGTAGCACCCTGTGAAGACCTGGACAAGAAGGTCTTAATGATGGACTTCCCTCTACAAGAAGATAGTTCCAATCATCACCCTCCAGGCATTGGGGGATAATTGGGAGGGAGCCAAGTTAATATGAGACAACATGGATCTTATTATTGGATGAATGGGGAGATGAAATCCTAACTTGAACATCTGCTCATATAGGAAGATTTCACGATCTCGGCCGCCAAAGGCCCTTTCATCCCACAGAGGCCTTATAAGTTTTATAGGGGGGCCTATGGAATAAAGATGCCTAAAGGCTAGGAGGTCAAATTCATTGATAGTGATCTCTATCTCGGCCGCCTCTGAGACATCAACATCACTCTCGTGACCATCATCCTCATCCCGGGGAGCGTCGACTTGGGCAGGGGTGGGAGCACCAGTGGGGAATCTCTGAGCAAACTCAGCCCCTGTGGTAGATGACAGAGGGATAGCGTTAATAGGTGGTGGAAGGGACAAACTAGGTCCTACAATTTTGACATCGGAGGAAGTGTGTGAAGTGCTAGAACCTACGTGGGACGAGGGACGGCTTGAAACCTCAGCCTGTTCAGGGTCTTGATCCTGCCTAATGGAATAATCCATGGCTTCTTGAAAAGAATCCACAGACATAGGGTCTGAGGCGGATGACTCAGACTCAGACATCAGAGTGGGTTCTATAGGGACACCTACTGGCTCAGTTGGATCCGGGTATATCACCTTCAGACGGGTGGAAAGATAGGTCTGAATGGGAAGGCCTCAACCCTACGAGCTTCCTCTTGGGCTCTCTCTATTTGCCTAATCTTATCTAAAGTCTTCTCTCTAAGAGACGAGAATTCCTCTAAGAGCTGATAAAGGGGTCTGAGCATAGAAGGACGACCCTATAATTGAGATTGTGAATCAAGAACAAACAACTTTGCTTAACCTAATGAACGGTCTAACTGATATTTTAGAGCAAGAACAAACATGAACACGTAAGAACAGTCACCGAAAAACTCATAAACTCTCACCGAAAAACACAAGCTATCATCGAAAATTATAGAAATGAAAATTAAAGGCTAAAAATGATAAAGCAAGGTGGAGAGGATACGTAGATGACCACAAAATAAGAGGGGAAGAAGATGAGAGTTGAAGAAACCTCCGAATACAGTAGCAACAGAACTCTTGGAGAAGAGAGAGATTACACAAGATGCTCAGGCGGGAAAATGAGAAGAAATGGAAAAAACAAAAAGAAAAGTGAGGATTAAAAACCCCAAACCTATATGCACGTTCCCCAAGGCCCATCATTGCCTTGGGGGCCTAAAAAATCAACCATCGTGGAACTTGCCCAACACGCTACCAATTGCAGTTCTTAACACTTGTCAAAAGAATATTGGCACACCATGAAGAAAGGTCTCAGAGCTGCATACCCCATAGTCACCTATTCACATAAGTAACTAAGGGCTAGGGGTGATTGATATGCCCAAAGTGTACTAGACAATCCAGAGATCTCAACCTCAGCCTTATGAAAGCTGAGGTAATAGAAGTTCGAAGAATACCCATCAGCAACATTGTACTACCGAGGTCAGCTATAACCGACGCCCCCATCATTATGAACCTCATCTCAGTTTGTAATAAGTAGATATCATCTAAAACCTTAGAACACAGTTCTTCTCAGGTCGTCCATAGCCGATATCGCTCTTACCTCAACCTCGGTTGGTCATCTGCTGAGGTCAGTAAGGACTCATGGTTAACCACCCTTTAACATCATCATCGGCCCTAGATGACATTTCAAGCGCCATATGAGGATCATCAGCTATGCAGGCTCGACTCCAATTATCAGTGTCAGCATCGACCCTGATCGACGTTACACATATCTTTCCTCAGGTAGGCATCCTAGCCAAGGACATCATATAATTCCCATCTAAAGCAGGGGTCATACCTCACCAACCTCATACTCACTCAGGCCGAGGTTGGGACCAAGCAAAGATGGCCGAGCTTTTATGCGTACATGTACGACTTGAAGCACATGGACAAATCTGTTATAACTGAATCATTCCCTCCACGTGAGGGAATATTGAGGTCATCATTACTTAGTTAAAGATTAGCCAGGTGTCATCCTTTCACTGGCTAGATCTCCATGAACATGCTCATTGTATGCTTAGGGGATACATTACACCCCCCAAACACTATATATAAAGGTCATCCTCTACCTTGCAAAAGGATCCAAAATTAACAACCCTAGCTAAAACTCTATCCAATTATACAGTAGAGAGAGAAATCTCGAGAGATTATATCCATGGCCTTTAGTCCCTTATTCTGGTGACCTTACTTACTCACTTGCACAGTGGATGTAGGCCTAATTGGCTGAACCACTTATATATTGGTGTTCATCCTCTTCTCCTCATCTCCATCTCTTACATTCAGTATATACTTGAACTGCCATTGTTATCACTGATTTGAGCTTACAAACAACTTGAAGGGTGGACCTTTTCTAACATTCCTAGTGTTTCTCACACGTTCGGGGGGTGATGATGCTGAGATTTAGCATCACCGAATAATTGATAATGAGCTCAAACAGTAGTAACCATGGCAGCCATAGAGATGTATAAGTGTATAAGTATGTAGAAGGGGATGAGTATAAGAGGAAATAAGACAATGATGTATAGTGGTTCAGCCAATTTGGCCTACATCCACTGTGAGTGTGTGATCCACTAAGTTTGGGCACTAATGGCCTTGGATACAATGCACATAAACTCACTTTCTCTCTCTACTGTGTGTGCAAGCAGGGTTTTTTCCAGGGTTACAATTATCGATCCATCCCCCTGTAGGGTTGTAGGTGACAAATATATATAGGTCTTGGGGGGTGTAGTGTACCCCCCAAGTATGCATGGTGCATGTGAACGATGATCTAGCCAATCTCCTACTGACACCTGTAGGTTCCAAATGATGACATAATATTCCCTCACGTGAGGGTGTGATTTTGTTATAACGGTGTCCCAGGTGCCATGTGAGCCTCACGTGCACTGTTCCACGTGTCTCCCAAACCACGCGCTGTGATGATGTCACCCTCGGCCTATGAGCTGAGGCTGAGGGAAAAGTTCCTTCCAGTAGTGAGCCTGGACCAATTCTGGCCTCGTACTGTCGTACCCTCGGAGGGTCGTCCGGAGCCTGATGAAGGGTCGACCCCTTGAGGGGTCGTCTGGAACCTGATGTAGGGTCGGCCCCCCTGAGGGGTCGTTTGGAACCTGACTTATGGACAGCCCCCCTGAGGGGTCGTTCGGAGCCTGATGAAGGGTCAGCCCCCTCAGGGGTCATCTGGAACCTGATGTAGGATCGGTCCCCTGAGGGGTCGTCTGGAACCTGATGTAGGGTCGGCCCCCTGAGGGGTCGTCCGGAGCCTAATGAAGGGTCGTCCCCCTAAGGGGTCATCTGGAACCTAATGAAGGGTCGGCCCTTGAGGGGTCATCCGGGTTGAGGTAATCTTCAGCCAGGCTGAGGATATAAACGGGTATATCAATCACCCCCCCAGCTCTTAGCCATTGATGTTGTTGATATGGCTGAGGGATAGTGTTGTAATTGATATGCGAGTATGATCAGTTAGGTGAGTGACACCTGGGCAGATACTCATTGTTGTTCCAGTTTCCAAGGCATAGCGGCTGCATACTTTGCTTGGGGCTTTGTGCCCTTATGATGCCTTCCTCGTGGGCTGTGCCCTGCCTTGGTTAATGGGCCCATTCATTACTAAGGTATTTAAGAGATTTTTGAACTCTCTCTCAATTCTCCTTCTTCTTTGCTCCCAAGCTCTCTCTCTCTAGCCTTTCACCAGTCTTCATTTCCATTTCTGCAGTCTTCGATCCTTCAAGCTTAGCAACTGTCCTTTCTCTTCAGGCAATCCTTCTGCCCCAATGTCCTCTTTACTTTCATTTCTTTTTCGCTTTCTTGCCTTAGGCTTGTAGTGCTGGATTTGAGTTATTTCTTAACTTTTCTGGCCACTAGTTTCTGAGTGTTCTTGAGTGAAACCCATCGATTCCCTTTGTTTTAATCCAAAAGTCTAATCCGGTCAACTGCCAACTTGTTTATAGCTAAGTTTAGTTAAAATCTCTAAGTGTAGGTTCCTCCCTTTAATGCTTAGGAAGCTTTATAATTTAGCATCTGAATTCCCATCCTTGAGAGAGAAGCTCTTTGCAGAGATCAGACGAATAGAGGAAGAGGAAGAGAGGAGACGAGGGGCCGACCCTAATTGGGTACGACCCATCTTTCCCGTTCCTCTAGCCACAATAAATCCATTTGAACCGTCTGAGTCTTGTGGGTTGTCCCATCGTCCAGTCGAGTGTCATTCAAGTGAGATGAACGAGAGAGCATCCTCGCCAACTGGCACTGGACCTTCTGGTAGGAGAGAGACATCTGACCTAAGCCCAGGCCGAGAGGCCGAGGGTATGGTCCCCTTCGAGGCTGTCCCTATGACAACCCTATCTCCACATGCCTTCCAGATGGCCTTTCCCCACCGTCCTCTGGCAGATGACGTGGCCGAGGGAGAGGGGACTGAGGACGAGGGCGATGATACAGATAACCAGGTTGATACCTCCCATGCCTCATCCTATATCTCCTCCATTAGGGATCGCGACCTCTTGCTATGGAGGCATGCCTATGGAGTGTCCCCTAATATAACTATGAGGGTTCCCTCTGTGTCTGAGAGGGTCTTAGAGGGTGAAGAGGGAGAAGTTATAGTATACGAACAAATGTTCAAGGTTGGTGTCAGATTCCCTCTGCATCCTGCCATCGTAGATATCTTATCAGCCCTTGGTGTTGCCCCCTCTCAGCTTCCTCCCAACTATTGGAGGACGACCCTGGGCTACATCTCCCTATGGAAGAATGCTTTCACTGATGATCCCTCGGCTAACATATTCTTGGCCTGCTACAATATCACCTCCTTGTCCAAACAACCTGGGTACTATCATCTAGGGCCGAGGAGGTCTGAGAAAAAACTTCTCCACGTGGCACAAACCTCCAACCACGATTGGAAGAAGAGATTTTTCTTTATCTCTGGGGAGTGGGAGTTCACCGCCAAGGCTCAACTTGTAGCCGATGGTCCGAGGGTCCCCAGGAGATGGTCTAACCCTTCAATGAAGGCTAGGTCAGACCCCGGACTTAGTCTGGAGGAGAAGGACATCGTTGAGTATCTGAGGGGACGAGGGAGGGGTGGTGAGCTTACAAAGTTTCAAGAGCTGATGACCCCTCGGTTCCTCAAGGAAGCTGGTCTCAAGGTCAGCCCCCTGACAGAACTATGTGAGTTACACTTAACGTTTCCCCTTCTTTACTTTTTCAAGTGTTACCTCTTTATCTCTGCACTTTTCTGATGTGTCGTCCTCTTTTCAGGTCATCCTGCAGGTATATCAGACTATCTTTGGGAAATAACTGCTCCCAGTTTACTATCAGGCCTGGAAAAAAAGAAGGGTAAGGAGCCTCAGCAGGCTCTGAGGAAGACAAAGGCAGCGGGGCCGACGGTTGTTGAGCCGACAGCCGATAGCCACAAAAGAAAAGGGCCTAAGATTCCTGTTGACCCTCGGCTGGACTCTCGGACGAGGGCCAGGGTCGAAGCATCAGAAGGGGATGCTTCTTCGTCCAGCATTGAGGCCTTCTGGTCCCAGAACTTAGCACATCTGAGGTCCGAGCCCTCATCACTTATCACAAATTTGAGGGCAGCTAAGGCGTCAATGTTTTCTGCTCCCTCGGCTGCTGACTACGACTTTTTGTCAAAGATGCCTCCAGCCAAAGTGTATGACTATGGTTTGCACGCTCTAGCCCAGGTATCGGTCTTGATTTATTTCTTTTAATTGCATTCTTTCAATAACGGTTTCCTCGGCCTCTTGACATCTGTTTATTTTTCTGTGCAGTCTGTGTGCGCCTTTACCTCGGCAACAAAATGGATGGCTAAAAATCAGGAGAAATTCCATGACGCTGAGAGGGCCATTCAGCATGAGGCCGACCTGCAGGCTGACTTAGATACTGCAAAGGCTGAGCTAGAGAGTGCCAGAACCGAGCATGCACGAATTATGGACGAGCTGACGAGGTAGCATGATGAGAATCTGAAGGCTAGAGACCTACTTTTGAAGGAGAAGGATGAAGCCATGACCCATCGGGAGGCCCAGTTTAAGATTGAGCTGTCTGAGGCTGTGAAGAAAGCCGAGGCTGACGCTGTGGAAGCATATAAACTCTCACATGAGTTCCAAGGTTTCGGCCTTGAGTACTTGGAGATAGGGATAAGGATGGCTTGTCGGTGGGTCGTCCTCAAGTTTGGTGACGTCGTCTCTTCCGTTCGTCCTTCTCTAGAGGCCGTTCAAATGGATGACCCCCTAATTGCCGAGGCTCTAAACCAAGTGGAATCCCAAGTTCAAGCCGAGGAGGTTGGCACATCTGAAGATCATTTAGTTGTGGTCATTGAGGAGACCCCTCTCGTAGATGTTGAGGCCCTGCCCTCTGATGCTGTTCCATAGGGTGGCTGTCTGTAACCCATACCCTCTTGATGTAAACAATATTTTTGTACTCTACTTGTAAAACACTTTATATTTCATTTATACTATTGTCTCCTTTACTGTCTTCCATGTTTTTGCCTTTTGTATGGTTTGTGTTGTGAATCTTTTACATTATTACTAACCCCTCCCTCGTCTTTCTTGAGGGTGAACGAAGGGTCGTCCCCTGCGTTGGCCCTCATTATAGCCGAGGGTTCAACTTACCAAATTAATGGTTTTTAATAAAGTAGTCCCTCGTCATTCTTGAGGACCATGGTGGGGTCATCCCCTCCATGTGACCTCATTATAGCCGAGGGTCACAATAACCAAACTAATGTTTTTTTTAATCAAGTGGTCCCTCGTCTTTCTTGAGGACCATGGTGGGGTCGTCCCCTCCATGTGACCTCATTATAGCCGAGGGTCACAATAACCAAACTAATGGTTTTTTAATCAAGTGGTCCCTCATCTTTCTTGAGGACCATGGTGGGGTCGTCCCCTCCATGTGACCTCATTACAGCCGAGGGTCACAATAACCAAACTGATGGTTTTTTAATCAAGTGGTCCGTCGTCTTTCTTGAGGACCATGGTGGGGTCGTCCCCTCCATGTGACCTCATTACAGCCGAGGGTCACAATAACCAAACTAATGGTTTTTAAATCAAGCGGCCCCTCGTCTTTCTTGAGGGCAATAGTGGGATCGTCCCCTCCATTGACCCTCATTATAGCCGAGGGTCACAATAACCAAACTAATGGTTTTTTAATCAAGTGGTCCCTCGTCTTTCTTGAGGACCATGGTGGGGTTGTCCCCTCCATGTGACCTCATTACAACCGAGGGTCACAATAACCAAACTAATGGTTTTTAAATCAAGCGGCCCCTCGTCTTTCTTGAGGGCAATAGTGGGGTCGTCCCCTCTATGTGACCTCATTATAGCCGAGGGTCACAATAACCAAACTAACGATTTTTTAATCAAGTGGTCCCTCGTCTTTCTTGAGGACCATGGTGGGGTCGTCCCCTCCATGTGACCTCATTACAGCCAAGGGTCACAATAACCAAACTAATGGTTTTTAAATCAAGCGGCCCCTCGTCTTTATTGAGGGCAATAGTGGGGTCGTCCCCTCCATTGACCCTCATTATAGCCGAGCGTCACAATAACCAAACTAATGGTTTTTTAATCAAGTGGTCCCTCTTCTTTCTTTAGGACCATGGTGGGGTCGTCCCTTCCATGTGACCTCATTACAGCCGAGGGTCACAATAACCAAACTAATGGTTTTTAAATCAAGCGGCCCCTCGTCTTTCTTGAGGGCAATAGTGGGTTCGTCCCCTCTATTGACCCTCATTATAGCCGAGGGTCACAATAACCAAACTAATGGTTTTTTAATCAAGTGGTCCCTTGTCTTTCTTGAGGACCATGGTGGGGTCGTCCCCTCCATGTGACCTCATTACAGCCGAGGGTCACAATAACCAAACTAATGGTTTTTAAATCAAGCGATCACTCGTCTTTCTTGAGGGCAATAGTGGGGTCGCCCCCTCCATTGACCCTCATTATAGTTTGAGGGACATTCTCTGGAGATGTTTTCACGCGTACTAGAACTGATAAACACAGGATGAGGGGAAACACTGATATTTCTCATTAATTTTCCAAGTATTTTGTCGGAGCAACTCTTATCATAATTATGGCCTATCAAGACATTACAACACTACTGATAGTATTTTTTCAAATGATCCACATTTCAGGGGTTGGAAAAGGGCTCCCCTTCTAGGTTTTCTAGTCTATAGGTCCTAGGGACGACTTCATAGATGACCTTATATGGGCCATGCCAATTAGGATGGAGCTTGTTGGGATTTTGCAAAGTCTTCTTGAGGACCAAGTCCCCCACTGCTATTGGCCTCTGTTTCACCCTCTGATTGTAAAACCTTGCGGTCCTCTGCTGGTAGGCTGCCTGCCTTATCTCAGCATCCTCGCTCCTTTCCTCAATCAGGTCCAAGTCGAGTCTCCTCTCTTCCGCATTTCTCTGGAGGTCATACATTTGGACTCTATGCGTAGGAAACTCAATCTCAGTGGGGATGACGGTTTCTGATCCATAAGCTAGCATGAATGGGGTCTCTCCGGTAGAGGTCCTCACTGTCGTCCTGTATGCCCACAGCACGGCATATAACTCCTCGACCCGTCTTCCTTTTGACTTCTCAAGCCTCTTCTTGATTCCATCTAGGATTGTCCTGTTTGTAACTTCTGTTTGCCCATTGGCCTGAGGTCGGCCTGGGGTGGAGAAAAATTGTTTGATACTCATCCTTTCACAGTACTTCTGTAGAGAGGTATTCTTGAACTGAGTCCCGTTATCCGAGATGAGGGTGTTGGGGAGACCATATCTGCATATAACATTTTTCCAAATGAACTGGAAGGTCTTCTGCTCTGTTATCGTGACCATCAGTTCGGCCTCCACCCATTTTGAGAAATAGTCAATAGCTACGATGAGGAATCGATAGTTATTGACTGCTCTTGGTAAGGGTTCTACGAGGTCGATCTCCCACACTGCAAATGGCCATGGGGATGTGATGGAGGTAAGAGGCTGATGGGGTTGGTGAGGGATGGTGGCAAATCTTTGTCATTTATCGCACTTTTTTACATATGCTGTGGCATCCTTCCCCAAGGTCGGCCACCAGTACCCTTGGGTGATCACCCTCTTCGCTAGGGATCTGCCCCCGATGTGGCTTGAGCACGATCCTTCGTGCACATCTTGCAAAATGGAAGGGACTTCTGAGGGATGCACACACCTAAGTAAGGGGAGCAAAAACCCCTTTTTGTACAAAGTGTCTCCGAAGACAGCAAATTTTACAGCCCTGTACCTCAGCTTCTTCCTTTCTTGCCTTGCTTCTGGCATCTCACCCTCTTTAATGTACCTGATCAGAGGGTCCATCCATGAAGCTTCTTGAGAAACATTTAGGCAATTGCCAAGTGTTCCCTCAGTGTCTTAAATAGTTGGTCGAAGCAAAATTTCTACTGGGATCGTCCTCCTGATGTCTGTCCTCATTACTGAGGCCAACCTAGCAAGGGCATCAGCACGACCATTGTCGAGCCTAGGTATCCTCTTTAATTTCACTTCTCTGAATCCCTTCAGTAACGACCTCACCTTCTCAAGGTACCTGGCCATCCTCTCGTCCTTAGCCTCGTAGGCTCCTAGTATCTGATTCACTACTAGCCTCGAATCACTGTGAACCAAAATCTGGCCGACACTAAGTGATCTGGGCAAGGAGAGGCCTGCTATCAAGGCCTCATACTCGGCCTCGTTGTTGGAGGCCTTAAAATTGAACCTCATGGCGTACTCAATGTCTGTGCCATCGGGTGCTGATACTATTAACCCAGCTCCGCTCCCGCTTTCGCAAGAGGACCCGTCGACGAAGAGACTCCACGCGGTGCGTTCTTTAGAGAAACTTCCCTTGGTGAGTGACCCCTGTCTAAAGAGATATCTTCCCTCTTCGTTTTCAACCACTTTCCTTCTAGCGGTGCTCGTCTCAGCCTTATCTGTAGGCGTGTCGGTGAGTTCACCCTGTCGGGTATCTATCCTCCCGAGGCCCTCATCCTCGGCTTCATCATCTTCCCAAGTAAACTCAGCTACGAAGTCTGCCAATGCTTACCCCTTAATGTCCGTCCTAGGATGATACACAATGTCAAACTCCCCCAGCTCTATAGCCCAGGCCATTAACCTACCTGATTTTTTTGGCTTGTGTAGGACCTGCCTAAGAGGAGAGTCAGTAAGGATGACCATTGTATAGGATTGGAAGTACGTCTTCATCTTCCTTGAGGCATGGATCAAGGCGTAGGACAACTTCTCCATCCTTGGATATCTTTGCTCTTCCCCCTGGAGTGCCTTGCTGTTAAAATACACAGGCTTCTGTATTCCGTCTTCGTCTCTCACAATGGCTGCACTGATGGCCGACTCTGAGATGGCGAGGTACACATAAAGTCGTTCACCCCGCACGGGTCGCGACAGCAGCAAGGGAGACCCTAAGTATGACTTAAGATCCTTGAAAGCCTCATCACACTCTTCACTCCATTCGAAGACTTTCCTAAGGATCTTAAAGAATGGCAAACACTTGTCTGTGGCCCTAGACACGAACTTGTTCAAGGCAAAAACTCTCCCTGTGAGTCTCTGAACGTCTTTAATGGTCTTGGGGGTCTTCATCTCAACAATGGCCTTTATCTTTTCAGGATTGGCCTCGATGACTCTTTGGTTGACAATGAACCCCAAGAACTTCCCTGCTCCGACCCCGAAGACACACTTGGCTGGGTTGAGCTTCATCTGGTATTTGTCCATCGTATTAAAGGTCCTTTCTCGGTCTGCCACATGATCCTCTGCCTTCAAACTCTTAGTCAGCATGTCATCTACATAGACCTCCATAGACTTCCCAATTTAGTCTTCGAACATTTTATTTACCAGGCGTTGGTACGTTGCCCCCGCATTTTTTAGGCCAAAGGGCATGACCCTATAGCAGTATGTCCCCTTATCAGTGATGAAGGCTGTCTTCTCTGAGTCTTCAGGGTTCATGAAGATCTGGTTATACCCTGAATAGGCATCCATGAAGCTCATGAGCTCATGGCCTGCGGTAGCGTCTACCATCTGGTCAATGCGGGGGAGAGGGAAGCTGTCTTTGGGACAGTGCTTATTGAGGTCTGTGAAGTCCACACACATTCTCCACTTCCCGTTAGCCTTTGGGATAATGACTGCATTGGACAGCCATTCAGGGTAGATGACCTCTGTGATAAATTCAACATCTTCTAATTTTTTAACCTCGTCCCTAATGACCTCATACTTTTCTCTAGAGTAAATTCTCCTCTTCTGCTTTACCGACTTCACTCCCCCTACCACATTGAGCTTGTGGCACATGATTTCAGGGTCAATCCTCGGCATATCTACATGACTCCATGCAAAGACGCTTCGTCTTCTCCTCAACAGTTTAATGAGGTCTTCCTTGATATTGGGCTTCAGAGACTTGCCGACTTGGACGGTTTTTTCCGGGTCATCCTCATCGAGGATGATGGATTCTACCTCTTCCGCGGCCTCTCCTTTATTGAGCTTCATCTCGTCCCTGGGGTCTAGGGTATCAATATTGTAAGTGATCGTAGCCCTCTTGTGTGCCTCCCTTTCTTCAGCGGAGTTGTAGTAACATTCTCGCGCTGTCGTCTGGTCTCCCTGAACTTCTCCCATCCCGTAAGGGGTAGGAAATTTGATCATCTGATGGACCGTAGACGGTACAGCTTCAAACCCCTTGAGGGCCACACGCCCTAGTATGATGTTGTAGGCCGAAAACACATGGTGATCCCTCACAAAGAAACTGACCTTCTTGGTGAGCCATCTCGGCCATTCGTCCCCCATCCTGACATCAGCCTCATACACTCCAAGGGGATGAACCTTTTCGCCACTGAACCCGATCAATGGATGATGGTATGGGACGAGTCTAGCACGACTGAGACCTAAGGCTTTGAAGCACGGCCAAAACATCACGTCTGCAGATGAGCCCCCATCTACTAGGATCCTCGGCACCTCGCACTCGTGTACCCTGGTAGTGATGACGAGAGGGTCATCATGTGAGGCTAAGAGGCCTTTGATATCCATTCTTGAAAATACCACTATCAGAGTGTCCATATTAACCTTCTTCCTCTTTTCTGGCTTGACTTCCAGAGAGGTTGAGTGTACTGTCTTCGTCACTGCCTTGGCCTCAGCCACATGGGCTTTCCTGTCAGCGACCTCAGACCCTCCCCCTACTAGACCCCCGGAGATCATTCCCACTCCGAACGAGATCATATTAAGCCTCTTGACAGGACCTTGGTCGTCTCTCGGTGGGAGGTCAGGGTCGTCCTCATCATCAGAAGGGTCGTCCCCTCTTTTTTGAGGTCCTTCTCTACATGCATCGCCTCGCTTCTTTCTGGGGTCGTCCCCTCAGCCCCTCTTAAAGGCACCTTTGTCCAAGTACTTTCTGAGCTTCCCTTCTTTCAGCATCTTCTCAATCTCATCTTTCAGAGAAAATCATTTGTCTGTTACGTGGCCGTGGTCTCGGTGAAATTCACACCATAAGTTCTTATTCCTCTTATTGGGGGCTGCCCTCAGCTTCTCAGGCCACTTCAGGGACCGATCACTCTTTATCTCATTGAGAATCTGTTCATAGGTGACCGTTAGAGGGGTGTAACCAGCGAACTTGTCATCTGTAGAACTCTTCTTCCCCTCTTTGTTCTTCTTAGGGTATTTACCCCCACTAGCACCTCCTTTTTTGTCTTCATATTTTGCGGCCATCGCCTCTTCGGTGTTCATCACCTTCCCTGCTGTCGACAACAATTCAGCCATCGTCCTCGGAGGGTCTTCAGCAAGCTTCCATAATAGTTTCCCCTTTTGGAGTCCTCCAATCAGGGCTGTTATAGCTATGCTCTCCTCATAGTCTTACACCTTCAGCTTCTCCTTATTGAATCTGGCTATGTAGTCCCTCAGGCTCTCACTCTTCCCCTGCTTAACATAGAGCATGTGGGTGGTCTTCTTCTGTGGCCTCACCCTAAAGAAAAAGTTTTGGACGAACAGTTCTACCAACTGCTTAAAGTTTTCAATGGAATTTTTGGGAAGAGACGTGTACCAGACATGTGCAGCCCCTATCAGGGTACCAGAAAAGGCACGATACCTCATCTCATCTGAGATAGAGTATATGTCTTCTGCTGATTGATACATCTCAACATGGTGGACAGGGTTGGTCCTCCCGTCATATCTTGGGGTGAGCACATGTGGCTTGAACCTTGATGGCGTAGGAAAGTTGACTATCTTCGCCATAAAGGGTGAGCCTATGGTGTATCCCTTCTGAAGAGGGTATCGGCTCTTCAGTATATCACCTATCTTATCCTCTAGTCCCTGGATTGAGTCATTCTAGGGACCCACAGGGTCGGCTTGACCGATGTTATCCCCTGCCGCCTCTTTAAGGTGGACGGAGGGTTCTGCTGCAGCAGGCCTGTGTCGGCTATTTACTTCCCTTTGTCCGTCATCTTGTCCTTAGGGTCGGCCATCTGCTGCCTCCCTTCTGGACCTCGCAGCAATTCTTGACCTGGACAATTTTTCCCATAGGTCATTTACTGGGCCCAGCCTCTCAAAGGCTGACCCCCTGCTCAAGCGATCAAAAGCAGAGCCTCTCGGGCGATCATCAGGATTTGGTCTCCCGCACTTTTCTCTACTATCCTGGAGAGGTCGTATAGTATTGTTGGAGACTTCATACGGTTCCCAGCATTCTATAGGGTCCTCCTCTCCCTCCAGATCGTCATACCTTTCCTCAGGGCAAGGGTTTCCTTGCCTCCCCAGGCGTAGACGCCGGGGGTCAGCAACATCCCTATGCCGCTGAGGGGGTGGCAGGTCTTTTCCTGGTTCCTGGGGTGGTCCCCTGGCCTCATGCTATCCTGGAGATGCTGCCGGAGTAATCATCTCAGGTGAAACCCCTGGTGGTTTTAGTATGTTCTGGCTTAGAGCTGTGAACTGCTCCTGCATCATCCGCTGGCTTCCTGCCAGAGACTTTAAGGCTGCCGCCACATCAACCATTTCAGACTGAGGTGGCGGCTGACTGGAACTAGGTCTTCCCCCATCATCCGACGGGGGAAGTGGTGGTGGTGGCATCTCGTTCACCATGTGTTTGAGCTATGAAAAGCTAAACTGAAGAAAATAATGGTGAGCTTGAGAACCTTAGTGGGTCTCTTTCAATGGTGAAACATCTCCTCTCAGGGGGAGTGCTGGCTCACCACGAGAGTGCCTAGTGAGGTCAAGCTGTACAAAGGAAGAGATGTCTTCTCATTCCCACAGACGGCGCCAAACTGATGAGGCTGAGATTTAGCATCACCGGATAAGTGATAATGAGCTCAAATAGTAGTAACCATGGCAGCCATAGAGATGTATAAGTGTATAAGTACGTAAAAGGGGAGGAGTATAAGAGGAAATAAGACAATGATGTATAGTGGTTCAGCCAATTTGGCCTACATCCACTGCGAGTGTGTGATTCACTAAGTGTGGGCACTAATGGCCTTGGATACAATGCACATAAACTCACTTTCTCTCTCTACTGTGTGTGCAAGCAGGGTTTTTTCTAGGGTTACAATTATCGATCCATTCCCCTGTAGGGTTGTAGGTGACAAATATATATAGGTCTTGGGGGGTGTAGTGTACCCCCCAAGTATGCATGGTGCATGTGAACGATGATCTAGCCAATCCCCTGCTGACACCTGTAGGTGCCAAATGATGATATAATATTCCCTCACGCGAGGGTGTGATTTTGTTATAACGGTCTCCCATGTGCCATGTGAGCCTCACGCACACTGTTCCACGCGTTTCCCAAACCACGCGCTATGATGATGTCACCCTCGGCCTATGAGCCGAGGCCGAGGGAAAAGTTCCTTCCAGTAGCCAGCCTGGCCCAATTCTGGCCTCGTACTATCGTACCCTCGGAGGGTCGTCCGGAGCCTGATGAAGGGTCGGCCCCCTGAGGGGTCTTCTGGAACCTGATGTAGGGTCGCCCCCCTGAGGGGTCGTCTGGAACCTGATGTATGGTCGGCCCCCCTGAGGGGTCGTCCGGAGCCTGATGAAGGGTCGACCCCCTGAGGGGTCATCTGGAACCTGATGTAGGGTCGGCCCCCTGAGGGGTCGTCTGAAACTTGATGTAGGTTCGGCCCCCTGAGGGGTCGTTTGGAACCTGATGAAGGGTCGGCCCCTGAGGGGTCGTCCTATTGGAGGTAATCTTCAGCCAGGCCGAGGATATAAATGGGTATATCAGGGGGAATGGGAACAATTATCTCATCAAAACCTATACCACCCCTATCTCCCTTAATTTGGACGGTGCCAAAGAATTTATCTAACTTCTCCGACCTAGCCTCCAAATCAAACTTAACTCTAGACAAGTCACTCAATGTCTCCTCCAACTCATGAATCCTAGACTCAAGTAGATGCCTACATTCCTCAAACTCTAAAATCTCCTTTTTTAAGGACTCCATCAAATCACTTAGATTATCTCTCCCACCCTCGACATACTCTAATTTCTCCCTAAGTGTCTTCTCTCATGATCGAAGATCCTCAATATAACTATCATTATTTTCTATAGCACGTTCATTCGACTTAGCTTGCAATTTAGAGTTAGCCTTTTGCACTTTCTTCGTGTCGGCATACAACTCATTAGATGCATTTTGCAATTCTTTCACATCTATCTCCTCCTCTTCACTTTCTTCTCCCTCACTAACCTGGGATTCACTCAAAACCTCCTCGTAAGTGTCATTCACATGAAAATCTTCGTCTCTCACATGACATGCCATAAACGCAACAAAGTCACGCTCAATGGGGGAACTTTCTCCCTCTTCCGGATCACTATCACTTAAGGTGGCACTATATACAATGGGTTGCTTTCCCTCCTTCTTAAGTCTGGTGTGACACTACTTAACTTTGTGACCGTACCCCTCACACCCAAACACTTATCCGACTAAACTCTCTTAGTCTTATAAAACTTATCCTTAGAGGTGGGATCAACATTGTTGTTCTTGAATTTTTCAAACTCCTTTTCATCTTTCGATAGCTTTTGAAACTTAATAAATTTTTTAAATTTCTTTGCCAACAAAGCAACATCCTCAAAATCGGAATCGAAATAGGAATTCAAAACTTTAATTTCCTTCATTTGGGTTTTCAAAGCAATACCCTTTTCTTTCTTAGGCACTTGCTTTGAGGTAATCATGTCGATTTCGTAGATTTGTAAGTCACCTACAATGTCTTCTAGGTTTGTCGACTCTAACTTACCCAAGGAGTTTAAAATAGTCACTTTCGCATCAAACCTACTAGGCAATGACCTAAGGATTTTCTTAATGACACGGTTGTCAGGAATTTTCTCACCTAGGTTAAACGACGAGTTGACAATATTGGGCAATTTTGCATAAAACTCATCAAAAGTCTCACTCTCTAACATCCTAATGGTCTCAAACTGTGTAGTAATATTTTGAAGTTTCGATGCCCTAACCGTTCTTGTGCCCTCGTGAGTGAGTGCCAAAATATCCCAAGCCTCTTTTGATATTTCACAAGTCATAATTATATTATATTCTTCCATCCTGACATGTGAAGAAATAACGTGCAAACCCTTAGAATTATATTATGAAAGTCTATGTTCAGTTTCGGTCCATGATTCGACAGGCTTTAAATTAGTGACCTCACCTAAAATAGTGACATGGGGTGTCCAACCTTTCTCAACTGCTATCCACACACGCTCATCAATATATTTTAATGCACTTTTCATTCTCATCTTCCAATAGGTGTAATTAGTGCCATAAAAAATAGGAATTTGAAAAAGTTCGTTATTTCCAAAATTCATCCTTGAAAACACGCGGGATCACAAAACAAATAAATTATGTTTTCTAGCTTTGATACCAATTTGAAAGAGTGGCCCTACATAACTGTTTCAAATAAAACTAATTTTCACAAAAAATTATCCAACTTTTAATTAGCACCAAACCAAGTTATGAAAAACCAATTTTTACTTTAAATCAATTTTATCTTGATTAATCATAAATATGCATCTAGTAATTAAATCAAGTAAAGTAAAGTAGAGAATACTCACAACGCAGGATGTACAAGGAAAAACGCTAGACGAGAAAAAAACCTCGGATGGACCAAGCTAGACAATCACTATAAAAATGGAATTACATAGAACAGACAAAAGACTCACTCAACGATTCGATCCCCACGGGTCTTGACACTCTTCTGATCTTCAAACACTCCTCTCACAGTGCCCACGCTAAAAGTCCTTCCTCCATGATACCTACCAATAACCCACGCGTCCACATATGTTTTGGTGTCCATCGATTGGCTTTAATACGTCCGCGATGTCGAATAATAAGTCATTCTCTTTTCTTCACCGTAAAACCCAGATGTTCAAGTATAGAACAAACCTTCTTGGTGAAGCAAGATCACATAAACATATAGTAATGATAACTTGGATCTTTTCAAACTCTAAGGATGTGTTTGAGCTTTGAAACCGTAGAAAAATGTGTAAAAACTCGTACCGGATTGAAAATTGTTTTCCAAATTTCCCACCTGTCAAATTCTGACGAAACCACACTTTAAATAGGAAAAATTAACTGCCTCAAAAAATGTGTCGCTCGAACGATACAGCTGTCGTTCGAATGACGCGGGTGTAAGCTTGGCTTTTTCTTTAAAACGTTTCTTCCAAAAGATATCCAATTAAGTCAAACTCTTTTTCAAGCTTATCAGAATAAAACGTAGTGTAAAACATTTAAAACATTTTTTCTTATAAAATTACATCCTTATCTTTTATAAAAATAATTCTGAATCTCATTAACAATATGCATTCATACGTGTGTGATCTCGGAATGCAATATACTTGAAGACGAATAAACATGCACCAATACTTCAGCATGATTAATTCTTTGAAGCTTTGTCGTAATTAAAATCAATAATACATCATAGACCAAGTGGGATCGTGACAAAAATAAAATCTCCCTATGACATATTACAAACACAGTTTTGTTTACGGAATTAAGTCAAAACCATACAAGCACTCAATTGGAAATTTATGTCCTTACACTACATGTCGAAACCAATTCTGCGGGCTTAAGTTAGGGGTGACCCATTCTGAGGGTGAAAGCCAATTCTATGGGCTTAAGATAGAGATGACATGTTCTGAGTGTCGAAGCCAATTATGCGGGCTTAAGATAGAGATGACTAATTCTGTGAGTCGAAGAGAATTTTAAGGGATTAAGTAGAAGCGACCAATTCTACAGGTCGAAGATAATTCTTTGGGATTAAGTTGAAGCGAACAATTCAGCGTGTGAAAGCCAATTCTACGGGCTTAAAATGAGAGTGACCAATTTTGCAGGTCAGAGCCGATTCTGGAGTCTTAAGTATAAGTGACCAATTCTGAGGGTCAAAGCCAATTCTGCGGGCTTAAGGTAGGGGTAAACAATTCTGAAGGTCGAAGACAATTCTGCGGGCTTAAGATGAAGATGACCAATTCTGGGCTTAAGATATAGGTGACCAATTCGGAGGGTCAAAGCCAATTCTGCGAGCTTAAGTAGAAGCGGCCAATTCTGCTAGTCGAATCCAATTATGTAGGCTTAAGGTTGCAACTTTCTTTGGGGAATTATGGGGGCTCTACTCGGACATGTATTTGCGATTTTGCTGGGGATGATTTTACATTTCACCGGGGAAGAGGGAATAATCCGAAGATTGGATTTTTTTTAGCTGGGGAATTTCTTATTTTTTGTGGTGACCTTTGATTTCAAAAATTCCACTAGGGAGATAAGAGTTCTTCCAAGGGAATGAGTGTGCTAAAAATGTGTTTTCTTGGAGAAAATTTATTTCGTAATTTTGAGAAATTTTAAAGGATTTTTCGGCATTTTTTGGGAGTTATTGTACGATATTTTAAAGAGGGTTTCGACCGACATAGTTGGAAGGGTGTCAAACGTTAGTGTCATGGTCTTTTGGGGTACCTCAAGCAGGTGGAGGGACAATGCCGATTAATGGGTGGCAGGGAGATGCTGATCGGCATGCCCCTTATGCTACTATAAAAAGGGGGCGGGTTCTCCTCATTTTTTGCAGCATTTTTACTTGCCTTCTTCTGCAATTACCTTCTGTAAATTGTTCTAGCATTCCAAAGTCAAAAGATGGATGAGTTCTCAATTAACGTAAAACACATGGCATGGCGCGATGTTGACGATTGGGCAGGCTTGGAATAGAGGGCTAGGGTGCCCCTTGCTTTGGGCAACAAACCTTATGACTCATTCAAGCCAGTGGAGGATGATCAGAATCGCTTTTGTGACCCTTCGCGTCATCACTCTTCTAGGGTGGTGAACCCTGGTGGTTATGTAAGTATTGATGACCTTTGGTATCCTCTTACTTTTTTCGTGGCGATATTTCCTTATTTATTGAAGTTTGACAAGGTTTTTTTCTTTTTGCTTTTGACAACCTGATGTTTCTATGTCAACTATGCGTGCCTGTGGGACGATGGGTCTTAGGGACTTTTAAGAGATCCTTTCATCTATGCTGCGTTGGATGGTGTCATTATCCAGCTTTGGGAGACTGGCATTTGCTTTGGATGAGATGCCTCGTTCTACGACTGTTCTCTGTGCTCTATGGGAGAGGTGGTGGGACACCACCCACACCTTTCATTTTGGCTTTAGAGAGATGATAATGAATCGCATAGATGTGCAGCAGCTGCTGGGGATAGCTTGCGAGGGGTGGAGATTGAGGTGGATAGGACTCTAAAGGTGACGTCAGAGGCAGTGACGACGACGACGTTGGGTGATGTGGAGAGGGTGGTCTTTGGGGCTCTCTTTATTTGTATCTTTTGAGAGAGTTATTATTGCGGAGGACGATTGACGAAAGTGACCACAGGTGCGACAGATGGACCGTTTGTTTATTCTGCTGGTGTTGGGGGTTTCTTGGTGGCAACATCGTCTACTTATGTTTTTTGCCATTTTTGAGGGTTTTTCGAACATCCGTCTTTATGCATGGGGGAGCCAGAACTTAGCGACCCTTTATTATTCTATTGACGCGTTCATCCAGTGTTGTCAGCATATTTTTACTGGGGCCACATATCTTCTTGAGGTATTCTTTATTTTTCTCATTTTCCTTTATGCATTCGCATTTTCCTTCATGCATTTTGTTCTTGATTTCTTAATTGCTGGCCTTTGTCCTTTGCAGATGTGGCTCTATGATGTGATTGGGTTTAACACCTATATCTTTGCAGGACGAGTCTATTGGATATTTCTGGTGGATGTACTAGTGGCAGAAGTCCAATTGGCAGTCGAAGAAGTCACTTTATCTGGAGGCGATGTGTCAGGTCTTGAATGGCTTGATGAGTGACCTGGTGAGTTCTTCTTTTTTCTTAAGACTGTCTTTCCTTTGATGGTATTTTCCTGATATTGATCTTTTGCTCTCCCAGGTGACCTTCTATCCCCGGGGGATGACCATCCAGCACATGGGGTTGAGTGGGAGAAATGTGCAGATGCGGTGTTTATTGGGGCACGAGTTAGGCCGCTCTTGGTACCTCGGGGAGAGAGTAGTCCGATAGATTGTGGAGGATGAGGTTGAGGTGCCATCGGCGAAACCTCCGGTATACATGAGGTGAATGTGGGAGGTGTTATATGATGCGCGAGTAGCAGTGATGGATGAGGTTGAGGTGCCATCGACGAAACCTCCGGTATACATGAGGTGAATGTGGGAGCTGTTAGATGATGCGCGGGTAGCATTGATGATGGGTGAGACTTACTCGACATATACTCACACAACAATGATGTATGAATATATGGACTTTGTGTTGAGCTGGTTGATTTCGCCCATTATATATTACATGAGGCCTCTTCCCCATGTAGGCTCGAGTCATTCGGTGGGATCTTCCCATAACACATGCGGGGCATCGACATCAGTGGCGGCGATGACCTCAGAGGTTCCTTTTGTGCGGCTGGCTGCTCCTACTTACAATATCAGGTGGGCTAATGGAAGGTCGGTGCGTATGCTTCACCGTCCTAATGCGATGGATCTGGAGGACTTGGGCTTAACAAGTGAGGTCCTTTGACCCGAGGTATACTTTTTATCGCTTTGTCTTTTTTATATCCTTTTTTCTTTCTTTGCCTCAAACTGACTGGTTTTCTTTTTTCTGTTTTCTTTTACAGCACATCCGGGTCTCCCTCACCTGGCTGAAGGATATTAGGGATTGGATATCTTCGGCGATTACCCATATTCGGGATGTGATTTCGGTTCCTTATTGTTTGGTGTCATCTGCCCCGTCTAAGGAAGGGTCGGGCTAGAAGAGTGGTGGAACATCGTAGAGAAGGAGGCTCCTAGAGGGAGAGAAGGAGATGAGAGAGAAGGAAGAGAGAGAGAAAGTAGGTGGGTTCGAGCTGAGTTGTATTTTATTATTTCCTGCAAAATCGATGTAACACAACAAATATCTGTGCAAATAAATGAAGTTTTTGTTAATGCTCTTTTTTAGTGACTAATACGCATGCTCTTTTTACTTTGCTGCTGAGACTGTAAAAATAATTAAAAATTGATTGGAGAAATATTTTATTTTAAAATGGGATAAGTAAAAACATAAGGATAAGGAAATTCGAAATTCCCTTAAAATAAAAATAATTTTTATTGAGTTTTTTAATTTTGAGAAATAAAGAAAAATGGGATTTCCCAAAAATAGGGGGTTGTTGATCGGCATGAACCCTATCCTACCTATCTCCATATCAGTCTAGTGTAATCAACCCAAGGCTTTTATTGCACTTTCTTCAATTTCTTGGTACTTGGTGGGGTAATTCTTCCTCCGATTTCTATACGGTTCCTTGTCTTTGCTTGAGAGTTTTCAAGTATAAATAGGGGTGTGGATGGAGATTTTTCTTCACACTTATACATTCCTTCTCCATTACATTCTTCTTTTCTCACTTTCTTCTTATATTGTGATATGGCTCTCCTTGGTAGTGTTGAGTTTCCAAACTACCTCGAAACCTTGGAAGTGACGTGCTCCTACAACATTGACTACGACGCTTTCAACATGCAACAAGTCTTTTTGTGGCACAACCATCCTATAGAGTGGAATATGTTGATAGAGATAGTTGGGTTCTGGTACCCCGAGGACCATGTATTTCGCTTCAGGTTGGGCAAAATTTTTTGACCTATGAAGAGTTTTAGCCATGTTCGGGATAAATCCCAGCATTGCAACAGCTATGCCTGAGTTTTCCCGGTCCACTAGGGAAGTATTGGCAGGACTTCTCCATATTTCACCTTCGGCAGCTAGGTCGTTGGTTACTGGAGGAATGATTTCTCTTCCTATTGTGCTGCGGTCTATAATACATTTACAGGATTGTGGCGATGCCAACTATTTTGGAGCCATCATTTTCAGCCTAGTTTCAAAACTGTTGTTGGTGACTAAGGAAGTACTAGTGAACCCCCAACTTGCATCTATTATTTCCTAGATGTTGTACTATAGCAATGATACTGGGAGAGACTTTGAATGGCTTGCATGCCTGGCAGTAAGGTCGTTCCGAATTTCTGAGGGGTAGCCCTATAATTCTATTCATGTGACTATCAGAGAGGTTCCATATGGTGGTCCCACCTGAGTATACTTTGTCGACGGTGCCAAACTTCTTCTCACACTATTTTATTAGTGTAGTCATGGACATCGAGAGCTAGGAAAACTAGTTCATGGAGCACGAGGCTCGAGGTTTGCACTAGTTAGTGCCTTGGTGGGGGGAGTTGTTGCCCATTCTAGAACTTGGAGAGTACCAATATGTTTGGTTGGAAGGCCTCTGGTAGACCTCTTTCTACTTTCCCCAATGGCTTCTGTGCTAATTTGGTTGGGAAAAAATTGTGCCACCACAGACACTCGACTTCATTCCTGTGGAGGATGTGACAGAGCGTAAGCGCATGTCGCTTAGCTCTTTGTGGGAGAATTGCTGACCGTCGACGCGTCCATACCAGTTTGTTGGAAGTGTATGGCATATTTTAGGGGACAACATGAAGTCTTCATGGAGAAGAGTAGTTGCCAAGATGCTGGTTGAGGAGACTGGGTAAAGGTGGTTCGCTATATCTAACACCATGGAGGGTGGTGTTGTGTTTTTTCCCAAGCTAGTCTAGGTTGTTCTCTTTATGGAGCATATGTGGCACTCCATTCAGGTAGGGGAAGTTTGGGGACCCAAGGATGTGGGTGATGATGGGGTTGGTTCTTCTCGAAGCTGCGGGTAGGATGTGTGAAGCTTTTCTAATAAGTCTGGTTCTATATTTGGTAATAACTTATGGCTTATTCTGGTTGTATTTGTGGGCTATTTTAGGAGCAGTGGGGCTTGTTTTTATTTGGTTTTTAGTAAAGTAGGAGTACGCTGACAAGGGAAGTCGTTTGAATCCCTATGCCGATGTAATCATACCAAAATTTTGAATAATGAAATAAAAGAGTTTTTTGATCATCTAGTTGTGCCTCTTGATGAGTTTTGCATTCGAATTATCTATACCAATCGCTAAAGTATACATAATCCTTTTGTTCTTAGGGATAAAAAGAAAATATCATTTTATGAAAGATAAGGGAATCACGCTCATTTAAAGTAGATGAGCTGCCTACGTCACTCTGAGGGTTTTGAAAATTTTCTGAAATTCATTTTTGAATGTGAACGGGTTTTTAGAGGATCAGGCCCCACGTCGTTCTGAGTAGAAGGAAATGAATTTTTTTTATAATATATGGGTGATGAGAAGAATCGTAGCACGTCGAGATTTTGGACTAGGGGTAGAATTTCTTGAGGCGGTCCATGTTGACTAAACAAGCCATCTTTTCTCCGTCAAGATCGGTGAGCATAACGACACTGCCTGATAAGATCTTCTTCAAAATGTAGGGGCCACTCGAATTGGAATCAAATTTCCCTCTGGGGTCCCAGATGGGCTCTATAATGTCTTTATGGGCTAAGCCCCCATTTCAAAGACCGCAATCCTTGACTCTCTTATTGAATGATCTCGCTATACGATGATGGTACCCTTAGATGTGATATAGATCATTCGGCCTCCTTTCGTCCAAGAGTGTCAACTCATCGAGACGTCTTTGAAGTCATTCTTCCTCGCTAACCTTGCTTTCAAGCGTGATGCGCATCGAATGGATTTCTAGCTTTAAAGGTGGGACTGCTTCCATGCCATAGACTAGATAGTAAGGAATAGCCACTGAGGTGCGATAGCTTAAAAGTCGTAAGGGATCCTGTCAAACTAATCTTGATAACTCTCGGTCATCTTGTTGATGATGCCTTTGAGGTTCTTATTGGTTGATTCAACTGCTCCATTGGTTTGAGGTCAGTGGGAAGATGATTAGTGTCTCTGAATCCCATATTCATCGACCACCTATATAACTTCTACCTCAAAGTGCAACCTGTTGTCTGATACCAGCTCGTACGGGACCCCATAACGATAAATGATGTTTTTCGGATGAACTTGACCACCTTCTTGGCATTCAGCACTGCATATGACTCGAATTTGGCCCATTTAGTGAAGTAGTCAATGGCAACCATGATGAATTCTTGTCCGTTGGATGCTTTAGGTGAAACCTTACCTATGATGTCAATGCGCCATGTGGAGAACGCCAGGGAGAAGTCATGTCGTACAATTCCCATGGAGGCAAGTGTTATAAGTTGGAAAATTGCTCCCATTTGAGGAATATTTGAATGTAGGTTGTGCAATCCTGAACCATGGTAGTCTAGTCCTTTTGGATGATCTTCTTGGTGAGTATATGGCTGTTCATGTGGCGTTCGCATTCCCCGCTATGGATTTTATGCATCATCTCTCCAATGTTAGCCCCTGCGATGCTGTGCAAATGGGTTTCATTCAAGTTTCTTTTGAACAGTGCTTTGTCACAGATAATATACTGGGCAATCAGTTTATGGAAGGTTTCTTGGTCTTTCTTGTTAGAACCTTGGAGGTACCTACCATGCTTGAGGAGGCACTAAATATCATAGTACAGTAGTTAGCTATCTCAGGGTCTTCTTCTGTGCTAAGCTCAATGTGGTAGCATTAGATTGGTTTATCTTTCTTTTGGATAAGGAAAGGGGCCATGGATATTCCTTCGAGCAAGTCAATCATAGAGGTTCAGGTAGCAAGGGCATCGTCTAGGTTGTTCTTTGCCCAGGGCAGGTAGTGGAAGGTGATTTCTTGGAATTAGGAAGCTATCGCTCCTAAGTGGGCCTGGAAGGGTAAGATTTTCTCGTCCTTAATTTTCCATTTTCCGATTACTTAAACAATGATGAGGGTTGAATCCCCATAGACATCTAGGTATCAAATTCCTTTCTTGAGGGTAAATTTGAGTCCTACCATGCATGCCTCGTATTCAGTCATGTTGTTGGTGCAAGGAAAATCTAGTTTGATAGCAATGGGAGTGTGAGAGTCTTCAGAGGAAATTAGGAGTATCCCAATGCCATATTCTTTCCTATTGTAGGTTTCGTCAAAGAACATATTCCATTAAAGGTCTTGTTGGGAGGTATAGAGGATATTCTTATCTGGGAATTCAGAAATCCAGACATCAACTTCTTCCATAGGGTAGTCAGCAAGGTAGTCAGAGACGAATCTTCCTTTCATGGCTTTCTTCACGACATATACAATATCAAATTTGGCTAGAAGCATCAACAAACGGGGCATTCAGATGGACAGGGTGGGGTTCTCGAGTAGGTACTTGATGGGATCCATTCGGGATACGAGTTTGATGGGAAAGGCGAGCATCTAATGCTGTAGCTTTTGGGTGACCCAAATAATAACGAAACATGCTTTCTCCAGAGATATGTAGTTAACTCCGTACCTGACCATCTTGTGATTGATATAGTAGATGGCTCTCTCTTTGTGGGTTTCTTCAAGGTATTAGGCGAGCAAAGCCCTAGCTGCGGTATCTATCATGGTTTATTATAGCAGTAGGGGAAGACTAAGATACGGTGGCATGAGTACCGGAGGTCGGGTTAGGTATTATTTATTTGGTCAAAGGCTTCTGGGTAATCTTCATTACAAACCTTAGTCGAATCCTTTTGGAGAAGTTTGAAGATGGGTTCACAGAAGGAAGTCAACTGGCTGATGAACCGGCTGATATTCTGTAATTTCCTAAGGAATCTCCGAATTTCCTTCTCTGTTTGAGGTGGCCGCTTCTCGAGTATGGATTTAATCTTGGCAGGATATACTTCTATCCCTTCCTCACTAACCATGATTACCAAGATTTTTCCTTTGGTAATGTCGAAGACACATTTCTGTGGATAAATCGGATCTGATATTGTCATAGTCATTTGAAGAACTTACGGAGAGCCGAAATATGACCTTCCCTAGTCTTAGACTTGACAATCATATCATCCACATAGACCTCGACTTTTTTGTGTATCATATCATTCAAGATGGTTGTGGTTTCCCTCTGGTAGGTAGCCCTTGCGTTTTTAAGACCAAATGGCATGAATGTGTAACAAAAGGTTCCCCTAGGGGTGATGAATGCGATTTTCTCTTGATGACGTGGGTGCATCTTAATCTGATTATATCCAGTAAAACCATCAATGAATGACTTGAGAGCGTGATTGTCCGTGTTATCCACAATCATGTCGATATTGGGTAGTAGGTAATCATCCTTTGGAGAGGCCTTATTCAAGTATCGATAGTTGACGCACATGCGAACCTCCCCTCTTGATTTTGGCATGGGTACGTTATTGACTAGCCATGTGGGATATTCGATCACATGAATGAAACCCACGTTCAACTGTTTAACCACTTCTTAATTAACTTTGATCTACCATTCGATGTGGAGCTTTCACATTTTCTATTTGACTGGTTAGCATTCAGGGAGAGTAGGAATCATATCCTAAACTATCTCAGGGTCAATGCTGGGCATGTTGTCATAAGACCATGCAAAGACATTCGTAAATTCCTTTAATAATTCCTCGAGTTGCAAGTTCTCATGCTCATTAAGCGTATCCCCTATCCTAATCTTGCGCAGTTGGCTATTAGAACCGACATTAACAACAACAGTTTCATCTTCATTAACTTAAATGCGATTATGTTGTTTGTTATTACACTGATTTAGATCAGTTAAGAATTGTTCATTTGAAAAATCATCATCATCAAGAGTTTGATTAGCATCAAGATACTCAAAATCTTCAATTATTTCATTGATAGGAAAAACAACATTGAGAACCTCATCAAAGGAGGTCCCGATTACATCAGAGTAAGTAGGAATAACTAAGGAAGAAGAAAGGGTATAAACATCAAGGTTAGGTTGAATATCAGTAGGTGGCACCGGTGTAGCATGCCATTTTAGGAGAGGTGCATTAACAACTTTGATCAGGTGGGATGGATTCGATAATGTGTCCCCTTAGTGGATCATGCAGAGTGTTAGCCTGAGTGTTTGTAAATTAAAAGAATCTTCGGAGTCACTTCCCTCAGAATCTTCGGTATCAGTGATGGTCTTCTCAATGGGTTATTGCACCTGATTCTAGGAACCCTCGACCCATGAGTAACTATACTGGAAAAATATTTCCATTCTAGGATTCATCATCTTGTCCACGTGACCTTACCATAGTTCATGAAAGCCACAGTAGAGGAAATCTTCACCATCTCTGATGAATCTTTCGTTCAAAGAATCTCTCGAGATAGTCTTGGTGCTTTCTAGCCTTCTTTTTAGTCGAGGTTGACAAAGCATTCTGAATTCTTCTACCGACGGCTAATAGCCTGTCACAAGGAGGAAAAGATTTCTTCAACATAATGGGTTAAAATATCCCCTATTGTCGTCGTCCCAGCCCCAGTCCGGGCATGAAGTTCATGTTCTTGAACATCTTTATTACATTGATGTTTCCATGGGGGTTGTACTCTGGGAACACCCTATATTTGAAATCGTCCCCTACTAGAAGTAGAAGTGGTTCAACCCAAAAAACTGATAGAAGCATATCATTTGTACTGTGTTGTATCTCTAGTACTCGATTACTATTGCTTGGATTATCGGTATTGTTATCGTAGCCCAAGATGGTAATGACCTGTCCATTGGAAAAGAATTTCAGGTTCTAATTAAGGGAAGAAGACACCCCTTGATGATATGGAGCCACGATCGTCCGAGCAGCAGATTGTAACATGTTAGGATATCGATGACTTGGAATTCAATAACTATATTGATATGTCCAACCCCTATCACATGATTTATAGATCCCATCACTTCTCGATGGGTATTATCTTAGGCTCATACTATGACAGAGGTTGGGGAAAGGTCACTTACTATTAGTCACAAAAAATTGAGGGTCCTTAACAAGAAGACATTCAGAGCTGATACATTATCGATAAGTGAAAGTGGGACGGTCTTTCCCATGACTTCGTTAGAGATGTTGAGAGCATAATTATGGTTTGGACCAATCTTAGTGGGTTTTTCTTCGGAGATTCACTACTTCTTCTGGCATGGTAGAAGAAGAAACTGTGGATCATGTGAGTAGCTTGATAAAGGCATTCTGGTATGGTTGGGAAGACATAAAGAGTCCCCACAGAGTGATGTTGTCTTGGGATTTCTTTAACTGATCTAGGATCTTGCTTTCCTTGAGGGTCGTTTCTAGCATAGGAATATTCTCGACACCATTTCCTTTGTCGATCGCAGAGGGTTGCAGGCTTGGGACTTGGTAATGCCTCCTTGACCTGGGTATGTTGTTCACAAAAGGGGGGGAAAACATAAACCACATTTCCTCATCAATCTCAGGTTGTTCAGTCACCTTATTGATGTAACACCCCGTACTTTTGTGCATTTAATATTTAATTAATTCGGGATTTTAAATTACTGGTGTGTTGTAATTTTAATTGAATTAATTATGACAATATATATATTTAAATATTAATCGAGGAGTAAATGGTTAATGTTTAGGGAAATTTATTTACTAAGTGAATAGTAATAATTTAATTACGTCATTTCGGGTATTAATGACGGGGTATGCACTTATTCCAGCCGGGAGTCGGTATAGACTTGATGGGGTGTGAGATAAGGATTTTTTATAAATTAATTCGGATGCCAATTCTGAGTGCGCGGTTGAGTCCGGATGGGTCGAGATAGTCAGAAAAGAGTACCCGGGGGTAGTAATTGGGTCTCGGGGTATTTTTGGGCATAGCCGGGCCCACACGGGGTGAGTTGGCCCACTTTAATTAAGCCTATTAGGTGAAAAACGGGATTAAGGGTTTTTAACCTAATGGGAGATTAGGAAATCAGCAGCCAACACAACTCCAAACCTAGGGTTTGAGAGGGGATTTGGGGGAAAGCAAATCAAGAACAAATTGGGAGCTTTTGGAGCCAAATTGAGGGACTCCGCCAACGGAATCAGACACTACGAACACTTTCAGGCAAGTGGTTAACTGTTTTTACTCCTAAATTGTGATATCCAATTCATATTTTAGTGATGTGTAACTAAAATTCATTTTGGGGATAAATGGGTACAAAATGGGGTTTTGTTAATGGAATCTTTATGAGTTCTTGGATGAAGAACATGAATCTTGAATGACTTAGGGTTTATTTGATGAACACAAGAGGTCAATCTGCCAGAATTTTTGATACAACTTTAAACGTATGTCATTTGAGTTGTACTTCGAATTAGAGTGTGAACCATACATGCCTGGAAAGGTATTTCTCTTAGCTATCCAATGAACTTGGAATCAGATCAATAGGAGTTCTGTAGAGGGAGTAATCGACCTTTTACTAGAGGGTGTTTGATCTGTCAACATAGTAATCTGCCAGACTTTTAACGTGACTTTAAACGTGTGCGATTTGAATTTACTTCGAATTAGAGTGTGAGCCATACATTACTGGAAAAGTATTTCTCTTAGCTATCCAATGAACTTGGAATCAGGTCAATCGGAGTTATGTATAGGGAGAAATCGAAATTTTACTAGAGGGTGTTTAATCTGTCAGAAAATTTGAGATTTTTCTTTTTAAGCCTCAAATGTCTAAAATTTTATCGGGGAAGTGTTTGGGACCTTGATGAAAAATAATTGATAGAATAATGATATGGAAGTAGGTCTATGATTGAGTGTTGGACTTTAATTTTGTGAGAGAGTTAAAGTGGAGATTCATAGGCTTGATTGTGATGTACTCTAATTCGAGATGATAAGAATATAATTACGAAAAAAAAGCATGAGCGAGCTTAAATTCGTTAGGTCAGTGGGTTAACAAGGGTAACTACTGAATTGATATAACAAGGGGTAACTAGGACCCTTAGAGTTGTGTGAATACTTGAATTAATACGAAAGTGAGATAAATTCGTAAAGCAAACAAGTACGGTGAATATTAGAGAGAAATATATTACATACAAGTATGAAGAATTGGGTTGTGTAAATACCTACTGTTTTATAGGATTACTTGGGTTGTGAATGCATATTGTGTGTTCCCTTGTGATAGGAACAAAGACTCGGCAAATATTAAGTTCCGGGCTATGTAAGTGAGTCCAGGGACAATGGTTGAGTGACACCAAGTTATTAAATTAATAAATGCGATAATTAATTTAATTAAAGTCGGTTTGTAGACTCGGGTATGATTAAATTAATGGGTGGGATAATTAGTTTAATCAGGATCGGATTGTAGACTCGTGAAGGGTACTTATTAATTAATGTGATAATTAATTATATTAGAGTCGGACCACAGACTCGGAATTTGGGTTGATTAATTAATTTGTTAGCTAATTTGATTAGAGTCTGGCGATAGACTCGGGGAGGTATTAAATTAAAATGTGTGTTAATTAATTTAAGGAGAGTTGGACCATAGACTCGGGGAAAGTATTATATTAATTAAGGTGTGAATTAATTATATTAGAGTCGGACCATAGACTCGGGAAGAGGATAAGCTATTAAGTGAGAAAATTAATTACATTTGAGTCGGGCCACAGACTCAGAAACTTACAGGCAGTGTATGGGATTTTGAGTACACGGTAAAGCCGGGGTTATTAATATATATATATATACGGTGTAGTGGTAGTATATATATATACTTGTATGTATTGTGTGTGACATTAAATTACAGGCAGTGTGCGGGAGTTTGAGTACACGGTAAAAACCAGGGGTTCATAATATATATATACGGGTAGTGATAGTATATATATATGTGTATATATTGTGTGTGATAGTAAATATCAGTGACTAGATATTTATTCAATTTAAATACTCTAATGCTATCAAGGGAGGTTGCGCGATGTGGGTGAATCCCCTAGCTTGAGGAGTAGGGCGAGTATATCCCCAGGTCATAGCGTCCGGTATATATGGGTGAGAGATTTATCTCACTTTCAGGGAAGGAATATGACCGCCTCCACTTCGTTATATTTTAGTCCAAGTTGGTGAGCGATTCTAACTTGGGGAAACTAGGTTTTGCGAGCACACCTAGTGAGATAGCATTTTAGAGGGAATCATCCGATGAGGGTATACTCGGAAGGATGGATACGCGTATGATATATGTGTGGATGTTAGTAAAGGTACGTATAATATAGTAGTAAATATTATATGTAGGTGATAATACAGTGCGTGATGTATTTACCTTATATAACTCAGGTTACAGTTATATGTTGTTAATTAATGAGAAATTAATTAAGTTAATTATTGGTGGAAATAATACAGTGTTTGACGTATGTACTTTATATAACTTGTGACACGGTTATATGTTATTATTTAAGAGGAATTAATTAAGTTAATGGTGAAATAACTTAAAATTCAAGAATCATTATACTCGGGTTAGAGTTGTATGGCAAGGGAAGGTTATACCAAGACTAGTTGGACGGGGTAGCACAACTAGGAGGGGTTAAGGTAACAGGTATGTGTGCACAATAGTGGATGGGTGAGAATGTCCACAAGGGAGTGCGACACTAACTTAAATATGAAGCGTATTCATGCATTTTAAATTACTGCAGTTAATTCACTTGCTAAATATTTTCAAAATGTTTTGGGTTCTAACCCTTGCTATAAAACTATTTTCAAAACCTTTAAGGTGTCCAGCCACAGGGACGCCAGGATTGATATTCTATTCCAGGGACACGGAGCTGCGGCATATATGGATGCTAGCAGGAGTTTGGATTAGACGCATCATTCATTCATTCCTAGAGTAGGAATCTTGTATCAGTTTCAGTTTTATTTAGGGCTTGTCGCCCAGACTTCTCGGTACAGTTTTCAGATGTTGAATAATTGTATTTGGATTATTTCTTTGGTGGCCGGTGATTTATTCGGTATGTTGTGTATTTATGATTCAGTTCTTTTTCATTCAGTTGTGTGAATGGTTTATATATTCCGCATGTACTGTTTTGGTTTTAGTAAAAAGTTAAAATTGGCACCAGTTTTTGGAATACTAGGTGGTTAGTAAGTTTTAAAAAGTTTTCGACAGTGATGCTAAGGATGATCCAACTGGGATTCCTGTTTTAATTTGGTATAGGACTGATCACCCGGTATTTTATTAGGCGGGGTGTCACAATTGATTTATCTTAATAGCTCCTCAAAGGATATCATCCCACATATGCTGACTATGGGACTAGTCTTTTCTAGACTCTGCACTTCATTTGAATCACCGAATTCATCCCCCCACCTAGTGGCATTGATATTATCTTTACATGAAAATTTGATACATTCCACAACTTCAACGACCTTTTCATATAAGTATTTCTATTCTTTGGGGAGATGTAGAAGTGAAGGGACTAGAAGCCCTTGTAATTTTAAAGCATCGAGTATCTCGGATACACTAAAAATATCATCGGTTTATTGGAAAAAATCCACCATGATATAGACCATATCTTATAAACTAACTTCATCGGTAGGTACCACCCAATTTTCTGACTCTCGGGCCCATTTTTGAGATTCTAAGAACAACATATTAAATTTTTGACAATCAACGGTCATCTAGGAGGGAAATTTCAGCCCAAACTCTAGGAGTTGGCTTAATACTTCTAATAATTCCATATTTTTATCTCCAGAACTGTAAGGACATTTTTGTCCAACATACTTGTATATGTCATTAGCCGTAACACCGTTGCAAAGATTCAAAGTCCATTCATCATCAACGGAATCCGAAGATCAAAAGAAAGGAAGAATTCAGAAATCCAGTCAGCCGGACCGGTCCGCCTGAAATTAAAACGAACCGATCCGCTGAGACCCGGAACGGACCGCCCCGGACCGATCCGCCGTGCACTTTGAATCCAGTGAGCCCCAAACCGAATGCGAACCGAATCAGCTTCAAATTAAAAGAACCGGTCCGCTAACGGACCGATCCGCCTAAGGCCCGGACCGGTCCGCCCTGGATAAACTCTGCCAGATCGTGTTGCAGATTTTTTAGGGTTTTGGCTTCCTATTTAAACCACGTTTGGAGGTTGGTTTTCTTAAGACTTTCCCACGTTTTTCAGAGCATATTAACCCTAAAGTCTTCACCTATTGAGTCCTATGATTCTAGGTTTTTAGATTCACACATCTTCCATATCTATGTGAATCAAGTTTGGTAACCCAAGAACACCATTGCTGTTGTTCAACCCTTGTGAAGTGAACCGCTCCTTCCTCTTCATTGCTGCCCTACTGGAAAGGGAGTCTTCCAGCCGCGACTACAGAATCCGATACCTGAGGGTAATTCTTAGTCAACTTGTATTTTCATTGTAATCCGATTGTAAGCCGTTTTCTTACAAATTATAGTGAAAATAAATGGTTTTGCCCCTGTGGGGGATTTTTCCTCAATTATGTGTGTTTGAATAACTCGTGCATGATTTCATATTGTTTCATTCACACCTAGTTGCATGCTTAGGGTTTGTTTGGGTTAAAAGGTGTTTTAAATATAATTTGATCTTAATTGAACGCAAGCGCCAACTCTTTCAAATTGGTATCAGAGCAGGTTACGCTATTTTGTTGCGTATTCCTAACTTCTGCAAAATTTTTCTAAGATATAAATTCTCTAAAAAAAATTGATTTTTGAAAAAGTGCGTGTTCAAATGGAGAAGTCATATTATAAAATGCCTATTTTTGACGGGACAAATTATGCTTATTGGAAAGCCCGTATGAGGTCGTCTTTAAAAGCCATTGATGAACGTGTCTGGATTTTGGTTGAACGAGGGTGGACTCCTCCCACCGTGACTGTTGATAATGTGAGCAACTTGAAACCTGACATTTCTTGGACTGATGAAGAATTTAAATGGTCATCTTTTAATTCTAAGGGTCTAAGTGCTATTTCTGGGTCTGTCACACCTGATGAGTTCAAGCGCATAATGACGTGTACCACGTCAAAAGAGGGATGGGATGTTTTATAACTCACCCATGAAGGAACAAATGCTGTGAAAAAGTCTAAGTTGCAAAACTTGACAACTCAATTTGAAACAATCACCATGCATGATTCTGAATGCTTTGATGAATTTTATGCTAGACTTTTTGACATTGTGAATACTAGTTTTAATCTTGGTGAACATATTACGAATGATAGAGTTGTTAAAAAGATTCTTCGTTCCTTGCCTAAGCGCTTTATACCTAAAGTCACTGTGCTAAATTCCTTGGGTAATTTAAACACACTAAAATTGGAAGAACTGGTAGGATATTTACAAACTTATGAAATAGACATATTTCCTAAATCTGCCAAGCCAAAAGATAAGGGAATTGCCCTTAAAGCCCAAGAGAGAAAAAGTGAGGGGTCGGCAAGAAAGAAAATCGAGTCATCTAGAAAGATAGAAAATTCTGATTCTGAATGTGAGTTTGACTTAGATGATTTGGCATTATTTGCTTAAAACTTCAAGAAAATTCTGAAATTTAAAAAGGGTGGAAACTTCAAAGATAAAAAGAATTTTTAGAAAAATAAGTTTGAAAAGAAAGATTTCAAAGAACCCTCTAAAGACAGTGAGAGGTGTTTTGAGTGCGACGGTAAGGGACACAGAGCGTTTGAGTGTGCCACTCGTCTGAATAGGGAAAAGGGTAAAGCTGTCCTAAATGCTACCCTTAGTGACGACAGTGAGGTCGAGTCGGTGGACTCGGGAGATGAGTCACCGCATGAGCGTAACTTCACCGCGTTCATGTCTAGTCATGTGAGTACTCCTAGTGCATCTCACGGCGATGAGGATGCTACTTCACAGGGACACCTCGACAGCGAGAGCGAAGAGAGTGAGGGAGAGGAGGAAGGTAGTGAGGACGAGAGTAACCTTCAACGCGCCTACTCCGAGATATATAATGATTCTTTCAAAACTAAAAAACGTAACAAGGCGTTAGTTCTTAGGATCACCGCGTTAGAAGAAGAGTTTGAAGAGACGAGAGAGAGAGAGTCCTCCACCTGCACCGCCATGAGAGAGAGAGAGTCTGCATGGGTTAGTAAAGACAATTTGCTTAGAGAGAGAGAGAGAGCAGTTTTGAGAAAGAGAAAGCAGACTTGACTAAACAAGTGGCTAGTCTTACTAGTGAGCTCCATTCCTCCATGGAGACTCAGAAGAAACTTGAAGCCCTTGTTGCTCAGCTTACTCATGACCTTGAGAGAGCTAGGAAAGTCAAGGTACAAATCGAGGACAGATCTGGGAAGATGGGAATGATGCTCCTCGGTCTCGCTTTAGGTTTTGGTGACAGGCAAGGAATAGGTTTTGATGGTTCCTCCACGTCCCAAATTGCACCCGAACCAATTCCTGAGTTTACTACGACTCCTTATGGCCGTCATAAAAAACCAAGAAGGAGAGTTCGACCAAGAAAAGCAATCCAAGGTCCTCCTAATACTGTGCCCTTTTGCTCCCATTGCAAAAGAAACGGACTCCTTAGGGATGATTGCTATATGTTGGGTCGGACACGACGTACGTTTTCTCCTCCACATCAGACTGATGAGTTTGCCAGTCTGAGAGAGCGAGTTGAGTTTCTAGCCACCACATCACAAAGTTTGATGGAGGAATTCCGGCGAATGACCTTACCATCAATGAATGCGCCCCGCATTCCGGCTAAAACCTACAACAACAAGGGAATACAAAAAGGTACCTATTCTTGGGTTCCTAAGAAAGAAAAAAAGGCCCTTGTTGTCCATGTCGCTCTCAAAGCCCATAATACCTCACAGTGGTATTTTGACAGTGGATGCTCCAGACACATGATAGGTGATGTCTCATATTTTACCCATCTTGAGGATTATAATGATGGGAGAGTCACCTTTGGAGATGGTAGCAAATCTAGCATAGTAGGACGAGGTATAGTAGAGTTACCAGGATTTCCAAAGCTAGAGAACGTGCTGTACGTCAAAGGTTTGAAAGCAAACCTTCTTAGCATCAGCCAGCTGTGCGACGATGACTTTGCAGTGAAGTTTGAACGGAAATCTTGTAAGGTCTATAATCAAGCTGGTAAACTTTTAGTGCAAGGGGTGAGGACAGAGGATAACTGCTATGGGACTGAGCCCACATCCTCACTTGTTTGCAATAGCGCCACGATCACTCCTATGGATCTGTGGCACCAACGTCTAGGTCATGTGAACGTTAGAGACTTATCTCGCTTAGTCAAAAAGGACCTAGTACGTGGCTTACCATCACTTGGAAAGCCAACTTCCACGATTTTTGGACCCTGTCAGTTGGGAAAGCAAATTCGTAGTCCTCATAGGAAGTTGAATTCCATTACCACCCCCCGTGTTCTTGAGTTGATTCACATGGATCTTATGGGTCCTACTCGCACGGAGAGTCTAGGTGGTAAGAGATACATTCTCGTGATGGTAGACGATTTCTCTAGATACTCTATTGTAGGGTTTCTAAGAGAGAAATCTGATGCTGTAGAATTTTTAACGACCAAGTGTCGTGTCCTGCAAAATCAACACGGTGTTACTATTAACAGAATACGTAGTGATAACGGCACTGAATTTAAGGAAGCAAAAGTGGATTTGTACTATGATAGTCTTGGGATCAAACATGAGTTTTCTGCTGTGAGAACTCCTCAGCAAAATGGGATTGTTGAGAGAAAGAATAGAACGATCCAAGAAATGGCTAGATCTATGCTTCTAGGTCGTAAAGTTTCTAGGGGATTTTGGGCAGAGGCAGTGTCTACTGCATGCCACACGGTGAATAGGGTTTATTTGCGTCCACACACACTTCAGACACCCTATGAGTTGTGTACCGGCAAGAAGCCCAACCTGGCGTATTTCCGTATTTTTGGGAGTAAATGCTACACCTACGGGATAGAGAGCAATTAGGAAAGTTCGACTCCCGGAGCGACGAGGGAATATTTCTAGGATATTCATCGAATAGTAGAGCGTACCGGGTTTTTAACCTGACGAGCTCTAGGATTATGGAATCAATAAACGTTACTGTGCAAGATGACGAACCTTTGACGGTTATTGATCCCAACCTTCAGTGTGAGGATGAGGACTGTTCTGACAGTGATTTTCCTGTTCCTCTCCCACACTCTGTGGACCCTATTCCTGTGTTAGGGGACACACCTGCTTGGGTTCGCAAGAGTCATGATCCTTCAGCCATTGTTGGCGATCCCACTCTAGGGGTCAAGACTCGTGCTCAACTAGAGAACGTTGTTAGTCATCATTGCTACACGTCCAAAGTCGAGCCCAAGAGCCACAAAGAAGCACTCAAAGATGAACACTAGATATCTTCTATGCAGGATGAGTTGCTTCAGTTTAAGAAGAACAATGTCTAGGAACTTGTCCCCTGACCTAGTGATACTAATGTTATTGGTACCCGGTGGATTTTCAAGAATAAAATGGATGAAAATGGTACCATAACCAGAAATAAGGCTAGGTTGGTCGCTCAAGGCTACACACAGATAGAGGGTGTAGAATTTGGGGAGATATTTGCTCCTGTTGCGAGGCTTGAGTCCGTCCGATTACTTCTCGCCATCGCATGTCATCTGCACTTCAAGTTATATCAGATGGATGTCAAGAGTGCCTTTCTGAATGGCATTCTACAGGAGGAGGTTTATGTGGAACAACCAAAAGGGTTTGAAGACCCTAAGCACCCTGATCACATCTACTATCTGAGAAAAGCCTTGTATGGTTTGAAGCAAGCACCCCGTGCTTGGTACGAGAGGCTTACTTCCTATCTCTTAGCCCATGGCTTCAAGAGAGGGGGAGTTGATATGACGTTGTTCGTCAGGAGAGATGATAGTGCTATCTTGGTTGCCCAAGTCTATGTGGACGACATAGTCTTTGGATCCACATGCTCCCAGCATGCTCACCACTTTGAGGAGGAGATGAAAAATGAGTTTGAGATGAGCATGGTAGGTAAGCTTACTTTTTTCCTTGGTCTCCAGGTTCATCAGCTAGAGGATGGGATGTTCATCTCCCAATCCAAGTATGCTAGAGACCTAGTGAAGAAATTTGGTTTAGACTCCACTAAGCATGCTCGTACACCTATGAGTACCACTACCAAGCTTAGTAAGGACACTTCAGGCAAGGACATAGAGCAAACCTTGTATCGGAGTATGATGGGCAGTCTTCTCTACTTGACTGCTAGTCGTCCCGACATTGCCTTTAGTGTTGGAGTCTGTGCGCGTTATCAGGCGTCTCCTAAAGAGTCACACTTACTCGCTCTAAAACGTATTATCAAATACGTGAGTGGGACTCTCTCATACGGTATTTGGTATTCCTTTGATACCGATGACCGTTTGTCCGCCTATTCGGATGCCGATTGGGCCGGGGACGTAGATGGATGTAAGAGCACTTCAGGTGGATGTTCTACTTTGGTTCTGCTCTTGTCTCTTGGTTGAGCAAGAAGCAAAACTCCATCTCTTTGTCCACTGCGGAGGCTGAGTACATCGCCGCCGGGAGTTGTTGCACGCAACTCATGTGGATGAAGCAAATGTTGGAGGATTATGGGATTTCACAGGACACCATGTTCATTTCCTGTGATAACACGAGCGCGATACACATATCCCACAATCCTGTCCAACATTCGCGCACAAAGCACATCAGGTTACGCGAGCACTTCATACGTGAGTTAGTTGAGGAGAAGGTCGTATCCCTGAGTTTTGTTCCCTCGGACCGTTAGTTAGCCGATATTTTCACGAAACCTTTAGATGACCTTAGATTTGAGAGCCTTAGGAAGTCTTTGGGGATTTGCACAGTTGACTGAGGGGTTGGTCCATGTCTAGCGTAGGTTGCATTGTCATTTTCATATCCTCTGATGCCTATTGCTAGATTGTACTATTAGTGTGTTTTAATTATTTTTGCTTTTCATTATTCTTTGAAAAATACAAAAAGATTTTCTTTTTAGAAAAATTTTTAGAAAAACACAAAAAGATTTTATTTTGATAAAATTTTTGAAAAATTCAAAAAGAGATTTGCCTTTTATGGATGAGTATTTAAGATAGCCAAGTCACAACTTCATTCCATTTATCCATGTGACTGTTTTATAGAGATTTGAGAGGCTACATCATTTCATCCATGTGCTTAACATTGATTGGAGTCCTTGAGATGTAATTAGTGATATTTCCTACATGCTTGACTCCTATATCCTTTATTGCACACATGCACGACTGTATTTGTCTATTGCACTTGTCTATCACATATTGGCTTGAGTGTTTCTATCTCAATTCTGTCTATACAATGTACAATATGCGATAAAACTTGACAAGATTGGATTGCATGTAAAAACCGTTTTGGTGAGACTGTGTGTAAAGTTTCATAACGGGGAGGGGCTGCGAAAGTTGATTCTTATCCATTGCGCAAAAGCCACCATTAAAAAGGACCTAAAAAATGGAGGAATTTTATATCCGAGGTCCTAAGAGGTTAAAAGAGCCCGAAAAAAAAAATTAAAGGCAATAAAAAGTAATTCATGCCAAATATGGGCCATTTAGGTTTCACCCAATTCTCCAAAGTTTGAGAATTTAATATTCCTCTATTCTAAATATAAATCTGAGGGAGTTTGGTTGGAGAATGAAAACGGGTTTGTACTTCCTTGACAGTCCTGAAAAAGTATGAAAAACATTTTGGACGTTATTGGTGTAGAAATCACTTTGAGCTTTGATTTGTTGATTTGATTTAGTCAATGTCATATATTGCATTTCTTTTACACCAAAGGAAGCATTTGAGTTCATTCGTTAGGAATATCCAATATTCATCGTGCACATATGTCATGTTTGTATGCATTGATTTTCCTATCGAATTTTTGATCACACCCATTCATTTACGCTATCACCGACTTGGTTGTTTTATGTTCATTCATTGTGTGATATTATCCTTGTGACACCCCGGTTCTTGCTTGTTTGATTTATTTCTCTCATTTGTCTATTTTGGGGACATCATAAAAAGGATTATGGGGGAGTTTTGAAATTCTGAGAATATCATCTTAAATTGATATATATGCTTATGTTTATCTCATTTCAAACTCGATACGTCACTTGGTATTTGTTTTGTCTCATGTGTGTAAGCACATCTTTTGATAATCCCATATTGCACACCCTGATGAGAAAATCGGAGAGATTTCTGAAGATTTGAAGAACAAACGATGCAGCCTTAGTCATTTGTACCACTTTCAGTTTTTGGGTTCATGGAAGGGTAGATTTGTATAGGCATTGTGATTATAGATAATTCGGATTTTTTTATGTTTGTTCCGGCATAGACATAGGGGGAGATTTTTAAGGAAATTTTTGTCCAACATACTTGTATATGTCATTAGCCGTAACACCGTTGCAAATATTCAAAGTCCATTCATCATCAACGGAATCCGAAGATCAAAAGAAAGGAAGAATTCAGAAATCCAGTCAGCCGGACCGGTCCACCTGAAATTAAAACGAACCGATCCGCTGAGACCCGGACCGGACCGCCCCGGACCGATCCGCCGTGCACTTTGAAGCCAGTGATCCCCAAACCGAATGCGAACCGAATCAGCTTCAAATTAAAAGAATCGGTCCGCTAACGGACCGATCCGCCTAAGGCCCGGACCGGTCCGCCCTGGATAAACTCTGCCAGATCGTGTTGCAGATTTTTTAGGGTTTTGGCTTCCTATTTAAACCACGTTTGGAGGTTGGTTTTCTTAAGACTTTCCCACATTTTTGAGAGCATATTAACCCTAAAGTCTTCACCTATTGAGTCCTATGATTCTAGGTTTTTAGATTCACACATCTTCCATATCTATGTGAATCAAGTTTGGTAACCCAAGAACACCATTGCTGTTGTTCAACCCTTGTGAAGTGGACCGCTCCTTCCTCTTCATTGCTGCCCTACTAGAAAGGGAGTCTTCCAGCCGCGACTACAGAATCCGATACCTGAGGGTAATTCTTAGTCAACTTGTATTTTCATTGTAATCCGATTGTAAGCCGTTTTCTTACAAATTATAGTGAAAATAAATGGTTTTGCTCCTGTGGGGGATTTTTCCTCAATTATGTGTGTTTGAATAACTCGTGCATGATTTTATATTGTTTCATTCACACCTAGTTGCATGCTTAGGGTTTGTTTGGGTTAAAAGGTGTTTTAAATATAATTTGATCTTAATTGAACGCAAGCGCCAACTCTTTCAAGAACGGGTGCAGACAACGATGTATGCCCTGATAAGGAGTGATCGGGCCTGATCGACAAAGCTGGTAGGGTGTAGGAGAAAATATGGGAATGTTTGTAGAGGTTTAGGAAAGTATATGGGTATGATTGGTGATTTTCTTGGTATGATATGTGTAGATGGATGCAATTCTGGGTTTTCATCTAGGAAGATGGCATTTGTATGATTCGGGAGTGGATTTTGGGTAGTCTTTGGTTTAGGATTGGCTGGTGGGGTAATGACATCCCGATCAATCAGGCCTTGGATCATGTTTTGGAGGTGGAAGCACTGGCCAGTGGTATGGCCAGCAGTTTGGTGAAAGTCACGATGGGAATTTGGTTTAAAAATTTTAGGAAGTGTGTTTGGTAATAGACGAGGGTCTAAGGGCTTGATAAGATTTCGGCTCATGAAGGGCCTGGTAAACATTGGAGAGGGGAGGGTGAATCTTGGTGTATTCCTTTTGGACTGGGCTAGGGAGACTTTATGGTGCCCATGAAGTGGCAGGCTGAGAAATATTGTTGATGGTTGAAACTACGATACTGATTGGATTTTTAAACATCCTGGGAGCGAATTGTCTAGATACTTTCTTTGATTTAACTTTTGTCTTGGCAAGGCCTTCTTCAATCTCCACTCCTTCTTCTCGTAGGGCTCGAAAATGATGGTAGTATTATCCTCCCATCATTGCTCGAACATGGGGTAAGATGTTCTTATTCATAATACTGACTTACTCCTCTTCGAAAGGTTAGTTGGTCATGGTGGGTGCTTTCTCTCTCCACCTTGCTATGAAATTATAGACTGACTCCCTATGATTCTTCTTGAGCAACTCTAAATCATGCTGGTAAACCTCTAATTCTTCATTGTACTTGTACTGTGACATAAACTCGAAAGAAACATCTTCCCAACTACAGAATCAGAACTCGTCAAGAGATAAGAACCAACGGAGAGTGCTATCCTTCAAGGTTGGTTGGAAAATTTTGGTCATTTTCCTCGGAGGCCCCTAGGAGAGTAATGGCTCGGTGATAGCTGCATAGATGAAGATCGGGGGTTTGATATCCTTGAATTTCTCAATGTCGGGCATTTTGAACTTTTTCGATAACCATGCTTTAGTATAGGGAGACATGTGGGTGTAGTCCATGTAGATCCTAGAGAGTCTGACTTGCTCGAATTTCTTGGTCAACATCTGGAGGTTTTCCTTGACTTTGTTCAACTCTTCCTCCTTTGGATCAATGTTCACAGGTAAGTTAGCCCTTAGCTAGGTAAGATTCAATATAGGAAGCTGGGTTGGTGGTGGCCCATTATAAAAAGGAGAACGTGGAGTATGCTGGTATTTCTAGGGAACCCAGATAGACTCGGGTGAAGGCAGACCCATAGATCAAGGGAAGAGGATCTCAGCCTCTTCAGGGATAGGAACCCGATTTCATTGTATCTCATGAACCTTGGGTTGAAGGTTGTCAATCGTGGTAGTAAGTTGGGCTAGGACCATCATTAAATTTGGCATCACATTTGGTACTTGGTCTGTGTTCTCCATGGAAAGAGGATGAATTTTGGACTTGAAGGAAGTGAGGGAACTGACTGAGCTTCGAGGCGGTTCGACTGAAGATCGAAGCGAATAGGGAGCCAGGCCAAGGGCATGTGATCGACTTGAAAAGGAGAAATATTCAAATTTATTTTTGGAAAAAAGGAAAAATGTTTTTGACATTTTTGGAAAAGATGACGATAAAATGTTTTTATTGGGTAAAAAGGAGGAAAATATTTTTTGTATAAGGAGGGAAAAAGGTTTTTGGTATTTTTGATAAAAGAAGAAAAAATGTTTTGACACTTTGGAAAAATAAAGAAGGAAAAGACAAGAGATGGGACTCAACATGATTATCATTATGTTTATTAGGTTCTCACTTATTAGGTTTACCTAGATGCAAAAGGGAATGTCGAACGAGACATGAGCTCAAAAAAATTGGGTTTGAAAAATATGTAAAAAATTATGGTTGGAAAAATTATTACGAGGCTCATGGGAAGGGTCCCATTTTAAAAATTGCGCAAAAATTTTGGCGGTCATACTTACCCTTTATTTCGACGGAGTTTCGGGTAGAAACCGACAAACTAAATATAAATGTCCTAGGTTGACACCTATATGTGGGTATGCAGTTGCTGGGTTAATTGGAAGGTGTTCCCCTATTTGGCATGACTTCCACGATATACGTCTTACTTTTGAGGGAAATTGGTATGGGTGGACAACCTATTTGATATACTCGAGTGTACGTGAATTGCCTCACTATATACCTCGTAGTAACAGTACATGTGAGAGAGAATTCGATAGACTTGATGTATGTGAATGAGTTCCCTACGATATACCTCCCGTCATGACTTCGGTCAAGCGGTACGATGCAGGGAGAACCGTTAGATATATGTGGAAGGTACTTAGCCAATGGAAGGTGAGAGTCATATCGCTTTGGCTAACTGTGCCCTTTCATACCAGCACCCATTATGAAGTGAGCCCCTAGTTACGGGAAAAAATTTGGTCAATAGCAATGCTCTTTGGTGATGTAGTCTGCAATATGCCTGATTATTGATTAGTATCTTATGGAGAGAGTATCTTTATCGATGAGCATCATGCCAAGAAGGGGATAATGTATAAGTATAAAATATAAATCTATACTAATCTTGGATTATACGAGAGTGAGTGGTTTGTAATTATCTACAAGTGACCTCGTAATTTTAATTGATTTTATTTAATGGGATTAATTAAATTAAATAAGAATTAATTAGAAATTAATTCGAATTTAAATACTAACGAGACATGAGTTGATATTTGGTTATGATAATAAATTATGCATATTACTGGTAACATATGATTGCTAAATTTATTAAAATTATCGCGAGTCATAAATACGATAATTCGGGAAATTTAGTTGGGACACGTTCGTTAGTCGCGTCAGAAATTAATTTAATGATATTTAAAAGTAAATTATAATTCTATCACCCATATGGTCATTTTGAGTGCGCTAACATGTCCGAAGAGGTCGAAATAGTCAGAAAACACTAGTCTGGAGTTTAGTTTGGGTCCCGGGGCATTTCTAGGCCAAACCGATAACCCAAGAGGGTATTTTAGTCATTTTAAATTTTATGGAATTTAGACCCACGAATTTTAGAGTTTATTTAGCAGCTTTTATGAGGGCCATTATTAGCCACAAAGCAAGAGTGGGCAACGTGAGTTAGAGGAGAGGTTACAAAAAGGGCTTTCAAAGCCATAAACACCATTCACCACCATAATCCACCGAATTTGTCACCGTAGAGAGAGGGAAGACCATCCATTTTCGTCACCAGCGGACCAGGACACTATTTTTAAGGCAAGTGATTTGATTTCCATTAGTTTCAGTGAATATATCATGAAATGTTAGTATATGATTTAATGATAATCTTGTATATTGATGAACACTTATGGAAATTAGAGAAGAAACCTAAATTTTGAATAGGATTTGCATGTAGATTTGTTCTGGAAATCATTCTGTAGCAAAACTATATCCTAGATGAATTAAAAAAGGATTTAGAAGAGAAGCATGATGATTCTTGAATAGGGTTTTTATGATGAAATGAAGATTTAATCAAAGAAAGGTTGATTGTAGATGGTTTAGAGGTTTTGGAACGATAGGAATCATGTAATTAGGTTGTTTAATGATCCCTTATACTTACATTAGAATTTCTTATCATGTAATGGCGTTTTGGGACAAATCTGGGATCGAAAAAAAAGGAAACCCGTAACCTGTAATTGCTTGATCGATCGATCGACATTCATAGTCGATCGATCGATGGCATTTGATCGATCGACATTCATGATCGATCGATCGACCTCCCTAGAAATTATGATATTTTCCCCCTTTTGAATTTAAATAATTCTAACCCTTAAAAATTATTGGTAAGGACTTTGTGAATACATTTAGGTTAAAGGAGGACCATTAAGGGTGTATATAGGAACCGAATTATATTAGAATTGAATTGGGACTTTATGTTAGACTTAATAGGGTCAAACGAGTGAAATGCTATTGGACATGTCGGGAAAAGGAATTAAATCTATATAGTTGATAATTTAAGGTTAGAGATAGAAATATGGACCTTAAGATTAACGAATTAAAATGTGGGAATAATAGGAGACTTAATAACCTTCTTGCTTAGGTTTTATGTACTTAAACTATACGACGCGAGACGTATCGGCCAGATATGTGATATACCATCTAATAATATGAAAGCGTGCGAAATTGAATAACAGTATAGGGTTGAGAATGTACCTATAATAATATTATAAGTTATCTAAGTTGTGTGAATGATTAGTGTACTAACTATTATGTGTATAACATACCAACCATTCTTGCTATCCGGGAGGTCGGCTTTCAAAACAGGGTCGTCTAATCTTTGTGTGCCTACGGGGGGATTCAGATTGGTACCTTAAGGACATAGAATTGTGAATGGATTATTTGTGAGTTAATAAGTCAGCTGACCATGGGAGCGTAGGTATGTGCGTGACCCATGGGTATGTGAACTATGTTTGCCTCCATTATGTGTGATTTTGCTTATTGAAACGATTCTTGAGAGATTCGTAATACGTAGTCCTTATGTACGTGATGTACTAGGATTTGATAGCAGAGTATGTGTGCAGCGCAGCTTAGCCTAAGGGTGCCCTATTTTGTATAGTTGTGCTGGGAATAATATACTTGTGATTGTAATGAACTTATATGTTATAGTGTGGATATAAATTATTGGGACATTTTTGAATAAAATTTAATACAGAGAATTCCCTATCGTAACTGTTACACATTCAAATGACGAATGAAAGAGTAAGCTATACGTAGGTTATATTAGAATGTTATAAATAAAATACCTTATTAATGCAAGGAGAAAATAATAGACATAGTTATTTAGTGACATAACTAGGACGAGTTAAGGATACACGTTAGGCGTGCACAATAGTTGAGGGGTGAGGAACTGATGTGAGGGCATGAAACTAACATTTATTTAATATTTACTGTTTAATGCAATTAAAAACTTGCTATATTTTTAAATTGTTTTCACCTCGGGCTCTGTCCCGTTTGCTTTCAAATTTATTTTCTTGTAGTAAACCTTTTAGGTGCCCAACCACAGGGACGCCAAGCTTAGGAGTTCCATTCCTTTGACGTGATGTAGCTGCGGTGGAAGTTACAGGACCTTGATAGTAGATGCCTCCACATTCTACATTGATTCTATTTTTGATTTATTCATCATTTAGGGCATGCCTCCCCTTTTCTTTAGAGACAACTTTATTGTACCTTCAGTTTTTATTTCAGTTTTGGAGTTAATTAATTAATTTTTCAGACTTGGTATTTGGTTTTATTCAGTATTTGGATTATTCAGCAGAGTGTTACTACAGACTCATTTATTATTCCATTTATATTCTGTTGTGACTGTGATGTTATTGTGGTATTATTAGTTAATAATTTAATTGGTTGCATGTTAATCTCTTGTAAATAAAATCTGACAATTCACTTTTTAAATATTAGGTGGCTAGTAATTGTTTCAAAAAATGTTTTCGACAGTGATTCTATGAACTGAACCAACTAAACATTTTGTATTAATTTGAATAAAGGAGTATCTACCCGGTATTTAATTAGTCGGGGTGTCACAGTGTGGTAGTGGACCTAAGCATAGATCAACTATAAGTGATGTATTATAAGTGTGAGTGAGCATGGATATATTATATAGAAGTATGATATGTGAAGGTGCATGTTAGTGACACCTAAGCATGGATGTCTAAGTGGTGTGTGCAACATGGGGATGTAAGTGAACCTTGTTTCACGTGGTGTGAAGTGTACATGGAGAATTTCTACAAGTGTGTGAGTGAGCAGTGATACAAGCATGAGGTATATATGTGTAAGAAATAGATAGAGGAGAGAAAGGGTACATACAGGTAGGTGCACACGCACGCAAGAAAACAAAACACCCATGAAAACAGTGTTTAGCCCTCTTATTAAAAATTCCACAGCGGATTCGCCACCATGGCCATACCGATAGAGATCATGTGCCGGGTGGGGATCGAAAGGTCTCGCGCCCTTTTTTTTACTCAGGGAGACTTCGGTCGTCGTTGGTGTGGGGTTAATATAAAGAGATGTATTTCCCCAACCTATTTTTCACAAAACACGCAAAAGAACATGTTTTCGCCTCGAGAGAGCGACATCGAAGACAAACTGATGCATACGAAACGAATAGTTCGAAGGTTCGGGGGCCACATTATGGAACGGGAAGGTATTAGGCACCCATCCTTCCCTTTCGGTCTCTCATGGGGTTGTGTTATTATTTTCCTTTATTTCGTAATGAAGTGTGTATGCGTGTATATATAATGGAGATCGGAATCATTCAACTCATACCATGGGAAAGATAGAGTGAAGTCATCCATAGGAATGTTCCGAAAATGATATATATAGATAGATAATATGATTTATAGGTTTATCACGATATTGATCGTTATTATGAAACAATAATATGCATTGGACGAAATGCTAACAAACATAATATGTATATTAATACAAGAATATGATGAAAATGAGGAATTTAGGAAAATTGGAAAATTGGACTCGAGTATCGGGTTTTAATCTAAAACACCTACGTAGCCTATAGAGCCATCAAAGTCCATGTAGTTCAGATACGACATGGGGGTGGGGTTTATCCCATATATCCGAACAAGATTTTATTATAAAAGTATGTTTAAGTTTTGAAAAAGTGTGATGAATAATTTCGTTCGAAATTTATGGGTGTAATCCTCATTTTTTTTTATAGAAAATAAAGTATGTGTAATATACTAATAAAAATGTAGATATTAATGTGTATTAAATAAAGTAAGAACTAAATTATGGATCTAATGAAATTGATGTAAAACAAAGAATTTAAAGCGAAGGGGAACGAATTGGACCTTCTTTGAAGCTTGATCTTTGATCTTGGATGAACTCCCTTGAATGTGAGATGAATGTGGGATGAGAGAGAATGTTATTTACTAAATTGGGTTTGAAAAGGATGGAAATAGAAGCTTGAATGGAACTTCACATGGAAGAACTTTGCTGATTTCGAGAGGATGTTGCTGAGATCACGAATGTTGATGGATCTCTGGTCTTGGTTTCCATGGTAGTGAGGTCATGCCCTACTTTTATAGGGTTAGGAGGTTACCGATCAACACTGCCCTAGTCCTGCCCATCGATAGGTGACCTTAGACACACTGCCGATAGGCAGGGTGCTGGACCTGCCAATTAGCAGTCTCGTGTAGATTTTTTCGAAAAAATGGTCGTAGGACATAATTTGTTGATCCAAATTGTGCACAAGGTATATCATTAAAAAGGAAATTTAGATACCTTCAAGAGTCCTTTGGACCCCTCCTGGGTCTGGGAGTTGACTTTGGGTCAAATGTGGCCTCAGAAGCGCACGTCGGTCCTTTGGGTAGGAGATCGTCGGGCGGAAATGGATCGTTCGTCCGTATGGTAAGTCAAAATCACAAACAGAGTAGACTGTTGGAAAGGTTAGGATATTTATTTTTCGAAGAGTTTTGATCAGTTTGAAAAGTTGATCTTGGTCAATTGGGACTCGGAAGCACCCGATGACCTCTTGGTGTAAAATAAATCGTTCATCTGCACCGTAAGTCAGAATCATGCACGAGGTGGACTGTTGGAAAGGGTATTCAGTGACCTTGGGAGATTCATTCAATCTCATTCGATTTAAAGAGTTAACTTTGGTCAAACAAAGCCCAGGAGCGCCCCATGGCCTCTAGATCGGAACTCGAAGTGCAACCTAGGGTTTGTAGTGAAATGAGGAGGTGCTAGAGACCTAAAGAGATACTTAAAGGGTCCTATAATTTGGCGTCTACACACATGCAAACATTTCCTCCTGATTTAGGCATGTTTACGATGTTGGCTACCCATGTGGGATATTTCATCAAACTAATGAAGCTCACGTTCAATTGTTTCACTACCTCTCCCTTAACCTTGAGCGACCATTCAGTGCAGAGTTTTTGTAGTTTCTATTTAACCGGTATGAGTTCTAGGAGTGTTAGAATCTCGTGCTGAGCTATCTCGAGATCAATATCATGCATGTCATCATAGTATAATATGAAGACATCCATAAATTCCTTTAGTAGTTCTTTGAGTTGCTCGCAATCATGCTCGTCAAGAGTAGACCCTATCCTAATCTCACCTAGTTGGCTACTAGAATTAAGGTTAATAATAACAATTTCATCTTCATTCATTTTAACCCACATATGTTGTTTGTTATTAACATTTATAAGATCTGTTAAGAATTTTTCATTTGTAAAATCATCACCGTTAAGAGTTTGATTAGAATCAAGACAATTAATGTAAGCCACAACAAGATCCTCAAAATCTTCGTTTATTTCATTCTTAGGAAAAACAACATTAAGAACCTCATCGAAGGACGTCTATATTACATTATGATCAAAATAAGTCACAATAGAAGAAGAGTAAATGGGATAAAAAATTGGGTTGGGTTGCATTTTAGCAGGTGGAATTGGTATAACATGCTAGTTGAGGAGAGATGCAGTAATAACTTTGATCAGGCGGGATGGATTCAATGATGCAGTGCTTGAGTGGATCATGCAGAGTGTCAACCCGATGTTTACAAGTTGAATGAATCCTTGGAGTCACTTTCCTCGAAATCCTTAGTAATAGTTATAGTCTTCTCCACTAGTGGTTTCCCATTATGCTGGGAACTTTTGACCCATGAGTAGCTGTCTTGGAATACGATCTCCATTCCTGGCTTAATATTCTTATCCACATGGTCATACCATGGTTAGATAAATCCACAAAAGGGGAAATTTTTACCCTCTTTGATAAATCTTTAATTTAAGGAATCTGCTGAGACCGTCTTAGCTTTTTTTAGCCTTCACTTCAACCGAAGTTGGTGGAGCATTCTAAGTTCCTCTAATGATGGTTAATAACCCAGGCCATAAGGAGGAAATGTCTTCTTCAACACTATGGGTTCTAGTATCCTTTAGTATCATCGTCCCAAAACTAGTTCAGGCATAAAATGCATGTTATTAAACATATGTAACACATTGACGTTAACGTGAGGGCGATATTCTGGACAAAATTTATATCTGAAACCATCCCTTGCTGGGAGTATAAGTGGTTTGACTCAAAAACCTAATAGAAGCATATTATTCACCTATCTCTAGTGTTGAATTACTGGTGCTTGCATTCTCTGTGTTATCGTCATCACCCAAGATGGTGATGACCTAACCATTGGCGAAGAACTTCTATTTCTAATGGTCGTCGAAGAAATTGGTTGAAATGAGCTGGTATGTCAATGACTTGGAATTTAGTAGCAGGATATATATGGCCAACCTCTATTATAAGCTTTATGGATCCCATCACTTTATAACGAGTATTGTCATAAGCATGCACCACGATGGAAGTTTGAGCGAGGTCGCTTACTTTCAATCCCAAATAGTTGAGGGTTTTTAACGGGAAAATATTAAGTGCTGATCTATTATCAATAAGGGAAAATTGGATGGTCTTTCCCATGATATTGAGAGTATAGTTATGATTTGGACCAAACTTAGGGATTTTCTCTCCGAAGAAGAAGATAATTCTAGTAGAGGTTAGAGATTCGAACCGATTTACTACTTCTTTTGGTGTGGTGGAAGGAAGGGTTGTGGGCCCGATAAGCAGTTTAATTAAGGCATTTTAGTGTAGCTGGGATGACGTAAAGAGTCCCCATAGAGTAATATTACCCTGAGTTTTCTTGAACTGATCGAGGATATTTCTCTCCTCGAGGGTCATTCTGTCATAGGGAGTTTCTCAACATCTTTTACCTTATTGATCATTGTTGATTGAGGGTTCAGGACCTGGTAATGCCTCCCTGACCTAGTCATATGGTTCAGAAAAGAGGGGAAAAATAGAAACCAAGTTTCTTTATCTATCTCGGGTTGTTTGGCCAGTTTATTAATCTCTCAAAGTATATCCTCAAATGATATTATTCCATATATACTAACTACTGGGCTAGTCTTTTTTGTGCTTTGCTCTTCATCTGAACTATCAAATTCATCTCCCCTTCCGGTGGCAACGATGTTATCCTTCCACGCATAGATCATCCCACTCAATGGAGAGATGTATAATCGAAGGGACTAAGTGTCCTTATAGTTTCAAAGCATCAAGTAGCTCAGACATACTATAAATTTTACCAGTCTGTCGAAATAATTCTACATGATCTGAACGACATCATCTAGTCTAGCTTCATCGATGGGTACCACCCAAATACTTGACTCTCTATCCCATATTCGATCTTACAAGAATAGTATGGTGAATTTCTAGCAGTCAATGGTCATCTCTGAAGGAAATTTTAAACCTAAATCTAGGAGATGGTTTAATAGTGCTCACAATTCCATGTTTTTCCCTTGGAATGAGTATGAACATCAATATCTGCTCTTGTAAGAAGTGATAGGGCCTTATCGGAAAAACAAGTAGGGTTTAGGAGAAAACATGGGCAAACTTTGAGGGGTTTAGGAGATTATCATCGTATGATGGTAGATTTGCTAGGTACAATCTTGGTAGATGGGCTCAAATTTGGGATCTTTTTCTTGGAAGATAGAATTTGAATGATTAGGTAGTGGATTATGGGTAGTGTTTGGTTCAGGATTGGCTGGTGGGGAGATGATGCTCCGATCAATCAGACATTGGATTACATTTTAAAGATGGAAACAATGATCATTGGTGTGGCCAAAATTTTGATGGAAATAACAATGGGCATCAGGATTGAAATTTTTGGGAAGTGGGTTCGGTAATGGATGAGGGTACAATGGCTTGATAAAATTTTGGCTCAAAAGGGCTTGTTAAACATGAGATAGGTAAGTGTGAAGCTCGGTGTATTCTTTTCTGACTAGGTTAGGGTGGATTTCTGGTGCCCATGAAGTGGCAGGCTAAGAGATGTTATTGATGGTTGGAACTGTGGTATTGGTAGGCTTCGCAATTTTTTTTGAGTGAACTATCCGGATAATTTCTTTAGCTCAACTTCTATCTTGGTAAGACTTTCTTTGATCTCTACTCCTTCTTCCCGAAGGGCTAAAAAATGGGGGTAATACTATCCTCGCAACATTGCTCGGACATGGGGTAGGAAATTGTTTTTCATAATACTGACTTGCTCTTCTTCGAAAGGCCGGTTGGTCGGAGTGGTTACTTTCTCTCTCCATATTGCTATGAAATTACTAAGATTTTCCCAGGGATTCTATTTGAGAAGTTATAAATCACGATGGGTAACCTCCAACTCCTCATTTTACTTCTATTGTGACATGAATTCATGAGAAATATCCTTCCAACTGTGAATTCTGGACTCCTCGATAGATAAGAACCAGCAAAGACTGTTGTCCTTCAAAGATTGTTGGAAAATTTAGGCTGAGTCATGGATTTTCGGTAACTTCCAAGATGAATAATTGGGGGCCCACTACCCCCCCAACTTGTCAATGTTGGGCATCTTGAACTTTTTTGGTAGCCTTGCTTTAGGGTAGGGAGACATATGGGTGTAATCCATGTAGTTTCCTGAGATTCGAACTTGGTCAATATTCTTGGTCAACATCTTAAGGTCCTCCTTCACCTTATTCATCTCTTCTTCCTTCAAATCAATAGTCACGAGTAGGCTAGCCTCAGTTGGGCAAGAATCTCCATAGGGAGCTCAGCTGGCGATGGCCCATTGGAAGGAGGGGCACGTGGAGCATGTTGATATTCGTCCGAGACCTAAATAGGATTAGCTGTAAGCACGCCCATAGCGCGAGGGAGGAGGATATCATGTTATTAGGGAATAGGGACTCGATTTCGCTGCATCTCATGAACTTCAGTTTGAAGATTGTCAATCTTGGCAGTAAGTTGGACTAGGACTGTCATCAAATTAGGCTGTACATTCGTTACTTGGTATGTGTTATCCATGGAAAGAGGGTGAAGGTGGATTCCAAACTCAGAGGAAGTAGCAGGAGAACTGACGGATCTTAGGGGTGGTTAGATGGAAGACCGAAGCTAATAGGGAGACAAGACAAGGGTCAGGTATGCGATCGATCTGAGAAGGAAAATGATTCGAATTTATTTTTGAAAAAGAATAAGGAATTTTTTTTTTATCATAGGAGGAAAATATTTTTTGACATTTTTGGAAAAAAGGGGGACAAAATATTTTTGGGTATTTTGATAAAAGGAGGAAAAATGTTTTTGAATTTTTTTTAAGGAAGGAGGAAAAATGAGAAATGGGTTTTAGCATAATTATTTTTATTATTTTATTTTCACTTGTATTAGGTTTACCTAAATGTGAAAGAAGTGTCAGACGAGCCCCAAGCTTGGGAAAATTTTGGTTTGAAAAGTATGTAAAACACGATTGGACTTGTTGCTAGGATTATGAACAGGGTCCCATTTTGAAAAAGACAAAATTGCGCAAAAATTTGGGCGGCATGCCGACCCATCATTTCGGTAAAGTTTCGGGTAGTAATTGATAAACTAAATACGAGTGCCCTAAGTTTGAAGCCTATATGAGAGTATGCATTTATTGGGTTGGTGAAAAGGTTACCTCCTTTGGCATGACTTCCACGATATACGTCTTTCTTCAGAGGGCAATCGGTACATGTGGACAAGCCATTTTATATTCGTGGGTGTACATGAATTGCCTCACTATATACTTTATGGGGATAGTATGTGTGAGAGAGAATTCGATATACTCGATATATGTGAACGAGTTCCCTGTGAGATACCTCCCGTCAAGATTTCGTTCAAGAAGTATGATGCGGGAGTAACCGTTCGAGATACATCGAAGTTACTTGGCCAATGGAAGGTGAGAGTCATATTGCTTAGGCTAACTGCAACCAGTCGGACCAGCGCCCATCGCAAAGTTACCCCCCAGTTACGGGACAAAATTTGGTCAATAGCCTTGCTCTTTGGTGATGTAGTGTGAAAATTTCATGATTCTTGATTGTTATATTATGGAGAGTATTTTTATTTAGCATGATGAGTACTATACTAATTGGGAAGAATGTACATTTATATGAAAAGTAAATCTATCATGGAGCATGGAGATTATACTAAGAATGGATATGTGAGAGTGAGTGATGTGTGAGTATTTATAAGAGTGTGTGGTAATGAACCTAAGCATGAATGAACTACAAGTGGTGTGTAAACATGGGTGTATTGTGATAAGTGGAGGTGTGTGTTAGTGACACCTAAGCATGGATATTCTAAGTACTGTGAGAAACACGTGTGTATAAGTGATCCTATGTGTAAGTAGTGTGAAGTGTACATGGAGAGTATCTACAAGTGTGCGAGTGAGGAGTGATGTAAGAATGAGGTAGATATATGAGAAATAATAGAGGAGAAAAAATGGAACATACAGGTAGGTGCATACGCACACAAGTGAAAAATGATAACAACAATGCAAACAGAGTCTAGCCCTCTAATGACAAACAATTCCCCAACGGATTCGCCACTGTGTCCATCCCTTCCATTTGGATTTTCCTTCCTTCTCAGGGATTCGATGCTCGTTCGCGCACACTTGGAGGGGGAGATAAGTTATCACACACTTTTTAGGAGCCCTTCGACCGTCATTGATGTGGGGTGATGTAAAGAGATGGATTTGCCAGCCTATTTTGCACAAAATAGGCAAAAGATAATGTCGCCACCTCGAGAGAGCATCATAAAAGACAAAATGATGCTTACAAAACCAATACACTACACCAAATCCTGCGAATGGTCATGCCCAGTGGGTCACGGCCCAAGTCCGCGATCAGCTCGTCTCGGACTTGGGCCGTGACCCACTCAATATTTAGCGTGACCATATTTATTACGACATTAAATTATTGATGCTCGGGAAGTTATAACGGACTTGGGCCGTGACCACTGTCGTCGTGGACTTGGGCCGTGACCAGGTGGTGACCATCTTGGCACCATACTCGCGCTAAAATTCCCTCCAAGCTTGGTCGCGGGTGGGTCACAGCCCAAGTCCGTGACCCATGACATGACGACGAAGAGAATACACACATTGAGGGTCACGGCTTAGGGCCGTGACCATTTCTGGGTGTGGGTCACGGCTATGGGCCGTGACCAAAGATCATTCAGGAAGCAGGGTTGATGTGAAGAGGGTTGTGCATAGTGGGTCATGGCTGTAGGCCGTGACCTGGTGTAAGTGGTGTGATTCACGGCTATTGGCCGTGACCAATACTCAAGCAGGTATTAGGGTGGAAGAGGGTCTTCAATGGGGGGTCACGGCTCTAGGCCGTGACCAGGTGCGAGCCAGAAATACCCTAGTTTCATTTATTGGTTGCGCGCTTTGTGGGTCACGGCTCTAGGCCATGACCAGATTAATGACTTAATAAATAAAACGTTGGTTAGTGATTTGCAATTTGTAAGGGCTGTGTATCGGGGCTAAGGGATTTCATGCGATTTGGTGTCATTTCCAAGGGCTAAGCGATTTCAATTGGATTTCATTGGGATTAACCCCTGGTATGTATAGATTTCTTTTCATTTCATTTGGATTTCGTGATTTCTATTCAAAGCCCTAAGTTTTATGTGTGTATGTGTATATTTATGTTTGTATGTGTGTGTGTATGTATTGATTTATGTTTATATAGATTTATGTTTGTATGTGTGTGTGTATGCATTTATTTATGTTTATATGTGTGTGTATGCCTAGATTTATGTGTATATGTATGTTTATGTGTGTAAATATGAACAAATAAATTAATTTTTTGTCAATAAACCCTAGATTTATGTGTATATGTATGTTTATGTGTGTGTATGTATAGATTGTATGTGTGTGTATGTATAGATTTATGTCAAAAAAACATTAAGGTTTATTAAACCCTAAATTGTATCTTTGTGTATGTATAGATTATGTCAATAAACCCTAGATTGTATGTGTGTGTATGTATAGATTATGCCAATAAACCCTAGATTATATGTGTGTGTGTATTTTTTTTTGACAAAATATAATTAAATGGATTTTTAAGGAGTAAATAAAATTACATCCACCTTGTCGTGATTTTATTGGGGGTTCTATGCGTGCCATCATATTATATTGGGGGTTATATACATGTCGTGACTTTTTGCACTATAGTGACATATTATTGGCTTGGTTGTTGGATACTATGTTGAATTTATTGAATTGATACTAGTGTCGATAAATGTATATGTTATTAAATTTGTTGGGTGTGCTCTTGATTTGCCTATGAAAAAGTATATCACAAATGCTTGTCTTGTTTATGTGTATATGTATGTTTAAACTCTCATAACTTTCAAACCTAAACCTTAATAGCATGACTCATATTCGTGCCCTCGTATACCTTTCTCAGGAAAAATGAGGCACGGTGTTAAATACTGTCAACAAGAGTGGGAGAGGTTGCAATTAGACCGCACACATAACTCTTTTATTAGCGTGCGTCATATAGAGGGTACTTCTATTTATAGGTACGAAAATAAAAAGATCAAACAATTTAACTACCTTATAAATCATGGATTTGATATCCAGCAATATTACTTGTTCGATCGTATTCTATTTTCTCTACCAGAAAACTGGGATGACGTTATACAAAATATATTTCACACACATAATCCCGACATAGCCCTGAGCTTGGTTACGTTGTTGGAGAAGGTGAAAAAAAAAATCCACCCGTTATGGATACAACTGCGTACAGAGAGCATTGACATAGACTATGATGTCTCGCGCCACATGCACGTAAAATTGAATCTTGCCAACAAGTTGAGAAATAGGGGATTCCGAGTTCATGTCACTGACATCTACACATCAATCATAGATACCCTTCCTTCTAGTTGGCCACGTGCAAAAATTCATAGGTTCTTAAAAACTAATACCGAATGGATGGAGATCAGACACATTGAACTTATTCTAAAGTCTTACTTTGAAAAGGTATCTATCTATCTATCTATCTATCTATATATATAAAACTAATTAAGCTTGATTAATTAGTTATAATTTCATATTACTATAATTATTTAGTCAATTATATTTTTTAATTTTTGTAGATAATGTCGAGAGGAAACAACCCAAGGGTACCAAGTGCCGATGTGACACCACAACGAGGTTCACCATCTCATGCAGAACCCGAATTCTCAACACCAATGGCTGAGCAATTCACAACTCCACCAATGGTTCACTCCTCACGAAGTCCAACTCCAAGTTCTCCTACTCCCCAATCCAGCACTCCCGTTGCTTTAACGCCCCCATGCAACACGCATGATGCCACCCGCTCAAATAAAAAGAAGCCTATTGGCTTCTCCCTTCTCGGGAATAACCCGAAGGGTGATAGGAATGACGTACTGAACTTTAAAGCTCAGTGTTTGTCGCTGGGAAAAATGAACATGGGAGTCGGTGGACCAGACAATTGGAACCTTGTTGATCAAGCTGTCAAAGATGACATACATGACCAACTTTGCAAGCATTTCTCATTTCCTGACCTTTCCAAGAATAAGGTTCTATCTCGGGTTGTTAAAGGATCGAGGACATACAGGAGAAACCTTCAGAAGAAACATTTCTCGAAAGAGGCAGCGAGCTCAGATATTTTGGCTTTGAAAGAGAAAGTGCCTCCCAATGTTGAAATGCTGGTGGATCAGTGGAATAAGTTTTTGGAGAATGAGGCGAAGGAAAAAAAGTTGGTCCAAAGGGAGCAAAACAAAAAAAATAGGACACAAAAAACTGATATCCATAAGCTGGGATCCAAATCATATGAGGATTTGAAGAATGAATGGGAGAGTAGGACAAAATATGGTCCAGATCCCGGTAAAAACCCAAATCGGTCCAACTTATTCCTTCATGCTCGATGGGACAAATATAATAAATTCCAGCTCCACTTGGCTAAGACACTAGAATCAATAGAGGCCATCAGCAGTCAATCAGATTCGAGCCCTACTGATGACTTTGACCTTGAAAATGATGCCTTGACTAAGACCTTTGGAAAGGACAAAAGGGGGAGGACGAGAGGTGTTGGCTCACATATGCCAAAAACAAAACTTCAACACATTGCACCTCTTGTGGACAAGCTTTCTTCGGTCAAGAATTGTATCTCATCCCAAAAGGATCACCAGTTGAAGACCGATGGGGATGTCCATGAGATTAAAAATTCCCTGGGATTAATGACAAATCAAATTGGGAAACTTGTGAATGTTTGGGAAAGTTATAGGCCCCCAATGCCTCCTCAAGGTTACCCTTACCCTATTCCTACTCAAGGTTTCACACATCCTTCCCCTCCAACATTCCCCTCTCAAATGCCTCATCCTCCAACATTCCCCTCCCCCGCACCTCCGCCAATCACGGGGATCGAATCATCGTCAACAACTCACTGTGACTATGGAGAAGAGTACTATATCTAGGACATGAGCAATTCGAGGTTTGTTGGCGTGTGCATACTCATCTCCAGGGTTCCTGAAACTCTAGTACATCACCGACCTTTGGAGAAGGGTGAGGCTAAAATAATGGTCGATGAAATATACAACAGCTGCGGAGATGTACCTGTGTACATTAACAGCGGGGATGGGATGGAATTGAGGAATTATGCAAAATCTTTTATTACTTGGCCACTTTATCTGTTGGCCAAGATTTAATATTATTTTCTTTTGTTTCAGTTGTAATAATTTTTTTTTTGTTTTAGTTGTAAGAATATTGGTTTTGCTTCAGTTGGAGTGATATTTTTTTTGTTTCAGTTGTAAGAATATTGGTTTTGTTTCGTTTGGAATGATATTTTTTTTGTTTCAGTCGTAAGAATACTCTTTTTGTTTCAGTTGTAATAATATTTTTTAACCTATTACCACAAGACTGAAGTTTGAAGATTATTACATGGATTTCCCACAATACAAAGAGTGGATGGGAGAGACTAACCGGATATCAATTAATCATGTAAAGGACATTTATGAATTTGTTAAATACGCTTCCAAAAATCTTAAAAGTGAGAAGATTCCGTGTCCATGCACTCATTGTATTAACGAAAAATATAAGTCATTGGAAGTTATTGAGTTGCATTTACTAAAGTGGGGAATCTGTCAATACTATATAATATGGACGTACCATGGTGAAAAAGTTGTACCTAATGTTCCAGAAGAATTATCGGGAGTCGACCGTGTAACAGAACCTCAAGGAGTAGAAGTGGTACATGATTCACCAACACATCGTCCATTGATCGACTTAATTGATGATGCTTATGGACTCCACAACCAACTAAACCACCAACCTATGTATACAAATAATGCGCATTATGACCAAGTAAATGAACAAATTGATGCTGAACTACTAGGAGATCGGGAATACATATGATTGAAAGCCGATGCGGCTAGACCGTTGTATAAAGATTGCGATGAAGATCACTCGGTAATATATGCAATGATTGGTTTGCATAATTTGAAGAGTCAATTTGGTTTGTCTGGAAACAGCGTAACCGGAATTCTTAAGTGGGTTAAAGAAATTCTCCCAAAAGAGAACATGTTACCAGACAATTATCCTACCATGAAGAAGAGTTTGAAGGGTTTAGGTTTGAAATACAAATCTATTCATGCTTGCAAGTATGATTGCATATTGTACCGAAATGAGCACGAAGAGAAGGATGAATGTCCTGTATGCAGTGAGTCTAGATATATGGTTTGTGAGAATGGAAATGGCAAACATGAAAAAAATCGTAAGTGCTCGCAAGTCCCACAAAAGGTTTTGAAGTATTTTCCACTTGGGCCACGGTTAAAACATCTTTTTACTGTACCGTGGATAGCGGAGGCCATGACATGGCATGCTCAATGCGAGGTGGGTGGGAATTTGATGCGTCATCCGGTTGATTCACTCATCTGGCAAGTTTCAAATGCACAACACCATGAATTTGCAAAGGAACTGCACAACGTTCATCTTGCAATCTCAACCGATGGGTTTAACCCTTTCGGTAATTTAAGTACTAGTCAGAGTTATTGGCCAGTTCTTATGGCGCCTTTAAGTCTTCCTCCGATATTGTGCATGAGAAAAGAGTTCACATTGTTATCTCTGTTGATACCCGGGCCGAAGGCTCCCAGTGATGATATTGATATATTCTTAGCACCATTAATCGAAGAACTTAAAGAGTTGTGGTATAAAGGCATGGCGGCGTTCGATTCTCATAAGGGTGAAGAGTTCACACTTAAAGCAATAGTGATGTGGGCGATCCACAATCTTCCTGCTTACGGGACCTTGTCCGGTTGTAATGTTCATGGTTATTATGGATGTCCCATATATGGGGAGGAAACTGAAGCCTGCTGGTTAAAACATAGTGGTAAGTTGAGTTACACGGGTCATCGTAGATTTCTGCCTACCAATCACCCTTTTAGGAACGACAAGTATAACTTTTTTCCTGTCGGTCACGAGCGAAGAACAACACCTATTTGACTTTCTGGTCAGCAAATTAAGGAGAAGGCGGTGGCTGCGACTGCAGGGAATAGGTACGTAGGCAAACACCCCCAGTTTGTAAACCTGAAGTGTAAAGCTAGGGAGGATCCGAACGACCAAGCGAAGCCATGGTCCAGGCGATCAATATTTTTTGATTTGCAGTATTGGAAATATCATCGTGTAAGGCATATAATTGATGTGATGCACACAGAGAAGAATGTTGCAGAACATTTGATAGGAACATGTCTGGGTGGATCTCATTCCAAAGATGGAGAGCGTGCCCGCCGAGATCTACAGGATATGAAAATAAAGAAGAGACTATGGTTAAAAAATGATCCAACTACAGGAAGAATTTCTATCCCCCCGACTGCTTTCACTTTGACTACTAGTGAGAAAAATACTCTTAGACATGTTGTTCAACTTGAAGAGTCCAACCGGTTATTTTGGTAATTTACGTAGGGTAGTAAGCTACCAAGTAAATGACTTGAAACAGTGCAAGTCTCACGACTGGCACGTAATCATCCAATTAATCCCGTTGTTATTTTGGCATTGCTTCTCTGAACACAAAGATCTCCGTCGGGAAATTATGCAAATCAGTTTGTGTTTTATCCTACTTTGTGCAAAAGTGGTAAACAGAAGGCACATTAAAGCTACGAAATCAACTTTAGCCGAGGCAGTTTGTGTATTAGAGAAATATTTTCCTTTGTCATTCTTCGATATCAGTATCCACCTGCTTGTGCATTTATGCGATGAAGCTTTATTATGTGGTCCCGTGAGGTATTGTTGGATGTATCCTTTTGAGCGCTTGATGAAAACCTTCAAAGATTATGTAAAGAATACACGGTATATTGGAGGGTCAATTGCTGAAGAATACGTAATGGTGGAATCATCGCTGTACGCTAGGGAACATATGTAAGAACAAGAGGTGAGGAGGTTTAATCCTCGTGGAGAACGAGTGATAGAGGAACCTGACGAGTTTGAGGATGAATTATTGTTTGGGAACCCTAAAGAGGTGAAACTCACAAACCTACAATACGAGCAAGCAACTCGTCATGTCTTCAAATCGCAAGATGAAGTCCAAGACTGGAGAGAGTGAGTATCTACTGAATTCTTCTTCTTTGATTATATGTATTTTTTATTTTATGATCTAAACTCTATAATTTTTCGATAGGAAGTACGAGAACGAAATTATCCAAAATCAAAGGACAAATTGGACGACAACTGACTTTAGGGCATGGGTGTCAAAAGAGGTACTTTTCACATCTTATATGTGCGGTTATTTATTCATGTGTGGTAAAAACATGCCCTAATACAAATTCATTAATAAATGCAGCTTCTAAAAAGAGGTGATGTTTCTTCCAGACTTGCACGCCTAGCAAAAGGTTCTAGTTTTCGTGCAAAAGAGTTTAAGAAATTCCGCACCAACAGTTTTGATTTCATTTCATATCCATATGAGGAAAAGCTTTTGACGCAAAACAGTGGAATATCAATTTCCTTGACCACCTGTATCGCTAGCAAAAGTGATAAAAATCAAAAGAATACGGTGCTAAGCTATTATGGGCTAATTCAACAAATCCTAGAACTTGATTACTTTGATTTCACAGAAACCGTATTCTATTGTGATTGGGTAAAGGTGGAGGATACAAAGAATGCTTGCAAAGTTGATCCCGACTCCAAAATTATTATGGTAGATTTATCAAAGCTGAAGACTAAGGACCGCATAGTCGACGAGCCTTTTATTTGTGCCTTTCAGAATGTAAAGAAGGTATTATACTCGAAGTGCATAAACGATGGCAATTGGTCTATTGTTGTGCATGCACCAAAGGGTATGACTACTGAAGTAGACGCATTAAAGGCTCCAAAAGATTTCCAGTCAGCTCTTGATGAAAACCCTAATTTGAACGATCTTTTAGTTGATTTAGAGAAAGATTGAGTATCAAAATATTATTTTATCCTCATCAATCTTATTTGTATCCTATTATGATATTGACATTGTATTAGCACTTTACATTAATTTATGAATTTCATCTACTTTAAAGTGTAATGTCCCACTATTTGTGCAAATGTTAGGTGATTTATCGGTTCTTTTATTTATAATAGATATGTTTTCATTTATTTATCTCAATCGTTTGGCTATAGAGGGCAAAAACCCGAAACAACCCCGAACGGCCCCGTGAGGCCCCGTGGGTGGTACCAAAACCTCCCACAGGACCAATGTAACTCCTAGGGACAGTGAGTGACGAAAGAACTAGCCCTGGTTTTCTTCCTTTGGTTTTGAATTTGATTTTTTGGTTCTACCATTTTTTTAATTGAAAATAACTGTTTGCAAAAAATTCATAATTTTTTCACTGTCATAGGATACATTGATGTTGGGGTCGAACTACTATCAAACATAATCTGAAATTGCATCGCTGCTGGCATAGAGAAGGTTCTGATTGGCGTTGGGTGTAACAAAATATCCAGGTAATGGATAGACCTATGATGAACTTTATTTTAAGGTTAAATATGCATTGATTCAATTTTTAATTATTTTGGGTTTGGATCCTATTTATGTCTAAACCCCGTAATTTTAAGTTTTTTGTGCCCCCTATAGCTTGGGTATTGTTGGGGCATTTGTTTCTTGTCACTTCCAGTGTGTGTGTGTGTGGGGGGGGGGGGGGGGGGGGGAGAACATAACTTTTGAACAAAGAATAGTTAGGGTGAACACTAGAAAAAGAAGTCATTATCCAACGGATTGCCACTTTCTAGGTTTAAGGCGCTCCCACTTTGATTGTACGACGTAAATTTGCAAAAAATTAGACTTAAGCATAAAAACATGCCATCGAATGGTGAAAACGTAAAATAGCCACAAAATAGTCCCGTAAGAGTCACGAACACCTCGCACGGGACCAATGTAAATCGCAATAACTGACCGTGTAGTCATGGCGCTCCCGATTTGAGTGTATGACGTAAATTTGCAAAAAAATAAACTTAAGCATAAAAACATGCCATCGAAGGGTGAAAACATAAAACAGCCTTAAAACGGTCCCGTAAGAGTCATGAACCCCTCGTACGGGACTAATGTGACTCGTAGGAACCGACCGCGTAGTCACGGGGCTCCCGATTTGAATGTATGACGTAAATTTGTAAATAGTTAGACTTAAGCATAAAAACATGCCATCGAAGGGTGAAAACGTAAAATAGCCATAAAACGGTCTGTTAAGAGTCACGAACACCTCGCACGAGATTAATGTAACTCATAGAAACCAACCGCGTAGTCACGGGGCTCCCGGTTAGAGTGTACGACGTAAATTTGCAAAAAAATAGACTTGTGCATAAAAACATGCCATCGAAGGGTGAAAACATACAACAAGCACAAAACGGTCCCTTAAGAGTCACGAACACCTCACACGGGACCAATGTGACTCGTAGGAACCGATCGCGTAGTAACGGGGCTTCCGGGTTGAGTGTACGACGTAAATTAGCAAAAAGTTAGACTTGCATGCCATCGAAGGGTGAAAACATAAACAACCTTAAAATGGTCCCGTAAGAGTCACGAACACCTCGCACGGGACCAATGCGACTTGTAGGAACCGATCGCGTAGTCACGGGGCTCCCGGTTTGAGTGTACGGCGTAAATTTGTAAAAAGTTTGACTGAAGCATAAAAATAGGCCATCGAATGGTGAAAACGCAAAATGAACACAAAACGGTCCCGTAAGAGTCACGAACATCTCGTACGGGACCAATGTGAGTCATAGGAACCGACCGTGTATATATATATATATATACTGCAATATCTATCTATATATATATATATATATGCAGTGTATATATATACTGCATATATATATAAGCTGTATATATATGCAGTGTACTGCAGAGTTCCATACCAATATATATACTGCATATATATACTATATATACAGTATATATAATGGTATATATATGCATATATAATGGCCTGCAACCCTTCCTCTGGAATTTGAATAATGCCAGATGGCAACATCTGTAACTCTTTGACAAATGGATTTATTCACAAACCTAGCACTTGCTATAGTGCAGTAATCAGTACTTGCATTTTGATCCACGCTGGCCAAAAATGAGTAAGATTGGCCAACATGGATATCTATACTGGTATAATTTTGTTGAAATGTGTATTATCCCTCTGTTTCTACTAGCAGCAAGTTGGTTTATTAGGTTCAGAATCTTGGATCTCTTAGGTAAACTCTGTATCTAATTTGTGTTTTAGCTTTTTAGGTTTTTGGATATGATAATTTTTGATTGAAATGTATATTAGAGATTTCCAATAAAACCTTTATATGGTTGTTTTGCAGATATTTGGTGTAATAATGTACTCTACTTACGTGTAAACATTTGGATTTGCAGATATTTGGTGTAATCTTGCAAAAATCAAAAGTACAGTGCATTATTATTCGATATAGAGATTGTATGGTTGTTATGATTATTCTATACATAAACTATTATTTGTATTTTCAGATTTACTGAACATCGAATATCGAAATAAGAGCATTGGCGCCAGACGTGAGCTAAGATGTCACTTCAATATGGGCTTTCATTTGTGTTTGTATAGGTAAATTCCATTCACTCATACGATCAACGCTATGGTTTATGTTAGTTAGGTAAATTACCAATTTTGATCATATCACCTGTTAAAGAGTGGACTGGATGGAGTATTAACAAATCATCAATACAATAGTTTAATATCACCACACTTACTCTTATGTTTTTAAAGTATATCATCTTAAATCATTACTTTATTTGAAAAAATGTCTAAACAAAATGTCATGGTTGACAGTTATAGCATCTTAAATCATTACATTATTTGAGAGTAGATACAATACATACATTTGAGCAGTTCGGTATGCATCAATTTTGTATATAAACATCAGTTTTGTATACAATATATACCATATAAACAACAGTGGTTCTCCCGTCTATCTTTATATAGATTACCGGTATATATTTTTTGTTTATATAGATTGTTGGTATAAAAAATGTAACCTCAAAACAATGTATAGAGAACACCTATCTGCTATGCGGGGACTGATTTATTCCGGTTGTGATTTTACATGGACTGAAAACACCTCTAAGTGGTATATAGCTTTGTTTTTTCAGGATGTGGTTATATGTGGACTGATTTAACATTCACAACACTTAGAACATGTATATTTTAACCCTCTCTTTATTTATCTCAAGATTCCGCATGTCAAAGTTAGTATTTGGGGTCTGTTTAGGCCAATCCTTGGATAAAACAAAGCTATATAACTAATAATTTGAAATGTTCCACGGGACCAATGTAACTCGTTAGAGGGTGAAAACTAGAAACAACCCCCCAACGGCCCCGTGGGTGGCACTAACAGCTCCCACGGGACCAATATAACTCGTAGTAACTAACCCCGCAGCCGTGGGTCTCCCAGTTTGAGAATACAATGATAATTTGCATATTTCTAGACTTAGGCTTAAAAACATGGCGTTAGAGGGTGAAAACTCGAAACAACCCCCGAGCTGCCCCGTGGGTGGAACCAACACCTCCCACGGGACCAATGTAACTCGTAGGAACTTACCGCGCAGCCGCGAGACTCCCAGTTTGAGAATACGATGATATTTTTCATATTCTAGACTCAAGAAAAACATAGCGTTAGAGGGTGAAAACTCGAAACAACCCCCGAACAGCCTCGGGGGTGGCACCAACACCTCCCACGGGACCAATGTAACTCGTAGGAACTGATCCCGCAGCCCCGGGTCTCCCGGTTTGAGAATACGACGATAATTTGTATATTTCTGGACTTAGGCTTAAAAACATGGCGTTAGAGGGTGAAAACCCAAAACAGCCCCCGAACGGCCCCGTGGGTGGCAAAAACACCTCCCACGGGACCAATGTAACTCGTAGGAACTGACTACTCAGCCGCTGGTCTCCCAGTTTGAGAATACGATGATATTTTTTATATTTCTGGACTTAGGCTTAAAAACATGGCGTCAGAGGGTGAAAACCAAAAATAGCCCCCGAACGACCCCGTGGGTGGCACCATCACCTCCCACGAGACAAATGTAACTCGAGGAACTTACCACGCAGCCGCGGGACTCCTGGTTTGAGAATACGAAGGTAATTTACATATTTCTAGACTTAGGCTTCAAAATATGGCGTTAGAGGGTGAAAACCCAAAACACCCCCCGAACGGCCCCGTGGGTGGCGCTAACACCTCCCACGGGACTAATGTTACTCGTAGGAACTGACCGCGCAGCCGCGAGACTCCCGGTTTGAGAATACGATGATAATTTGCATATTTCTAGATTTAAGAAAAACATGGCATTAGAGGGTGAAACTCGAAACAACCCCCAAACGGCCCTGTGGGTAGCACCAATACCTCCCACGGGACCAATGTAACTCGTAGGAACTGACCCCGCAGCCACGGGTCACTCGGTTTGAGAATACGACGATAATTGGCATATTTCTAGACTTAGGCTTAAAAACATGGCGTTAGAGGGCGAAAACTCAAAATAGCCCCCGAACGGCCCCGTGGGTGGCACCAATACCTCCCACGGGACCAATGTAACTCGTAGGAACTGACCCCATAGCCCTAGGTCTCCTGGTTTGAGAATACGACTGTAATTTGCGTATTTCTAGACTTAGGCTTTAAAACATGGCGTTAGAGGGTGAAAACTCGAAACAACCCCCGAACGGCCCCGTGGGTGGCACCAACACCTCCCACGGCACCAACATAACTCGTAGGAAATGACCCCGCAACCGCGGGTCTCCCGGTTTGAGAATACGACGGTATTTTGCATATTTCTAGATTTAGGCTTAAAAACATGGCGTTAGAAGGTGAAAACTCGAAACAGCCCCAGAACGGCCCCGTGGGTGGCACCAACACCTCCAACGTGACCAACGTAACTCGTAGTAACTAACCCCGCAGTTGCGGGTCTCCCGGTTTGAGAATACGACGATAATTTGCATATTCTAGACTTAGGCTTAAAAACATGGCGTTAGAAGGCGAAAACCTAAAACAGCCCCTGAACGGCCCCGTGGGTGGCACCAACACCTCCCACGGGACCAATGTAACTCGTAGGAACTGACCTCGTAGCCGCGGGTCTCCCAGTTTGAGAATACGATCATAATTTACATATTTCTAGACTTAGGTTTAAAAACATGGCGTTAGAGGGTGAAAACTCGAAACAACCCCCGAACTGCCTCGTGGGTTGCACCAACACCTCCCACGGGACCAATGTAACTCGTAGGAACTTACCACGCAGTCGCGGGACTCCCGGATTGAGAATACGATGATAATTTGCATATTTCTAGATGCAAGCAAAATATGGCGTTAGAGGGTGAAAACTCGAAACAGCCCCAGAACGGCCCCGTGGGTGGCACCAACGCCTCCCACGGGACCAATGTAACTCATAGGAACTGACCCCGCAGCCGCGGATCTCCCGGTTTGAGAATACGACGATAATTTGCATATTTCTAGAGTTAGGCTTAAAAACATGGCGTTAGAGGGTGAAAACCCAAAACAGCCCCCAAACGGCCCCGTGGGTGGCACCAACACCTCCCACGGGACCAATGTAGCTCGTAGGAACTGACCCCGCAGCTGCGGGTCTCCCGATTTGAGAATACGATGATAATTTGCATATTTCTAAACTTACGCTTAAAAATATGGCGTTAGAGGGTGAAAACTCGAAACAATCCCCGAACGGCCCCGTGGGTGGCACCATCACCTCCCACGAGACCAATGTAACTCATAGGAACTGACCACGCAGTCGTGGGACTCCCGAATTGAGAATACGATGGTAATTTTCATATTTCTAGGCTTAGGCTTAAAAACATGGCCTTAGAGGGTGAAAATCCAAAACAGCCCCCGAACGGCGCCGTGGGTGGCGTCGACACCTCCCACGGGACCAATGTAACTCGTAGGAACTGACCCCACAGCCGCGAGACTCCCGATTTGAGAATACGATGATAATTTGTATATTTCTACTTGGTCACTAATCATTTTAACTCATATATGCAATTTTTCAGCATGATTAAATTTTTTGTAAAACTACTTGGTTACTGATATTTTTTTTATGTATCCTATCCTTTGTAGGATTTTTGCACGCAGATCAAACGAAGGAGGCAATGGTCTACAAAATGAAGATTGTTTATAAGTTGTGGACAATCAGGTTTTGGTCATCCATGCAAGCTTTTATTGTTTAGTTTTATGGCCGTGCAGGCTTTTATAATTTAATTGTTGAATTTTATGGCCGTGCAGGCTTTATAATAAGTAGGTTTTACATTTACAGGTTTTGGAATGTCAAGAAAATAGAGGAAACTCTGCCCATTTTTTTTTTTGGTCAGTGAATTATTAAGACATGTAATATTTATAAGTTTGTATATATATTTGTTTATTAACAACGTTCTCAATTCGCAATTTGTGATTTTTTTCATTGTTGCCAATAATAAATATTTGTAACACCTCGTACGCGTCAAACGTTACACGTAGCAACTGATGGTGCACTCGCAGGACCCCCAGTTTTAGGATTGGACCAAAAAATACATTTTGTTTAAAATTATAGTTAAATATGGTCATGGAATTTGTCCATGACCATTTTTATTTTTTCGTCACGCATAAAAATGGTCGCGGCCAAAGTCCGCGATCATTTTTTTTGTCACGGTTGTGGGTCACGGACTTGGGCCGCGACCATTTTTTTTCATTTTTTTTGTCATGGTTGTGGGTCGCGAACTTTGTCCGCGACCAATTTGTTATGGTTGTGGGTCACGGATTAGGACCGCGACCAATTTTTTATATATTTTTTGTCACGGTAATGAGTCGCGGACTTTGGCCGCGACCAATTTGTCACGGTTGTGGGTCACGGATCTGGGCCGCGACCAATTTTTTTTAATTTGTTTGTCACGGTCGTGGGTCGCGGACTTTGTCCGCGACCAATTTGTCACGGTTGTGGGCCACGGATGAGGGTCGTGACCCATCACGATATGGGTCACGGCCTAAGTCCGCGACCATCTGCCGTGACCCCTCTCGGCCGTTACCATTTTTTGGTCACGGACTTGGGCCGCGACCCACGAAAATGGTCACGCCCGAAATGGTCATGGCCCAAGTCCGCGACCCACAGCTTTGGTCAGGGATTTTGGCCGTGAGCAATCGCCAGTTTTGGTGTAGTAGTAGTTCATAGGTTTGGGGGCTAAGTTACGAAATGGGAAGGTGTTAGGATACCATCCTGCCCTTTCAGTCTCTCATGGGCTTGTGTTACTATTTTTCTTAATTTCTCCGTGAAGTGTGTGCGCGTGTATATATAAATGGATATTGGAATCGCCCGACTCATATCATGAAAAAGATAGAGTAAGGTCATTCAAGGGAATGTTCTAAAAGTAATAATTAAAAAGTATGATGTGTGCGCTTATCAAGATATTGATCATTATGATGGAATGGTAATATTTGTTAGATGAAATGAAAATATGAATCTCAATTATGATATATATGGAAAAAGATGGAACTATGAAAATGGGAAAATTGGACTCGAGTCTTGAGTTTTAGCCAGAAACGCCTATGTAACCTAAAAAGGCATCAACGTCCACATAGTTCACATACGACCTAAGGGTGGGGTTTATCCCATGGATTCAAACGGGAGTTTATTATAAATATGTGTGTATATCAAATGTATTTTTAGTTTGGAGAGATTATGGTGGATAATCCCGTTGGAATTTTTGGTGTAACCCTCTTTTTCTTTGCTTTTTTTTTTATAGAAAATAAAGTATGTGCAATATAACTAATAAAAGATGAGATGTTAATGTGTATGAACTAAAGTAAGAACAAGATTAAAAATTTATGTAATTAATGAAAAAATTAAGAATTTAAAGAGAAGGGAGGATATTTGAACCTTCTTTGGAGAATTGAGGGTTGATCTTGATCCTTCATGAGATCCTTTGAATGTTGGGATAAATGTTAGGTGAGAGAGAAGGAGATTTTGCTAAATTGAGTATGATTGGAAAAAAATATGGAAAGGAATTTTGCACAAGGATACTTCGTTGAATGCAAGAGAATGTTGTTGAGATCACTAATATTTATGCATCTAAGGTCTTCCTTGAGAGTGAGATCCTTCCCTCCTTTTATAGGGTAGAGGGAATGCTGATCGACATACCCCTAGCTCTGTTGATAATATGCAAATATTGCGTATTTCATCCCTCGAACCTACGGATTTTAGCCCCCTCGGGTGCCTTAATCTCTATACTTAAGTCCCTTAACTAGACAACCTCTATTTTATATTGTTAACATGCTATATGAGGTATAATTAGGTTTTTGTAGGTATTTAGGTACTAAGTGTGAAGTTTGGATGCATTTCGGCTATGTTCCGTGCATATCCGTACGCGCAAGGGCAATTCGGTCAATTCAAAGTTTGGGCACCTGGCCCAACATCTAAACGAAAGTTATATCCCTCATCGTAAGGTTCACGTGGCGGTGAACGATGTGCGAATCCGAGCCCTAACGAAGAAGTTACGATGATTTTAGCGAAAGATAAAACTAAGTGAATCAAAGCAGGGGAAAACAGGGGGAGCCATACCACTTTGATCGATCGATCGATCAAACGGATCGATCAATCAATCCCTTCTATTTTCTAAATTCTTAGAAGGTAGTGGGCTTATATCTGCTCGATCTATTGGTCAACCAAAGGGGTCGATCGATCGATCCCCTATTTTCTAAGATATTTTCCCTTTTCTTTTCTTTTTTAATTCCAACTTACTATATAACCCATTTTTGTGTAATATTCAGAGATAATTCATTTTTAGGTTCGAATAGGTTAGGGTTTGGGGTTTTGAGATCTCTTTCTTCACTTCCTCTTGGTTTGACACCCATTTGGGTTTGTAAGTTGTACTTTAATCTTCCCTCTCCATTAATATAGCTTCTATTTCCTTAAATATTGATTTGTAGTTAATTTACATGCTTTCATAATTAGGTTTACGTGCTTTCTTTCCACGCTTTGTAGTTTAGTTTTATTGCGTTTATTTATCGCGTTTATTTATGGCGTTTTTAATATGCTTTCTAGCTAAGTTAATCAGGGTTGTGTCGGATTGAACTCCTTTCGGGTTGACATGTTGCTTTGCTTTGGTGATGGTGTTTACGGGTCTATTTCGAGTGCGTTGTCCTAGTTATTATGCCTAGGAGATTTGACGAGGTATATCATGTATGCTCCGTGCTTACGACCTTGCATGCGTAATTTTTCGGGGTATTTTTTTACGCCAAAATCATATTAGACTGTTATGCGAATTTAGGGGTGTGACAACTCTTGATTTAATTAACTGTCAAAATGAGACTTAATCTTAATAATTTTTCAATCCATGTAACCATTTTATACTAATTAACTTGGGTGAGGCATATTCGACGCAACCTATAGTTTTTACCGCTTTGTTAATCTAGTTTAAATACACTCGCCTAGATTAATCTTTCCCTTTTTGTTCATCTTTTCCTTTTTGTGTATAATCATCTTTCACACTTTTAGTTAGGAGCATTACATCTTATAAATTCTAGCAACTCGTTTTTATGGATTTCAATACCCGGACTTAGCCACTATACTCACCCGTTGACTGTAGTCATAAGTTTAGGTTTTTGTATAGAGTTGGTGAGCCAAATATAACAAACGACCGACGCATAGGTGACTCTCGCGCCGCGGGAAAACCCAGCCTATCAAATGGCGCCATTGTCGGGGATGAGTTTGGTTTAGAATTTATTTGATTTAGTATTTCGTAGTATTTTCTTTCTATTTGTATTATTTGCCTAACATTTTTTTGTAGGACTTCTACATTTGAGCACCAATAAACGCTTGAATTTCCCGCGCGCATCTACTTTGTGGAATTCGCCACTTCGAGCCATTTTTGGGGTAAGCATGTCTTATTTCAATTCTATCGGTAATCATTGTTGTAATTATCAAAATGATCGTAATCCTATGACTTTCGATCAAAACTTAGAGTCCCAAAAATTTACAAATTCAAAAATGACTTTGGGCGAGTATAAAAAAAGTCAAAACTTGGGTTATTGGAATTTTGATGATGATGATGATAATGATTTTGGGCCTCTTATTCCTTATAATAGGAATCTTGAAATGAATTGCAATTGTTTTAAAAATTCTTATAATAATGAGTTTAAGTTTAAGTCCAATGATAATTTTCAAAGTTCCCATTTTCAAGAATCCGTACCTCGGCCTATGACTTTTGGCGAGGGCCTTTCGTATGCTTGAGAATGAGAAACTTGAAAATCATTATCAGGAAGAAAATCTTTTGTGGGAGCATGAATTGGATTTATTATTTGAATCCGACGACGATTTTGCTTCCGAGACTTTTGAAGTCGAGGAATGTTTTGAACCAAATGAGGAATTTGTGCCTACTTTGGAACAAATCGTTGTCGACTTTGCCCATTGTATAATATATATTGAAAGTGAGGATGAAAATGATGTAATATCTATTTGCAATGAAATTATTTCCTATTTGTCCACCAAAGAAGAACATTTCATTGAAAATGATCTTATTTCGTTCGCAATTCAATTTTCAAGCGATGATAATGCATCTCTTGATTTTTAATTTCTTTCCTCCACATTTTCATTTTCTGTTATCATACCGTCACAAGTACCTGATGAATCGGTTTCAAATTTTAATGTGTGAAACCTTTTTGTCGATGAGGAGTACTTTCTCGCATCGCCTTCCATGAATGTATCTTTGCCTTCGTGTGCGCCACCTCCCATTCCAATTTAAAAATCCTTGGGAGGATATTCTGCTTTTCTTGGTCCCCACATGTTTTTGTCACCCGTTAGATCCAAATCCCCCATCGTGCCTCCAAAAATTTTAATTGGTGATGGTTCATTTCTTTTGCCTTACACATGCCTTCCGTTGTTCAAATGGAATTCATATTTTCTAGAAGGCATGCTTGAGAGTCAGGGTACACCGGTCACCCTCCAAAGTCAAATCGTTCTCATGGTGGACCCTAGACTATTTAGACTTCTAGTCTATAGTTAGTGTGAAGCCTAAATAATAGGTTGTATATAGTTAGCTTTTTATTCTTTCTTTCTTTTTATCTTTTCTTTCCTTTTTAATTTAATCTAGTGTAATTAGTTATCTTTTTGTTATTTGTTTTTGCTATGCTTGGTACTAACTTGTTTTGTAGATTCTTTTGACTCGTTCTAATGGGGATCGCTCCAATTTTGGGTAATATCGTTCTTTTCCTCTCTTTAACTTGGTTCTTAATTCACATTGAGGACAATGTCAGGTTTTAAGTTAGGGGATGTGGGATATTCTATCCATTTCTTTATTTAGTCCATGTTTTTGCTCACATGTTAATTACTTAGTATGCTTTTCTTAGAAAAATTCAAAAATTTCAAAAAGATTTTCTTCTTTTTTATCCTTTTTTGGCATTTTGCCTTTGTTTCTGATGATAAATTTCCATAATTGCTCGATCCAATAGACAACCTAATGATGCATGTTCTCAATTTTATAAGTTATTAGACTTTAGTCCCAATCATTGATATTATGAATAACTTCATGAATTAAACTTTAATCCCATGAGCACAAGTACTTTACTTGCCTTAATGATTTGGTTTAAGATTTGTATAACTAGGCAATCTTTTGTTGCATTGTATATACTTACACCGAGTAATCTTTGACCTTTCGTCGTTTGTGAGTGTATACACTATTCTTTCCTCTTTGAAAATGTTGAATTCGTCGGTAATCTCTCCATTATTTCAATGATCGTTCATTAATTGAGTTTATATCTTGAAATGTGTTACTTGAGCATGATTTTCATATATTGTTTTGAATCGAGAATTGCAAAAAAATTATGAAATGATCATAGGCCATCTTTGTTATATCACCCATATTAGCCTTGACCTCACCTTAAATGTTTCCCCTCGTCAACCCCTTTGAGCCTAAATATTAGCCTTTCGTTTCATAACCCCAATCCCATAACCAACTACACATTGGATTTATAAGCCATAGATATTACCTTCCATACCTTTGTTTGTAATGTTACCTGGGATTGAGTGTTGTTGTTGTGTTGCGATTGCAATTTAGGCATTTGAGAGTGTGAAAAGTAAAGAAAAACGAAAGAAGTGAAAAAGAGAAGAAAAAGGAGAAATGAAAAACAAAAGAAAACAAAAGAGAAAAAAGTGAGAAAAGAAGAAAAGAAAGGGAAAGAGAAAGTTGTAAGTTTTGTGTGCAGTGTTCAATAAGCTTTGTTTACTCTCCCCATTGTTATATTCCATGCCTTTTATGGATTGTATTTTCCACATTTTGGAATTTCCCGCATTTTCCCATTATCCCAAGGTTTTCATTCCGAACACTTTGAATCCGTACATACATATCCTTCATTTCCTACCCTAGCCTAGCCTACATTATAACCCTATGCAAGTCCTATATGATCTTAAGTTGATGTAATTCAAAGGTTTAAATAGTTTTGATAATCTATGAAAATGCATTTCGCCTTTTTAATGAGCGGTATCTTTCATTGAGATTACAAATTTTCATTTTATATATAGCATTCTTCATTTGCAATATGTGTGCGACCTAGTTTCCATTTACATTTACTCTTTATACCCGCATGTTCCGTATGTTAACTCCCTGTTTCGAGTGAATTCACTTGATGAGTGTAATGCCCATGAGGATTGAATATATGCTTGCTTTAATGATTATCCAGTTTATATAATTTTTTTCCAGATCATACTTTGCATGTGCTCGCTCCCCTCCCACATTTTAAGGTTTCAATTCTATGAGGCGCATTCTATAATGTTAATGATTTGGACTTTCGGTTGAATTCATTCATTGTGATAATAATGCGTATGAAATCCTTTTCGTATTGTTGAGTTCATCGCATGTATTGGGCATATTTTGCAGAAACTATATGATGTTTGTGGGTTTCATCCCTGAAAACCCTCACGAGACGACACCTGTCCACTAGGGTAACCTAGGGGTTTAATGGCTTATTGCAACGCTAAATGCAATCGAATGGCCTGCAAAAGTGGCCTTATGATTTTATACCATTATTTTGTACTTGTATCCTTCTTTTGATTTGCTCGTAGTTCTTGTTGCATCCTATTTCATTGCTAGGGACTAGCAATGTGTAATTTAGGGGGTGGGATAATACGCAAATATTGCGTATTTCACCCCTCGAAGCTACGCATTTTAGCCCCCTCGTCTGCCTTAATCTATATATTTAAGTCCGTTAACTAGACAACCTCTGTTTTATATTGTTAAGATGCTATATGAGGTATAACTGGGTTTTTGTAGGTATTTAGGTACTAAGAGTTAAGTTTGGACGCATTCCGGCTAAGTTCCGTGAATATCCGCACGCGCAAGGGCAATTTGGTCAATTCACAGTTTGGGTACCTAGCCCAACATCTGCACGGAAGTTGTATCCCTCCTCGCAGGCTTAACGTGGCCATGAACTGTGTGAAAATCCGATCCCTAACGAAGAAGTTACGATGATTTTAGCGGAAGAGAAAACCAAGTGAATCAAAGCAGTCGAAAATAGGGGGAGCCATACTTGTTTGATTGATCGATCAATCAAAGGGATCGATCAATCGATCCCTTCTATTTTCTGAATTTGTAGAAGGCATTGGGCTCATATCTTCTCGATCGATCGATCGACCAAAGGGGTCGATCGATCGATCCCCCTATTTTATGAGATATTTTCCCTTTTCTTTTCTTTTTCCTTTTCTTTTCTATTTTAATTCCAACTTACTGTATAACTTTTTTTGTGTAATATTCAGAGATAATTCATTTTTAGGTTAGAATAGGTTAGGGTTTGGGATTTTGAGAGATCTTTCTTCATTTCCTCTTGGTTTGACACCCATCTGGGATTGTAAGTTGTACTTTCATCTTCCCTCTCCATTAATATAGTTTGTATTTCCTTAATTTTTGCTTTGTAGTTAATTTACATCCTTTTATAATTAGGTTTATGTGCTTTCTTTCTATGCTTTGTAGTGTAGTTTTATTGCATTTACTTACTGCGTTTTTAATATGATTTCTAGCTATGTTAGTCTAGGTTGTGTCGGATTGAACTCCTTTCGGGTTGACGTGTTGATTTGCTTTGGTGAGGGTGTTTACGGGTCTATTCATAGTGCGTTGTCCTAGTTATTACACCTAGGAAATTTAATGGGGTATATCATGTATGCTCCGTGCTTACGACTTTGCGTGCGTAATTTTTGGGGTATTTGTTGATGCCAAAATCATATTAGAATGTTATGCGAATTTAGGGTTGTGAAAACTCTTGATTTAATTAACTGTCGAAACGAGACTTAATCTTAATAATTCGTCGACCAATGTAACCATTTTATACTAATTAACTCGGGTGAGGGATATTCGACGCAACCTATATTTTTTACCGCTTTGTTAATCTAGTTTAAATACACTCGCCGAGATTAATCTTTCCCTTTTGTTCATCTTTTCCTTTTTGTGTATAATCATCTTTTACACTTTTAGTTAGGAGTATTAAACCTTATAAATTCTAGCAACTTATCTTTGTGGATTTCGATACTTGGACTTGGCCGCTATACTCACCCGTTGAGTGTAGTCATAAGTTTAGGTTTTTGTATAGAGTTGGTGAGCCGAATATAAAAAACAGCCGGCTCGTAGGTGACTCTTGTGCTGCGGAGAAACCCAACCTATCACCTACCAATTAGTAGGTGACCCTAGACACAGTGCCGATAGTCAAGGAAATGGGCCTGCCAATCGGTAGTCTCGTGAAAATTTTCTCGAATAAATGATTGTAAAACACAATTCGTTAATCCAAATCATGCACATGGCATACCGTTAGAAAGGTAATTCACAGATATTTAAGAATCCTTTGGGCCCTCCCAGTTCTGATAGTTGACTTTATGTCAAACGGGGCTCAGAATCGCTTGTCAATCCTTTGGACGGTAGATCGTCGGATGGTAATGGATCGTTTGTCCAAACTGTATGTTAGCATCGTGCATGAGGCAGACCATTGGAAAGGTTATACAAGGTACTTCGACTTTACAAATAGCTCCGATCGGTTTGGAGAGTACATTTTGGTCAACTGGGGCTTGAAAATGCTCGATTACCTTTCGAAGTAAAATGGGTCATTCGTTCATACCGTAAGGTTAATTCGTGCACGGGGTGGACCGTTGAGAAGGGTATTTAGTTCCCTTCGAAGATTCATTCATTCTCATTCGATTTAAAGAGTTGACCTTAGTCAAACGAAGCCCGGGAGCGCCCGATGGCCTTTGAATCAATTTTTTGGGGAAAATGGATCGTTCATCTATACAATTATGCTGTTTTGTGCACGGGGCAGACCGTTGGAAAGGGGTTTTAGTACCCTTTGAAGATTCATTGAGCTTTCTCCCTGAACATGAAGTTGATTGGGGTCAAATTGGGGCCCGTGAGAGCTTGGTGGCCTCCATATCAATTTTTGATAGTAAACTGGTCCATTCGTTCGAATGGTTTTATTGATTCACTCACGAGGCATACCCATGGAAAGGGGATTCAAATACCTTCAAAGATTCAATAAGTTTCTCTATGACGATAGAGTTAATGGGAGTCAAATGGGGCTCGAGAGAACGCAATGGCCTCTAGATCAGTATTCGAAGTTTGAACTAGGGTTTGTAATGAATCGGGGAGGTGCTAGTGACCTAAGGAGAGACTTACGGGGTCCTAAAATGTGGTGTCTATAGTATGCCCTAGAGATTAGTGTAGATAACTCAAATGCAAAACTCATCATGGGCACAACATTATGGTCAAAATCCTTTTTTATTTCAAATAAGGAAAGGCGACACCATTACATGAAGTCTCAGTGAAGGGAGTTAAAATAAACCACCCCTTTCACTAACTCAAAATTAGTCCTAAAAAAACAAACCTATTAAGATACAAAAAGTTTATTTCAAAAATAAAAAAGTAGAAAAACACAAAATCTTCACACGAATTTTCCCCACCTTCACAAAATCTTTCTCCCAGCTTCACAAAATCCTATCCAGAGCTACTAGAAGGCCTAGCCTAATCATTATTAGTCCCGGGAGGTCCCTAAATTTCTCTTGACTGGTTAATATTTTGAATACGCTCCATGGAGCGGTATGCCATGACCATTTTGTAAAAAACCGCTACCCCTCTTCTATGGTGTCAAAAAGAACAAACCACCTCTGTCTGGTTTGTTCTGCCAGGATATTTGCTATTTTTGGTTTCCTCAACTGCTTTAAATAATCCTCATTCACATGCCATACCCTTCCTACAGATTGAGATGCATGGGTAGATGGTCGATGACTCTCCCATAAAGAATCTAGCCTCATGAACTGGGATTCAGTCTGGTCCTCCACTGGAAAGAAGTCTAGTGTTCGAGGATGCACTATTTGCTCCCATCCAACTTATTGAAGAAGCTGCTAAGGGAAATAGAAAGAAGTCTACCATGGGCTAACTAACCGTTCATATCGGTACTCTCCCAGATGCAGAATAGGTTTCAATTCCCCCTCACCATGGTACCGATCAACGAAGGCACCGAGATCCATGCTTCACAAACTAATTGAGCCATTTCTCTAAAGATGGTCTGAAATTGAAAAGTAATCGAGAAAAGAAATTTAGCACACCCGTCAAGAGATACTTAGGAGGAGCCTCCAGGCGGAACCTCTCATTAAGCCACATGAACATCATCACTAGGCTCCCCCACAGAAAATCAGAGTGACATTTTCTCCAAGCGTCAAGACCATTCAGAGTCTCATCCATTATCACCACCACATGACTGTGATGGTAATACCTCAATGTTGTTATCGCATCCAACTGGGGATGCACCATTAAATTCCCGATCACCACCAAGATCCTTGAAGTAAGGCCCAAGGAAACAACTCTGTTATAGCCCACATAATTAAATCCCTCAAGTGCACATAGTGCATAACATCCCGAAGGGAAATCATCCCCCAAGTAACCAACGGTCGAGCTGTTGAAGGAATACGGAGTAACTCCACTAATAACGCCGGGGAGAATGAGAAAATTGGGGCAAAGCTGCCGCTACACTGGGATTGATTCCCAATATGGCCGAGAATTCTTCGTAGGTCGAACAGACCTTATCTAGGACAAAACAGAAAACATGGTCTTCGGGTTACTAGAACTATATTGCCACCGCTAGCATATTCCAGTCAATGGTTCGATTATGCCACAAAGAGCCTTGACATAGGTTAAAAGCCTCGTAGTCCACATTATACAAGCACATGGCCTCTAGACCCTTGAGGTAGGAAGAAAATTTTGCATGCATCGAAAGGACCATTTTAGGAATAATAGAAGTAAGAAGTAACAAGCAAGAAGTAGAAAGAAATAAGAAGAAAGTGGGTAGGGATGGAAGAATCACATTTCTTACCTTTCCTTTTATGCACAAAAGACTTGTCAAAGGACAAAGGATCTGAAAAATCTAAGTAAATACCATCCCTACAAAGTAGTCTGATCTGCAAAGAAGTGCAATCCAAGGCTTAGAGTAATTTAACTTGACCCATATGCAAATAGGCAGGACAAGGAGTATGCCGATTAGTAACCCCCTTCTTTTGGAAAATTCCGTCTTTCCACTCTTGATAAAATCAAATTCTCACAAAAAAAAATCCTTATTTTAAAAGACTCTCGGGTCATTTATTCTTAATTATCCATTTTTACTTATCATTTCAAAAGATAAATCTTTTCCTTGAGTTAATTAACTCTCTTTCCTAAATAAATAAGCATCCCGTCATTAGTCCCAGCAGAAAAGTTAATGTGCATGCAGAATACGTCATTAAAGAAGAAGAAATAAAAATCCTTCATATATATATATATACTAGGGTGTACCCGTGCCTACGACACGGTTGTAAAAACATTCTAAATATTTCGTAACAGTGTTTGGCAAAAAAAGACATGCGATAACATGATACGAACTTATGCGAAGTTATAAATTAAAGTGCTAACCCTTAATAATTTCAGATCATATCAAAACCAAACCAATAAAATATGATAGTTAACGGATGAAGTTCATGTTAACTCACTTAAGATGTAAATAAGAAAAATTATTAGGTTTCATAAATTTTTTTAGATTAATATTAATTTAACCGTAACGAATTTGTCTAAATGGGTGATTTAGTACTGGTATTGAACATAACATGTTAAGGGTCGTGTTTAAATATGATTGTTTTCAACCGATAAGACTCAAAACACACTAAAAACAAATGCAGTTCAAATGTAATCTACCAATATATAAATTATAACTATAACTCTATACCAAAACATTATTGTAATTGCTTAATTACGAAAAATCAAATTTGTCCAAAAAAAAATAAAACTCTTGTAAAAAAGACATTTAAATGTAAATTCCTATCCAAACAATAGTCTTGTAAAGAAGACATGATACAATAGTCAATGAAAATGGAACGGCCAATAACTAAATAATATTGATATATTCCGACAAATTCAAATTCAACATCATCATCTTTATTAGTTTGGGAAATTATCTTGTGACGGAGCCTATAAAGACCAATGCAAAGCAAGTGAAAAAATGCTATAGTTTATCGTTCAATATGAAGAAAAAAAATTAGTGGGTCGCTCTTTGTCCAAATCCAAAACGTGCCTCGCTTGATTTTGATCGAGGACTCGCCATTAGTGGTGGTTAATGTTTCTTCTATCTCTTCTTGGCCTAATCTCCTGCAAGATATAGAGGGTTGAGTTCGTTAATACCTTGCTAGCCAGAGCATTTTATCCATTAAAACAGGGCAGAGCATCAAATAGTTGATACTAAAACATTTTACTCACTTAAATAGGGTAGAGCATCAAATACCTTGCACTATAAAGAGGCACGTGAAGCTACCTGTTAGAGGGTAACATAACGACGTAAGAGATAAAAACCAAAACAAAAAAAAATTGTGAAACCAAATATTCGAACGATAAGAGGGAAATATAACAACGTTGGAGATGACAATAATAAAAACGAACGTAATAAGATATTAAGCATAGACTATCAGTGATCCTTTTTCTCTATCAAGCTGTAACTTGGACTTGAAACACACTTTCACATTTCAAATCATCCCCATCTTCGAGCTCTATTCTTTGAAAATTAACAAAAAAATGAATCTTTTAGTTAGATTATGAGAAATAGAGGAAGCAAAATAACTGAACTGAAAAGAGTATTTAACAAAAAATCCCTGATTTACACTACTTGAAAGAAATCCCTACTATGAAAAATGAAACTGAGGGCTGATTTTTTGAAACGGGGGCGAAGAAATGAAGCCCATGTGTAATCGACGGATATTTTTTTAAAACAGGGGCTCATAGACCCATCTTGGTTCATTCCTGGCAAAAGGATACCATGCTTCTAGCATTTGACCTGTTCAAAAAATGAGGAATATTAAACTCATTCATGATGCTAACAAAACTCTGTGTGATAACCAAATGCCACCAACCAACTAATAATAATAAGAAGTTAATGCTTATCAATGACCTGTTGACGTAAGAGATTTGATAAAGCTTTAGTTAAACCATTTCAAGCCCTTCCAAATTACTAATTGTCAAAAGAGAAATCCAAAATAGATTCAGTCAATAGTAAGAAGTCATAACATATCCAAACGTATCATCTAGCTTGATACTCCTCAAACAGTCAATAGTAAAAATATTCATGAGCACCACTAAAAAACTTAGGTAAGAAAATCATAAACAGTCAATAGTAATATACAACCCAAAACATTAGCACCACTAAAAAGATTAAAATCGAGAAAGACATAACACAAACAACATTAGTTATACAACTTTAAAGATTACAGAAGCCATAACTCAAACCACATTAGGTATACTACTTTAAAAGAGTACATAAGTGCTTTTTTTTTATTTACTACCTTATTTTATTGTCTGTCTTTGGTCTACTTCTCAACTCAATGTCTGTGTTAATGTTGTCCAACAGAAATCATTCGAATTCAATGATGAAACTTTTGATGAACATTTATTAAGACCGGATATCTGGAAAACCCCTGAAAAAATCAAGATTTCTAACCATAGATATTTAGATTTTTTATATAAAAAAAACAATAGAAAAAAAGAGTAGTAAAGAGAGAAATCCTGAACAAAAAAATAGAGTAGTGGATCCCGGAGATAAAAAATCCCCTAAAAAATTCAAGATCTGAAAATCACACAATAGAAACCATGAAAAAAAATCTAATTCAACTAAAAATCGAATTTATGAATAAGTTAAATACTCAACCGTTGTGGTTAAAGGCAGATCTCGGAGGGTTAGGGTGGATAACTATACATACCCATACCAGATCTGCTAATACTCACACCAACAAACAACATCGAGTTCTTCATACCCATATAATTTTTTCTTGGGTTTTCCGGCGGTCTGGAAGGAGGTTTTTCCAGCAGAAATTTGGTTGTTTAGGTTTGTTCAACAAAACCCATTTGGTCGAAAACATCACTATTTTTGTTGGGTTTTTCAGCGGTCTGGAAGGAGGTTTTTTTGGCAGAAATTTGGTTGTTCAGGTTTGTTCAAAGTAACCCATTTGGTCGGATGAAATTTGTGTACCTGATTGAGGAGCTTGGAGTGAGTTTGAGGAGGGGAGTAGAAGTGAGCGGATATCGAGGGCTTCTTGAGAGAGGAATAGAGTAGAAACCTTTGGTCCTTCCCAATGTTTCCTCGAGCCACGCGACGTTGGTCCTTTTGTCAGTCGAAATTTGTCCACATTTAGAGCCGTAATAGAGAAGATCCTAACACTTAATAGAAACGATCAAAAGTATAGATACAAAAGTTATTTATATAGGTTTTGTGTATAAACTTATATGACGTGGCAAAAGACCCTCCTCCTTTATTATATATATATATATATATATATATATATATATACTGCCTTGGACTGATTACATCTTCGCATAAAAGAAAAGAAGAAATACAAAAAATATAAAACAATGGGACTCAACCCGATCCTACAATCTCTCTCTCAAACTCTCACTCTCTGAGGTGGATACGCTTTCCCCGATGACGAGCGACAAAACCTCCACTCTAGAACCCAATCCCTCATCCGAGGAGGCAGACGAAACCAATCAGGAAGGAATGGAATCCTTGATTTAGGCATTTGCGGAGGCTACCAATCATTAATATCCTTTATCCAGGTGGTCAGCACCCGAACATATTGCAAGCAAAGTAACAAATGCAAAAGACCAATTAGTTAGTAAAAAGCCAAGAAGGAACCAAAATAAACAAGAAAGAAGAAGAGGAATATACCACACACACACATATATATATATATATATATATATATAAAGAGAGAGAGAGACTGAAGGACATCATCTGTAAGCCCCATCAACCCCGACGCCGATGCATTAGAACGGTGCGACAAGATCAATGACCCCCCTCTAGTCAGACGAAAATTATAAGAGGGGGAGTGACCTGAATAAGCGGAGCCTCCTCTGCCATTGCCGCTGTCGATGACTTACCACCATCACCCATGCTATGGACATATCCCATCATCCTGCTAACACCCCTACCCGAAGACGTAGTAGGCCAAGGAATATTCATCACATCACAAATGTAAGAGGGTATTAACAAGCTCGTCACAAAATCCAGGTAATCATAACTCGCTACCGTGTCCGTATAGAGCATGTAGGGCTCATCGACCAGTGCTGTCACCTGAGCCTCGATAGACATCTATCGCACTAGCCTCATATACATCAGTGCACCGATGGTGGGACCACCAACTTATGTCCCAAAATCTGCCATACCACTCTCTCCCCAGGTACCAGATGTACACAACTCGTGGGCCATCAATCGTCGCATCTGCGCATGCATACTCGTCACCCCTGTATGAGGAGGAGCCCTGCCCCAAGGTAAAAGGTCACTTACAATACCTAACAAAGAATAAATATTCATGCAAGAAAGAAAATGACAAAAAAAGGACTCAGGAGAAACACAAAATAACATGATTACTCGTCAAGGTGTTCAAAGCCTGACACACCGCCGCCAAGGATAAAGACTGAGTTGATCGTAGATTAGACTTTCGCCACTAGAACATACAACAGAAGTAACCCAAATCCTTATCCTTCAAAGCTATGAAGCTCAGGTTGAGCCCAATAACCTCGTAAAACCACATCTGCAATAGACAAGAATCAACAAATAAGAAGCTAAACAAGAATGCAAGGAGATAAATGAAAAGAAAAATAAATATAAAAGTTACCTCCAAAAGGTACATGGCCTCTGTAAAAGTCTGCTGACAACACCGACTGAATGGATCCAAAGAAGAATAAAGGTTCGCCAATGTCAGGCTCCCCCAATCATAAAATTAGAAATCGTAAAACATCCTCAGAAGTGTTAAAAAACAAGAGATGAACGACGTCGCCACTCATCGCCACCAGAAATTATCTAAGAAGAAGCAAAAAGAACAATCAGGCCATTTCTCTCACGTGCCGACCATTAGTCTCACGTACCCTCTTACTTAAAAGAACCTCCCGAAGATAAGAGATGTAGATAGAATCCTCATAAACGATCCTACCCACATCCCCTAACGATGCCTGAACTGCCTCCGACGTCACACTCATTGTGCGAGCCACCTCTATCTGTACACCCTCAGAGGCTATCACTAGAAACTGCTAAACATTTATGGGAGTAATAGTCATATTCCCAAAGCCCAAATGGAAGGTGTGTGTAGTTTCCCACCACCTCTCTCTCAAAGCGTATAGCACCGCAGTAGAACGCGACATCTCATTCAAGGCCCGCGCCAGACGATGAAAAACAACTTAACTAACCATTTAGCGTACCACCACAAGGAGATGATCCCAAACATCCTTCAACCTAGTCTTCCCCTGAGAACTCATGCGTGAAGGAGCTATATCATCCTACCAAAGTCAAAAAGAAGGAAAAATCTTTCATTAATACTAGAAAATAAAGAAAAATGAAAAAGGAGTACCAAAAGTCACTATACTTATGTAGCCACTAGGGTTCCTCACCCTAGATGAATGGTAGTGTGCAGGCTCGTGCAAAGGAAAGATCTCTTCATCTACCGGATCAAAAGAATTCTCGTTACCCAAGGAAAGGAGTACCCTAGACTGCCACTCTAGACCAGCTCAATCATCATTGCACAACCATTCCAAGTTATATCCCTTGTTAAAAGAACCCGTCATTTGAAGTATTGAAAGGAAAAGGACTTAGGAACGTTTTTGGAGAAAAAAAATATTCAAGAACTTGAAGGTGTGAAAAATGAGGAGGGATCGCCTCCTTTTTATAGGAGACTAATCGATATTATGATCGGCATACCCTACACATATTGATCAGTACCTGTTTCTTCCTCTTCCCATATAATCCCAGGAGTCCATGCTATTTCCATATGATAACCCCTATAGTATACCGATCGTTAGCTCCCTACAAATTCTATACAAAAAATGGCAAAACATTCAAGAAAAATATAAAAATCACCCAAAAAATTCCTTAAAATACCAGACAAATAGGAACATTTATTCATCAAGAAAACCATTTTTGGGACACTAAACCCCTCACAAACTCCCAAAATCCTCAACATAACCTAACCACACCCACCCTCAACATATTTCACAAACAGAACCAACAATACGCCCGTATCCAAGTCTACTACAATTCTCCATCGGAATTGCAAGATGATACCTTACCAATTCCCTAACAGTATCTCCAGGCAAAACTTTCTCCCCATTCATCCACCAATGGAATTTCAAGATACCCCTACAATGAAAATCTCCACAGCTTCTCTAATAAGGTTATCCCCTCTCAAAAAAATAGAATCCCCATTCGGATGTATCGAGGATAAATCCTTCCCCGAAAGAGTCTTAAAACAACATAACGGAACCACAGATACATCTACATCCAAAAGATAATTAAAATATTTCCCACGAGAGAAACTCCCCATGTTATAACCTTAGGTCCTCAGAATCGACCTTGACCAGTAGAATTGGTTCCTAAAACCTTAGGTCCTCAGAATAAACCTCGACTCACAGAATTGGTCCCTATAACTTTAGGTCTGCATAATTGACCTCGACCCACATAATTGTAATACCTCGTATTTTTATGCTATATTAATTTGGGGATTTATTAAATTTAATGTGAATTAATTATTTAATAAAATCCGAAAATTAATTATGTTATAATTATTAATGTAACGAGAGTTAGTAATTATGGGAAATTTGTCGAATGTTACTAATGAGCAAAGTAATATATAATATTGGTTATATTGAATGTCACGAGTGAATAAAATGACAATTTTGGAAATTTGAGTCGGGACGCACCCGTGTCGCGTCGGGACTAAATATTGATAAATAAAAGTGAATATTTTATAAGTTGTTCGTATCGTCATTTTGAGTGTGCCAACGCATCCGGAAGGGTCGAGATAGTCAGAAAAGTGTGCCCGGGGGTTTAGTTTGGGTCTCGGGGCGTTTTTAGGCCTAATTAGTACCCCGGGAGGGCATTTTGGACATTTCACATTTTTGGGTAATTAAACCCATGAAAATTAAAAGGGTTATATCAGATATCTGGGTTACCATCTAGGGTTAAAAAGCTCAAAACCCTATAACGGACATTGGAGAAGAGAGGAGAGAGCTCTCAAGGCATTCCAAGGCTCAAAACTCAACCGTTCGCACCGCCGCCATCGCCAACGCATAGATCGCGAGACGGGGAACGCAACCACACCAATTTCGGCACCAAACCAGACTTCTGAAAATCCCAGGCAAGTTTTTATCTTTATTATTTCATTGATTCATCTTTCATATGAGTTTAGGAGTAATTAGAATGAGTTTTTATGGAAGAAACCTAAAAGATGAGATAGGAAATTGCATGTAGGGATGGATTAATTGTTATTCTGGAAACCCCTTAACATGTAGAGGATTGAACCACGAATTTATGGGGTTGTAGATGAAGAAAATTCTGGAAAAGATGGATTGGAACATATTAATGAAATTCTAGGGTTCTTGAGGTTTTATATGAATTTGGGGCTTGTTGATCCATGTTTAATAATAGAAATCTACATGATTTACGTTGAAATTTCATAGTATGATGATACAATGTCAGTAGTATAAATTTTGGGTCGATTGGGTATGAAAAATATGGATTTGGTGAAGGTTAGAAGATGAAACCCGTAACTGCAAATCTGCAGATTTCGCAAACCTGCTTGATCGATCGATCGATCCCAGAGCTTCGATCGATCGAAGGTTCGATCGATCGAGCCCTAGACCTCGATCGATCGACCCCTCCTAGCAGACTCATATCTTCCCTTCTTAATTAGTTGAAATTCACTTTAATGAGGAAAAATTCATGGTCACCCTTATAAATATGTTTTGGGAGATAAAGAAGATCAGTAAGGTATATGAATAAATTTTGGGACCTCTAATATATGACGAGAATTGTATTTTTGGGATAATTATATAAGGAACGATGAAACTACGTATTTAAAGTGAGAGAGACTACGTCAAATAGTTATGATAGAGAATAGACGAATCCCTACTGAATTTTATAATTAGGAGGATAAAGCCATGATAGTTATGTGGTAAGTTGGAATAATACCGAATCAAGGTTAGAAATGAACCATCATGTGTTTACAAAAAAGGTGAAAATAAGGATAAAAGTCGTAACTATGGGATTTGAAATATACCCAATATTGATATGGTAATATTAGTATTGTTATATGTATGTGTTTTCATATACTATCTATGTGTGAAAAACATACCCACGCTACTTGTTATCCCTGAGGTTGCCGCGCTGGGACGATCTTATCCTGTGTTGCCTTATGGGGGATATTGACTCGTACCCTGGAAGATAGATATCCTTGGTACAGGCTATCGATTTGATAGTTCAGACGGTCCTAAGAGACGCGGGTATGTGCCATCCTCTTAGAGACTTGGAATCTATGCTTCACCTCAATATTGTTGTGTATGTGTTAATACAATTCTAGAGTGATTCTGAATTTGTATTCCCCTTAATACGAGTGATACGGGGTTTGGATAGTAGAGTATGCCTGCACCATAATATTTATATGGGGTGCTATTATGATATATATATTTTACGAGTAGTTAATATATATATGAAATTCTAAAATCTGGAACTGCCTACTGTGATTTGATGTGTAGGAAATGGTTGATGACTCAAATCATAATACTTGTTTTGAGAAAGTATAATATGACACTGGAAAAACTTTATAAATTAATAAAGTTAAAACGAGAATTTTGGGATACTAATTGAAATATTCTTTTCAAACAATTGTATCGTTCAATTTTAAATCCTGCGAATAACCTAAGATAAGTTAAATCATTGGGGAAAGATAGTGTGATATATGACGAGATAGACCATTGGAAAGGTTAGTGCGATAGGTGTGCACATTAGAAGAGAGGTGAGAATTTCTCAAGAGAGTGTCGCACTAATATGTTGTTGCATTAGCCTGTAATCAATTTAAATACTTGCTAAACGAATTTTTAAATCATATACACTATCGGGCTTTGACCCATTTCCATTTCTCTTTCTCTCTTGTATATATATATATATATTACAGGTGCCCAGCCACAGGGGCGTCTTGCATAGAGTCCTTTGGCAGGAACGTGCTACAACTTAGGTGGGAGTTGCAGGCCTGTTGTTTTGATGACTTCATCCATTTGATTATACTCCTAGCATGTTCATTATTGGGGCATGTGTCGCCCTTTCCATTATTCAGTTTTTATTTGGATATTGTACTTCATCTATTTCTAGGATGGTCACTTTGGGATTTATTACTGTATGGATGTTTTACTTTAAGTTTTAAATGTTGGGATTTAGTTGTTGAATGTTTAAATTATTTGGATTATATGTTCCAGGATTATTGTGGTGTGATTCTCTAATATTGAATTGTTGTAAATAATTAACTCTTTGTTTTTAAAATAAAATTTGGAAAGTAATGTTTAAAAATGGTCTTGATACTTAGCTTAATTAATTAGGGTGTTTAAATTTGAAAAGTTATTTTTACGACAGTGATGCTAAGAATGAACCAACTGTTCACCTTTATTTTAATTTAATAAAGGAGTGATCGCCCGGTATTTAATTAGGCGGGGTGTCACAATAATTGGTCGCTATAAATTTAGGTCCTCAAAATTGACCTTGACCTGACCTCTACCCAGAGAATCAGTCCTTACAACCTCAGGTCCTTAGAATTGACCTCGGCCATCTAAAACGTTGTCATCCTCTTAGGTCCTCAGAATTAACCCCGACCCACAGAATCGGTTGTTACAATCTTAGGTCCTTAAAATTAACCTAAACCCTCAGAAATGGCAGTCACAATATTAGGTCCTTAAAAATTTACTCAACCCGTGAAATCAGTCCCTATAATCTTATGTCCTCCGAATCGACCTCGACCCATAGAATCGGTCCCTATAATCTTAGGTCCTAAAAATTGAACTCGACTTGCAGAGTCAGTCCCTATAATCTTAGGTCCTCATAATCGACCTCGACCTGCAGAATCGGTCCATATAAGCTTATGTCCTAAGAATTTAACTTGATCCGTAAAATTGGTCCTTATAATTTTAGGTCCTCAGAATTGAGCTCGACTAATAGAATCTATCATCATAACTATATGTCCTACGAATTGAAATCAACACACAGAATCGGTCCCTACAACTTTAAGTCCTCATAATTAACCTCGACCTGCAGAATCGATTATCACAACTTTAGGACGTCAAAATTGATTTCGATCCACAGAATCAGTCCCTATAATTATAGGTCCTCAGAATTGACCCCGACTCACAGAATTGCTCGTCACAACTTTAGGTCCTCACAATTAACCTCGATCGCATAACTGGTTTGTATAAATTTAGGTCCTAAAAATTGAACTCGGCCCTTAGAAACGGTTGTCATCATATTAGGTCCTCAAAATTGACCTCGAACCGTAGAATCGATCCTTACAATTTTACGTCCTCAGAATCAAATTCGACCCACATAATCGGTCCCTATAATCTTAGGTCCTAAAAATCATCCTCGACCCGTAGAATTGGTCCCTATATTCTTAGGTCCTCATAATCAACCTTGAATTGTAGAATCGGTCTCTATACTGTTGGGTCCTCAAAATTGACCTCGACCTGCTGAATCGGTCCCTATAATCTTTAGTCCATAAAATTTTCCTATACCCGCAAAATCAGTCCCTATAATCTTAAGTCCTCATAATCTACCTCGACCCATAGAAACGATCCCTGTAATATTAGGTCCTCAGAATTGACCTCTACCCACAGACTCGGTCATACCCAGCATAACCTTAGGACCTTAGAACTGACCTTGACTGTTTGAACCAGTCACCCTCGTACCTTAGGTTTATAGAATTAACCTTAAACACTCTCTCTCCCAATGCCAATGTGGTGTCTATTAGATGGCCTTCTCTTATTTCAAGGTCACCTGTCGAGGGTCTCTTTAGACATGACATTCTAGGATCCTCCTATGCATATCCTCAGTTCCCTAACAATATCTCTTTCATCATGAAAACTAGGTCATACTCTGAGTATTGATCAAGAGGCCGCCGGATGCTCTCAGGTCCCATATGACTACCGACCAACCTTCTCACCTCAGCGACAGCTCTTTGGATCCTCGAATGGCTCTGAATCCCCTTTCCAATGGTCTATCCCATACAAAAATTGGACTTATGGTTCGGACGAACAAATCACTTTCCCCTAAAAACTGATCTAGAGGCCATTGGGCTCTCTCGGGCTCCATTTGACTCCTGTCAACTCCCCAATTCAAGAAAAGCTCTTTGGATACTCGAAGGATTCTGAGTCCATTTTCCAATGGTCTGCCCTTACGATACAGGCGAATGACTCATTTCACTCTAAAGGGTCACCAGGAATTTTTGGGCCCCATTTGACTTTGGTCAACTCTTCTAACCAAGCTAAGTTCTTTGTAACATCAAAGGTCCTTGCATAACCTTTCTAACGACCCGTCTCGTTTGCAGATCCAACTTACGATTTAGACAAACGATTTTTTTGCCTCTTGTCCAAAGGAATAACAAGCGCTTATGATCCCTGCTTGACCGTAGTCAATTACCAAACCCGAGAGAGGCCCAATCGATTCTTAAAGGAATCTGAATACCCTTTTTAAAGTTTCAACCCATGTGCAATTCTGACTTACGGATTGAGTTTTACGGCTATTTTTTGGAAAATCTACCTGAGACTTCCGAATGGAAAACCCATTTTCCAGCCTATCGGTGGTGTGTCTGGGGTTGCCTACTGATAGGCATGTTAAGGAAAATGCAAATCGACACCCGCTTGACCTTATATAAGGAGAGCATGATCTCACTTTGAAAGGGAACTCAGAAATATATCTCTCAGTGATCTCAACAACATTCTCTCCAAGTCATCATGGATTCCATATTAAACCCCCCCCCCCCCCCCCCAACATCCATTTCCATCCTTTCCTTACCCAATTTGGCAAATTCCCTTCTCTTTCCTCTGAAGCCCTTATACTCTTGAATCACTTGAGTCTATATTGTATAAGTTCTCATCTAGTTTGGAAATTGTGACAAAATTATGTCCATCCTAGAAACCAAAGAACCTCAGAGATTGGTTTGCTATTTCATTCATATATCTTGTAGTGATCTAGATCTAATTACCAACACTCACACACAGTAGAATGCATCATATACATGTAATATTGCATATTTATGTGTGTACATATGTTGAGTATGTTTAAATTCCTAAATTTGATTTTTAAATATTTTTTTGGATTTTATAAACATTTTTTAATAAAAGGTATTATTAATTAAAACTTGATTTTAGAAGTTTGTGGGTTCAATCTCTAATTATGGATTAATTGGTTTATTGTCTCAAAGTTGGTTTGGGTAGAAACCAAAAGTGACAGAGACTTCAGGGTTTGGTTGTAATTAATTTATAATGCGCGTTTTATATCGATTTATTGGTTAACCCTTGTTGCTTGCTGATTGGTGGGATTTGTGTTTCTTCACTGAGTATACAATCGCGTATGCTTACAGCCGTTGGATCAAACCTTATCAATGATCTGCATGCTTTCTTTGGTAATACCTGTGTATCCCTTTTTAACCAATCAGATGTTTTTTAACCACCGCGTTCTGTGAGTCCTTGGATTTAAGTCAATCCAGCTTGACTCAATCCCGACCCTTGTTTTTGAACCTGCTTCTCGATCCTTCTCTTCACCCTATAAAAAGGATCCTCCTCTCAATCGTATAAGACTTTTGGCCAAATTCATTCCTGAGAATAAAAAAGAGAGAGTAGAGAGAAGAGAGAGAAATAGAGAGAGAGAGAGAAGAGAGAAACCAGAAAAAGAGAGAGAGTTAGAAACCCTAACCCTTGTTCGTCAAGCCCTTTTAAAACCAAACATACCTCTAAAACTCCTACATATCCAAACACTACCCTGAGTGTTCTTGAGTTTTTTTGAGAGATATTTGTGTTGATGTAACCTCTTGTTCGTTAGATCTTATTTCCTACTTAAACTATTTACTTAGATCTAGTTTCTTCTTCATAGAAATTTCAGATCTATGTTCTGCATGTTACATCACACTTAGATTTACATAGTTTATTTCTCATCTTGAGAAATATATTGTTGATTCTTTTCTAAATTTTTTTTTTATCTCTAAATCAACAATAAATATATTCTGTTTCTAGTTCTCTTAAAACTAATCCTTTGACCTTGTTTGGAATCAGACTTGGAGGTTTTCAATCTCGAAAATCTTTTCAAAACTCTGAGATTGATTAAGATCTTGACTGTCTTCTAAGCAAGACATCTGTGGATTCTGGGATTGATTTAAAGGTCAAAAAGGGTTCAAAGTTTGTGAGAAGAGAGAAAAAGGAAAATCACTGCATATAGCCTTATATGTAATTTTGCTAGGATTGTGTGTACTTAATAAGTGTGAGTGTGTGCATGCATGTGTTAGAGAGCACTTCCAGAAACACTTTCACACTACAACACGAAAAGTGTTGGTAATAAGATCTTGTGAACAAGAGTCGACGTAAAGTGCTGGAACAAATCAGAAGTTAACAAACTAGGAGAACAACATCTACAATCAGAACTACAGAGAAGTTATAAGGACACCAGAGGGTACATTCCTAAACTTATATAGGTTTGAGTTGTATGCATGTTAGTTAAATAGTTTGTAACTGGTAAATTTGTTTTAGTGGATTTTTTATTTTACTCCATAGAGGCAGTCGTGGATGTTTCCTCAGTGGGTTGAGGTTTTACCACGTAAAAAATCGTGAACTTAATCTTTCTACATCTCCTCATCTCATTCTTGTTTGTGCTGAGTTTAAATCTTGTTTAAACTACCTTATAAAACTGTTATTCAAATCTTGAATAGATCTCGTACATACTATTTTTTTTTTGAAACACATCTTGTGTTCTAATAGTTTTTTGTTTCAAGAAAAGAGTTTCCTCAAAAAAACAGCTCAGAGTTACTTAAATAGTTTATTTTTAATAAACGACTATAGTAACAATATTTTCAATTGGTATCAGATCTTGGTAAACTGCTTTTAAAGAGATCCTGTATTTCTGAAATTATTTTATGAAAATCAACTATGGACGAGAAAAATGAAAGATTTGGTAACTTTACCAGACCTCCTATCTTTGATGGAACCAATTTTGCTTACTGGAAAGTAAGAATGATTGCTTTTATTCAAGGAACTCTGGGAGATGATGTCTGGGACATTATTGAAAATGGTTACACTTTTCCTACAAAACCAGCCACTGAAGGAAGTAATGAGAGGGTTAAGAAAGCATTAAGTGAGTTCACTCAAGAAGAGAAACAAGTTTCTCGAAATAATAACAAAGGAAAGAATGCCATATTTATGTCCATAAATGAACATGAGTTCAAAAGAATATCATCCTGTACCACTTCTAAAGAAGCTTGGGACACTTTAGTTACTACTTATGAAGGTGACACTAGAGTTAAGGCTGATAAAACTCAAATGCTCATTCAACAGTATAATTCCCTAATTATGTCTCAGATTGATTCATTTGATGACTTCTATATAATCCTGACTGATATTGTGACCAAACTGCATGCTAATGGGATAACTTATGATAGACAAGAAATTATATCTAAAATTCTAAGATCATTACCACAGAAATTTGATAACAAAAGATATGCTATTGAGGAAATGTGTGATAGTAATCTCACTCCTGAACTACTCAGTAGTAAATTAAGAATTGTGGAAATGGAACTGGAATTTAAGAAACAATTGACCCAGTCCCATAGGAAACAGACTAGTTCCAATCTAAGTGTCTCTTCTAAATTGATTAAGCCTGAGTTTAATACTTCCAATGATGACTCTGATGAGGAATGCGATATAGAGAATTTGGACAATCAGATTGCCTTAATATCAAAACAGTTTAAGAAAATCATTAAGTTTAGAAACAAAATGGCAAATAAACAAGGCAAGTCAAATTATCCAACTCCCTCTAATCACAGACCTCATGAGAAAAGCAATGACAAAAATCACAAGGACTCTCACATTAGACCTAATAGAGACCTTAAGAAGACTGAATGCTATAGATGTGGTAAACTGGGACACATTGCACAAGACTGTAGAGTTGACTTGAATACTCAAAACAAACACACTAGATCCAACATTTGCAAAACATGGGATGATTCATGTGACTCTAAAAATGAGGAACCTGAGTCAACTGATGTTTTTGACCCTTGCATGTCTTTCTTTGCTAAGATTATCTATAATGATGATATGCCTGTGCTTGTTAGTGAGGAAGAATATAGTAACTCTATGTATGATGTTCCTAATCTTGATGTTACTGGTTTAGATGCTTTGATTACAGAGAATATTGCTATCTCTTCTTCGGGGTGTGTGAGTCAAAGGGAAAGCGATAATGACAATGTCAATGGGTGTGTGAGTTCAAAGGATGAATCCTTAGGGGTCACTTCACACACTACACTTAGTGACTCAGACAATGAAGACCTCCCAACATTCACACACTTTATGCTAAAACTCTCAAGAAAAGCACTAGACTAGAAAAAAATTGTGAAAGATCTCACCAAAAAACTGGAAGATCTAAGCCTGATGGTCAAACTGAATGCTGAAGAGTATACTACCCAATGTTTAACTCATGAAAGTGAAATTAAAATGTTTGATGAAAAACTCAGAAATTTAAATGAAACAAATGAAATTCTGGAGAAAAAGTACAAAGGGACATTGTTAGAATTGGAACAAACTAAAGAAAAGACAACAACTGTTTTCAAAAAATTTACAAAATTTAAAAATAATTCAAACTGTTTTGATGAATTTGTTGCTGAATCAAAAACCAATTCTGATGATCGAACTGGAATAGGGTTTTTCTCCAATTTGAAGACACAAACAAAATCTTTTGAACCTATCAATTTTGTGTCAGGAGGCAAAAGGCCTATTGAAACATGCCCAGACTTTCATTCTCTAAAAACTGAGTTTGATTCAAAACATCAAAATTTTAACATTGGGGAATCAAGTTGCTCTAAACATGAAAGTTCACCTAAGGCTAAATACGTCTGCCCCTTTATTCGAAAGAGTGAATCTACATTCAAACCTGTACTATGTAGGAATAGAGTTCAACCTCAAAATTCCTCAAAACCTTTGTTTAGAGAGTTTTCTAAGGAGACCCCAATTTTGAGCAATCTTTACTGCTCCTACTGCGAAATATATGGTCACTCTTTTGATGGTTGCTATGCTAGGAGACTAGTTAAACCTATCTATAATCCTCGTATCTATTAGAACTTTAATAATTCTAGGAGGAGCCGCAACAATTATATACTTCCTAGACAACCAGATAAAAACTCTAATTATAGAAAGATAAAGACCAAACCGAAAAGAATATTTCCTAGAACGAATTCTAAGCACTTTCCTAAACCAAATGCTCAAGTCTTTCATAAAATTCAAAATCATGCGCAAAACATTTTTCAGCAAAAATCCAATGCTCGCAAATTTTATCAATTGAGAGCTAATAAGCGCAAAATGAAAACTAGAGAAATTTAGGTTAGAAAAGATGATCTATTACCTCAGATGAAGTGTAACATAGTTGTTACTTCTCTAAAAGCTTAACACACATCATCCGGTTGGTATTTAGACTCTAGATGTTCTAAGCACATGACTGGGGATGAAACTAAACTTTTAAACAAAACCAACTTTGTTGGTGGTAAAGTCATTTTTGGTGATGGAGTTTCATCTCAAATCATAGGCAAAGGAACTCTCCAAGAAGATGGACTTCCTGTTTTTGAAAATGTCCTTCTAGTTAAAGGTCTTAAGGCAAATTTACTTAGCATTTCGCAATTTTGTGACTCAGATCATACTGTTACGTTTTCAAAGAACAATTGCAAAATTTTAAATGAAAAAGGTGAATGCATAATTACAGTATTCAGAACCCCTGACAATTGCTATACTGTCATGAACAATTCTGAAATCTATAATATTTCTAGAATGGATGACAACGAGATATGGCATAACAGAATGGGTCATATAAATTATGATAATCTTAGTAGACTGACCTCTCAGGAAATAGTTAGAGGAGTTCCTAAAATCAAACCCATTCCTAATATTGTCTGTGGTCCTTGTCAGGAAGGTAAAATTGTTAAGGCACCTCATAAGAAAGTTAATGATATTCTTACCTCTAATCCATTGGAGCTCATCCATATGGACCTAATGGGTGCCTCCCAAACTGTTAGTCTCTGTGGACAAAGTTATATTCTAGTTATGGTTGATGACTTCACCAGATTTACTTGGGTAGCCTTTTTAAAACAAAAGTCCGACACTTTTCAAACCTTCCTAAAAATTCTTCTTCGGATTGAAAATGAAAAGGACATCCAAGTAAATAGAATCCGTAGTGATAGAGGTGGTGAATTCAAAGACACTAGTATTATAGAACACTGTGACTATAATGGTTACAAACATGAGTTTAGTGCTCCTAAGACTCCTCAACAAAATGGAATTGTCGAGAGAAAGAATTGTACCCTTCAAGAGATGGCACGTGCTATGTTACATGCCAAGAATTTACCTAAATATTTTTGGGTAGAATCTATTCGTACTGCGTGTCACATCATAAATAGGGTCTATCTTAGAAAGAATTCCATACAAACCCCTTTCGAACTTTAGTACAATAAAAAGCCTAATCTTAAGTACCTTAGAACCTTTGGTAGCACTTGTTATGTTTGCAAAGATAGAGAACACTTGTCCAAATTTTAAAGTAGGGGAGATAAAGCTATCTTTCTAGGATACTCGCCTAATAGAAGAGCCTATCGAGTATATAACCTTCTCACTAAAACCTTGATGGAATCCATAAATGTAATTGTAAGTGACACTATTGTAGAGAACAATACTGGTGAATCTACTATTGAGGAAGAATCCACAAACATTTTATAAAATGACTCTTCTGAAATAGATAATTCATTACCAATTCAGATACCTAAAGTAACTAACTGGGTTTCTAAAGATCATCCCATAAATAAAGTAGTTGGTAACCCTAGTGAGCTAGTGCATACAAGATCCCAACTAAGAAATTTTGCACATTATGCATGTTTTGTTTCCCTAGTGGAACCAAAGAATGTTAATGAGGCATTGAATGACTCTCATTGGATTTTTGCTATGCAGGAAGAACTTCTTCAATTTGTCATTCATGATGTTCGGTATCTTGCTCCTCGTCCTGAGCACAAAAAGTTTATTGGCACACGTTGGATTTTTAAAAATAAGACTGATGAAAATGGGATAATAATTAGAAATAAATCCAGATTAGTTGCTCAAGGATACTCTCAAATTGAAGGAATAGATTTTAACGAGACTTTTACTCCTGTTACTCGTTTATAATTTATCCGTCTGCTCTTTGCTATAGCTTGCCACATGCATTTTACACTTTATAAAATGGATGTCAAATCTTCATTCCTTAATGGAATATTGACTGAAGAGACCTATGTAGAACAACCTAAAGGGTTCATTGACCCTCAATATCCAAATCATGTATTTCATCTTAAAAAGGGTTTGTATGGCCTTAAACAAGCACATAGAGCTTGGTATGAGCGTCTTTACAGTTTCCTCTTAGATAAAGGTTTCAAAAGAGGTGGAAATGATCAAACCCTTTTTGTCAAACATTTTGACAAACACATCACTATTGCTCAAGTTTATGTTGACGATATTATCTTTGGATCAACTTCTACCTTAGAAGTAAAATCCTTCTCTGAAACTATGTATAAGGAATTTCAAATGTCTCTTATGGGGGATTTGCAATTTTTCTTAGGTCTTCAAGTCAAACAAAATTCAGAAGGATTATTTGTATCGCAATCTAAGTACGCTTTAGAGATAGTAAAGAAATTTGGCCTCGAGAGTGCTAAGGATGCTAGAACGCCCATGAGTACTACAATAAAACTTTCTAAAGATGAAAATGGAAAATCTTTAGATCCTACTCTATATCGTAGTATGATAGGAACCTTACTATATCTTACTGCCTCACATCCTGATATTATGTATGTTGTGTGTGTATGTGCTCGTTATCAAAATAACCCTTAAGAGAGCCATTTGAATGCTGTTAAACATATCATTAAATATGTAAAAGGCACTCTGAATCTAGGACTTTGGTACACTAATGACACACCAAGCACTATAATTGGGTACACTGATGCTGACTGGACTGGGTGTACTGATGATAGTAAAAACACATCAGGAGCATGCTATTATATAGGTAATAACTTGGTAGGATGGAGTATTAAGAAACAAAACTGCACATCACTCTTAACAGGTGAATCTGAATACATAGCCGCTGGCAGCTGTTGTGCTCAATTACTATGGCTTAAACAAATGCTAAGTGATTATGGTATTCAAGAAAACCAATTGCATCTCTATTGTGATAATCAAAGTGCGATTAATATTTCTAAAAACCTTGTTCAACACTCGCGAAAAAAGCACATAAAAATAAGACATCATTTTATACGCGAATTGGTTGAAACTAAGGAATTAGAAATCAATTATCTTCCTACTGATTTGCAACTCGTAGATATGTTCACCAAACCTCTAGATTATAATAGATTCATTTCCTTGCGTAAATCTATTGGTATGCTTTGTGTTGAGTAATATCTTTACTGTTTATCCATGTTTTTTCCCTTTGTCCATTTGAGACAAAATGGGGGAGAAATTTGAGTCTATTTATTCCTTACGTATGCTAAACAACTTGATCTTAGTGATTTACTGTAGGTATTTGTTGAATAGTCATTCTCAACTGATGTCATAGGGTATTCAATTGTAAATAGTTGAGTTATGTACTTTTGTTTTCTAGGATTTGGGTAGATAGATTCTTTATAGGAATAGGTTTTTCTTATTTTTTTGTCGCCCTACGAGTCCTAGTTGACTCAAATGAGATTTTGTCTCATATTTCCAAAGGGGGAGATTGAAGACCTTATACTCTTGACTCACTTGAGTCTATATTGTATAAGTGCTCATCTAGTTTGGAAATTGTGACAAAATTATGTCCATCCTAGAAACCAAAGAACCTCAGAGATTGGTTTGCTATTTCATTCATATATCTTGTAGTGATCTAGATCTAATTACCAACAATCACACATAGTAGAATGCATCATATACATGTCATATTGCATATTTATGTGTGTACATATGTTGAGTATGTTTAAATCCCTAAATTTGATTTTTAAATATTTTTTGGGATTTTATAAACATTTTTTAATACAGGTTTTATCAATTAAAACTTGATTTTAGAAGTTTGTGGGTTCAATCTCTAATTATGGATTAATGGGTTTATTGGCTCAAAGTTGGTTTGGGTAGAAACCAAAAGCGGCAGAGACTTCAGGGTTTGGTTGTAATTAATTTATGACTCGCGTTTTATATCGATTTATTGGTTAACACTTGTTGCGTGTTGATTGGTGGGATTTGTGTTTCTTCACTGAGTATACAATCGCGTATGCTTACAACCGTTGGATCAAACCTCATCAATGATCTGCATGCTTTCTTTGGTAATCCCTGCGTATCCCTTTTGAACCAATTAGATGTTTTTTAACCAATGCGTTCTGTGAGCCCTTGGATTTAAGTCAATCCAGCTTTACTCAATCCTGACCCTTATTTTTGAACCTGATTCTCGATCCTTCTCTTCACCCTATAAAAAGGATCCTCCTCTTAATCGTCCAAGACTTTTGGCCAAATTCATTCCTGAGATTAAAAAAAGAGAGAGTAGAGAGAAGAGAGAGAAAAAGAGAGAGAGAAGAGAGAAACCAGAAAGAGAGAGAGAGTTAGAAACCCTAACCCTTATTTGTCAAGCCTTTTTAAAACCAAACATACCTCTAAAACTCCTACATATCCAAACCCTTGTTTGTGTTGCTGTAACCTCTTGCTCGTTAGATCTTGTTTCCAACTTAAACTGTTTACTTAGATCTAGTTTCTTCTTCATAGAAATTTCAGATCTATGCTCTGCATGTTACATCACACTTAGATTTCCATAGTTTATTTCTCATCTTGAGAAATATATTGTTGATTCTTTTCTGAAAAATGTTTTTATCTCTAAATCAACAATAAATGTTTTCTGTTTCTAGTTCTCTTAAAACTAAACCTTTGACCTAGTTTGGAATCACACTTGGAGGTTTTAAATCTCGAAAATCTTTTCAAAAATCTGAGATTGATTAAGATCTTGACTGTCTTCTAAGCAAGATATCCGTGGATTCTGGGATTGATTTAAAGGTCAAAAAGGGTTCAAAGTTTGTGAGAAGAGATAAAAAGGAAAATCACTGCATATAGCCTTATATGTAATTTTGCTAGGATTGTGTGTACTTAATAAGTGTGAGTGTGTGCATGCATGTGTTAGAGAGCACTTCCAGAAACACTTTCACACTACAACACGAAAAGTGTTGGTAATAAGATCTTGTGAACAAGAGTTGACGTAAAGTGCTGGAACAAATCAGAAGTTAACAAACTAGGAGAACAACATCTACAATCAGAACTGCAGAGAAGTTATAAGGACACCAGAGGGTACATTCCTAAACTTATATAGGTCTGAGTTGTAGGCATGTTAGTTAAATAGTTTGTAACTACTACATTTGTTTTAGTGGATTTTTTATTTTACTCCGTAGAGGGAGTCGTGGATGTTTCCTCAGTGGGTTGAGGTTTTACCACGTAAAAAATCGTGAACTTAATCTTTCTACATCTCCTCATATCATTCTTGTTTGTGCTGAGTTTAAAGCTTGTTTAAACTACCTTATAAACCTGTTATTCAAATCTTGAATAGATCTCGTACATACTATTTTTTTAAACACATCTTGTGTTCTAATAGTTTTTGGTTTTCAAGAAAAGAGTTTCCTCAAAAAATATCTCGGAGTTACTTAAATAGTTTATTTTTAATAAACGGCTTTAGTAACAATATTTTCATCCTCCTATCACCTTCATCCACTTTCAAGAGCAATCCTTCAACAACCAAGATCAACTTTAAAGCTTAAAAAAAGGACCAAACCTTTCACTCTCTCTTTAAATTCTCTTACTTTTGCATCAGTTACTTAATTCTTATTTTAGCATTTACATCGTGCCTATTAATATCCAACTCTTTTATTAGTAGAATCTACTGTATTTTCTATAAAAAAACAAGAACACGAAAAAGCTGGTTTGCTTGTAAATTCCAAAAGGGGATATCTCACTTTATTTTTCGACACTAAAACATCCTTCTTACACACACACAAACACAAACACAAACACACACACACACACACGCACACACACACACACATACACACACATACACACACACACACACACACATACATACACACACACACACATACACATAAGAAAAATCCGCGGCTGTATTTATGGGATAAACTACACCATGTTATATGCGAACTATGTGGACTTTGATGCATCTCAGGTAAAATCTGATATTCGAGTCCTCTCCGATCTTTGTTCATATGTTATTTTCATATCATATATTTTTAATCCATGCTTGTGTTTTGTCCAAATTACACCATCGTCCTTCTATAAACGATCGGTGATCCGACAAACACACACATAATATTTTATTTACTATTTTGGGAACACTCCTTAGGATGACCTCACTCCGCCTTTATCCATGACGCGAGTCGAGTAATTCCACTCTACATATATATATATACATGCACACACTTCATAGAGTTATTAAGGAGAAGATAACACATTCCCATGAGATACTAAAAGGGAGGGATGGATTCCTAATACCTTCCCATTCCGTAACTTAGTCCCCGAATCATTGAACTAATTGGACTGAAAGGGCGAGTGTTGAAAATGATTTTTAGAGATATTTATCGAACTTTGATTATCGCAATAGAGATGTAGTTGATATTCTTGAATACCATAATCATTTAGCATTTGCTCAAGCCAAAGGAATTGAGCACAGCAATTACCAGCGGCTATGTATTCAGATTCAGTTGTTGATAAAGAAGTGTAGTTTTGTTTCTTACTACTCCATCCTACCAAATTATTACCGATATAGTAATACGCTCCCGATGTGCTCTTACTATCATCTGTACACCCTTCCCAATCGACATCAGTGTATCCTATTATAGTACTAGGAGTATCATTGGTGTACCAAAGTCCAAAATTTAGAGTTCCTTTTATGTATTTAATGATTATTTTTACGCATACTAATTGGCTCTCTTTAGGATTATTTTGATAACGAGCACACACGTAAACTGGATAAATAATATCAGGATGCGAGGAAGTAAGGTAAAGCAATGTTCCTATCATACTAGGATATAGAGTTGGATCTATGGATTTACTGCTCTCACCCTTAGATAATTTGACCGTAGTAATCATGGGTGTTTTAGCTTCTTTGGCACTTTTAAGGATGAATTTTTTGACAATCTCTAAGGCATATTTAGATTGCGAAACAAATATAACTTCTGAATTTTTCTTGACTTGAAGACCCAAGAAAAATTATAACTCCCCCATAAGAGACATTTGAAATTCTTTATGCATAATTTCAAAAAAAGATTTAACTTCTGAAGGGGAAGTGGATCCAAAAATGATATCATCGACGTAGACTTGAGCTATAATGATATCTTTGTCAAAATGTTTGACAAAAAGGGTTTTATTATTTCCATCTCTGTTAAAACCTTTGTCTAAGAGAAAGTTGGAAAAACGCTCATACCAGGCTCTTGGCGCTTGCTTTAGACCATACAAAGCCTTTTTAAGACGATAAACATGATTTGGATATTGAGGGTCGATGAACCTTTGGGTTTTTCAACATATGTCTCTTTAGTCAAGATTCCATTAAGAAAGGAAGATTTGACATCCATTTGGTAAAGCGTAAAATGTAAGTAACAAGCTATTGCAAAAAGTAGATGAATAGATTCTAAACGAGTAACAGGGGCAAAAGTCTCGTTAAAATATATTCATTCAATTTGAGAGTGTACTTGAGCAACTAATGTGGATTTATTTCTAATGATTATCCCACTTTCATCAGATTTATTTTTAAATATCCAACATGTGCCAATAACTATTTTATGATCAGGCCTATGTACAAGATGCCAAACATCATGAATGACAAATTGAAGATTTTCTTCCTGCATGGAAGAAATCCAATGAGGGTCATTAAATACCTCATTTACATTCTTTGGTTCCGCAAGGGAACAAAACATTCATTATGAGCATAGTTTCTTAATTGAGAACTTGTACGCATAGGCTCACTAGGGTTACCAACAACGTTATCTATGGGATGATCTTTAGAAACCCAGTTAGGTACTTCAGGTGTCTTAATTGGTAAAGAATCATCTATTTCTGGAGAGTCATTTTTTAAAACATTTTCAGAATCTTCCCCAATAGTTGGTTCTCTAGTCTTACTCTCACCAGTAGTGTCACTTACAATAACGTTTATGGATTCCATTAAGGTTTTTTTCCAAAGATTATAGACATGGTATGCTCTACTGTCAGGCGAATATCCTAGGAATATAGCTTTATCTCCATGAGTCTCAAATTTGGATAAGTATTCTCTGTCTTTGTAGACAGAACACGTACTACCAAAGGTTCTAAGGTATTTAAGATTGGGGTTTTTCCCATACCATAGTTCATAAGGAGTTTGTTTTGAATTCTTCCTAAGATAGACCCCATTGATAATGTGACAAGCAGTACGAATAGATCCTACCCAAAAATATTTAGGCAAGCAATTGGCATGAATCATAACACGTGCCATCTATTGAAGAGTACAATTATTTCTCTCAGCAATTCCATTCTGTTGATGAGTTTTGGGATCACTAAACTCATGTTTGTAACCATTATAGTCATAATACTCTATAATACCAGTATCTATGAATTCTCCACCTCTATCACTACGAATTCTATTTACTTGAGTGTCCTCATTTTCAATCCGAAGAAGAATTTTAAAAAAACTTGGGAAAGTATCAAACTTTTGTTTTAAGAAGGCCACCCAAGTAAATATGGTGAAGTCATCAATAATAAATAGAATGTAACTGTGTCCACAGAGACTAACAGTACGAGAAGGACCCATTAGGTCCATATGGATGAGCTCCAAGGGTTTAGAGGTAAGGATATCTTTAACTTTCTTATGAGGTGCCTTAACAATTTTTCCTTCCTAACATGAACCAGAGACAATATTAGAGATAGGTTTGAGTTTTTGAATTCCTCTAACTATTTCTTATGAAGACAATCTACTAAGGTTATCATAATTTATGTGACCCATCCTATTATGCCATATTTCATTGTCACCCATTATGGCAATGTTACAGACCTCAGTACTAGTCTGGGCAGCGTAACAATTGTAAGGAGTCCTGAGTCCTGTAAGAATGCACTCACCTTTTTTATTTAAAATTTTCCAATTATTCTTTGAAAAGGTGACAGTATGATTTGAGTCACAAAATTGCGAGATACTAAGTAGAATAGCCTTAAGAGCTTTTACTAGAAGAACATTTTTTAAGAAAAGGCATTCCTTCTTCTTGGATTGTTCCTTTACCAATGATTTGAGATGATACACCATCACAAAAAATGACTTTTCCCCTAATAAAGATGGTTTTGTTTAAAAGTTTTGTATCATCACCAGTCATGTGCTTTGAACATTCAGAGTCTAAATACCAACCAAAAGTGGTATGTTCAGGTTTAAAAGTAGTAATCACAATGTTACACTTTATCTGGGGTATTAGCTCATCTTTTCTAACCCAAATAGCTCTTGTTTTTATTTTGCGCATATTTTCTCTCATTTGATCATTGGGTTTCAATCAAAATTTTCAATTTTTGATCAAAAATTTTGACTTCATTTTCATGAGTTAGGTATTGAGTAGTATACTCTTCAGCGTTAAGTTTTACCATTAGACTAAGGTCTTCTACTTTCTTAGTGAGATCTTTCACAGTCTTCTCTAGTCTAGGGCTTTTGTTGAGAGTTTTGGCAAAAGTGTGTGAACATCAGGGAGGTGTTCACTATCCGAATCACTAAGTGTAGTGTGTGAAGTGACCCCTAAGGATTCAATTATTGAACTCACACACACATTGACATCGTCATTATTTCTTTCCCTTTGACTCACACACCCCGTTGTAGAACTAGTAATATTCTCAGAAATTAAAGCATCTAAGCTAGTAGCAACATCATTCATAACAACAAAAGTAGAGCTATTATCATCATTATAATACAAGGTCACATGCATATCATCATTATAGATTATCTTGGCAAATAAAGACATGCAAGGATAAAAAACATCAGATGATTCAGGTTCCTCATTTTTAGAATTACTTGAATCATCCCATGTTTTGCAAATTTAGGCCCTAGTATGTTTATTGGTCATGTTCAATTTAACTCTATAGTCCTGTGCTATATGACTCAATTTTCCACATCTAAAGCATTCAATGTTCTTGAATTCTTTGTTATGTCTCGTATGAATCTCCTTGTGATGTTTGTCTTGACCTTTCTCATGAGGTTTGTAGTTAGACTGAGTTGGATAATTTGGCTTGCCTTGTCTGTTTGCCATTTTATTTCTAAATTTGACAATTTTCTTAAACTGTTTTGACATCAAGGAAATTTGATTATCCAAACTATCTATATGAGATTCCTCACCAGAGTCATTATTAGGAATAGTAAGCTCAGGTTTCATCAACTTCTAGGAAAAACTAAAATTGGAACTAGTCTGTTTCCTATGGGACTGGGTTAATTGTTTCTTAAATTCTAAATCCATTTCCACAGTTCTCAGTTTACTACTGATTAATTCATGAGTGAGATTTTGATCATTCATTTCCTCAATAACATATCTTTTGTTATCAAATTTCTATGGTAATGAACTTAGAATTTCAGAGACAATTTCATGTCTATCATAAGTTATCCCATTAGCATGAAATTTGGTCACAATGCCAGTAAATTTCATGTAAAAGTCATTAAAATATTCAGATTCTGACATAATTAAAGAGTTATATTACTGAAGAAGCATATGTGTTTTAGCAACCTTAACTCTAGTGTCACCTTCATGTGCAGTAATGAGAGTATCCCAAGCGTCCTTAGAAGTGGCACAAGATGAGATCCTTTTGAACTCATGTTCATTTATAGACATAAAAATGGCATTCTTTCCTTTGTTATTGTTTCGAGAAACTTGCTTCTCTTCTTGAGTGAATTCACTTAATACTTTCTTAATCTTCTCATTACTTCCTTCAGTGGCTAGTTTTGTAGGATAAGTATATCCAATTTCAACAATATCCCATACATCATCTCCTAAGGTTCCTTGTATGAAAGAAACCATCCTGACTTTCCAGTACGCAAAGTTGTTTCCATCAAAGAGAGGAGGTTTGGGCAAGTTACCAAATATTTCATTTTTCTCATCCATTGTTTGATTTTAAGAAAACAATTTCAGAAAAAATATCTTTAAAGAAAAATTCCAAAGCTCTGATACCAATTGAAAAAGTTGTTACTTAGGACGTTTAATACAATATTAAACTATTGAAGTAACTCTGAACTATTTTTTGAGGAAACTCTTTTCTTTAATTCAAAACAGATTAACACAAACACGCACGAGATTTGTTCAAGATTAGTTAACTAGTTTTGAAAAACAAAACTAAAATGTTTAAATCACCACAACCACAAGAATGAGATGAGGAGATGTAGAAAGATTAAGGACAAGGAATTTTTAACGTGGTAAAACCTCACCCAACTGAGGAAACATCCACGACGACTTCTAAGTCACAAACCAAAAATCCACTAAAACAAAATATACAAGTTATGAACTATTTAACACACATGCAAACAAATTAGAACTGTACAAGTTTAGAAATGTACCCACTAGTTTTATTATAACTTCTTTGCGATTCTAATTGTTGATGTGGCTTTCCTAGTTTGCTAACTTCTCCAATTTATTCCAGTATTTATGTCGACTCTTGAAGATTCAAGATCTTATGTCCAACACTTACTTGTTGTAGCGTGTCAAGTGTTTGTGAAAGTGATCTAACACATGCATCCACACATGCACACTTATTTTATACAAACAGTCCTATCAAATTACAGATCAGATCTAAATGATGTTGTTTTCAGTTTCTCTCTTCTTTAGAACCAAAAGACTTTATTTGACCTTTCAAATAATCCCAGAATCCATGTCTACCTTTCTCGAAAGGTGTTTTAAGGTCCTAATCAATTTCAGAGGTTTTTGAAAATATTTTTGAAATTGAAAACGACCAATTGCAATTCCAACTAGGTCAATAGTCTTGTTTCATAAGAAGTCGAAACAGAAAATGAATTTGTTTATTCTAATGTTTTGAAAAACATTTACATGACAGTAATCAACAAATGCGATTTCTCAAGATGAGAAACTAAAATGTGCAGATCTATGTGTAATATGACATGCAATGATCAGATCATCTATTTCTATGAAAGAGAAATAGAGATCTAATAAGTAATGTATAAGTTGAAAACAAGATCTCGAACCAAGAGGATAAAACACTTTAAACACCCTTCAAACCCCCACTAACAACACTCTCAAACACACAGTTATAATGTTTGGTAAAAACTATTTTGGAGAAATGTGTTTAGGGTTCGCAAATAAAAAAGGGTTTGGACGATTTAGGGTTTCTCTCTCTCTCTCTCTCTCTCTCTCTCTCTCTCTCTCTCTTCTCTCTCTATTTAGATGAACTTCCAAAAGTTCCCAAATGCTGAGGGTAAGACTCCTTATATAGTAGGCTAGGAAGGATCGAGAAGGGCTACCCAAATCAAAGGCTGAGATTTGGTCTAAGGCAATTGACTATGATCCAACGGTGGAAGAACATCGGTGATTTAAACGCACGCTCATTGGTCTAGAGAGGTTAACATGGATTGGGTTAAAATGCATGCAGAGCATTGAAGTAATTGATCCAAAGGCTGAGAAGGTGTATGAGTTATGAGTCTACCAACAAACACAGATCAGGCCGCTATAATGCAGATAGGTGTAAGGCCAAGATGAACTCACACATGCGTGTTTTCAAAATAATTACACACGCACCCTAAATTCTAAAGCGCATTTGGATTCTACCCAACCAAACATTTAGGTATGAAAACATAAAACCAATTATTACAAAATGACCCCATAAGCTTTTTTAATTTCCAAAAAATCAATTAAAAATTCTTAAAAATTCCCAAACAATTATTAAAGCCAATTTTAAATGGGATTAAACACACACGACTCTCACACAATCATTTTATGCAATACATAGTTATGAATGCAATCCTAATTTGTGTAGATGATTGAGAATATACCTTTAAAAAATCAATCAAGAGGAATAAAGAGTAGAGTCTGAGGATTTTTAGAATCTAGCGAATGGACTCAATTTTATCACTCTTTCCAAACTAGATGAGCACTTATATAATGTAGACTCTAGTGAGTCAAGAGTATAAGGTGCTTCAATCCAGATCTATTTCGATAGTAAAATGGACTATTCATCCAAATCGTATGGCCGATTCATGCATGGGGTAGATCGTTAGAAAGGGGATTCAGATTTCAAGATTCATTAATATTTCTCTTAGATGAGAAAGTTGGTCGGAGTAAAACGGCGGCCGGGAGCGCCCGATGGACTCTAGATATGTACTTTAGGTATGACCTAGGGTTTGTAGTGAATGTGTGAGTGCTAGGGACATAAATAGGTGATTAGGAGGATCCTAGGATTGTATGCCTACAGTAACTAGAAAACTAATTATGAGTGCCCTATGGTTGATGCCTATATGGGGTTTATTAAGTTGTTGAGTTAGTGGAAGGGTTCTCCCATTTGGCATGACATCCTTAATATACCTTTTCCCTATAAGGGCAATCATTCATCAGTACATGTGGACAAGACATTTGATATACCTAAATGTACATGAATTGACTCATGATATACCTCATAAGGATGGTACATATGAGAGAAAAGTTGATATACTCATCGCACATGCATGAGTTCCCAGCTATATACCTCCCGTCGTGAGTTCGGTTAAGCGGTACGATGTGAGGGGAACCATGAAATATGTTCACTAAGTTTTAACACAAATTTAAAGACTAAGTAAACAAACAAAAGTAAACTCGTTTAGGAAACTCCTTCTTGATATGTTAAATGACAATATGTGTATAAAATTGATTTTGTTGGATGTTAGACTAAGTAAACTGATTACCTTTGGTTTTAAATCAAAAGTCGATAGTAGTTATTTGTATTGAAACCAAACCATGTAAGAAATTAAGAACAAAAATAGTTAGTTGACACAGTGATTTTGAACGTGGTAAAACTTCAAATATGAGGAAACATCCACGATGACCTCTATGCCACAACCAAAAAAACCCACTATAAATAATTATACAATAGTTACAAGCATATAAACATGCAACACAAGATCCTAGGCTAAAGAATAAAAATATACTTAAATGAATGGAAACCTCCTCTACGGTATTCTGAATTTGGCTTTGATCTCCCTGGCAGTTTCTTTGCTTTGAATCCTTGCCCCCTTGCTTTGATGGACTCAGTTAACAAAAAATCTCTCTAACGAATCACTCTTTTACTAGGTGTTCGTTGAGAGTAAATGTGACTGTGAAAAGTAGATAAATGCATTTTATAACTCATTTCTCTCAAAATATTTATATAGACAGTCCTATGAATAAAAAATTTCTATATGAGATGTAAGGTTTCACTTTTCATGAAAATTAGACTTCCTATTTCGGGAATTATTTCAGATCTGAAGTAAATCTTTCAAAAAAATAGATCTAATGTTTCAAAAACGTTATTGATATACAAAACTAGTTTCATAAACTGTAAAACTTTGTTTTAGAAACGAATCTTTCAGATCTCAATTAAATACTCATTTGAAGTCTCCTTTTCAAGAAAAATGAAAGCAGATAATGGATCTTAAAAAAATATAAAAACACAAACCAAGATACAAAGAGGATAAGGCATATAAACCCTAGATATAAGTGAAAATGTATCTCAATTTATTTCTCATAATTTATAGAAATAAATATGATATCTACAGCGAGATTAGGTTTCCTAAGAGAGATAAAGTGTGAAGAGTTTTCTTCAGACTTTCAAACCAACAAATCCTCAAGAAAGATGGATGAAATTAAAAACTTAAGGTTGGTTTTCTATTTGGGAGAAAACCAAATGAATTTCTAACTGATATTTTTTGTTTTCTCTCTCCCTCTAACCTTTCTCTTTTCTCTCTACTCTCCATTCTTTCTATTTTTCTCTCAAATGGACGAAGTGTTAAAGTCTCCAAATGCCTAAGTTATGGCCCTTATTTATACTAGATGAAGAACCTTCTGGACAATCGAAGCAAATGAATTGTGGAGATTTATTCATATTTTTGAATTCAAATCTAATAGTGAAAGATGGACCACACAAATGCTTATTCTTATTTGGCTCATTCCAACCTAACTTGGATTAATTGAGGTAACATGTAGTACATTGATTAAAATTTATCCAAAGGTTATAAATCATCCTCAGAAATGTGAGACTATGTAAACATAAACTCCTCCAACTAAAGATCAACACGCTTTGCCCGAACAACCGTTGGAAACGCACGTCCAAATAGTCCAATTTACTACACCATAAGTTTAGGTTGGTTTTATATTCTACCCCGGGAAGCTTTTTAAGCAATAAAAGTAATTCTATTTAATCCCACAATATTTTAAAACGTAGATTCTAAATAGTTAAAAAAATCATTTTAAATGTTTAGAAATGTTCTAAAAATGTTTTAAAAATTCCTAAAAATATTTAAACACATATACACTCACCCACAATATAATATGCATGTATTGTGTCCTAGAGTGTGTTCAGTGCATCAAATTACTTACCTTTATTTCAATGAAGTTGTCTTAGCCTAGCTCAACTGTTGGTGAACCTTTGCAATACCATGGGGAAGATGCTAAAAAAGAATTTATCCTATTTTGTCTACATATCCAAACTAGTTGGGGCTCCTATATGGTACAAACTCAAGTAAGTCAACCATTTAGTGTGTTCTTAATATCTAGCTTTTGATATTGGAGACAAAATTCCTTTGAGTAACTTGTACTTGTGGGTAAAAAGATAAAAACCCGAGATTTCCTATACAAAAGAGCTAATCTACCCTTCCCATCCTAGAACCGAAAATAAGAGAGAAAAAAAATACATTACTCAACTATTATACAAACCATTACCTTAAATAAGGAAAGATGTACGACCGATCTATAAAGTGAATGCCTAAAATGAAACACTTAATGGGCATGTTGGTTGAATCAAGATAAAATAAGACATTAAATCTAACACCAGTTACTAAAGTTCTCATCTCCCAATTTTGCTCAAATAGACAATAGGGTAAAAGGTAATAAAAATTGGGATATATAAATAATTATTCTACACAAATGATGCCATCCACATTAAACAGATTAAGGAGGAATCTTTTGTCATTTTTGAAACGTTCGTGCCGTAAATCCTCATAAACTAATTATTAGCGTGAAAATACCGAGGTTATGATAATTATGAAGAATATATTAAGTAAGCACAATCTTTTGTATGCCCATATGAGACCTCGTCTTGGCTCAAGGAACACTCGGCATAAGCCGACTTCTCCTAGTTCATCGATTGGGCCATCCTACAAGGATTTTCTCAGCCTCGTGCAAAACTAGGATGAGATCACAAGCTACATCGGCAGACCTAGTGCCCCGCCTTGCCGTATCAGGAAGTCGAGAGTGTTTCAGTTGTTCCCATCTCTCGTATCGGTTTAATGCAAGTCAGCCGAGACTACACTTCACAATTAATGACGTGTAATCCAGATAATATATCAATGGTCTCATACTCGGACAAGACTACACCTCAGCCCGACTAGAGGAACTTTTTATCTTATAGGGCACATGCAACAAAGCACGTATAGGACAATGCGCATTGGTTGCAAAGCCCATACGGACCAAACCGTTATAACAACATCACTCGTAAATGTGAGGAATATCTTGTAATCATTTCTTGCATGCACCAAGGATAGATGGCATCACCTTGTTGGATAGTTAGCGATATGTATGCCTCATGCGTCACTGTGGTGCGTATGACACCACCCCATCCATATAAATAGTTGTCTTCTACCTCATTGTAAAGGACCACTTATTGTAAAACCTAGCTAAAACTTTGTGAAAATACTCAAAAGAGATAGAAACGCTTGAGTGATGTACTTGAAGGCCATTAGTTCCCTTATCATAGTGAAAACTGTCATTCACACTGTACAGTTGACGTAGGCTCCGATCGAACCACTTATATTTGGTGTCATCTTACCATTTGCCTTATCTCTTTCTGCATTTTTATATCTATTCTTACACCATTGTTGTGTTGGTTTGATCTCACTTATTACACTGACTTGGTGGTACCAATTATGGTATCATCAATCTAGCATCGTTTGTAGGAACGAGATAGCCATCTTCTTCCCTTCATTTGTTGCAACTTTATCAGATTCTCTGGTGGTTGTCCAATATCATCCTTGGTTGAGCTTGAACCACCATTGAAAGAGTCTAGTTTTAGTTTTAGCTCACTTTCATCTCATCCAGCTCACTTTTAGCTCATTGCTTGGTTTTTTCGGTCACCGCAAGTCTTTAATGGCATCAAATCCTCCTACTATAGGTGGACCAAGTACCAGCCAAGCCCCACCTTAGTCAGAAATGGCTGAGGTAACGGCGACTCTACGCTTCATGGTGGATAGTCAACGTCAGATGTAGGCAAATCTTGTTGCATTTAGTCAGAACATGGTGTTTAGACTGTCCAGAGTTAGAGGTGAAACTATCACTCCTGCTGGCAGGGAAAGTGTCCCAGATCTATTAGCCAGGGGACCACCCTAGGCCCTATTCAAACATCTTCCTCTTCAGCAAAGCTGCAGAGCATGGATGACCCTAGGCATTTACGCCTAGGGAGGCCGGGTCATGAATGCCCAGATGATGAGGATGACAAGGAATTTTGGGAGCCTTATGAAATCTCTAAAGGCACTGTGTGACCCAATTCTGCCCAGTCGAGGCTCGAGTGGCACGTCGAGCCAAAAATGCAGGCCCAAGGCTTTAACGTTGGACACACTGAGTAGAGTGTCGGCCTTTGATAGGCTTGGCCTAGTAGGGGACGACCTGAGAAACTGACTATCCAAATCTAGAAGTGTCGTTGGCTCTCACAAAAATGATAGAGCTCCTGACCATCAGCTTTAGCAAGGTTAAGGAAAATAACAACAAGAAGTGAATAACCGATAGAGAATAGTGGCTAGGGAGCCCTCAGTTTGTCCGACCGAGAGAGGGGGGTCAGAGACAATTTTGGATCAAGTGAAGGATATAGCTACAACCGATAACCTTGGAATGATTATATTCAAAGGCTGGAGGACAAGATCTGGGACATTTAAAAGAGCTTAGATCCCTTGTAAAGGGTATATAGTCAAGGCTCCCCCTTTGTGGCTAAACTCGTGAATTATCTAACCCCGATTAAATTTAAGTCGTCGATCATCCCGCCTAAGTATAATGGTAGCACCAACCTTGTCCATCATGTCAAGATGTACTAATAAGATGCTGATATTTACTAAGTCTTAAATGAGATGAGATGTTATGCCTTTTCGAGCACACTCACCGGATCTGCCCATGTATGGTTTACCTCTCTCCCAAAAAATTCGATTGAGAATTTCAAATAGCTTGCATAAAGGTTTATATATAATTTCTCCTTTAGAGTGAGGCCCCAGAAAAAGATGACCCAACTGTTGTATGTGAATCAGGGGAAGAATGAAAGTTTGAGAGAGTACATAGCGAGGTTCAACAAGGCAAAATTAGAGGTTGAAAATTATGAAAAGAGTATTTCCATGACTTCCTTCATGTGAGGTTTACAAAAAGGAAAACTACTTTGGAAGCTTGCAGAAGATCCTCCAAAGTCCATGACCGAACTCCTGGCTATGGTTGGGAAGGTCATGAATATAGAGGAAGCAATGGTTGCTATAGGTGAAGATAAGAAGGGGACACGCAGTGGGGGTAAGTTCCAAAAGAAGAATAAGGATGGCAAGAAGAGGTCGCCGAATGACAAGTTCGCAGACTGCACCCCTTTGACTATCAGTTGTGAATAAATTTTAAATGAGATCAAGAATGATCGGTCTCTGAAGTAGCCTAAGAATCTTAAGGATCCTCCTCACAAAAGGAATATAAACACGTGGTATGAATTTCACCAAGACCATGGTCATACGAATGATAAGTGTTTTAATCTCAAGGGTGAAATTGAAAGAATACTGAAATATGAGAAAGTATGTTGATAAGGGAAGTTCCAAGGGCGGACAAGAGGACATCCAAAAGAGGAGGAACGAAAAGTTCAAGGCGGATGATCCAACAAGATGAAACGATAATGACTCGGACAATGATGATGAAGCAGACCCAAACTTGCCACCCCCAATTACTGATCCTAAAGGTCATCTTCATACGATCTCTCTTGGGGTTAAAATGATCTATTGAGGACTAGCTGAAGGAGAAAAAGAGGTTTCCGACATAAAGGCTCATGTCGCAGAGGCCAAGACTCTCCCTTTAAAACCCAAGGAAGTGCATTCAGAAGCAATAGAGCCAAAGAAGGTAAAAAGAACTAACGTTGATGTGAATAATTTGATTGTATTTTTTTCTAAACTAGATTTCAAAGGGTTTCTAGCCTCGTATGATGACCCTTTGGTTATCACCACTCCGGTGTATGGTTATGAGGTTTCGAGGATTTTGGTGGACGATGGTAGTTCGATCGATGTTATGTTTTGGGACTCTTACAAAGTCATAGGTCTCAGTAAGAAGAGACTAATGTCATATCAACAACCACTTATTTGGTTCTCTAAAGAGAAAGTACACCCTTTAAATGGAAGTCAGAATGGGAAATTACTGGTCGAAGTGCCTCATGAATAAGATTAGTTTGTTTGTCATGGATGAAAATTTCTACTCGGACTATAACATAATTTTAGGAAGAGTAGACCTCAAGGAATTAAAGGACGTGCCTTCAACAGTTCATTAATTGTTTAAATTCTTACTCCATATGGGGTAGGATAAGTGTAGGCTGACCAGGTTGAGGCATGTGAATGCTACTTTAACTCAGTTGAGGAAAGAGAGTCATACAAAAGGGCTACTACAATGTACAACATTGATACCCTGGATCCTAGAGACGAGACTAAATTAAAAAAGGGTGAGGCTACTAATGAGATAGAATCGATCCTCCTCAATGAGGACGAATCGGAATGTCCAAATTGGTAAAGCCCTGAAAAAGGAATTCAAAGACGAATTAATCAACCTATTGAGGAAGAGGCAAAGCATTTTTTCCTGGATCCATGGAGATATACCTGACATAGATCCAAAGGTCCTCTGGCATGAGATTAATATGGTTAAAGATGCAAAGTCGGTAAGGTAAAGAAGGAGAGTCTACTCCCAGGAGAAATATGATTTCATTCGAGAAGAGGTGAAAAAGTTAAAAAAGGCTAACTTCATTAGGGATGTCATCTACCCTAAGTGGTTGGCCAACACTATCATCGTCCCAAAGGCCAACGGTAAATGGAGGATGTGTGTTGATTTTACAGATCTGAAAAAAGCTTATCCTAAAGATAGCTTCCCTTTTCCGAGGATAGACCAAATGGTGGATGCTACTACTGGCCATGAACTGATGAGTTTCATGGATGACTACTCAGGGTATAATTAAATATTCATGGACCCCACCGATGCGAAGAAGACATTCTTTATCATTGATAAGGGGACATATTATTACAATGTCATGCCCTTCGATTTCAAGAATGTCAGGGAAACATACCAAAGGAACGTCAAGAAGATGTTTGAGGATCAGATAGGGAAGATGATGGAATTTTATGTCGACGATATGTGGACAAAGAGTCTCAAGGCTGACACTCATATGGCCGACGTTGAGAAAACTTTTAACACTATGGAGGAAGATGGAGTACATAAGTTGTATTTATATCTGGCTATGTTGGAGTCGGTCATAAGTGCTTCTATAGTTAGAGATAAAGATGGAGTATAGAAGCTAATGTATTTTAACAGCAAAGCCCTCCAAGGAGCCGAGCAAATATATCACAAGTTGGAGAAGTTGGCTTATGCTCGAATCCATGCCTCAAGAAAGATGAAGCCGTACTTCCAAGCACATATTATGGTCTTCCTCACTGACTCTCCCCTCAGACAGGTCATCTGTAAACGTTAGAAATAAGGTAGGTTGATGGCCTGGGAAATTGAGCTGGAGGAATTTGATAGCGTCTACCAGCTAAGAATGACCATTAATGGAAAGGACTTAGCAAACTTCGTAGCTGATTTCACATCGGACAAGGCCAACATAGAAGAAATTGATGTTCCATCTTGTGATCCAGTATGTCTTCCCTTGGATGAGACCGAGCTGAGTTCATCTAGAAGTAAGATGTCTGAGAATGAGGAAGAGAGGTAACTCTTCAAGAATAGGACCCTAGAAGAGGGTAATTTTTCAAAAGATGGTACAATTTGGAACTTATATGTCGATAGCTCCTCGTGTGAGGCAAAGAGCGAATCAGGGTTAATTATGTCGGCCCCAAATGGGACCGATATTGAATATTCACTAAGATTCAGCTTCAAAACTTTTAATAATGAGTCAGAGTATGAAGCCCTCCTAGCATGTCTCTCTCTTACTCAGGCAATGAACATCGGCCAACTCCCAGTCCATAATGATTCTAGGTTAGTTATGAATCAAATTTTGGGGGTATATGAGGCGAAGGATGACATAATGGCCAAGTACCTAGAAAGGGTGAAAGTAACACTGAAGAATTTTAATAAAGTGCATCTGAAGAGGATACCTCATTTGGAGAATAACCGAGTCAATGCTTTGGCAAGCTTAGCCTTCTCTACACTAACATAAATCAGAAGGTCGATGTTGATAGAGATCTTACATCGGTCGACCATTGAAGAGGAAGACAGTACAACGAAATTTTGTTTTAACTTGAATTTGGGAGCCTCTTGGATGGATCTTATTTTTTGGTACATCAAGGAGGGAGAGTTGTCCAATTCCATAGTGGAGAAGAAAAAAATGAGGTACAAAATGACTAAGTTCTCCATCATATGAGACATTTTGTATAAGAGAGGGTTCTTACTCCCTCTACTCAGATGTGTTCACCCATATGACGGAGAGCATATTTTGAAAGATGTGCACAATGGATCTTGTTCCAACCATATCAGAGGGAGGTCATTAGAAAAGAGGATCATTACTCAGGGATATTGGTGGCCAGCATTGACCAAAGATGCAGGTTCATATATGAAAACAATATGACAAATGCCAAAGGTTTCCCACAATTTCCCATCAACCTCATCAGCCCCTTACCTCTATCACATCCCCATGGTCATTTGCAGTGTGGGGATAGATGTAGTAGGACCCTTGCCAAGGATTTTGAACAATTACAACTATTTGATCATAGCTATTAACTATTTCTCAAAGTGGGTAGACGTCGAGGCGATGAGCATGATTACAGAGAAGAAAGAGTTTCAATTTATTTAGAAAAACATCATCTATAGATATGGCCTACTAAACACTCTAATTTCTAATAATGGGAAGCAGTTCAAAAACATCTCCCTTGAGAAGTACTATGGGTGGGTTTGCATCAAATAGTTCTTTTCAACTCCAGGATGACCCCAAGGCAATGAGAAGACAAAGGTTATGAACAAAACAATTCTTAATGGAATCAAGAAGAAGTTGGAAGATGCCAAAGGGAGATGGGTTGAGGAGGTGCATGTCATCTTATGGGCATATAGGACGACAATGAGGACACAAAAGGGGGAAACTCCGTTCATGCTAGCCTATAGTTCAGAAGCTGTGATGCCAACAGAGATTGGTCTCCCAACCCAAAGGGTCTAGACATATGACCCAGAATGTTGAAGAGCGGAGGCTAGACCAAGATCCTGTAGAGGAATGAAGAGAAGATGCTGAGGTGGGGAAAAATTCCTATTAGCAAAGAACAACAAAGTTTTATAATAAGAGAATGAAGGCTCAACCACTAGCAGTAGGAGACCCCATTCTGAAGAAGACTTGGCAGAATCCTAACAACCTTCATACTAATTGGAACGATCCTTATAGGGTGGTTCCAGGAACACATCGATTGGAAAATTTAGATGGAGATCTATTCTACAACCCATGGAACACCGACCATCGCAAGAAGTACTACCAGTAAGAGTTACGTTTTAGCTTCGTTTATTTCTTAACAATTTCAGTGTAGTGTCATTTTTCCATATCTATGTAATATGAGAATCAGATTATGAATGAAAAATTTCAAAGTGTTTTCTCTTATTTCATTTTTTGAATTATTTTAGATTGCATGTACTAGTTGTTCATCCCCAGCTATAAAACATCCCTCATAGTGAAGTAGCTCTTATTTACTCACGGTAACATGACAGTCCAGACGGGATCAACCTTGTCCATGGACTCTCGATAACACCGAGAGGGGATGCAAACACCATAATTTAGTGGATTCAAATTAGAAATCACTTAAATCTGGTTCATTTCAAACATCATTAATTTGGTGGATGAAACCTCTTGGCCGAGATGATAGTGCCTGGACGAGGCGAATCTCATCCATACACTCTCAAAACGATGACATGAGACTTGTGATATAACACCATAATATGGTTGATTCAAATTATAAATCACTTAAATGTGGTTCATTTCAAACATCATTAATTTGGTGGATGAAACCGCTTGGCCGAGATGATAGTGCATGGACGAGGTGAATCTCATCCATACACTCTCAAAACGATGACATGAGAGTTGTGATATAACACCATAATATAACACCATAATGTGGTCAGTTACTACGAGTTACATTAGTCCCGTAGGAGTTGTTGGTGCCACCCATGGGGACGTTCGGGGGCTGTTTCGAGTTTTCACACTCTAACACCAAGTTTTTCATGCTGAAGTCTACAAGTATGCAAATTACCGTCGTATTCTCAAACTGGGAGTCCCGCGGTTGCGTGGTTAGTTACTATGAGTTACATTGGTCCCGTGGGAGGTGTTGGTGCCCCCACGGGGAGGTTCGGGGGCTGTTTCGAGTTTTCACACTCTAACGCCATGTTTTGCTTAAGTCTAAAAATATGCAAATTACCTTCGTATTCTTAAACCGGGAGTCCCGCGGCTGATGTTCGGGGGATGCTTTGAGTTTTTACCCTCTAACGATATGTTTATAAGCCTAAGTCTAGAAATATGCAAATTACCATCGTATTCTCAAAATGGGAGACCCACGACTGTGGGGTCAGTTCCTACAAGTTACATTGGTCCCGTGGGAGGTGTTAGTACCACCCACGGGGACGTTCAGGGGCTGTTTCGAGTTTTCACCCTCTAACACCATGTTATTAAGCCTAAGTGTAGAAATATGCAAATTACCAATGTATTCTCAAATCGGGAGTCCCGCGGCTGCGTGGTCAGTTCCTACGAGTTACGTTGGTCCCGTGGGATGTGTTGGTGCCACCCATGGGGACGTTCGGGGGCTGTTTTGAGTTTCCACCCTCTAACTCCATGTTTTTAAGCCTAAGTCTAGAAATATGCAAATTATCATTGTATTCTCAAACCGAGAGACCCACGGTTGTAGGGTCAGTTCCTACGAGTTACATTGGTCATGTTGGAGGTATTGGTGCCACCCACGGGGACGTTCGGGGGCTGTTTCGACTTTTCACCCTCTAACGCCATGTTTTTAAGCCTAAGTCTAGAAATATAAAAATTACCGTCCTATTCTCAAATTGGGAGTCCAGCAACTGCGTGGTCAGTTCGTACGAGTTGAATTAGTCCCGTGTGAGGCGTTCGTGCCACCACGGGGACGTTCGGGGGCTGTTTCGAGTTTTCATCCTCTAAAGCCCTGTTTTGAAGCCTAAGTCTTGAAATATTCAAATTATCATCGTATTCTCAAATCGGGAGACCCATGGATGCGGGGTAAGTTCCTACGAGTTAGATTGGTCTTGTGGAAGGTGTTGGTGTCACCCACAGGGACATTCGGGGGCTGTTTCGATTTTTCACCCTCTAACGACATGTTTTTAAGACTAAGTCTAGAAATATGAAAATTACCATCGTATTCTCAAACCGGGAGTCCCACGACTGGGTGGTTAGTTCCTACGAGTCACATTAGTCCCGTGGGAGGTATTGTTGCCACCCACGGGGACGTTTCGGGGATGTTTCGAGTTTTCACCCTCAAACGCCATGTTTTTAAGCCCAAGTCTAGAAATATGCAAATTACCATTGTATTCTCAAACTGGGAGACCCGCGGCTGCGGGGTCAATTCCTACGAGTTACATTGGTCCCGTGGGAGGTATTTGTGCCACCCACGAGGACGTTTAGGATCTGTTTCGAGTTTTCACCCTCTAACGCCATGTTTTTAAGCCAAAGTCTAGAAATATGAAAATTACCGTCGTATTCTCAAACTGGGACTCCCGCGACTGCGTGGTCAGTTCCTACGAGTTACATTGGTCTCGTGGGAGGTGTCGGTGCCACCCACGGAGCCGTTCAGGTATTGTTTTGAGTTCTCGCCCTCTAAGGCGATGTTTTTGCTTAAGTCTAGAAATATAGAAATTACCTTCGTATTCTCAAACCGGGAGGCCCGCGCCTGCGTGGTCAGTTCCTACGAGTTACATTGGACCCGTGGGAGGTGTTTGTGCCACTCACGAGGATGTTCGGGGGTTATTTCGAGTTTTCACCCTCCAACGCCATGTTTTCCTTGCTTAAGTCTACAAGTACTCAGATTACGGTCGTATTCTCAAACCGGGAGTCCCGGGACTGCGTGGTCAGTTATTACGAATTTACATTGGTCCCATGGGAGGTGTTGGTGCCACCCACGGGGATGTTCGGTGGATGTTTCGAGTTTTCACACTCTAACGCCATGTTCTGCCTAAGTCTAGAAATATGCAAGTTATCGTCGTATTCTCAAAACGGGAGACCCACGGCTGCGGGGTCAGTTCCTACGAGTTACATTGGTCTCGTGGGAGGTGTTAGTACCACCCACGTGGACGTTCAGGGGTTGTTTCAAGTTTTCACCCTCTAACACCATGTTTTTAAGCCTAAGTCTAGAAATATGCAAATTACCATTTTATTCTCAAACCAGGAGTCTCGCGGCTGCGTGGTCAGTTTCTACGAGTTACATTAGTCCCGTGGGATGTGTTGGTGGACGTTCGGGGGGTGTTTCGAGTTTCCATCCTCTAATGCCATGTTTTTAAGCCTAGGTCTAGAAATATACAAATTATCGTCGTATTCTCAAACTGGGAGACCCGCGGCTGTGGGGTGAGTTCTTACGAGTTACATTGGTCTCGTGGGAGGTGTTTGTGCCACACACGGGGACATTCGTCGATGTTTCGAGTTTTCACCCTCGAACGCCATGTTTTTAAGCCTAAGTCTAGAAAGATGAAAATTTCCTTCGTATTCTCAAATCGGGAGTCCCGCGGATGCGGTCAATGACTATGAGTAACATTGGTCCCGTGGGATGTGTTGGTGCCACCCATGGGGACGTTCGGGTGCTGTTTCGAGTTTTCACCCTCTAACGCCATGTTTTTAGGCATAAGTCTATAAATATGTAAATTACCGTCGTATTCGCAAAATGGGAGACCCGCGGCTGCGGGGTCAGTTCCTATGAGTTACATTGGTCCCGTGGGAGGTGTTTGTGCCACCCACGGGGACGTTCGAGGGCTGTTTTGAGTTTTCACCCTCTAACGCCATGTTTATAAGCCTAAGTCTACAAATATAAAAATTACCATTTTATTCTCAAACCGGGAGTCCAGCGGTTGTATGGTTAGTTCCTACGAGTTACATTAGTCCTGGGGGAGGTGTTGGTGCCACCCACAGAGTCGTTCGGGGGCTGTTTTGAGTTTTCACCCTCTAAGGCCATGTTTTGCCTAATTCTAGAAATATTCAAATTACTTTCGTATTCTAAAATCGGGAGTCTTACTCCTGCGTGGTTAGTTCCTATGAGTTACACTAGTCCCGTGGGAGGTGTTTGTTCCACCCACAAGGAGTTCGAGGGCCGTTTCGAGTTTTCACCCTCTAACATTATGTTTTGCTTGCTTAAGTCTAGAAATATACAAATTACCTTCGTATTCTCAAATCGGGAGTCCCGCGACAGCGTGGTTAGTTCCTACGAGATACATTGGTCCCATGGGAGGTGTTTGTGCCACCCACGAGGACGTTGAGAGGCTGTTTCGAGTTTTCACCCTCTAACGCCATGTCTTTAAGCCTAAGTCTTGAAATCAAACTGGGAGTTCCGTGGCTATGTGGTCAGTTACTACGAGTTAAATTGGTCCCGTTGGAGGTGTTGTTGCCACCCACGGGGATGTACGAGAGATGTTTCGATATTTTACCCTCTAACGCCATGTTTTGCTTAGGTTTAGAAATATGCAAATTACCTTAGTATTCTCAAAACTGGGAGTCCCGCTGCTGTTGTTCAGGTTTCGAGTTTTCACCCTCTAACGACATGTTTTCAACCCTAAGTCTAGAAAAATGCAAATTACCGTCGTATTCTCAAAACGGGAGACCCGCGACTGTGGGGTCAGTTCCAACGAGTTACATCGGTCCCGCGAGAGGTGTTGGTGGCACCCACGGGGCCGTTCGGAGGTTGTTTCGACTTTTCACCCTCTAACGCCATGTTTTTAAGCCTAAGTCTAGAAATATGAAAATTACCATTGTATTCTCAAATCGGGAGTCCCGCGGCTGCGTGGTCAGTTCCTACGAGCTACATTGGTCCCGTGTGATGTGTTTGTGACAGCACGGGGACGTTCGGGAGTTGTTTCGAGTTTTCACCCTCTCATGACATGTTTTTAAGCCTAAGTCTAGAAATATGCAAATTATCATCGTATTCTCAAACTGGGAGACGCACGACTACAGGGTCAGTTCCTACGAGTTACATTGGTCACGTCGGAGGTATTGGTGCCACCCACGGGTACGTTCGGGGGCTGTTTTGACTTTTCACCCTCTAACGTCATGTTTTTAATCCTAAGTCTACAGATATGAAAATTACCATCGTATTCTCAAACCGGGAGTCCAACGACTGCGTGGTCAGTTCCTACTAGTTAAATTTGTCCCGTGGGAGGTGTTCGTTCCACCGCGGAGACGTTCGAGGGCTGTTTTGAGTTTTCATCTCCTAAAGCCCGGTTTTTAAGCTTAAGTCTAGAAATATTCAAATTACCATTGTATTCTCAAATCGAGAGACCCGTGGATGCGGGGTCAGTTCCTACGAGTTACATTGGTCCCGTGGGAGGTGTTGGTGTCACCCACGGGGACGTTCAGGGGCTATTTCGAGTTTTCACCCTCTAACGCCATGTTTTTAAGCCTAAGTCTTGAAATATGCAAATTACCATCGTATTCTCAAACCGGGAGTCCCGCGACTGTGTCGTTAGTTCCTACGAGTTACATTGGTCCCGTGGGAGGTGTTGTTGCCACCCACGAGGACGTTCGGGGGCTGTTTCGAGTTTTCACCCTCTAACGCCATGTTTTTAAGCCTAAGTCATGAAATATGCAAATTACGGTCATATTCTCAAACCTGGAGACCCGCGGCTGCGGGGTCAGTTCCAATGAGTTACATTGGTCCCGTAGGAGGTGTTAGTGCCACCCACGGGGACTTTCGAGTGCTGTTTCGAGTTTTCACCCTCTAACGCCATGTTTTAAGCCCAAGTCTAGAAATATGCATATTACCATCGTATTCTCAAACTAGGAGTCCCGCGGCTACCTGGTCAGTTCCTACGAGTTACATTGGTCCCGTGGGAGGTGTTTGTGCCACCCATGAGGACATTTTGTGGATGTTTCGAGTTTTCACCCTCTAACGCCATGTTTTGCTTTCTTAAGTCTAGAAATATGCAAATTACCTTCGTATTCTCAAACTGGGAGTCCCGCGGCTGCGTGGTCTGTTCCTACAAGTTACATTGGTCCCGTGGGAGGTGTTTGTGCCACCCACGAGGACGTTCGGAGTCTATTTTGAGCTTTCACCCTCTAACGCCATGTTTTTTATCCTAAGTGTAGAAATATATAAATTACCATCGTATTCTCAAACTCGGAGTCCTTCGGTTGCGTGGTCAGTTCCTACGAGTTGCATTGGTCCCGAGGGAGGTGTTGGTGTCACCCACGGGGACGTTTGGGAGATGTTTCGAGTTTTCACCCTCTAACGACATATTTTTAATATCGAGTCTAGAAATTAGCAACGTACCATCGTATTCTCAAATCGGGAGTCCTGCGACTGCGTGGTCAATTTTTACGAGTTACATTGGTCCCGTGGGAGGTGTTTGCGTCACCCACGGGGACTTCGGGGGCTGTTTTGAGTTTTCACCCTCTAATGCCATGCTTTTAAGCTTAAGTCTAGAAATATGCAAATTACCATCGTACTCTCAAATCGGGAGTCCCGCGACTGCGTGGTCAGTTCCTACGAGTTACATTGGAACTGTGGGATGTGTTGGTGCCACCCATGGGGACATTCGGGGGTTGTTTTGAGTTTTCACCCCCAAAGGCCATGTTTTCCTTAAGTCTAGAAATATGCAAATTACCATCGTATTCTCAAATCGGGAGTCCCATGGCTGCGTGGTCAGTTCTTACGAGTTACATTGGTCCTGTGGGAGGTGTTCGTGCCACCCACGGAGCCGTTCGGGGGCTGTTTTGAGTTTTCACCCTCTAACGCCATGTTTTAAGCCTAAGTCTATTAGTATGCAAATTACTGTCGTATTCTCAAACTGGGAGTCCACTGGCTGTGTGGTCAGTTCCTTGGTCCCGTGGGATGTGTTGGTGCCACCCATGGGGACGTTTGGGGGCTATTTCGAGTTTTCACCCCTTAAAGCCATGTTTTTAAACCTAAGTCTAAAAATATGCAAATTACCATTGTATTCTCAAATTGGGAGACCCACGGATGCGGGGCCAGTTGCTTTGAGTTACATTGGTCCCGTGGGAGGTGTTTGTGCCACCCACGGGGATGTTCGGAGGCTGTTTTGAGTTTTCACCCTCTAACGCCATGTTTTTATACCAAAGTCTAGATATATGAAACTTACCATCGTATTCTTGAACTGGGAGTCCCGCGGTGGCGTGATCATATCCTACGAGTTACATTGGTCCCGTGGGGGGGTTGGTGCCACCCACGGAGTCGTTCGGGGGCTGTTTTTAGTTTTCACCCTCTAAGGCCATGTTTTGCTTAAGTCTAGAAATATGCAAATTACGTCCGTATTCTCAAACCGAGAGTCCTAGGCTGCGTGGTCAGTTCCTAAGAGCTACATTAGTCCCGCGGGAGGTGTTTGTGCCACCCATGGGGACGTTCGGGGGCTGTTTCGAGTTTTCACCCTCTAACGCCATGTTTTTAAGACTAAGTCTAGAAATATAAAAATTACCGTCGTATTCTTAAATCGGGAGTCCCACGGCTGCTTGTCCAGTACCTACGAGTTAAATTGGTTTCGTGGGAGTTGTTGGTGCCCCCCACAGAGACGCTCGGGGGATGTTTCAAGTTTTCACCATCTAAGGCCATGTTTTTACGCCCAAGTCTAAAAATATGCAAATTACCATCGTATTCTCAAATTGGGAGACCCGCGGCTGCGAGGTCAGTTCCTATGAGTTACATTGGTCCCGTGGGAGGTGTTGGTGTCACCCACGGGGACGTTCGGGGGCTGTTTCGACTTTCACCCTTTAATCTCAAAATATCCAAATTACTGTCATATTCTCAAACCGAGAGTCCCGCGACTGCGTGGTCAGTTCCTACGATTTACATTGGTCCTGTGGGAGGTGTTAGTGCCACTCACGGAGCCGTTCGACGACTATTTTGCGTTTTCACCCTCTAAGGCCATGTTTTGCCTAAGTCTAGAAATATGAAAATTACATTCGTATTCTCAAACCGGGAGTCTTGCGGCTGCGTGATCAGCTCCTACGAGTTACATTGGTCCCGTGGGAGGTGTTTGTGCCACCCTGGAGAACGTTCGGGGGCTGTTTTGAGTTTTCACCCTCTAGCGCCATATTTTTCTTGCTTAAGTCTAGAAATATCCATATTACCTTCGTATTCTCAAACCGGGAGTCCTGCGGCTGCATGGTTAGTTCCTACGAGTTACATTAGTCCCGTGGGAGGTGTTTGTGCCACCCACGAGGACGTTCGAAGGCTGTTTCGAGTTTTTTCCCTCTAACGCCAAGTTTTTAAGCCTAAGTCTAGAAATCAAATTGGGAGTCCCGCGACAGCGTGGTTAGTTCCTACGAGTTACATTGGCCCTGTGGGAGGTGTTGGTGCCACCCACGGGGACGTTCGAGGGATGTTTCGAGCTTTCACCCTCTAATTCCATGTTTTACTTTAGTCTAGAAATATGCATATTACCTTCGTATTCTTAAATCGAGAGTCCCGCGGCTGGCGTTCGGGGGCTCTTTTCGAGTTTTTACCCTCTAACGACATGTTTTTAAGCCTAAGTCTAGAAATATGCAAATTACCGTCGTATTCTCAAATTGGGAGACACGCAGCTGCGGGGTCAGTTCCTACGAGTTACATTGGTCCCGAGGAAGGTGTTGGTGCCACCCACGGGGACGTTCGGGGGCTGTTTCGAGTTTTCACCCTCTAACGCCGTATTTTTAAGCCTAAGTCTAGAAATATGAAAATTACCATTGTATTCTCAAATCGGGAGTTTCGCGACTGCGTGGTCAGTTCCTATGAGTTACATTGGTCCCGTGTGAGGTGTTTGTGCCACCTATGGGGACGTTTGGGGGCTATTTTGAGTTTTCACCCTCTAACGCCATGATTTGAAGCCTAAGTCTAGAAATATTCAAATTATCATCGTATTCGCAAATTGGGAGACTCACGACTACGTGGTCAGTTCCTACGAGCTACATTAGTCCCGTGAGAGGTGTTGGTGAGACACACAGAGCCATTTGGGGGTTGGTTAGAGTTTTCACCCTCTAAGGCCATGTTTTGCTTAAGTCTAGAAATATGAAAATTACCTTCGTATTCTCAAACTGGGTGTCTTGCGGCTGCGTGGTCAGTTCATACGAGTTACATTGGTCCTGTGGGAGGTGTTTGTGCCACCCTGGAGAACTTTCGGGGGATGTTTTGAGTTTTCACCCTCTAGCACCATGTTTTCCTTGCTTAGGTCTAGAAATATCCATATTACCTTCGTATTCTCAAACCGGGAGTCCCGCTGCTGCATGGTCAGTTCCTACGAGTTACATTAGTCCCGTGGGAGGTGTTTGTGCCACCCACGGGGACGTTCGGGGGCTGTTTCGAGTTTTCACCCTCTAACGCCATGTTTTTAAGCCTATTTCTAGAAATATGCAAATTACCGTCGTATTCTTAAACCGGGAGTCCCACGGCTGCGTGGCCAGTATCTACGAGTTACATTGGTTTTGTGGGAGGTGTTGGTGCCACCCACGGAGCCGTTTGGGGGTTTTTTCGAGATTTCACCCTCTAAGACCATGTTTTTACACCCAAGTCTAAAAATGTGTAAATTACCATCGTATTCTCAAATTGGGAGACCCGCGGCTGGGAGGTCAGTTCCTATGAGTTACATTGGTCCCATGGGAGGTGTTGGTGTCACCCACGGGGACGTTCAGGGGATGTTTCGACTTTCACCCTCTAACACCATGTTTTTAAGCCTAAGTCTAGAAATATGCAAATTACTGTCATATTCTCAAACCGAGAGTCCCGCGAATGCGCGGTCAGTTCCTACGAGTTACATTGGTCCCGTGGGAGGTGTTAGTGCCACCCACGGAGACGTTCGAGGGATGTTTTGAGTTTTCACCCTCTAAGGCCATGTTTTACTTAAGTCTAGAAATATGAAAATTACCTTTATATTCTCAAACTGGGAGTCTTGCGGCTGCGTGGTCAGTTCCTACGAGTTACATTGGTCCCGTGGGAGGTGTTTGTGCCACCGAGGAGGATGTCTGGGGGTTGTTTTGAGTTTTCACCCTCTAACGCCATGTTTTGCTTGCTTAGGTCTAGAAATATGCATATTACCTTCGTATTCTCAAATCGGGAGTCCCGCGGTTGCATGGTCTGTTCCTAAGAGTTAAATTAGTCCCGTGGGAGGTGTTAGTGGCAGCCATGAGGACGTTCGGAGGCTGTTTTGAGTTTTCACCCTCGAATGCCAAGTTTTTAAGCCTAAGCCTAGAAATAAAATTAGGAGTCCCGCGACTGCGTGGTCAGTTCCTACGAGTTACATTGGTGCCGTGGCAGGTGTTGGTGCTACCCACGGAGCCGTTCGGGGGCTGTTTCTAGTTTTCACCCTCTAAGGCTATGTTTTGCTTAAGTCTAGAAATATGCAAATTACCTTCATATTCTGAAACCGGGAGTCTTGCGGCGGCATGTTCAGTTCCTATGAGTTTCATTAGTCCCGTGGGAGGTGTTTGTACCACCCACGAGGCCGTTCAGAGGCTGTTTCGAGTTTTCACCCTCTAATGCCAAGTTTTTAAGCCTAAGTCTAGAAATCCAACCGGGAGTCTCGGGATTGTGTGGTCGGTTCCTACGAGTTACATTGGTCCTGTGGGAGTTTTTGGTGCCACCCACGGGGACGTTCGACGGCTATTTTGAGTTTTCACCCTCTAATGCCATATTTTTCTTAAGTCAAGAAATGTGCACATTCCCTTCGTATTCTCAAACCGGGAGTCCCGCGGGTGACGTTCGTGGGCTGTTTCGAGTTTTCACCCTCTAACGACATGTTTTTAAAACTAATTCTAGAAATATGCAAATTACCATCATATTATCAAACCGGGAGACCCGCGGATCCGGGGTCAGTTCCTACTAGTTACATTGGTCCTGTGGAAGGTGTTGGTGACACCCACGGGGATGTTCGGGGGATGTTTTGAGTTTTCACCCTCTAACGCCATGTTTTTCAGCCTAAGTCTAGAAATATGAAAATTACCATCACATCCTCAAACCGGGAGTCCCGCGACTGCGTGGTCAGTTCTTATGAGTTACATTGGTCCCGTGTGAGGTGTATGTGCCACCCACGGGGACATTCGGCGGCTGTTTCGAGTTTTCATCCTCGAATGCCAGGTTTTTAAGCCTAAGTCTAGAAATATTAAAATTACCATCGTAGTCTCAAACCGGGAGACCTGCAAATGCGGGATCAGTTCCTACGAGTTACATTGGTCCCATGGTAGGTGTTGGTGTCACCCACGGGGATGTTTAGGGGCTATTTCGAGTTTTCATCCTCTAATGCCATGTTTTTAAGCCAAAGTCTAGAAATATGTAAATTACCATCGTATTCTCAAACCGGGAGTCCCGCGGCTGTGTGGTCAGTTCCTACGAGTTACATTGGTCCCGTGGGAGGTGTTGGTGCCACCCACGGGGACGTTCATTTTTCTTTTTGAGTTTTCACCCTCTAACGCCATGTTTTGTTTAAGTCAAGAAATATGCCAATTACCTTCGTATTCTCAAACCGGGAGTCTCGCGACTCACGTTCGGGGGCTATTTCGAGTTTCCACCCTCTAACGACATGTTTTTAAGCCTAAGTCTAGAAATAAGCAAATTACCATTGTATTCTCAAACTGGGAGACCCGCGGCTGCGAGGTTAGTTCCTACGAGTTACATTGGTCCCGTGGGAGGTGTTGGTGCCACCCACGGGGACGTTCGGGGCCTGTTTCGAGTTTTCACCCTGTAACGCCATGTTTTTAAGCCTAAGTCTAGAAATATGAAAATTACCATCGTATTCTCAAACCGGGAGTCTCGCGGCTGCATGGTCAGTTCCTATGAGTTACATTGGTCCCGTGTGAGTTTTTTGTGCCACCCAAGGGGACGTTCGGAGGCTGTTTTGAGTTTTCACCCAATAATGCTATTTTTTAAGCCTAAATCTAGAAATCAAACCGGGAGTCCCGCAGTTGCGTGGTCAGTTACTACGAGTTACATTGGTCCCGTGTGATGTGTTGGTGCCACCCACGGGGACGTTCGGGGGCTGTTTCGAGTTTTCACCCACTAACGCCATGTTTTTATGTCTAAGTCTGGAAATATGCAAATTACCATCGTATTCTCAAATCGGGAGTCTTGCGGCTGCATGGTCAGTTCCTATGAGTTACATTGGTCCCGTGGGAGGTGTTTGTGCCACCTAGGAGGACGCTCGGGGGAAGTTTCGAATTTTCACCCGCTGACGCCATGTTTTCCTTGCTTAAGTATAGAAATATGCAAATTACCTTCGTATTTACAAATCGGGAGTCCCGCGGCCGCATGGTCAGTTCCTAAGAGTTACATTAGTCTCGTGGGAGGTGTTTGTGCTACCCACGAGGACGTTCGGAGGCTGTTTCGAGTTTTCACCCTCTAATGCCATATTTTTAAGCCTAAGTCTAGAAATCAAACTGGGAGTCCCGCGACTGCGTGGTCAGTTCATACGAGTTACATTGGTCCCGTGGTAGGTGTTGGTACCACCCACGGGAACGTTCGGGGTCTATTTCGAGTTTTCACCCTCTAACGCCATGTTTTTAAGCCTAAGTCTAGAAATATGCCAATTACAGTCGTATTCTCCTACTGGAAGACCTGCGACTGCGGGGTCAGTTCCTATGAGTTACATTAGTCCCGTGGGAGGTGTTAGTGCCACCCACGGGGACGTTCGGGGGCTGTTTCGAGTTTTCACCCTCTAACGCCATGTTTTTAAGCCTAAGTCTAGAAATATACAAATTACTGTCGTATTCTCAAATCGTGAGTCCCGCGGCTGCATGGCCAGTTCCTACGAGTTACATTGGTCCTGTGGGAGGTGTTGGTGCCACCCACGAAGCCGTTCGGGCGCTATTTTGAGTTTTCACCCTCAAAGGCCATGTTTGGGTTAAGTCTAGAAATATGCATATTACCTTCGTATTCTCAAACCGGGAGTCCCGCGGCTGCGTGGTCAGTTCCAATGAGTTACATTGGTCCGGTGGGAGGTGTTTGTGCCACCCAGGAGGACGTTCGGGGGCTGTTATGAGTTTTCACCCTCTAACGCCATGTTTTTCTTGCTTAAGTCTAGAAATATTCAAATTACCTTCGTATTTACAAACCTAGAGTCCCGCGACTGCATGGTCAGTTCCTACGAGTTACATTAGTCCCGTGGGAGGTGTTTGTAACACCCACGAGGATGTTCGGAGGCTGTTTCGAGTTTTCACCCTCTAACGCCATGTTTTTAAGCAAAATTCTAGAAATCAAACCGGGAGTCCCGCGACTGCATGGTCAGTTCCTACGAGTTACATTGGTCCCGTGGGAGGTGTTGGTGCCACCCACGGGGATGTTCGGGGGCTGTTTCGAGTTTTCACCCTCTAACGCCATGTTTTTAAGCCTAAATCTAGAAATATGCCAATTATCTTCGTATTCTGAAACTGGGAGACCAGCGGCTGCGGGGTTAATTCCTATGAGTTACATTGGTCCCGTGGGAGGTGTTTGTGCCACCCACGGTGCCGATCGGAGGCTATTTCGAGTTTTTACCCTCTAAGGCCATGTTTTTCTTAAGTCTAGAAATATGCAAATTACCTTCGTATTCTCAGATCGGGAGTCCCGCGGTTACGCGGTCTGTTCTTACGAGTTACATTGGTCCCGTGGGAGGTGTTTTTGCCACCCGGGAGGACGTTCAGGGGCTGTTTTGAGTTTTCACCCTCTAACGCCATGTTTTTCTTGGTTAAGTCTAGAAATATGCAAATTACTTTCGTATTTACAAACAGGGAGTCCCGCAGTTGCATGGTCATTCCTACGAGTTACATTAGTCCCGCGGGAGGTGTTTGTGCCACCCACGAGGACGTTCGGAGGTTGTTTCAAGTTTTCACCCACTAATGCCATGTTTTTAAGCCTATTTCTAGAAATCAAACCGAGAATCTCGCGGCTGCGTTGTCAGTTCCTACGAGTTACATTGGTCCCGTGAGAGGTGTTGGTGCCACCCACGGGGACGTTCAGGGGCTGTGTCGAGTTTTCACCGTCTAACGCCATGTTTCGCTTAAGTCTAGAAATATGCAAATTACCTTCGTATTCTCAAACCGGGAGTCCCGCGGCTGACATTCGGGGTCAGTTTCGAATTTTCTCCCTCTAACGACATGTTTTTATGCCTAAGTCTAGAAATATGTAAATTACCGTCGTATTCTCAAACCGGGAGACCCGCGGCTGCGAGGTCAGTCCTACGAGTTACATTGGTCCCGTGGGAGGTGTTGGTGCCACCCACGGGAACGTTCAGGGGCTGTTTCGAGTTTTCACCCTCTAACACCATGTTTTTACGCCTAAGTCTAGAAATATGAAAATTACCATCGTATTCTCAAACCGGGAGTCCTGCGGCTGCGTGGTCAGTTCCTACGAGTTACATTGGTCCCGTGGGAGGTGTTAACGTCACCCACGGGGACGTTCGGGGGCTATTTCGAGTTTTCACCCTCTAATGCCATGTTTTTAAGACTAAGTCTAGAAATATGAAAATTACCATCGTACTCTCATATCGGGAGTCCCGCGGGTGCGTGGTCAGTTCCTACGAGTTACATTGGAACTGTGGGATGTGTTGGTGCCACCCATGGGGACATAGGGGACTGTTTTGAGTTTTCACCCCCTAAGGCCATGTTTTGCTTAAGTCTAGAAATATGCAAATTACTATTGTATTCTCAAACCGGGAGTCCCATGGCTGCGTGGTCAGTTCTTACGAGTTATATTGGTCCCGTGGGAGGTGTTCGTGCCACCCCGGAGCCGTTCGGGGGCTATTTCGAGTTTTCACCCTCTAACGCTATGTTTTTTAGCCTAAGTCTATTAGTATACAAATTATTATCGTATTCTCAAACTGGGAGTCCCACGGGTGCATGGTCAGTTCCTTGGTCCCGTGGGATGTGTTGGTGCCACCCATGGGGACGTTTGGGAGCTATTTCGATTTTTCACTCCTAAAAGCCATGTGTTTAAGCCTAAGTTTAGAAATATGAAAATTACCATTGTATTCTCAAATTGGGAGACCCACGGATGCGGGTCCAGTTGCTTTGAGTTACATTGGTCCCGTGGGAGGTGTTTGTGCCACCCACGGGGATGTTCGAGGGCTGTTTTGAGTTTTCACCCTCTAACGCCATGTTTTTATACCAAAGTCTAGATATATGAAAATTACCATCGTATTCTTAAACTGGGAGTCCCGCGGTGGCGTGATCATATCCTACGAGTTACATTGGTCCCGTGGGGGAGTTGGTGCCACCCACGGAGCCGTTCGGGGGATGTTTTGAGTTTTCACCCTCTAAGGCCATGTTTTGATGAAGTCTAGAAATATGAAAATTACGTTCGTATTCTCAAACCGAGAGTCCCACGGCTGCGTGGTCAGTACCTACGAGTTACATTAGTTTCGTGGGAGTTGTTGGTACCACCCACGGAGCCGTTCGGGGATTGTTTCAAGTTTTCACCCTCTAAGGCCATATTTTTACGCCCAAGTCTAAAAATATGAAAATTATCATCGTATTCTCAAACTTGGAGACCCGCGGCTACGAGGTCAGTTCCTATGAGTTACATTGGTCTCGTGGGAGGTGTTGGTGTCACCCACGGGAACGTTCAGGGGCTGTTTCGACTTTCACCCTATAACACTATATTTTTAAGCTTAAGTCTAAAAATATGCAAATTACTGTCATATTCTCAAACCGAGAGTCCCGCGACTGCGTGGTCGGTTCCTACGAGTTACATTGGTCCAGTGGGTGGTGTTAGTGCCACCCACGGAGCCGTTCGATGGCAGTTTTGAGTTTTCATCCTCTAAGGCCATGTTTTGCTTAAGTTTAGAAATATGAAAATTACCTTCGTATTCTCAAATCGAGAGTCTTGCGGCTGCGTGGTCAGTTCCTAGGAGTTACATTGGTCCCGTGGGAGGTGTTTGTGCCACCCTGGAGAACGTTCGGGGGCTGTTTTATGTTTTCACCCTCTAGCGCCATGTTTTGCTTGCTTAAGTCTAGAAATATGCATATTACCTTCGTATTCTCAAACCGGGAGTCCCGCGACTACATGGTCAGTTCCTACGAGTTACATTAGTCCCGTGGGAAGTGTTTGTGCCACCCACGAGGACGTTCGAAGGCTGTTTCGACTTTTCTCCCTCTAACGCCAAGTTTTTAAGCCTAAGTCTAGAAATCAAATTGGGAGTCCCGCGACTGCGTGGTCAGTTCCTACGAGTTACATTGGCCCCGTGGGAGGTGTTGGTGCCACCCACGGGGACGTTCGGGGGATGTTTCGAGCTTTCACCCTCTAATGCCATGTTTTGCTTTAGTATAAAAATATGCAAATTACCTTCGTATTCATAAACCGGGAGTCCCGCGGCTGGCGTTCGGGGGCTGTTTTTGAGTTTAAACCCTCTAACGAAATGTTTTTAAGCCTAAGTCTAGAAATATGCAAATTACCGTCGTATTCTCAAACCGGGAGACACGCAACTGCGGTGTCAGTTCATACGAGTTACATTGGTCCTGAGGAAGGTGTTGGTGCCACCCACGGGGACGTTCGGGGGCTGTTTCGAGTTTTCATCCTCTAATGCCGTATTTTTAAGCCTAAGTCTAGAAATATGAAAATTACCATTGTATTCTCAAACCGGGAGTCCCGCGACTGCGTGGTCAGTTCCCATGAGTTACATTGGTCCCGTGTGAGGTGTTTGTGCCACCTATGGGGACGTTCGGGGGCTATTTCGAGTTTTCACCCTCTAACGCCATGTTTTTAAGCCTAAGTGTAGAAATATTCAAATTATCATCATATTCTCAAACTGGGAGACCCACGGCAGCGTGATCAGTTCCTACGAGCTACATGGGTTCCGCGGGAGGTGTTGGTGTGACCCACGGAGCCGTTTGGGGGTTGTTTCGAGTTTTCACCCTCTAAGGCCATGTTTTGCATATGTATGAAAATATGCAAATTACCTTCGTATTCTCAAACTGGGAGTCCCGCGGCTGCGTGGTCAGTTCCTACGAGTTACATTGGTCCTGTGGGAGGTGTTTGTGCCACCCACGGGGACGTTCGGGGGCTATTTCGAGTTTTCCCCCTCTAACACCATGTTTTTAAGCCTATGTCTAGAAATATGCAAATTACCATCGTATTCTTAAACCGGGAGTCCCACGGCTGTGTGGCCAGTACCTACGAGTTACATTGGTTTCATGGGAGGTGTTGGTGCCACCCACGGAGCCGTTCGGGGGTTATTTCGAGTTTTCACCCTCTAAGGACATGTTTTTACACCCAAGTCTAAAAATATGCAAATTACCATCTTATTCTCAAATTGGGAGACCCGCGGCTGGGAGGTCAGTTCCTATGAGTTACATTGGTCCCATGGGAGGTGTTGGTGTCACCCACGGGGACGTTCGGGGGCTTTTTCGACTTTCACCCTCTAACACCATATTTTCAAGCCTAAGTCTAGAAATATGCAAATTACTATCATATTCTCAAACCGAGAGTCACGCGACTGCGTGGTAAGTTCCTACGAGTTACATTGGTCCCGTGGGAGGTGTTAGTGCCACCCAAGGAGCCGTTCGGGGGCTGTTTTGAGTTTTCACCCTCTAAGGCCATGTTTTCCTTAACTCTAGAAATATAAAAATTACATTCGTATTCTCAAACCGGGAGTCTTGTGGCTGCGTGGTCAGTTCCTACGAGTTATATTTCTCTCGTGGGAGGTGTTTGTGCCACCGAGGAGGATGTTCGAGGGTTGTTTTGAGTTTTCACCCTCTAATGCCATGTTTTGCTTCCTTAAGTCTAGAAATATGCATATTACCTTCGTATTTGTAAACCGGGATTTTTGTAGTTGCGTGGTCAGTTCCTACGAGTTACATTAGTCTCGTGGGAGGTGTTAGTGCCAGCCATGAGGATGTTCGGAGGCTGTTTCGAGCTTTCACCCTCGAACGCCAAGTTTTTAAGCCTAAGTCTAGAAATAAAATCGGAAGTCCCGCGACGGCGTGGTCAGTTCCTACAAGTTACATTGGTCCCGTGGGAGGTGTTGGTGCCACCCACGGGGACGTTCGCGGGCTGTTTCGAGCTTTCACGATCTAATGCCATGTTTTGATTAAGTTTAAAAATATGCAAATTACCTTCGTATTCTCAAACCGGGAGTCCCGCGACTGGCGTTCGGGGGCTGTTTTGAGTTTTCACCCTCTAACAACATGTTTTTAACCCTAAGTATAGAAATATGCAAATTACTGTCGTATTCTCAAACCGGGAGACCCACGGTTGCGGGATCAGTTCCTACGAGTTACGTTGGTCCCGTGGAAGGTGTTGGTGCCACCCTCGGGGACGTTCGGGGGCTGTTTCGAGTTTTCACTCTCTAACGCCGTATTTTTAAGCAAAAGTCTTGAAATTTTAAAGTTACCATCGTGTTCTCAAACCGGGAGTCCCGCTTCAACGTGGTCAGTTCCTACGAGTTACATTGGTCCCGTGGGAGGTGTTGGTGCCACCCACCGAGCCGTTCGGGGGCTGTTTCGAGTTTTCACCCTCTAACGCCATGTTTTTAAGACTAAGTCTAGAAATATGCAAATTAGAATCATATTCTTAAACCGGGAGTCCCTCGACTGCGTGGTTAGTTCCTACGAGTTACATTTGTCCCGTGGGATGTGTTGGTGCCACCCATGGGGACGTTCGGGGGCTATTTCGAGTTATCACCCTCTAACGCCATGTTTTTACGCGTAAGTCTAAAAATATGCAAATTACCATCGTATTCTCAAACTGGGAGACCCGCGACTGTGAGGTCAGTTCCTATGAGTTACATTGGTCCCGTGGGAGGTGTTGGTGTCACCCACGGGGACGTTCGGGGGTTGTTTCGAGTTTTCACCCTCTAACATCATGTTTTTAAGCCTAAGTCCAGAAAATATGCAAATTAGCTTTATATTCTCAAACCGGGAGTTCCGAGACTGTGTGGTCAGTTCCAACGAGTTATATTGGTCCTGTGACAGGTGTTGGTGCCACCCACGGAGCCGTTCGGGGCATGTTTCTAGTTTTCACCCTCTAAGGCTATGTTTTGCTTAAGTCTAGAAATATGAAAATTACATTCGTATTCTCAAACCAGGAGTCCCGCGGCTGCACGGTCAGTTCCTATGAGTTGCATTAGTCCCGTGGGAGGTGTTTGTACCACCCACGAGGACGTTCTGAGGTTGTTTCGATTTTGCAGCTTCTAACACCATGTTTTTAAGCCTAAGTCTAGAAATATAATCGCGAGTCAAGCGATTGTGTGGTCATTTCCTACGAGTTACATTTGTCCCGTGGGAGTTGTTGGTGCCACCCACGGGGACGTGCGACGGCTATTTCGAGTTTTCACCCTCTAATGCCATATTTTTCTTAAGTAAAGAAATGTGCACATTACCTTCGTATTGTGAAACCGGGAGTCCCGCGAGTGACTTGTGGGGACTGTTTCTAGTTTTCACCCTCTAACGACATATTTTTAAACTTAAGTCTAAAAATATGAAAATTACCATCGTATTCTCAAATCGGGAGACCCGCGGCTCCGGGGTCAGTTCCTACGAGTTACATTCCTCCTGTGGAAGGTGTTGGTGACACCCACGGGGACGTTCGGGGGATGTTTTGAGTTTTCATCCTCTAACGCCATGTTTTTCAGCCTAAGTCTAGAAATATAAAAATTACCATCACATCCTCAAACTGGGAGTCCCGCGATTGCGTGGTAAGTTCCTATGAGTTACATTGATCCCCTGTCAGGTGTTTGTGCCACCAACGGGGACGTTCGGTGGCTGTTTCGAGTTTTCATCCTCTAATGCCATGTTTTTAAGCCTAAGTCTAGAAATATTAAAATTACCATCGTATTCCCAAATCGGGAGACCTGCAAATGCGGGATCAGTTCCTACGAGTTACATTGGTCCCATGGTAGGGGTTGGTGTCACCCACGAGGACGTTCGGGGGCTATTTCGAGTTTTCATCCTCTAACGCCATGTTTTTAAGCCAAAGTCCAAAAATATGCAAATTATCAACGTATTCTCAAACCGGGAGTCCCGCGGCTGTGTGGTCAGTTCCTACGAGTTACATTGGTCCCATAGGAGGTGTTGGTGCCACCCACGTGGACGTTCGTTTTTTTTAGTTTTCACCCTCTAACGCCATGTTTTGATTAAGTCTAGAAATATGCCAATTACCTTAGTATTCTCAAACCGGGAGTCCCGCGGCTGACGTTCGGGGGTTGTTTCGAGTTTCACCCTCTAACGACATGTTTTTAAGCCTAGGTCTAGAAATATGCAAATTACCATTGTATTCTCAAACTGGGAGACCCGCGGCTGCAGGGTTAGTTCCTACGAGTTACATTGGTCCCGTGGGAGGTGTTTGTGCCACCCACGGGGATGGTCGGGGGATGTTTTGAGTTTTCACCCTCTAACGCCATGTTTTTAAGCCTAAGTCTAGAAATATGAAAATTACCATCGTATTCTCAAACCGGGAGTCTCGCGGCTGCGTGGTCAGTTCCTACGTGTTACATTGGTCCCGTGTGAGGTTTTTGTGCCACCCAGGGGGATGTTCGGAGGCTGTTTTGAGTTTTCATCCAATAATGCTATTTTTTAAGCCTAAATCTAGAAATCAAACCGAGAGTCCCGCGGCTGCTTGGTCAGTTCCTACGAGTTACATTGGTCCCGTGGGATGTGTTGGTGCCACCCACGGGGACGTTCGGGGGCTGTTTCGAGTTTTCACCCACTAACGCCATGTTTTTATGTCTAAGTCTAGATATATGCAAATTACCATCTTATTCTCAAACCGTGTGTCCTGCGGCAGCATGGTCAGTTCCTATGAGTTACATTGGTCCCGTAGGAGGTGTTGGGCCACCCACGAAGCCGTTCGGGGGCTGTTTCGAGTTTTCACCCTCTAAGGCCATATTTTGTTGAAGTCTAGAAATATGTAAATTACCTTTTTATTCTCAAATAGGGAGTCTCGCGGCTGCGTGGTCAGTTCTTACGAGTTACATTGGTCCCGTGGGAGGTGTTTGTGCCACCCAGGAGGACGCTCGGGGGAAATTTCGAGTTTTCACCCACTGACGCCATGTTTTGCTTGCTTAAGTCTAGAAATATGTAAATTACCTTTGTATTTACAAATCGGGAGTCCCGCGACCGCATGTTCAGTTCCTAAGAGTTACATTAGTCCCGTGGGAGGTGTTTGTGCTACCCACGAGTACGTTCGGAGGCTGTTTCGAGGTTTCACCCTCTAACGCCATGTTTTTAAGCCTAAGTCTAGAAATCAAACCGGGAGTCCCACGACTGCGTGATCATTTCCTACGAGTTACGTTGGTCCCGTAGTAGGTGTTTGTACCACCCACGGGCACGTTCGGGGGCTGTTTCGAGTTTTCACCCTCTAACGCCATGTTTTTAAGCCTAAGTCTAGAAATATGCCAATTACCGTCGTATTCTCCTACTCGAAGACCTGAGACTGTGGGGTCAGTTCCTATGAGTTACATTGGTCCCGTGGGAGGTGTTTGTGCCACCCATGGGGACGTTCGGGGGCTGTTTCGAGTTTTCACCCTCTAACGCCATGTTTTTAAGCCTAAGTCTAGAAATATACAAATTACTGTCGTATTCTCAAACCGTGAGTCCCGCGGCTAGATGGCCAATTCCTACGAGTTACATTGGTCTCGTGGGAGGTGTCGGTGCCACCCACGGAGCCATTCGGGGGTTGTTTTGAGTTCTCGCCCTCTAAGACGATGTTTTTGCTTACGTCTAGAAACATAGAAATTACCTTCATATTCTCAAACCGGGAGTCCCGCGGATGCGTGGTCAGTTCCTACGACTTACATTGGACCCGTGGGAGGTGTTTGTGCCACCCACGAGGATGTTCGGGGGCTATTTCGAGTTTTCACCCCCTAACGCCATGTTTTTCTTGCTTAAGTCTAGAAATATGCAAATTACCTTCGTTTTTACAAACCCGGAGTCCCGCGACTGCATGGTCAGTTCCTACGAGTTATATTAGTCCCGTGGGAGGTGTTTGTGCCACCCACGAGGACGTTTGGAGGCTATTTTGAGTTTTCACCCTCTAACGCCATGTTTTTAAGCCTAAGTCTAGAAATCAAACAGGGAGTCCCGCGGCTGCGTGGTCAGTTCCTACGAGTTACATTGTTCCCGTGGGAGGTGTTGGTGCCACCCACGGGGATTGTCGGGTGCTATTTCGAGTTTTCACCCTCTAACGCCATGTTTTTAAGCCTAAGTCTAGAAATATGCCAATTATCGTCGTATTCTGAAACTGGGAGACCTGCGGCTGCGGGGTTAATTCCTATGAGTTATATTGGTCCCGTGGGAGGTGTTTGTGCCACCCACGGTGCCGTTCGGAGGCTATTTCGAGTTTTCACCCTCTAAGCCCATGTTTTGCTTAAGTCTAGAAATATGCAAATTACCTTCGTATTCTGAAATCGGTACTCCCGCGGATACGCGGTCAGTTCTTACGAGTTACATTGGTCCCGTGGGAGGTGTTTTTGCCACCAGGGAGGACGTTCGGGGGCTGTTCCGAGTTTTCACCCTCTAACGCCTTGTTTTTCTTGCTTAAGTCTAGAAATACGAAAATTAGCTTCGTATTTAAAAACTGGGAGTCGAGCGGCTGCATGGTCAGTTCCTACGAGTTACATTAGTCCCGCGGGAGGTGTTTGTGCCACCCACGAGGACGTTCAGAGGCTGTTTCGAGTTTTCACCCTCTAACGCCATGTTTTTAAGCCTAAGTCTAGAAATCAAACCGAGAATCTCGCGGCTGCGTTGTCAGTTCCTACGAGTTACATTGGTCCCGTGGGAGGTGTTGGTGCCACCCACGGGGACGATCAGGGGCTGTGTCGATTTTTTACCGTCTAACGCCATGTTTCGCTTAAGTCTAGAAATATGCAAATTACCTTCGTATTCTAAAACCGGGAGTCCCGCGGCTGACATTTGTGGTCTATTTCGAGTTTTCTCCCTCTAAGGACATGCTTTTATGCCTAAGTCTAGAAATATGCAAATTACCATCGTATTCTCAAATCGGGAGACCCGCGGCTGCGAGGTCAGTTCCTACGAGTTACATTGGTCCCGTGGGAGGTGTTGGTGCCACCCACGGGGATGTTCGGGGGCTATTTCGAGTTTTCACTCTCTAACACCATGTTTTTACGCCTAAGTCTATAAATATGAAAATCACCATCATATTCTCAAACCGAGAGTCCCGCGGATGCGTGGTCAGTTCCTACGAGTTACATTGGTCCCATGTGAGGTGTTTGTGCCACCCACGGGGACGTTCGGGGGGGGGGTCGACTTTTCACCCTCTAACGTTATGTTTTTAAGCCTAACTCTAGAAATATTCAAATTACCGTCGGATTCGCAAATCGGGAGACCTGCGGATGCGGTGTCAGTTCCTATGAGTTACATTGGTCCCGTGGGAGGTGTTAGTGTCACTCACGGGGATGTTCGGGGGCTCTTTTGAAATTTCACCCTGTAACGCCATGTTTTTAAGCCTAAGTCTAGAAATATTCAAATTACCATCGTAATCTCAAACCAGGAGTCCCGCAGCTGCGTGGTCAGTTCCTACGAGTTACATTAGTCCCGTGGGAGGTGTTGATGCCACCCACGGGGCCGTTCGGAGGTTGTTTCGAGTTTTCACCCTCTAATGCCATGTTTTGCTTAAGTCTAAAAATATGCAAATTACATTCGTATTCTCAAACCGAGAATCCCTCGGCTGCGTGGTTAGTTCCTATGAGTTACATTGGTCCCGTGGGAGGTGTTGGTGCCACCCACTGGGACGTTTGGGGCCAGTTTTGAGTTTTCACCCTCTAACACTATGTTTTTAAGGCTAAGTCTTGAAATACGCAAATTACCATCATATTCTCAAACCTGGAGACCCGCAGCTGCGGGGTCAGTTCCTACGTGTTACGTTGATCCCGTGGGAGGTGTTTGTGCCACCCACGAGGACATTCAGGGGAAATTTTGAGTTTTGACCCTCTAACGCCATGTTTTTAAGCCTAAGTCTAGAAATATGCATACTACCGTCGTATTCTCAAATCAGAAGTCCCACGGCAGCGTGGTCAGTTCTTACGAGTTACATTGGTCCCGTGGGAGGTGTTTGTGCCACCCATGGGGATGTTTCGAGTTTTCACCCTCGAACGCCATCTTTTTCAGCCAAAGTCTAGAAATATGAAAATTATCATCGTATTCTCAAAATGGGAGACCCGCGACTGTGGGGTCATTCGAGTTTTCACACTTTAACGCCATGTTTTTCTTAAGTCTAGAAATATGCAAATTATCGTCGTGTTCTCAAACAGAGAGTCTCGCGGATGCGCGATCTGTTTCTACGAGTTACATTGGTCCCGTGGGAGGTGTTCGTGCCACCGAAGGGACGTTCGGGGGTTGTTTCGAGTATTCATCCTCTAAAGCCCTATTTTGAAGCCTAAATCTTGAAATATTCAAATTACCGTCGTATTCTCAAACCGAGAGACCCGCGGCTGCGAGGTCAGTTCCTACCTATTACATTGGTCCAGTGGGAGATGTGGTTCCACCCACGAGGACGTTCGGGGGCTGTTTCGATTTTTCACCCTCTAATGCCATGTTTTTTAGCCTAAGTCTAGAAAATATGCAAATTGTCATCGTATTCACAAACCGGGAGACCCGCAACTGTAGGGTTAGTTACTACGAGTTATATTGGTCCCGTGGGAGGTGTTGATGAAACCCACGGGGCCGTTCGGGGGCTTTTTTGAGATTTCACCCTCTAACGCCATGTTTTTAAGCCTAAGTCAGGAAATATGCAAATTACCATCATATTCTCAAACCGGGAGTCCCGCGGCTGCGTGGTCAGTTCCTACGAATTACATTGGTCTCGTGGGAGGTGTTGGTGCCACCCACGGGGTCGTTCGGTGGTTGTTTCGACTTCTCACCCTCTAACGCCACATTTTGTTTAAGTCTAGAAATATGCAAATTATCGTCGTATTCTCAAACCGGGAGTCTTGTGGCTGCGTGGTTAGTTCCTATGAGTTACATTGGTCCCGTGGGAGGTGTTGGTGCCACCCACGAAGACGTTTGTGCAATGTTTCGAGTTTTCACCCTCTAACACCATGTTTTAATCCAAAGTCTAGAAATATCCAAATTATCGTTGTATTCTGAAACCGCGAGACCCACTACGAGTTACATCGATCCCGTGGGAGGAGTTGGTGCCAGCCACGGGGCCATTCGGGGGTTGTTCAAATTTTCACACTCTAACGCCATGTTTTACTTAAGTCTAAAAATATGCAAATTACCATCTTATTCTCAAATCGAGAGTCTCGCAGCTGCGTGGTCTGTTCTTACGAGTTACATTGGACTCGTGGGAGGTGTTTGTGCCACCCACGGGGACGTTCGGGGGTTGTTTCGAGTTTTCACCCTCTAACGCCATGTTTTTAAGCCTAAGTCTAGAAATATACAAATTACGATCGTATTCTCAAATCGGGAGTCCCGCGGAGGTGTGGTGAGCTCCTACGAGTTACATTGGTCCCGTGGGAGGTGTTGGTGCCACCCACGGGGTTATTTCGATTTTTCACCCTCTAACGCCATGTTTTTAAGCCTAAGTCTAGAAATATGCAAATTATCATCGTATGCTCAAACTGAGAGTCTCGTGACTGCGCGGTCAGTTTTTGCGAGTTACATTGGACCCGTGGGAGGTGTTGGTGGCACCCATGGGGCCGTTCGGGTGTTGTTTCGGATTTTTACCCTCTAACGCCATATTTTTAAGCCTAAGTCTAAAATATGCAAATTATCTTCGTGTTCTCAAATCGGGAGACCCGCGATTGCGGGGTAACTTCCTATGAGTTACATTGGTCCCGTGGGTTATGTTGGTGCCATCCACGGGGCCGTTCGGGAGCTATTTCGGGTTTTCACCCTCTAAGGCCATGTTTTTATGCATAAGTCAAGAAATATGCAAATTATTGTTGTATTCTCAAACCGAGAGTCCCTTGATCGTGCGGTTAGTTCCTACGTGTTATATTGGTCCCTTGAGAGGTGTTGGTTCCTCTTACAAGACCATATGGCACTGTTTCGTGTTTTCACCCTCTAACGCCTTGTTTTCAAGCTTAAGTCCTCATATTTTTAAATTATCATTGTATGCTCAAACCGGGAGTTCCATTATCGCGTGGTCAGTTCCTACGTGTTACATTGGTCCCGTGAGAGGTGTTGGTGCCTCTCATGGGACCGTACGGGGGTTATTTCATGTTTTCCCCTTATAACGCCTTATTTTCAAGCTTAAGTCCTCATATTTCCAAATTATCATTGTATTCTCAAATCGGGAGTCCCTTTATCGCACGATCAGTTCTTACTTGTTACATTGGTCCCGTGAGAGGTGTTGGTGCCTCTTACGGGACCGTGCGAGTGTTGTTTTTTAGTTTTCACCCTTTAACGCCTTGTTTTCAAGCTTAAGTCCTCATATTTTGAAATTATTGTTGTATTCTCAAATCGGGAGTCCCGTTATTGCACGGTCGATCCCTACGTGTTACATTGGTCCCATTAGAGGTGTTGGTGCCTCTCACGGGACCGTACGGGGGTTGTTTCGTGTTTCCCCCCTTCTAACGCCTTATTTTCAAGCCATATAGCAGGTCTATATGGCCGTATATAGCTGCTATATATGAGCCTATATAGCAGCTATATATGGCCATTTATAGCAGCTATATATGGCCGTATATAGCTGCTATATATGAGCCGATATAGGAGCTATATATGGCCATATATAAAAGCTATATATGGACATATATAGCTTCCATATAGGCCCATATATATCTGCAATATATGCTCATATATTGCTGTTATATAGGCCCATATACAACTGCTATATACAGCCATATATAGCTTCCATACACGACCATATATAGCTGCTATATACGGCCATATATAGCTGCTATATATGAGCCTATATAGCAGTTATATATGGTCATATATAGAAGCTATATATGAGCCTATATATGGCAGCTATATATGAGCCTATATAGCTACTCGGGAGGGTTAGAGACCTCAATCAACATTGATAATTCCTTTGAATCTTTCACATAAATTTCAACATATACATGTGAAAGATTATCTCTTGGAAGCAATCTCAGATGATCAATAATGGTATTCAGCAAGTTATCCTTAATATAACTCATCCTCTCTTTCCTAACTCTTTCTGCATTTCTTTAGTATATGCAAAATGTTGTAAGTTACAAAGATTGTCTTTATGGGAAGGTTTAATGATTAATATGTCAATGATTGATGAAAACAGATCAAAGATTAATATGTCAATGTTAATATTTCAATCATAAATAACATCACATTTTGGATAAAATTGGTACAAATTAGATAGAAATGGTATAAATTTACTGACCTTGATAATTAAAATAAAATCTATAATGAGTTATTTGATATCGTTCGAGATGATCGAGATCTTACCGATATTGTCCGAGTCGACCGAGATCGTGATAATATAGTTCGAGTCGACTGACATATCGTCAATATAGTCCAATTCAAGCCAAGAACGCCTATTACTAAGGTATCAAAACGGTATGCCCCGAAACCGAATCAACTCGGTATTGGCCAATAATTTGAACAATAATCACCATACAACTTTAGACATCACTACCAACAACGTCCACACATTATGTGATGTTTAAGTCTAGTTGTGAATCACCTTTGTTGACTTCCACAGTAATTGTTTCTAAATTTAACTTCTTATTCTTCTCGTCTTCTACTTGTCTACAGTGGTTGTGTATTGGGTCAATAGCCTTGATGGATTTAAGACTAGATAAAGAAAAGAAATTTTATAAAAATATATAAATGAAGTGAAGTATAATATCATTTCCTATAGAAGTAATCTTTAGTACCTTATCAAATAATGAAATATTATCATTTGTAAATGATAAAATTGTTTACCTGGACATCATCATTAAACATTCTGTAAGTATTCCTATAGCGCTGCAATAACTTGAAGTCCCACTTGCTTTGAAAATCTTCAAACTGCATGAAATCAAGTCAAATTAATATCTTCTCGGGAAAAAGGAAAAAAAGGTCTTTTTTTCTTCTTTTGGTCGAACATTGATGTTACTTGATTATGTAGTTGAGAAACTAAGAAAAAGCCAGGATAAGTCAGGTCAGACAACTGAGACTATCAATTGATCCCAAATAGAATTTGAATGTAATACCAATCATAAGGAACTAAATGCTATTTAATGAGTATGGTAAGGTTGTATAAGATTAACTTAACTAGTAAGAGTGCAACTATTGAACAAACTAGAGAGTCCATTGCTATCCTACTTGCCACCATTGAAAAAAAGGAATTCAATGTATTACTACCGCAGAACATGAGCGAATTAAATTCACCTGAAGAATCACGTGAGGCCAACGAGTGAACACAACCTACATGAATTTGTCAGTAACTGCAATATACTCTTCTCCTTCAAGGCGATGTTCTTGCAATCCCAAGTCTAGAAAAAAAATAAAAAGATTATTAATTATTTGAACAAATATTTAGGAGTCGAGATAACTATTACAACTAATGTCATCTATGCTACTACTCTTGTTCCTAGAATCTTTAATTGTAGTGAGTCAAATTGACGCCCAATGAACAACTTAATCAAAGCAGAAGTCTCTTTCACACACGAGACATTGTTTTGATGAGTTTCATTGCTTTTCCGGTCTATTAACCCCTCATCAATTGAAACTCCTTTTGTACAAGTTTCTCCAGTACTATTACTTCTGCTTGTAAGACCCTCAGCTTGAGTGGACGCATCAGCCAAATTTTCGCTCTTGTAAACCTTGTACTCTGCCAAGCTTAGAGAAGTAGCCCAAGAGGAATTTTCCCATCTCTAGACTCTGGAGACACATCCGATGAACCTGAAAATTGAACTGGGGGAGAGAGTTCACCATCCAGAGAATGTTTTGTCTCACTTCCACTCATGCTTGCGGAAGAAGAAGCATCTTGGCTTATGGAAGATACTGGCTCTGGTAATTATTTCAAATTTTTTGTTGTTGTATTTAAAACGGGACTTAAACGACCTTCAAACAGAAAACCCAGTTCTCATGTTATGATTAATTTTGGTAACATCTAATTGATTGCTCAAAAAATAAAGAAAGCACAAAGAGAAACAATATAATTCCAACCCTATGCTACTGATTCAATCACCCAAGTTCTAACAATCCTGGAGAATATCAAAAAACCTTTTTCAAACTTTCCATTCAGTTAATTCCTCTTTCTTAATAATTCCCAACTAAAGCAGAAGAATTTCTTGTTTATTATGTATCAGGAATCTTCGAACACTTTCAAAGAAACTCCCCAATTTATCAAACCCGAAACATATTCCAGAATAGAAAACCTCAAGCATAATTCAACAAGGCTTGATTCTTTCACTTTCATACACTTTTTAAGGGACCCTAAACATGTTTCAGAACAAAATACAAGAAAAGTAATTCAACTAGGTTTGATTATTTCTCTTTCATACACTTTCTAAGGGACCAAACATCTTTTTCCTTACACACACAAACACAAACACAAACACATATTACCTATGCATATAACCCATAAACATCTAATTACCTGAATTCGATTCATCAAAGAGCTCAGACCCTTTAAGAACATATTCATTCCCATGAGTAGGAAGAATTAAGTCATCCTCACAAAGATCATGCCCCACAAACCCATTATTATAGCTTCTGCTTCAACAACAAAACAAAAATTAATTTCACACAAACCAAACCTAAAAAAGGAAAAAAAATCATTTTGACAAAACCCCAGTTTAAAAAAGAATTCTTTGAATATTAACTTAACCTCTTACAAGACCAGGAGTACATAGAAGCCATGCCTCTCCCTCTCAGCTAATTAAGCTTATCAATCACATCTGAACAACACATAAACCATCAGAAAAATAATTCGAATTCAATTTCAATAAATACACATATCCATTATCTACAATATATATGTATATTTTAAATAAAGACCTTCAGATGAAGAAACTGAAACCTCAATAAAATGAGGATGTTCAAGATGTCTATTTCTAGACAAATAATAGACAATAGGCACTTTCCAGTTCACACTTTTTCTCTCTCCGGACTAACTTGACGGTATTTTTTCAAATGATCTACCCACCCTGACGTTGTGTTATGAACCAAAAACAAAAACATCAAGGAAATGAAAAACTTAGAAACTCAAATCCAAGTCAAAACCTAAATATGGACCTAAACTTGAATATTTAGAAATACCTTCCTTTTTAGAGAGAGAGAAGCATTTGACGAGAGATAAAGAAGGCATAACTTCGTCTTTGATGAGAGAGAGAAGCCATCAGCGTTGGGGAAATGCCATCAGCAAATAGGGGCAAATGAAAATGAGGTGCCTGTTTTCTTTTTTTAGGAATGATATGGTCACGTCCTAAGTCGTGACCCACCATCGCAACACATTAGTTCACCATCCTGTACCTAGAACGACAAATGGTCATGGCCTTCAGCCGTGACCCCATGCTCGACCAATAATAGATATTGAATTGAGGGATGGTCACGGCCCATAGCCGTGTCCCACACCAAAAAATGGTCACGGACCCCATCTGTGACCCATATGCATATATTTTTGTGCTTCGTTAAGGATTTGGTCACATCCCAAGTTCGTGAACCATCCGTGACCAAGCTTAGAGGGAATTTTGGCGCGAGTTTGGCACCAAGATGGTCACGATCGGGTCACGGCCCGAGTCCATGACCCACAGTGGTCAGGGATTTGGGCCGTGACCACTTCCAGAGCATCGATAATTTAGTGTGGTAAGACATATGGTCACACCAATTATTGAGTTTGTCACGCCCCAAGTCTGCGACCAGCTGGTCGCGGACTTGGGCCGTGACCCACTAGGCGTGACCATTCGCAAGATTTGGTGTAGTGTTATAAATTTCTTGTACTTAATCTTTCTACATCTCCTCATCTCATTCTTGATAGTGTGATGACATAAACTATCTTAGTTTTGATTTTCCAAACATGTTACAAAATCTTGAACATATCTCGTACATGTGTTTATTAAACACATCTTGACTTAATCTGTTTTGATTTAAAGAAAAGAGTTTCTTCAAAAACTAGTTCGGAGTTACTTCAATAGTTTAATCTTGTATTAAATGGCTTATGTAATAGTATTTCAATTAGTATCAAAGCTTTGGAAATTTTCTTTAAAGATCTTGTGTTTCTGAAATTGTTTTCTCAAAATCAAATAATACGATGAGAAAAATGAAAGATTTGGTAACTTGACTAGACCTCCTCTCTTTGATGGAAACACCTTTGCTTACTGGAAAGTAAGGATGATTGCTTTCATACAAGGAACCTTGGGAGATGATGTCTGGGATATTGTTGAAAATGGATATACGTATCCTACAAAACCAGCCACTGAAGGAAGTAATGAGAGGATTAAGAAAGTATTATGTGAATTCACTCAAGAAGAGAACCAATCTTCTCGAAACAATAACAAAGGAAATAATGCCATTTTTATGTCTATAAATGAATATGAGTTCAAAAGGATCTCATCTTGTGCCACTTCTAAGGAAGCTTGGGATACGTTGGTTACAGCACATGAAGGTGACACTAGAGTTAAGGCTGCTAAAACATAGATGCGTATCCAACAGTATAACTCTTTGGTCATGTCTGAATCTGAATCTTTTGATGACTTTTACTTGAATTTGACTAACATAGTGACCAAATTACATGCTAATGGTATAACCTATGATATACATGAAATTGTCTAAAAAATTCTAAGGTCATTGACACAAAAATTTGATAACAAAATATATGTTATTGAGGAAATGACTGATCAAAATCTCACTCCTGAATTACTCAGTAGTAAACTAAGAACTGTGGAAATGGAACTAGAATTCAAGAAACAATTAACCCAGTCCCATAGGAAGCAAACTAGTTCCAAACAAAGTTTTTCTTCCAAGATAATAGAACTAGAGGTCAGTATTCTTAATAATGACTCTAATGAGGAATGTGACAATGATAGTTTGGATAATCAGATTTCCTTGATGTCAAAGCAGTTTAAGAATATTGTGAAATTCAGAAATAAAATGGCAACCAAACAAGGCAAGAAAAATTATCCAACTCAGTCTAATCACAAACCTCATGAGAAAGGTCAAGACAAACATCACAAGGACATTCATACGAGACCTAACAAAGACCTTAAGAATATTGAATGCTTTAGATGTGGAAAATTGGGTCATATAGCACAAGACTATAGAGTTAAATTGAACACGACCAATAAACATACTAGGGCCAAAAATTGCAAGACATGGGATGATTTAAGTGACTTTGATAATGAGGAACCTGAGTCATCTGATGTTTTTTTATCCTTGCATGTCCTTCTTTGCCAAGATAATCTATAATGATGATATGTTTGTGCCTATGTATGAGCATGATGATAATAACTCTATTAATGTTGTTATGAATTATGCTGCTACTGGTCTAGATGCTTTAATTTTTGAGAACATTGCGATTTCTACAACGGGGTGTGTGATTCAAAGGGAAAGCGATAATGACGATGTCAATGTGTGTGTGAGTTCAATAATTGAATCCTTAGGTGTCACTTCACACACTACACTTAGTGATTTGGACACTGAAGATCTCCCTGATGTTCACACACTTTAAGCCAAAAGTCTCAAGAAAATCTCTAGACTAGAGAAGACAGTGAAAGAACTCATTAAGAAACTAGAAGACCTTAGTCTAATGGTCAAACTTAATGCTGAAGAGTATACTACCCAATGTCTAACTCATGAAAATAAAGTCAAAATTTTTTATCAAAAATTGAAAGATTTAATTGACACAAATGAAAGTCTGGAGAAAAAATATAAAGGGAAATTATTAGAATTGGAACAAGCTAAAGAAAAGACAACGACTGTTTTCAACAAAATTGTTAAGTTTGAAAACAATTCCAACTGTTTTGCTGATTTTGTTGCTGACTCAAAGACCAATTCTGATGATCAAACTGAGATGGGATTTTGCTCAAAGCTAAAGACTCAAACTAAAAACTTTGAATCAATAGAGTTTGTGTCAGGAGGCAAAAGACCTATAGAAACTTTCCCATATTTTCATTACCTAATAGATGAGATTGATGAAAAACAACAAAAGTTTGATATTGGGGAATCAAGTTACTCTAAGTGTGATAGTCAACCTAAGGCTAACTACATCTGCCCCCTAATTAGGAAGAGTGATTATTCTTTTCAAACTGTACTCCCTAGGAATAAGGTTCAACATCAAAATTCCATGAAACCTATGTTTAGAGACTTTTCTAAGGAGATACCCTCTTCAAGAAATCTATATTTCTCTTACTGTGATATATACAGACATTCTTTCGAAGGTTGCAACTGTAGACGTTTAGCTAATCCTGTCTGTAATACTCATGTATACCAAAACTTTAACTACTCTAGGAGAATGCATAATAAGTATGTTCTGCCTAGACAACCAGACAAAAACTCTAACTATAGAAAGAGAAAGACCAAACCTAAAAGATCATTTACTAAAAGGATTCCTAGAAACTTTACTAAACCAAATGCTCATATTTTCTATAAAATTCAAACTCATGCACAAAACATTTTTCAATAAAAATCTAATGCGCGCAAATTTTATCAAATGAGAGCAAATAAACGCAAAATGAAAACAAGAGTTATTTGGGTTAGAAAAGATGAGCTATTGCTCCAGATGAAGTGTAACATTGTGATTACTGCTTTAAAAGCTGAACACACTCCTTCTGGATGGCATTTAGACTCTGGGTGTTCAAAACATATGATTGGGGATAACACAAAACTTTTAAACAAAACCAGTTTTGCTGGAGGAAAAGTTATTTTTGGTGATGGTGTATCATCTCAAATCATTGGTAAAGGAGCACTCCAAGAAGAAGGATTGCCTTTGCTTGAAAATGTTCTTATAGTTAAAGGTCTTAAGTTGTGACTCAAATCATACTGTCACCTTTTCAAAGAATAATTGCAATATTTTAAATGAAAAGGGTGAGTGCATTATTACAGGACTCAGGACTCCTCAGAATTGTTATAAAGTCCAGACAAGTACTGAGATCTGTAACATTGCCAGAATGGATGATAATGAAATATGGTATAATAGGATGGGTGACATAAATTACGATAACCTTAGTAGATTATCTTCACAAGAAATAGTTAAAGGAGATCCAAAAATCAAAAATTGTTAAGGCATCTCATAAGAAAGTGAAAGATATCCTTACCTCTAAACCCTTGGAGCTCATCCATATGGACCTAATGGGTCCTTCTCGAATTGTGAGTCTTTTTGGACACAGTTACATTCTTGTTATGGTTGATGAGTTCACCAGATTTACTTGGGTGGCCTTCTTAAAACAAAAGTCTGACACTTTCCAAACCTTTTTGAAAATTCTACATCGAATTGAAAATGAGAAGGACACTCAAGTAAATATAATTCATAGTGATCGAGGTGAAGAATTTATAGATACTGGTATTATAGAGTATTGTGACTATAATGGTTACAAACATGAATTTAGTGCTCCTAAGACTCCTCAACAAAATGGAATTGCTGAGAGAAAGAATCGTACCCTTCATGAGATGTCACGTGTTATGATTCATGCTAAGTGTTTACCTAAATATTTTTGGGTAGAATCTATTCGTATTGCTTGTCACATTATCAATAGGGTATATCTTAGAAAGAATACAAAAAAAAACTCCTTAAGAACTATGGTATGGGAAAAATCCCAATCTTAAATACCTTAAAACCTTTGGTAGTACGTGTTATGTCTGTAAAGACACAGAACACTTGACCAAATTTGAGACTCGTGGAGATAATGCTATCTTCCTAGGATATTCTCCTGACAGTAGAGTATACCGTGTCTATAATCTTCGCACAAAGACCTTAATGGAATCCATAAATGTTATTGTAAGTTACACTAATGTTGAGAGTAAGACTAGAGAACCAACTATTGTGGAAGAGTCTGAAAATGTTTTAGAAAATTACTCTCCAGAAATAAATGATTCTTTACCATTTGAGACACCTGAAGTACCTAACTGGGTTTCTAAAGATCATCCCATAGATAATATTATCGATAACCCTAGTGAGCATGTACGTACAATATCTCAATTAAGAAACTATGCTCATTATGCATGTTTTGTTTCCCTTGTGGAACGAAAGAATGTAAATGAGGCATTCAATGACCCTCATTGGATTTCTTCCATGCAAGAAGAACTTCTTCAATTTGTCATTCATGATGTTTGGTATCTCGTACCTAGGCCTGATCATAAAAAGGTTATTGGCACACGTTAGATATTTAAAAATAAATTTGATGAAAGTGGGATAATCATTAGAAACAAAGCCAGATTAGTTGCTCAAGGATACTCTCTAATTTAAGGAATAGATTTTAACGAGACTTTTTCCCCTGTTACTCGCTTAGAATTTGTTCGTCTTCTTTTTGCAATAGCTTGTTACTTGCATTTTACGCTTTACCAAATGGATGTCAAATCAGCCTTTCTTAATGGAATCTTGACTGAAGAGACCTATGTTGAACAACCCAAAGGGTTCATTGACCCTCAATATCCAAATCATGTTTATCGTCTTAAAAAGGAGTTGTATGGTCTGAAACAAGCGCCAAGAGCCTGGTATGAGCATCTTTCCAACTTTATCTTAGACAAAGGTTTTAAGAGAGGTGGAAATGATCAAACCTTTTTTGTCAAACATTTTGACAAAGATATCATTATAGCACAATTCTACGTCAACGATATCATTTTTAGATCCACTTCCCCTTCAGAAGTTAAATCCTTTTCTGAAATTATGCATAGAGAGTTTCAAATGTCTCTTATGGGGAGTTGTAATTTTTCTTGGGCTTCAAGTCAAACAAAACTCAGAATGTTTATTTGTGTCGCAATCTAAATATGCTTTAGATATTGTCAAAAAATTCGGTCTTGAAAGTGCCAAAGAAGCTAAAACTCCTATGAGTACTATGGTCAAACTATCTAAAGATGAGAGTGGTAAATCCATATATCCAACTCTATGTCACAGTATGATAGGAACCTTACTGCCTCACGTCCTGATATTATGTACGCAGTTTGTGTGTGTACCCATTATCAAAACAAACCTTACTTGTTACACTTAATTCGTGTAATAAGAATCATTAAATACATAAAAGACACTCTAAATTTAAGACTTTGGTACACCAATGATACTCCTAGTACTATAATAGGATACACTGATGTGGACTGGGTAGGGTGTACTGATGATAGTAAGTGCACATCAGGAGCATGTTACTATATTGGTAATAATTTGTTAGGATGGAGTAGTAAGAAACAAAACTGCACTTCTTTATCTACAGCTGAATCTGAGTACATAGCTGCTAGTAGTTGTTGTGCATAATTACTTTGGCTAAATCAAATGCTAAATGATTATGGTATTCAAGAAGACCAATTACATCTTTACTGTGATAATCAAAGCGCGATCAATATCTCTAGAAATCCTGTTCAACACTCGCGAACAAAACATATAAAAATTAGACATCACTTTATACGCGAATTAGTTAAAACTAAAGAATTAGAAATTAATTATCTTCCTACTAATTTGCAACTCGCATATATGCTTACAAAACCTTTGGATTACAATAGATTTCATTCTTTGCAAAAATCGATAGGAATGGTTTGTGCTGAATAAACTCATGTGACTTAAGTATTTTTCCCTTTGTCCATTTGAGACAAAATGGGGGAGTAATTTGAGTATTATGAGTTCATATTTTTTTCTCGTACATATTTCTAAAAAGCTTGATCTTAGTATTATTTGCAGGAATCTGTACCGTTGTCTTCAACAGGTGTTATTAGGGTATTGATGTATAATTAGTTGAGTTGTGTAATTTTCTATTTCTAGGAAATGGGTAGATAGAATTTTTTGGAGGATTAGGATTTTCTTTATTCTTTCGTATCCCTACGAGTCCTAAATGACTCACAGGAGACTTTGTCTCATATTTACAAAGGGGAAGATTGAAGCACCTTATACTCTTGAGTCACTTGAGTCTACATTGTATAAGTGCTCATCTAGTTTGGAAATTGTGACAAAATTAGAGTCCCATTCCCTAGATACCAAAGAGCCTCTAATCCTTCCCTTTTTGCCACACTTGATTCAATTGAAAGTATAAATCTCAATCACACACACTAGGGTTGCATAAATTGTTTATATATTGCATTGATTGACTCTGTGTGTTAAATCCCATTCAAATTATTTTTAATAATATAAGGGAATTTTAAATATTTTTTAAATAATTTGTTCGAAATTAAAAGTAGGTTTATCAAACTTTTGGAGTCATTTTGTAATTTCTGTTATTACCTTCTTATACCTGAAAGTTGAATTAGGTAGGATCCAAAAGTGCTTGAGACTTCAGGGGAGCTGTGTAATTATGTTTCAAACACGCGTGTGATAGTTCATCTCATCGATACACCCGTCGTCCTTAGAACGGCAAGATTTGTGTTTGTTGCAAGACACATAAATCGTGTGTTATCTCAACCATTAGATCTTTGTTATCAACGCTCGGCATGAGTTCAAACTCAATCCATGTGTATCTTTTTTAGACCAATCAGAAGTTGTTTAACCACCGCTTATATTCCACCGTTGGATCAAAGTCATATGACCAAGACCAAATCTCAGCCTTTGATTTGGTGAGCCCTTCTCGAATATTCCTCTCCTGGTATAAAAGGAGGATTAGGCTTAGCATTTGAGAACTTTTACCAATAGTCCAAATAGAGAGAGAGAAAGAAAAGAAGAAGAGTGAGAGAAATAAAAGAGAGAAGAGAGAGAGAAATAAGAGAGAGAAGAGAAAAACAAAAGAGAAACCCTAACCCGTTTCAAACCCTAAACTCATTTCGCCTAAACAGTTTATACGAAACACCATACTTGTGTGTTTGAGAGTGTTGTTGGTGGGGGTTTGAAGGTAGTTTAAAGAGTATTATCCTCTAAGTTAGAGATCTTATTTCCAACTTAGACATTTCATGTTAGATCTCTATTTATCTTTCATTAAAACAGTAGATCACATTATTGAATGTCATATTACACTTAGATCTGCATATTTTAGTTTCTCATCTTGAGAAATCATATTTGTTGATTATTCTTTATGTAAATGTTTTTCAAAACTCTAGAATCAACAAATCTATTTTCTGTTTCTAGTTCTTACGAAACAAGGTTTTTGATCTAGTAAGAATCGCAATTGGTGGTTTCCAATTTTAAAATCATTTTCAAAACCCTTTAAAATTGGATATGACCTTGGCAGTCTTTCGAGCAAGGTATCCTTGGATTCCGGGATTATTTGAAAGGTCAAATAAAGTCTTTTGGTTCTAAAGAAGAGAGAAACTGAAAATATCTTCATTTAGATCTGATTTGTAATTTTCTAGGACTTGTTTATATAAATAAGTGTGCGTGTGTGCATGCATGTGTTAGAATCACTTTCACAAACACTTGTCACACTACAAAACATAAGTGTTGTCTATAAGATATTGAATCTACAAGAGTCGACGTAAAGACTGGAACAAAGTGAAGAAGGGAGGAAACTGGGAAAGCCACATTAACAGCAGACCTACCGAGAAGTTAGAATCAAACCAGTGGGTACATATTCTAAAATTGTATAGGACTGTTTTGTGTGCATGTGTGTTAAACAGTTTGTAACTTGTGAATTTTGTTTTAGTGGATTTTTGGTTTGTGACTTAGAAGTCACCGTGGATGTTTCCTCAGTTGGGTAAGGTTTTACCACCTTAAAAATTTCTTGTACTTAATCTTTCTACATCTCCTCATCTCATTGTTGATAGTGTGCTGACATCAACTATATTAGTTTTGATTTTCCAAACCTGTTACAAAATCTTGAACATATATCGTACATGTTTTATTAAACACATCTTGTGTTAATCTTTTTTTATTTAAAGAAAAGATTTTCTTCCAAAAACAGTTCGGAGTTCCTTCAATAGTTTAATCTTGTATTAAACAGCTTAAGTAACAGTTTTTAAATTGATAGGATGAGGTAAAATTTACAATAATTATTTAGAGTATAATTTAATTGCTTTAATTTCCCAAATTCCCTACTTGTTCTAAAAATGTTTTAAAAATTCAATATTCATTTAAAATAGTCACGAGAGTGATATTTTACTTCTAAATTAATTGTTAAATTCACATCCTTTGATTTTATTTACTTACGTTTGATGGATTATGCTTATGTTAAATTGTTTTATAGTCCATGCTTATATTTGACATTTAATGCTTAGGAGTGATATTTTTCAGGGAATAGGGATTTTTGGTATCTAAAAAGAGATGTAAAAATATTTATTTAAACTTTCACTTTTTCATCATCCGAAATTTACGCAACGAGAGTTAGTACAATTTTGAGTTATAAAAGGGAATAACGAGTAGACTAATTAATCATAAACTAATAAAAAATAGTAAACGGATCCGAAATCCTAGTAATATCTCATTACTTGTTACATAATTAACGTTCACTCATCTATTTTAATTTTATTTTTTTACCTCGAAATCATATTTGTCTAGTTGTACAGTAGATATTTTATAAAAATTGATGAAATCTCGGTGAGTTCGACCCATACTTACACTCGCTATATTTCAATAGCCCATGCACTTGCGGTAGTTTTATATCAAAAAAAATTTGACAACAGTGATTGATATGCCCAAAGTGCACCCTCGTCCTCAGGGACATTAACCTCGGTATATATCATAGCCGAGTTGATAGGAAGATCCCAATTGCCATCAGAAACGTCATCTTTCGAAAGGTCAGCCCCTCATCTACCAATCTCGGCTGACCATTAGCCAAGGTCATCAGAGTCATGGGATCAAGCTATGTGAAATGTCCCGAAGGCCCTCAATTTTTAATTTAAAACCTTTTTATACTTCAAAAAGATAATTTCCTTTTTATTTATGCGGAAGCGAAAGATGAAGGTTCAAATTAAAACAACTTAACAAAATTTAATTTTTCTCAAATTAAATTAAAACCAAAATGAAATTAACTTGAAACACACACTTATGTTAATTTCACTTAAACATAATTAATTAACCCAAGTCCTAGAAATTTAACTAAGTTATATTTCTCAATATTACCAAATTAAGCCAAACCAATTTTATCCAATTAAACTAATTGACTTGAATAAAATTAACTAAACATTAACAAATATTTAATTTAGCACCAAATTAAACATGTAGTGATTAAAACCAATTTTTATCTTGAATTACCTAGGCATGCGTTCTAGGTGAGTTTGCATAAGATAAAATAGACAATGAAACCACTATGCCGCAATGTACGAGGAAAAACCCACAACGGGAAAAAACCTCGGGCGGCCCTATCCTCGAATCCACTAAGTACGGAATTTATAAATACAAGCAAGATGACTTATAACATACGGATCGATCCCTGTCAAGCCCCGACGCGTCTTCTTGTATCAACCTCTGCCTAGCGAATAACCACAGACCTCCACCGTGGTCTCGAAATCCTCCGATCGGACTTTATATGGTCACCGTCACCTGAACAAGGAGCCTTTCTCCAAGTGGGTAAATCAATGCAAACATCTTCTTCTTTGTGGGATTTAATAGCAAACCCAAACATCTCTTCAAAACGGTAGAGATGAAAAATCGGTGCCAAAACTCCAAGCAAATTATATATATATATATATATATATATATATCGAACATCGATTAAACAAACAATTGCGTGTAAACTAGAGTGTTAAATGATTTTTTCTTTGAAAGATGAACACTCAAAACCATGAACTTTTCTTGGAATAATTTTCTCTTAAAAACTCTCTCTAGAAGTTAGAATAGAATGAAAAGTTCAGTTAGAAAAGTTCATTTCCGCTCATAAGAAATACACCAAAAAGTTAGTGGGAAAAATAGGTGGGAAGGTGGGGCAAAACTGCTCAAAACTGCATTTAACTGTTCCCGCCAAAACTCGTTCGAATGAAATCTCGTTTGAACGAGGCTTCTAACGAAGTTCCAGTGTGAACTCGTTAGAAATCTCATTGGAAATATCGTCCAAACATCCATCTCATTCAAATGACATTTCGAACGAAGTTCCAGTGGCCAATATGGGAACTCGTTGGCAAAACTCTTTTGAACGAAAATGTAGGTCGAATGACAAACTCGTTCGAACTACATTTGGAACGAACTTCTAGAAAGTTTGAAAATTTCTATTTTTAGCCCAGAAACTTTATAAGCTTTATTTAAAGTTTTAATTAAATCTTTCTAAAAATAAACAATAGCTTTAATTAAACCTACACCTGTTATACTATTCCAAGCTCCTATATATATATATATATATATATATATATATATATATATTGTATGTAATGCATTCATACCTTGGGAGCGTGGAACCACTGTTGATGACGTAGAAATGAGGCACTTAAACTCGGCATTTTGATGAAGCTTTATACACTTGTCCTCTACGTGTTCAACAAACACATCATAGGCTTGAAATAGGATCAATTAACTCTATCCTATGACTTAAACGTTTTTTTTCCGGAATTGAGTCAAAACTACAAAGGACTCAATTGGAAATTTGTGTCCTTACAAATATCCCCCTTTGGCGATTCAGGGACAAAAACCAAACAAAAATCCTAAAGGGCCGTCAAGCTCCACTAAACTAAAAAATATCCCACCGAAAATAAAAATACAATGCTTGACTCAAACAACCCAAGGATCAATATATTTGCCCGATGATGAACGTTGCTATTTAGAAGAATTCCTGCACACTTAAGCAAACTATCAAACGCTTAGGGAATATCAATATATTAAATACAAAAATAAATACTCCCCCTAAATGAATTCTCCCCTTTTAGCAAATAAATGACTTACTTAGAAAGACGTCCCCCCCAAGATAAATCTCCCTAAACTAAGATACGATAGGTTTAGATACCATTTATCCCCCTATCATTCTCCCCATTTTTGTTCAGGAATAAACAAAGGCTATAGAATCAAAACATAACTTATCTCCCCCTATAAAAGCATATACACCCCTTAAACTGAACAAGCGATAAATAAAATGGGATAACAAGCTAAACATGGATTAGTGCATAAAGACATGTGAACATTTAAGCACATAGGCAAATAAAATTCAACTAATCCAACAAATAACATCGGATACCAACTAGGATGCAATAAAATGATACCAATATGATATATAAAGTATTAAGCATGTGATAAAGAATGCAACAAGATGGATATCAATTATGAATTAAAACATAGATGGACTAGAAAAGCAAGGCAAAGAACAAAAGCAAACACAATATCATATATATGTATACACAATATATTCAAACTAAGCATAAGTACACACATATAGATATAAACACCAAAATAACACAAAAAACAATAAGTTTTTCACACTCGTATGGAAAAAATGTGTCATATGTAAATGGAAGTGTTGGGGTGTGAACTGGAAACAATTAAACTTAGACCCAATCAATTAAAATATGTTCATGGAGTTCTCAATTGATTGCAAACTTCATCACATTTGAATATAACCTCATGTGCCAATATAGATTGAACTCAATGAACAAACATACACAATGCATAAAAGCCTAGCATGTTAATGATTCTACAAACCAATAGAGTCATGACATTGAAAGCACAACTAGGATACACGGACATTGTGCAAAACATTGATATACCATCCAATCTCCCTCAATAAGCATATATTATTCTTTTGAATGATAATATCAATAAAACATAGGCCTTGGCAATTTTCTTTTAAATGCCATATTTTCTTTTCGGCCTTTGGACAACGTATTTCTTTTAGGTCCATTTCAAACGGTGGCTTACAATCGCAAAGGATAACAAATCCTTTCGGAGCCCTTCCCCGTGCATATATATTTACCATTTTTTATTTCTCACACATCTCACGTGCAACGGATTTTGACATGCACTAGTCCTCCTAGGTCACAAATATGTAGATGACAAGATTGGTAGGCGAACACCTCACAAAGCTCAAATATATATATGAAGTTAAAATTTTAAAAGAGCTCATGCATGTATGAGTAGAGGCATATAAAAATCGAATCCATTTAATCAACACAAAATCCAATTACTTCATGTAAGCATGATAAAGAACATAATAAGGATTGGCAATCTAAACCAAAAGTTCTAGCCACATGAGAGCGTAAAAGATGGGATTCAAACACAAGAATATGCCACATAAAGCATGTCAAACTAAAATACACACAAAATAAAAAATCTTTTTGAGTTTTTGAAATTTTTAACCAAAAATAAAAATTTATACTCAAAAGACAACCAAAAATCTTTTTGTATATTTCATTTAATGCAAACAAAATGAAGTAAATATAATACAAAAGATAAACAAAAATCATAATTCTAGCATGTGATTACGCATGGAGCATAGACTAGAAAATGAATAAAAATGCATACAAATAGCATGGGTGATATAGCATGAAGCATAAAAGCTAAAATACGCAAATAAAATTAACACATTCAACCTTTAGATTTTTCAAGGGAGGAAGCATGTGAAAGTAAATGAGAATCAAATACCCTATCTTGTAAAGCTACCAAGTCAGATATCCTAACCCAAACTAATGAAGGGTGACTATCTCGGGGTGTAGGAATCTTGACTACCTTGGTTGGCTTACGTTGGGATTTTTTAGAAAATCTTTTAATATCAAAAAAAAAATTCTTAAGATGACCTTTTCGACCACAATGTGAACACTTGAACTCACGGAGAAAAGATTTACCTAAGGAGTGATCTCTAAAGGCTTTCCTATGCAATTCTTCTAAAATGTTGGTTTTGAATTTATGTGTTGATTCACTACTAGTATCGAAGCCTAAACCACACAAGTCATTTTTTATTTGAACCATTCCTAATATCTTATCTAGTTTTTTGAACCTACACTCCAAATCAAATTTGACTTTGCTAGTCTTTTAGTTTAATTTCTAATTCTACAATTTTAGACTCTAACAACACATTTATCTCTTCAAACTCGAGAAGCTCCTTTTTCAAGGATTCCATTAAACCCCTAAGGCTATCTCTCTTGCCTTCTACATATTCTAGCTTCTCTTGAAGAGTCCTCTCATGTTTCCTAAGGTCTTCTACCAATAAACTATAATCGACGACCTTGACACGCTCTTTTAAATTTGCTTCTAACTTCAAATTTGCTCTTTTTAATTTAATTGATTATTTATATAATTCTTGAAAAGCATTTTGAAGTTCACTCACATTAACCTCTTCTTCATTTTCACTCTCGCTTTCTTCTTCACTCTCACTATCATAAAAATAAGGGAATCGTAAACAATGACCTTGGAAGTGTCATGTGATAAATTTTCATCTATATATGAGTTCTCACTATCACTCACATGACTAGCCATGAAAGCGACAAAGTTGGGATTAGTGGGGGAATCGGGTCCCTCTTCCTTATCACTATCACTAAGGGTCGCATTATATGAAATGGATCTCTTACCCTCTCTCCTTAGTTTAGTGGGGTACTCAGAAGCCCTATGGCCATAACCCTCAGAACCAAAACACATATTTGACTCGCCCCTATTTAAATTTTCATTAATAGTTTTTGGGATCCTCTTGGCTTTGTCATGCTTAGAACTTTAAAATTTCTTAAAGTCATTTTTAAATTTATCTCTGTTAATTTTAAGAAACTTTAGAAATTTCCTAGCAAACAAGGCCATATATTTCGAGTCACTATCACTCTCTCTCTCTCTACTACTTGTTTATCCTCTTTTTAGGATTTAAAAAAAAATCCCTTTTCCATTTTCTTTTCAGTTTTAGAGGAAAACATGTCCAGTTCATAGGTTTGTAAATCACCTACAAGCTCTTCTAATTTCGTAGAGGCTAAAGTTGGTAAAGAATTTAACACGGTCACTTTTGGAATAAATCTATCAGGTAAGGACCTTAAAATTTTCTTTACTACTCGGTTGTCTAGTATTTTCTCTCCCAAGTTAGAAGATGAATTAACAATATCGGAAAGTCTATCATAAAATTCATCAAAATTTTATTTTTCATTCACTTTGATAGTTTTAAATTGAGTGGTGAGGTTCTGAAGTTTCAAAGATTTAACGACACTTGTACCTTCATGAGTGAGTTGTAAAATATCCCAAGCTTCTTTAGTGGTCTCAAACATCATAATGCGTCGGAATTCATCCGATTTGACAGCACTAAACAAGGCGTTTAAACCTCGGGAATTAATGTTTGAAAGTTTAAATTCACCCTCACTCCATCTATCGGCCGGTTTGGGAACACGTTCATTTTCTACTAAATGAGTTGGTGGGGACCACCCGTTAACTACAAACATCCAAACCCTCTCATCAATATATTTAAGTGTCGATTTCATACGCGCTTTCCATTACGCGTCATTAGAACCACCAAAAATTAGAAATTTTGAGAATGGGGAAAATAAATGAAATTAACTTGAAACACACACTTATGTTGATTTCACTCAAACACAATTAATTAACCCAAGTCTTAGAAATTTGCGTAAGTTATATTTCTCAATTTTAACAAATTAGGCCAAACAAATTTCATCATATTAAATTAATTGACTTGAATTGAATTAACTAAACATTACCAAATATTTAATTTAGCACCAAATTAAACATGTAGTGATTAACCAAACTTTATCTTGAATTACCTAAGCATGCGTTCTAGGTGAGTTTGCACAAGATAGAATAAACAATGAAACCACTACGCCGCAATGTACGAGAAAAAACCCACAACGGGAAAAAAACCTCGGACGACCCTAGCCTTAAATCCACTAAGTACGGAATTTATAAATACAAGCAAGATGAGTTACAACACACGACTTGATCCCTCTCAAGCCCCGACACATCTTCTTGTATCAACCTCTGCCTAGCGAATAACCACGGACCTCCACCGCGGTCTCGAAATCCTCCGATCGGACTTTATATGGTCACCGTCACCCGAACAAGGAGCCATTCTCCAAGTGGGTAAATCAACGCAAACATCTTCTTCTTTGTGGGATTTAGAAGCAAACCCAAACGTCTCTTCAAAAAGGTAGAGATGAAAAACCGATGCCAAAACTCCAAGCAAAGTATATGTATATACATATATGGAAGTTGGACTAAACAAATAATTGGGTGTAAACTAGAGTGTTAAATGAATTTTTCTTTGAAAGATGAACACTCAAAACCATGAACTTTTCTTAGAAGAATTTTCTCTCAAAAACTATCTCTAGAAATTAGAATGGAATGAAAAGTTCAGTTAGAAAAGTTCATTTCCTCACTTAAGAAATCTGCCAAAAAGTTAGTGGGAAAAACAGGTGGGAAGGTGGGTCAAAACTGCTCAAAACTGCCATTTAACTGTCCTACCAAAACTCGTTCGAACGACATTTTCGTTCGAACAAAATCTCATTCGAACGTGGCTTCTAACGAAGTTCCAATGTGAACTCGTTAGAAATATCTTTGGAAATTTTGTTCCAACAGCCATCTCGTTCGAACGACATTTTGAACGACGTTCCAATGGCTAATATGGGAACTCGTTGGCAAACTCGTTCGAACGACAATGTGGTTCGAACCACAAACTCGTTCGAACGACATTTCGAACGAACTTCCATGAAGTTTGAAAATTTCTATTTTTAGCCCAGAAACGTTATAAGCTTTATTTAAAGTTTTAATTAAATCTTTCTGAAAAAAACAACAATTTTAATTAAACCTACACCCATTATACTATTCCAAGATCTTATATATATGTAATGCATTCATACCTTGGGAGCGTGGAACCACTGTTGATGACGTAGAAACGAGGCACTTAAACTCGGCATTTTGATGAAGCTTTATAAACTTGGCCGCTACGTCTTCAACAAACACGTCATAGGCTTGAAATAGGATCAATTAACTCTATCCTATGACTCAAACATTTTTGTCCGAAATTGAGACAAAAATACAAAGGACTCAATTGGAAATTTGTGTCCTTACACTATGCCAACGTCTTACTCTGACTCAGCTAACCCTACCTCATGCGTAACCAGTCTTCCAGTCTAAGCCCATATCGACGATTGACAGGATAAAGAGATAGTCCGAATCCTCTAATGTCGTGCTCGGACAGGCCGAGGTTACATCGATCAATGGCACAGGTTCGAGCACATGAAAGCACATGGGAGGTTTGGAACACGTGAGAAAATCAGTTATAATCGAATCATTCCCCTCACGTGAGGGAATAGTGTGGTCATCATTATTTGCATAAGATCATCCAGGTATCATCAGGATACTTGTACGATCCTCATACACATTCTCATTGCATGGTTGGGGGGGGGGGTACATTACACCTCCAAGAACTATATATAGAGGTCTTCCTCTACCATGTAAAGGGATCGATAATTGCCACCCTAACTGAAATTCTATTGGTTTACATAGTAGAGAGAGAAATCTTGAGATATTGTATCTATCTCCATTAGTGCCTTCATCTAGTGAAATTACTCAAACACCCACAGTGGACGTAGGCCAGATTGTCTGAACCACTTATATGCTAGTGTTTCTCCTCTTTTCCTCACCTCCCTCTACTAGATATTTACTCCCGTGCTTCCATTGTTATTGCTATCTTGAGCTTGTCAACACCTCTTACTGGTGGTGTTGTTTATAGCATCATCATTTTGCCACCGTCTATGGGAACGAGAGGATTTATCTCTTCATCTTTTGCTGCTTAACCTCACTAGAGACTCTGGAGGTGAACCAGGCCTCACACTTTGCGTGGAGTTGTTTCACTATTGAAAGATGTCCCTTGAGGTTTCCAAGCTCTATAGACCTTTCATAAAAAGCTCAAGCATATAGCACCGAAGTTAGCACCTCCTCCACCATCTGGTGTTGGAGGACCCAGTTCCGTCCAGGCACCGCCCCAGTTCGAGATGGCTGAGGTGGAAGTAGCCTTGAAGTCCTTGGCTGCAACTCAGCAAGTAATGCAGGAAAATTTTTCCCAACTAAGCCAAAACATAATAATGAGACCACCTGGGGTCTCACCAGAGATGATTACTCTGGCGGCTGCTTAGCCACAGCATGAGGCCGGGGGACCACCCCAGGCACCACAAAAGGACCAACCTACTCCTCAGCGGAGGGGGGATGTTGTTGACCCTAGGGGTTTACGCTTGGGGAGGTAAGGAAACCCTTGCCCTGAGGATAAGCACGATGATATTGAGGCACAGGATGCCCCGAAAGATTGTTGGGAGTTATATGAGGTCTCAAAAAACATTGTACGTACTATATAGCAGAGCCGAGGTGAGTGTGAAAGACGAGATGGTGATGCACGATAGAGAGGGTTAGCTTTTTATCGTTTAAGTAGAGGGTCAGCCTTAGAAAGACTTGACCTAGTTAATGATCTGAGGCAGAGGCTATCCAGGTCAAGAAACATAGCTGGCTCACAAAGGGAAGGTGGTGATCATCGGCCTCATCATGTCCGACCCCCACATGGTCGAGACTGTGGACAGGGGGAGGTCAACAACCGATATTATGTGGTAGTTGGGGAACCCTCAGTCCACAATTTGGAGGTGGAAGGGTAAAACCTCAGTCAGGCCGACGTTTCTAAACCATAGAATGATTCCATTCAAAGGCTTGAAGAGAAGATAGGGGACCTCATAAAAATCCGAGACCCATTATAGAGGGTGTACTCAGAGGGCTCACCATTTGTGGAAAGGATTGTTAACTTCCCAACCCCTGCCAAATTTAAACCTCCAATGGTGTTTCCAAAGTATGATGGAAGTACAAACCCAGTCCATCATATCGAAATGTATCAATCTGCAATAGATATTTATTCAATCTCTGATGAGATTAGGTTTCGAGCTTTCTCAAGCACGCTAACTGGGGCTGCACATATCCTGTTCACTTGTATTCCTAAAAATTCAATCGAGAGTTCTAAAGGTTTGGCTGAGCGATTTATTCACAACTTCCATTTTGGGGTAAGACCTCAGAAGAAGACAACACACTTGCTTTATGTAAAGTAAGGGAAGAATGAAAGCCTCAGAGACTATTTCTTGAGGTTCAACAAAGAAAAATTGGAAGTAGAAGATTATGAAGAGAGAATAGCCATGATAGCCCTTATTGGAGGGATTCAGAAGGGAAAGCTACTTTGGAAGCTTGATGAAGACCCTCCTAAGTCTATGGCCGAGCTGTTAGCAACAGCTGGAAAGGTAATGAATGCGCAAAAAGCAATGGCTGTGAAGTATGAGGTTGAGAATGTAAGTAGCAGTGGGAAGTTTCAGAGGAAAAAGGATGGAAAATAGAGGATTGCAGACGATAAGTTTTCACACTGCACTCATTTAACTGTGAGCTGCAAACACATCCTCAACGAAATAAAGAATGATAGATCCCTGAGATGGCTCGAAAATCTTAAGGCTCCTCCACATAAGATAAATAATAATCTATGGTGCGAGTTCCATCAAGATCACAGCCATCTGACTGATAAGTGTTTCGCCCTGAAGGACGATATTGAGAAAATGTTGAAGTCTGTAAAGCTCAAAAAGTATGTGGATGGTAGATCTTCTAAGAGGGAAGAGACGACCCCGAAAAGAAAAGAAATCATAAATGTCAGGAAGATGCCACTGCCAGAAGAGATGATGACTCAGATGATGATGATGATGACCCTGAACTCCCACCAAAAGATAATAATATCCCAGTAAAGAGGGTCGGTGTGATCTCTTTCAGTGTGAACACTATCTGTGGAGGAATAGTAAGGGGTGGCTCAGAGGTAACTAATCACAAAGCTCATGTGGCAGAGGCCAAAGCAGTGACCAAAGATGAGGTTGTGAACTTGGCATCTACAGAAGTTAAACGAGAGAAGAGAAAAAAAGGTAGATATGGACACCCTTGTGGTCAGCTTCTCACGACTTGATTTCAAGAGTATCTTAGCTCACCACAATAACACTTTAGTCATCACCACAAGGGTGCGTGGGTGTGAAGTTAAGAGGATCCTCGTTGATGGGGGTAGTTCTGCAGACGTTATGCTTTGGACATATTTCAAGAGCTTGGGCCTCAGCAAAGCTAGGCTTGTCCCTTATCATCAGTTCTTTCTTAGCTTTAGTAGTAAAAAGGTTCATCCATTGGGTACGTATGAAATGGATGTGAGATGAATGGCCTAAGAGGTTGATCAGAAAAATTAATTTCTTTATGATGGATGAAAATGTCTTCTCAGCCTACAACCTCATCGTAGGACGAGTAGCCCTCAAGGAATTTGAGGTCGTGCCCTCAACGGTCCACCAAATGCTTAAATTCCCGACTCCTTATGGAGTAGGGGAAGTGCAAGGTGACCAAACATCGGCATGTAAATGATACTTCAACTCTTCATAAGAGAGAAAGGCTCACAAGAGGGAAAAAACCACGTACAACATCAACACACTTGATCCTAGAGATAAAACAAAGATCAAAAAGGGAGAGGCAGCGGAGGAGGTACAATCCATCGTCCTCATTGAGGACGAACCAAGAAAATCCATCCAAATCGGCAAGGACCTAAATCCTGATATCAAGGAGGAACTAGTGAAACTATTAAGGAAGAGACAAAGTTTTTTTCCCTGGAGCCATGCAGACATGCCAGGTATTGATCCTGAGATTACGTTCCATAAACTCAATGTTGTAGAAGATGCTAGGCCCATCAAGCAGAGAAGAAGAGTATACTCAAGAGAGAAGTGTTATGTCATCAGAGATGATGTTAGAAAGCTTAAAGAGGCCAATTTCATTAGAGAGGTGATATACCCTGAGTGGTTATCTAACGCTGTCATTGCGTCCAAAGCTAATGAAAAATGGTGGATGTGTGTAGATTTCACTGATTTAAACAAATCTTTCCCAACAGATAGTTTTCCCTTACCTCGAATAGATCAGATGGTGGATGCCACAATAGGACATGAGCTCATGAGCTTTATGGATGCATATTCGGGGTATAATTAGATCTTCATGGACTCGACAGACTCAGAGAAGATGATATTCATTACAGATAAAGGGACATATTACTACAAGGTCATGACCTTCGGCCTGAAGAATGCAGGGGAGACCTACCAATGTCTTGGAAATGAGATTTTCGAAGATCAGATAGGCAAATCCATGGAAGTTTATGTGGACGACATGCTGACAAAAAGTCTGAAGGCCGACACTTATGTGGCCGACCTTAAAAGAACTTTTGACACCATGGATAAATACAGAATGAAGCTCAACCCCACTAAATATGTCTTCGGGGTAGGAGAAGGAAAGTTTATGGGATTCATCGCCAATCGAAGGGGAAGAGAGGCTAACCCTGAGAAGATTAAGGCTTTGCTAAAAATGAAGACACCTAGAACAATCAAAGAAGTTTAGAGGAAAATCCGAAGAGTTGTTGCACTTAACAAGTTCGTCTCAAGAGCCATAGAAAAGTGTCTTCCTTTTTTCAAAGTTCTTTGAAAGACCTTCGAATGGAATAAGGAATGTGGCATTGCTTTTAAAGAGCTTAAGTCCTACCTCGGTTCTCCCTTACTACTAGCCCGTCCAATTCAGGGTGAGAAGCTATATGTATACTTAGTTGTCTCAGAGTCAGCCATCAGTGCTTTTATAGTAAGAGAAGAAGATGGAGTGCAGAGACCAGTTTACTTTAATAGAAAGTCACTCCAAGGGTTTAAACAGAAGTACCCTAAGATTGAAAAGTTAGCCTATGCTTTGATACATGCTTCTAGGAAAATGAATCCATACTTTCAAGCCCACTATATGGTCATCCTCAATGATTCCCCACTCAGATAGGTCCTCCATAAGCCTAAGAAGTCGGGAAGGCTAATGACCTAGGCAATCAAGTTGGGGGAATACGATATTGTTTATCAACGTACGGTTGCCATCAAGGGACAAGCACTCACGGACTTTATGGCTGAGTTTACCTGGGATGAGGCTAAGGTTGAGATTAATCAAGAGGCTACACATAAGATAGAAGAGAGAAATGTCAATTAAACATCAGACGAGGCTAAAACAAGTATAACCAAGCAAGAATAGTTGAGAATAAAGAAGAGAGACACCTCTTCAAATAGGGGACCCTATACGAGGGTTACTTCTCTTTATGTGAAACCATATGGAACCTCTTCATTGATGGGTCATCCTGTGAAAGCGAAAGTAAAGCATGATTGATAGTGTCAGCACCGGATGGTACTAATATTGAATTTGCACAGAGGTTCAACTTAAAAGCTTCCAACAATGAGTCAGAGTATGAGGCATTAATAGAAGGTCTCTCTTTGGTAAAAGACCTCAATGTCTAGCAACTTCTACTCTAGAGTTACTCAAGGTTAGTCGTGAACCAAATCTCGGGGGTGTATGAGGCCAAAGATGAAAGAATGGACAGATACCCGAAAAAGGTGAGAACGATGCTAGAGACCTTCAAGGAAGTTAAGATGAAGACGATACCTCGGCTAGATAACAGTCGAGCTGATGCACTCGTTAGGTTAGTCTCAGTAATAAGGACGGGCATAAGGAGAACAGTGCCAGTTGAGATTATGCTCAAGCCGACCATCAAAGAGGAAGAGGTCACTAGACCCTGCCTAAATCTAAGTATGGGAGCCTCATGGATGGATCCTCTTATCAGATACATCAGAGAGGGAAAGATGCCAGAGTCAAAGTTAGAAAGGAGAAAGTTGAGGTTCAGAGCTGCTAAATTCTCAATTATAGGAGATGTCCTATATAAAAAGGGATTACTACTCCCTCTCCTCAGATGTGTCCACCCTTCAGAGGTTCCACGCATCTTTCACGATGTGCATGGGGCTCTTATTCCAGTCACATAGGAGGAAGGTCGTTGGCTAAGAGGATAATTACTCAAGGGTACTTGTGGCCGACCTTGGCCAAAGATGCAGCCGCGTATGTGATGAAGTATGATAAGTTCCAAAGGTTCTCCATTAGCCTCACCAACCTTTAACTTTAATCAGATCCCCATGGCCATTTGCAGTATGGGGCATTGATTTGGTAGGACCCCTATCAAGAGCTATAAACAACTATCGATTCTTAATAGTGATAATTGATTATTTCTCCAAATGGGTAAAAGTTGAGCCAATGATCACAATCACTGAGCAGAAGACCTTCTAGTTCATCTGGAAGAACATCATATGCAAGTATGGTCTTCCAAACACCCTCATCTCAGATAATGGAACCCAATTCAAGAACATATCCTTAGAATAATACTGCGAAAGAGTGGGAATCAAGAAGTTCTTCTCTTCTCCTGGATGACCCCAAGAAAATAGCTAGACTGAGGTCACAAATCGAACAATCCTTGATAGGATAAAAAGGTTAGAAGAGGCCAAAGGAATATGGATAAAGGAGGTATATGCTGTGATTTGGTCCTACAGGACGACAACGAGGACACCAACGAGAGAAACTCCATTTATGTTAGCCCATGGCTCAAAGGTTGTCATCCCAACAGAGGTAGGAATTCCCACTCATAGATTTCAGACATATGACCCTCAAAGGAATGGGGAAGAAAGAAGACTCGATCTTGATTTGATTGAGGAAAGAATAGAGGATACAGAGATAAGGCAAGCAGCCTATCAGCAGAGAACTTTGAGATTCTACAATCAGAGGGTAAAATCAAGACCAGTAGTTGTGAGAGACCTAGTCCTTAAGACGATGTGGCAGAAAATCAATAAGCTCCATCCCAACTGGCATGGTCCTTATAGGGTCATTAATGAGGCTGTGCCAGGTACCTATCGGTTAGAAAATCTTGAAGGAGAACCTTTCTCCAACCCTTGGAATGCCGATACCGATCGCTTAAGAAAATAATACATATAATGTCACAATTATTCTTCTCTTTGTAATACATGTATCAACTTAAATAGTGGATGTTAATGAAGAAGTAGCAACATTGTTTTAATGCTCTTGCTACGATGTGCATGTATTTAACATCATTAAGTTGGTGAAAATATGAGGTTAAACATTATAATTTGGTGATCTCAGACCTTAAAGCATCATTAAGTTGGTGAAAATATGAGGTTAAACATCATAATTTGGTGACCTCAAACCTTTAAATATCGTTCAGTTTGTGAAAATATGAGGTTAAACATCATAATTTGGTGACCTCGGACCTTAAAACGTCATTTAGTTGGTGAAAATATGAGGGCAAAGTACCATGATTTGGTGACCTCAGACCTCAAACATCATTATTTGGTGAAAGTTCAAGGTAAAACATCATAATTTGGTGACCTTAGACCTTAAAACATCATTTAGTTGGTGAAAATATGAGGGTAAAGCACCATGATTTGGTGACCTCAAACATCATAATTTGGTGACCTCGGACCTTTAACATCATTATTTGGTGAAAATATGAGGGTAACACACCATGATTTGGTGACCTCGAACCTTAAACAACATTACATTGGTGAAAATAAGAGGTAAAACATCACAAATATAAGGCAACGCCAACATATAAATTTTAAACAAAACATCGTATGAAGCAATAGAATCTCAAGAAGTCAAACTACTTATGATTATCATAAAAAGGATTCAGAGTTACAAGCCAGAGTGTCAAGAAGCCATCAGAGTTCATAAAAACAAGAATTACAGATAAAAACTCATTAAAATTATAACTATTGAAAAGCTTCATTAGCAAAAAAGCCTATGTCTCGATGAGAACTGACCCACCAACAACATCAGTTGTCCGGTCAAGGCTGATATTTGTGACTTTAAGTCCATCATCATGATGAGTAGCATCCTCAGTCTCTATAACATCGAGAGGAGAAATCTTGACTGGAGAAGCATCACCCTCTTCAACCTCCTTTAAGGCTTGACCGAACCGAGGGTCTCCAAAGCTGAGATCAACAAAGTCTATTACAGTCAAGCTCCCGGACTCATTCTCTTTCATGGATTTCCATTTGCCATTTTCTTTGATGCCCCTCTCTTGGTACTTAAAGCCGAAGCTGGAAAATTCGTCCGAGACCTTGTAGTCCTCGATGGTATTCTAAGCAGCATCTTCCAAAGCAGCCTTAACTACAGCATCAACCTTAGACGGAAGAACATCATCCTTTGCCTTCATAACCTTGGTGTGATCCTTCTTGAGCTTAGACAACTGTTTATCCCTCTCCTTGATTACTCCATTCAACCTTTCAACCTATGCATTCATAGAGGCCTCAACCTTCTCATCTTATTTACCCTTCTCTATAAGGGGGATGTTCTTCAAAGTCCAATCAATAAGACTATGAAAAGATATGACACCCTGCATAAGAAGATCAGATATATGAACATATGAGTTATAATTTCTAAAAATTCGATGTTACACTTGTGAGAAAATGAGCAAAAAACTAATACCAGGATTGACTTGTGGAGAACAAACTCGACCAATAAAGGGACATCCAATGCACATAGAAAATGCTTGTCTTCCTTAGTCATTTTTATGCCAATAGCATCGGCAACTTTCAGACAATGGACGATCAAGCTATCTCCGATTTTGAGTTGCGATAGATGAGCAACTTGGGCATCATTTATAGAGATGGGTATGACACGATCTTCGGCCCAGGTCTTGCTCGACCTCGTATGTGCCAGGTTAGCTGCGGACTTCCTCTTTTTGTTAGTATTGGTCCTGCAGGTGTCGAACTTATTTTTTGATGCCGGTGGTGGTGCACTTTTACAACCTCGCTTTTCCATAAGCTTCACTAAACCGGTGGTATGCCTATTGGGCACTCTGCAAAAGATGCGTCTCTGAGTTAGTCACTCAGAAATAAAAAATATAAGAGGTATAACTTGGGTAAGAAAAATGAAGACTTACGAAGCTCGTCCAGGGACCACCCCCCAAACCTGTCTGAGAAAGGTAATAGGGGGTCATCGGATGTTTATATTTAATGAGATGACTTTTCTTGCCCTGATTATGAAGGTCCTCAATGTTCTTGTAATTGTCCTAGCTAAGTTCATGGTCGTCTTTAGCAGCAAGGGAGTCCTTCCCCTATCTCAGAGGGGTCCTTGGAACCGAAATTTTAGAAGCCTCATCTGAACCAAATTCTCATGTCCCCAAAATAAAAAAGTACCGAGTTTTCCAATTATAATTTTTAAGTTTGGGTAACCAAGAGCATCTTCTTCTGTAATTTCCTAGCTAAGAAGTGGTAGTAGATGGGGTGGTTTTTGGCAGACGAGGGAATGTAACAGCCTATAAAAACTCTAACTAAAAGGTTAGAATGGTGAACATCCCTGTAAAGGACGATGGCCCCAATCATAACCCTCTATGCATTTGGGGAGAGTTAGGAAGGGGTAAGATTTATATGGGAAAGTATGGCTATAATGGTTGGGTGAATAGGAAGATGAAAGCCCAACTTAAACATCTGCTCATAAACACATATTTCTCCATCTCAGCCATTAAAGGCCCTCTTATCCTTCAGAGATTTCCTAAGGATGATTGAAGAATCTATGGAATGGATGTGCCTGAAATAAAGAAGGTCCTAATCATTAACGGTACTCTCATACTCGATCTCATCATAGGTATCAAGATCACTCTCCTCATCATTATCACCATCCCCAGCAACGTCAGTATGGGTAGTGGTAGGGGCACCACCAGGAAACCTCTTTGCAAACTCAACCCCGGTTGCAGCCTTGTAATATTAGGTTAACGTCAATACCTGAATTTGATGTCTGCCTATTATGATTTATACAACGAGTCTATGAGAATTTAAAGGAATAATAAAAAGTTAACTTATAAGGAATTGGCATTAGAAAAATAATTAAAAGGCCTGAAGGAGATGGAGAGCTTAGTTACTCAAATCGAGGTGATTAAGATTCTGCTTTCTAAAAATATTATTTTGGTGGGTACAAAAAGGAATAATTTGCCCAATTCTCTAGCTCGTGTTACTAACAATCTTCATGAATCCTTTGAGATTCAAAAAATACTAGAAGCAAAAATAGTCAAACTTGAGAAAGATCTCGAGGCCTCTCAGGAAGTCAAAGTCACTCTTGAGGATAACTCAGAGAGAAAAGGTGTAGGATATGAAGAAGGTGATTCATCCAATCCTAAATTCGAACCTTTAGCCAATTATTTACCAAAATGAATCTTCCTAAATCTGACCCACCTAAGATAAATTTACTTAAGCAACCTATGAAGATGGCCTTAAATCAATCTTATGTTTGTGATTTTTGCAACAAAAGGGGTCATCTTAGAGAATTACGCTATAAGATTAGGAAGAATTCTTCTCCCTCTACTCCTAAGCCACGCTATAGCCATTTGACTAGCCTTGAAAAAGGTGAGTATCTACTCAATACATCCAAAGGTTTAATGGAAGAATTTTTAAGGTTGTCTATGCCCTGAGGAAATTATTCCAACCAAAGGACTAGAAATAATAATGGCAAGAACACTAAGAACATAACTCACACTTGGGTTGCAAAAGATTAGACCACAGAGGCATTAGTTTTTCATGTTGTGCTAAAGGCTCAAAATACGTCCCAATGGTATTTTGATAGTGGGTGCTCCAGACATATGACATGTGATGGATCTCTTTTTACCACTGTTGAGGATCACAGGGATGCTGAGGTCACCTTTAGCGATGGGAGTAAATATAAAATTATGGGAAGAGGCACCATTTAAGTTTCCCATTTTATAAAACTAGAAAATTTTATTTATGTTGATGGACTCAAAGATAATTTGATAAGGATTAGCTAATTGTTCAATGAAAACCTAATAGTTAAGGGTATCCAGATGGAGTGTACTCTTTACAATAAATCTGCTGAGACTATACTACAAGGTGTGAGGTCTAGTGATAATTGTTATGGGATCATTCCAAAGTCTTCATTCCTTTGCAATAGTGCTAAGGTTTTCACTGCTGAACTTTTGCGTCAACGTCTTGGTCATGTTAATTTTAATGATCTTGATCGTCTAGTGAAGAAAGACCTACTTTGTGTCTTACCATCATAAGGAAAACCAACATCTTTGGTTTACGGTCTGTATTGACTGGGAAAGAACACTAAGAGTCCTCATAAGAAGTTGAACTCCATTACCACCTCTCGTGTCTTAGAATTTATTCACATGGACCTTATGGGGCCCACTCGTATTGAGAGCATAGGAGGAAAGAGATATATTCTAGTGATCATAAACGACTTTTCAAGATATTCAATTGTTGGTTTTCTTAAGGAAAAATCCGATGTGGTTGAGTTTTTGATAGTTAAATATCGAGTCTTACGAAATCAATATGGTGTCACCATAATCCGTTTTTAAAGTGATAATGACAGTGAATTTTAAGAATTCAGTGTGAATTCCTTTTGTGATGAAGTTGGTATTTAGGATGAGTTTTAGGTCTCGTACTCCTCAACAAAATGGCATAGTTGAGGGGAAGAATCGAACAATTCAAGAGATGGAGAGGTTAAAGCTTCTTGGTAGGAAAGTTCCACAGTGGTTTTGAGCGAAAGCAGAAAGTACCGCTTATCACACGGTGAATAGGGTATATTTACGTCCTCATGTTAATAATACTCCATATGCATTGTGGACAGGTAGGAAATCCAACCTATCTTTCAAGTCTTTGGGAGTCCATGCTACATCCTTAGGGATAGAGAGCTTCTACGAAAATTTAACTCGAGGAGTGATGAGGGCGTATTTATACGTTATTCACCAAGTATTAGAGCTTATAGGGTTTACAACTTTTCTATCTCGAAAGTCATAGAATCAATAAATGTTACTATACAACATGATTCTCCAACTACATTTGTTGACATTGATGGCAATCCCTCTTTTGAGAAAGATGCACCCCCCGGTGTTGATCACATTGATTATCACAATAACTCAGTGGACCCCACACTTGAGAAAAGGGATCCATCGCCTTAGCTTCGTAAAAGTCATGACTCCACCAATATTATTTGGAATCCCAACTTATGTGTCAAGAAGAGAGTGCAACTTGAAAATAAGGTTACATATTTGTTTTCTAACTCTAAAACCGAACCCAAAAATTTCGAAGAAGTACTAAAATATGAACATTGAATAAATGGCATGAAAGACGAGTTGCTTCAATTCTAAAAGAATGATGTTTAGGAGTTAGTTCCTTGGGTTAGCGATACTAACGTCATTAGTACCAAATGGATCTTCAAAAATAAAATGGATGAAAATGGTGTCATTGTTTCTAATAAAGAAAGGTTAGTTGCCTAAGGGTTGAGGAAACATTTCCTCATGTTGCAAGTTTAGAGTTTGTTCGCCTTTTACTAGCCATTGCATGTCATCTAAAATTTAAGCTTTATCAAATGGATGTCAAGATTGCCTTCCTATATGGCATTCTTTAGTAGGAAGTCTATGTGGAACAACCAAAAGATTTTGAAGACCTTAAAAACCCAAACCACATCCTTAACTTTAAGAAAGCCATGTACGGTTTGAAGCAAGCATCGCGTGCTTGGTATAATAGGCTTAATTCATATCTTCTTGCTTTTGTCTTCACAAATGGGGGAGTGGATATCACGTTGTTTATTGATCGGGATGAGAATGCTATTTTGGTTTTTCAAGTGTATATCAGCAACATAGTTTTAGGGTCCACATGTGACCAACATACTCAACTTTTTGCCGGAGAAGCAAAGTGAGTTTATGATGAGTATGGTCGGAGAGCTTACTTACTTCCTAGTTCTTCAAGTACGTCGACTCGATAGTGGGATATCTTTGTCCCAATCTAAGTGTGAAAAATATCTTGTGGAAAATTAATTTAAACTCCTCTTACCATGCACTTACACCCCTGAGGTCATTCCTTAAGTTCAGAAAAGACACCGAAGAAAAGTATGTAGAGAACACTCTGTTTACGCGTATGATAGGTAGTTTAACCTAAAAAACCGCTAGTCGTTTGGATATTTCCTTTAGTGTAGGAGTTTGCGCCCATTATAAGACCATCCCAAAAGAGTCACACTTACTTGCCGTTAATCGTATTATCAAATATGTGAGTGGGACCTTGCCTTTTGAGATTTGGTACTCTTTCGACACTAATGATCGTCTATCGGTGTATTCGAATGCCGATTGGGCAGGATATATTGATGGATGTAAGTGCACCTCGGGTGAGTGTTTCTATTTTCGAAGTGCACTATAACACCCTGCCTGCCCAGGGAGAGCGGAGCGGAGCGCCACTATCGATAAAACTAACCAAATCTGTAAATAACAAGGTATAGAGCATTTAAAAAAATCCCACAATATAAACGAAACCACTAATTTCAATTCTTCAAATTCAATACAACAAAGTCTCTCGAAATAATGTAAATCACCAATGCTCTATACAACACAATAAAATAATACAAATCTTCCAATAATATTCTTCTAAAAATAATCCACGCTAAAATCAATCTCCATAGCGCCTCAAAATTCGCGCTAACCTGCCACTAAAAGAAAATATGGGAAAGTACAGAATACGATAGGAAAGATGCTCAACAATAATATGTTAGCGATGAACAAAGCTTAACAACACGAGTACGAATATTGAAATCAAATGTGAATCTCAATAGCATTTATCAATAAATTCCTTAACAACACATTAACCAGGTCACCAGGCCTCACCCCATCCGCATATGCTTTATCAAGTCATAGCCCGGGAAGCAGGAATTTTGGTGGTTGCCCAACCTCCGTGCCATATTAAAATTCCAGGACAACGTTCTCAACAACAATATAATGATTCCACATGAATCAAAATAAGTCAACAATTATTTCTCCAGATTTCAAAGAATTTAACAATTCAAATATGAGTTCAATTAAACATGAAAACAACGGAATAAAATCTCGAGAGATTTAAAGGAGCATATTGTGTAAAACCCCATATCTCAAAATCATTCAATGAATCATCACATAAATTCAACCTCAAAATACGATCACACCATCACGTTCCTCTCACAAAAATAATCAACTCATGTTTTAGCCCCAACAGGAGATAACCCCAAATAGTCCTATTTTAAAAACACAGAAAAATAAGCTCCAAAAATTATTCAAATCACTAATCCGACTTCAGGTTTGGATTCTACCTGAAAAATTGAGTCAGGTATGTGTTTTGGATTTTTATCAAATCTCATCTGAAAGCACTCAAAATGAATATATAAAACACTCCAAAATGACTCTTCTCATTCAACTCGTTTTTGCCTTTTTGGATTTCGTTTTTAGACTCTCATTTTCATCTCCCTTTCCTTATAATCACCCATAATATTCCTTATATAGTCCCTCTCCCAAACCCTAGCTTGGAGACTAAGCTAATTCATATTACTATATTGCCCTTTAATTCAAAATTATCAAGTTTACATATTTAAACCATTACAAAATGTTCAAAGCCAATTAAATTTGAATTTAAATATTCGATTCATTTCAAATAAAAATAAATATAATGTTAATATCAATATCCCGATTAATAAAATAATAATATTATTAAAATTATATACCATATTCATAAATAAAGTCCTCAAAATGACGGGGTATTACATACTTTCCCCCTTGAAAAGGAATTTCGTCCTCAAAATTCGATGAAACCTAACACTCGAACTAAAATGTTACTCGATTCTATTTCCTAAAAATCACATACAAAAATCCTCAAATTAATTCTAAACATCCTCACCACGATGTGTAACACGTCCTCAAAAAGTTTTTATCTCCAAAGAAAACATATCTAAGCCGCATGTTAGACCCAAGCCCCAAGGGTTATCATATACCTAAACTCTGATACCATCTGTAACACCCTGCCCGATAGGGGAGAGCGGAGCGGAGCGCCACTATCGATAAAACTAACCAAATCCGCAAATAACAAGGTATAGAACATCTAAAAAAATCCCACAATATAAACGAAATCTCTAATTTCAATTCTTCAAATTCAATACAACAAAGTCTCTCGAAATAATGTAAATCACCAATGCTCTATACAACACAATAAAATAATACAAATCTTCCAATAATATTCTTCTAAAAATAATCCACGCTAAAATCAATCTCCATAGCGCCTCAAAATTCGCGCTAACCTGCCACTAAAAGAAAATATGGGAAAGTACAGAATACGATAGGAAAGATGCTCAACAATAATATGTTAGCGATGAACAAAGCTTAACAACACGAGTACGAATATTGAAATCAAATGTGAATCTCAATAGCATTTATCAATAAATTCCTTAACAACACATTAACCAGGTCACCAGGCCTCGCCCCATCCGCATATGCTTTATCAAGTCATAGCCCGGGAAGCAGGAATTTTGGCGGTTGCTCAACCTCCGTGCCATATTAAAATTCCATGACAACGTTCTCAACAACAATATAATGATTCCACATGAATCAAAATAAGTCAACAATTATTTCTCCAGATTTCAAAGAATTTAACAATTCAAATATGAGTTCAATTAAACATGAAAACAACGGAATAAAATCTCGAGAGATTTAAAGGAGCATATTGTGTAAAACCCCATATCTTAAAATCATTCAATGAATCATCACATAAATTCAACCTCAAAATACGATCACACCATCACGTTCCTCTCACAAAAATAATCAACTCATGTTTTAGCCCCAACAGGAGATAACCCCAAATAGTCCTATTTTAAAAACACAGAAAAATAAGCTCCAAAAATTATTCAAATCACTGATCCGACTTCAGGTTTGGATTCTACCTGAAAAATTAAGTCAGGTATGTGTTTTGGATTTTTATCAAATCTCATCTGAAAGCACTCAAAATGAATATATAAAACACTCCAAAATGACTCTTCTCATTCAACTCGTTTTTGCCTTTTTGGATTTCGTTTTTGGCCTCTCCTTTTCATCTCCCTTTCCTTATAATCACCCATAATATTCCTTATATAGTCCCTCTCCCAAACCCTAGCTTGGAGACTAAGCGAATGCATATTACTATATTGCCCTTTAATTCAAAATTATCAAGTTTACATATTTAAACCATTACAAAATGTTCAAAAGCAATTAAATTTTAATTTAAATATTCGATTCATTTCAAATAACAATAAATATAATGTTAATATCAATATCCCGATTAATAAAATAATAATATTATTAAAATTATATACCATATTCATAAATAAAGTCCTCAAAATTACAGGGTATTACATAGTTTCCCCCTTGAAAAGGAATTTCGTCCTCGAAATTTGATGAAACCTAACACTCGAACTAAAATGTTACTCGATTATATTTCTAAAAAATCACATACAAAAATCCTCAAATTAATTCTAAACATCCTCACCACGCGTCCTCAAAAAAATTTTATCTCCAAAGAAAACATATATAAGCCGCATGTTAGACCCAATACCCAAGCCCCAAGGGTTATCATATACATAAACTCTGATACCATCTGTAACACCCTGCCCGCCCGGGGAGAGCAGAGCGGAGCACCACTATCGATAAAACTAACCAAATCCGCAAATAACAAGGTATAGAGCATCTAAAAAAATCCCACAATATAAACTAAACCACTAATTTCAATTCTTCAAATTCAATACAACAAAGTCTCTCGAAATAATGTAAATCACCAATGCTCTATGCAACACAATAAAATAATACAAATCTTCCAAAAATATTCTTCTCTAAATAATCCACGCTAAAATCAATCTCCATAGCGCCCCAAAATCAGCGCTAATCTGCCACTAAAAGAAAATATGGGGAAGTACAAAATACGACAGGAAAGATGCTCAACAATAATATGTTAGCGATGAACAAAGCTTAACAAAACAAGTATGAATATTAAAATCAAATGCTAATCTCAATAGCATTTATCAATAAATTCATCAACAACACATTAACCAGATCACCAGGCCTCACCCCATCCGCATATGCTTTATCAAGGCATAGCCTGGGAAGCAGGAATTTTGGCGGGTGCCCAAACTCCGTGACATATTAAAATCTCATGACAACGTTCTCAACAATAATATAATGATGCCACATGAATCAAAATAATTCAACAATTATTTCTCCAGATTTCAAAGAATTTAACAATTTAAATATGAGTTCAATTAAACATGAAAACAACGGAATAAACTCTCGAGAGATTTAAAGGAGCATATTGTGTAAAACCCCATACCTCAAAATCATTGAATGAATCATCACATAAATTAAACCTCAAAATATGATCACACCATCATGTTCCTCTCACAAAAATAATCAACTCATGTTTTAGCCCCAACAGGAGATAACCCCAAATAGTCCTATTTTAAGAACTCAGAAAAATAAGCTCCAAAAATTATTCGAATCACTGATCCTACTTCAGGTTTGGATTCTACACGAAAAATTGAGTCATGTATGTGTTTTGGATTTTTATCAAATCTCATCTGAAAGCACTGAAAATGAATATATAAAACACTCCAAAATGACTCTTCTCATTCAACTCGTTTTTGCCTTTTTGGATTTCGTTTTTGGCCTCTCCTTTTCATCTCCCTTTCCTTATAATCACCCATAATATTCCTTATATAGTCCCTCTCCCAAACCCTAGCTTGGAGACTAAGCTAATGCATATTACTATATTGCCCTTTAATTCAAAATTATCAAGTTTACATATTTAAACCATTACAAAATGTTCAAAAGCCAATTAAATTTTAATTTAAATATTCGATTCATTTCAAATAAAAATAACTATAATGTTAATATGAATATCTCAATTAATAAAATAATAATATTATTAAAATTTTATACCATTTTCATAAATAAAATCCTCAAAATTACGGGGTATTACATGCACTTGTCTCATGGATGAGCAAAAGGAAAAATTCCATTTCTTTGTCCAGGACAGAGGCCAAATATAGTCTCTGGGAATTTTTGCTCACAGCTCATATGGATGAAGAAAATGTTGGAGGATTATGGTATTTTGTAAGGGCCAATGACTATTTATTTCAATAATACGAGTGCAATCCATATTTCTCGAAATATCGTTCAACATTCAAGAACAAATCCAATTAGGATTCATGAGCACTTTATCCGTGAATTAGTTGATGAGAAAGTTGTTTCATCAACCTTTGTAGGCACCGAATGTCCATTGTCTGATATCTTTACCAAACCTCTAAATTCCTTTAGGTTTGAAGATCTTAGGAAATTCATAAGGCTTTTCTCCATTGATTGAGCTCGGAGTCAAAAATCTACTTTAGGGTAAGCTTTATGTTTATTATTTTCCCTATGAACTAGATTATATTTGTGTACATATATTTTCAAAAATTCCAAAAATATTTTCATTTTCCTTAGTTGTATAAAAATTTTCAGAAATCAAAATTTTATTTTCTTCTGTGTGGGATATGTTTGCGAGATATCCGGGTCACAATATTATTCCGTGTTCATGTGTCTTATGTTGAGTACTTAGTCTTGATTTTGTCTCACTTGTGCACTTTAGGCACTGTTATGATGATTTGATGCTCGTATATAATATTTCCTTCTATGTTGGCCTTACATCATTGCGTTTTAAGCACACTCCTCTTACGGAATCTTAAGGATGTTAATCTCGTCTTACATGTGCTATGTTAATTAAGGTGTTGTCTTAAAAATTTTGTCACATAATCTTATAAGTGATAGACAAATAAATTGTGCATGTAAGAACCATTGTACATTTCTATGGATTATGTTAAAATATTGTGACATCCTGATCAATTAAATACCGGGTGATCAATCCTTTATTAAATTAAACATGTTTCCCATTTGGTTCATTCTTAGCATTACTGTAAAAAATTATATCAATTACTAATCACCTATTAATTAATTAAGCTGGTGTCAATTTTTTTTATCTTTCATTAAAAATATAATCATTATAAGAGGAAGTAATTTAAAAAATTTACACAATTAATAGAGTTTAAACCATCACAAGGAGTAAATAGATAAAAGTCTTGCTGAATAAACCATCGGCTACAAATCCAATCACAAAATAAAATCAATAGTAAATAATTGAATCCCAATATAAGTCAGAACTGAATAACTGAATAAATAAAGTCTAAATAGGGCAATATGCCCAACTAGGATACTAAAATGAAATCCTACATTAGGAATGAAAGATGGATGCGTATAATCAAGTCCTCAAGCCTCCACAGTGCTGCAGCTAATTGTCTCTGGAAGGGATCGTCCAGTTTGGCATCCCTGTGGCTGGACACCGAAAAGGTTTTAAAAATATTTTGACACGTTTTGGAGCCCAAGTAAAATATTTTAAAAATATTTAGCAAGTATTTAAATCACAATTTAAATCAATTATTTATTACACATTTATTATTCACGTACACTCACCTGAGATCCCCACCTCTCAACTAATGTGCACGCCTAACGTATTCTACCTAACTAGTATCACTTTCACGACTAGTTAGTGCATTTGACTATTTTCACAATGTCTCGTTCCCTCGTATTTCCCCATACGACCCAATATTACAATCTCAATAATAAGTTTATTTATTCTCATTTTATTATTGAGTCAATCATTTAAGTTTCACTACTTAAAGTCTTATAGATATACCTCCTCTATTATTCTACTATTTCACATAAGTAGATATATTACACTGGTATATATATTCATCACACATATAATATATATACAATTATAGCATCCCCGAAATGTCCCCTCATGATCCTGGCATACTTTGCTATCAAGTCCAAGTACCTCCCGTACCCAAATAAGGACTATTAGTTTGGCATGTCTCCTCGAACCAAAAATCAATCAATATAATAGTGGAGGTGAACATGGTTCTAAGCCTTTGGGATACGTGCATACCTAGCATACCCAAATGACATGGAAATCCTACTAATACCTAATACATAGTGGACCGCACTAAGTTCCATGTTCTGGGGCACTAATCCAGACCTCACTGGAATCATCAAGGTGGGATCAACCTCTATGCGTAAACCTCCTGATAGCAGGCAGCGTAGGTATGTTCACATACATAATCAAATCATATCTATAGGTATTCACACAACTTATTTATATATTATTCAGCAGGGATACACATAACCTAATTTCGTCGACTCGTACGTAATACATATCACTCGTATATTGGACGTACCATAAATTTCAATTAAACTTCCAATTCGTATAATTTCGAGTATTGTTCTCTACTCTAATATTCCAAATTACCCATTCTGAAATCCATAATTAATACCATCGTATCCTATGGGTCATAAACAAAGGTTCACTCATACCTATGTAACCTTTCTCGAATTTCATTCATTTATCACTTTCAGATATTTTCTCAATTATCCCACTACTTAATTCATCTCAATTTATGTAAAACAATTTCCACTTTAGGCCTACTATCATTTTATATTTCTTTCCATAATTTATAAATACCCCAAAGTCCCCATCACAAATTCTCCATATTTTCTGGACTTAGAAGAATTAATTGTCAATTATGGGAAAAATCGAATCGATTTTCCCAATGGCCGAATCAATTCCCCTTGCCGAATCGATTCTCCCTTGGGCCGAATCGATTTGAAATATATCATAGGCAAATACTATTATGAAATTTCCACACTTTTTATTTCTCATCCTTTTATGTAATCATCCCTAAATTTCAATTTAACCTAACTAATCATCAAAGATATATGTAGGGAGAATTCCCATCATAGATTATTTGAAATTTCATCCAATTTCATCCTTAAATATAATTGAAATTCCATTATTTTCATCTCCAAGAATTTGATTAAAATACCATTAATCCTTAATCATATATTTTTATGTTCTTTATATAAAATCACCAAAAAACCAGGTTTATCCCATGATCTAAATCTCCAAATTTTAGATTTCTATTTAGTCATGCAATTGGGTTTATTCTACATGAAATCCTATTCCCAATTATGATATATATGCATTAAATCACATGAATTGTGTTAAAATTCCTTAATTCAAAGACCCTACTCTACATGGGTATTATAACTCATAAAATTTGCAAGTTAAATACTTGCTTTTTATAGAAGTGGTCTAATTTTATCCTTTTTTATGAAGCTTCGCTTCTAATCCTTCCTCCAAAAATAGTTGTGATGCCAAAATGAACTAGAATTCTCCAAAATCCTCTCCTAGTCTCCAAGAAAACTCTTATTCTCCTCTCTATTGGCCTCCAATTATTTTCTAGTCTTTTTACCCTTGCCTTCAATCACCACAACTATATATATTCCTTGAAATTTTGAAATCCCATTAACCCTAGTCTATAAAGTGACTAAAATGCCCTCTTACGTGTCGGTTTGGTCTAAAACTCTCGCAGGACCCAAACTACACACCCGAATATACTATTTTGACTATTTCGGCCCTTCTGAACTCATCTGTGACCTCAAAATTATCATCCAAATTACTCATAATTTATTTCCTATCTCAACCTCATTTAGTCCACACACGACATCCGATTGAGATAACATATTGTCACGCACTGTCATATGTTATAACGTCAAATATATAATTACTATTCACTTAGTAATTTTATTCAATAACATTAATCATTTCTCTCTGATTAATAATTTAATTAACCCATAATATTTAATTTCCATTAAATTACATCACATCTGTAATTTTAATTTAACTGAATTAATTTATTTTTAATTCTTCAAAAATCTGGGTTGTTACAAATATGTGAGCAATGGAAAGATGCTATGAAAAGAGCAAACTCTTTTTCATGAAAAGCCACCATTGGAAAGAAGCTTAAATTATTATATGGCATATAAAAACTAAATTTCCAGGCCCAATATTTATTCTATGTTGATGTTTCAAGATATTGTGTGAAACTAAAAAATATATGCATTTGAGGTAGTCATAAGTCGAAGATGAGTGGGTTTGCATAATAAGTCATCATATTGCGTTTTTGGTGACACTATTGGCTGGAGAATCATTGAACTTCTAGGCATTTGTTAAAATGACTTGAGTCCAATTAAATTCCCCTTATTTGTCACAAGGTTTATGTGATTGTGTAACATGTAGTAATATTGTTTAGCATCTTGCACTTGTACATCATCTTAAGCGATGCTCTTATTCAATTTTTTCATGACCATTCATTCCATCTCTATGATCCGAATATTTTCAACATTTCCTAAGACAATTTTAAAATAAAAATTTGTTGTTGTTCATCGTTGTTGGTTTTTTATTTTTTTTTTATGTTTTCTACTTTTTCAAACTTTTTGGATGTTCTAAATCCTCGTTTGAACTCTCATTCAAACGAGATTCGAACGAAACTCACCCCAGCTAGCCCTAACTTCTTGTTTGAAGTATCGTTCGAATGTTGTTCGAACGAGAACACTTGTCGTTCGAATGACCATACTTTTATCAGGTCGGTTGAGTTTCTTATGTTTTATTCGTTTGAATCTTTTTAATTTTTCCCTACTTTGTTTTTCTCTCCAATTTCCTCACCGTTTCAGCCTATAACTATTTTCACTCCTTAACCATCAATATTCCCTATCCTCTTATATTAAACCCACACCACCTAAGGCTATCCTCCATTACTCAAAGAATTTTTTTTAGTTTTTGGAAGTTTTTCTTGAGGTATTATTTCACTTCATCTCCTATATTGTTTATTTCCTTCATTGTGTTTAAGTTCATGTGTATTGGGTTACTATTCTTAAAATGAACATTTTTATGTTGTAATTTTTGTACAATCATAACCCATTTCATATGACAACTCGACAATATTTCTCTCTTTGGGGCTATATGTGTATAAGTTATTTTTTTTGAAAAATGTAAAAAATATTTCAAGAATTTTTCTTGCCCCGATTAAATGACACTTCATGATTTTTTTTGACATATTATTATTTCAAAAAAAAATTGTGTCAAAAGACCCATGAAATATCATATCATTTTTATTTTTATTTTATAGGCCTTATGTTATATATATATGGGTTATTCTGATGGAGTTTGGGCTTTGTTATTGTTATTGGTTTTGGTGGTTTGGAAGATTGGTTGGTGATATTTTGGTTGGGTGTAGAAAATACCCATATTTCTCTATGGCACGTATTTGGCATCCAAGGCGTGCGGTTCAGACTGGTGAAGAACACCCCTCGAAGATGACTTTATAAGGACACAAATTTCCAATTGAGTCCATATTTAGTTTTGGCTTCATTTCGGACAAAACCATTTGAGTCAAAAGATAAATGTTATTGTGTATCATTCCAAGCCTATAACGAGTGTATGTTGAAGACGTAGCAGCTTAGATATTTAAGTTCATCCTTGTCGGGTTTTCATGCCACGTTTCACGTCATCAACATGAGAATTCCAATGTCTCCAAAAAGTACGAAAGCATTTAGTATATATAGGGAGAGACTTGGAATATTTTTATCGGTGCTAATTTTTGTCTAATCCACTTTTATTTTAAGAAAATCTTTTTACAACTTTGTATAAAAAAATTTGGGCTTAAAATAATTTTTTAAACAATTTTTTGATTTTCTGAAATGTCTAGTGCAAACGAGCTCGTTCGAACGACATTGCTAACGAGTTCAAATGCATCATGCTAAAAAACTTTGTGTTTTTCTAAAGTTTTGTTTCAACGAACTCGTTCGGACGAGTTTTTCCAGCGACGTTTTGGCCTTGTTTCTTTCTGTTTTCTCGTTCGAATGTAGTCATTCTCTCAACTTGGAAAAGTCGTTCGAACGACTTGGGCAGGAAACATAAACTTTTGGCAGTTTTATTTTAACCACCCACTATCCCACTAAATTTTCACCAGCCTTAATTATTTGGGGATAGATGTTTTTTCGATAACTTTTTCATCTTCCTAGAGAGATTTTGAGAGACTTCTTTCATAGAAAATTTCATCGTTTTAGTGTTTTAATTTTCAAGATTAAATTCTGCTAAAAACACATATACACCCATATGTTTGTTTAGAATCAAAGTTCTTTATATACATATCTTTTCCTAGAGAGTTTCGGCACCTGGTTTTCTCTACACAAGAAAGAAGAGAAGTTTGGATTTATTCTCTACCCACAAAGGAGAAGAACTTGTGTTTGTTACGGCTTTCTCACATGGTGACACGCACCATGTGTGGTTGACGGTTGCTATGCTTTGATTGGTGGACACCAAGACTGCGAGGGATGTCGTGGTTATTTACTAGACGGAGGCATTTGTAAAGAGAAACATCAAGGCTTGAAGGGAGTCAAGTCGAGTATGGTAAGTCCTTTGTCTTGTAACTATAAAACCATATCTAGTTAATTTGTTAGGCAAGGGTCGTCCGAAATTTTTTCCCAATTGGGTTTTCCTCCTACATCGTCATGTAGTGGTTTTGATATTTTATTTAATCTTGCAAAAATACTTAGATGCATGCATAGATTTAAAAAGATAAAATCTGGTTTAAAAATCACAATTACAGTTTAATTGGTGCTAATTAATAGTTTGGGTAAGTTTAATTTAAATCAAGTCCAGTATTTAATTTGATAAAATTTGGTTTGGCCTTTATTGAAAAATTGAATATTTCTTGTTAGGAAAATTTCTAGGACTTGCGTTAAGTTAATCTTGTTTAAGTGGAAATTAATTTGTTGAGTAGTTTAATTTCACTTTTAGTTTAACTTAATTTTAATTTTGAAGAACTTAAAATATGTAGTTTAACTTAATTAATTTTGAATTGAGATTTTAGTTGGAAACCTTATTGAACCATCACTTAATTTGCAAGTAGTTCTTAAATTTAGGGGGCTTCCGCACCTTTCAAGTGGTATCACAGCTATAGGCTAGAAACCTCCCCTTTCAAATTGGTATCATAGAAATATCGCTAAGTTATTTCATTAAGATCCTTAATTTAGTTTTGTTTAAAAATGGAATTTTTACCGTTTTAAAAATTTCTAGTTTTTAATGGTTCTAGTTACGCGTACTAGAAAGAACTTATGAAATCGACACTAAATTCCATAGATGAGAGGGTTTCGATATCTATCGTTACCGGATGGTCCCCACCTACATATTTAGTAGAAAATGAATGTGTCCCCAAACCTGTAGAGAGATGGACTAAGAATGAACTTAAACAGCCAATTTTAATTCTCGAGGATTGAATGCTTTGTTTAGTCCGGTCACACCAGATGAATTCCCGTCGACTCCATTTCTCTCTTATCTAGTTTGACTCGAGTGTCTAACCCTTCCTATCCTTAGACCGATGATGCGAGCCCCGATCTTGATAACATTGTTTAGATAAATTTTGAGTTGTTAGAGATAGGCACCTCCATTCTCTATCATAGTAACCTCACAACTGATTTTATGATCTTTAATTGGATTATTTGTGTGTATATCATTGCACGTGAAAATCATACTCAGATTACACCTAACCACGAGTGTTTGATGTATGATATCACTAAAGGGGCTTTCAATGATCTCCTAGCACATATTTTTGGCATTTTCTGAGCTATTAGGATTTTTCCTTCGGCACCTGTCAGACAGGCCTTACCATTTGCCATTGTAGTCACTCGGCACTATCTTGATATTGGTTGCCCTCTCCTTCCAAGTGACATTCTTTCCACCCATTATGATTTTTTTGACACAGTGTATTGGTTAGTCTTGGAGTCAACTTCCTAGAGGCACTCCTTATCCCACTTCATCCCATTCTAGGTTATCTCACTCACCAACCTCATCATATGCCCCCTCTCAGTCCAGGACATCTACCTCTCATCATCACCCCCATCTGAGTCGAAGGATCTTAGGGTGATAGGTTTACAGGTTAGGCAAACGCATGAAGAGTTCCATTAGGACAGGTCCATGATGCGGGAGTTCTTTGTCTCTATGCAGAGGGAGAAAGAGCGGTAGGGATAGAGAGAGAGAGAGAGAGAGAGGAGGGGGAGAGAAAAGGAGGCCCAGCCCTTAGAGAGGAGGTCGAGGCATGTCGATATTCATTTATATGATGCAAAATTTTTAGGAGCTTCACCATGCTGAGATGCGGAGTGTTGAAGACCCTTCGGGTACCGACTCATCACTTAGAGACGATACTTTATATGATTCACCCGATGATCCGACCTAGTGAAAACTTTTTATTTTCATTTATTTTTATGTACTTTTGGGAGAGATATTTCTAACTTTTACTTATTACTCTCATTTGTACTAATATTGGATATCATTTATTCTCATGGCAGTTAGCTTTGGATATTTATTTGTGGCACATTTAGTTTAGTTGGATTCCTAATGTTAATCATATTAACTTTATTTCTCTCATGTAGCGATTTAGTGGATGATTTCAATTATATATTGTGCTATGGTTTTTGTGTTACTTGTACTAGTGTTTAATTTTCTCTATATTGAGATTCATGATTTAATCACTAACGTTACAGGTATTATTCCATCTCTTTGTATTTTCTCGACAAAAAATGGGAGAACTTGTTTAGGTAGAGGAGCCCTTAATTTTTATGCATATCTTATTTTTCCTACATGCATTGATGCATTTGTTGTTTCATGTATACAGGCCATTTAAGTTGCCAGGTTCATGCCCGCAAAGAACTTTAATTAGCTAGGTTGTTAAGGAGTTGAATTTTTCTATTTTCTTTTGGGTTTTAGGGATATGCATTAGGATCAGCTTGACAATCTGACTTAGCAAATTCAAGGTCTTTTTTATTTTTTTATGCTTTGTATCGGAATAGCCAAAGGGGGAGATTTGTACGGATAAATTTCCAAATTGATTAAATTTATAGTATTGGCTATTTTCATTGGAGAAAATATTTAGATTGTCTAGGTGTCATATTATTCTCCACATTGAAGAAATCGAGCAACCGAGATTTTACCTCATTAAAGACTTCATATCATCAATCTGAACACTCATTTAACCCAAAGGTATATTACCCGGTTTTAATGTTTATCACAAATTTATTTTATAGGCTTCATGATTTTACAAAACATATTTTTAAACTTTAATTTACTTTTTTATATCTTGTTAAGGTCGTTTTAACGAGATCTCTATGTTATTCGAATAAGGTGGTTCGAAAGACTTCTAACGAGATCCCTTGAGGGTGTGTGCTAATATATCATTTGAAAGCTTGTTCGTTTCACATTCAAACAACATTTAGCATTGTCGTTCGAACAAGATTGCACGTCATTCGGACGATTGCAGCAATTATGGAAAATTACAGTTATTTTAGTAATTTTTCTTCGTAACTTCCCTTACCCACTAGTTTCACTTTATACAAACAAAATAGGCTCAGGAAAAATTAGAGAAGAAGATCTTTTAACTTTTGCGTAAAGACAAAATTATCTTTAGAAAATTTCTCGAAGATTTGTATGCTCTTTTTGGATGATTTTTCAAGAACAAAAACCCAGAATCATCTGCTGCCATATTCATCACCATTATGTACGGTGGACCTCCGCATGGGTTGGAGATGACATTTAGCATTCGGTGGATACCAAGACACATTAGGTGTAGTACAACATCTTAGTGATACATTTACTATGGAAAGAAGTGTTGAAGACGACATCAACGGTACTTGTAGGGTCAAGTCTGTAAGCTTTTCTGTCTTCTTGTAAAACCGTATTCACAATGGATTTTATCTAGGCCTGGACGTCCGAGGTTTTTCCCACTTGGGTTTTCCATCATACATCGTGGATTTGTGGTTGTGTGCTTTCTATTTACATATCAAATCATGTATGATCACATAGGGTTTAGTAATAGAGACTAAAAATTGGAAAGTAACTATTTATTGCCCTAGTTGTAATTATAACCTATGTTGTGAATTTGTATCTCGGACCTATAGACACCACATTCTAGGACCCCCTAACTCTCTCCTTAGACTCCTAGCACTTCCCCCTTCCACTACAAACCTAGGTTGCACTCCGAGTATTGATTTAAGGACCATCGGGTTCTCCGGGGTCCCAAATTGACCCCATCGAACTCTGTTCAACCCTTTCGTCAGAGTTAAAGCCCTTTGAATCTTCGAAGGTCACTGAAACCCCTCTCCAATGGTCTGCCCCATGCGCGAAACTGCATAACCGTTCGGACGAACGATCGATTTTCCCTCAAAAATCGATTCAGAGGCTACCGGGCGCTCCCGAACCCCGTTTGACCAAAGCCAACTCTTCAATTAAATGAGACTAAATGTGTCATCGAAGGGAACTAAATACCTTTTTTAACGGTCCAACCCGTGCGCAATTCTGACCTACAGTGCGGACGAACGATTCGTTTTACTTTGAGAGGTCACCACACATTTTCGATCCCCGATTGACCAAAGTCAGCTTCCCAAAATGAGAAAAACTCTTTGTAATGTTTAATTACATCTCCCAACCAATCCAACGGTTTACCCCGTGCACAATTCTGACTTACCATGCGGACAAACGATCTGTTTGCGTCCGATGATCTCCCGTCCATAGGACTAACATGCGCTTTCGAGCCACATTTGACCCAAAGTTAACTCCCGAAACCGGGAGAAGTCCAAAGGACCACCGAAGGCCTCTGAAATACCTTTCTAACGGTATGCCTCGTGCATGATTCAGATCAACGATTTGTGCTCTATAGTTGTTTTTCTAAAAAAGTTCGCACGAGACTGCCAATTGGTAGGTCCTGATCTCTGCCTATCGGCACAGTATCAAGGGTGACCTATCGATAGGAACCCCCTAGGGTAAACCGATCGGCATCCCCCTGACCCTATAAATAAAGTCCATGACCTCATTGGTGGAGGAGAGCAAAAATCCATCAGCATCAATGATCTCAACAACATTCTCTCGAAGTTAGTGAAGTTCCACATGAGAAATCTCATTGAAGCCTAAATCCCCATCCTTTTCACACACAATTTGGAAAATATCCTTCTCTCTCATCTACATTCAAAGGAGTTTATCCAAGATCCAAGTTCAAGATCCAAGAAAGGTCCAATTCTTTCTCCCTGTCTTTTAATTTTTTGTTTTATATAAGTTGCCTTAGATTCATAATCCAGTTTCATTCTAGCTCATACATATTAACATCTACACTTTTATTAGTATATTGCACGTACTTTATTTTTCATAAAAAATCCAAAAACGAATAAAAGAGGGTTACACCTATAAATTCAGAACGAATATATCCACCACACTTTTTCCAAAACTAGAAACACATTTTCTATGCGCGCACACCTAATAAAATTTCGTTCGATTCTATGGGATAAACCCCACCCCTATTCTATATTCAAACTATGTCTTGGATTAAAATCCAATACTCTATTCCAATTTTCTAATTTTCTAATTTCTCTTATTTTTTCAGAATCCTCAAAATTACTAATTATCATTATACATATATATAACATATTTCCTCGCGGCTCATCCCACACATATTATCGTTTCCTAATAATAATAAATGTCGCGATGAATGCTCATATTTTATCTTCTACATTTATTGTTATTTTGGGAATATTCCTATAGATGACCTCATCCTATCTTTTCCATGGAATGGGTCGAATGATTATAATCTCCATTATATAAACACATGCATACACTCCACGGGGATAAAAAAGGAAAATATAAACATTTTCCCATGAGAGACCGAAAGGGTGGGATGGATTCCTAACATCTTCCCATTCCGTAACTTAGCCCCCGGACCTCCGATCTATTTGGTTTCATACGCATCATTTTTTCCTTGATGCCTCTCTCTTGAGGTGGCAACATATTTTTTACGTGTTTTGAGCAAAATTGGCTGGCGACTTTATCTCTTTACACTCGTCCCACACCGATGACGATCGAAGCCCCCTTTTCAAAGAGAAGGTTACGAGATCATGACGTAGTTTTCTTCCCCGGGGGGGGGGTTCCTCTTTTTTCCTCTCCCCCCAGAGCGAACGCCGCGCCAACCGGCATGGCCACAGTGGCGACTCTGCTGGGGAAAATGTTTAAGAGGGCTAGACTCTATTTACATGGGTGTTTTATTTTCCTGTATATTCCCCTATTTTCATGTTACCCTTTATTATTCATGTGTACCTAATGCTTATGCTTCTATTCACACACTTGTCGAAGATTTTCCATGTACACTTCACACCACGTGCATCTAGGATCACGTATATCCATACGTTGCACGCATCACTTATCCATGCTTGGTATACTTTTGGTACTTGTTCTTTGCTCCTTGTTTATAATGATCAAGAAAAGATACTCCCACCATAAGATACTAAGAAGAGAATCATGCATGATTCACACGAAATCACCAAAGAGCATTGTTATTTGCAAAATTTTGTCCCGTAACAGGAGAGTCACTGCGTTATGGGCACTGGTCCGGCAGGGAGAAGTTAGCCTAAGCGATATGAATCTCACCTTCCATTGGCCTAGTACCTTCGATGTATATCGAATGGTTCCCTCACATCGTACCGCTTTACCGAAGTCATGATGGGAGGTATATCGCAGAGAATTCGTTCACGTACGTTGAGTATATCGAATCCGCTCTCACACGTACCATCTCCACGAGGTATACAGTGAGGCAATTCACGTTCACTCAAGTATATCAAATGGCTTGTCCACACGTACCTATTGCCCTCAAAAGAAAGAAGTATATTGTGGAAGTCACGCCAAAGCGGTAACCCTTTACAAGTTGCCCAACCAAACTTCATACCCGCATACAGGTGTTAAGCCTAGAACGCACATGTTTGATTGTCGGTTTGACCCGAAATTCCGAGTCAGCTTGTCGCCCTAATTTTCTTACAATTTCAAAACGGGACCCTGCCCGTGAGTCTGGTTACAAGTCCAACCATAGCTTTACATATGTTGCAAACCCAACTTTTCTAGGCTCGATCCCGTCCAAAATCTTATTTTGAATTTAGGAGAATTTAATACAACTGGGAACCTAATAAAGATAATAATCATGTTGAGACCCATCTCTAGTCTCTTCCCCTTTCTTTTTCCCAAAAAGTGTCCAAATTTTTTTTCCTCTTTTATTAAAAATACCAAAAACATTTCCGTTCTCTCCTTTTCCAAAAATGTCAAAAATATCTTCATTTTCCTTTTTTTCCAAAAAATAACGAATCCCCCTTTCTCTTTTCTAGAAATAAATTACAATTTTTCTACTTCTCAGGTTGATCACATACCCTTCGCATGGCTCCCTATTGGATTCGATTTTCAGTTAAACCACCCCAAAGTTCTATCAGTCCCTTTACTTCCCCCAAGTCCGAGACTCACTCGCCTTACATGGATAATACGGATCAAGTGCCGAATGTATAGTCAGATTTATTGACGATCTTGGCTCAGCTCACTTCCCAAATTGACAACCTTCATACCGAAGTTTATGAGATACAAATAAACCGGGTCCCTGTCCCCGAAGATCCTGAGCTCATTTCCCCTCATGCCATGGGTCCGCCTACACCCGAGCCTATCAAAGTTCGTGAAGAATACCATCATGCTCCCAGTGATCCTCGTGCTAATGGGCCTCCACCGACCCAGCTTCCTATGCCAAACCTCGCTCAAACTGGGGTTAATTTACCCGTAACTATTGATCTGAAAGAGGAAGAACTAAACAAGGTCCAGGAAGACCTCAAGATGCTAACCAAGAAATTTGATCAAGTGAGAATATCTAGGAATTACATGGACTACACCCACATGTCTCCCTATCCTAAAGCCAGATTACCAAAAAAATTCAAAATACCCAATATCGAGAAGTTTGGAGGTAGTGGACCCTCGATCGTTCATCTCTGTACCTATCACCGAGCCATGACTCTCATAGGGTCTTTTGAAGAAATAATGGCTCACATGTTCCAGCAAAATTTGAAGGATAGCATCCTCCGTTGGTTCCTATCCCTTGAAGAATCCAGAATCCATAGTTAGGAAGGCGTTGATCGTGAGTTTAGGTCTCAATACAAGTACAACGAGGAGCTAGAGGTTACCCACCGTGACTTAGAGCTACTTAAGAATAATCTTGGGGAATTAGTTAGAAACTTCATAGCAAGATGGAGAGAAAAGGTAGCTACCATGACCAATCGACCTATGGAAGAAGAACAAGTCAGCATTGTGAAGAAGAACTTTCTACCCTATGTCCGAGAAACCATGGGAGGACATTATTATCCTCACTTCCAAGACCTATGAGAAGCAGGAGTAGAAATCGAAGAAGGTCTCGCCAAGACAGAAGTCTAAATGAAGAAAATCTCTTGACAGTTTGCTCCTATAAAGATTGAAAAACCTGCGAGTATCGCAGTCTCTACTATCAATAATATCTCTCAACCTGCCGCTTCATGGGAACTAGAAAGTCACCCAAACCCAATCCGAAAAGAATATACCGAGCTTCACACTCCTCTATCCAAATTTTACCAGGATCTTTTGAACCGAAACCTGATCAAACCCTTGGACCCTTGTCCGTTACTAAACTCGCTTCCAAATAATTTCAAACCTGATGCCCATTATGACTATTACAAGACTGATGGCCATACCACTGACCAATGTTTCCATCTCCTAAACATAATCCAAATCCTCATTGATTGGAGTATCATTTCCCCACTATCTAATCATAAACCAAATATTACCCATAATCCACTTCCAAGTCACACAAATGCCATTTTCCTAGAAGAAGACTCAGAACCCGACCCATCTACCCAAATCATGCAAAGTAAATCACTAGTCATACCCATATACTCTCTTAAAACTCTCCAAATGTTACCATGTTTCCTTTTACACCCTATTAAACTTTATCACTCTTCACCAGAGCCTGCATCGCTGTCAGTACTCGCTCTGGAGGTAAAAATATGGAATTATCAGAAGTGTTGAACCAACTCCTAGAGTTCGGGCTTAAATTTCCCTCCAGATGACCATCGACTATCAAATATTTAGCATATTATTCTTAGAAGCTCAAAAATGGGTCTGAGAGTCAGACAACTGGGTAGTGCCAACCAAAGAAGTCGGTCTAGATGATCTGGTCCAGATCATGGTAGATTTGTTCCAACAGGCTGGTGATATTTATAGCATATCTAAGTTGCTCGACGCTTTGAAATTATAAGGGCACCTCGTTCCCTCAGTCTTACATTTCCCTGTCGAATGGGAGGAATTATACGAAGAGGCCATAGAAGTTGTAAAGTATATTGACTTTGCATGGAAAGATAATATTATTGACACCGATTGGAGGGATGATTTCGAAGACTCAGATGAAGAGCCAGATTTTAGAAAGACTAGTCTGATAGCCAACGTATGCGGAATGATATCATTCGAGGAGCTGCTAGGAGAGATCAACCAGTTAGTTGAGCAACCCGATATCGATAAAAAAAATAGGGTTTTTATTTTTCCCCTCTTTCGTGAACCACATGACCAGGTCAGGGAGACATCACGAGAATCCAAGCTTACCACCATTATCAAACGATAAATGGAAAGGTGTTAAGAATCTCCTTATGACAGAAATGACCCTTGAAGAAATAAATTTCCTTAATCAACTGAAGAAAACTCAGTCCAACATCACTCTATAGGGAATTTTCATATCTTCCCAACTGCACCGAAATGCCGTAATCAAGCTACTGACAGGACCCATAGTTCCTCCCTCAACCACACAAGAAGAAGCAGTGAACCTAGTTGGATCCTTGACCTCTACTCGAATGCTCTCCTTTTCTGAAGAGGAAATCTATAAGAATGGTCCCAACCATAATCATGCTCTAAATATCTCTATTTAAGTCTTTGTAACACCCTGCCTAATAAAATACCGGGCAATCACTCCTATATCGAATTAAAACAGGAGTCTCATATGGTTCATTCTTAGCATCACTGTCGAAAAATAATTTTATTACTAATATCCTATTAGGCTGGCGTCAAATTTTTAATTAAGTAATCTTTTTAACCAAACCATTCAAGTAAAACAATTACAACAGTTTATATGCAGCAACTGAAATGAAATAAAATAAAATAACCTAACACTCGGTACAATAATACAACCAAATCGAATGCCACACTAAAAGGCGATAAAAGAATAAATGAGTACAGTTGGGCCATAAGCCCGAATGTTTCTACAATACCTCCTATCTAGATCTCAATGATAGAAGCGTCTAAGATAAACCTGCTTGCATCCACAGCTGCTGCACCAAACGTCTGACTCGAAACAATCATCATCCAGGTGTCCCTAAGTCTGGACACCTATATATATAAAGAGATATAGCAAGAGAGAAAATAGAAAAATGGGTTAGAGCCCGAGTTTTGAAAACATTTTAGCAAGTGCTTAAATTACATATTTTAAAAATATGTTATTTCTCATATTTAAACTGGTATTGCTCTCACATGAGATACACCTCACCCCTCTTCTAATAGTGCACAACTATCGCATACCTTTTTAAACAACCTAGTTAATCTCCCCAACCTAACTAATGTAATTACCCATCTTCTAATAATCCTCATCAGTTCGAGTACTAATGACTGAACTTCTCCCCATTCCCAACATTACGTTATGTTCGTGCGTGGGGTGTCTTGCAAAGAGAAATCCAAACAAGGAACCCCCGATATACTACTACGTGACAATGTTGATCATCAGAATCCATTAGGCCTTCAGTACATACCATATTTATACCATCCAGTATTTACTAATAGTTTTCATTAGAATCTATGATCCATATTCATATAAATCCGGATATAAATCTACCAGAAGGAGTATATCTTTTTATTCATTCTTCTCCTTTTTATACAGGGTTAGGTTATATGATATATGATCTCATATATATACAATATACTATTCGCAACAAGTATATTAGTTATCCATATAGGACACCAAACAAGATTTCGGTATACATACATTATTCTCTTTATGCGTACACATCAATTTATATATCAATATATAACACTATTGCACCCTGGTTAAGCAACCCCTCGTACCGTTATAAAGTTCCTATACACTTATAATAAAGTTGAAGCATTTATTTCTTACTTATCTACTTATACACACAGTAGAAAGATATATTAGTCACACATATATATACTAAAAACACCCCACATAAGATCTATAGTGCAGACATACTCTGCTATCAAGTCCCCGTATCACACAAACTAAGGGAAATACTAGTTCGGAATCACTCTCGAACTGTATTAACACAAAACACATACAAATGGAGGTGAAACAAAGTTGCAAGTCACTAAGAGGTCAGAACATACTCTCACGTCTCTTAGGACCGTCTGACTATCAATCAGATAGCCTGTACCAAAGAGTCCTATATTCTAGGGTACAAGTCAATATCCCCCATAAAGGTCCCATCAGGATAAGACTGTCCCGGCGCGATAACCTCCGTGATAGCAAGTAGCGCGGGCATGATTTTTACATATATATAATATAAGGGAATACTCATAGCCCATATAATACATCCCATACATAGTATATTTATATCTTGGATATCCTACGCATTTATCAATTTTACCAGTCCCCAATATTTATTTTCTAAGCTTTTCTCACTGCACAATGATTATATCAACAACATCGATATATATTATTTATATCTCTTCTCAATATTTTATGGCTATAATTTCCAAACTCTTATAGCGATAGCCAATAGCCTCGAATATTCTCATTCAAAATAATATAAGCCGTCACACAATTAAAATACCCCAATACGTATTCCCTTATTTAATATTCAAATCACACCTAAATATCTCTTTAAGTATTATTCTTCACGAACACCCCTATTTGGGTAAATCTTGGATTTTACTTTCAACTAATCCAAAATACACGCCTTACTAAAAAAAATATTTAGAAGTCCCCACACTATTTTTAGGAACCCCAAATATTTATCTCCAAATAATTTTAGCCTTTTATTTTTCCAATTTTCGAGTGCATTTCCGAGTTGGTGATTTCACCCCGGAACTGCCATCTTTTAAAAATCATAACAATTCAAAGAAAAATAAAAATAATATGGGTCGGTGCCCACGCAACTGTATCAAAATGATCTACAACTCTGGTGTTTTGACCGAGAGCTGAATCAGTTGTCTTCCTGTCCAAAAGAGTCTGGAAGTGAGGCTGATCACTATTCACCTTCTTCTCCAAAAATCCAAACCTCCATTAAAACACTTCCAAGTTTTTTATCTCCTCTGTCATCATCAACCAACCTCAAACAAAAATAAATACACATATAGAAAGCGTTCTAATCATCCTAGAACCCATATTCAACAATTAATTTCAATAAATTTCAAGTTTCTCAAATTGGGTATTAATCGAGTTATATCCGTTTTAATCTTTCGAAAACCCATTTTATCCACGAAATTTCAACCCGAAAATCTTTAGTTTTATACCAACTACAATATGATAAATTAACACACTAAATCATAAAGCAAGTTAAACACTTGCCTCGTGGATTAAATCCGATGACCACGAGTCGAATCCTGCGAATTTTGGCCGAAAATCTCTTCTTTTCTTCTCTTTTCTTTCTTCTTCTTTTCTTCTCTTTTCTTTCTTCTTCTTTATTCTCCTCTTTCTCTCTTCTCTTTCTCTCTCTCTCTCTCTCTCTCTCTCTCTCTCTCAAGGCTGATATTTGGGGGAAATGATGGTTGCCATCTCTTTAAATCCGAAATTGGGTATATACCCAATTGTTAAATGACTCGTGTACTCGTCTACGAGTCCCAACTAGTCCAAAAATGCCAGGAACTCAAATACTACCCCCGGGTACTCTATTTTGACTATCTCGAACATTTTGAATCCAATGGCGCAGTCGAAATATCCATCCGGGTCACTTAACTAAAATTCACTATTTTGACCCAACACGTTCAATATGCGTATTTTTCCAATTTAAAATATTTCCTTTGTCGCTTTACCCAACTTGCGACATGTAATTAAAAATAATCCACTCATATACCTAGTCTCGTACGAAAATATAATCCATGTAAATATTAATCCGACACTCAAAAATTAATATTTACCATTCACTTTATAATATTGAATTTATTTAATTTCACTCATTAATCCCATAATTACTATTGATAATAATTTCTCAAATTACCAAATTAAATCCACAGTGTAATTTAAATACCTTTAAAATACCTTTAAAAGTGCGGGGTATTACAGTCTTGGGGAAAATTTTCCCCTATCACTCATCGATAATGGATCAACTCTGAATGTTTGCCCGTTAAGATCCCTCAACTGTTTGGGGCTAAAAGTGAGAGACCTTTCTCCAAACTTTGATGTCGTGCATACCTACGACAACACCCGTGGAGAATTAATGGGATTTATCAAGCTTTCAATAGTGGTTGGCCCTATAAATCCTATTATTGAATTCCAAGTCATCGATATCCCAGCTTGTTTCAACCTGCTGCTCAAACGACCATGGCTCTATAACATCAAAGGGGTGTCTTCTTCCCTTCATCATAAATTAAAGTTATTTTCCAATGGATAAGTTATCACCATCTTAAGAGACAGTGAAAACACTGAGAATTCAAGCACCAGTAATCTGGTACACTAAATACAACACGGTGTGAACGATATGCTGCTATCAGGCTTCCAGGTCGAACCACTCCTACTCCCAACAGGGACGACTTCAAAGATAGGGTTTGTCCAGAATATGATCCTCATGTAAATATCAATATAATCCAAATGTTCAAGAATATGAACATCATGCCGGACTGGGCCTAGGGCAAAATCAACAAGGGATAACTGAGCCTATGGTATTTAAGGAGGCTTTTACTCCTTGTGTCTTAGGCTATCAACTATTAGAAGAACTCAGATTGATCCATCAGCCTCAACTGAAGAGAAATTTAGAATGTTCCAGAACTATCTTTGGAGATTACCTAAATGGAAGATTCATCAACGAGGATGAACATTTTCCCTTATGAGGCCTCCCTGAACCTTGGTATGACCCTATAGACAAGAGGATAAAACTAGGAATGGAAATATTTTTCAAAGACAGCTACTCGGGGACATAGAGTTCCTAACACTGTGTGTAACCATTCTCTAAGGAGACCGTAGCTGATATCAGGGATTCTGAGGACACCAATTCTGAGGACTCTTTCAACTTGGAGATACTAGGGCTGTAACTCTACATGATCCACTCAGGGGATACATGATCCGATCCATCCTACCTCATCAAAGATGTTGATACACCTCTTCTTAATTAGCATGCTGAACATGTGCCACATGCTGATATCCAATCTAACCCTCATGTTTATCCCCTTTCCCCTTTAGTTATTTCCTCTCACTCTGATGTAATCAAAACCTCCTTTGATGAGGTTCTCAATGTTGGTTTTCCTATCAATGAAATAAATAAAGATTTTGAGTATCTTGTTGTGACTTACATTAATTGTCTTAATTCTAATCAAACTCTTGATGATGATGACTTTACAAATGAACAATTCTTAATTGATATAAATAGGATTAATAATAAATAACATAACTGCATTCAAGTTAATGACGATGAAACTATTGTAATTAATCTTGGTTCTAATAGCCAAATGCGTAAAATTACGTTAGGGTCTACTCTTAATGATCATGAGTGCACGTAACTCGAAGAGATACTAAAGGAGTTCATGGATGTCTTCACATGGTCCTATGATGATATGCCCAATATTGACCCTAAAATAGCACAACATGAGATTCCAATGCTCCCGAAATGTAAAGCAGTCAAACAGAAGCTACGAAAGTTCCGTATCAAATGGTCACTCAATGTAAAAGAAGTAGTTAAGAAAATGAATGTGGGATTCATCCGTGTGATTGAATATCCTACATGGATAACCAATATCGTACCTGTGATAAAATCAGGAGGAAAGGTTTGCATGTGTGTCAACTACCGAGACTTGAATAAGGCCTCTTCGAAAGATGATTACTTGCTACCCAATATCGATATGATCATAGACAATACGGTCAATCATGCTCTTAAGTCATTCGTTGACGGATTTTCTGGACATAACCAGATCAAGATGCACCCCGACCATCAAGAGAAAACCGCATTCATCACCCCTTGGGGAACATTTTGCTATACTGTCATGCCATTTGGTCTAAAAACTACAAGGGCTACCTAACAAAGGGCTGCCATAGCCATTCTGCATGATCTAATACATAAGGAATTTGAGGTCTATGTAAATGACATAATTATCAAGTCCAAGACTAGAGAAGGACATGTTCCCGCTCTTCGAAAATTCTTTGAACGACTGCGACAATATCAAATGCAGCTTAACCCATAGAAATGTGTCTTTGGCGTCACCAAAGGGAAACTCTTGGGATTTATGATCAGTCGGAAAGGGATAGAAGCAGATCCTGCCATGATAAAAACCATACTTGAGATGCCACCTCCCCGAAACGGAGAAAGAAGTCTGAGTATTCCTTAGGAAATTATAATACATCAGTTGATTCATCAGCCAATTGACTTCCATCTATGGACCCATATTCAAACTCCTCCAAAAGGATTCAACAAAGGTCTGGAATAAAGCTTGTCCGGAAGACTTAGACCGAATTAAGCAATACCTAACTAGACCTCTAGTGCTCGTGCCACCACAGCCTGGTCTTCCCTTACTCTTATATATAAACATGATCGATACTGCCGCTGGGTCTCTATTATCCCAATACCTTGAAGAAACTCGCAAGGAGAAAGCCATCTAATATGCCAGTCGGAAATTGGCCACTTACAAAGATAACTATACCACCTTAGAAAAAGCATCTGTCGCTCTTATCTGGGTTATCAAAAAGTTACGGCACTACATGCTCGCGCTCCCCATCAGACTTGTATCCCGAATGAATCCCATCAAATACCTAGTTGAGAAGCCCGCCCTATCTAGCCAAATGTCTCGTTATTTAATGTTTCTAGACGATTTTGATATCATCTATGCCACACAGAAAGACATGAAAGGAAGAGACATCTCTGACCACCTTGCTGACTACCCTATAGAAAAACCGATGTTTGAATTTCTAAATTCCCTCATGAGAATATCCTTTGCACCTGCCATGAAGATATTAAATGGAAAATGTTCTTTGATGGCACTGCCAATAAAAAGGGGTATGGCATTGGGATTCTCTTAATTTCCCCTGATGACTCCCACACTACTATTGCCATTAAATTGGATTTCCCTTGCACTAACAATATGACTGAATACGAGACGTGCACAGTAGGCCTCAAAGTTGCCCTCAAGAAAGGAATTTGATGCCTCGATGTCTACGGGGATTCATCCCTCATCATCATTCAAGTACTTAGGAAATGGAAAGTTAAGGACAAGAAACTCTTACCCTTCCATGCCCACCTCGAAGAACTGGCTTCCCAATTTAAAGAAATCACCTTTCATTACCTGCCCTAGGCAAAAAATAACCTAGCTGATGACCTTACCACCTTAGCCTATATGATTGACATGCCCGATGGAATAACCATGGATCCATTTCTTGTCCAAAAACAAGATAAACCAACCCACTACTACTATATCGAATTCTGCAAAGAGGAAGAACCTAAAATGGTTGATTATTAATACTATGATATTTGGCACCTCCTCAAACACGGTAGGTACCTCCTTGGGCCCAAGGAGATGACAAGAAAGACCAAGCAACTCTCCACGGACTGATCGCCCAGTACATTGTCTGTGATAAAGAATTGTTTAAGAGAAACTTTTATGGCACCCATTTGCACTGCATCGCAGGGGATGACATTAAAGAGATGATGCAGAAAATCCACAGCGGGGAATACGAACCCCATATGAACGTCCATATGCTCACCAAGAAGATTATTTAATAGGGATACTACTGGACTACCATGGTAAAAGATTGTACAGCCTACGTGTGAAGATGTCTCAAATGCCAACAATTCTCGAACTTACAACATCTGCCTCCCCGAGAACTATACAACATGACTTCTCCCTGGCCATTTTCCACATGGGGCATCGACATCATAGGGAAAGTTACACCTAAGGCCTCCAATGGGAATGAGTTCATCCTAGTTACTATTAACTACTTCACCAAATGGGTTGAAGACGAGTCATACGCAGTTCTAAATGCCAGGAAAGTGGCTAAATTCATTAAGAAAAAACATCATCTGCCGATATGGGGTCCCACACAAGTTAGTATCAGACAACGGGTTACATTTTCAGGAAGAAGTTATGAAAATGATCAACTAGTATGGAATTCAGAGACATAGATCCTATCCATACCAACCTCAAACCAACAGACCAGTTGAAGTGGCCAATAAGAATCTCAAATCCATCATCAGCAAGATGACCGAGAGTTGTCGTGATTTGGCCGACCGGATTCCTTACTCCCTCTGGGGTTACCACACTTCAATTTGAACCTCTACCAGGGCTACCCCCTACTCTCTAGTCTATGGAATGGAAGCAGTCCTAACCATGGAGCTAGAAATACCCTCGTTACGCATCATGCTTAAAAGAAAGGTCAGCGAAGAAGACTGGACCAAATCCGTCTTGACGAGATGACCCTCCTAGATGAAAGGGGATTGAAAGGTCTATATCACATACAAGGGTACCATCACCGTATAGCGCGATCATTCAATAAGAGAATCAAGGACCGCAGTGTCTAGGAGGGGGACTTAGCCCTCAAAGAAATAGTAGAGCCCATCTGGGACCTCAGAAGGAAATTCAATTCCAATTGGACTGACCCCTACATCATGAAGAAGATCCTGTCAGGCGGTGCCGCGGTGTTCACCAAACTCGATGGGAAGAAATGACACACCCAGTCAACTTGAACCGTATCAAGAAATTCTACCCCTAGTCCAAAATCTCGGTGAGCTACGACTCTTCTCATCTCCCTTCTATTCTAAAAAAAACTTTTCATTCCCCTACCCAGAACTACATGGACCTGATGCTCTAAAACCATTTTCAAAAATGAAGTTAAAAAAATATTCAAAACCTTCACAGGTACGTAGGCATCTCATTCACTGCACATGAGCCCGACCCCCCTTCTTTTCATAAAATGCTATTCTTTTCTTGTCTCCGATAATGACGATTCATTTTAACATGTACATGAACAAAAGGATTATGTATTCCTTAGCGATTGGTATAGATAATTAAAAATGCAAAAATTAATCAAAATGCATAACTAGATGATTAAAAACTTATTTATTTCATTATCTAAAATTTCCGTACGATTACATTGGCGTAAAGAGTCAAACAACTTCCCTATCCAAAAAACCCATAAAATAATATACCCTAATACTCCTGAAAATCACCCAAATTATTCCCACAGAACAACACATGTTACAAAAAGATTCAAAAAACCCTACCCATAGCTGCTTGAGGATCCATCACCATCATTACCTGCATCATGGACTCCCCAAACTTCCCCTTCCTAAAGGGAGTATCGCAGACACTCTATGGAGCGATAAGCCTAAACCATCTTGGGGTAGACCATAACGCCTCCCTTCATGGTGTCATATATGGCAAACCACCTCTGACTAGTCTCCATAGCCAGCATCCTAGCCACTACTATCTCCCATAACCACTTCATGTAGTCCCTAGAGACATGCCAGACTCTCCCAGTAGACTGAAAAGGATGGGTCGACGGACGACAATTCTCCCACAGGGAACCAAGACGCATGCGCATATGTTCTGTCAGATCCTCCACAGGAAAAAAGTTTGGTGTCCGCGGGGGCACAATTTTCTCCTAACCATATTGGCGCAGCGACCGCCAGGAAAATTAGAAGGAGTTCTGCTTGAAGCCAACCAGTCTAACATACTGGTACTCTCCAAGTTCTAGAATAGGAAGCAGCTCCCCCCACCAAGGCACGAACCAGCGTAGGCCTCGAGCCCCATACTCTACAAACAAATTCCCCCAACTCTCAATGTCCAGTACCATGTTAATGAAATAGCGTGAGAAGAATCTTGGAACCGCCGACAAGGGATACTCAGGTGGAACCACCATACTAAACCTCTCTAACATTCACACAAATAACATCACAATGCCGCCCCTCAGAAAGTCAGAATGATCCTCCCGCCAGGCATCTAGGCCATTTAAGGTCTCCGCCAGTATCACCATTGCAGGATTACAATGTTATAATAACTAAGAAATAATAGCAGCCAGTTGGGGGTTCACCAGTATCTCCCCAGTCACCAACAGAACTTTGGAAACAATGCCTAGGATGACGGCCCCAGCATATCCAGCATCACCCATATCCTGCGAATGTACGGACTACAAAACCATCAGAAGGGAAATCATTCCCCTCGTAACCAAGGGACTGGCCGCCAAAGGTGAAATATGAAGAAGCCCTAGCAATAATTCCCTGGGAGAACGGGAAAACTGAGGGAGTGTCGCAGAAACACTGGGATTTATCCCCAGCATGGCAGAAAATTCCTCATAGGTAGGACAAATCTCATCCAACACAAAGTGGAAGACATGATCCTCAGGATATCAAAACTCGACAGCTGCCATCAACATGTTCCACTCAATGGGTGGGTTGCTCTACAAAGAGACCCGTCGCTTGTGAAAAGCATCATAATCAATATTATAAGAACACATTTCTTCCAAGGCTTCGAGGTAGTTAGCAAACTCAATGCTACCAGGGAGAGCCATCTCGTAATACTAAGAGATAGTAAGCAAGTAAGAAGGTGGAGAAGAAAAGAAGGTGAATGTGTGAGGAGGAAAGCCCCATCCACACCCCCTTTTATACTTGAAAACTCCCAAGCTAAGACAAGGAACCCTGCAGAGATCAGAGTAAAACTTGCCCCACCAAGTACTAAGAACTTAAAGAAAGTGAAATCAAAGCCTTGGATTGATTGGACAGGATTGACATGCTAATAGGCAGGACAGGGGTCATGCCGACCGGTAACCCTCAATTTTGGGAAATTTTGCCTTTTCCTGTTTTGTGAAAATAAAAAAAACAACCAAAATAATTTTTTAAGGAATTCCGAATTTCCTTTATACTTATGCTTTACTAATCTCATTTCCAATAAAATCCTTCTCAAATCAATTTTCAAAATTCTTTTTACGGTCTCAGCAGCAAAGTAAAAAGAGCATGTGCATAAGTCACTAAAGAAGAAAATTAACCAAAAAAACTTCATTCATCATTTGCATATATTTTGTATGTGTTACGTTAACATTTTTGCAAAAAAAAAATTGAAAAAATAACAGGATTCATCCCTAAACCAATCTTTCTCTCTCTCTCTCTAGGATCCCTCATCCCTATGACACGCCCTCTTCCCCCTGCGGTGAGATGATGTGACCCCACTACCAGAGCTCGATCCTTCCCCGGACGAGCTAGATGACACCAAAAAAGAAGGAACCGGATCGGAATTGCCTCTCCCATAAAAGCAGTCACCGAGGATATCCAGTCCCTGATGTCCTTTAGCCAAGTGGTCAAAACATTGATATGCTGCAAGGAAGAATAGAAAAGATCAAGTCAGTCAAGCATGAAGAAAGAAAAAAATCAAGGAAATCAAAAGAGAGATGTACCGTAGGCCGAAGAACCTCCAACGTCAGACCCAAATCCTCCGGGTCCATAGCATGAAGGCGATGCAACAGACACACAGATCCCTCATTATCTCATCGAAGGTTGTAACCAGGGGAACACATCCGTACAAAAGAAGGCCCTGAAGTCGTCGTCGCCACTGTCGTTGACGTAGTCAGACCACCTGTGCTATGAAAAGACCCCACCTGTCGACTCGAGCCCGCCCTAGGGAGAGGCATCACATTATAAATACTAGGGGGCATCAACCAACTCATCAAGAAGTCCATATAGTCATACATCACCGCTATGTTAGTGTACAAGGAGTATGGCTCTCCCATCATCGCAGCCACCCGGGCATCATCACACATCTCCCACACGCGCCTCATGAACATAGGGGGCCTAACCGGTGACACCGAAACCTTATTCTCCACAATATGACGGACTACCCTCTCCCCAAGATTCCAGGAGTGACCAAACTTATGCGCCAACATGCGCTGCGTCAGCGCATGTCCCCCAGTCATCCTGATGTGCTGAATACCCGTCCTTCGGGGATAGAAGGTCACCTATAAATCCCAACGAAAGTGAAAGATCAATATCTATAAAGTGGCATCAAAGGAAAAGAAAAGTCTCATGGACAAAATAATGATTACTCACTCGCTCATCAGGCCATTCAAGACCTGATGCACCACCTCTAGAGAGAGATTCTTCTTTGACAGTCGGTTGGACCTCCTCTATCGAAATATCTGAAAAAAGTCCCCAATGGAGTCATACTTTAGAGAAATCAGTTGGATGTTCAACCCAATCAGCTCGTAGAACCACGTCTGCAAAGGCAAGGATCAAGTTCAAAAAATCAAAAGGAAATTCATGAATGGAAAAGGAAAATGCAGAAAATAAAGAATACCTCCATAAGATATGTGGCCCAAGTAAAAGTCGGCCAGCAGCACCGGTTGAATGCATCCAAATAATAGTAAAGGGTCGCCAAAGTCAGGCTCCCCCAATCATAAAGGCGGATGTTCGAAAACATCCTCAGAAATGGTAGAAACCATAAATGACGACGTTGCCCCTTGTCACCACTAGAAAACCTCCCAACACTAGCATGATAAACAGACGGGCCATTTGATGCACCTGCTGCCTCTGGTTCTCATCAATCCTCCTCCTCAGCAAAATCCCCCTCAAAGAAGACAGTTAGAGGGAATATCAAGAAACCACCTTCTCCACGTCATCTAAAGCCGCCGCCACTGCCTTCGCTCTCACCCGTAGTATCCTATCCACCTTAATCTGGGCACCCTCGCCGTCCAACCCCAATAGCTGCTGAACGTCAATGGGAGTCACCATCATCTCCCTGAAGCCAAAATGGAAAGTGTGGGTAGTGTCCCACCACCTCTCTCCCAAAGCACATAAAACGCAGTGAAGCGGGGCGTCCCATCGAGTGTCGAGGCTAGCCTCCTAAAACCCGCAGAGGATACCATCTAGCGTACCACAACAGGAAGATGCTCGCAAACATCCTTGAGCCATGTCGTACCATGGGCACAAATAGTCATCATGGAGATGTCAGACTATCAAGAAATGAATAAAACCCTTGTCAGATTCAGAAAATAAAGAAATCTCGTCAAGAAAAGAAGAAAAGAATACTAAGAGTCATGCAATACTTACATAGCCGCCAGGGTTCACCACCCTTAAAGAGCGATGACGCAAATGCTCTCATAGAAGAGTCTGATCATCCTCCACAGTTTCAAACGAGTCGAAAGAGTTCTCACTACCCAATGCAAGGGGGGCCCTAGCCCTCCACTCTAGCCCTGCCCAGTCATCAGCATTGAGCCACGCCAGATGGGTCGCACTGCTTGAGCAGTCATCCATTTTGGATGTTAGGACGATTTTCAGAGGCCTTTAGCAGAAGGAAAGAAGTCATAAAGCTATAAAAAAAATAAGGATAACCCGTCCCCTTTTATAGGAGGCTATGGGTGATGCCGATCGACAGTCACCTCCACCCATCGATCGGCACTCGGCCTTTCAACTGATCGAGGTAGCTTAAAATTTTGTGCCAATGCCTATTGGCACACCCACACTGATGCCAGTCAGCACACCACTTAAAATCTGGTACAAAAAGTCCAAAAAAAAAACTAGAAAATTCCAAATAAATCCTTAAAAATTCTTAAAATTGCCAAATTTGTTATAGCACCTTACTCACTAAGAAGAACATTTTCTATACCCCCGGCGGAATTCCAGAGAATAATTCGCCCCAGTAACATCTCCAAACGACGCTACAAAAATTTTCCCCAGCAACAATATCCCCAGATCATTCACTATTCTTCTGCAAAACCTAAAATCCAATATTTATCCCCAGCAGAATCCCCGAATTTCTAGGAGGAAAGTACACCTCTTTTAGGTCAAAATTGACCCCGGTCTTGGATAATCACCTTAGTTAGGTCAGAATTGACCTTGATCCTCGGTCGTCTCCTCTTTTAGGTAAGAATTTACCTCGGTCTTAGATCGTCATCTTAGTTAGGTCAGAATTGACCTCAATCCTCGGTCGTCACCTCTTTTAGGTCAGAATTGACCTCGGTCTTGGATCATCACCTTATTTAGATCAGAATTGGCCACGATCCTCGATCTCCACCTCGTTTAGGTTAGAACTGACCTCGATATTTGATCATCACCTTAGTTAGGTCAAAATTGACCTCGATCCTCGGTCGTCACCTCTATTAGGTCAAAATTGACCTCATTCTTGGATCAACACCTTAGTTAGGTAATAATTGACCTCGATCCTTAGTCTTCACCTCTATTAGGTCATAATTGACCTTGGTCTTGGATCATCACCTTAGTTAGGTCCGAATTGACCTCGATCCTCGTTCATCACCTTATTTAGGTCATAATTGACCTCGGTCTTGGATCGTCACCTTAGTTAGGTCAGAATTGACCTCGATCAGTGGTCGTTACCTCTTTTAGATCAGAATTGACATGGGTCTTGGATCGTCACTTTAGTTAGGTTAGAATTGACCTCAGTCCTCGATCGTCGCCTATTTTAGGACAGAGTTGACTTCAGTCTTAGATCGTCACCTTAGTTAGGTTAGAATTTACCTCGTTCCTTGGTCGTCACCTATTTTAGGTCAGAATGGACCTCGAACCTCTGAAATCGGTCATCCACATCCCTTAAGTCTGTAAAACGGACCTCCTTCCATCATGTGGTTTCTATTCGATGGCCATCACTTTTTCCAAGCTCACCCGTCAAGGGGCTTTATAGACACCACATTCTAGGACCCCCTAAGTCTCTCCTTAGACTCCTAGCACTTCCCCCCTTCCACCACAAACCTAGGTCGCACTCCAAGTACCGATTTAGGGACCATTGGGCACTCCCGGGCCCCGAATTGACCCCATCTAAGTTCGATCAACCATTTTTTCAGAGTGAAAGCTCTTTGAATATTTTAAGGGCACTAAAACCCCTCTCGAACAGTCCACCCCGTGCACAAAATAGCATAACAGTTCGAACGAACGATCAGTTTTTCCCAAAAAATTGATCCGGAAGCCACCGGGCACTCCCAGAACCCGTTTGACGAAAGTCAACTCTTTAAATTGAATGATAATAAATGAATATCTAAAGGGTACAAAATACCTTTTCTAACAGTTTGCCTCGTGCATGATTCTCACCTACGGTGCGGACGAATTATTCGTTTTACTCTGAGAGGCCACTGGGAACTTTCGGGCCCCGATTGACCAAGGTTAACTTCCCAAATCGAGAAAAACTATTTGGAATGTCAAAGTACATCTCCTAACATTTCCATGTCCTCCCCGTGCGCGATTAGGACTTACTATATGGATGAACGATCTGTTTGCATCCGACGATCTCCCTTCTAAAGGACCGACATGCACTTTCGAGCCACATTTGACTTAAAGTTAACTCCCGAACCCAAGAGAAGTCCAAAGGACCCTCGAAGGTCTCGGAAATACCTTTCTAACGGTATGACCCGTGCACAATTAGGATCAACGGTTTGTACTCTACAATCATTGCCAGAAAAATTCGCACGAGACTGCCAATTGGCAGGTTCTGAACCCTACCTATCGGCACAGTGTCAAGGGTGACCTGCCAATAGGCACCCCCTAGGGTACGCCGATCAGCATCCTCGTGATCCTATAAATAAAGGTCATGACCTCATTACTGGAGGAGAGCAAAAATCCATCAGCATCAGTGATCTCAACAACATTCTCTCGAAGTCAGTGAAGTTCCACATAAGAAATCTTATTCAAGGTGACAAGGTGGAGTTTTTCATCTGGAACTTCTAATACCTTGTTTCGTTATTTACTAATACCTTTTGTTTGTTTTGGTACTTTTAACGGGCATTTGGAGTAAATAGACCCCCCATAAATATGGTCCATCAAACTAGGGGTAACTTCACTCATAGCAATATTTCCTCCTTACTCGGTCAAGGTATATTTCACGAGCGGTTGACAGTTGGAATAAGTACCTTGGTCATAGCTATATTTCCTCCTTACTCGGTCAACATGATAAAATTCTACCCCTTGTTTCAACTCAGTCAGAGATGGAATAATGCAAGGTAAGATAAATTCCATGGCATACATATGGGGTTTGTGTGTTTGGGGGGGGGGGGGGGGGGGAGATACCAAAATAAAAACACCTCTTACTCTCCTTGAGTAAGGGAGGAAAAATAAATCATCAATATTATCCAAAAAATGGTAAGAGTGCTTTCTTTGGAGTCTTCCTATGCCACCTAGCAATTCGAGCAGTATTACTGTGCAATGAGCGAAGCTCTATTGCCCAATTTGGGAACCACTTAAAAAGACAGCCCGTTAGAAAGAATAAATTAACAAAATTAAAAACATCATAATGTTTGTGTGACATATCCATGTCTACATCTTCTTGTTCCAACTAGGTTCACATAGATACAAGAGTTAGATAAGTCAATGGCACACTTTTGCCATGAGTAATCCTGATAGCAAGGCGGAATAACAATTTGCAAGGGGAGTCAGTGAGCTTCACCTGGAATAGAATATTGATAAGAAAGTCATAAAGAACGCAATAAGGTGACTTTTGGCCTAAAAATTTTTACCATCCTAAAGTTTTGGTGCCTCATATTTGAACAAAGGCTCAAAGTCTCTGGATGATTACCTTTGATATCTGTCAAAGGAGTGCTTGCTCATTCTAGTACGAGTAAGACCAATACAGAGGATGCACACCCCAAATGACTTATGAAACTACTCACACATATCTGTCTCCTTATTATCTTTATAACCCTAAAATAATGGCTTCCCAAAATGGATAAACCTGTAAGATCCTAGATATCTTCCATATTGATAGAAAATTCTCCCTAACTAGCAACGATGGTATGGGTATCTATGCTCCAATTAAGCACAAGACATTGAGAGAATTCATGTTTTTTCTAATTGTGCAATTTTTCAAGATGTGAAGTCTTCTTTCCAAACCAAGTTGCTCGATGATTTCACGATATCTTTACATCGACATGACATAATCAACCCAAAGTTCTCACTCTTAAGGAGACCCACCATAAAATTCCAAATTAATATTGGATAAGGGAAAGTCACCTTTACCCACTCGATTTCCAAGGATGCTGTTAGCAAGAACAATAAAGGCATTAGAATATTCTTGAAACCCTAGCGATGGTTGCTCGATAGCCTTAGTAACAAACCCAACTTCAAACCCCTCGAGTAAAGGAATAAAAGTGTCATCATCCCTAAATAAAGGAGAATGTATGTAGGCTATAAAATCTTTTTGACCTTGCTTCTAAATATCTTTGGTGGGCCTTGGTAATGGTGGGAGAACCACCACACCCCTTTGAGAAGGATCATCACTGCCTTCAGTGGAAGGGATGTAATACCACGCATTTTTATCGATATTTATTTATGGGATTAATTAAATTAAATGTGAATTAATTGAGAATTAATCCGGATAAAATACTAACGAGATGTGAGTTGGTATTTGATTATAATGTGTATATATGGCAATATGTGAATATTGAAAATACTGAAATTATCGCGAGGCTGAAATACGGCAATTTGGAAAATTTAGTTGGGACGCACGTGACAGTCGCGTCATGAATGTAATTATTTTAGTTAAAAAGTGAATTTTATTTTTATCAACCGTATGGTCATTTTCAGTGCGCCAACATGTTCGGAAGGGCCGAAATAGTCAGAAAACACTAGCCAGGGGTTTAGTTTGGGTCCTGGGGCATTTTTAGGCCATACCGGCAACCCAAAAGGGTAATTTGGTAATTTCAGAATTTGGGTAATTAAAACCCACGAAAATTAGAGTTTAATTATGATTTATCATTTAACCCACCAACCCATTATCAGCACTAAACTAAGTAGTGGCTACGGGAGAAGTTTAGAAAAGAAGTTAAAAGTCCAAAAATAAACCTCCACCTCCATTTGTCATCTTTGGAGAAGAAATTGTAGAGAGAGAGAGGAGAATTATGCAGAGAGAGAGAGAGTGGATATCAACCATCATCTTCTATCATCTTCATCTACAATAATCTGAAGAACGATTAAGGCAAGTGATTTAATTACAATTGATCCAATGATATGTTCTTCCACGTTTAGGGTAATTATCGAATTTATCTTGGAAGATTGATACAAACCCATGAATTTGAAGATTGAAACTATAAACCATGTTAGGATTTGCATGTAGACATATTCTGGATGAATTATGAATTCAAAATATAACCCTTGATGATTTAAAAATGGATTTAAGAAAAGAATTATTAGTGTTCTTGAAAGAAATATAAAACTAGGGTTCTTGATGAAGTTTTGATTCAAATAAAGCCCTTGGGTAATGATTTATTGGTTTTAGAACGTTAACAATGTTGTAGGATGGTTGTATGATGATATTATAACGTTAGATTAGAGTTTCATGCATTATAATGGAGTTTTGGGACGATTTGAGGACTGCAAAACAAAGCAGTCCGTAGCCTACCTGGTGCAATCGATCGATCGACATTCATCAGTCGATCGATCGACCACCATCGATCGATCGATGTTCAAGGCCGATCGATCGACCTTCCCAGAATGAGTAAAATTTTCCCTAGTTAAATTTTAATGATGTTAACCCTTAGAAAATTATCATTGGAGACTTTATGAATATCCTTAGACTTAAGGAAGACCAGTAGGTATGGTTATAAAATTTGGACCTTAATTAGAATTCAATTTGAGGAATTATTCTAAAATCTAATGAAATTCGATGAGTGAGTTAATATTAGGGTTAAAAGAGTAAATTTGAATGATTTGATGAAATGAGGTTTGGGGCAGAAGTAAGGACCTTAACAATAATGATGTTATATGTGGGAATAATAGGAAACTTAATAATCCCTTTGAGATAAGTCTTAAGTACAAGAAACTATGACGTGAGATGTGTCGACAACCTACATTATGTATTATCGGGCGACTTAAAATGTATAAAATTGGAATAATGGTATAAGGATGTAGAATATACCTTTATTATATTGAGACATCTAAGATGTGTGCATGCTTAGTATATGTATATGATTTTATGTGTATGACATACCTACCATACTTGCTATCACGGGAGGTTTACGTTCTCTTAGGGCCATCTAATATTTATGTGCCCAGATTTAGAGTGGTACCTCAAGGACATCGTCCAATAGAATGACTTATTTGTGAGTTAATAAGATAGCTGACTATAGAGCGTAGGTATTGTAAAAGCGCGATCTTTTCTAAATCAACGCTCTGATACGAATTTGAAAAAGGTAGAACCCCGGATTTTATTAATTTTAAACACAATTAAAAATATTGTAATTTCCTTTTATATAAACTCGAGATGATGCGGAAGTGTTGTGATGGTTCAACTTTAAAACAACAAATTTTAATTCCTTAAACAAGTTAAAATTACACCAAGTGAAGTAAAATTAATCAATTAATATATTCACTTAAACCAATTAATTCGATCCAAGTCCTAGAATTTGCCAAAGTCATATTTATCGATATTAGCAAAGTTAGGCGAAACCAAATTTTAGCAAATGACTTGAATTAAATAAACTTTACCCATTATTTAATTTAGCACCAACTTAAAGTGAGTGTGATAATTTAAACCGAATTTTATCTTGAATTATTCTAAGCATGTGTTCTAAATTATTTAAGCAAGATAAAATAAATCAATCACACTAGGCCGCGATCTACGAGGAAAAACCCAAGACGAGAAACAACCTCAGACGGCCCTAGGCACAAATCCACTAGATACGTAATTACAATTACAAGACAGATAGACTTACAACGCACGACTCGGTCCCTCTCAAACCTCGACGCTTCTTCTTGTAGACACCTCTTCCTAGCGGATAACCTTGGAATACCACCGCGGTCTGGGAATCTACCGATGGGACTTTATATGGTCACCGTCACCCGAGTAAGGAGCCTTTCTCCAAGTGGGTAGATACGCAACAAAATGTCTTCTTCTTTGATGGATGTAGAAGCAAACCAAAACTTCTCTTTGAAACGGAAGAGATAAACCGGTGCCAAACTCCAAGCAATTGATATGTATATATGTGAACTTGGATAAATAATATGGGTGTAAAACTAGAGTGATAAAATATTTTCTTTTGAAAAATAGCACTCAAAACTTGATCTTTTTCTCTTTTTGTTTTTGCTCTCCAAAACACTCTCTAAGAGTTTGTATGATATGAAAAAGATAGATTATCAAAAGTGATTCCCGCACATATTAAAGTCTGAAAAAGTTGGTTAAAAACTAAGTGGGGAAGTGGGTTTAAAACTGCCAAAAAACTACCAAAAACTGTTCCCGCCTGGCATCTCGTTCGAACGACATTTCGTTCGAACGAAATTCTCATTCGAACGAGACTTCTAACGACGTTCCAGATTGAACTCGTAGAATCTTGTTGGATATCTCGTTCGAACAGAAGGTTTGTTCGAATGACATATCGAATGACATGTCAGTGGCCTAATATGGGAACTCGTTGGCAGGTTCGTTCGAACGACATTTTCGTTCGAACGACAATCTCGTTCGAACAACTCTATCGAACGAAAAAACAGAAAGTTTGAATATTCTTGTTTAAGCCCGGAAAACTTTATAAACATTTATTTAAAGTTTTAATTAATTCTTTCTTAAAACAAAAATTAGTTTTTATAAAACCTAACACCCAATAAACTTTGTTCCAAGCTTCTATATATATAATACTGCATTCATACCTTGGGAGCATGGAACTATGGTTGATGACGTAGAAACGAGGCACGCAAACCGGTATATTTGATGAAGCTTTATACTCTTTGCCACTACGACTTCAACAAACACTTCATAGGCTTGAGAATATTAAAATTAAATAATATCCTATGAATAAATGTTTTTGTCCGGAATTGAGGCAAAACTATATATGGACTCAATTGGAAATTTTTGTCCTTACAAATCTCCCCCTTTGGCTATTCCGGGACAAAAACCAAATAAAAATCCTAAAGGGCCGTCAAGCTCACTAGACTCAAAACATAACCCACCCAAACTTGACTTAACCCAAGGATCAAACGCTTTGCCATTGAAAGATTCCGCTTTAGAAGAATTCCTGCACACTTAAGCAAACTATCAAACGCATAGGGAATATCAAAGTATTAAATGCAATTAAAATAAATACTCCCCCACAATAAATTATCCCCTTTATCAAACACATGACCTACTTAGAAAGACGTCTCCCCCTAAGATAAATCTCCCCCAAACTAAGATACGATAATAATAGGATTAGATACCATTTCTCCCCCTATCATTTTCTCCCCCTTTTTGTTCAGGAATAGGCAAAGGATAAAGAACTAATAAACACGTTGAAGCTTAAAGTGTTAAGACATTAAAGCATATGGTCAATAAAAGCAAGCAAAAGACAAACAAATATCACATATATATATATATATATACTATAAATATACCAATAAGTACTTGCATATATATATAGATATAAACACACACATAACACAAAATACAATAAGTTTGCACACTTGTATGGCAAAAATGTGTCATATGGAAATGGAAGTGTTGGGGTGTGAACTAGCAACAATTAAATTTAGACCCAAACACTTAATAAACATTCACGGAGTTCTCATTTGATTGCAAACTTTATCACATTTAAATATAACCTCATGTGACAATATGAAAATTGAACTCAATGAACAAACATACACAATGCATACAAGCCTAGCATGATGATGATTCTACAAACCAAATAGAGTCATGACATTAAGGACAACTAGGATAAACGGACATTGCACAAACCGTTGATATACCATCCAATTCTCCCTCAATAAGCATATATATTCTTTTGCTTTTGAATGAATATATCAAACAAACATAGGCCTTGGCAATTGTTTTCCTTTTAATGCCAAATATTCTATTTTTAGGCCTTTGGATCACGTATTTCTTTTAGATCCAATAAACGGTGGCTTACTATCGCAAAGGATTTCATTCATCCTTTCGGAGCCCTTCCCTGTGCACATTTAGATATATAATTTTTTATCTCACAAAGCTCACGTGCAACGGATTTTTACATGCACTAGTCCTCCTAGGTCATAGATATGTAGATGACTAGATTGGTAGGAGAACACCTCAAAAATCTCAAATATAACATGTGACATTAAGATTTCAAAAGAGCTCGTGCATGTGTGAAAAGAGGCATATAAAAATAGAATCCATTTAAACAATACAAAATCCAACTACTCCATATAAAACATGGTAAAGAACATTTTAAGGATTGAAAATCTAAACCAAAAGTTCTAGACACATGGGAGCGTAAAAGATGGGATTCAAACACAAATATATGCCACATAAAGTGTGTCAAACAAAAATACACACAATTTTTTTTTTTGAGTTTTTAACATTTTGAATCAAAAATAAATATTTACTCAAAAGGACAAACAAAATCATTTGTATTTTTCATTAAGCTTAAATGAAATAAATAAAACACAAATGATAAACAAAAATCTTTTTATATTATTCAGTTAATTCAAACAAAATAAATATAATACAAAAAGATAAACAAGTCATAATTTCTAGCATATGATATGAAATGAGGCAATGACGGGAAAATGACTAAACATGCATACATCTAGAAATGATATATAATATGAAGCACAAAAAGCTAGAGTATGCATAAAACACTAACACATTCAACCTTTAAATTTAGCAAGGGAGGTTATAAGTGATAGTAAATGAGAATCAACAAATCTTGTATCTAGCCCATTTAATAATGATTTCCTAACCCATATAGATTTATATTTAACATGATGGGGATTAGGAAATAATGAAATGCTAGATAAAGATTTCCTTGGACTTCTTTTAAGATCAAAACAAAATGACCTAAGGTGACCTTTCCTACCACAATGCAAGCATGTGTAAACACGAGGAATGTTACCTAAGGTGTGACCCTTTTTAAAGACCTTGGACAAAGTTGACCCTCTAAAACAAACAATGGTTTTAGCTTTAGCAATGGAAGAATTTGAGCATGATGTGCTAGAACCATTAGAACTACTACTAGAGTCTTGAAAATCATTTTTCATTTTTAAAATTTCGGACTCAACTAATAAATTAAACTCCTCAAAATTATGGGACTCCTTCTTTAAATTTTCAATAATTCCTAGAAGGTTAAAACGCTCTCCCTCAATATGAGCAAACTTGTCCCTAAGAGTCTTTTCACGATTTTCACTCTCTTTCTTGGACTTTTCTAAAATATCAAAATTTGAATGTAAGTCCATGAGCTTTTCAAGAAAAATATCTTTTTGAGATAAGCAGATTTACAAAGACTCAATGTGAGCTTTAAAATAAGAATTTTCATTTTCAAGAAATTTAATTCTTTTTACAAATCTCAAATTTAATTCCTTTAAATTTTCGTTACATTTGTTAAGCCCATTTAATTCCTCTCGAAAATCAAAAATTTTATTTTCATTAAAATTGGACAAATTTTCATTAAGACGTCCCATTGAGAGAAAAAAATATGAGAGTGATAAAAAATTGAACCACCTAAAAAGGTAAGGAAATACAAAAAGCCGAAAAACGGATCTTTAACGCGATAACTTAGCGCTCCGGCTCTGATACCAATTTGTAAAAGCACGAGCTTTTCTAAATCAACGCTCTGATACGAATTTGAAAAAGTTAGAACCCCGGATTTTATTAATTTTAAACACAATTAAAAATATTGTAATTTCCTTTTATATAAACTCGAGATGATGCGGAAGCATTGGGATGGTTCAACTTTAAAACAACAAATTTTAATTCCTTAAACAAATTAAAATTACACGAAGTGAAGTAAAATTAATCAATTAATATATTCACTTAATCCAATTAATTCGATCCAAGTCCTAGAATTTGCCTAAGTCATATTTATCGATATTAGCAAAGTTAGGCGAAACCAAATTTTAGCAAATGACTTGAATTAAATAAACTTTACCCATTATTTAATTTAGCACCAACTTAAAGTGAGTGTGATAATTTAAACCGAATTTTATCTTGAATTATTCTAAGCATGCGTTCTAAATTATTTAAGCAAGATAAAATAAATCAATCACACTACGCCGCGATCTACGAGAAAAAACCCAAGACGAGAAACAACCTCAGACGGCCCTAGCCACAAATCCACTAGATACGGAATTACAATTACAAGACAGATAGACTTACAACGCACGACTCAATCCCTCTCAAACCTCGACGCTTCTTCTTGTAGACACCTCTTCCTAGAGGATAACCTTGGAATACCACCGCGATCTGGGAATCCACCGATGGGACTTTGTATGGTCACCGTCACTCGAGTAAGGAGCCTTTCTCCAAGTGGGTAGATACGCAACAAAACGTCTTCTTCTTTGATGGATGCAGAAGCAAACCAAAACTTCTCTTTGAAACGGAAGAGATAAACCGGTGCCAAACTCCAAGCAATTGATATGTATATATGTGAACTTGGATAAATAATATGGGTTTAAAACTAGAGTGATAAAATATTTTCTTTTGAAAAATAGCACTCAAAACTTGATCTTTTTCTCTATTTGTTTTTGCTCTCCAAAACACTCTCTAAGAGTTTGTATGATATGAAAAAGATAGATTATCAAAAGTGATTCCCGTACATATTAAAGTCTGAAAAAGTTGGTTAAAAACTAAGTGGGGAAGTGGGTGAAAAACTGCCAAAAAACTACCAAAAACTGTTCCCGCCTGGCATCTCGTTCGAACGACATTTCGTTCGAACGAAATTCTCGTTCGAAAGAGACTTCTAACGACGTTCCAGATTGAACTCGTTAGAATCTCGTTGGATATCTCGTTCGAACAGAAGGTTCGTTCGAATGACATATCGAACGACATGTCAGTGGCCTAATATGGGAACTCGTTGGCATGTTCGTTCGAATGACATTTTAGTTCGAACGACAATCTCGTTCGAACGACTCTATCGAACGAAAAAATAGAAAGTTTGAATATTCTTGTTTAAGCCCAGAAAACTTTATAAACATTTATTTAAAGTTTTAATTAATTCTTTCTTAAAACAAAACACAGTTTTTATAAAACCTAACACCCAATCAACTTTGTTCCAAGCTCCTATATATATAATATTGCATTCATACCCTGGGAGCATGGAACTATGGTCGATGACGTAGAAACGAGGCACGTAAACCGGCATATTTGATGAATCTTTATACTCTTTGCCGCTACGACTTCAACAAACACTTTATAGGCTTGACAATATTACAATTAAATACTATCCTATGAATAAATGTTTTTGTCCGGAATTGAGCCAAAACTATATATGGACTCAATTGGAAATTTGTGTCCTTACAGGTATGTACGTGACCATGGATATGTTGAATTATGTTCACCTCCATTTTTGTGTGTGGTGCTTATTCTAACAATTCCTGAGAGATTCGGAATTCGTAATCCTTATGTACGTGATGTAACGGGATGGATAGCAGAGTATGTGTGCACCGTAGCTTAGTCTCGGGGTGCTTGTATTGTATATTTATGATGTGAATGATATACGATTAAATGAACAGACTTGTCATGTTTAATTATGAGAATAACTTATAGTAACTCCTTGAGAAGATAAATAAGGGGATAACCTCCAGTAAATGGTAATGCTAATAATTGAGAATCCGAGTTTAAGTAAAGCTATCTATTTAAATGATAACATTGGGAATTCATATTGTGAATCTAGTAGAAAGGTTAGAACTTATGTTGGTTTAGTTAGATATGAGAATCACTTGAATGGGTACGGTACGTTAGGAGTGCACAATTAGTCGAGAGGTGAGTATTTCATGTGAGAGCACGTCCTAACATGTACTTTGCATTCATTGTTTTAAATGTTGTTAAAACACTTGCTGTTTTTAAAATATTCTCCACATTCGGGCTCTGACCCATTTGCTTTCAAATCTATCTTTTTGTAAAAACCATTTTAGGTGCCCAGCCACAAGGACACCATGCATAGAAATTCTATTCAGGTGACGAGCTGTATCTGTTGTGAAAGTTATATAGCCTTGATAGTAGACGCCTCCTTTTCTTGTCTTGATTCTATATTCAGTTCCATCATTTGTAGGGCATGTCGCCCATTTCTTTTAGAGACATTTTATATTTCAGTTATTCAAACTTTGGTTTGTAATTATTTCAGGATGCAGACTTGTTTATTCATTTCATTATTGGGATTGTTGTGAGGAGTATTTCCTCCAGACTTATTATTATTTGATGATTACTATAGTTGGACTTTATTGTGAATGGTTATGTTATCCTTTATATTTCACTTATTGCATGTTAATCAGAGTTAACTTAAAATTTGGCAACTCCCTTTTTAAATACTAGGTGGTTAGTAATTATTAAAATATTTTTGACAGTGATGCTATTAACTGAACCAACTTGGCATTTTGTATTAATTTAATAAAGGAGTAGCTACCCGCTATTTAATTAGTGGGGGTGTCACAGGTGGTATCAGAGCATCAGGTTGTAGTGTCCTTTAGGATCTGCACGGCTTATTATGTTTCCGCTGAGCTTTCTTTGATATAGAGCCCTAATACTAGGAATGTTGTGTTCATCTCTATATATTGAAAATTCATACTTCCGCGATTTGTTTATTTGAATGATGAACTCATCCAAATTTACTTAAATTTTCAGATGGACCGTCAAGAAGAACTAGCTAAAACGGTTAAGGGAGCCAACGGGCAAGATCGACTCACACCTCAGGTATCCCCAGAGAGAATATCAATCGCCGAGTTAGCAGGTATCGTGGCACAAGCAGTTACCACTGTAGTTTTACAATACCAAGAATGCAACATACAACTTAAAGGAGGCAAAAGACCTAGAGAGGTTAGCCAAATGCATGTGAATAAAGCTGAAAAATGTGCGAAGACCCTGAAATTGCGACAACAAACTACCCAAGACGGAGTCAGTTCTAGTCAACAACGTGGTAAAATGAAGCAGTTTCGAAAGGGGAATAAGGTCCCAAGTCAGCAAGGCCGACACCGTCGGCAGCAGGGTCATAAGGGGAGTAACTTTAGAGGCCGATGTTTCATGTGTGGCACGCATGGCCATAAATGCCAGGATTGGCCAGAGGGTGTTAGGGCCCCACAGCGGCAGGGTGCCCGTAATGATCCACAGGGGCCACTTTTTCCAGTCGCTCTGCCAGCACCAGCTCAAGTACGAGCCCTACTAACTTTTCCAGTAGCTCCAGTGCAGCAGGGGCAGTTACAGTACAGACATATCTATAATATCCACCAGGCAGCCACCCCACAGGCACCATCCGCGATTTGGGGTATGTTTTCTATCCATGAGACTTTGGGTCGAATTTTGTTTGTTACTGGGACAACGCATTGTTATATAGTTACATATTATGCGAAGACCTTAGGGTTATTAACCACAGTAGAGAACCTTGTAACGTAGGTAGACTCACCACTGGGGGATGGTTCGCGTATCTTCTTTATATGCCGAGGAGTAGGGGTAGATATTGGTAGTTTGGTATGACCCGCGGATATGTTAGTGTTAGAGATGACCGAGTATGATGCCATTATTGGTATAAATTGGCTAGTTACGTACCGAGCCATGATTAACTATTTTAGTAGGAGTATTATCTTTGCCATTACCGGGCAGGAGATGTTTTTAGTGGCGATGCCTCGTCCTGAGGGAGGATCGTCCACTCATTTGTACTACATAGAGGAGGAGACCTCTAAGGAAGTGGTGATACCACTTGATTCGATTCTGGTTGTTCGATAGTTTGCTGATGTACTTCAGGATATACCTGGATTACCTCCGAGTAGAGAGATAGATTTTGTGATCGATTTGACGCCGGACACTCGGCCTATTGCCCGCGCACCTTACCGTATGGCTCCAGCTGAGATGAGAGAGTTACGGGATCATATTGAGCAGTCGTTGGGTCAGGGGTTTATACGAAGGAGTACTTCGCCGTGGGGTTCCCCTGTGTTGTTCGTTAAGAAGAGGGATGGATCGTTGAGGTTGTGTGTGGATTACCGGGAGTTGAATAAGGTCACGATACATAATAAGTATCCGTTTCCCCGAATCGATGACTTATTCGACCAGCTGAGAGGAGCTTCTTTCTTCTCAAAGATTGATTTGCGATCAGGATACCATCAGTTGCGTAGCAGGGAAGAGGACGTCTCGAAGACTGCTTTCTTAACGAGATATGGTTCCTACGAGTTTCGGGTTATGCCTTTTGGTTTGACCAATGCTCCAGCCGTGTTAATGGACTTGATGAATAGGGTGTTCAGAGAGTACCTAGATCAGTTCGTCGTTGTCTTCATTGATGACATTTTGGTTTACTCCCAAACATAGGAGGAGCACGCAGAGCATTTGAGGCAGGTTTTGCAGACACTACGTCAGAACGAGCTGTATGCAAAGTATGAGAAGTGAGGGTTTTGGCTGAAGGAGGTTCAGTTTTTGAAGCATATTATTTCGGACCGAGGGATATCTGTTGATTTGGGGAAGGTATCCGCGGTGAGGGAGTGGGGACAGCCCACGACACCGACTGAGATCCGTAGTTTCTTGGGCCTAGCAGGATACTACAGGAGGTTTATTCGCAGTTTCTCCAAGATAGCGGGTCCTTTGACACATCTGACTCGTAAGGGTGTGCCATTCATTTGGAGTGATGCCTGTCAGTTGGCATTCGATGAGTTAAAGGATAAGTTGACCTCAGCACCTGCGTTAGCATTGCCGAGACCGGGAGTTGAGTATCTAGTTTACACCGATGCGTCCTTACAAGGACTTGGAGGTGTATTGCAGCAGGAGAGTCAGGACATAGCTTATGCTTCCCGTAAGCTTAAGCCTCACGAGAAGAATTACCCCACCCATGACTTGGAGTTAGCGGCAGTGGTATTTGCCCTTCGGATTTGGAGACATTATCTTTTGGGGGAGAAGTTTCGATTGTTCATGGACCATAAGTCCTTGCAGTACCTATTCACGCAGAAGGAGTTGAATATGCGATAACGAAGATGGCTAGAATTTGTTAAGGATTATCAGTTTGATATCCAATATCACCCGGGGAAGGCTAACGTGGTAGCAGACGCGTTGAGCCGTAGGCCAGTAGATGAGGTGGCAGGGGTGTGGAAGGCAAAGTGGAAGGAATTGGGACACCAGGATGCAGTGGCCCGATCATTCATGTCTGTGATGACTGTTACACCGCAGATTGTCACGAGAGTGGTGAAGGAACAGGCAAACGACTCGTTCTGTCAGGAGCAGATAGTTCGATTACTAGCAGAGGGAGCCAAGTCCTATACCGTTAGCTCAGACGGGGGATTACGCTTCAATGGGAGACTGGTAGTTCCGGAAGGGGAGGAATTGCGACACGAGGTGATGGCAGAGTCGCATGGCTCGCGGTTCGCGGTACATCCCGGTGGGGACAAAATGTACCAAGACATGAGACGTCAGTATTGGTGGAGCGGGATGAAGAGAGATATTGCCGTGTTTGTTTCTAAATGCGCCACTTGTCAGCTGGTAAAAGTGGGCCATCAGAGACCGACAGGACTTCTATAGCCATTAGAGGTCCCGATGTGGATGTGGGAGAGCATCTCCATGGACTTTATCACGGGGTTACCTACGTCACAGAGGGGTCACGACTCCATTTGGGTAATTGTGGACAGGTTGACCAAAGTTGCTCATTTTCTACCCGTAAGGACAGACTACACTACGGGACAGTATGCCCAGCTCTTTATTGCAGAAATGGTGAGACTTCACGGTGTGCCCCTAAATATCGTGTCTGACCGAGACAAGATATTTGTTTCACGATTTTGGGAGAGTTTTCAGGAGGCCATGGGCACGGATTTGCGATTGAGTACGGCATATCACCCGCAGACCGATGGGCAAATCTAACGTACAAATCAGAGGTTGGAGGACATGTTGCGTATGTGCATCATTGATTTTGGGGGTGGATGGGAGCACTATCTTCCACTGGTGAAGTTTGCTTACAACAACTCCTACCAGTTCACTATTGGCATGGCTCCAATTGAGGCGTTGTACCGTAGACCTTGTCGTTCCCCATCATGTTGGTTGGAGGTGGGGGACAACAAACTACTTGGGCCGAAAGTGATTCAAGATACTTCGGCAAGGATAGAATTGATACGGAGTCGCATTCGGGTAGCTCAAGATCAGCAGAAGAGTTATGCTAATGCAAAGAGATTCTTCAGGGAGTTCCAAGTGGGGGACCAGGTTTTAATCAGAGTATCTCCTATGAAGGGGATTATGCGATTTGGGAAGAAGGGGAAGTTGGCACCGAGATACGTGGGACCATTTCCTATCATCGAGCGAATTGGGTCTGTTGCGTATAGACTTGGGTTACCAGAGCATTTACACAGGATTCATGATGTGTTTCTTATTTCCTCGCTAAGGAAATATCTTAGAGATGATTTGGCTCATTCTCACATTGCTTTGGAGGACATCGATCTCCAGCCCGATAGCTCCTACGAGGAGGGGTCGATTGCTATTTTGGACCGAAGTGAGCGAAAACTGCGGTCAAGGATAGTTCCGTTAGTACGTGTTCAGTGGCGGCATCATAATGCCGAGGAGTCCACATGGGAGCGCGAGGATGAGATGCGCGAACGTTATCCAGATTTGTTTTTACCAGGTACTTTTTAGTTTCGAATTTCGAGACGAAATTCTGTTATTAGGGGGGAAGTATATAATACCCCGCATTTTTATCGTTATTTATTTATGGGATTAATTAAATTAAATGTGAATTAATTGAGAATTAATCCGGATAAAATACTAACGAGATGTGAGTTGGTATTTGATTATAATGTGTATATATGGCAATATATGAATGTTGAAAATACTGAAATTGTCGCAAGGCTGAAATACGGTAATTTGGAAAATTTAGTTAGGACGCACGTGACAGTCGCGTCAAGAATGTAATTATTTTAGTTAAAAACTGAATTTTATTTTTATCAATTGTATGGTCATTTTGAGTGCGCCAACGTGTTCGGAAGGGTTGAAATAGTCAGAAAACACTAGCCAGGGGTCTAGTTTGGGTCCCGGGGCATTTTTAGGCCATACCGGCAACCCAAAAGGGTAATTTGGTAATTTCAGAATTTTGGTAATTAAAACCCACGAAAATTAGAGTTTAATTATGATTTATCATTTAACCCACCAACCCATTATCAGCACTAAACTAAGTAGTGGCTACGGGAGAAGTTTAGAAAAGAAGTTAAAAGTCCAAAAATAAACCTCCACCTCCATTTGTCATCTTTGGAGAAGAAATTGTAGAGAGAGAGAGAGGAGAATTCTGCAGAGAGAGAGAGTGGATATCAACCATCATCTTCTATCATATTCATCTACAACAATCTAAAGAACGATTAAGGCAAGTGATTTAATTACAATTGATTCAATGATATGTTCTTCCATGTTTAGGGTAATTATCGAATTTATCTTGGAAGATTGATGCAAACCCATGAATTTGAGGATTAAAACTATAAACCATGTTACGATTTGCATGTAGACATATTCTGGATGAATTATGAATTCAAAATATAACCCTTGATGATTTAAAAATGGATTTAAGAAGAGAATTATTAGTGTTCTTGAAAGAAATAGAAAACTAGGGTTCTTGATGAAGTTTTGATCAAAATAAAGCCCTTGGGTAATGATTTATTGGTTTTAGAACGTTAACAATGTTGTAGGATGGTTGTATGATGATATTATAACGTTAGATTAGAGTTTCATGCATTATAATGGAGTTTTGGGATGATTTGAAGACTGCAAAACAAAGCAGTCCGTAGCCTACCTGGTGCAATCGATCGATCGACATTCATCAGTCGATCGATCGACCACCATCGATCGATCGATGTTCAAGGTCGATCGATCGACCTTCCCAGAATGAGTAAAACTTTCCCTAGTTATATTTCAATGATGTTAACCTTTAGAAAATTATCATTGGAGACTTTATGAATATCCTTAGACTTAAGGAAGACCAGTAGGTATGGTTATAAAATTTGGACCTTAATTAGAATTCAATTTGAGGAATTATTCTAAAATCTAATGAAATTCGATGAGTGAGATAACATTAGGGTTAAAAGAGTAAATTTGAATGATTTGATGAAATGAGGTTTGGGGCAGAAGTAAGGACCTTAAGAATAATGATGTTATATGTGGGAATAATAGGAAACTTAATAATCCCTTTGAGATAAGTTTTAAGTAGAAGAAACTATGACGTGAGATGTGTCGACAACCTACATTATGTATTATCGGGAGACTTAAAATGTCTAAAATTGGAATAATGGTATAAGGATGTAGAATATACCTTTATTATATTGAGACATCTAAGATGTGTGCATGCTTAGTATATGTATATGATTTTATGTGTATGACATACCTACCATACTTGCTATCACGGGAGGTTTACGTTCGCTTAGGGCCATCTAATCTTTGTGTGCCCGGATTTAGATTGGTACCTCAAGGACATAGTTCAAGAGAATGAATTATTTGTGAGTTAATAAGACAGCTGACTATGGAGCGTAGGTATGTACGTGACCATGGATATGTTGAATTATTTTCGCCTACATTTTTGTGTGTGGTGCTTATTCTAACAATTCCTGAGAGATTCGGAATTTGTAATCCTTATGTACGTGATGTACCGGGATGGATAACAGAGTATGTGTGCACCGTAGCTTAGTCTCGGGGTGCTTGTATTGTATATTTATAATGTGAATGATATACGGTTAAATGAAAAGACTTGTCATGTTTAATTATGAGAATAACTTATAGTAACTCCTTGAGAAGATAAATAAGGGGATAACCTCCAGTAAATGGTAATGCTAATAATTGAGAATCCAAGTTTAAGTAAAGCTATCTATTTAAATAATAACATTGGGAATTCATATTGTGAATCGAGTAGAAAGGTTAGAACTTATGTCGGTTTAGTTAGATATGAGAATCACTTGAATGGGTACGGTACGTTAGGAGTGCACAATTAGTCGAGAGGTGAGTATTTCATGTGAGAGCACGTCCTAACATGTACTTTGCATTCATTGTTTTAAATGTTGTTAAAACACTTGCAGTTTTTAAAATATTCTCCACATTCGGGCTCTGACCCGTTTGCTTTCAAATCTATCTTTTTTTTTAAACCATTTTAGGTGCCTAGCCACAAGGACACCATGCATAGAAATTCTATTTAGGTGACGAGCTGTATCTGTTGTGGAAGTTACAGGGCCTTGATAGTAGACGCCTCCTTTTCTTGTCTTGATTCCATATTCAGTTCCATCATTTGTAAGGCATGTCGCCCATTTCTTTTAGAGACATTTTATATTTCAGTTATTCAGACTTTGGTTTGTAATTAATTCAGGATGCAGACTTGTTTATTCATTTCATTATTGGGATTGTTTTGAGGAGTATTTCGTCCAGACTTATTATTATTTGAGGATTACTATACTTGGACTTTATTGTGAATGGTTATGTTATCCTTTATATTTCACTTATTGCATGTTAATCAGAGTTAACTTAAAATTTGGCAATTCACTTTTTAAATACTAGGTGGTTAGTAATTATTAAAATAGTTTCGACAATGATGCTATTAACTGAACGAACTTGGCATTTTGTATTAATTTAATAAAGGAGTAGCTACCCGGTATTTAATTAGTCGGGGTGTCACAGGATAGTGGAAGAATTAGAAACCAAAGTGGTCAAATGGAGGTTCTCACCACCTTTGAAGTTGTCACTATGACCTGGATGGATAAAGATCCCATCAATATCTCAGTGGTGATGTTAAGAGAAAAAGCTATTGAAATAGAAATTTTATCAAAGGAAAATAGAAGTAAAGCTTCATGAAAATGGCAAAAATATAAAGAAGGCTCAACAAAATTTCTCTCTTTAGAAAACTTTTAAATGAAGTTGAGGGTTTGAGAAAGAAGGGTAAAGAGTATTTATACCTTTATAAGTAAATGAGGTGTTAATAGTTTAAAAAAAGGTCTAATGATTACCCAAATTGCAAACACCCCTAATGTGACATGTGTCCCCTCTAGGTACCAAAAACGTGTCATACACAGTCAGATGTACAAATGTATTAAATGCAATATAAATGAAGTAATGATGACATAAATACTTTTAAAATCCTGAAAGTCATTTATTGTCCATAACTCCCCCTTTTCAAATGAATGACAAACTTCTGTAAGAGGGGGTAATTTTGAGGGTTACATGAGCAACACCTCAACTATTAAAGGGTTTTGTGAGAAGAACCCAATTAATAGGGATGCTTCAGAAGTACTTGCTCCTCGTACACCATATATAATGATCAAATGATAAAACTACATATGTGATTTGATAAAAATCAAATGACTCGAGTTATTGATGAGTGCATTATTTTTCATGAATTATGTCCAAATCTAAACCTTGTTAGACCCTTTGTATTATAAATAATGAGCTTTTAGAGTAATTTTCGTAAAATAAAAGCAAAATGCAAGTTTGAATAAAATTTGAGTTAAAAATATAATTTTAGTAACCTGAAGGGTGAAATCATAATTTTCCAAACTTTATGGGCCTGAAAATAATTTTTAAATGTTTATCTAGGCAAAATAAAGTTCTCTTTGACATTTGCTTGAATTCTGAATTAAAACGAGCAATTTTTGAATTTCGTGGGCTAAAATGCAAAGAGGGGTATTCTGTAATTTTTAAAATATTTATGTTCCAACATTTGAATTAATTATTTTTATTTTTCATTTTTACAGGTACCCCGAAAATTTGGACAACAAAGGAGTCGATGTGCAAAAATTGTTACGATACGTCGTGACACGACACGGTTGATACAGCTGCACCAATTTTTTTTTATAAAATCGTTCGAGTATCGGTTCAGGCCGTGCCATAGATTTTCGAAAAGGTCTTTACAAGACTCAAAACTTTGAATTTCAGACGAAAATGAGATTTTGAAGTTTTGGGAGTGAAAAATGCGATTAAAGTCGATGCTCTAAATAGTGTCAAAATTGGGGATAATTATTTTAGAAAAAAAACTTCTCAATTATCTCCAACACTTCTCAAGAGTCCACGGGATAATTATCAGCTCAAATACAACCAATCAAAGATAACTTCACTCCGACTCAAACATCTCATTCCTAAACCTATAAATACGCCCCCTTTGGTTCATTATTTTGGCGGAGAATTTTAGAGAGAGTAATTTTTGAGGGATTATATTCAATTTGAGGGCCAAGTCTTCATCTTTTTTTAAAGGATTGAAGATTGTTTTGAGATAACTATTTGTAAGTTTTATTTATTAATGAAAATCTCTACTCATTCTTGCAATTTCTCTTTCATTATGATAGCTCAATTATTCTATTAGGATTAGGGTGAAATTTATCATAGTTAGCTAATATTGTCACGTTAATTTGATTGTGGTTTATTCCCTTCTTGTTTTAATTGTTATCAAAGATTCGATATTCATTTTAAAACGACACGAGAGTGTGTTTTAAAACCTTCAAAATTGTTTTGTCAAATTAAGTTTTGAGATTTAAAGTTAGTAATTTTTTATAGATTATGCTTGCACTTTGATTGTTTTGATAGTACATGCTTAAATACATTTGTGAACTTTAAAACTAGTATTTTCTAAGGGAATAAGGATGTTAGCCTTCTATTAGAGACATTAAAAATATTTTGATCATAACCGTCATATTTTCCAAATTAAATGCGACGAGAGTCGGTTTAATTTGAATTATAAAAAGGGAATGACGACATTAAATTAGTGTGCAATATTAGTTACGTGATAAATGGATCCTGAATCCTAATTATTTCCTAATTGTTTACAAATATCTTATGTTACCCTCATTTATCGTAGTTTCTTTTATTTAGTGTAGTTCATAATCATTCTTTATCCCATTTAATCTAGTTGGACAGTCACAATTATTTTGAACAAAAAAATTGACAAATCTCTGTGGGTTCGACCCGTACTTACACTCGTTATTCTATAATTGCTCGTGCACTTGCGATATTTTATAAAACTGGCAAACAATTATTCAAGTGCATGAGGTTGAGGAGGTGGTCTAATAGTCATCCCTTAGTCATGTGCCATCAGGAGAACAATTGATATTCATCCTTTATTATAGATTCATTTGATATTCACAAGTATAAAGTAAAACATGTGTTTTAAAGTTGTAATATACTAATTGTTGATGGTGTTAATTGGAGTGGATGACTCAAAAATTTATTTCAAGACTTAATCAACAATCAGTGATAACAAATATGAACTCAAAAGTTATAATATTTATTAATGCGAAAAGTAAATAAACCGAGTAATAGCAAGAAGAAAGTATTAGGACACTAATATACATGGTTCGACCGGTAAGTAGGCATGCATCGACAAGTGGAGGTTATTCTCACTACCATTTCATAAGAGTGAGATTTATTATTCGATCAAGAAGAAAGAGAGATTAGGTGATGGTGATAAGTATGTGGTTAAAGTCATTATTAACATAATCCATGTTTCGGTGTAAAAATTAGTGATAACCCTTGAGTTGCTTATAAGCTTTGTATGTGTCAACCATACATGTGGATTTTGCCAATATAAGACTACGAATAATTTAAGAAGGACTCCTCAAGGAATTATAGAATTTAATTCGAATAAATTATTAGTAATTTTGTATTATTAACAAGTATCCATAACCTTATCACAATGGGAATTAAGTGGTTAATAATAAGGAGATATATTAGTTTAGACCTCTCAAGGAATTAAATAAGTTAACTGAAATAAATCATTAGCAATTTATTTTATTAATGAGTATCTGCAACCTTAACATAGGAAGAACTAATATATATATATATATATATATATATATATATATATATATATATATATATATATATATATATATATATATATATATCGATAGATAGATGGATGGATGGATAGGTAGGGTAAGTAACCAGGTAGCTAGCTAGGTAACTACACACACAAACACACACACACACACACACACACACACACACACACACACACACACACACACACACTGCACCAAAATTGGAAAATTGGCATGCTTTGTACTTTTCAAACTGGCACGATTCAAAATCGTGCAAAAGTTTAGGACTACAAGAATCGAATGTGGCACGGTTTCAAAATGTGTGAAATTTGGATGATTTTAGGCCATGATAAAATAGTCATACTTCCCTTATATTTACACCATTGACCATCTTAGACAAAAATTATCTCCCAAAACACAAATCCCACTCACACGAAACTGCATTAGTCCGCTCCAAATTTGTTCCCCAATCTCATAGATTCGGCAACCTCCGATGACCTGTGGAAATATCCTCCTCGTCCATCTTGTCGTAGACCCAATTTGTTAGTGTTCCAGCAATAAGGTCTCCAAAAAATATATTAGCAACACTATCCTCCTTGCCCCACTCGTAGCCACCTATACATAATCTCTCTCCCTGAATATATATATATATATATATATATATATATATATGTGGAGAGGTTCAAAAACGAACATTAAAAAATGAAAATTTTAATGAGCATTAAAAAAAACACATAACAACCAAATAATTTCAATTCCTATGTTGTAATTAGTCTGCGCCAGCAGCAATGGACATTCGTGTGACATGTGCACCCCCTAACCCACCCACTTGCTATAACCATAACCCAGAACCTATACATATTTCTCCTAAAAACCCAATCCCGACCTCCTCTACCTTTTATACCCAGGACCTGCTCTACTGAACCAGTGTTGCTTTGCCTTAAAACCCGACGAGCTCAAACAACTAACCATGAACCTGCCGATACTAGTGACCCACTTCGGTCGAACACTTTTTAACTCGAAACCACACCTACTCCGGCCAAACACCACAAAACCCAACTCATGGCAGTCCCTTATTCAAACCTCAACTAAAACCATTTAGCCTAAACTCGGACCTGCCTACCTCTGATCTTGAAACCTAGTGACCCTGACCTGTTCCTACTTGGGTTGAACCACTTTCCTTCCCCCACCTATTCACCTCAAACCCCCTGCTAAACCAAATGAAACCCAACTGGCCGAAATGGTCTCCACAATCCATTTTTTGCAATATAACACATGGAGACATCAGCATTCAGGGGGGGTTCTGGCCAGAATTATCTCGGGTGCCGCTGGCGCGGACCAATTACAAACTAGGAATTAAAATTAATGGGTTGTTATGTATTTTCTTGTTAATATTAGTTAAAATGTCCATCTTTTAATGTTCACTTTTGAACCTCTCCCATAGAGGTAGAGGGTCATAAATGAACCTAAAAAATGAACTTTTTAAAGAATCTTAACAAAGAACACCTAATAACCTATTATTGTACTTCCTATGGTGTAATTGGTCCGCGCTAGCGGCAACGGACACACATGTGACCCGAGACCCACTTACCCCCTACACCCACCATGGCAAACCACTAGTAAAAAAAATAAGTTGTTGGAATGTTTACTCAGGGGGTAAGGGCTGCCATGGGGGGGGGGGGGGGGGGGGAGTGTGTAAAAATAATTTGATCGACACACGTATATGTTGCCGCTAGCGCGGACCAATTACAACATATGAATTAAAATTAATGAGTTGTTAGGTTTTTTTATTATGGTTCATTAAAAAGTTGGGTTTTTAGGTTCACTTATGATCCTCTCCCTATATATATATATGTGTATGTATGTATTAGAGTGAATGTATATTGTGACATGCCGTATATTTTTAAAAATTCGGTTGATCAAGTCTATTTATTAAAACTACACAAGTTGTTAAAACAATCATATATAATCTTTAGCATGAAATAAGAATCAATGAATGATGATAAATCAAAATAAATAACGATATGAGAAATCCTCAAATATGATATATCATCGATTAAAGTCAATCACCCCCACTAAGTAACGTAAAGTCTATTTGACAAGAACTAATACATGCCAAATCTCCCAAAACCATACGATCTCCAAAGCTAAGTACAAATGATAGTAATATAATAAACCTCACATCTTTCAAACATAAACTAATTAAAGCTAAAAGTATCTTCATCACATACATATCCAAAATCGGTGGTGAATGGAAGAGACTAATGAGTTATTAAGTAGGAATACAAAGTTCGGGAACACCACTCAAGTAGTAAAACTATCAATTCTGAGTATAGATGATAAGTCTATTGTTATTAGATTAACTGTTCTACCAAATCCTTACTAGTGTAATTTTCTTTAAATTATGTATCTACAATACTATTTAAAATTACACTAGTTCCCACATAAGAAGAGAGAGTTAGTAAATATAATGTCCACTACTAGTACACCAAATAACCCATGACTATCCTCGCTATTTCAGGTCACTATCACCTAAGTCTTCCATTTTTAGCTGCCGCGATCATAATAAATTGGCACACCCCTCTGCCCTTACTTCAAATTGACACACCTCTACGCCTACCTCTAAAATATACAAATAGTATAGCGAGACCATGAATCTAACTCAATCCATGCAATATAATAACACAATCATATCCAATCCATTATGTGTAGCCTAACGATTTTCAAGAAATTTAATTCATCCATTAATCATTTTTACCCACCCCTTATGTGTACGGGCAATAGCGCATAGGCTATACACGGAGGCTAATTTCAACATATAATCTATGTATTATCATTTAGAATCTTATAATTAATTGTGGTGGATCTTCATCACAACAAGTATTCTACGCATGCCTAACGATCCAATCAAGATAACCAATACTTACCCATACATTACCTTTTTATAATCTGAAAGGATTTATAATAAATTGTTATCCATGGGAGTATTCAAGACTTTAACCCTAGGTATATTATGGAAAAAAGACGAATGCATAATTTCAATTTAAGAATTAAAGTTTGTCCACATACTTTTATTAGAATTATAACCCTTATTTAAATCATAATTTTTCATACTTAATTCGTGAGAATTCAACATATAATCCATACCCAATTTTTTATATTAGAGTCAGAAGGGAAATACAAATTTCATATCAAAATAGTATTTTACAACATGTCACTTCTAATTAAGAGGTAATTCATGTTTACCATTAAAATTATACTAATAACATGCAATTCTCAAAACCCCATTCAGTCATACTAATTTAAACTAAATTAATCAAGCATATAATTTCGTGAATTCGGCACATTTCCTTTATTCATAATAATTAGAATTTTTGAGGTGTGAAAAATACAAAATAAATCTTAATTATCCGTACACAAGTTTTATAACTTATAATAACATCTTTAGGTACAAAAAATACTATTTACTTTATGAAAAAAGAGAGTGGAATTATCTTGCCTTATTCAAGAAGACCCATAAAATAATAAAAGAAGATATGTAGACCCTCCAAATTGATCGTCAATTGTTTAAAATAACACCCCAAAAGTGTAGAAGAACTCTCCCTTCAAAATTAGTTATATTGGTCTCCCTCCAAAATTCCTTTAGGATTGATCCAAAGTTATCCCAAAAAGTCTTTTAGGAAAATATAATTTTGGCTAGAATAGAAGAGTATATTTTTAAGGTTGAGAATATATAAACTTTGTGCAACTTGGATAAGGTATTAGGGTTGAATTGTGTAGTGGGACTAAGAGGTAGTAGGGTTTGCTTTTAATCTGTTGTAGGAAAATATAAGGATGTGAGATGATCGTTGTAAGAAATAATGAAGGAGAGTAAAAAAAACACTTACCTCATATAGAACCCAAACCTTCGCACCATACCTGGTGGCCATAGTCGTCTAAAGGCCCTTCCATAGCGATCCATACCCCGTTATAGCGGTTGGGTATGACAAATATATCTCCACCCATCCAAAGTTTGCACTGCAACCCTTTTTAACCTAAGTTGATTCCTTATTTTCTTCCTTTATTACCCTTATGCCCTAAACCCTTTACCAATTAATGTTTTAATTTCCTTATTACCCTTATGACTTCATACTAATTTCCATTGTGTTTGATTATTACAAGTCAACTTTTTAATTTTAATTAAATTATAATTAGGCCATAATAATTCAAGTAAAATTAATAATCATACTCAATTACCCTTTTAACCTCAACTTTCTTATAAACTTTATTCTTGAATTAAAAATAATTATGAACTCCAAATGAATCCAAGTTTGTAATTTAAATTCATCCTTCAAAATTCTCCAAATTCAAATTAAATTCTGTCAAATTATCTCGAATTTCCAAAATTAATTAATTTAAATCTCTTTAAAATTATGCGGCATTATAATCTTCCACCCTAATAAAAAGAATTCGGTTCTTGAAATTCATAAATAACACCTCATATACCTGAGTGAAAATAATAACACCCCATGTACCAAGTCAAAAATAATAACATCTCATAAACCTGAGTCAAAATAGACGTGTGTATTATTGCCTCATCAAATCCTCATGCTTCTAGGTGGACTTATCCTCATTGTGGTGATTACACTACATACGTAGTAATAGTATCTCTTTGTAATGCAACTTTGCAGTCCTCTTATCCAAAATTCTCACTAGCTGATCACTCTATGATGCATCTGAGTCTAACTTGATCTCACCTAATAAATATGCTGATATGTAGCCATTGGGTGTAGAAATCATCGAAGTAGGAATACGTGAAACATGTTATGCACCCAATCTAGGTGATCCCAAAGTTCTAGATGATACGCAACCTTACGTACCTTCTCTGTAATCATGAATGACCAAATGTAATGAGGAGATAATTTCCTTTTCTTTTCTAACCTCATCACCCCTTTCATTTGGGAAACTCACAGTAAAACCTGCTCTCATACCAGAAATACCATAGGCTTCCAATATTTATCGGTATGGATCTTTCATCCATCCTGAGTGACGTTAATCCACTCCCTGATAAACATTATTTTATCATCAACTATTAGAAGAACTTCGATCCTAGATGCCTTGAATCACCTGGGTCTAACAAATATATCAGTGATCAGACTTTCACCATCTGACAAGTACTGCATCTAGCTACAAACTCGGCAACATCCTTCTTCATACTAACCCACTAATACAATCATTTTATAGATCAGTACATTTTATCCCCTCGTGGGTGTATCGCAAAATAAAAACTAGTGTCTCCTCGATAACTGCTCGTCTCAATTCCTCATCCAGGAGTACCACCAACTTACACTTATAATGACCTACCTTCGAATCTCACTAACAAAAATGTACACTGGTAGCAAGAAGCTCCATCACCTTCCCCTTACACATTTCATCCCTTTACTTCTCTCTGATCTCTGATCACACGTATCACAATCTCTAGAGTCACTACGATAATACTCATAAAAGCCCTAGTCAACTCACTAACCATCTCAACTAAACCACGCTTGTCCAACTGAAGAGATGATAGGCTACCAATGGGTTATCATCTTAATGCCTCTGCAACCATATTATCCTTTATGGGGTGGTATTGGATCATGAAATGGTAATCCTATATGTACTCAAATCATTGTCGTTGCCTCATATTCAGATATCTTCATGTAAATGGATACTATAAACTCTTGTGATCATTGAAGTGTCTAAACTTCTCACCCCAAAAATAATGCCTCCACGCATGAAACACAAATACAATGGCCTCCAACTCCAAGTTATGAGTCGAATAAAGAACCTGGTATGACTTCAACTTTTAAGAGACATATGAAATCGGCATATCCTCCTGCATTAATACCCCACCTAATCCCTATAAACAACCATCAATATAGATAAAAAAAACCACTCCACTCTGAAGAAAGGCAAGGCAAGAATGGACCTATAAGATAATTTCTCATTGAGATCATTGAACATCTACTGATACTTATCACTCTAATAAAATAATACCCCCTTCTTAGTCAACTCGGACCATATATATTTAAGAAACCATAAGATGAATCTCCTGTAATAACCAGTCAAACTCAAAAAATGTGAACCTCAATAGGTGTCGTGGGCTATCCGAAATCAAATATGGATAACACCTTACTCGAATCCACTGAGAGTCCCTGATATGCCCCAAGTGTAACCTCAGCCTAGAGACATCAACCTCGGCTGATATTATGGACGATGTTGGGCATGTCTTGGACACGCAATATCACCCCTCGGCCATATCAAGGTCTTCCCAGGCCGATACTACCATGAGCCCCTCTAAGGGACGTCACAAGGATCGACAGCATTCTCGTATACCTTGGAATGGTAACCTCAGCCAGGTGTAGGCCGAGCTCGCAGGAAGCCACCAGCAACCTAATCAAGCCACCAGTTCAACCTCGTCTCAGGGAGACCTTGCCCATTGTCACGACCAGGATTAGGCCGAGACCTCCACGGAATCCTCGGACTGAACAGGTATCAAGACTCACCAACCTCGGCCTCACCAAGGCCGAGGTCATACCCCACACGTGATAGCCGAGCACCTGCTGACATTTAGATAAGGACACGTGGACACAAGTCAGTTAGAACAAGATTATTCCCAACAAGTGGGGAGAATATTGCATCATCATTCTCTACATGTGACAGTGACAGATGGCACTCCCATATTGGTGAGGTAACCACACACATGATCATTGCATGCATGGGGGGTACATTACACCCCCTAGGTACTATATATAGAGGTCATCCTCTACCTTGCAAAAGGATCCCATATATTCAACCCTAGCTGAAACTGTGTCTAGAGACACAGTAGAGAGAGAAAGCTTGAGAGATTGTATTCATGGCCATTAAAGCATTATTGCAGTGAGATTATTCACACACACACAGAGTGGACGTAGGCCAATCTAGGCTGAACCACTTTTATCCTGGTGTACTCTCCCCTTCTCCTCATCTCATTCTCTTGCCATTTACATAACTATGCTGCCATTGTTGTTCTTAGATTGATCTTAAAAACACCTTCTCTGGTGGTGCTAATTCCAGCATCATCATTTTGGTGCCGTCTGTGGGAAGGAGAAGCTATCACTTCCTCTTTTCCTAATTAACCTCACCGAAGACTCTGGTGGTGAACCAGGCCTCCCCCTAGCGCGGAGCTGTTTCACCATTGAAAGAGGTCATGTGAGGTACTAAGCTCATCTGCTACTTAAGCTCTATAGTGTTAGCATATGGCACTAGACTTACCACCGCCTCTTCCGTTGCCCGGGGGTGGAGGGCCTAGTTCCAGTCAGGCCCTCCTAGTCCGAAATGGCGGAGGTAGCTACAGCCTTGAGGTCTTTAGCTACAACGCAATAAGCTATGCAGGAGCAATTTGACAGCTCAGCCAAACTATGATGAGGCCACCTGGAGTCTCACCGGATATGATCACTCCGGCGGCTGCTCAGCCTCATCCTGACGCCAGGGGACCACCCCAGGCACCAATGACGGACCAGCCTGCACCCCAATGGAGAAGGGACGTTGCTGGCCCTAGGCACTTACGCCTGGGGAGGCAAGGAAACCCTTGCCCAGAGGACAAGTATGACGATATAGAGGCGGAAGAAGCCCCGGAAGACTGCTGGGAGCCCTATGAGGTGTCAGATAACACTGTACGGCCTCTTAGTCAGAGTCAAGGTTGTGTCGACCGAAGAGGTGAGGAGGCCCGACAAAGAGGGTCCGCCTTTGATAGGTTGAGCAGAGGGTCGGCCTTTAAGAGAGTGGGCCCGATAAATGACCTAAGACAGAGACTGTCGAGATCAAGGAGCGCAGCAGGCTCTCAGAGAGGGAACAGACAGGGTCGGCCAGACCAAGGCCGACCCTGTGAAAGAAGAGGCAGGGAACAGGAAGAGGTCAACAGCCAACGTGTCATGGCAAGGGAACCCTCGCTCCATCCTAGGGAGATGGCAGGGGATAACCTCGGCCAAGTCGATGACCGAAGACCATGGAATGATTCTATCCAATGCCTTGAGGAGAAGATAGGAGACCTCATTAAAAGCAGGGACCCATTGCAAAGGGGTTACTCATAGGGCTCCCCATTTGTGGCTAGGATAGTTGGGTTCCTAACCCCAGCTAAGTTCAAGCCTCCTACGGTGTCTCCCAAGTATGATGGCAGCACTAACCCTGTGCATCATATCGAGATGTATCAATCGGCAGCAGACATCTACTCGATACCCGATGAGATGAAGTGTAGAGCCTTCTCTGGGACCTTAACAGGCGTGCACACAGTTGGTTCAACTCCCTTCCGAAGAACTCAATTGAGAACTTCAAAGGCTTGGCTGAGCGATTCATCCACAACTTCTGCTTTGGGGTGAGGCCTCAAAAGAAGACTACCCACCTGCTGTATGTAAAGCAAGCTAAGGGTGAGAGACTAAGAGACTACATAGAAAGATTCAACAAAGAAAAGTTGGAGGTCGAAGACTATGAAGAGAATATAGCCATGACCGCCCTTATAGGAGGTCTACAGAAGGGGAAGCTATTGTGGAAACTAGCGGAAGAGCCCCCTAGGTTTATGGCGGAGCTGCTGGCAACTGGAGGGAAAGTAATGAATGCGGAAGAGGCAATGGCCGCCAAGTATGAGGATGAGAACCGCGGTGGCAGTAGAAAGCCCCAATGCAAGAAAGATGGGAAGAAGAGATCGGGTGATGACAAGTTCGCTCACTATACTCCTCTTACTGTGAGCTGTGAGCACATCCTTAACAAGATCAAGAATGACAGGGCTTTGATATGGCCAAAGAAGCTGAAAGCCCCACCACATAAGAGGAACAAAGACCTATGGTGTGAGTTCCACCAAGATCATAGTCACGTCACAGATAGATGCTTCGCTCTGAAGGATGAGATTGAGAAGATGTTAAAATCTGGGAAATTGAGAAAATATGTAGACGGTAAGGCTCCTAAGAGTGGAAGAGATGACCATAAGAAAAGGAGGAATGACAGATGCCGTGACAACTTCCCGGCCCGAAGAGACGATGATTCAGAAGGTAATGATGAAGATGATCCGGATCTCCCACCAAACGATGACAACACCCCGGTGAAGATGGTTGGTATGATCTCTTTCGGTGTTGGAACAATATGCAGAGGATTTGCAGGTGGTGGATCGAAGTAGCTGATAGGAAGGCCCATGTAGCTGAGGCCAAATCAGTGGCCAAGCTTGAAGTTATGAATCTAACGTCTTTCGATACAGTACAGAAGAGGAAGAAAGTAGACATGCACACCCTCGTATTTGGGTTCTCCAGACTTGACTTCAGAGGTATCTTAGCCTGACATGATGACCCTTTGGTCATAACGACAAGGGTACATGGGTATGAGGTGCAGAGGATCCTCGTGGATGGGGGCAGCTTGATAGATGTGATGTTTTGGCCTTGCTTCAAGAGCTTATTCCTTAGTAGAGCAAGACTGGTCCCCTATCACCACCCCTGATTAGCTTCAGTGCTGAAAAGGTTCATCCCTTGGGCATGTATGAGATGGACGTACGGATGGGTGACGAATGGCCTAAGAGGTTGACCAGGAGGATTAATTTCTTCGTGATGGACGAGAGTGTCTTCTCGGCTTATAACCTCATCATAGTAAGGGTGTCGCTTAGGGAGTTCGAGGTTGTGCCGTTAACAGTCCATCAGATGCTAAAATTCCCGACTCCTTATGGAGTAGGGGAAGTGCAAGGTGACCAGACCATAGCGCGAGAATATTACTTCAACTCGGCTGAAGAGAGAGAAGCCCATAAGAGGGCAACCACCACTTATAGAATTGACACTCTTGACCCGAGAGATGAAACAAAGTTGAAGAAGGGAGAGGCCGCAGAAGAGGTAGAATCCATCGTCCTCAATGAGGACGAGCCGAAAAAAACCGTCCAGGTCGGTAAGGCCATAAAGCCAAGAACCAAGGAAGAGCTGATAAACTTCCTCAGGAGGAGACATAGTTTCTTCGCATGGAGTCACGCAGACATGCCTGGCATCGACTCTAAGGTGATGAGCCACAAGCTCAACGTGACTAGAGATGCCAAGCCGATTAAGCAGAGATGAAGAGTCTACTCCAGGGAGAAATACGACGTCATCCGAGAAGAGGTCAAAAAGTTGGAAGAGGCCGAGTTCATAAGAGAGGTTACCTACCCGGAGTGGCTCTCAAATGCACTCATCATGCCTAAGGCTAATGGGAAGTGGCGAATGTGTGTGGATTTCACTGACCTGAACAGATCTTGCCCAAAAGACAATTAACCCTTACCTCGGATATATCAGATGGTAGATGCTACAGCAGGACATGAGCTCATGAGCTTCATGGATGTGTATTCAGGCTATAACTAAATCTTCATGGATGCCGAAGACTCAGAGAAGACAGCTTTCATTACAGATAAAGGGATGTACTGCTACAAAGTGATGCCCTTCGGTCTGAAAAATGCAGGGGCAACATACCAACATCTTGTCAATAAGATGTTCGAAGGGAAAATAGGTAAGACCATGGAGGTGTATGTAGACGATATGCTAACAAAGAGTTTGAAAGCTTGTACTCACGTAGCGGACCTTGAGAAGACCTTCGATGTTATGGACTCATACAGAATGAAACTCAACCCAGTAAAGTGTGTCTTCGGAGTAGGAGCAGGGAAGTTCCTGGGATTCATCGTTAACCAGAGAGGAATTGAAGCGAACCCTGAGAAAATCAAAGCATTACTCGACATGAAGACTCCTAGGAGCATCAAGGATGTTCAAAGACTCACGGGAAGAGTGGTTGCCCTTAACAGGTTTGTTTCTACGGAAACGGACAAGTGTCTTCCATTATTTAAAGTTCTAAGAAAGGCCTTCCAATGGGACGAAGAGTGTGAAAAATACTTCAACCAACTCAAGTCCTACTTAGGGTCTCCCTTATTTCTATCTCGGCCCATCGCAGGAGAAAGGTTGTTTGTGTATCTGGTAGTCTCTGAATCAGCTATCAGCGTGGCCATCATATGGGAAGAGGATGGGATCCAAAGTCCTGTATACTTCAACAGTAAGGCCCTTAAAGGGTCTGAATAAAATTATCCCCGTATCAAAAAGTTATCTTATGCCCTAATACATGCCTCAAGAAAAATGAAGCCTTACTTCCAATCTCACTCCATGGTAGTCCTCACTGACTCCCCACTAAGGTAGGTCCTGCATAAATCTGAGAAGTCCGAGAGATTGATGACCTGGGCCATCGAATTAGGAGAAATGATCTTACCTACCAGCCTAGGACAACCATCAAAGGGCAGGCCCTCGCAGACTTTGTTGTAGAATTCACCTGGGAAGAGGCCGAGACAGAGAAAGGCCTAGAGGATGCCGAAGAGACAAACCCTAGTGTCTTCCGAAATTCGGAAGAGACGGGACCAAACGTCTTCCGAGATCGGGAAGAGGTCATCTCACGCAAAACTCAGAGCAGAATAGAAGAGAACGAAGAGGATCGATACCTCTTCAAGCAAGGAGTTATGACAGAAGGGGTCTTCTCATCAGATACAGACGTCTGGAGCCTCTTCGTTGATGGCTCTTCATGTGATAGTGGAAGCGGTGCGGGGCTAATACTCTCGGCTCCAAATGGCGCCAACATTGAATACGCCTTGAGATTCAACTTCCAGGCATCGAACAACGAGTCCGAGTATGAGGCCATGATATCAGGTCTCTTATTGGCAACAACTCTTCGCGTAAAGCGACTCCTACTCCATAGCGACTCGAGATTGGTTATCAACCAAGTACTTGGGATATACGAGGCCAAAGACGAAAGGATGGCCAAGTACTTAAAGAGGGTAAGAAGGTTGTTAGAATATTTTGAAGAAGCAAAACTGAAGAGAGTGCCTCGATTAAGTAACAATCACACTGATGTATTGGCAAGGCTGGCCTCGGTAATGAAGACAGATATGGGAAGGACCATTCCTATCGAGGTCTTGAGAAAGGCAACCATCGAGGAGGAAGAGGTATGTAATCTTTGTCACAATTTGAACCTAGGAGACTCATGGATCGACCCGCTCGTCAGATACTTAAGAGAGGGAGAGCTGCTTGAGTCCAAACTAGAAAGGAGAAAGTTGAGATATAGGACTGCCAAGTTCTTAATGGTAGGAGACGTCTTGTACAAAAAGGGGTTTCTATTGCCTCTCCTCAGATGTGTGCATCCCAGGGAAGTTCCCCGGGTCTTACAAGAGGTTCATGAGGGTTCTTTCATTAGCCATATAGGGGGAAGGCCCTTGACGAAGAGGATCGTCACTCAGGGATACTGGTGTCCTACCTTATCCAAGGACGCTGCAAACTACGTGAAGAGGTACGAAAAATGCCAAAGGTTTGCACTATCCCTAATCAACTCCATCAGCCTATGACGTCAATATCTTCTCCATGGCCATTTGCAGTATAGGGAATTGACTTAGTAGGACCCTTGCCAAGAGCTGTCAAGAATATAGGTTCTTGATAGTTGCCATTGACTACTTCTCAAAGTGGGTGGAGGCAGAGACGATGATAATAATCACAGAGCAGAAGACCTTCCAGTTCATTTGGAGGAATATCATATGCAGATATGGCCTCCCAAACACTCTCACTCCGATAATGGGACCCAGTTCAAGAACTCCTCCTTAGAAAAGTACTGCCTAAGAGTAGGGATTAAGCAGTTCTTCTCATCTCCTGGTCGACCTCAGGCAAACAGTCAGACCGAGGTCACAAATAGAACTATCTTGGACGGAATCAAGAAGAGGTTAGAAGATGCGAAGGGAAGATGGACTGAAGAGGTCTACGCTGTGTTTTGGGCCTACAGAACCACGGCAAGGACACCAACAGGAGAAACCCCATTCATACTGGCACATGGCTCAGAGGCCGTCATACCAACGGAAGTAGGACTCCCAACTCATCGGATTTAGACCTACGACAGTGACAATAATGGAGAAAAGAGGAGGTTAGACCTAGATCTTATTGAAGAGAGAAGGGAGGACGTAGAGGTCAGACAAGCAGCCTACCAGTAGAGGGCAGCAAAATTCTACAACCAGAGGGTGAATTCAAGACCCATTGCAGTAGGAGACCTAGTGATGAAGAAGATCCTAAAGAAAGCAAATAAGCTTCACCCAAACTGGCATGGACCCTACAAAGTGACAGAAGAGGTTGTGCCTGGCACTTACAGGCTAGAAAACCTAGAAGGAGAACCTTTCACTAACCCATGGAATGCTGATCACCTAAAGAGATATTACATATGATGTTGCATAGAGTTTTATGTAAATGTACCATCTTATTATGAATAGGTTATTAATGAAGATCAGTTCCCATGACATTTCTTGCTGCATTCTTAGATCAGAGACTTATTATGGGGATAACATCTTAGGTGATGACCTCAGACCCTCATAACACCACAGTGGTGACGAGGTCTGAGCTCAGACACCATAATGAGATGACCTCAGACCCTTAACATCATTAATTTGGTGAAGATCCTTAACATCATTAATTTGGTGAAGACTTATTATGGGGGTAACATCTTGGGTGATGACCTCAGACCCTCGTAACACCAATTCAGTGGTGACGAGGTCTGAGCTCAGACACCATAATGAGATGACCTCAGACCCTTAACATCATTAATTTGGTGAAAGACCCTTAACATCATTAATTTGGTGACGACTTATTATGGGGGTAACATCTTGGGTGATGACCTCAGACCCTCATAACATCATTTCAGTGGTGACGAGGTCGGAGATCAGACACCATAATGAGATGACCTCAGACCCTTAACATCATTAGTTTGGTGAAGACTTATTATGGGGGTAACATCTTAGGTGATGACCTCAGACCCTCATAACACCATTCAGTGGTGATGAGGTCTGAGCTCAGACACCATAATGAGATGACCTCATACCCTTAACATCATTAATTTGGTGAAGACCCTTAACATCATTAATTTGGTAAAGATTTATTATGAGGATAACATCTTAGGTGATGACCTCAGACCCTCATGACACCATTCAGTGGTGACGAGGTCTGAGCTCAGACACCATAGTTAGATGACCTCAGACCCTTAACATCATTAATTTGGTGAAGATTTATTATGAGGGTAACATCTTAGGTGATGTCCTCAGACCCTCATGACACCATTCAGTGGTGACGAGGTATGAGCTCAGACACAATAGTTAGATGACCTCAGACCCTTAACATCATTAATTTGGTGAATATTTATTATGAGGATAACATCTTAGGTGATGACCTCAGACCCTCATAACACCATTCAGTGGTGACGAGGTCTGAGGTCAGACACCATAATGAGATGATCTCAGACCCTTAACATCATTAATTTGGTGAAATTCATTATGAGGATAACATCTTAGGTGATGACCTCAGACCCTCATAACACCATTCAGTGGTGACGAGGTCTGAGGTCAGACACCATAATGACATGACCTCAGACCCTTAACATCATTAATTTGGTGAAATTCATTATGAGGATAACCTCTTAGGTAATAACCTCAGACCTTCATAACACCATTCATTGGTGACAAGGTCTGAGCTCAGGACCATTGGTTGAGTTTAAACAAGGCCATTGCAAAAAGACAAGCTAAGAAAGAGGACTTCAGAGGTTAAAGCTCAGATTACAAATTAATTTTTAGCAGACACCATAACAATGGAGATAAGAATGAAAAGCATCACATGACATTCAATGAAAAGAAAGTGAAGATGGTCCTCATCAGAAGTTGATATATATATATTCAGAAATTATATGTTCAATGATTACAGACAAAAGTTCAATGATTACAGACAAAAGTTCCACAAAATAGTTAAGTTACAAACAGTGATAAAAATATCCTAAGAGTCTAAGGGGGGAACGTTGACACCCTCGACTTGGTTAGAGACCTCGGTCGCATCATCACAAGGGTCTGCCCCTCCAACCTCGGTGACCTCTAACGTATCAGTCCCTGTAGGAGCGACAGCCTCTTTCTCAACCTCTTGAAGAGCTTGGGAAAATTGTGGATCAACAAATCCAAGACCCACGTAATCAAAGGCATTTAGAGTGTCGGCCTCTCTCTCTCTGATGTCAGCCCATTTAGTAGTGGCTTTGATACCTCTTTCAAGGTATTCAAAGCCAAACCCCGTGAACTCATCAGAGGACTTGTAGTCGGCAATTATCTTCTCAGAGGCGTCCTCAAGGGCGGCCCTGACAGCTGAGTTGACCTTTTGCTGCAGAACGTCGTCCTTAGCCTTTAATGCAGCAGCATGATCCTTGCCGAGCCGGGAGATGTCCTTCTACAACCCCTTCACCTTCTCCTCAGAGCCCTTCAGCTCAGATTTGAGGCGCTCTATCTCTGCATTCAGAGTACTCTAAACTTTCTCGGCCTCTTGCCCCTTTTGGATGAGAGGCAACTTCCTCAGAGTCCAGTTCGATAAATGGTGCATAGCGGTCAAAACCTGGATGTTTAGTGATCATAATTAAGCTGAAGAAGAATCAGATGTTACCTTTAGAAGAATTTCTGAAGAAGGATAAAATCATACCTGAACGTCTCTGTGAAGGCCGAACTCAACCAGCAATCGGGTGTCCATAGCCCTGTAGAAGCATTTGTCAGCCTCGGTCATTACAGAGCCGATGGCATCCAGGGCCTACATGTTGTGGCCGACTACACTATCAGTTAACTTCAACTGATCCAGATGAGCCGACAGGATGTCAGCTAAAGAGATAGGGATGGCAACTTCAGTAGTCTTCTTCCTCGGCCTCTGATCCTCAGGGGCATGATCTTTGGGAGCCCTCTTCTTTTTGGCTGGGGGCTTAGAGGCCGAGGGAGTTGGGGGATGAGCGTTAAGACCTGATTTTTTGGCAAGTCTTGTCAAGCTCGGTGCAGCCATCTCCCAAAGCTCGTCTGGAATATCCCTTGGTCTCTCTGCAAAAAATTAGTAGACCTGAGTTAGATAATCAGATATGAATAAACTTAGAGGTTAAACTTGTAAAACAAAAATGCTTACCAAGCTCGGCAAGGGGACTTCCACCCAGAATTGTCCCAGAGAGGAAGTGGGGAGTCATCAGATGTTCAAACCTGACAAATAGACCATTTACCCCCTGATCTTGAAGGGCTTTCACCTTCTGGAGGTTTTGTATACTTAGGCCAGGGTCGGCCTTGGCAGACATGGTGACCTTACCCCACTTCAGGGGCATCCTCTGCTCCAGATTGGACGAGGGAACACATGGGCCAAACTCCCATGGCCCTGAGGGAAAGAAGTACCGAGGCTTCCAGTTATGGTTGGAAGTCTGGGTCACCTGAATCAATTTCTTCTCAGGCCTCCGAGCTACAAAATGGTAGTAGCTCGGATGATTTTTGGCCAAGGAAGGGACGTAACAACCTACAAAGACTTGAACTGGAAGGTCTGAGTGGTGGACAGCCTTCCATAACACTATGGCCCCTATTAGGATTCTCCAGGCATTAGGAGAGAGTTGGGAGGGGGCCAAATTAATGTAAGAGAGGATGGACATGATAATGGGGTGAATGGGAAGACGGAACCCCAACTTGAACATCTGCTCGTACAAACAGATCTCACCGTCTCGACCATGATAAGCCCTCTCTTCCCTCAAAGGTCTCCTAAGTTTTATTGAGGGGCTGATAGAATACAGATATCTGAAGCAGAGAAGGTCTACCTCAGTAATGGTACTCTTGTGCTCGGCCGCCTCAGAGACGCCAACATCGCTCTCAACCTCATCATCATCCAACTCAACGTCGGCTGAAGCAGATGTTGATGGGTTACTCGGAAACCTCTGAGCGAACTCTGCCCCGGTGATGGCCGAAATAGGGATGGCATCAATTGGTGGTGGAATGGCCACACTCGGCTCAATAATCTCAACCTCCGAGGATGACCCTGAGGTGCTTGAATGGTTATGGGACGAGGCTCGGCTGGAGACCTCGGCCTGATCAGGCCTAGGTGTGAAGTCCATGGCCTCTTGAAAGGAATCCATAGACATGGGGTCTGAGGTAGACGATTAAGACTCAGACATAGGTATGCGATCAATAGGAACCTCTATCTGATAGAAGTTCTCCGGAGGGTCAGGATATATCACCTTCAGAGGTGGTGGAAATATGAGTCTAATGGGAAACTCTTGTGATCTACGAGCCTCCTCCTGTGCTCTTTCTATTTGCCTAATATTTTCTAAAGTCTTCTCTCTAAGAGAGGGGAACTCCTCAAGAAGCTGATATAAGGGTCTGAGCATCAGAGGACGACACTACACTTGGGGGTTTTCCTAAACTCCAAAAATTACAAACAAGACTGGCTGATAAAGCAAAGGAATCTAAAGATTAAACTAATCAAATTTGGCAAGAAAAGCTTTCCTGAAATTATGGTGGTCTCGCCGGAAAGCTAAGAAACTCACCAAAAAGTACGAAAATAAAGGTGCTTGCAGGAAAAATGAAGGAAAAAGGTATGGTAAACCTTACCTGAGGATGAAATGGTAAGGAAGAGAGAAGAAGATGCGATAAATCACCACCCAAATGCCTTGAACCAAGATCTTTCTAGAGAGAGAGAGTTGCAGAAATGCTAGCGGCTGAAATGGAAGAAATGAAGAAGAAAGAAGGAAAGAAGGGTTCAAAACCCTTATATACTCAGGCACAACTCCTAAGGCCCATCATTGCCTTGGGGGCCCCAAATGGCGGCTGATAACACACGCCTACTAAGCAAGAATGTTCCAGCATTGGACAAGTGTCAAGCAAGTATTGGCTTGTAACAGACAGGTCTCGGAGGTGTAATAATCCCCTAAGCCACTTGCTCTCACATATGACTAAGGGCTGGGGGTGATTGATATGCCTCAAGTGTAACCTCGGCCTAGAGACATCAGCCTCAGTCGATATTATGGTCTATTATGGGCATGTCTTCGACACGCAATATCACCCCTCAGCCATATCAAGGTCTGCCCAGACCGACACTACCATGAGCCCCTCTAAGGGACGTCACAAGGATCGACATCATTCTCGTATACCTTGTAATGGTGTCCTCGGCCAGGTGTAGGCCGAGCTCACAGGAAGCCACCAGCAACCTCATCAAGCCACCAGTTCAACCTCGTCTCAGGCCGACCTTGCCCATTGTCTCGTCCAGGATTAAGAAAAGAGACTTCCACGGAATCCTCGGACTGAACAGGTATCAAGACTCACCAACCTCGGCCTCACCAAGGCTGAGGTCATACCCCAGATGCAATAGCCGAGCACCTGCTGACATTTAGATAAGGACACGTGGACACAAGTCAGTTATAACAAGATTATTCCCCACATGTGGGGAGAATATTGCATCATCATTCTCTACATGTGACAGTGACAGATGGCACTCCCATATTGGTGAGGTAACCACACACATGATCATTGCATGCATGGGGGGTAGATTACACCCCCTAGGTACTACATATAGAGGTCATCCTCTACCTTGCAAAAGGATCCCATATATTCAACCCTAGCTGAAACTCTGTCTAGAGACACAGTAGAGAGAGAAAGCTTGAGAGATTGTATTCATGGCCATTAGAGCCTTATTGTAGTGAGATTATTCACACACACACACAGTGGGCGTAAGCCAATCTAGGCTAAACCACTTATATCCTGGTGTACTCTCCCCTTCTCCTCATCTCATTCTCTTGCCAATTACATAACTATGCTGCCATTGCTGTTCTTAGATTGAGCTTAAAAACACCTTCTCTGGTGGTGCTAATTCCAGCATCATCAGTCCCTTTTATGACATAAAGTGTCCCCAAAGATTTTCTTCCATCTTTAAAACTTGCACTTGAAAAAATTTGCATATATCTTATGTTCTTGCAATGTTTGATGAAATTTCTAAATGTTGTCCATGCTCCTCCTCTGTCACTGAATTAATAAAAATGTCATCAATAAAGACTATGATAAACTGGCCCAAATACAATTGGAACACATGGTTAATCAAGTCTATAAATATAACTAGTGCATTAGTCAACCCAAATGACATCACTTCGAACTCATAAGACCCTCAACGAGTCAAGAACACTGTCTTGACCACATTTTCCTCTCATACCCTCAACTAGTGGTATTCGGATCATAAGTCAATTCTCAAAAAGAAATAATATCCTTATAAATGATAAAAAAAAATATCATCAATCCTCCATAGAGAGTACTTATTCTTCACATTCACCTTATTAAACTCATGGTAGTTGATACACAAACTCAAAGACCCATGTTTTTTCTTCGCAAAAACCACTAATGCACCCCAAGGTGAAGTACTAATAAGGATAAATCCCTGCACTTACAACTTCTTAATTTGATCTCAGAGCTCCCTCATTTTTATAAGGTACATATGATAAATTTCTCGTGCTATTAGCTTAATGGTTGGTGCTAAATATATGACAAAATTAATCTCCCTATTCGGTGGTAAAATCAAAATCTCATCGAAGACATCAGTGAACTCCTGACCTAATAGAATTATATCTAGGGGAACTTTGGTCTCATCCTAGATTTCCTCATCAATAAACTACAAGTGGGTAATAAACCCACCCTTGCGTCTAGACATATTTCCTAAATACATCTCCTATCCAGGTATAGCAAATACAATATCTTTACCTACACAGTCAGTCTAAGATCGATATGTACACAACTAATCCATGCCTAAAATCACATTTTTCTACAAATTTTAGCCTATCAATATCAATGTCTACCCCATCACAAGTCTCAGTAAAAATAATGGATACATATAATGGGCTAGTTATGGATAACATCCTAGTGCAAATAGTCGGAATCATCCCATATAAACCCAAAAAGTGTCATGCAACAAAAGAGTGTGTAGCCCATTATCGAATAAAATCTTGGCTAAAGTTCCATAAATAAATAACATACCCTTAAATAATTGAATATTCACTTGATCATTCTTGGATCCCACCTAATAGACACTGCCATATTGTAATTAAAGATGAGGTGTTGTGGCTGTTGCATGAAGTGCCATGGGTACTTGCTACTTTGGAGCTAGAAGGACTGGCACCTACTGATCCCTCTGCTACAACTGGTAATAATTGGCCCAATAACTTTACTACCAATAGACCTAACCAAAAAATGTCTATGTTGGCCCTGTTAACTGGCTTTACTGGACTAGTTTTTCCCCATTCAGGCAATACATCATCATGTGGGAAAAAATCTAACACCTTAAATAAACTAGTGAAGACTATTTTTGAGAGGCATCAACCTGTTTCCCCTAATGTTATTGTCCTTGCCTTCACTGTTGGGGATTTTGCTGATTGGACCAAAAATTCTTCCATAGACCTTGGCATTACTGTACATGATTTCCATTTCGATCAGTTTTGGATCCTCCTTAAGTCATGGGACCATCTGTTGGCCCCCTTTCTCAAACTTCTTCTTATGATTAAGTCTATTTGATAAGAACTAATGCATGCCAAATCTCCCCAAACCATACAATCTCCAAAACTTAGTACAAATGCAAGAAATAAAGTAAAACTCACATTTATCAAACATAAACTAAATAAAACTAAAAGTAGGTTCAACACATGCATCGTCAAAAACGGTGGTCAATGGAGGAGAAGACTGAGTGCCCGAGTAGGAATGCTAAGCCAAGTACATTGCAACACCACAAAATAATAGAATGGGTAAGATCAACCACAACAAGATAATAGTTACGCATTTAAGTAGTAAAGCTATCAATCATGAGTATGAATAATACATCTATAATTATTAGACTAATTGTTATACCCCATCCTTGCCAGTGTAATTTCCTTTAAATTGTGTAATTAATAAGACTATTTAAAATCCCACTAGTTATCAACAAGCAGTAAATATAATTTAACAATATAATAACCGAGATGTATCCCAAACAATCGTAGCACAAAGCGCTCACGCCCGCACGCCCGCACACACACACATACACACACACACACACACACACACACATATATATATATATATACCCCATTTCTTGAGAGGTCACTAGTTCACTAAATAACGCATGACTAGCCCCTATATACTAGGTAATCATCACGTACTTCGACCATTATTTTAGTTAGCGTGGACATAATAAATCGACACACCCCTCTACCGACCTACAAAATATATAAATCGTATAGCGGTACCATAAATCTAACCCAAGCCATGCAATATAATAACACAATTATATCCAACTCATAGTATTTAGCCTAATGGTGTTCGAGAAATTTATTTTATCTTTTAATCATTTGCACCTCCCTTTAAGTGTACGGGTAATAGCACACATGATATACACGGAGGCTAGTTTAAATATATAATTTATGTATTATCATTTAGAATCTTAGAATTCATTGGTGTAGATATTCATCACAAAAAGTCCGCTATGCATGCCTTACAATCCCATCAAGATAATCGAGCATACCTATCCATTACTCTTTTATAATCTTATGGGATTTATGATAAATTGTTATCCATGGGAGTAGTCAAGCCTTTAACCTTAGGTATGTTATGGAGAAGAGAGGAATACATAATTTCAATTTAAGAATTGAAGTTTATCCACATACTTTTTATCAAAATTACAATCCTTATTTAAACCATAATTTCCTATACTTAATTGGTGAGAATTCAACATATAATCCACACTCAATTTTCTACATTAGAATTAGAAGAAAAATACAAATTTTATTCGAAATAGTAATCTGCAACACGCCACTTCCAATTTAGAGGGATTTCATGTTTTTACCATTAAAAGTATGCTCATAATATACAATTCTCAAGACCCCATTCAAGTTTACTAATTTAAACTACATTAATCAAACATATAATTCCAAAAATTAGGTCCATTTGTTTGTTCATAATAATCACATTTTTTTAGCTGTGAACAATAAAAGATAAATCCTAATTATCTCAAGACAAGTTTGATAATTTATAAAATCATGTTGAGGTAGAAAATTCTATTTACATTATGAAAGGAGAAAGTAGAATTATCTTCCTTTAATTGCAGAAAACCCCTAAAATAATAAAAGAAGATATGTAGAAGAAGTCCTTCTAAATATTTAATCAATTGATGAAAATAATATCGATGAAAATAATATCGTAAAAGTGTAGAAGAACTACCCTTGAAAACTAGTTGAATTGTGCCTTTAAAACGTCTTTTAGGATTGATCCAAAGTTGTCCTAAAAACTCTTTCGAGAAAATATAGTTATTGGCTAGAATAGAAGAGTACATTTTTAGGTTTGGGAATATGTAAATTTGTGTAATTTGGATGAGTTATAAGGTTTGAATAGTGCAGTGGGACTACGAGGCAGTAGGGTCAGTTTATAATGTCCTGTAGGGGAATATGAGGAGGTGAGGAAATCGCTGTAAGAAAAAAGGAGAGGAAAAAAAGTTTCCCTATTATATAACCCAAACCACTTCCCCATACCCAACCTCCATAGAGGTCCGAAGTCCCCTCTATAGAAGTTGGGTATGGACATTATAGCGCCGCCTGCCAAAATTAGTGCCATAACCCTTTTTACCCTAACTCGATTCCTTATCGTCTTAATTTATTACACTTTTAGCCTGAAACATTTAACAAGTAGTGTTTTATTTATTTTAATATCCTTATTACTTCATACTAATTTCCATTAAGTTTGATCATTACAACTCAACTTTCCAATTTTAATTAAATTACAACTGGGTACATAATAATGCAAATAAAATTCCTAATCACACTTTATTCCATTTTTAACCTCAAATTTCTCATAAACTATATTATTGAATAAAAAATAATTATGAACTCCAAATAAATTTCAAGTTTCTAATTTAAATTCATCATTTAAAATTCTCCAAATTCTAATTACATTCTTTAAAATTCCGTTGAATTTCAAATATTAAGTAATTAATTTGAATTTTTTTAAAATTACATCATATTACATGGGTGTGTGTACTTGGTTAATTACATGTATATGATTGTATATATGATGTGTTTCTAGAGAGATATATGGGTTGTAGATGGGTATATGTTGAAGAAAAGGAAAAGGAATGGGAGAGAAAAGTTTTTATGTGGGATCCATTTTGGGTTTCTTTGTAGTTGTATGTGGGAGAGAAAAGGAATGGGAGAGAAAAGTTTGTTTGCGTTTATGAATATGTACATATACTGTGTTATATATATATGTGTGTGTGTGTTTGTGTGTGTGTGTGTGTACATATGTACGTGTATGTGTATGCGGAAAGTGGTGTAACAGAAGGTGTATGAAGAGAGATATGAGAAATGGGAGGAGACGAGGTTAATTAGATTTGAGTTGTAAACGTTCTAACGCTTTTTATTATTATTATTTTGTGTGAATGATAATGAATTTGTGATTAATTTTATCTTCTTTTTTGAATGTGAATATGAGTTCAAAATGTTTGTTGGTTCGTGTATGTATGTATGTGTTGTTTGTCTTTTATAATTAAGATGGATTATGTGTTGTTTGCTTTTAACTATGAAGTTTGAATGTGATAAAAGTTAATTTCTGTTTTATTAATGTTAAGAAGTTATTTACTAAAGTTCAAACTTAAGATTTAGAAATAGCATTGCCTCTTAATTAAAAAAAACATTTTTTTTATATTCAAATAGATTTCAGACTTTAGGCTTTAAATTAACTTATGTGAAGGTTTTTTGGTGAATCTCTAACATGGAATAGAATATCTTATTAGTGATGCTAATGCAGACCATGACATCATGAAAACAATGAGGGTTTATAAAAATGTGAATCTCTTGTGTTAATCTCTTTTATTCACTTTTAAATTGTGAATCACGGGGGTTTAGTTTTTGTAAATTGTTTTTTTCTATTTTATCTTATAATTCCATAATGTAAATATGTTTATTTTTGTTTTTCACATGTAATGTTTTTTTCTTAAAGTTTTATCAGGGTGTCATTGATGATGAAAAAAGGTTGGATAAAGTAACACAACGTTGGAACCGATGAATATAGGGATGAGGTGTTTGAGTTTATAAAGTACGTAGCATAAAATTTACCTGATAATTAACATTCACGTCCATGTAGTCGTTGCCAAAAAATGAGCGAGAAAATTGATGTGGGTGATATATTTGTCCATTTGATGAATCATGGTATCAATAGAGACTAAACTTTATGAAATTTCCATAGGGATACTATATCTGTAAATCGATTCCATCAACCACCACAACCCCGTAGCGGACATTGTTGAATCAGGTTTACCCAATTTGGATGACCTTATGAATGATTATTGTGGTAATTTAATAAGGGAATTCAAGCCTTCAACTATCAATTCCAAATGATCCAAAAACAAATAAATTCAAAAAGTACGAACATCTACAACATCTCACAAAAAAAACCTTTCATCCTTCCACCAGTATATCGCCTCATTTAACATTGCATACTCTTTTCATGTCAAATGATTTGAAGAAACAATATAATTTGTCAGATGGTGGTATTGGTGGAATTATAATATTATTGACTGAGTTATTTCTCGAGGGGAATAAGTTTCCAACTATTTTTCCTAACATGAAGTACACGATAAAATATTTTGGTATGGATTATGATAAGAACCCAAAAGTGTTTAAATAATACCACAAGTAGACGATTTTTAATTGTTAATTCTTGATAAAATGGGTCTTATCCGTGTTCATATTTATATTCTAGGTCAAATGTCGTTTGTGGATTCAAACGCATTAAATCAAGGAAAAATGTGGCAAAGATACGATTAAAAGTGCAAAACCCAAGTCCCGTAGCCTAAACCTACCTCAAACCAAGCCCTGACCCCCTAACATGTCCCAAAACAATCCCTAGTATGTGTCATTAAATTCGTCTCTGATATATTTAGGTGTGCGTGTAGGTAGTTATTATATTTTAGTTATTTTATTTTATTTATTTTTAGCAATTTTATTTTATTAATTTAGTTTTTATTTTATTTTATTTTATCTTCAATCGTGTATATTTTAGAGTTTCTGTATTTTATTTGCTTGCGTGTAGTTGTAAATATTAGGGTTCAAGTATTTATAACATGCGCGCATCACCGTGTGTTTATATATCTTAGATGTTTATATTTTTCTTTATTTTATTTTTTTATTTTTTAGTTAGTTTAAATTTTATTGTATTATTTTTTTTATTTTATTTTATTTGATTAGTTTTTTTTTTTATAGTTTTGAGTCTTTTCAGTTTATAGGTCAGAACATTGAATTTTAGTTTTGATATATTTTATTATTTTTATTTTTATTTTCTTTTAGTTTCGTTAGATTTTTATTTTGTGACTTTCGTTAATAAATTAGGATTTTTTTTAGTTTTATTTTTGGTAGTCTTAATTCTATTTTTTTTAGTTGGTTACAAATCAAAACACACACACACACACACACACACACACACACACTAAACTATCCTATACTTTCCTACACCCTACTTTACCCAAACATAAACCCACCTACTATTCACCATTTCCCCCCATCTCATATTCTCTCTCCTCGCCTCTATTAAAACTCCACCATAAATCCTCATCAACCCATTTCATAAACACTACCCTAAACCCCAAATCCACCCTACCCGAAATCAACCTCCGGCAGCATCTTAACCATCATATGCATGGGCGGCAAACAAACCCACTTCCACCTTACCCCCAGCACCGACAACCTACTTCAATAACCCAATCTCCCCCATTGGAGACCTACTCGTGTTCAATCTGGCCATGTCCATACTCCTCAACCTGAATCCGCCCACCTTTGCACTCGGATGTCCAACTCGGTTCCCCCCTTTCCAAACCCGGCGTCAATATTCAAAATCTCAACCCACAAGATCAAATCGTGTTTATTTGTCTCCCATCCCATCTTTTATTAAGTTGTTTTAAGTCCTATAACCTCCCTCAACTTCCCTTAACTTTCATGTAATCTCTCATAACCGCTCATGTCTCTTTTTATAGAGAATGACAAGTGTAAAAATGTAGGACTAACAAAAAAAAATAATGACATGGGATTAAACACATATATATTCAAAAATGTAAGACGAAAAGCTTATAATCCCATGTTTTAAACCATTATCCCTTATTTCCCAACAATATCCCTCATACTTATTTCCCATTTTGAGTTGAAAAAAATGATTGAAAGGCCTATGGAGTTAGTATATGGCTTGACAAGGTTTAAAGTCATTTGAAGTTATTTTTGGGCTCTTTTAGGTGATTACATTTAATGCCCAAACCCAATTTCTGGAATAAAGGGGTTTGAGCGGCTATTAGGGATCTTATTTGTCACAAAACACTTTTGGCAAGCATTACGAGGGGCTAGAGAGAAGGAGCACGAAGAGAAGAGAAGAAATTGGGAGATTTAGCTAGTTTTCTTCACAAATCATAAGGCAAGTTTATGTAAAACATGATTATGATTTTATGTATGTCATTATTGTCTCCATTGATTGGAAATATAAATCAAATTATGTGTTAAATCTGATTTATAGATAATTAATTAGTTAATTTTCCTAATTAATCTAATATGGGGGGTAATTAGGTTGAATTCCCCCTTTTATTTTGGTTAATTCTTTCATGAACTTGGTTCAAAAATAATATATAATGATTTAAATGTGTTTTATGTTGATAATCTTATAAAAAAACAATTCTTGATTTAATCAATCCACAAAAAAATATAGAATTGGTTAAATATAGGGTTTTTAAATACAATTTGGAGTTTTATCTAAATCTAGTGGTAGATTTGGGATTTGATTATGAAAATAGGTTCCAATTGTGTTGATGATGTATTTTTATTATTTAAATGTTGGTTAGGTACTAGGATGAAGTTTTTGGGTTCATTAATGGAGTTTGGAGAGATAGAAAGAGGAATTTTGGAGGATCTGTGTTGATCGGTCGATCAGTCCCATACAATCGATCGATCAGTGGTAACAAATATGACCTAGTTGGGCTTTTGTGTAGTTGGTTGGGATTTTTGATTTCGGGGCTAGAGCTAGGATTCGTTGGCCTATAGTTTCATGTACGTATATAATATAAATATATTCTTATGGTTTAAATTATTGGATATTGATATTTGGGGTAGTTGAATGATGAATAAATCGTTGATTTAAAGGGGTTAAATTGAGTCATCTGATGGTAAACTCAGGTGTTAAACGGGTTCGTTGATTAGGCTTTTGTAAAATTTTAGGATTGGCCTTATTGTACGGGATTGATTTGAGTAATTGTGTTAAACGAGTGTGGTGAACATCCTTTGGGTGAGATTAAGGTTGGGTTATGTTTTTCTAGACTGACATATTTATTATATCTCATAATTCCATATAATTTTGGTTTGGGATTATGCCTAGATGCTATGCCTTGGGATATTGGACAAGGTATAATTAACATTTAATATAGTTAATGTGCGTTCTTTAATGTATTGTAGGGTAAGACAATATCTAGATTTGGTAACCCCAAGATTTAGGGTTAATGTATCTTGGAGTGTAAGGTTATATATGTGTTATACCTTTTACAAATGGAGATGCTTAGTTTGAGCCGATAGCGTTGGGTCGGTATGTGTATGTGATTTAGGTTAATATATTAGTAAGGGTTTTGTACGTGATGTTGATTTAACCCATTAGTGAGAGTTGTAAACATAATCTGATAGCATTGGTTCGACATGTTTATATTTTTATTTTTTTAACTCAATAAGGATGATTATATATAATGGATTTTTTATTTGTTATACATACCATATTTCAGTACTCATCGTGCTATACTAGGAGGAATTTCACTATGGGGCATGTACAGTGCGGATTGCGATGGAGCCTTAGGGAGTAGAGAAGTTCTCCATGGTCATTTTACCCCAAGGTCCTATGTCTAGGTATGTGTCTACCGAGAGGATTTACAAACATATTTCATAGTATGGTCTCTGATATGGTGGACCTTATGGATGATGGGTAGACATAGTTATTTATCCTTTGATTGTGATGATGTCTTAGGGTTAGGACAACCTAAGACCACGAGTGAGTGGTCCTCGAAGGTATTAGGTACAGATTTTTATTACGTGTAGGCGTACATGTTAGGGTCGTACCTTTTTATGAATGTTAGATGTGATAGAGTCTTTCTCCTACCATATGTCATTATTATGTGGCGGTGATCTAGTTAGCTATTACGGTTTATTTGCAATACTAGAAATGTATATGACTAATCGTTGGGATGTCTACCTACATACTTATGTTTTAGATTTGTGTATTACATATACTAGAGATGTGTATATTGTATTATTGGCATGAGATAGTCAAATGTGTATATACTTAAGTTATAAGACTTTTATTGGTATATTAGTTATTTAGTGAGATGTACCATAGGTTCGAGACTACTAAAACATTATGTATTATAATGAAAGAGGTAAACTTAAAGATGAGAAGCTAAAGATTAAAGAATCATGTTGTAAGACTTTAATCACATGGGCTATTTATAGGTTTGGAATTTAGAACCCTAAATTATTTTGGGTTGTTGGGTTAGGTAAATAATAACTTAAAATATGTTAAAACAAGAAAGAAAGATGTGTAGTAATAATTTGGCCCAATTTATTTTTTTATCCTATTCTACATATGATTTATTTTTACGTTTTCTTTTAAAAATTATTTTTACAAGTTCTTGTTGCGGTAGTTCCCGTGGACACGGGTTAATTGGAGGTGTATCTCTAGCGGTGTCCCATTTCTTACTCCTAGGCTTGTAGGAGCAGAAAAAATATATCTCTTTATTTTATTATGCCCTTTTATTTTCCGTTAGGTTGTACATGTATAGTTATTTATATAAATTGGGCTTTTATATATTCAGAGATGGTTTATATTTTTATTGGAGTTGGCTAGTATCAAAGTTAGTTTTGTGTAGATTTAGTATTTTATTATCTTGTCATTGTTCATTCGGTTTTGATTATTTTTTATGATGAGAATGTTACCAAAAGTTTTTTATTCCTATGATTTTTATATTAGACTTTATCAATATAGTTATGGATTTTACAGCGTGTCACAGTTACATCTGACTTGTAGGTCAAGGATGGTTTCGGTTCAAATGTGGAACTTTGTCAAGGGAAGGTATGGAGGTGGTAATTGGCAAGAGTCCATTTCTAAATTAACGAATGTAGAGGATTACATTTCCAAGAGAAATTGGTTGTGCCAAAAGGTCCCAAGCTACGGAAATTAGTTTTGGACAAGTAGAATGTTCGTGGGATACTTTACATTCATAAGCAAGTGGGTGTATAGTAATTTAAGGAATTCGAATGGTTAATGCTGTGAAGAATCTATTGGTATAGTTTGTGTTGAGAAGGGACTCCTGCCAGTAGAAAAGATAGAGCATTAGAGACATTCAAAGAGTTACATGATTTGATATCCTAGTGTAGAAGTTGTATAAGTAGGAGAGTATACCCATTGATTTTTGATAGGGTTTCGAGATTCCAAAGAGTTACCAAGTTGTTATATAGGAATGTATTACTGGCACCTAAAAAAAAATTGCATTCATAATAGGGTTTATGAAGATTGCCAAATTAGGCAATAGAGCTTTTATGATGAATGAAAACATGGTTTGGGGGGGCCAAGAGGTAGTGAGGTACTTTTGAATACCTCCTTGTTGATGAAGATTGCAAAGTTGTATTCTAACGGGAATTTGGCTTTCCGATGTATGGGTCCTTTCCCATACTAGTTTATTGAGTGGGGGAAATATCATTTGATCTCACCTCATCACCATCAGTGGGGACACAATGTTGATACAGTTCCACGACGGAGGAAGTCCTTGAGGTACGATTTGATATTTCAAAAGTTGGACCGGTTGGTTGAGTGTTGGCCAAACGCGATTTACGATAAGATACCTTCGTGTGTATTAGGTCATAAGACGAGTACATTCATTAGAGAGTATGAGGACGCTATGGGTGAGATATTCCTAGATTTTTTAATATAGGTATAACGAATTCGAATTTTGAGGACGAAATTCCTTATTTTAGGGGTAAAGAATGTAATACCCCACAATTTAATGTATTAAATAAATGGTGATATTTATTATTTATGATTATATGTTCGTATAGTGACATGTGATGTCACTATTTATATTTTCATATGTGTTACGTTATGTCTATATTATTCAAAATTGAAATTGGACTTAATACACGATATTGAATTAAAATATATTTAATAATAATTTAGGGTAAATACACCAAACCCCCCTGAACTATAGAGGTTTTATAGATAGCCATCCTAATCTACAAAACTCGACAGACAGCCTCCTAAACTGAATTTTGACAACTAGCACATTTTCATTAAAAATAAGTTGATAAAACACGATTTTATGCATAAAAATTGTTAAATTTTAATTCCTATTTTTTTAGTGTAAAATTTCAATACATTAGGGGGCCCTTTATTGTGTTTTTTCGATTTCGGTGGCTATCGGCAAAACTGCTATAGTTGAGAGGGTTTGATGTAAATTTCCCTAATTTAAGTATTATTAATATTAGACCCGTATCGGTTAAATATTTGGGATATTAGTTGCGTACTATGGACTAACATTTGGGACATATAGAATGTTTGTTTAGGACTTAAAATAATGGGTTTTAAGCCCTCTAGGTTAGTATATAATTTGAGTTGAGTTCTAGACTAATTGGATGTAGTTTTTGGCTTAATAAGTTAAGGCCGATATGAGGTCCAACCCAAAATTCGTTTTTAATATAATAAAAGGAGGGTTAGGGATTGTCCAAACAACTCTAAAACACCTTAGAAGAAACCCTAAATCTATAGTGAGACTAGAGAGGGATAGAAACATGGAGAATAAGAAAACTAGGGGCAACTAGAGTTGTAGATGGAGAGAATGAGGAGTAATTGGATTGGGACTTCATCTATATAATCAAGAAAAGTTTACGTAGTATATTAATATATCTATTTTTGTTATTAGAATACATTTATTCATTGGATTCTAAATATAAACCTAGAAATGCATGATTTAGATAATTAAACACTAAACTTTTGAATTAATTTAATTAGTTAAATTTGATTGATATCCATACATTGAAATTGATTGAAATTATAATGAGTTTGGGTTATAATAAACAAATTGATGTGATGATTGTGTTGTCCTTGAAGGATTGATTAAATTACATTGGTAAGTTCATGAATAGATTGGAAGTTAGGAATTAAGGATCAAATTCGTATATACAGTTCTAATTCTTTAATTTCGAAAATACCTCTAAATCTTTATAAAAATCTACTAAAATTATAATGATAGCATAAAGTTTAGTTTTGTAAAGTTTATACGACAATTTTGGGCATATGGGATGGGCTAAAATCTTTAGGCAAGCCGTTAATGGTGGTTTTGGACACAAGGGCTGTAACAGGGGTTGTAGATTGAAGAAAGTCAAAATTTTAGAGTGTTTCATGATTTAGCTGTGTGAATAGTTACAATTATGTTTCTAGCGCACGGGCCATGCAAATGGGCTATGTTTAGGGTTGTGTGCACGTCCAAGACATGATTGGGTTTTTTGTTTCATACTTGATAAAAAGGGAGTTTTAAATGAACTAGGAGACTTAGACATTTCGAGCTACTAATCTAAGACTTTTAATCATATATGAAAAATAAATTAGAAATATGACAGGACTTTTACCTTCCTACGATGTGGGTAAATTGTCTTGTGTATTATACGTAACATACCGGGTGTGAGTACTCGTGGGGGATATACAAAATGGGATATCCTTATAGGGCATGGATGATGGCAATTATGTGAGTACCCTGATGCAAAAGACATGTTTTACCTAATTTATTTTACCCTGGACACTACATTTTGACTATACCCATTTTATCTTGTAGACATGTAAACGGGAGATGCTTATATATAGGCTTAAGGGTATGGGTATATATGACTAGTGTGAAGGTGTAATGATTTTACTTAGAAAAGTCTGGATGATTATAGGTGCAGGAGACCCTATAGCTAAAACTACTATGCATGAGAGTTCCCCGAAGGCAATAGTGATATGCATTCCTTATATGAGGCCTAGCGAGTAGTATATTATAATGTATGTGTTATAGATAGTATTTTTGTGGATATAGACTTAGATATTGTCTGTTTGCCTTGATATATTCCTATAAATGAGATGTATAAAATCTATAATAATGGACCCCTTACCTTTTGAAATGAATAAGTTGTAATTATGGGGGGTACATATGGTGTTTGGGATAAGACGCATGACATATTTAGGATATTCTACTGGACTAACTTAAAATCAATTAAAATATGAGAGGAAAATGTGTAATTGTATTTTATTCCCTAACTATGTGATATTCTTTTTAAGTGCAAAATTTATAATTTCTCATTTTTATTTTTTATTTGGCTTATCCCATTACACCCCACTACACCTTAGTGATCGTTCTTAGGCCTTCGAAGAGAAGAATCATTGGTTGCATTTAAAATATTGAAGATATTCATCAAAATTTTACCTGAGAAGTGATAAGCAGTGGTTTGGTAAAGCTTTAAAGTTTCAGTGGTTGTTTTTAAAAGCGTTTTCTATTGAAAGTTTTCAAAATATTTTAAAATAATTTTTAGAAAGAAATTTGAAATTTTCACCTGGTCATTAGAATGACAACATATGTCATTTGAATAAGTTCTTAACGGTCATTAGAACGAGTCCATGTCATTTGGCATTTTGGAATGTCATTCAAAGCTTCATTGGAGGATGTTTGAAGTAGATTAAGTACTTCTTTCGAATGAGGTGTTAGTTCATTCAAACGAATATGCCTATTTTTTTTAACAAATCTTTTCTAATTTTTAATCCCTATCTCTATGCAATAACTTTCCCAATAAATAGAGATGCAGGGATAGAATTTTTTCAAGCCTTTTTAGAGTTATTTTTGTGATCAAACTCTATAGTATTTTCATCCAAACCCTTTGGATATTTGAGAATCAATTCTTCAAACCAAGAAGAGCACAATCCAATGTTCTAAACCCTTGTAGGTATTTTATCTACTGCTAATTTGTGGAGTTATGAGGCCCTACTAATGAAAAAGACCAAAATTACATATTCCAAAGGCTGATCGGTTGATACTAAGAAAGTTCTACTTTATGTGTGCGATGCTGAACTTCATCATTTTTATTAAATATTTGAAGATTTCTCCAGATTATACTTAGTGGATCTCTAAATAGTCTGTAAGTCATTAAGCGTCTGTCTTATTTTAAACAGTATTAGATTAAAGGTTTCACTCAAGAGGTATTTTTCCTCTAATTCTTCTTATTCTTCTTGTTTAGTTTAGAGATTTGATTTGAATTTGGTTTCATACAATTTTTCATGTTCACTTAATTATAAATAAGATAAAACTTGGTAAAAAGTGAATCTTTATATATTAACCCTAAGATATAAGTGAATCCGTATAACCTAGTGGTTTCAAATTGGTATCAGAGTCAGTTACACTAATTTATTATGTGATCTTTACTTTGGGATTAGATCAATAATTTGTATAATAGGGTTCATATTTCTAATGGGTTAAATTATGCATATTGGAAATCTCAAATGAGGTCGGCACTGATGTCAATTGATGAGAGAGTATGACTTGTTTATTAAAGAGGGTGGGCACCACTTACTTTGACTAACGACGATGTCGTAAGTCTAAAAAATGTCCCTACTCGGATGGACGATGATTTTAAATGGAGAAATTCCCGTGGCTTGAGTGAAATCACTGGTGCAATAACTCTCTATGAGTTTTGTTGCATTATGATGTGTACCATGTCTAATGAAGTATGAGATATCCTCTAACTCAATAACGGGGGTACTAACACTTTTCCAAGATTCAAAATTTCACTACACAATTTGAGACCAATACTGTGATAGAATCTGAGACTTTTGATGAGTTTTATGCACGTTTATCTGATATAGTCAATTCTAGTTTTAATTTCGATGGGAAATTCTTGAGGTAAGAGTTGTCAAAAAGATTTTGAGATCCCTGCAGTCCCATTTTATCCTTAAAATTGCAATCCTTAAATCATTAGGAGTTTTAGATACTATTAGGTTAGAATAACTAGTAGGAGGCCTTCAAACATACGAAATCGATATGTTCCCTAAATCTCAAAATGCCAAAGTAAAAAGGTATTTCTTTGAAATCCCTATCTAAAAAATAAGCAGTAGGTCTCTTCTATATCCTAATTTTATTTTGATCTTGACGATCTTTCCCTTTTTGCGAAAAAGTTCAAAAAAATTCTTAAACTAAGAAAAGAGAATACTTCCAAATAAAACAAAAGTTTCGAGAAAGATTAAAAATTTCATTGGGCAAGAATGGTTTTGAAAAAGTGAGAGGAGAGTACCATAAGCAAGACAACGAGATATTTTATGAGTGCGAGGTTAAGGATCACAAATCCCATGAGTGTGCTACAAGGCTAAAGAGACAGGGCAAAGGCAAAGCCACCTACCATGCCACTCTTATGTAACACCCCGTAATTTTGAGGATTTAGTATTTAATTAATTTTAGGAGAAATAAATATTTAAATTGGAGAAACTTAAATTTATAATTTGGAAAATTTATTTGAGTGGAAAGAATTATTTATATTTGGCGACTTTAAGTTAAATTGTTCGAATTAATGTGTGTCGCATTTTTAGGTCAAAATGGGAGAATGTTATAAAGTATCTCGGATGACGATTCTGAGTGCGCAATTAAGTTCGAATGGGTCGAGATAGTCAAAAAAGAGTACTTGGGGGTAGTAATCGGATCTGGGGCATTTTTGGGCATAGTCGGGCCCACACGGGGTGATTCGGGCCATTTTAATTAGGCCCATGTGGACAAAAATGGGATTAGGGGTTTTAAAACTAATGGGGGAAGTGTTGAATGGCAGTTAATAATTCTAAACCTAGGGTTTGAGGGAGACACATAGGAAAGAAATCAAGAAGCAAATTGGGGACCATTTTGGAGACAAATCGAGAGAAAAAGTGAGTTTTCGTCATCAACACCTTCTCTACGCCAACGGATCAGACTCTACGAACAATTAGAGGCAAGTGGTTAACTATTGTAATTCTTCTTGATGATAATCAATTCGTATTATGGGAGGTGTAAAGACCTAAATTCATTTTTTGGTGGGCTATTGCATGAAATTGGTTTTTATGAAATTTAATCTGTTGGGTGATTTGACAATCAAATTAATGTTATAGAAGTATTCAGTATTGATTGGTATAAGAATCATAATAGAAAAACAGTGCTAGAGTTGAATTTATTATGATTGTGGGATCAGATTGGTGAATGATAATTGGGATTTTACCATAGGATTTTTTTTTCTTGAGTGAGTGGGTAAAGATTCGTAATATCAATGATGCTAAAAGGTTTAGATGATGATTATAGCTCATGATAGATGTAACAATATGATAAATAGGATGCATTGAGGTTGGAATTTTAGAAAAGAAACCTTAGATTTTCGTTAATGGCTGAACAGTAAGAGTGACAAGAAAGGGAACTGGTCAATCGATCGATCGAGATCGATCCCAGATTTTTGACAGTTCACCCAGCTTTATATATAAGGGGGAAATTATATTATATTTAATTCAATTCATATGCTTTATTTAGTGATAAATAAATTGGAGGCACCTATTCCTAACAGGTTTGGGGAAAAGTAATTGGAGTTAGGGAGGATTTACATGAGGCACTTTATGGATAAATTTGGGGAATTAGATTTCAAATTTAATTGTTTACGGATTGAGTGAGCAAGTCCAGGTATATTGGTTGAGCAACGCCAAGGTGTTAAATTAATTATGGAGATAAAAAAATTAATTTGGAGTCGGAATATAGACTCGGGAAATATTAAGTTATGGTCTAAGTGAGCGAGTCTCGGTATATTGTTTGAGTGACACAAGGTAATAAATTAATTAATGTGTAAATTAATTAAATTTGAGTCGAATCATAGACTCGGGTAAATATTATATAAATTAATATGAAAAGTATTTATATTTGAGTCGGACCAAAGACTCTGGGGAAATATTATAATAATTGACGTGTGAATTAAATAAATCAGAGTCGTACCATAGACTCGGGAAGATGATAAATTATTAAGTGAGAAAATTAATTAAGCATAGTCGGGACATAGACTCGGGAAATTACAGGCTCGTTTTACGAGTTTATGAGTACACGATAAAGTCGGGGTTTATATTATATATATACGGTGTAGTGATAGTGTATATATATGTGTATACAATGTGTGTGCTATTAAATTTCAGTGACTAGATATTTATTTAGTTTATAGACGCTAGTGCTATCAAGGGAGGTTGCGCGATGTGGGTGAATCCCCTAGCTTGAGGAGTAGGGTGAGTATATCCCCAGGTCAAAGCGTCCGGTATATGGGTGAGGGGCTTACCTCACTTTCAGGGAAGGAATATGACCGCCTCCACTACGTTTATATTTTGGGTTAGGTTGGTGAGCGATTCCAACTTGGGTAACCAAGTTATGTGAGCACACCTAGTGAGATAGAACTTTAGAGGGAATCATCCGGTGAAGGTATACTCGGATTGATGTATATATATATATATATATATATATATATATATATATATATATATATATATATATATATATATATATATATATCTGTGTGTGTGTGTGTGTGTGTCTGTGTGTGGTTGTTCTTAGTAAAGGTACGTATATAATGGTAGTAAATATTATATGCGGGAAATAATACAGTGTGTGATGTATACACTTTATATAACTAGTGTCACGGTTATATGTTATGATTTAAAAAAAATTAATTAAGTTAATTGGTGAGATAAATTATAATCGAGGAATTATGATACTCGGGTTAGAGTAGTATCGCAAGGGGAAATTATACCAGGACTAGTTGGATGGGGTAGTATAATTAGGTGGGGTTAAGGTAACCATTAGGTTCGCATATTAGTGGAGGGGTGAATATGTCCTCAAGGGAGTGCGACACTAACTTATATATGAAGCGCATTCATGCATTTTAAATTACTGCAGTTAATTCACTTGCTAAATATTTTCAAAATGTTTTGGGTTCTAACCCTTGCTATAAAACTATTTTCAAAACCTTTTAGGTGTCCATCCATAAGGATGCCAGACTTGATATTCTATTCTAGGGACACGGAGCTATGACATATGTGGATTCTAGCAGGAGTTTGGATTAGACGTATCGTTCATTCCTTCCAAGAGTAGGAATCATTTATCATTTTCAGTTTCCTTAGGGCATATTGCCCAGACTCTTCTGTTGCAGTTTTCAGTTGTATTTTTCTAGTGTGGGTTGATTATTGTTGGACTATTTACTTTGTTGGCCGATGGTTTATTCGACAAAATATTTAATTAATTATTCAGTTGATTTAATTTCAGTTGTGTAAATGATTTATATTTATTTCCGTATGTACTTCTTTGTTTAATTAAAAAGTTAAAATTTGGCACCAGCTTTTGGAATACTAGGTGGTCAGTAAGTTTTAAAAAAAAGTTTTCGACAGTGATGCTAAGGATGAACCAACTGGGATTCCTATTTTAATTTGGTATGGGACTAATCACCCGGTATTTTATTAGGCGGGGTGTCACAGATGGTATCAGAGCATCAGTTTCTAGTATCCATAGGATCTGTGCGGCCTTCCATGTTTCAGCTTAGCATTCTTTGATGTAGAACCCTGTCATAGGATTGTTGTATTCTCATACGTATGCGCATTTATGTTCTTCTGCCAATTACTTTATATTTGAGGGTGAACTCATATGATTCGATTCTCATTTCAGATGCCGCCCAAGAAAGATAGAGCAGCTAGGACAACAGGGGGAAATGAGACTAGAGAGGCTCATTAGGAACCAGAGTTACCGCAATAACTGCCAGAGATGATTTCGGCAGCACATGTAACTGAATTAGTGGCACAGGCAGTTGAAACAATAATGGTCGGAATGGCAAGGTACTTTACATGAGATAAGCCACAGGCATTAGTGGTACTAGATGTTCAGGCCCACTGGCGCCGTCGGGGTGGCAGCAAGTATGAGAGGTTTTTCAAAAAGGGCATCTACCGTGTTTTAGCGTGTCAGTGAAAGACAGATATCCAGCGTCACCTACGCATGGTAGATTGCAATGAGGTGCAGAAGCAAATGCTAGCCACTTTTAGGTTAGTGGGAGCAGCGCTACAGTGGTGGGAGTAGATCACCACAATTGAGGAAAGGGATACATGAGCTATTGCAGAGTTTTGTGTGCGGTTTGACCGCAAGTTTTTTATGTAAGAAGTGGAGACCAAAATGAGGAGAAAATTCAGACAGATGACTCAGGGGAACGTTCAGTGGAAGATTACAAGGAAGAATTCACTCGTTTTGCAATTTTGTACCGGATGAGGTAAGCGATGAAGGAAGAAAGAAAGCAAGGTTCATGGATGGGTTAGTCTGGAGGATCAGACAACATTTGATTGGTAATCCCGCATTAGTATCTTATACAGATGTCATTAATGCAACACTCATGTACTGCCAGGAATATCACTTCCACGTGAAAGAAAGCAGAAGTGGAGTGGAAACCAGCCAATCGAAGAAAGCATGAGGGAACAGTACCAGTGATGTATCCCAGCAGTAGACGGGGGGACATCAGGGGAAGGATTTCTGTTAGGGGAATCAGGCCAAATAATTTAGATCTAGGGGTTACTTCCGACAAGACGAGCAAGGAAGGGATCAGTGGAAGGGTGAATTTATTAGGAGGTGTTTCGTTTGTGGGGAAGAGGGACACATGAAGAGATATTGTCCTAAGCAAGGCAGGGGTCAACTATAGGATAAGGTCCTAGATGTACAACCACTACAACAAGTCATGGGTGCATTCGGGTAGGGGGAAGTTTCTTAGGAACCCAAGGATCAGCCATTGCATCTAGATTATGGAGGTAATTATTTTTATCCCATGGGAATGGGGTATGTTTTGGGTGACAGTGAGGGTGTCACAATATAAAATTATTTTTACTAGAATTCGCGAGTGAGTCAGATTTAGTGGGTACGCTGGCTGTAGCAACCATAGTATGTAAATAAAATTTTTCGTGGGGTAACGGAGTCTACGGGAGAGTGGAGGTGTACACTAAGAGAAGGTTTGAATTATACGAGGGTCACTAATTTTGAGAATTATGTAAGTAGGGTTGATGATTTTTTCAATATCGGCTGGATAACGATGGATTTGAACTATTGTGGATAGTGGGGGTAAGTTTTGGTGTTCGCGACACCAGGGTATGAATTTTACTAGGTATCACCTGAGGAGGAATCTAGCCTATATGTGTGTGTGTGTGTGTGTGTGTGTGTATATATATATGTTGTATTTCATATTGCGATAGACACATAATGAGGTCTTGTGTTCTCATATTTTATCCCGATAAGTAGGGGTGTTTATTGAAGTGGATCAGGGTGGTCAGATTTATTTTTGAGCTGGGAGAGATAACTCGGGATTTATTTTTCCCAAGAACTAGTGATAGTAAGTGCGCGGTATTTTATGTTGTCTTTTGTAGCATAAGGGTAGGCGTGTATGCCTTTGTGTTAAGAGACAAGTATTTAGGGGTACATGCTATAGACTGAGGGTCTAACGTATCTCAACGACCGACAATGGTAGGTAATAGTGTATCGGGGGGTTCCTTGTTTGGATTTCTCTTTACGAGACTTCTCACGCATGAAACTTAGCGCAACATTGGAAGTGGGGAGATGTTTAGTCGTTAGTACATGGGTTGGGTACCCCAGCCAGGATATATATATAAGCGCAATGCAACATCCCCGAACGTCGGGCCATCCTCATTACCGTACGAGCAAACAGGTAAGCTCTAATACATAACTCCTTAGTAAGACCGTCAGTGGCTATCAAGATCACATTGTTAAGTAGTGACCTTAATAACCAAGAGTCTTCTAAAACTCTCTGCCACAAACGAAAGAACTGAATTCCTTTGCGCTGGTATCATTTAGCTTGATCCGTTCACTGAATATTGACATTTTCTCCCTAATAAGGATAACATAGTGCGTGGTTTGGGGAACGCGTGAAACAGTGCGTGTGGGACTCAGGTAGCACGTGGACTAAGACCGTTATAACAATATCATTCTCTAACGTGAGGGGATATTGTGTCATTATTTGCCTATATGGTTCAAGGTTTGTGGGGATAGAGTCACTGTGTAAGTTTGTCTGTCTTCCTTTATAAAACCGTATCATAGTGATTGTCTGTCTTGGGTCGTCTGAGGTTTTTTACCCTTTGTGGTTTTCCTCGTACATCCAGCGTTGCTTGTGTGAACTTGATGCTGAGAATGATATAGGTTCTTAGACAAGCTCCATCCTTGGCCTTTTGGGTCTGGCCAACCTTTACATGAAAAATGGGGGTTGTTACACATCCCCACTACATTTCAAAATTTTCCTTAAACTTTAATTATAAATACAAATCCCTAACTTGGATCTTTCAGAGGAGGAGGTTGGTGGTCTATCGGAGACCATCGAGTTAGAAAAATAGAGGAGGAAGAAAGCGAGGAATAGGAAGGAGAGGAGGAAGAAGAGGGTGAAGAGGAGGAATCCAAGGAGGATGGCGAGGAAGGGAGCAAAAAAGAAACTAGTGAATAAGCAGAGATGGCCTCACCCAAGAGGAGGTGTTTGATTCTTTCAAAAGCGAATTTTGGTTAGTCAGATCAAAATAGTGCATAGGATGCTCCTGCTCCCAACCTCACGATTTGCAATCCCATCTTGGTTCTGCTATTTCTAATCAAGACAAGTCATAGGGAATTAGGTTCTACGTCATCATTATTTTGCTGCATTTACCCCTATGGGACTACGAGTTGGAAGTTATATTACGGGTTACGGCTAGCATAGTCGGGTAACTTTCGTGCGGTTAAGCACGGGGATAGGTTGTATGGGCACCCGGGAAAATTAAGGCAACTTTTGTCCGGTTAAGCACGAGTACAGGGTTAATTAAAATGCATATTTGTGTAACTTATAGTTAAAAGCGAGAGATAGATATAGCGAGCTTAGAGGCACATGAATAGAGAGTGATATTCGAGACTTGGAGCACTAGGCTCCTCTTAATTTCGAGGACGAAATTCCTTTATAAGGGGGGAAGTATGTAACACCCTGTAATTTTGAGGATTTAGTATTTAAGTATTTTTGGGAGAAATAAATATTTAAATTGGAGAAACTTAAATTTATAATTTGGAGAATTTATTTGAGTGGGGAGAATTATTTATATTTGGCGACTTCAAGTTAAATTGTTCGAAATAATGTGTGTCAAATTTTTTAGGTCAAAATTGGAGAATGTTATAAAGTATCTCGGATGACGATTCTGAGTGTGCGGTTGAGTTAGGATGGGTCGAGATAGTCAGAAAAGAGTACTTGGGGGTAGTAATTGGGTCTCAGGGCATTTTTGGGCATAGCCGGGACCACACGAGGTGATTCGGGCCATTTTAATTAGGCCCATGTGGCCAAAAATGGATTAGTGGTTTTAAACCTAATTGGGGAAGTGTTGAACGGAAGTTAACAATTCTAAAACTAGGGTTTGTGAGAGACACAGAGGAAAGAAATCAAGAAGCAAATTGGGGACCTTTTTGGAGACAAATCGAGGGACAAAGTGAGTGTTCGTCATCAACACCTTCTCTACGCCAACGTATTAGACTCTACGAACAATTAAAGGCAAGTGGTTAATTGTTGTAATTATTCTTGATGATAATAAATTCATATTATGGGAGGTGTAAAGACCTAAATTCGTTTTTGGGTGGGCTATTGCATGAAATGGGTTTTTATGAAATTTAATCTATTGGGTGATTTGACAGTCAAATTAATATTATAGAAGTATTCATTATTGATTGGTATAAGAATCATAATAAAACACCAGTGTTAGAGTTGAATTTATTGTGATTGTGGGATCAGATTGGTGAATGATAATTGGGATTTTACCATAGAAATTTGTGTTCTTGAGTGGGTAAAGATTCGTAATATCAATGATGCTAAAAGGTTTAGATGATGATTATAGTTCATGATATATGTAAAAAGATTATAAATAGGATGGATTGAGATTGGAATTTGAGAAAAGAAACCTTAGATTTTCGTCAATGGCTGAACAACAAGTCGGAGAAGAAAGGGAACTGGTCGATCGATCGATCGACCCAGGGGATCGATCGATCGATGGTCCCAGATTTTTGACAGTTAGCCCAGTTGTATATATAAGGGGGAAATTATATTTAATTCAATTCATATGCTTTATTTAGTGATAAATAAATTGGAGGCACTTATTCCTAACAAGTATGGGGAAAATCAATTGGAGTTAGGGAGGATTTCCGTGAGGCTCTTTATGGATAAATTTGGGGAATTAGATTCCAAATTTAATTATATACGGATTGAGTGAGCAAGTCCAGGTATATTGGTTGAGTGATGCCAAGGTGTTAATTTAATTATGGAGATAAACAAATTAATTTGGAGTCGGAATATAGACTCGGGAAATATTAAGTTATGGTCCAAGTGAGCGAGTTTGGGTATGTTGTTTGAGTGACACAAGATAATAAATTAATTAATTTCTAAATTAATTAAATTAGAGTAGAATCATAGAGTCGGGTAAATATTATATAAATTAATATGAAAAGTATTTATATTTGAGTCGGACCATAGACTCGGGGGAAATATTATATTAATTGACCTGTGAATTAAATAAATCAGAGTCGGACTATAGACTCGGGAAGATGATAAAATATTAAGTGATAAAATTAATTAAGTTAAGTCGGGATAGAGACTCGAGAAATTACAGGCTAGTGTTATGAGTTTATGAGTACACAGTAAAGCCGGGGTTTATATTATATATATATTGTGTAGTGATAGAGTATATACATGTGTATATATTGTGTGGGCTATTAAATATCAGTGACTAGATATTTATTTAATTTATATACTCTAGTGCTATGAAGGGAGGTTGCGTGATGTGGGTGAATCCCCTAGCTTGAGGAGTAGGGTGAGTATATCCCCAGGTCATAGAGTCCGGTATATGGGTGAGGGGCTTAGCTCACTTTCAGGGAAGGAATATGACCGCTACGTTTACATTTTGGGCCACGTTGGTGAGCGATTCCAACTTGGGTAACCAGGTTATGTGAGCACACCTAGTGAGATAGAACTTTAGAGGGAATAATCCGGTGAGGGTATACTCGGAGGGATGGATGTACATATATATATATGTATGGTTGTTCTTAGTAAAGGTACATATATAATTCTATTAAATATTATATGCGGGAAATAATACAGTGTGTGATGTATACACTTTATATAACTTGTGTCACGAGTATATGTTATGATTTAAAAAAAATTAATTGAGTTAATTAGTGAGATAAATTATAATCCAGGAATTATAATACTCGGGTTAGAGTAGTATGGCAAGGGGAGATTATACCAGGACTAGTTGGACGGGGTAGTACAACTAGGTGGGGTTAAGGTAATCGTTAGGTGCGCAGATTAGTGGAGGGGTGAGTATGTCCTTAAGGGAGTGTGACATTAACTTATATATGAATTGCATTCATGCATTTTAAATTACTGCAGTTAATTCACTTGCTAAATATTTTCAATATATTTTGGGTTCTAACCCTTGCTATAAAACTATTTTCAAAACCTTTTAGGTGTCTAGTCACAGGGACGCCAGATTCTATATTACATTCCAAGGACACGGAGTTGCGGCATATGTGGATGCTAGTAGGAGTTTGGATTGGATGAATCGTTCATTCCTTCCTAGAGTAGGAATCATTTATCAGTTTCAGTTTCCTTAGGGCATGTTGCCTAGACTTTTATGTTGCAGTTTTCAGTTGTATTTTTCTAGTGTGGGTTGATTGTTGTTGGACTATTTACTTTGGTGGCCGATGGTTTGTTCGGAAAATTGTTTAATTAATTATTCAGTTGATTTAATTTCTGTTATGTGAATGGTTTATATTTATTTCCGTATGTACTATTTTATTTAATTAAAAAGTTAAAATTTGGCACCAGCTTTTGGAAAACTAGGTGGTTAGTAAGTTTTAAAATAAGTTTTCGACAGTGATGCTAAGGGTGAACCGAATGGGATTCCTGTTTTAATTTGGTATAGGACTGATCACTCGATATTTTATTAGGCGGGGTGTCACATCTTAATGATAGCGACGTCGAATCGGTGGATTTTAGGGCCTAGACCAAACTCACCAAAGAGAGTTCAACCATAACAAGATAACAAAGGTAAACCCAAAAAAGTCTATATTTGAACCCATTGAAAAAGGGAGGTCACCTTAGGGAATCTTACTACAAGTTAGGGAGAACTCCACATAGACATACTCCTGCGCACTTCTATAGTGACTTTGTTAGTATTAGAGAGAAAGTTGAGTTCCTACTCACCACTTCTCAAAGCTTAATGGAACGAATTTTGAAATATGTCTATGCCTCTTGAGAACGCTTCCGAAGTTATCACTAGAGCCATCAATGATAAGGGAAAACAAAAGGTTACCTCTGATACCTTGACTTTTGTGTGTAGTCTTTGAAAGCCAAGTTAATCAAAATCTTCAAATACCTAAAAAATATAATAAAATAAAGTGTAAAGGTAAGTAAGGGTGTCAATCCTAATCTAAGGGTGAAACATATGAGAGAAATTACGTAATTCATTTGTTTATTTGATAGAAAAATAAATGAGTCTAGTGTGTATGTTTGTCGTTGTTGCAATTTATTTTCCATCAAAATTCCCTTGAACCTACAAATAAAGTCAAAACATGCATAGGGTATGTAAGGGACTCAATCCAAATCTAATGATAAAACAAAAAATAAGTGAAGACGTGTAAATTCATTTGCATATTATTATTTTTTTTTATTTTTCTACTTTTTGCTTTTTCTATTTTTTTATGTATTTTTCAAGAGATTATTAATTAACCAACTATACTAATTTTTAAAGTACTAACACTAATAAGAGAAAAATGAGACTAAAAATTGTACTAAAAAGCAAACTAACTAAATTGGACTCACGAGGGCTTCAAAAATTCATCCATAGAAAGGGACATTTACCCTCATTAATCATCATCCAAAAACAAAAGTAAACAATAAGAGAATGTGAGGATTAAATCAAGAGAAATTATCATCATCCAAAAATAAAAGTAAACAATAAGAGAACGTGAGGATTAAATCAAGATAAATTAAAGAGGAATAGGTCAAACTCATTTGTACTTGAATTGGAGCAACTCTTCAATAATATACCAAAATTCTCTCAATTAATCCCTCAAAACTACGAAAATGAAAGAATAAAAACTAATTACAATATTTAATGGGTGAATTCATAATGGACTCTTAAATAATAAGAGAGATTTGCTAAAAATGCAAATCCTCAAATTATAAAATTGTACATTAGAACTCATCCGAGGAAATAAATTCTACATCATTACTTTATGTTAATATATTTGTTAAAAATGCAAATACTTGAAGCACCCTATATATTTAACTTACTTAAGTCTAGACTATATAGGTGCTCATATAGTTTGGAAATTATGACAAAATTTAAGTCTTATCCCTAGTTACCAAAGAACCTCAAACTCTTCATAATTCCTCTATAAGTTCTTAAAAGGTAGCTCGCCAACACCACACACTAGCACTGCATACATACATTACATCATGCTATATTTTGTTGCGTGTCAGTTAATTCCCTTAAAATTATTTTTCTGTTATTTTTGGGAATTTTTAAATAATTTCTAAGATTTTAAAATGATTTTTAAAAATTAAAAATGTTGGCTTAAAAACTGTTGGGGCAGAATTATAATTTGTTTTTTAGGCATAAAATCTGGTTGGATAGAAATCGAAAGCGCTTGAGAATATTGTGGGTACAATTTGTATTTTTAACAATTTAAAAACACGTATTTTACACTGCATCTCAGCCTTACACGGGTTGCTTATATAACAGCCAGATATGCGTTTTCTCGCTCTCACATACTTAAGATTCTCTGTGAACCATTTAATCTATTTTAATCAACGAACTGCATGTGTTTTTTCTTAATCCCCGTGTTTAATTTTGAACCAATCAAAATGTTTTTAAAAACGGTGACTTGGTAGCCATTAGATTAACTTTGAATTAATCATATTCGTTCATTTTACCTCGTTGTTCCAGATCCTTCTTCTCTCAGTATATAAGGAGACTTCGTCTTCAATTTTGTAATTTTTTCATTTTAACTTCAAAGAGAAAATAGATAGAAGAGAGAGAAAGAGTTGGAGAGATAGTTCGAAGAGTTTTTTACAAACCCTAACTCAAACTTTAACTAAATCCAAACTAGAAAATCTTTTTCTGTGTGTTTTTAGTTCGAGATTTGTGAAGTTTCTTCCTCTACTATCTTATATCTCTTTGCCCACTTAATAATGTTGATTAAGTCTCTATTTATTTACATAGAAATTTGAGATTTGATTTCTATGATACAGATCACTTAGTTGTTTGCTAGATCTGATTTCTTGTTTCGAGAAATCTAATTTTTGTTGGTTGTTTTCAAAATAAATTTTGGTTTCATATGCTAAACCAATAAAACCCTTTCTGATTTCAACTTACTCAAACTTTTAGATTTAGATCTAGTTTGAGATCTTGATTGGGGTTTTCACTTTCAAAATTATTTCACGTTTTGTGAATTAAGTTACTACTTTCAAAATAAAGAAAGTGTATAGGATCTTGGCTAGTTTGTATAACAAGATTCCCTCTTGATATGCGATTATTTGAAAGATCCAAAGTCTGAATTATTTCACTACGATGATTTTAGAAACCCTTGCATCTTGAGAGATCTGTTTGTCAGTTGATACTAATATAGTTTGTAATTAAGTGTGTGTGATTTGCGTGCATGAGTTTAGAGCACTACACCACATACACTTTCACACTACTACACTGAAACGTGATGGTGTGGAGATATTGAACTTTAGAGTTGACGTAAAGCTAAAAGGAGTAAAGATACGTAGCTGGGAGAAAATCAGCAACATTAGAACCTTAGGAGAAGTCAGAAAATGCCATAGGAGTTGGCACATTTCTGAACTTAATTGAGGTTTGATTGTGTGTCTTGATTATTTTTAGTGGACTTTTTACTTTTATGGCGTAGAGGTCACCGTAGATGTTTCCCCAATTGGGTGGGGTTTTACCACGTTAAAATTACTTGTGTACACTTCCTCTTCCTCTCATCCCTTTCTTAAGGCTGTGTTGGTTTATTTTGTATAAATTTTTTTTCAAAACTGGTAAACCTATCACTGAAATTACTCGTTCATACTATTTTACACATCTTGTGTTTAAAATTTATTTTAAGAAAAGAGTTTCTTCAATAAACTGTTCGGATCCATTTAGATAGTTTAATCTTGTATTAAACAACTTAAGTGGTAATTTTTCAATTGTTATCAGAGCTTTGGTTTTTCAAAAATTCTTTAGATCTTGAGTTTCTACAATTGTTTTCTCAAAAACAATTATGGACAAGAAATTTGAGAGACAGGGTAACCTGTCCATGCCCCCTCTCTTTGATGGAAACAACTTTCCTTACTGGAAGGTAAGGGTGGTGGCATTCATCCAAGGGACTTTGGGAGACGATGTCTGGGAAGTTATTGAAAATGGTTACACTTTTCCTACTGAACCAACCGCTGAAGGATGTACTGTGAGGATTAGAAAGTTACTAAGTGAATTCACTAAAGAAGAGAAACAAGTTTCACTTAATTACAATAAAGGCAAAAATTCCATATTCATGTCTATTAATGAACACGAATTTAAGAGGATATCATTATGTTCTACCTCTAAAGAAGCACGGGACACCCTAGTGACTGCACATGAGGGTGATACTAGAGTTAAAGCATCTAAAACTCAAATGTTAATCGAGCAGTATAACTCCTTGATCATGACTGAGACTGAGTCATTTGATGACTTCTATATTATAAAGGAAACTTTCTTTAAAATACTAAGATCATTTGCAACAAAATTTCATAATAAGAGATATGAAATTGAGAAGATAGATGATCAAAATCTTACAACTGAACTCCTCGGTAGCAAATTGAGAACTGTGGAAATGGAATTAGAATTTAAGAAACAATTATCCCAGTCCTAAAAGAAATAGTCTACCTCCAATCTTGTTTTTTCATCTAAGTTGACCACACCTGAATTTAGCATACCTCACATTGACTTAGACTCTGATGAGAACCGTAATTTAGATACTTTGGATAATTAGATTGCCTTAATGTCTAAACAGTTTAAGAAAATTGTGAACTTTCGAAATAAAATAGCAAAAAGACAAGGGAAAACTACTTATCCAAATCAATCTAAAAACATGCCTCACGAGAGAAGAGAAGACAAAAACAAGTCTGACAATCACAAGAGACCTGAGAAAGACCTTAAAAATGTTGAATACTATAGCTGTGGAAAGCTAGGACACATGGCTAGTGACTGTAGAGTTAACTCAGACAAAATTCACAAACATAATAGGTCTCATTTAAGCAAGACTTGGGATGACTCAAGTGACTCTGAAAATGATGAACCTGGGTCATATAACAATTTTGATCCTTGTATGTCATTGGTTGCTAAGATAATATACAATGATGATAAGGAATTTGATCATACCATGACTGATAATGTGCCTACTAGTTTATCTGCCTTATTGCTTCAAAATGTTGATAATGCTTCAAAGGTCATGTGTATGAGTGAAAGGGAACTCTCTATTGTTGATGTCAATGGGTGTGTGAGTTCTAAAAATGAACCGCTAGTGGACACTGCACACTGCACACTTAACGACGTGGCACCCCGACTAATTAAATACCAGGTAGCTACTCCTTTGTTAAATTAATACAGAATATCAAGTTGGTTCAGTCTTATCATCACTATTGAAAATATTTAGTTACTAGCCACCTAATATTTAAAATAGAAAGATGCCAAATTTTATTAATTAAATTAATAATTAACCAAGTAATTAAATCATCATCCATCAATCACATAAATAATGTCATATGAATAACAAACGTAATGAAATAAACTGAGTCTAGAGTAAACACTCCAATAATAATACCAGAGTAAAATAAAATCCTAATAGGAGAGTCTGAATAAATAAACCAACATCTGAAATAAAGAAAGTATGTATCTATAATCTCTAAATAAGAATGGGCATCATGCCCTAACTCACATGAATGACTCTAAAGGAACCAAGGATAAATATGGAGGCGTCTAATATCGATATCCTGTAGCTTCCACAGCAGCTAAAGCACGTCTTCAAAATGGAACTCCTATGCTTGGCGTCCCTGTGGCTGGGCACCTAAAAAAAAAATTTGCAAAAAAAAATTGATTTGGAGGAAAACGGGTCAGGGCCTGAGGTGAAAATAGTTTAAAAACAGCAAGTGTTTAATTGCATTAAATAGTAAATATAATATACATGTTAGTTACATACTCTCACATGAGTTTCTCACCCCTCAACTAATATTCACGCCTAACGTTTACCCTTAACCCATCCTAGTTATGCCACTATCTTACTAGTCTGTACTAACTCCTATTTTCACATTCTAATATATAGTGTCTACTCGTATTACCCAAATATGTCATACTTATAACTCACATTTACATTAATCAAATAACTTATCTCAGGTGCTATATAAATTCTCACATTTTGAACCCATTTAAATATCTTAGTTATTCGTATCTACTAAGCAACAATGGAATAATCATAAATATATATATATATATATATATATATATATATATATATATATATATATATATATATATATATGCATATATAATTCACTAGCATACTATATATAAAAATTCGGTACCTCAAAAGGCTGGAACCTGAGGTGAACACATACTCTGCTATCAATCTAGATATATCACGCACGTAAGGATTTAAAAGTTCCGAATCACTCAAGAACCGTATCAATACGATTCACACATATTCGAGGCAAACATAGTTCACATACCCATGGGTCACACACATACCTACGCTCCCATGGTCAGCTGACTTATCAACACATAAATAAGTCATTCACGATCCTATATCCTTGAGGTACTAATCTAAATCCCCCCAAACTCACACAAAGATAAGATGGCCCTCTTCCAAAAATCAAACCTCCCGTGATTGCAAGTATGGCGGGTATGGCATACACAGAATCATCCATATACTAGGTAATCACACTACCTAAGTATTTATCAACATTAATATTAGTACTCTCTATCCTATATTACGAGTCACATACACATTTTAATGTCATCCCATATATTCTACGTAATACGTATAATGCGATAACTTTATCGTCGTATAAATCCGAATACACAAACCTATCTAAAAGGTTACTAACTCACCCCCTTGCCTCCAAGGTTATTTCAGTAATTCAAAGTCCCTTTTCTACTAGTCCTAACCTTAAATTAACATTCGTCCAATTTAAATCTCAATTTTATGAAATTTCTAGCCGTACCTCACTCGGTAAACACTCGTGAGAATTCCATTCAACCCCATATGGTATAACATATTCCGGGCATTAACTACAACCCTACTAACCTTAACCAAGTCCCACAATATCTTATCAATCTCCCTAAGAGTTCTTATAATCATGGGAACTATCATGCTTTAAAGGGAAATAATCTAAAAAAATTAGGAGGAGTCGATCGATTGAGGGAAACTGGTCGATCGATCGATCCAGTCAATCGATCGACATTCATGGGTTGATCGATCGATCCAATAGGTATTGCGATTCTGCATCATTTTTCCTACGGGTTTAATCAAACTTAACTCTCACATACTCTACTATAATGTCCCAATCTCCCAAATATTCATTCCTACCATCACACCAACATAAATACATAAGTTCCAACGTTTTAGAATCATTAAATCATAGCGGGGAATCAATTTCTTGGATCAAATCATATATTTTTCATAAAAAACCTAGTTCTCCTATTTTCTTTAATAACACTTTATAATTCATTACAAATTCATAATTCTCTACACATGGATCATAATTTTGTGGCTGCTATATTCCCAGAAGTTAAACTACATGGGAAACCTACCAAGATTAGGATTTAACTCTTCAAATCCATTTATTCATCATTTTTTTTCAAGATTATTGTCAAATTCTAAACTAACATGGATGATGTATGGACTGAATTATTTCAAGTTAAATAACTTGCATGGAAATAGAAGTTCTGATCTTCTGGAGAAGATGTTACTAGAGTAATCCTCTTTTCTCGATTTATCTGATGGTGGTGACGATGGTGCAAAAAGCCTAAAGGTAGTGGTTCTCCTTTGGTAACTTCCTCCACTTCTTCTCTAATGGTCGTCTATGAATTTCGGTGTTGGAAACCCTAAGGATCTTAAGTGTTGGAAGATATAATCCACTTAAAATTCGTGGGTCTCTATTCCTCAAATAGTAAAAATGACTAAAATACCTTCCCAGGTTGTCGGTTAGGCTTAAAATGCCCCAGGACCCAAATTAAACCCCCGGCTAGTGTTTTATGACTATCGCAACCCTTTCGGACATGTTGGCGTACTCAAAATGACCGTACAGATGATAAAAAAAAATTACTTTTAAATCCATTATATTGGTTCCTAACACGACTGACAAGCGCATCCCAACTTAATTACCGAAACTGTCGCATTTTTAACTCGCGACTGTTTTCATAAATTCAATAATCATATATTACCCTATTCACTCAGTAATATTCAACATTATCATCATAGTCAAATACTAACTCTCATCCTACTAGTTATTTAAATCCGAATCAATTCCAATTAATGATCCCAAATTAATTTAATTAATCCCATAATTAAAAGTAATTTCATTTAATAAATCTCATAATTAAAAGCCATAAAAAAATATAGGGTATTACAAGTGACTAAAAAATGATGACCTTCCTGACATTCACACATTGTACTCAAAAAATCTCAAGAAAAGCACTAGGCTTGAAAAAACTGTCAATGATCTTACCGAGAAGATAAAAATCTTAAGTATAATGATCAAACAAAATGCTGAAGAGTATACTACTTAATGTCTAAGTCATGAGAATGAAAACAAAAACTTTGAACAAAAACTGAAAGAGTTGTCTAACTCTATTGAAATTCTAGAAAAGAAATACAAAGGAACGTGGTTATAATTGGAACAAACAAAAGAAAAGACATCCACAGTCTTTAAAAAATTCACAAAATTTCAAAATAATTCTAAGTGTTTTGAAGATCATATAGCTGAAAGAAAAAACAATTTTGATGACAAAATTGGAATAGGTTTTTGTCCCAACTCTAAGACACAAACAAAAAACTTTGAAACCGCAAAGTTTGTGTCTGGTGGCAAAAGACCTATTGAAACTTGTCTAGATTTTCAAGATTTAAAAAATGATTCTGATAAAAAAAACAAATGAAGTTAGACATTGGTGAATCAAGCAATTATAACCATAATGTTGAACAAAAGACCAAATATATCTTCCCTCCTATTCGACAAGCTGATTCGCAAATTCATCCTGTTCCACCATGGAATAAGACTAGAGCTCAAAACCTAGACAAACCTTTGAATAATAAATTTCCCAAGGTTATGAGTTCAACATTCTATCTTTACTGCTCCTATTGTGATGTCTATGGACATTTCCTTGATGGTTTCTATTCCAAACATCTATGCAATCCAGTCTATACTTCTCTCGTGTACCATAAATTCAACTATTCTAGGAGAAGCTGAAACAATTATGCCCTTCCTAGACTGCCAGATAATAACTCTAACTATCATAATAAAAGGAAAAGGACTAATACTAAAAGATAATCTACAAGAAGGAATCCTAGATTCTTTTCTAGATCAATTGCTCCAATGGTTTATAATAACAATAAAATTGGGCAAAAATAATTTAAAGAAAAGACAAAAGCTCGCAAGTTTGATCAAATACGAGCTAATAAGCGCAAGTTGAAAACTAGAGCAATTTGGGATAGAAAAGATGATATATTACCCCAAGTAAAATGCAACATAATGATTAGTGCTTTTAGAGATGAACATACTACAACTGGATGGTATTTAGACTTAAGACGTTCCAAACATATGATCGGGGATGATTCCAAACTCTCAAATAAAACTAAATTCTCTGGAGGAAAAGTCTTATTTGGAGATGGTGTATAAGCCCAAATCATTGGTAAAGGAACACTCCATGAAGAAGGATTACCCATTATTGAGAATGTTCTCTTGGTAAAAGGACTTAAATCCAATTTATTAAGTATATCAAACTTTTGGTATTCCAACCATATTGTCACTTTTTTAAAGAACAATTGTAAAATTTTAAATGAAAAAGGTCTGTAACATTGCCAGAATTGATGACAATGAGATATGGCATAATAGGTTGGGTCACATTAACTATGATAATCTTAAAAAATTATGCTCATAAGAGATAGTTAGAGGTCTTCCCAAGATCAAACCAATTTCAAACATTATTTGTGGTCCATGTCAAGAAGAAAAAATTGTCAAGGCTCCCCATAAGAAAGTTAAAGAAGTTCTATCCACTAAACCTCTAGAACTCATCCATATGGACCTAATGGATCCTTCTCGTACTGTTAGTCTTTGTGGAAACAATTACATCCTTATTATTGTTGATGATTTCACTCGATTTTCCTAGGTTGGCTTCTTAAAACATAAATCAGAAACCTTTCAAAACTTTTTGAAAAACTTAGTTCGTATAAAAAATGAAAAGGACACCTAAGTAGATAGAATTTGTAGTGATAGAGAAGGAGAATTCATAGATTTGGGTATCATAGAATATTGTGACTATAATTGTTACAAACATGAATTTAGTTCTCCTAAGACACCTTAACAAAATGGGATTGCTGAGAAAAAAAATTGTACTCTTCAAGAAATGGACCGTGTGATGATTCATGCAAAAAACCTACCAAAGTATTTTTGGGTAGAATCCATTCGTGCTGCCTGTCATATAATCAATCGCGTCTATTTAAGGAAGAATACCAAACAAACATTCTATGAGATTTCGTATGGAAAGAAACCTAACCTAAAATTCTTTTGAACCTTTTGTAGTACATGTTATGTCGGTAAGGACAGAGAACATTTGTCTAAATTCGAAACCATAGGTGATAAAGTCATCTTTTTAGGATATTTTCCAAACAGTAGAGCCTATCATGTCTACGATCTTCGTACTAAAACCATGATGGAATCCATTAATGTGGTTATAAGTGACATTAATGTAGAAAGTAAGACCAAAGAATCAATTATTGCGGATGAGTCCAAAAACATTTTAAGGTATGAGTCTCCAGAAATAGTTGAATCTTTACCAACTGAGATCCCTGGTGTACCTAACTGGGTTTCCAAAGATCATCCTTTAGATAGTGTACATGGTAATCCTACTGAGCCTGTTCTTACAAGATCTCAACTTCGTAACATTACTCATTTTGCATGTTTTGTTTCTCGTATTGAGCCCAAAATTGTAAATGAAGCCTTGAATGACACCTTGTGGATAGGTGCTATGCAGGAGGAACTTCTTCAATTTTTCATTCATGATGTTTGGTATCTTATACCTAGTCCTGAAAAAAGGGTTATTGGCACACGTTGGATTTTTAATAATAAGACTGATGAATCTGGGCCGATTATGCGGAATAAAGCTAGATTAGTTACACAGGGCTACTCTCAGATTGAAGGAATAGATTTCAAGGAAACCTTTGCTCCTGTCACTCGCCTCTAATCTATTCTCTTACTTTTTGCCATAGCATGTCATTTGCATTTCACTTTATGTCAAATGGATGTTAAGTCAACCTTTCTTAATGGAATTTTATCTGAGGAGACCTATGTAGAACAACCCAAAGGGATTATTGACCCTCATCACCCAAATTATGTTTATCGTCTTAAAAAACCTCTTTATAGGTTAAAACAAGATCCTAGGGCTTGGTATGAGCGTCAATCCACCTTTCTTTTAGATAATGGATTTAGGAGAGGAGGGAATGACGAAACCTTATTTGTCAAACATTTTGACAACAAAACTACTATTTCTAAAGTTTATGTTGACGATATCATTTTTGGTTCCACCTCCCCTTCAGAAGTTAAGGCCTTTTCTAACATTATTAACAAATAATTTTAGATGTCACTTATGGGGGAGTTACGATTCTTCATAGGACTCCAAGTTAAACAAAATTCAGAAGGATTATTTCTATCGCAATTTAAATACGCTTCGGAGATTGTTAAGAAGTTTGGCCTAGAAACAGCTAAAGACGTTAGGACTCCTATGAGTACCACTGTCAAACTTTCTAAATATGAGAGTGTAAAATCTATTGATACCACCTTATACCGTAGTATGATAGGAATCTTACTTTATCTTACTGCCTCCCATCCTGACATCATTTACTCTATCTGCGTGTGTGCCCGATATCAAAATAATCCGAAAGAAAGCCATCTTTTGTGCGTAAAAAGAATTATCAAATACATCAAAGGCACTCTAAACTTATGACTTTGGTACACTAAAGACACCTTTAGTACTATAGTATGCTACACCTATGCTTATTGGGCCAGTTGTATCGATGATAATAAGAGTACTTCAGGAGCGTGTTACTACATTGGTAATAACTTGGTAGGACGGAGTAGTAAGAAACAAAACTGCACTTCCTTGTCTAGTGTCGAATCCGAATATATTACAACAGGTAGTTGTTGCTCTCAATTACTTTGGTTAAAACAAATGCTAAAAGATTATGGTATCACTGAAGATAAGTTACATCTCTATTGTGACAATCAAATCACGATTAATATTTCTAAACATCCTATTTAACACTCTCATACTAAACATATTAAAATCAGATATAATTTTATACGCAAGTTAGTTAAATCCAAGGAGTTAGAAATAAATTAACTTCCCACTTAATTGCAATTAGCAGATCTATTCACTAAACCCTTAGATAATGCGTGTTTTGAATCTTTCCGCAAGTCTATTGGCATGATTTTTGTAGATTCATGTTATATGATTTATGACTGTTTTTCTTTACCCTTTGTCAATTTGAGACAAAAATGGGGGAGAAATTTGAGTCTTATTTGAATACGCTATTTGAGCACATCTCTAAAATGCTTGATCTTAGTGTTTATCTATAAGAATTAGTACCGTCAGTTGCACCAGATTTTATTAGGGTATTGATATGTAATTAGTTGAGTTATGTACTCTTCTTTTCTAGGATATTGGGTAGATAGAAAACTTTGTATAGAAATAGGTTTTTCTTATTTCGTTTTGTATCCCTACGAGTCCTCGATTGACTCAAAGGAGATTTGGTCTCACATTTCTAAAGGGGGAGATTGAAGCACCCTATATCTTTGACTTACTTAAGTCTGTACTATATAGGTGCTCATCTAGTTTAGAAATTGTAAAAAAATTTGAGTCCCATCCCTAGTTACCAAAGAACCTCAGAATCTTTATAATGCCTCTACAAGTTCTTAAAAGGTATCTCACCAACACCACACACTAGGACTGCATACATACATCATAGCATGCTATATTTGGTTACGTGTGAGTTAATTCCCTTAAAATAATATTTCTACTATTTTTTGGAAATTTTTAAATAATTTCTAAGATTTTAAAATAATTTTTGGAAATTAAAAATATTGGCTTAAAAACCTTTGGGGCTGAATTATAATTGATTTTTAAGGCATAAAATCTGGTTGGGTAGAAACCGAAAGTGCTTGAGAATATTGTGGGTACAAATTTTGTTTTTAAAATTCAAAAACATGTGTTGTACACTGCATCTCAGCCTTACACGTGTTGCTTATATAACAACCAAATATGTGTTTTCTCGCTCTCACATACTTAAGCTTCTCTATGAACTATTGGATCTATTTTAATCAACGGACTGCATGTGTTTTTTCTTAATCCCCATGTTTAATTTTGAACCAATCAAAACGTTTTTAAAAATGGTGACTTGGTGGCCATTAGATTAACCTCGAATTAATCATGTTCGTTGATTTTACCTCGTTGTTCAAGATCCTTCTTATCTCAGTATATAAGGAGACTTCGTCTTTAATTTTGTAACTTTTGTCATTTTAACGTCTGAGAGAAAATAGAGAGAAGAGAGAAAGAGTTAAAGAGAAGAGAGAGAGAGAGAGAGAGAGAGAGAGAGAGAGAGAGAGAGAGAGAGAGAGAGAGAGAGAGAGAGAGAGAGGGAGAGGGGGGGGGGGAGTTCGAAGAGTTTTTTACAAACCCTAACTCAAACTTCAACAAAATCCAAACCAGAAAATATTTTTCTGAGTGTTTTTAGTTTGAAATTTGTGAAGTTTCTTCCTCTACTGTCTTATACCTCTTTGCCAACTTAATCACGTTGATTAAGTCTCTATTTATTTAAAAAGAAATTTGAGACTTGTTTTATGTGATACTGATCACTTAGTTGTTTGCTAGATCTGAATTCTTGTTTTGAGAAATCTAATTTTTATTGGTTGTATTCTAAATAAATGTTGTTTTCAAACCCTAAACCAACAAAACCCTTTCTGATTTCAACTTACTCAAACTTTCAGACTTAAATCTAGTTTGGGATCTTGATTGGGATTTTCACTTTCAAAATTATTTCACATTTTGTGAAATAAGTTACTGTTTTCAAAATAAATAAAGTGTATACGATCTTGGCTAGTTTGTATAGCAAGATTCCCTCTTGATCCGCAGTTGTTTGAAAGATCCAAAGTCTAAATTATTTGACTAAGTTGATTTTAGAAACCCTTGCATATTGAGAGATCTGTTTGTAATTTGATACTCATATTTTCTGTAATTAAGTGTGTGTGAGTTGCATGCATGAGTTTAGAGCACTACACGACATACCTTCACACTACTAAACTAAAACGTGTTGATGTTCATATATTAGACTTTTAGAGTCGGTGTAAAGCTAAAAGGAGTAAAGATACGTAGCTGGGATAACATCAGCAACATCAAAACCTTAGGAGAAGTCAGAAAATGCCAGAGGAGTTGGTACATTTTTTAACTTAGTTTAGGTTTGATTGTATTTGTCTTGATTGTTATATAGGTTGTAATATGTTACTCGTTTTTAGTGGACTTTTTACTTTTGTGGGTTAGAGGTCACCGTGGATGTTTCCCCAATTGGGTGGGGTTTTACCACGTTAAAATCACTTGTGTACACTTCCACTTCCTCTCATCCCTTTCTTAAGGCATTTTTGGTTTATTTTGTTTTTCAAAACTGGTAAACCTATAACTGAAATTACTCATTCATACTGTTTTACACATCTTGTATTTAAAAATTGTTCAAGAAAAGAGTTTCTTTAACAAACGGTTCGGAGCCATTTAGATAGTTTAATCTTGTATTAATGTGACACCCCGCCTAATTAAACATCGGGTGATCAGGCCTTTATTAAATTAAAACAGGTTTCTCAAATGGTTCATTCTTAGCATCACTGTCGAAAACTTTTTAATTACTAATCACCTAAGTAAAATTAGACCGGTGCCAAATTTTATCTTTCTTAAAACAGGTAAATCAACCATGCGAAAAAATAGTAAAACAACCACCATGTACTAAAACCCAATCAACAAAGTATAAGTACAAAAGAATAAGAGTAATACTGAATAAACCATCGGCTAAAAATACCAAACAACCATAGAACAAGAACAAACCACAATTCTGAAACTAAACATCTGAGACTGATACCAGACCACAAGTCCATACATAGAATAGTGTGAGATCCTGTACTAGATCTGAATGAGAGATATCGTCTAGTCAAAATACTGTAAGCATCCACTGTGCTACAGCTTCGAGTCCCTGGAATGAAATCATCATACATGGCGTCCCTGTGGCCGGACACCTAAAAGGTTTTAAAAATATTTTATAGCAAGAGTTAGTACTCAAAACATTTTGAAAATATTTAGCAAGCGTTTATCACAATATAAAATGCGGTTATTGATTACACATGTTAGGTTCTCGTACACTCTCTTGAGTTTACTCACCCCTCATCTCTTGTGCACACCTAACGTTCTACACTTAGCCTACTTAGCCATATCTTCCAAGCTATCTAGGACTAAGTAATCATCTGAACTTATCTATACTTAAGTTCCATTACCACCCATACAGTATAACCGTTTCACTAACATCTTGCGTATGTTAATTAATTCTAAGGTAACATTTCATCTATGTTATTTTTCAATACTTCTCATTTAGTTTCACTACTAAAATTACCACAATTCTCAAAATTGTTGACTTCCCACTTGTGTAATTAAGTTTCACTACTTGAATTACTAAATAGATTTTCTCTATCTAAAGGTGCCTTTCGTAATTAAGTTTCACTACTTAACTTACCAGTTCAGTATGTATCTTTAAATACAGAATATATATATATATATATCTACTAATACACAGAAGTACAATATCATCAAGTATATATTTCACACACAATATATATACTAAATATTAGTCATTACTATTTTTCCCTTTTTATACACGTAAAGGACTCTTGGTTTGGAATGATTCATCGACCCCAAGGTAAGAATTGGTTCGGAATGATACATCGACCCCAATTATTTATATACACAAATAAAGATCTCTTGGTTCAGAATGATTCATCGACCCCAAGTGAGAGTTGCTTCGGAATTATCCATCGACCCCAACTATTTTAAAAATATATATATACACATATTCTGGTTCAGGACTCTTCCATCGCGACACCAGTTCAAGGTTTGGTTCGGCATTTCTCATCGACCCCAAACATATAATAACTTTATGTTAGTTCGGAATGTCTCATCGACCCTAACATAATTAATTTAGGTATCAATCTCTCGACCGAAAAGATCACATAATTCAGTAGGTACACGCCCGACCTATTAATTATATACGTACGTAATATTTTAATCTCAAATATTAACCGTAAAACATTCGCTTTACGATTTATCTCATTAATCGCATTTATTAGAGTATTCACCTAACTCTAAGGGTCCTAGTTACCCCTTACATATAATTTCAGTAGTTATTGCTTACCCTGCTGGTCTATTACTTAAATTGAATTTACTTCGCCCCGTAAGTCAATTTCTGAAGTCCCCGATACTCTACTAAATCGGATTATTCTCCTCGGTCCGTAATCCAAGCCCTACACTCAATAGCCTTATCGGACCTCAACAATATACCTATTGGTCTTATTCTCACTCCCATATACGTATATTATAAACCCTAGAATACTAATTCATTCCCAAAAATCAACGAAGACTTAAACACGAAAAATTCGGGAAAAATAGCTTGCGTCGATCGATCGACATAGTCGATCGATTGATAGTTCGAGATCGATCGATCGATCGAACAGGGACAGACGAAGTTCGTCTTCTTCGTTAATCTTTTCCTCCATTAACAAATCTTTAAACTCCATTATAGTCCACCAAACTTCGACCCAATGCTCCTAATATGTTTTCACGTAGATGAGGATAATTTCTAACGTGTCAAATACATCAAAAACTCCCATTCCTTTAAAGAAATAGTGAATTAAACGTAGAATTTCTTGAAACCCTAGTCATGGTGTTCTTCCCATATTTTCATTCAAAATCCAAATTTTATTCCAAAAAATCATCAAGTCTAATATGAATATTAATCCTCTACATAAGTTAAATCATTCTACATGCGATTCCCATCCCAACATGTATATATATCATCATTCTCCAATCAAGATATTGATTTAAACAAGACTATTCAAAAACCCTACACATGGGTATTATAACTTTATAATTTTTTCAATAAACAACTTGCCTTATGATCAGTAGGGTCTGATTTCGTGGTTATTGTTGATGATTGATGATCTTCATCCTTCAATCCTTCTTCCCCAACAAGTTGATAGTGAAAATCTCCTTTGAATCCTTCCCAATTCTTCCTTTTGCCTTGAGAATGGGTTCTCTTTTATCTCTAATGGATATGGTGTGTTTTCATGGGTTTTCTAACCCTAACCCCTCTATCATACGGCTGATATAAAGCTCTCAATTTCGTAGGTCTCCATACCCTCTTATGTTAAAAGACCAAAACGCCCCCGAATGGTCTCGATTTAGTCCAAAATTACCCCGGGACTCAACTAGTACCCTCGAGTATACTATTTTGACTAATTTGACCCTTCCGGACTCATCTGTGACCTCTAAATTATTATTTGAGTCACTTAAAAATATTACTCGTTCTCACCCCAACACGGTCTACACGCGTTAAGTAACTATTTACCACTCGCACTAAGTAAATATAATGAGACAATATAAATCGGTATCTATCTCTCGATTAGTATTCCATAATTACAATTTTTAATTAATACTCTTACGTAATTTAAATTAAGCCGTATTTTCTCATTTAATTATCCAATTTAATTAAATAGAATATTTGGAATATTCAGAAATACGGGGTATTACATACTTCCCCCCTTACAAAGGAATTTCGTCCTCGAAATTAGGATAAGGCTGGTATTAAGACTAAGGACCTTAAACGTCATTGCATCCTCTTTTACCCAAAATCAAATCATATTATCCTAATGGTCGCCCCAAGTACATGTCTTGCTTCATTATAAACTCTTATTACATGTTACCCATGCCGCCTCTATCATAATTAAGTCTCACTTAATTTACCCTCTTGATGTATAACTCTCTATATATAGAATCCATGTGTCTACTATCACTCATGAGTAGAATATTATAATGTATATATTTCGCACACAATATATACTATAAGGAAATCGGTCCGGCAAAATCATCGTCCCCAATAATCCTATCATTTACATGGGTCCGGAAATCCCTCGACCCCAAGGTAAATGTAACGCATATGTTGGTTCATACCTTCCGTCGATACCAATATTTATCATCGGTTTGGTTCGAAGACATCATTGAACCCAAATCGATCCCTCATGTATTGGTTCGGAATATCATCGACCCCAATACAGAATTTAAGCACACTTATCATCGCACATAAGTAGAAAAAAAATCAATAGGTATATATCTTACACATAACATATACTATAAACACTTATTTTATAATCACCCCCCTTCTGTAACACTTTTGGGGTTATTGGCTCGGAATCCCTCCTCAATCACCAATGGTGATTAATTATATTGTCTCAGAATCACATCTCGAGCACCAATGTATGTATGTATATCTCATCGCACATGAGTAGACAGTTTGTGAGCCATATATTACACATTTCATATACCCTAAAATGTCATACTCCAATAGAATGTACTCATATCACGCGTTAAGGACTAAAAGCTTGAAATGTCTCCTCGAACCACCACTCAAAGTACACATGTCCTCGAACCATCACTCAAAGTACACATATGTTCATAATAGGTATCCAAGAACCTAAACTTTATGTACAGATCATATAGGCACTCACACTACCTATAAATATGCTCATATAGGTATACATTCAACCTACGAATTTATCAGTGGGCTTCTCCAAAATTCCACTATCGTAAGGGCGTATTATCCTCCTTTCTCACTAACATTGAGTCGTAGGCAACACAACATACTCAAAATAATACTTAATCTCTATTCCTCCCTGACCATCTCTCACAGGGTGGAATTTTAGGATTTTCTCTTCATTCACAATCATGTAGAGCGGCACCGTGCACTCTTCCTTTTCAACTACATACTAATCCATCCCGGTCACCCCATTTCGCTATCCCAACGAAATGTTGGATTAATTATGATGTTCACAACCCATCAATAATATATAAGTATGTCTCCTCATTCCATCATTGGAAATTTAGGTTCATTACCACATTCCGGTTGCTCATTTCGAGTCCATCTCGCTCTATTAACTAGAGGTATGTCTGGAGACAATCTCACTATGCCTCCCCTCAACATTGCTTACCACTTATCAACATTTTGGTAACGCGTAAGTCACTCTCAACACTCAGTTGAGTAACACCTTGTATCACTTCTTCATAACAGTTGGGCCTCCCAATTCAAGAGATAACTTTTGAACGGCTTCCCACCGACTTTCATCCCATAGGGTGTGTTGGATCTCTCAGCACTTATAATTTTGGATCATCGACTTTCAACCCATTTCATCGATACGACTTGTCTCCTAATTTCCCCACCGTCGTACAAAAATTCTCCGCATCCCTCTATCTCGGATGTCTAAGGAATCCAATTGATTAGGGCGTCCATACACCCTTTTCTCCGTGTACATTTGTAAAAACATTGCAAGCGTCGTACCCGTAACATGTTTTTCCTCAACTCTATCCTTGTGTACATGTCGTGACTACAATCTTGCGGGTATTCTCCATCCCCTATAGATAAAAATCAAATCCTTTCCCACAAAGTCCCACTTATCCCTTCGTGGGGATGTAAGCCTTTCGTTGTTCCTCCACAACACTACCGGCTTCACTGATGCCCTAGCATCTATCAACGTCTCTTCTCCTGACGTGCATAAAAATTCAGTCGTATTCCCTTTCGCAATTGAACTTAAACAAGGGACTTCTCCCCATGTATTCTTACTGAGCATTATCGGAACAACACATAGTCGAGATGCCCAAATTCGATTCCTCGACAATATGTGCAACCATACTCCAATATTCCTAAAGGAGTCAAGTGGCACCGCGCTTATACTATCACTAAGTCCTTAGCACTAATTACAATGGCGATCTCGATCTCTCCGCTCAGCGGTCATACTACATACCTTGACTCACATCATTTAGGTTCCCACACCGAAATCAATTACTATGAGATGTTCATAATATACGAAGTCACTCACATATTGATGAATAATGACAACTCGACCCTTTTTCAGGTGAGGCATCATCATATACCCCATTCACTCGAGGCTAAGACCAATATACTTCCTTGTCCACATCTCTGGTGGTTCAGATGGTTTCCGGACATAACACGCTTGTACTCTCCGGAATGCAAAACTTAACGGAGTTATTATTTCCTCAAACAACTGCAAGCTAAAATAAAACGCGTGGCCCTACAACCACACTAGACATCTTTACAAAAATTCCCTTACTCTAGGCCACACCGACCGGTTTGGGTATCCCTCCTCTCGGACTTGGTAGACTCGATTTTGAACACTATCATCCTGGTTCCCTTAGTTCTGCTGACCAAGAGGAAGGCACTATGGGACTTAACAACCCCGACTTAGAATTTAATCATTAAATCACCTAGTGGGTTTCCACTCATGGCTTGCACCAGCCCCATTACATTCAGTCTTACTCTTTGACTAAATCCTTAAACTCCCTTAGCTCCTCCCACCTAGGAGAATTTACCTCAACCTTGTAAGAAGTACCATATTGTCTTCATATACATAAGTCGTCCAAGAAGAGTTTTACCAAAATTGTGAATTACAACTCGAGAGTCCATTCTCTCAAGGGCTCTTTTTCCCTTATACCTATCTCATCGGTACAAGTTCACTTCAATGGATAAATTTCTCTCTCACGATTGTCCTCTACCAGGCTTTCACGTGAGGGGTTTAGATATTCCCATTCCCTTCGCTTATGAATCATCATTGGAGAACTTTGAGGTTAAACTATATGTAAGGTTTCAAATTTTTCACTTCTGAGTATTCCTACTCCATCCTTAATGCCAAAACCTCTGGACATACTACTTCCATTGGTTAACATGCACAGTCGCCGTTTTATCACATTTTTACGGCTCGTTCTCATCAAAATTTCTTCAGACCTACTCCCACTATCACTGCATTGGGCGGTCTAGGTTAGCATCCCTCTTTGCCGTCGCGATACTTGGAAAATGCCTGCTATGCCTCAACAACCCTTGCAGCAACTACTTCCATTACACAGTAAGAGTGACCTCAACAACGGTCATCTCTCCTATGATTACCATATTTGAACACTCCAGGCTTCATGCTGAGCTCCTCCCTCCTGCAGTCCTTCCAACACCAATGCTAGTTCTACCTCCATGTTCGACGTACCATGCCCAATCGAACTCGTATATATAAAACTACATCTACTAAATAGCAGGGGAACGTAAACTACATACATAGAGGAGTACAACAATCCTAAGATAGGTCTCTATATCAATCAAACGATATAGTAAAAACGTAGTAAGCCGTACAGATCCTATGGACACTAAAATGTGATGCTCTGATACCATCTGTGACACCCCGCCTAATTAAACATCGGGTGATCAGGCCTTTATTAAATTAAAACAGGTTTCTCAAATGGTTCATTCTTAGCATCACTGTCGAAATTTTTTTAATTACTAATCACCTAAGTAAAATTAGACCGGTGCCAAATTTTATCTTTCTTAAAACAGGTAAATCAACCATGCGGAAAAATAGTAAAACAACTACCATGTACTAAAACCCAATCAACAAAGTATAAGTACAAAAGAATAAGAGTAATACCGAATAAACCATCGGCAAAAAATACCAAACAACCATAGAAGAAAAACAAACCACAATTCTGAAACTAAACATCTGAGACTGATACCGGACCACAAGTCCATAAATAGAATAGTGTGAGATCCTGTACTAGATCTGAATGAGAGATATCGTCTAGTCAAAATACTGTAAGCATCCACTGTGCTACAGCTTCGAGTCCCTGGAATGAAATCATCATACATGGCGTCCCTATGGCTGGACACCTAAAAGGTTTTGAAAATATTTTATAGCAAGAGTTATACTCAAAACATTTTGAAAATATTTAGCAAGCGTTTATCACAATATAAAATGTGGTTATTGATTAAACATGCTAGGTTCTCGTACACTCTCTTGAGTTTACTCACCCCTCATCTCTTGTGCACACCTAACGTTCTACACTTAGCCTACTTAGCCATATCTTCCAAGCTATCTAGGACTAAGTAATCATCTGAACTTATCTATACTTAAGTTCCATTACCACCCATACAGTATAACCGTTTCACTAACATCTTGCGTATGTTAATTAATTCTAAGGTAACATTTCATCTATGTTATTTTTCAATACTTCTCATTTAGTTTCACTACTAAAATTACCACAATTCTCACAATTTTTTACTTCCCACTTGTGTAATTAAGTTTCACTACTTGAATTACTAAATAGATTTTCTCTATCTAAAGGTTCATTTCGTAATTAAGTTTCACTACTTAACTTACCAGTTCAGTATGTATCTTTCAATACATAATATATATCAATCTACTAATACACAGAAGTAGAATATCATCAAGTATATATTTCACACACAATATATATACTAAATATCAGTCATTACTATTTTTCCCTTTTTATACACGTAAAGTACTCTTGGTTCGGAATGATTCATCGACCCCAAGGTAAGAATTGGTTCGGAATGATACATCGACCCCAATTATTTATATACACAAATAAAGATCTCTTGGTTCGGAATGATTCATCGACCCCAAGTGAGAGTTGCTTCGGAATTATCCATCGACCCCAAAATATATATATACACATATTCTGGTTCGAGACTCTTCCATCGCGACACCAGTTCAAGGTTTGGTTCGGCATTTCTCATCGACCCCAAACAGATAATAACTTTATGTTAGTTTGGAATGTCTCATCGACCCTAACATAATTAATTTAGGAACCAATCTCTCGACCTAAAAGATCACATAATTCAGTAGGTACACGCCCGACCTATTAATTATATATGTACGTAATATTTTAATCTCATATATTAACCATACAACATTCGCTTTACGATTTATCTCATTAATCGGATTTATTAGAGTATTCACCTAACTCTAAGGGTCCTAGTTACCCCTTACATATAATTTCAGTAGTTATTGCTTACCCTACTGGTCTATTACTTAAATTGAATTTACTTAGCCCCGTAAGTCAATTTTTGAAGTCCCCGATACTCTACTAAATCGGATTATTCTCCCCGGTCCGTAATCCAAGCCCTACACTCAATAGCCTTATCGGACCTCAACAATATACCTATTGGTCTTATTCTCACTCCCATATAAGTATATAATAAACCCTAGGATACTCATTCATTCCCGAAAATCAACGAAGACTTAAACACGAAAAATTCGGGAAAAACAGCTTGCGTCGATCGATCGACTGCTGGGTTCGATCGATCGACATAGTCGATCGATCGATAGTTCGAGATCGATCGATCGATCGAACAGGGACATACGCAGTTCATCTTGTTCGTTAATCTTTTCCTGCATTAACAAATCTTTAAACTCCATTATAGTCCACCAAACTTCCACCCAATGATCCTAATATGTTTTCACGTAGATGAGGACAATTTCTAACGTGTCAAATACATCAAAAACTCCCATTCTTTTAAAGAAATAGTGAATTAAACGTAGAATTTCTTAAAACCCTAGTCATGGTGTTCTTCCCATATTTTCATTCAAAATCCAGATTTTATTCCGAAAAATCATCAAGTCTAATCTGAATATTAATCCTCTACATAAGTTAAATCATTCTACATGCGATTCCTATCCCAACATGTATAAATATCATCCTTCTCCAATCAAGATATTGATTTAAACAAGACTATTCAAAAACCCTACACATGGGTATTATAACTTTATAATTTTTGCAATAAACAACTTGCCTTATGATCAGTAGGGTCTGATTTCGTGGTTGTTGTTGATGATTGATGATCTTCATCCTTCAATCCTTCTTCCCCAACAAGTTGATAGTGAAAATCTCCTTTGAATCCTTCCCAATTCTTCCTTTTGCCTTGAGAATGGTTTATCTTTTATCTCTAATGGCTATGGTGTGTTTTCATGGGTTTTATAACCCTAACCCCTCTATCATATGGCTGATATAAAGCTCTCAATTTCGTAGGTCTCCCTACCCTATTATGTTAAAAGACCAAAACGCCCCCGAACGGTCTCGGTTTAGTCCAAAATTACCCCGGGACTCAACTAGTACCCTCGGGTATACTATTTTGACTAATTTAACCCTTCCGGACTCATCTGTGACCTCTAAATTATTATTTAAGTCACTTAAAAAATTACTCGTTCTCACCCCAACACGGTCTACACGCGTTAAGTAACTATTTACCACTCGCACTAAGTAAATATAATGAGGCAATATAAACCGGTATCTATCTCTCGATTAATATTCCATAATTACAATTTTAAATAAAACTCTTTAAAATACTACTCTTACGTTATTTAAATTAAGCCGTATTTTCTCATTTAATTCTCCAATTTAATTAAATAGAATATTTGGAATATTCAGAAATACAGGGTATTACAATTAAATAACTTAAGTGGTACTTTTTCAATATTCATCATAAAGGAATGGATTAGAAAAAAATTACCAAGGGATGAATTCAACCACATCACTCTATTTTGAGATAGTTGCTAAAAATGCAAAAACTCACCATAGAGGGGTGGAGTAGAATTCATCCTAGAGATCAATTTCACCACACACCTCTATATTGAGATATTTGATAAAAATACAAATACTTTGTATAATGGAGTGGAGATAAGTTTATCACATAAACTTTAAAAACTAAATTGGATATTCCTCTCAAATGGCACCAAGTCTTCAATTTCTGGGTGCAATGAGGCTAGGGGTATTTTGGGAGTTTTTAAACACAAGTGTGTATGGAAATTGTGACGAAGAAATCATATTCCGGTGCACATGTGTTATGAGTGAGGTCATGTGAAAAGGTTGGGGGTATTTAGGTAAAATGAGGACAAGGCATTTTAAACACACGTGGGGTTGTTATTCTTTATTTTTGGTTTGTTTTATTTAGGTCACATAGTAGGTAGCTAGAATAGGGTAAAGAGTAATGGGAATTGGGTATTGGGTTTAACTGGTTAGGATCGAAATTGGTTTGGACATGTGGTTTAATGGGTCTAGGTGGTTCGAGGGAAGTCCGGTTTTGGTTTCGGGTTGAACATCACCGGTTGATGCTTGGGTCGGACATGGGTTGGGTATGGAGGTTTAGGCGAGTGTTTGAGTCACGGGGTTGAGAACCGGGTCTAAGAATTGTTGGATCTATCTATGGAACAGATGTCGGTCTCGGTTTGGTCCTAGGATGTAGCGGTTTCGGATGGGTTAGCCGGTCAGGAGCTAATGTGGGTTTTGGTTAATGGAGTGAGGTTAATGGTGGTGGTGAGTTTTGTTAATAGAAGTTTTTGTTATTGTGGATGAGAGAGGAGAGATAAAGAGTGGTGGAGAAGATGAATAGGTGTTGGATGATGTGTGTGAGGGTGAATGGTATGTGGTGTAGGTTAGTGGTGTGTTAGGTGTATTGGAGTTGTATGGGTGTGTGTTTGTTTGTTTAATTTGTACCCTAATAAAAATAACATAAAAAAATATTTATAACAAAAATATAAAAATAAAATTAAAAGTTAAAAATTAAATTTCTAAGTTATTTAATAAAAAAACTCAACTAATAAAATAAAAGAAATAAAAATAAATATTAAAAATCTAACAAAAATAAAAACTAAAATCCTAAAAAACTGTAAAATCTAATAAAACTAAAAATAAATTCCTAAAAACTAATCCTAATAAAATAAAATAAAAACTAAAACATAAAAACAAGAAAATAACATAAGACTACACGAAATAAAAAGAAATTTTAAAAAATTGCAAATAAATCCTAAAAATCCTAAATAAATCCTAAAATTTAAAAAGACTCAAATAAAAATGTCTAAAAAATAATAAAAGTACAAACTCAACACACACAAGGTTCGGTGTGGGTTTACGCCAAGTCATGTGATATGTTAGAATTATGAGAGAGGTGATTTAGCCCTTTCTTGCTGCGAATTACCTCGAAATAGAGCTTTTGAAATCGGAAACACAAACAAGCATGCACAATAGACAGTTACGCGCATAAGACCCAATTTTGTCGAGAATTAGCAATTAAAATACGTTTATTCAAGGTATAAAATATACACGTTTGGATGCTTATCACACCACCCACAAATAAAACATTGCTAGTACTTGAGAAAAATATAGAGAGAAACAAAGATAAGAAACCAAAAGTGTACCACTTTCATGGGCACTTGCGATTGAACTTACTATGTGCAATAGGCCTTTAAACCTATAGGTAGCCCTACATGACGAGTTGTGTCTCATGAGGCTTTGCAGGGAATATACCCACAAAATTCTTCATTTGCAATTGGTAGTCAATCTCTTATTAGATGTAGAATAATCACACAATCCATCACGAGAGACATTTTTTATGAATACAAGCTAGAATGTATAAAAAGTTAGCTCAGTAAATACTCAAGGCACACCCTTCCTAAAATCCAACGTGTGTGTCTGAATCAGTCAAAATGGGTCGATTATCACGAGACTAATTCTTACTTTGCCTTTTGAAATCATCGCTTCAACTTTAAATCTCACGGATATATCTCTCTCAAACGAACCCTAGAGATTTGGGTAAGTGTATTGCTCTTATGTGTGAGGAGTGAGTAAATGTAAGCAAGTTCAAATGTCTCACACACATATAAGAAATAACGAACATGTTGAAGGAAAAATGATCTCATGAAATAATGATAATCACTTTAGTGAGAATGTCGAGTTATTCACCATGTTGACCTTCATTTACCCGAACACCTAGGGGAAAATATGAATGTTTATGGGTGAAGGGGAAATGAAATGAGAAGGATGGGATGATAAGAGGTAGGATGGTGATATGATGGATGGATGGTAGATGTTTGAGAAGAGTTCATTAAACTTTAACGAACAAATGTCTTTATTTCTTGACTGCAACTTTCTCTTTTTCCTCTTTTACAAATACTCATCAATGTATGAGATAAATCTACTATAAATACAAATAACCCCAACATAGATTTGTATTTAATTTTTCTCCATCTGAATCGAACTTTGGGAGAGATATTCACTAAAAATGCAAACACTCTCTATGACAGATCTTCTCCTTTAACTTTCTTTTCTTTTTTTCTTTTCCAAATATGCATCAATGTCTGAGATAAATATGCTTAAAATACAAATAACCCCAATAAAGACATGTATTTAATTTTTCTCCATCTGAATTTTTTTTGGGAGAGATATTCTCCTTTTACTTTTAACACTCTTCCCTTTTTCAACATGGTGAGTGGAAAATGGAATTGATATGGAAATGGGTGGTATGATATATGGTGATGATATGGAAAATGGAAGGTGTATGAATGTATGATAAAATGGAATTTGGTTGGTGCGTGGCTAAAAGTCTGGTCATCGGGACAACTTCAGGACCTTACAACTCGAAAGTGATGTCGTTCTCAATGATTAAGACAACAATTTTAATAAAGAATAATGAGATTATACAATGATTTAAGTACGGACCCAAAGGAGTTTGAATCAACTTGTGACTCAAAGATTGCGTAAAACACTATGAAGGGTGAATGGGACGAATCTCAAAAGCTAAAGTCTCCACTAGTGATCCTTAAGGTTTTCTTGAGAATTGTAGCACTCTTCAACTCTAAACCGTAGTGGCGTGATAAGTGCGCAAATTTTGTTGAGTCTAGCAATTCATGGTGCAAAATGACATGATACGTATTACATAAGCTATATAGAAAAATATCCTCTAGCTTAATTCCTAGACTTAAAAGATGGATGATAAAAAATTTGCATCAATAAATGAGATGAAAGAAATTCCACGAAAATTTCAAAAATCATGTTTTGAAATTTTTTAAAAGAGGTTGAATTTTGATAAAATTTCCCACCCCAAACAAAAAGGAACATCGTCCTCGGTGTTTAGTAAAATGATTTTTAAAATTGAGAGCAGAGGGTAGGAAAGAAATAACCATAATCAACCGCTAATGAAGTGCACCGATGAAGACAATAATAATCCTAAATAAGTAATGAGATAAAAAAATTGTACAAGTCTATAAAAATGGTAAAGCATTAGGTGGTGTGAAACACCACCCCCCAAAATGATGAGACTCATACACAGAGAGAGCGAGTTGCCTCTCAGTAGCTCTAAGTTTAATGTCTTCAGCCAGATCGAACCATTATCACCCTAAAGATAAGATCTAGGAAAGTTTGGGGTGACGAAAAAATTTGATGATGAGAATCACCCCAAACAAGACTGAAGCGTCAGTCTTGTTGGATAAATTGACAAAGGTGAGGGTGAAGAGACACCGATCACAGGCCTTTTTTCATTTTTATAGTTTTAAAATATTTTGAAAAAGAAAAGAAAATATTTTTCTGATTTTTTTAAAAAAATAAGCTGAAAAATAAAATTATTTTTGGATTTTGTTTTTTGAAAAATTATGAAAGAAAATGAAAATATTTTTGGATTTTGGACTTTTCAAGAAAAAATGAAAAATATTTTTGGATTTTAGATTTTTTTTGGATATTTTGAAAAAGAAAGAAAATAATTATGTGATTTTAGAAAAATAAAGGAAAAAATGTTTTTGGTTTTTTTAGAAAAATAAAGGAAGAAAATATTTTTGGATTTTTTTTTGGAAGAAAAGATGAGGAAAAATATTTGGACTCTTGAATTGGGACGAAGTCACTAAAATTCGACTAGCACATAGCCAATTTTTATCTTCAAATTTAGGTAAGAGGGTAGCCAAATTTTAATGAAGTCCGCGGGCGATAAAAATCATGAAATTTATCTGAGTGATCGCTTTTGCAAGAATGTTCTCCTATTGGGCTAGCTAGTTGATTGATTTTAAAATTAATGATAGCTAGGGTAGGACACTAATGGTAAGCAAGTGAGTCGGGTGATGAAATCCCTTCTAGTGAATGACCGTGTATAGGTATTAATTGATTAATTCATCACATATATTAAAAAATAAATGCGAGAATTAAAATCAAATAAGAGCACGTAATCACATAAAAAAAATTGACTCGTTGACTGGAGATGCATGAGGGTACCTACCACATTTTTTACACCATGGGCAGATGAACAATTTGAGTTGATCGGGGGAAGTTCTCACCTATCTCAGTCGGTCCTGGGTGTCCTACCAACCCAAAGTAGAGAGGCTTCTAAATCTCACCTTTGGATGCCCTCGCTCTACCTTGTCTGGTTTCCCTATCAAGATTTTCTTATTTTTATTACAATTATAAATGAAAAATAAATTATGTCTCCAAGCACCGCAACACACGAAAAATAATATAATACTAATACAAGCATCTAATAAAATGAAAATGGTACTGAAAAGGGAAAAAAACAAATATAGAACAAATGAACTACACTCCAAAATCTTCGCAATTGCTTCAAACTCCAAAGATCAGCAACGATGCCATTTGATAACTTGACTTTTGTGTGTAATCGTTGAAAATCAAGATAATCAAAACCTTCAAATACCTAAAAAAATATAATAAACTATGTAGAGGTAAGTAAGGGTGTGAATCCTATTCTAAGGGTGAAACATATCAGAGAACTCATGTAATTCATTTGTTTATTTGATAGAAAAAGAAATGAGTCTAATGTCTATGTTTATCATTGTTGCAATTATTTTTCCATCAAAATTCCCTTGAACCTATAAATAAACTCAAAATATGCATAAGGTGAGTAAGGGAGTAAATTCAAATCTAAGGATGCAACACAAATAAGTGAAGACATATATAAATTCATTTGCATATTATTATTTTTATTATTTTTCTAATTTTTGCTTTTTTTATTTTTTTTATGGATTTTTTTATGGATTAATAATTAATTAACTATTCTAATTATTAAAGTATTGACTCTAATAATAGAAAAATGAGATAAACAAGATTGTGCTAAAAAGAAAACTAATTAAATTGGACTCATGAGGGCTTTAAAAATTCATCCCTAGAAAGGGAGATTTGCCCTCATTAATCATCATCCAAAAATAAAAGTAAACAATAAGAGCATGTGAGTATTAAATCAAGAGAAATTAAAGAGGAATAAATCAAACCCATTTGTACTTGAATTGGAGCAACTCTTCAATTATACACCAAAAGCCTCTCAATTACAATCCCTCAAAACTATAAAAATAAAAAAGTTAAAAGTAATTACAGTATTCAATGGATGAATTCATAATGGACTTTTAAATAATAAGAAAGATTGGCTAAAAATGCAAATCCTTAAATTATAAAATTGTACATTAGAACTCATACAAGGAAATAAATTCTATACCATCACTTTATGTTGATATATATGCTAAAATGCAAATACTCACCATAAAGGAATGGATTAGCATTTAATTCCAAAGGGATGAATTCAACCTCATCACTCTATTTTGATAAAGTTGCTAAAAATGCAAAAACTCAGCATAGACGGGTGGAGTATAATTCATCCAAGAGATAAATTTCACCGCACACCTCTATATTGAGATATTTGCTAAAAATACAAATACTCTTTGTAGAAGACTGGAGAGAAATTTATCACACAAAGTTTAAAAACTAAATTGGAGATTCCTCCCAAATGGCACCAAGTCTTCAATTTATAGATGCAATGAGGCTAGGGGTATTTTGGGAGTTTTTAGACACAAGTGTGCATGGAAATGGTGAGGAAGAGATCAGATTCAGGTGCACATGTGTTATGAGTGAGGCCATGTGAAAATGTTGGGGGTATTTAGGTAAAATGAGGACAAGGAATTTTAAACACACGTGGGGTTGTTATTCTTTATTTTTGGGTTGTTTTATTTGGGTCACATAACAGGTAGCTAGAATCGGGTAAAGAATAGTGGAATTGGGTATTGGCTTAAACTGGTTAGGATCGAAATTAGTTTTGATAGGTGGTTTAATGGGTCTAGGTGGTTCGAGGTAACTCTCGTTTTAGGTTCGAGTTGAACATCACGGGTTGCTGCTTAGGTCGAACTTGGGTTGGCTATGGAGGTTCATGCGGGTTCTTGAGTCGCGGGGTTAAGAACCGATTTTGAGAATTATTGGATCACTCTATGAGGTAGATGCGGGTCCCATGTTTGGGCCGAGGCAGTAGCGGTTAAGGACAGATTCGCGGGTCAGGAGCTAAGGTGGGTTTTGTTTGGTGGAGTGAGGTTAATGGTGGTGGTGAGTTTTTTAATGGAAGTTTTGGTTATGGTGGATGAGAGAGGAGCGAGAAAGAGTGGTGGAGAAGATGAATAGGTGTTGGAATATGTGTGTGAGGGTGCATGGTATGTGGTGTAGGTTAGTGGAGTGTTAGGTGTATTGGAGTTGTTTAGGTGTGTGTGTATGTTTGTTTAATATGTACCCCTAATCTAAAAAATATAAAAAAAATAATTATTGCAAAAATATAAAAATAAAATTAAAAGCCAAAAATCAAATTTCTAAGTTATTTAATAAAAGACCCACCTAATAAAATAAAAGAAATAAAAATAAAAACTAAAGTCCTCAAAAAATGCAAAACTAATAAAACTAAAAATAAATTCCTAAAAACTAATCCTAACAAAATAAAATAAAATAACATAAAAACTAAAAATTAAAGAATCAAAATCAAAATAAAACTACGCTAAATAAAAAGAAATATAAAAAAATTGCAAATAAATGATAAGAATCCTAAATAAATCTAAAATAAATCCTAAAAATTAAAAGGACTGAAATAAAAATATCGAATAAAAAATAATAAAGGTACAAGCTCAACAGACACAGGGTTTGGTGTGAGTTTAGGCCATGTTACGAGGCAGGTTAGGGTAAAAGGAGATGTGATTTAGCCCTTTCTTGCCACAAATTGCCTTAAAATAGAGATTTTGGAACCGCAATCAAGACTTATGCGCATAAGATCCAATTTTGTCGAGAATTAGTAATTAAAATACATCTTTTTGGGTATAAAATATACAGTTTTG